>CM077576.1:23340629-24599198 GCA_039657325.1 Stephania cephalantha
CAGGTAGAACAGATGAGCGCTACGACTATGGAACAGAGAAGTTGTAGGAGTCTTGAACGTCTCTTTGATGTAATGATTTCCTCTGGTCTTATATATTGTTTTGAATTACTTTTTTGTAATATCATATGGGATAGGTGATTTTAGTATAACTGATAGGTATTCCGGTTTTGTTGTTTTTATAATTAATTTGCATGTTTACATTATAATAAGATCCATGGGTATTTACGAAATATCCTAAATGTCCCTAGTCGATCATTATACTGGGAACTATGATGAATTAAGACTAGTGTGAGTCTTGATTGATGATCATATGATGATTATACGTATAGGGATACGAATCAAAATCACGAGTACTTGTTAGGGAACAAAGTCTTGGACCGACCAGCTATGAGAACATCACATGGATTAAGTCACGAGTTGTTTCTCATGATAGGTATATTTTTCGGTCCTCGACTTGAGATTACCGTGAGACTTCAACATTAGGAACACAATGATTTGACACAATCAAACGTTGTCTTTAATCGGACGACTATAAAGGTTGTGATTGGTTAATACTTGTGTGAGCAATGTGATGAAGTTGTGTAATCAAGATAGAATTTGTCCCCTCATATAAAGAGAGATATCCAAAGGATCCCTCGATGTGTTAGATCTGTTAAAAGGCCTAGTCTAAGTGAATTGATATTGATCAATGTCACTTGGATGTTTTCATCTACCTAGAGATCGAGACTAGCATGATTGAACATGTTGGATGACAATTTCATGCCTTATGTTTGATCAAAAAGGATATCGTGTGACAAAAGGATGTTTTATACATTATTGATTAGGTTGTATCGATTTGATATTCGTACAACTTGGGTAGTCATAATGTCTTGCTAGAGGCCGCTTATGACTTGTATACCAAAAATGAGTTTTGGTACACTATCAACGTTGTATGAGCCTATTGGGTCGCACACTAAGAATGGTTTTGCGAGATTATAAGATGGTTCAGAAAAAATGAATTTTATATGATAAAATTCGTGACAGAAACGTCCTTGTGGTGTATTACACTTATATTTCTTTAAGTAGGGGTATATGTGTAATTTACTTAACCGTCTATATACAAGGGTTGTATAAATAGAAGCTTTAAGTTAGAACACATATAGGAAAGATTAAGGGCCGAAAGTCTATTTTCATTCGAAACGAATTAGGGTTTTCGGTACGCTCTGGATCATTTTGGAGAGAAACAAAAGGTTTGGTATTCTCTCGAAACTAGCTTTGAATCTCGGCGCGCCGTTTGTGTGATGGGTAGTAGGCGTTCGTCGTTGGCAGCGCCTTAGAGATCGATCAACCTTCAGAAAGGTATATTGCGACCGAGGTATGATTAAGTTTTTATGGTTTAAACGTTTTTAATGGAATTAGATTCGGATCCTGTTGGGGTTTTTGTCAAAATTGTTTTGTAATTTCTGCTGCGTATGAACCCCAAAACCCAACAGTGGTATCAGAGCCTTCGAGTTCGATTCCATTAAATTCATTGCATGTTTTCTTCTGATATATACATGATATATGATTGAAAGCATGTTAATAGTTGATGTATATGTGATATACATAAGTTTTCTGTTAGATTTATTATCATGTTTTGTGTATATGATACATATATTCGTGATTCAATTGAAATTAGTTTCATACATGCTAGTAACCATGTTAGGTTAATTCGAATAATTTTAATGAATTGAGTTTCATGTTCTGTGATCCATGACACCATTAGGTTCGATTGGGATAGTAGTTCATGATTCAATTACATGTTTGTGATTATTTGGATGAGGACCGAAATTGCAAATAATTAATTTTCGAAATTATTTATTTATAAATAATTAATTTTTGAAATTATTTATTTATCTTGTTATATCTATTATGTTATGAAGTTTCTATTTGATAAAGATAGATAACAAATTAGATTAGGAGATATAAGCAAAATCGGTTTCGTTATCCCTATTGGATAAGAGATAAATATCAAAAATCTTGTTATTGGTGATATACTAGGATTCAAATATCTTAAATCCAAAATAAATAATTAATTTTCGAAATTATTTATTTATCTTGTTATATCTATTCTGTTATGAAGTTTCTATTTGATAAAGATAGATAACAAATTAGATTAGGAGATATAAGCAAAATCGGTTTCGTTATCCCTATTGGATTGGAGATAAATATCAAGAATCTTGTTATTGGTGATCTACTAGAATTCAAATATCTTAAATCCAAAATAAATAATTAGTTTTCGAAGTTATTTATTTATCTTGTTATATCTATTCTGTTATGAAGTTTCTATTTGATAAAGATAGATAACAAATTAGATTAGGAGATATAAGCAAAATCGATTTCGTTATCCCTATTGGATAGTAGATACATATCGAGAATCTTGTTATTGGTGTTATGCTAGGATTCAAATATCTTAAGTCCTAATTGGATTATGATAAGATGATTAGTTAGATGTGAGCCCGTGTTAATTAAAAAATGTTTTAATTGACTTAATTTTGGATAAATTAAGGGGTAAATTTAGGATAATAAAATCAGCGAAAAATATGATTTTCTATAGCGAATTTTAATTTTCGGAATTGAAATTCATCTTCTAAAAAAAAAAAATGGGGGATCTCGCTTTGTTCCCAAATCCGTGGCCGATCGGCAATGGACCGCCATACATTGATCGGCAATGGACAGCTGTCTAACTAATCTAGCGCACGGAAATTCTTTTATTAGTGAGCAAGTATAAAAAATTTCCAAATTGTTTAGTAATTGAACAAATCAATAAAATATATGATATTTCATTGTTTACATAAAATCACTAAAACTTAATAAAAATCCTCTATTAAATTTTAAGTCTCGAACCATCCATTTTAAACACTTGTCAATGCCTCGATCACACTAATATAGTTTCACCATATTTGGGTGTATTGTGTTATCTTGGTAAGACAAGTTAGGTAAAGTTACCTAAATGTTTAAAAATGGTCCGACTTAATAAAGCTATCAAAATAGTTTTGAGCTTTAGGCACATGATGAGATAAAAAACATGCTAAGACATAAGATGTCCCGTATCTCATAAAAGTATTTAAAATTACGTAAGATGTAATTGGTAACTACATACCTACCTAAATAATCTAGTTATGTGTTTCATGCCATATTTCAATTAGGTGAAATATGGATTTTAGTCCCCTAAATAAACGCAGATGTTTTAGGAGGGTTGTTAATTTAATGGGAGTCTATTCCTCTATACTAAAATAAACTTTGCATAATCTTTATTGTAGATCAATGGCCTCTTCAAGTAACAATAATCCCCACATATCTATCCTTGAGAAGGATAAGCTATCTCGGGACTAACTTTCTTGATTGGTTCGAAACTTGAGAATCGTTCTCAAACATGAACGCAAGTTGTATGTCCTAGATGCTCCAATCCCCGAGGACCCACCACCCAATGCTACGAAAGTGTGAAGGATGCGCATAATAAGCATGTCAACGATTCTACGGATGTTGCATGTATTATGCCTTGACAACTATGGTTCCCGAACTTCGAAGGACATGGAACTAATGGAAGCCTACGACATGGTCAGCGCCAAGGAAATGTTCCAATAGCAAGCTAGGCAAGAAAGGTTCGAGACAGTCAAGAACCTACATTCTTGCAAGATGACTGAGGGTGCGTTAGTTAGTCCTCATGTTCTTCAGATGAAGGGCTATGTTGACCAGCTTGATAGACTCGGATTTCTCATAAGCCAAGAGTTGGCTGATTTGATCTTGAATTCATTACTGGAGAGTTACTCACTGAATTTGTGATGAACTACAATATGAATAATATGGAGAAATCAATTTCGAGTTGCATTTGATGCTCAAAACTCGCCGAACAAAATATCAAGAAACCCTCTAGTAATGTGTTGATGGTCCAAAAGGGAAAGGGAATGAAGAAGAAAGGCAAAGGCAAGGCTAGATTTGCCAAGGCAGCTTTCAGTGCACTGTCGCAAAAGCCTATGAAACAAGTCAAGCCCCATCTGTTCCTCGCTTCAAAACACCCAAAGAAAAGGAAGGAAATTGTCATTTCGTAATCAAACCTATCTTTGGCATTGTCGTCTCGGGCACATAACGAGAAACGCATAACGAAGCTCCATAAAGATGGGCTTCTAGATTCATTTGATTTAGAAATATATGAAACGAGCGTATCTTGTTTACTAGGTAAGATGACTAAAAGTCCCTTTACTGGACACACGTGAAAGGGCAAGTGATTTATTGGGTCTAATACATACCGATGTATGCGTTCCTATAAACACAATGGCTAGAGGAGGTTATCAGTACTTCATTACATTTATTGATGATTTCAAACAGATATGGTTATGTATATCTAATTAAACATAAAGCTGAATCATTTGAGATGTTTAGAACGTTTCAAAATGAAGTGCAGAATCAACTTGGTAAAACTATCAAAACACTTCGATCAGATCGATGTGGTGAATATTTAAGCCAAGAATTTGATGATCATCTTAGAAATTGTGGGATTGTCTCCCAATTGACTCCACCAAAGAACTCCACAATGGAATGGAGTTTCGAAAGGAGAAATCGAACCTTATTAGATATGGTTCGATTTATGATGAGTCATGCAGATCTTCCATTATCCTTTTGGGGTTATGCATTACAAACTGCAGCTTTCACTCTAAATCGAGTTCCTTCTAAAGTGGTTGATAAAACACCATATGAGATATGGTACGGAAAAAGTCTTAGTTTGTCTTTCCTTAAGATTTAGGGTTGTGAGGCTTACGTAAAACGACAAGTCTCAGAAAAACTAGCACCTAAATCTGACAAGTGTTTATTTGTGGGGTATCCTAAGGAAACAAAAGGATATTACTTTTATAATCCCGCTGAGAATAAAGTGTTTGTTGCTCGGTATGGTGCCTTTATGGAAAAATAATTTATTTCAAAAGACAACTTTGGTGGGAGAGAAACAAATCTTGAAGAAGTTCAAGAATCACATATAAACACCGAACCGCACTGGAAGTTCAACAACGTTCTGAACCAATTGAACCTCCACATATGACACAAGGCCCACGTAAATCTGGTATGGTAAGACATGAGCCGAGAGATTCGGATTTCTCATTACGATAGTCGTGAAGTGTTGCTTATGGATCAAAATGAGCCCACCACTTATCGGAGGCTATGTCTGGACCGGACTCGGATAAATGGCTAAGTGCCATGAACTCGAGATGCAATCCATGTATGATAACCAAGTTTGGAACTTGGTTGATTTACCTCGAAGGTGGTAAGACCATTGGATGTAAATGGGTTTTCAAGAAGAAAACGACATGGATGGGAAAGTGCATACTTTTAAAGCAAGACTTGTAGCAAAAAGTTTCGAGCAGACTCAAGGTGTTGATTATGATGAAACTTTTTCGAACGTCTCTTTGATGTAATGATTTCCTCACTGGATCTTATATATTGTTTTGAATTACTTTTTTCCAAGTATTGCTAACCCTTTGTTTGTAATATCATATGGGATAGGTGATTTTAGTATAAACACAATGATTTGACTCAAACGTTGTCTTTAACCTGGACGATTATAAAGGTTAGATATCCAGTGTATTCCTAGTCTAAGTTTGTTGTTTCTCTAGAGATCGAGACTAGTACAATTGAACATGTATACCTTATTTTGATCAAAAAGGATATCGTGATTATCGAAAAAGGTTTTAAATTTCTTTTGCACACCGCCACCATATTGTTTAAGTAATCGATAATTAATATATAGTAGTACTTATCGGTTGTATAAAGGTGGTAAGGTCTATTTTCGTTCGGCTTTAATTAAGTCTTCGGTAAGGGTAATTTGGGCTTAATTAGGGTTTTGCATGTTAAGGGAATTAGATTCGGATCGCCCTTTTGTCAGCATGTTAGGGGATGCTACAAGATGACTTCACTGAAGTCAATAGAGAAGTATTTGCAAGCCATGGGAGTTAGAGATAAGGAGCGTCATGAGAAGCACGAGAAAGAGTTGGAAGAAATAAAGCAAGCCATGAAAAGGATGGATAATGAGCAATCACAATCCATCAAGAATCTAGAGAGGCAAATTGGTCAACTTGCTATAGCCTTGAACTCAAGGAAAAAAAGACATGTAACGATCCTAGTTTTAAATTCGTTAATTAATCGCTAATCACGAATTATTAGTGGTCTAATACCTAATCAAGAGGCGCGATAAGTCGAAGTGGTCGAATACTTATAAAAAGAAAATAGATAAACTAGTTTTAATTTTTGTCTGGCATACTATTGGGTGTAGTATATGGTATCACGAATGGTTTGGGTTAATTAAATTGAATTCGCGAGATAATGAGACCTTAGACTGAAATTAATTAAAATTGACTAAGCAAAAGTCTAAACAAAGGTGGTGTGCGCTAAGCGTGTCTATTTTAGAGTCTTAAAGTGACCGAGATAAATCTCTACCTTTAGATCCATTTCTAAGTGCGTTGTAATGACCATAAATCTTTAGTGTTGCTTCAATCAAGAAAAAAGATGGAGTGATGAGATAATTCTCAAAAAAAAAAAAAAAAAAAATATAAATACATATCTATACACACATAACCCACAACAAAAAATAAGGGTTTTGTTTTCATACCAATGCACACAACGCACAAGAAGGAGAGAGGCGGCCATGGAGGGATCACAGACGGACAGCGCGGCTGGTGGGGACATCCGACGACGATGGTGGTCTAGCAGGCGGACGGTTCAAGCTACATGAACGAACCGCGAGCGGGTGAGGGGCAGCGGCTTCGGGGAGCCTCCGACGTGGACGACTGGCAGCGGCAGCGGCGCGATGAATGGCGTGGGGCGACGACACGAGGAAAGTTGCTCGCAATGAGGAGGAAAAGAAGAAAGGAAAGAGAGAAAGAGAAATTCCTTATTAGATTGTGATCTAAAAATAATTGGAGTTGAGGACTCCGTTGAAGGCATGGTGAGATTCTAGACTCTCTTTAAATCCAAATACAAGTTGTTGATGGTTTTGGTGTGGATTATTTAGAAAGTGTAGTTCATGTCTTCTTTGGAAATGGTTTATGAACAACTCAAAGTGATTTGTCTAACTTGAGACAAATGTAGGTTGAATTAGGGGAAACCTTTTCCATTATACACCAAGTGTTTGTGAAAATGCAAAAGAGAATCTTTACCCTTTCTAAACAAATTGTTGAAACAAGTATTATGATTTTAATAGTAGACTTTGAATTCTAAGAAATTTCTATGGATCCTTTGGCTAAGGAATGAGTTCTAGGATTTGAAAAAAGTCTCATTAAATTTTAGTTTTGTTTCAAGTACATGTTTGGTTTAATTTAACTTGAAAAAGAGGTCTTACATTGGTGAAATTTTGATAGAATGAATATGGCTAATGTATTGGCATATTGCTATAATTTGATTTCAACTCACGGAAATGATTTGGTCATTATTCATGATTTGAACTTATTTTACAAGAACTTCAAGTTTTGCAAATGATTTTAAAACAGAGATGAGCTCTAAATGTTTGAGGAAATGTCCCAAAAGAGAGAATGACTTGTTTAAATAAGCATTTTAAGTCATTTAGCCCAACTTATATCCTAAAAACCAAGAGAAGTAGAATTCCATGGTTTTCAAGTTGTTCTCATGACTTTTGAGTCAAAGTATTTTGTTTTAAGTGGGGTTGGTTCAAATAAAAATATTTGAGTGGTGAGCTCTTTAAAATAGACTTTATATCTATTTGTGAAACATGGATGAAACTAATCGATCTGTATGGGTCTTGATCTAAGTCCAGAAATAAAAGAGATTTTAATTCATTTTCTCAAAAATGAACTTAACTTGTCCTAGCAATGAATTTCTAACAAAAATTGGTGAATTGAGGGTTCTAAGTTGAACTTGACATTTATGTGGTGATTTAGATTTCTTTTGGTCAAGATTAGTAGAATTGTATCTTTTTAAGTTGGAAGTAAGGAGTAGTGGTTTAGTAGTGTCAACCCTTTGAAAACCATTTATTTAAGTCAAATGAACTTAAAAGAGGTTGTAACATAAATGCCTACATGAATAACTATAAATTTATTTTGCTAGCACATGAAAGTAAGTAATGGTACTTAAAAATTATAATTGATGCATTCATGAACCAAGGAACACTAGTTTGATGTAGCAAGCGATCCTTAAACAATTAAATATAGTCTAAATGACTTTGTTGTACATATAATGAATGTAGATGTGCAAGGACTCAACTAGGCTATTCGAACGATTAATTTGACGTGGCGATCTATGCGATTTTATGGTAAGTAAACCAGTAAGAAATTCAATATTAATAATTTTCCTTTCCTTGCATATTTTACTGAAAATGATATTTATTGCTGGACCCTTCTTCCCTACAGAGTGACCTAGGGTCTAAGTGGTCGAGTTGAGTCGTTGTTTACTCGTGAGTTGAGCATCCGAGTCATGCTCGTGGCACTTAGACGAGACTGAATCCTCTGAGTGAGCATCCGCCAAGTGTCATGGCTCCTCATCGGACTTCAAGGATTCCATTGCGGTTGAGCATCCGGTTGCGACTGTGGCTCCCTTTGGAATGTTTTCTCGAGCTCCGGCTCAAGTGAGCTGACAGTGCCAAATGGATTAGGTGCGGTTGAAGTAGACTTGGTCCCATCGTACCAGTATTCGACACTTACTAGTAGTCAAGTGGCTTTGAGCGTGTCAAGACCACTTAGGCTCCTATCTTTTGCCTCCAGATCACTTGGTCTCTATCATTGACCATTGTAGTATGTCTATCATACGCTTTATTATTCTTTTCAACTTCATTTCTTTCCTACATGATTTATAGACTTATTTATTGTTAAATCTGAATTACTATAGAACTTCTTCTTGATTTACTCACTAGGATTGTCTTTGCTTTTGGTGAAAATTGCAGTCATAATCTTCGAGCTCAAGAACATTTATGTGGGACATATGTTGGTCATTTGATGTATTTATATTAAAATTACTATGTGTTATAAATGGGTATTTGGGTTGAGAGATATTATACTTTGTATATTGTATTAGTTATATGGGGTTTCCACATTCTAGCTTCCACACCTAGAACTTGTTGTGTGTTTAATTTATTTTTATCACATTTTCACTGCATTTAAATTCTGTTGCATATGATTTCATGTATATATACTCTGTTGTGTGGACTATCAGGTACTAAAGACCAGTTTATGAGGCTGACTAGCCCTTTATTAACTTCGAACTGGTTTACCGAGGATTAATGGAAGCCTAGTGCCGGGCGGTGCCTAATTTGTAAGGTTGGGGCCGTCACAAGACAGTTTCCTAGCAAACCATCACCAATCTTAAGGAGAACGTAAGTTTCATTCGCATGATGAGCACTACAGCAACAAAGGAGCCAAGACAAGACGAAGTAATGTATACGCATAAAGAGATGCATGAGTACAACACAGAAGTAAGGCAAGATGAGCTTGACGATTTCAAAAAGCAAAGAATCAATGCCATGAAGAGAACGAAAGGGACGTAGAAATGAAAGGCTAAGAAAAAAGATGAAGGACCTCCAGAAGAACACCCATAAGGCAATGACATCAAGTTAGTTCCAAAGAAACCAAAACCAAAACTCAATTTCATCCCGCGACTTTAACCGATCAAAAGAAGAGATCCTAGATAGATAAGCATATCGATAAATATTGATGGGCACCATTTTAGAAATGTTTTATGTGATAAGGGAGCCTCGTTCAATGTCATGCCACTAATGGAGATCCAAATGAGAATGATATCATAATCTCCGATTTGGAAATGAAGCTTCTTGATTTATACTAAGTCTAAATGAACTAAAAAGGCGTAAGGCTAATATTGTTAAATTAAGTGCTACTGGAATGCAGCTTAGGGGTTTTAAAATTTTCAAGTTTTTGAATTTTAATTAGTAGCTAGTTATTTAGTTTAAGATTTACAATTCAGGAGTTTTAAATCTAAGTTTCAAAAAATTTGTGTCAAATGTGCAGGAAAGACCATTTGCCGAGTAATTATTCATCGAAATGGAAATGTCTCACGAATGCATGAAAGAGCAAAAAATGAGCAATGGAGTTCAAAGCGGTAAAGATAAGGTGCATGAGCATATCAAAAGGTAAAGTTTAATAATTTTTATATTTTCATGGATCATGCGGTCACGAAACCTTGTGTTAGTTGTACACAAAGTCGAATGAGCGCTAGAAGAGAATTAGCGAAAAGTCATACGTGAAGATGTGGGCAGATGAGCGGACGCCATGGGTATTACCCAATGCGCCGTGGGTACAAGCCACAGTGCCGAGTTGGCAGTAGGCTAAATAATTAAAATTGCCCCGCGACGTCATCGACACAGTGGCGGTGCTGTCACGACGTCGTGCCTATAAGGCACGGCGTCGAGGTAAAAATAAGGGTTTTAAACCCCATTTCACACCATTCTCCACACTTGCACTAAAACTCCATTACAACCATCTAGCATACACCCCTCTAGAGCAAAATTTTGATCATTTTCAAGTGAGATTAGTGAGTTCCTAGTGATTTAGAGTGAAGATACAAACATATTGTTTGTAAAAGTGGAAGAGTTAGGGCTTGGATTTTTGGAATTTGATTCCAAGGAGATCTAGTGTTCTAGTTTGTGAGAGAATTTAGAGGACTGGGATTGGAAAAGACTTGGAGGAATGATCTACACTGAAAATTAATCCAACATTGAGGTACATTTACAATTTCATCTAGCTATACATTAAATTTTGAAAATTTTAATGATATTGTATGAAATTGTAGATTTGAGATTCTAGGGTAGGTTTTGCAAGATTGTGTGAATGTGGGCATCAATATTACCCACATAGACTTAGTTGATAATCTTTGCATTATTTGGCTTATGCATAATCCTTGTTATATGAATTTTAATTTTTAGGTGGTTTGAAGACCAAGTCGCATTGCATTTTTATTAGTTGCTTAAAATTTGATGGAAATGGTAAGAACAAGGAAACAAGTTAGCCAAACGAGAGCAAATGACTATGAGGCATCTACCTTTAGGAACCTTAATGATAAATCGCCTAGACTTTTTAAATCCAAATATTTTGTTTGTAAAGAGGCCAAGGACCGATACGAGAAAATTTTACATAGGGAGTTCATTTGCGAAAGAGGAATAAATTTGCTGGCCAAATATGATAAAAGAGTGAACAATTTCATTAGGCTTCGAAATTGGGAGCAACTCACTCAAGACTATAGGGAAAATAAAGTTAAAGGAGTGAGTGCAATTGTTTTTGAATTCTATGCAAATGCGAAGTTCACGGCTAAGGATGAGCCAGTGAATGTAAGAGAGGTTTTAGTTCCCTTCAATATACGTGAGATCAATAATTTATATGGGTTAGAAGAATTAATCTAGTATGAATCTGCACTAAGTTTCCCAGCTAGATTATTTGAGAAGCCCTATAACCTATACCCATTTAGAGCCATAGAAGATGCATTAGTTGTCCTAGGACAACAAGTTTATGAGATTACGAAGTTTGGGGAGATCATACACAACAGTCTGAGGGAGTCCATAATATTGGAAAGGGACAACAAATTGTTGTTTCCTATTTTGATTACTCAGATATACTTAAGAGTTTGAGTGAGAATAAGATATGATGAAGAATTTGATATAGATGCTTAACAAACCATGGATGAAGCTTTCATGATCACATTGAAATTATCACCTGGTTACCAAGACTCCGAGTAGGAGAGAGACAGAGAGAGAGTGAGAGAGAGAGAGAGAGAGAGAGAGAGAGAGAAAGGGCTAAGGGAGCTAAAAGCGAGGCCGAGTTGTTGGCCAAATGGCAAGAGGATCAAGCAACAGTAGAAGCAGCAGCAATAGAACTAGCCCATGAGCTAAAATATGAGGAAAATGTAGAAGAATAGAAGTAACATCTCCAAGGATTTGCAAAAGGCTATGAGTTTGTAGACCCAGAGATAGGAGAGCAGGACTTGGATGGTCCTAAAGTCTTTCCATTACCTCCTCCACCACAGGCACCTATACCACCACCTGAGGATTTAACTCCACTGTAGCAGAGGCTATGGATAGCAGAGATGAGGAGATAGTACTATGAGGATATGGTGCAATACCACATAGCCATGCTGAGATATGAGCAGGATATAGAGAGGAGAGAGCAGCACAGACAGAATGGGCATTGCAATTTTATGTTGTTTGTTGATCATCACAGAGCCATAGCTAGATATGAGAGGAGCAGACGGTTGAGACCTACTGATAGGTCATTCGATTTTACAGCAACACCAACATACGTGTTTGATCCAGATTTGATACAGAGTAGGACGGTGGAGTGTCCATTGACACCATCGCATGCTGGAGCTGATGATATAGATAATGATGATGGTGACTCGCAGTCCTGAAATCAATGTTCTACAATTCCTTTAGACTTGGGAAGTTGAGAGTGCTTTTGATACCATTCTTACATTTTTCACATTTGGGATATTTTGTACACTATTTAGTTATTTAAATTTTAATGTTTAGTTTGTTATAACTTATGTTATTTCATATGTTTGTGTGTTTTTAATGTCTTCATTTTTCAGGCTTACTTTTAAACCTTGATAACAAGGTTTGGTTTAAGTTTGGGGGCATCGACACTACACCACACTATGGGAAGTAGCAAGATAGGCTGAGGAATAAGGATAAACAATACAGTTTGATCGTTTAAATTTTAATTTGAAGCAGTTAAGGAGGAAACTATGGTATTGTATAAATTTTTCATTTTACTTACTATATGAATGTTTAAGTAGTATAGATTAGGTTATGTATAGTAATATGCAATTAATAAGTAGCTCGCTTGCATATTCATGCCTTTAATTATGGATGAGTAGATTACAAGTGTCTTGTTGATATGAAACTCAAGAGAGTATTTTTAAATTTTCAAAGAAAAGAAACAATGAAATGTAGCAAACAACGATGTGATTTCATGCTTAGAAACCTAGAGTTAGGGAAAACCTTGAACTTGAAACAAAAGCAAGAAATTAGAACACTTCTAGTGGAAAAAGTTAGATCTCTAATGACTCTATAATAAGTTTGAACTTACTTGAAAGTAAAAAGCAAATAAAGACTTAGTACAAGAGGGGAAGAAATAAGTTGGAGTTAACTTACTTGATTTAGTGAAAGTGATAAGTGCTAACAAATGTTTTACAAAAAAGAAAAAAATTAGAGAATCCCACAAATTATATTCGTAATGGAGCAGAGAACTTGATGGTTTGAAAAAGTAAAGAAGATTAATCCCATAGGAAAAGGAGCAGAGACTGTTAAATAAAAATGAAAAGAAGAAAAGACGTGAAAAAAATAGAGAAAAGAAAGTCTAAGTAAACTAAAACTCTTCAAATAAAAATTTAGCTCGAGTGCGAGTAGCTAAGTAAGTTAAGTTTTCATTCCAACAATGTAAAAGTCCTATATATAGACTTTTAAAGTGCTACAGTCTACCAAAGATGAGTTTAATTTATGCTTATTTGTGAATTCTTGAGCTTAATGAGAAATCATGAGATTGTATACTTGCTACTGGAGTGTTGAAACTAAACAAACTTGCGAGTAGTGATGGTTTTTGGTTGAGATCTACTTTAGTAATTTGAAAGTAAAGTTATATTTGTTGGTAAAGCTACATGTCCTAAAAATATAAATTTTGCGAAGAAAAACTCTTGAGTGGAATGTTAACTTGAAACCTAGTAAATTAAAGGATACTCTATGAATAATGTGAATTGAATGGGTTTTAGTTATTAGGAGACTTAGTGGAATATACATTTGCTTGGGACGCGTAAAACCTTAAGTTTGAGGGTATTTGATAAGTGATTATTTATACGTATATAGGGCTAATTTAGTAGTATAATTAGTATAAATATCCTTAAATGAGTGCTCATTTATGGTATTATTGCATTTTCAGGGAATTAACGTGTATTAGAACAAATCAAGGGAAAAGAAGAAGAAAAAGAGCAAAAACCCACAAAATCAGAGTTGGCGTCGTGGGAGCATGTGTTGACACTGTGGAAAGACAAGGCATGGGGTGGGGATGAAAGGCACGACGTGGGAGAGAAGAAGAAATGAAGAAAACCAACTCTAGGGTCTAGCACAGTGGTTGCGCCATGGCTAACAAGAGACAGTGCAGGGACATAAAGGGGACAGCATCGAGGCTCCATGAGCTAAAAATCACATAACAAAGTTATGGCTCAGTGATGGCACCGTGACTTAACACACACGACGCCGGGGCATCAATTACATCGCCAACTTCGCATAAATTGGAAAGTGAAGCTCTAATTTAAGTTAAATTATAATTTAGGGTTTCTAATTGTTATTATGGATTATGAATCGGTATTAGGACGAGGTAAGTATGGGAGAGCCAAACACATAGAAGGAGATAAGCCTCCGTTAGAGTAATTTAGCATTGAGTTTAAGTATTAAGGAGTTTTTGTTAGAGAAACATTGAAGACTCCATGTTTGCAATCAATATTTGGTTTCATTGATTAATTCAAGATGACATTTTTATTCATCTTTGCTTTACAATGAATTCTACATTGAAATGTGATGTGTGTGTTTCAATGATGTGCGAGTAGTCTATTTATCTTATGGATTAATGGATCTCGTGGTATGAATGCTATGCTTTGAAATCGAAATAAAAAGTGATTATAAAAAGTGGAATTGTTAGAATTTGTATTGATTCTGAGTGTAATGTTTTAGATATATTGATCATATGTTTAATGAACTTAGGCTTTAGGATTTATCATAACTATTGAAGCTTTTAATCCGGATATGAACGGTACAGTCGTAAAATAAACAACATTGAGAGATAGTTGTTGATTAGGGAGGCGCAGATAGTAAACTTAGTTGGTTATGAATCCAACAATTTGAGACTTAAAGCAATGTGGATCAGCTTAAGTTATTCACACCGAAAGGTGGAGTTCTAGTTTGTACATTAGAATCTTCTTCGTCACGGCAGTGAGTTGAAGTGGATTTGAAGGAAATATGTCTATTATAATTAAGCATTGCACAAAACATATATAGATATACACATGAATACAAAGCATAGTATTAAATTACCTAGGTGAAGTTGTGAACTAAGATATCTTTATTATAAGAGTTCAACTAAGTTTAAAGTGACTTGTTAGAATTGTTTAGTTTAGATATAAAATCAATTAAAAATGAATCCCTTAGCAATAGTTCAAGTTAAGTAGGTGATATACAACTAGTGCGAAAACTTTTCCTTAAGGATGATATATGTGATCAACATAAGTTGATTGCACTATTAATTACTACAAGCTAGCCGTTATACTTGCGACATGCATCAACTACTGACTCTTCAATGAAATAAATATGCACATAGTGGTATTCATTGAAATCAAAGATGTAATGAAATAACTTCAATTAAATCAATAAAAGCAATACCTAAATCACGATATGTGAGTCTTCAGTTTCTTCTCTCCACAAATTGTCTTAGTACTAAAGAATAAGTAAAGCTACGCTAACTATTGCTAATGGTGGCAAATCTCTTATATGCTACGAGTTAAACACGTTTCTCTATCTATTTATACTCCTTAATCATGTTTCCAAAAAATTAGAAACTCTACTTTACAATTTTACACAAAATAGAACTCCACTTTCTATTTTTTCTCTCATCGGCGCTGTCACTATGTCCCGACACTGTCTGTTCATTCCTACGGTGCCACCACTGCTCTGAGCATTTTTTGTGCATTTCCTCTCTTTGTTTGTCATGGCGCTATCCCTTAGACTCCTCGAGGTTGTCCTTTAACGTCAACGACACTGCAACTTCGCCGAGCCTCCTGATCACTTTTCTCCACTTCCTTGCTCTCACACGCCGTGCATTGATGTTCCACGCTGTGCCTTGATGCCCCAAAGTGCCAAGCTATATAGCCACGGCGCCAAACCTCCTTTCTTGTGTTTTTCCTTCGTTTCTCCTCGAATTTGCGCGTTTCCTTCCTTTATACCTTGTTTACTTGAAAATGCATAAACACAATCAATTAGAGCTCATTTAGCGATATTTAAACTAAATATACTACTAAACTAACCCTATATATAAGTCTAAATAATCACTTATCAATCAGTGCCTTGGAGAGGTTCGGTTGGCGGCCTGTAAATCGGTGGTATCACATTGATATCTAGAAATGGAACAGGGGGTTGCGAGCAAGTTTGCAGCTAGATGGAGTGTTAGCGCTAGTAGTACGTCTATTGGAAGATGGAGTATTGTGCACGCTTGTCGATGATCTAGGCGATGGGGAAATAAACTGTTCAGGTCCTACGAGGGAATGGGTAGTGTAACCCGTCAAGTGCTGGCTCTGAGGCGAATGATTAGTATTGAGCGGTAATAAATCGAGAATGACTAGGTGCTTAGGTGGTAAGTGTTGATGAGGCTAGTGCTGGGGAGGTCGGTGTTGAGGAGGTGGATGGTGTGTACGAGGTCAAAATCGATTTCAACCCCTACCATGTCCATTGGCATGTTGAGCTGTGCGATCTGGATCATCTTCAGCCCCACCATTCATATGAACCCTACCGTGATACATACTTGTAACTACGAATTAGAAAGGAAACAATATGTCTATTAAGGTTGAAACTTCACTTAAAATACTCGATTTGACAACTACAAACTAAGTAGGTTAACCATATATATATATATGAACTCACTATTGTAATATTTATTTAATTAATATTGGCTACCTATATCTGACGAAGAACCCGACTCATCCTCATCATCTTCATCATTGTCTACATTCATTTTAAAGTCATTATTGTCAGAAATGTATAAACCACTTCCATCGGCAGCCGACGCCAATGACGTGACTACTTTGACTTTAACGACGTTGGCGTCATCATTTTATTCTACTTGGAAGGCACTATCCCTGACTTTAGTTTCAATATTATTGACAACAATGGATTTATCCGCGAACTTTGGTTGAAGCTTGCATATAGCTAACCAGTCGTTCCATTCCTTCTTTGAGATTGAGGGGTGAGGGAGATAATATACATGACATGCTTGCATTGCCAATATAAAAGGCTCATATTTTTTAAACCGATGATTTTTGTGAATTTCAACTATATTCAAATATGAACTCGCATACCGCTCTCTGGTGTAGGATCGTACCAATCACATCTAAACAACACCATATTAAGTGAACCATGAAATTCGATTTGAATTAATTCTTGAAATACCCCATAGTAGTCACACCCATGTTGCATGTAGTTCGTGCCCAAAATGCACACACCGCTATTTTACGTTTTCCTGTTCCTCCCATATGATGATGTATAAAATTTGTATCCATTCACAAAGTATGTTTTGTATGTATGGCATAATCATAAGGGTCCATACGAAAACGACCTGAGTGTGTCATATATAACATTTTCGCGAGCCTACGAATTAACCACAATCGGACATCAACAAGTTAACATCAACATGATATACAAAATCTATTTGCATTCTTTTGAGGTTTAAACACTACTTAAGATATGTACATATTGGTTAAACCTCGCAAATTGTGTATCAAACTTATTCTCGATATCAAGATCACTGATGTTGGGCTCTTTAGCATGTACGATGGACAAGAAAATGCTAAAATTATAACATATATAGAACTTCGAGTTAAACTCATTATTTTGAAAACTAAATTCTCTATGAGTAAAACTAAGTTACCAAACATAAGGAGATAGTTTCGGGCAATTCAGTAAAACGTATTGATGAGCTGCAACATACTTCTCTTGGGTTTTGGACTGTTTCATTGATTTGCTCGGTGATCGACCCGAATGTGTGAAGATCGAAAATATACCGTCATAATTACTTGTAGGTACGATCCCACCATCATCATTGTTTTGCACCCAATTATGAGAAGTGTTGATATGGTCCTCTAAGTAGAAGGAAGTTGCCTTTTAAACTAAGTATGCATTTCACATGGATCCTTCTACCCTAGCCTTGTTTCTAACATTCTTTTTCAAATATTTAAGATACCTACATAATAAGATAAGAGATTTTCAACCAACCTAATTATGAATCTTGATATTTAATCACATTTAACCATTAATAAAGTTATCTCTCAAACGGGTACATCCATCGGAATTGTACGGGCCCAAAAAGACAAGCTTTATGTTCCAAGTGTATGAGAAGATGTTCCATCGAGTCAAAAACCTCAGTGCAAAGGTTTGCTCCAAGTTACACAAATCTTAAGAATGTTGGAATACATCAATTCTATTTTTGTCGTATTAAGATTCTTAAGGTTAAGTCCCGAAAGAATACACTCAACTCACTAATTACCAACCATACATTATCCTCTAGTAGCTTGCAAAATACGATTGGGATAAACTTTTGCATGAATACATGACAATCGTGGCTTTTCATTCTGAACATCCTCAATATCTTCATGTCTATGCATCGCCCGATGTTTTAAGCATATCCATTCGGAAAGCGCAACCATGATATCCAGTGACGCAAGACTTCCTTCTAACATTTGTCGCGTGAGTAACATGGTCTAGGAAATGCTTTCAATATGGGGTCATACTCGAGCTCTAGACGGTTGCATATTTCACTAATATCTTGCCTCGACTTTGCATTATCTTTACTGTTCCAAATTACACCCAAAACTGTATTGAAAATGTTGTTGAACAAATTTTTTTAGATATACATAACATTTAAATTGTGTCTAACGAGATTCGTCTTCCAATACGCCAAGTCCCAGAAAATACTTTGTTTTCTCCACCCTAACTTTGTCGAAATCCTCATATTTATGTCACCGGGTCCAATTTCTGTTACTTTCATCAAACCCAACCTCTCAGTTTCTTCTAAAATTTGTTCCCCCGATTTGATAAGCGATGGTCCTTTACAACATGTTGTGTCCTGTCGAAAGCTAATTTTTTCATACCTTAACCTATCACCCCGCGGTAAGAAGCGACAATGATAATTGGACCAAGTGTCTTTCCACCATGTTTTAATTGGAATGCGTCACTATCAACCATACAATATGGACAAGCCTTCTTGCCATGCGTGCTCCAACCAGACAACATACTATACACGGGGAAGTCACAGACGGTCCACATAAGTGCAGCTCGCATTTGGATGTTCATTTTCGTGGAAACATCGTATGTAAGTATTCACTTATGCCACAAATCTAGCAACTCCTTCACTAATGGTTACAAGAAAACATCAATTTGTTTTGTAGGATTTTCCAGACCAGGAACGATGATAGTTAAGAACATAAACTCTTTTTTCATGCACATGGACGGAGGCAAGTAGTAAGGTGTAAGTATGAAGGCCACGGAGAATATTTTCTTCCAGACTGCCGGAATGGTAGAAAACCATCGGTATAAAAACCTAAATTAACATTACATATTTTGACAATAAAATCATTATTGATATCATTCAAATGTTGACATGCAAGGGAATTCAAACAATGTTGCATCACAAAGTCGTCCAAAACATGCTTTCCATGCCACAACATTTGTTTCGTTGTCGCTTTAGATGTGAAAAAACGCTGCAACTGAGGTGCTTTAGGGAGGTAAAGCATTTTCTTATGTGGGCACAACTCACGACCGCCTTGCTCATACCTTGACTCTCCGCAAAACTTGCACGATGTCAAATCTCAATCGTCACCCCAATAAATCATGCACAACAAGTTGCGACAATCTATTTGCTCAACCGGTAGACTTAGACCTTGCATTAGGTGTTATAAAAGATATTGACCAAACAATTATCTTTCGGCAGTGCATCCTGAAGAAACTCCAGAATTTCATCATATGCCATTTTCGAGAGATGATGTTCAGACTTAATCATTAAAAGTCGCGCCATTACAGACAATTTTTTTATTGTTTCACATCCAAGTCATAATTGCTCACACGCAGCGTCGATCATTTTATACAACTTTTGTAATTGAGGATTTAGAGCCTCTTATGTGCAATTCCAATTAAAAGTCGCGCTCGCCAAGTCTTTAACCATCTCACGGTACGAGGCAAAATCTACCACTACATGTGTCTCTACATGGTCATCATCCTCCATCGCAACATTATAATCGACATTAAGTGCGTGCAAATCTTCCTCTCCATGCTCTGACAAATGATGATATCCTAGAACGAAGCCCCGACAAAGCAGACGCATTTATACGGTGTCACAATCATGGTACGGACGATTGTGATATTTCGAATGGTTGCATGGACACCTAATCTTCCCCTTCATAATGATTGAACTACAATGCACCTTAGCAAAGGCCACATACTCTCTCACACCGTGAATGAACTCCAATCGAGTTCTACCATTTTTCGATACAGTTATACATCCTATCACAATTAGTAGACACCTCAATCATACGTTATTGAGCCTACCCGAGGAATATGAAAATAAGGAATTGCGTCAAGTTCACATAGATGTCTCTATTTACAAGTATTGGGACAGTCGATGGATATTAAGCATTGATTAAGAAATTGAATGGTCACAGTGAAAACGTATTGTTTGATGGTGACACTTGGGGGGTTTAAGTTGGACGATGACACATGGATAGAAGAGAAAAATATATAGTTGTTGTTTTCTTCTTTTTTTTAGGTTGAAATCAATTAAGACTTGATTAACTTTCTCACTACATTTATAACTTCAAATTTTTTATTAGATCAAGTTTTGCAATATTAAGCCTAAATTGTTATTTTCTAAAATTTATAATTTTTTCACCTAGAATAGGTACAATTAATTTGTTAATTAAACTTCTACATAAAGAATCAGTTTTTAAGTTTTCACAATTTATTCGGATACTTATTATTTCTTTAAAACTACATAATTATTTAACAAATTAATTTAAATATTTAACCTTTCTCCAAATTAATCACATTATTTAAATATTTAGGAATTTTCAGACATATAAATTTAAATATAATTAAGTAACATGAGAACAAAAATTGATACATATATATATATATATATATACAAAACATGAAAAAATGACGAATTAACAATTAAACTTCATAATTCATGCATTAACACATTCAATCAATTATGTTTTACGTATACAATTATAATTGCAGATGATAAATTAAAGGTTAACTTATATACAAGTTATTAATTTATACATATATATGTCATATATTATTTAAACAATCAATATTTACACACACACATATATACATACAATTATCATGCATAGCCAATCATCATAAATGTTAATTTTATTCTTCCAAAATTTATCATGCAAGTTAAATATATTGAATATTGTGAGTTATTTTGATAAAATACATTGGAATAAAATGCAACATTTTTGTACAAAAAATGGAGCACATAAATTAACAGAACAAAAAAACTAACAAGCAAAAAAAATACAAAACAATCAAAAATAAAAAACAAAAAAATAGTAAAAAAACAAAAACTAGTAAAACTATTAAATTAAAATATATAAAAATGAGTACTAATTAAAAAAATAAAACACACAAATAAAGCAATACCATATAAATCAAATTAATTAATATAAAGTCAAAAAATTTAAATTATACCTCAAATTTGATCCAATGAGTGCCCGCGAGGAGAGGTAGCATTGATTCCTTCCAAAATCAACAACTAAACAAACACACATAAAATTAAAATCGAATAAAATCCAAATAAACAAAATAAAATTTAGATTTGACACTAACTATCTCTCCCGTGAGAGATATAAGGGAGAAAGGACTCCGGTAGGGGATAGCACGCACGAGGTAGGGGAGGCGATTGGGACCAGTAGCGTGAGGTCGATGAAGAAAATGAAACGATGGGGATGAGGCTCTAGTTTTTTTGATTTCTAGTCGAGATTTAGCGACGAACTTAGCGATGGACCTACCCATCGCTAATTTCATCAGTATTCTTTGAAGTCGCACGAGCAACTGACATATGGCTAGTTATATACCGTTGCTAATCTCTCGCTAATTTTAGTGACATATTAGCGACATACATTTTTGATGCCAAAAAATAGCGACGGGTAAGATGGAGCAAATATGTGGCGTAAAAAAATAGCGACTAGTAACGGGTATGGATTATCCGTTGCTATTCTTTGGCATGTACTACCCTTGTCGCTATTTAACGATGGACATATCTGTCACTATTTCTTCATTTATTTGTGGTTTATAATGACATTGACATACTTTCACCTTAAGAAAATAAGGGATGGGGTTGTTTGATCGAGTTTAAGAGTTGGGTGGGTTGGGTTTATGGGTATTTTGGTGAATTTTATGTTATTATTAGGTGGGTACATGAAGTTTTTAATGAGCGGCGAGTATTTAATTTAGATTGGGCAAGAAGAGAAGATGTACTAGTTAGTTTAGCAGAGCTCAAATTTTAATCTCACCATCATTCATAAGAACCTACAAATTTTTCTAAAAGAGATTAAAAGAAAAGAATCTAACAAAAAAAGAATAATGAGGGTAGCACGTGTGCAATTGAAATTCATCCACTTGAATCCCAAACAGATGGTTCATACACACGCATAAGATATTGTGGCACTGCCTCACTTATAGCATGTCCAATGCCGCCATGGATATGATGAAAATAAATGTTGTTCCAAGTTTTGGAAACCAGAGGAATTGAGGAGATTAACGAATTAGTGATGAACTAACAAGCACACATAAATATTAAAAAAGAATTAATATTGCAGTAAGACTTTAATGTCTTCCTCTGCTTTGGCTCAGCCTAATCAATTAAACGTATTGACAATGTGAACAACCATTATAATGATCTCTCGTTCTCACAAGACTCAAGTAATGAATATTGATGATCCACACAATGGCGACCTGTATTTATAGACTCAGTCTATCTACTCTATCTAGGAATTTGATCTTAAAAACAATACAACAAGAAAAATCTCCTCGGTCTCCAATTGTAAATTTTGTTGGAATTATCCAACGTTCAATAACTAAGTCTTATATTCCTTCAACAATCTTGACTCGTCATCTCCATAAAGTTCTTTAGTCCTCTATGGACCTTTCTCTCAGATTTGATGTTGCATTCCTTCTCGAAGTTCTCTCCTTATTGTATCGAACTTATTCACTGTTGTAAACTAATAGTGACAGTTGCTCTATTGCAGTATCTAACTTACGTTCTATTCCTGCTTCAACTTCAGTTTTGTCTTTATCTTTGACTCTAACTTCGATACTATAATCTTCACTGAGTTGTATTTACACGCAGACATCTTACTGAGTTAGGCTTCCATCTTCATTACAACATTTACCTAACTAAATTAACTTTAGTTTTGACAATATACTACCAACAAGGATAGAACAACCCAAACATAGTAAACCGTGGTCAAACAATCTCCCCTTCCGGTATAGATTGGTCAAAAGCAGTAAATAGCAAGATAACAAAAAATTTGTGGAACTTTATAAAATATACTGTTACCGATAGATCAAAGTAATAACAAACAAAAGTAAACTAAAAAGTTATAGTCATCAACCAATAAGTATATCCATGAAATACAATTTTAAAAACATAAAAGTTCATGTACTTTCAGTCACAAAATACCAAAAAAAAAAAAAAAACGAAACAAAACTTAACCTTGCTCACTCCCCTTTTTGACTAACTACGTCAAAGAGATTACAGCTGAGTGTTAATCAACCACCTTAATTGTCGAAGCTCAACATTAGCAATGTCCAGCTCTTCTTAAAATGGTCGCATTTGTGCAGCCACATCATCTTTGTATATTGTAAAAAATGTCATGCGATCAAAAAAGTAACCGAAATGCAGTAGGTGTGGTCTCATCACCACCCGAGAACTTAGTTGTTGCAGAGGTTCTTCTTGAGTAAGAGCAGAAGCATCTTTAGGAACTTCTTTTTCAGTCAATGCGGTAGCAGCAGTTTCGAAAGTCACGGGTACAACAACAGCATTGTCAGTGACAGCCACATCAACCGGAGTTGTTGGCTCTACTGAAGTGGTAGGAATTGCTTGATTGAAATTTAAATCCTCATGCTCAAGGTAAGTAGGAGGATAGTGTAACGGCCCGAAAATTCTACTTGTGCCACGTGTCAAATCAAGGTCGTATGTGAGATCCACTCGTCGAAATACGTATATCCGAATCCAATTTAAGATGATATGCTAACTATGCGAGGAATTCGGTGAGCCAAAACACGAACGGGGACGCACCTCGAGTCGCGTGCCAACGTTGGACCGAAATGATACGTCTCGTGTTGCGTGTAGTGCGAGTATCGAGAGTTTGAAATGAAGCGGGTTGGTGCATCGGGATGCGCGCTACTTGGTTGTTGAGTTTGCCTCGAGATTTGTGTTGCACGAATCTCGATGATACTTTTGATTTGGAATAAAAAGAAAAAGATATATATATATATATATATATATATATATATGGATATATATAAAAAGAAAAGAAAGAAGAGGATAAGAATCGAGAGGTGAGGATGTAAAAAGAGAGAAGAGAGAAAGAAGGAGATCGGAGAGAGGGATGCCGGCTGGAGCTCCGGCGTGGACGGCGGCGACGCGGCGGCATGGACGGCCAGCCGCGGACGAGCTGCAGCAGCCGCATGAGCTACGCGGGAAGCTGCAGGCGCGGTGGCGGATGGCGAACCAGCGGGTGGCGGCGGCTACGCGGGAAGCTGGCGGCGGTGCAGCAACGGGTCGGCGCGGCTCCGGGAGCTGGAAGCGGACGCCGGCGGGCTCGTCAGTAGCTGGACGGCGGCGGCGGCATGCTTGCGGTGGCAGTGGCTCGGCTGCGAGGTGAAGAGATGCAGCGAGGCGGTGGCGGATCGGCGGCGAGAACGGCGGCCAGCGGCGGTCGGCAGGCGGAAGCACCAGCACGGCGCCGACGGAGGCCGGCGAGCGGCGGCGCCGGTGACCGGCATTCGGCGGCGCGCCGGCGAAGGCTGCGACGCGAGCGACGACGCGTTGTCGACCGGTCGGTTGCGCGATTTCGACGAAATCGCGATGGAGGTGAGAATTTCACCTAATTTTGTGTGATGTGAATGAATTGAATAAATTAGGCCTAAAATGTCTAATTGGACACCAGGGACTTAGGAGTCGGGTGTCGGGTGTGCAAATCGAGACGCGAGCGACGTTTTGAGGTTCGCGTTTCTCGAGGTAAGTAAACCAGTTATGGATTTATACAGTATTTCATTTCTCTCCATTGGCTGTTGTTGTTACTGTTATTTGATAGCTTTATTGTTGTTCACTGCTTTGTGATGATAGCTATCTGTGAAATTGTTATTGATTGAGTAGGTCATATGGCAAGCGAGTCACGGTTACTATTTGTCTGCGATATGAGCTCGTATCCGTGCGCCGTCGATATCTCCCAATTGAGTGTACGTTGGGGGCTCTTATCCGGGACGTAAATATCTCATAGTCGCAAGGGTTAGGGTTGGAAGGCATGGGGCTCGTCCTAACCCGAGTCTGCTGGGATTTTTCTGCGACTCAACGACCTTTTGGTCGGGACTCCTTGTTATTTGGCCTCACTCATTGATGGATTGTTTACAGTCTTGTATATTCATGCGTTCTTTATTCCTTTCGTACTATTTGCATGAATTTGACTGCTTTGGATATTGTGAAATGTTGTGTATATGTCCTACTGGATTTACTTACCTGGGCTTGTCATTCTTATGTTTGACTGAGTGCAGAGCCGCGGACGAGTAGCAGAGGGAAAGCTTCATAGCTAGGTGAATGTTTGTATATTTTGTATTTACTCTCCTCTGATGATATTTACTGGAGTTCCACAATTAGGTTGCCTAACTCCCTGATCTTTTTGTTGAGTTATTTAATGTATTAGTCGCTTCCGCTAAATTGTTAAATCTTGCAAAATACTAATAACTCGACTGTAAAATGTTGAATGTACTGATAATGATGGATTTGAAGGATGACTAGGCTCTCGTTGACCTTGCGAGACTGGCTCGGGGGTCCACGTGGGCTTAGGCCGGGCGGGGCCCAATTTGTGGGAAATTGGGGCCGTCACAGATAGACTGACATACTTGGCTTAGGTCGCAAAGCACCATTCACTGGAGCCTCTAAAATATGTTTCGTAGTCGCAGTAACCGAAGGCAATAGAATGCCCTCAAGTTTAGCAGCATTCGAGTCATCAACAGAAGGAATCTCTTATGGTGCTAGAGACTCGACCTGTTCAGAAAATTTCTCACAATAAACCACTTATAGTGTTACAATATCTTCACCATCAGTTCCGTAATTCATTCTAAGGGACTTCATAATACTTGTCTCAGCAGTAGCAATAGGACTAATAGAATTTAAATCAAAGTTTCAACCTTTAAAGTTACCTTGATCAACTCCAATTTCATTCGCATGAAACTTAGCAAGGGATGTAACATAGGAAGAGAATATTTCCTTCATGCAATATCCTCACCTGAAGATTGCACGTGAATATGCCTGATGTCCTTACCATAAGCAAATTTCTCAGATTGAGAATTCTCCACAATTTTTCGTTTCATTATCCGTCTAGACTTCCGCATTAGCTTTGTAACAAGGGTCGGAATAGAAGCATCAGCAGTTGTAGTAACAAGAGCAGGAGTTGGAGCAGCTAAAATAGTAGCAGATTGAGATCCTGAAACCGATACGGATGATGACTTCTTCTTTAGGCACGAGAAGTCAAGATCAACAATCCTATTGTTAGACTTCATTTGATGATTCAATCTTACTTCTTCTACCACCTTTTCCAACTTGTCATTGGTCTGCTCAACGACTGAGTATCTTCCAAACAGAAAAGTTAGGAAGCACGATACGTAAAGCCTATTCTTTTTCTTCCCCCGAATACACAATAGAGTCATAGATCTTCTTCCCAACAATGAACTTCTTCCCCATAGCAAAAGCATGTAATAGTAACATTCTCTCTTTAAACACATGTGTCTGATGGGAAGTAGCCACAACACTAGTAGTCAATACCTTGCTTGGCATGTAGGCCTTGTATGTTAGCTTAGTTGCAGGAAGCCCAAAACCATTGTCAAAGTTCCACTTAGTAAGAACCCTTCTAGTCAACAAAGAGACAGCATCATCAAACTTGAGTGTCGAACCTAACTTATCAGCAGTTGTCTCAAATCTAGAAAGTCCAAGAACAAAATTGATTAAAAATAGGACTGAATGGAATTGTGAAACCACGAACAAATACTTTATCCAAATAAGTATCTCCAAAAATTTTAGGAAGATTGTTGTAGAATTCCTTGACAATGGAGTCATTATAGAAGCCATCATGAGACACCAACCCATATATGCCAGTCTTAACTAGCAACCTTTTAAGGCGAATTTCAAGAAAATGTGACACATTGATATGTTGATCAAACCAATACTTCCTCTTCACCGTTTCTTTAAATTTATCTATGCACTTAAATGAT
The DNA here is from genome assembly GCA_039657325.1 of Stephania cephalantha. Taxonomy (NCBI): domain Eukaryota; kingdom Viridiplantae; phylum Streptophyta; class Magnoliopsida; order Ranunculales; family Menispermaceae; genus Stephania; species Stephania cephalantha. The sequence continues at coordinate 23,367,904 of CM077576.1, forward strand.
TTGAAATGACCAAAAAAAGAGGGAGCAGGCACATCAAAGTACTGGGATATAAATGCGATCTTTTTATGGTCAGAGGCCTTACTGATGGCCTCAACTTCATCTAAAATCCTATCTAAGGAGTCAGAGGAAACCCTCTCATCTTCACCAACCTACTTATTTCCATTGGCGATTCTGGCTTTCTTGGAAGAACTAGTGTGCCCGATCTGTTGTCATTGTTGGAAAACCCCTGATTTCACCCATGTACTTTCTGTAGCAATCTTAAGATCTGAAGGCGTACCAATGTAGCTTTTATTTATAGGAGCATGATAGTAAATTCCCTTTATGTCTCAATCGTCGGAATATTAGTAGTAATAGAGTCACCATGCGAAGTTGAAGAAGATCGTTGAGCCATTCTTGAAGTAACATGAAGCAAGAATGATGAGAAAATGGCAGAGAAAGTAAGGAGTTCACAGCGAGAGAGAACTTGAATTGGGAAGAAAAATTTGTGAAAATTTGGTATTCTCACAAAATTAGCAAAGATTAACCCAAATTAGAACATAATTCTCCCTTAAATCCCTTAAATATTAATTCATTTTGTTTAACGACACAAAATTTTATCCCCCTTCAACCATTTCATAACAGTTAGTTTTTACAGACGACTTAACCAGAGCGACACGTGCTGCAGGTAATTCCAAGTGGCAATTTCTTGGTCAAACACGAAAGCAGCTTATAACTTAATGTCAAATCACAAATATATCTGCATGAAAACACATAACTACTAGTTTGTAGTAGGAACCCTTACTAGTGAGAGCTCACGCCAATGTCATAGCACAACCTCTCATAAGTATGTGTGTCAAGAGCCTTTGTAAAAATATCAACAAACTGCATTTTAGTAGGAACCTGTTGAATATAAATTAATCCTCTTTTCACGAGATCCGTGATATAATGATGACGAATAACAATTTGCTTCGTCATAGAGTATTGAACTGGATTTTTCGAAATATCAATGACACTTTTATTATCATAGTAAATTGTTAATTGAGATAAAACAATACAATGGCCTTTTAGCATTTGTTGCATCCATATGAACTGCATGCAACAACTGCCAACAACAATATATTCAGCTTTAGTAGTAGATAGAGAAATGTAGTTCTGCTTTTTACTATTCTAAGCAACAAGATTAGAACCCATGTAGTAACATCTACCTGTAGTACTCTTTTGATCATCAATACTTCCAGCCCAATCAACATCATTATACCAGATTAAGTCAATGGTACCTCCCATAGTAAATAGTATACTAAAGTCAGTTGTTTTGTGCACATAGCGCATAATTTTTTTTACAACAACAAGTTGAAACTCTTTTGGAAATGCTTGATAGAGAACACAAGTCCCCACACTGAAAGCAATATCTAGTTTGCTTGTAGTAAGATATAATAAACTACCAATTATGCCTTTGTATAATGTAGGATTGACATCAACACCTTTGTAATCCTTATGAATCTTCTCACTAGTGCTCATAGGTGTTCGAATAGACTTAGCAATGTCCAATCCGCAACGCTTAACTAAAATTTAGCATATTTACTTTGATATATGAATATATTGTCTTGAGACTATGTAATCTGCAAACCCAAGTAATATATAAGATATCCAACCATGCTCATCTCAAATTATTTTTTCATTAAATCAACAAACTCTGAAGCTAGCTTTGCAAATGCAGCCCCGAATATAATATCATCAACACAGATCTGGTTAACCATAAACTATTTAGTCTACCTTTTTAGAAACATAGCCTTATCAGTAAACCATTTAATGTAACATTTCTACAACAAAAAGGTAGTCAACCTTTCATACCAAGCCCGTGGTACTTGCTTCAGTCCATAAAGTGCCTTTTTTAGATGATAAGAATTGTTGGGTTTAACATGTACCTCTATTCCTTTAGGTTGTGGAACATAAACTTCTTCTTGCAAATACCCATTTAGGAAAGCACTTTTAACATCCATTTGTTGTAACTTGAAACCTTTGTTACAAGAAATGGCTAGCAGTAGATGAATAGATTCCAATCTAGCAACTGGAGCAAATGTCTCATCAAAATCAATACCTTCAACCTATATGTATCTTCGTGCAACCAATCTGCTTTTTTGCAAATAATAGCACCATTCTCATCTATCTTTTTGAGTAATATCCTCTTAGTATTAATGATATTAACATTAGTAGGTCGTGCATAGATCATGTCTAACAAACTCATTGAGTTCATCTTGCATAGCATTTACCCAATATTCACCCATTAAAGCCTCCTTGAGATTTTTAGGCTCAATCTAAGATGTAAAACATGCAAAACGAACCATATTCATGTAATCAACATGAGGAATATCTCTAGTTTGCACTGGATCATTAATTGAGCCAATAATTTTCTTAATTGGATTATTTTTCAACATCCTTGACTGTAAAGCAGTAATAGTAGGTGATTTTAGATCATCATCATCATAATCATCTTCATCATCAGATGGAGTAATGATATCTGACTCAGATGGTTTAGCAGTAGGCTGAGTAATAGGTTTCAAGCTTATTAGTGTTGGCAGCTCATTATCATCATCATCATCCTTGTGAAAGGACAATTGTTTTGTTCTTGCACAATCATCAACTATAACCTTAATAGATTCAGTCACAGTCATAGTTCGCTTAATGTATACCCTATAAGCTTTACTATTATGAGAATATCTAAGAAAAATTCCAACATCACTTTTTGAATCAAACTTTCCCAAGTGATCTATATCATTCAATATGAAGGTACTACCAAAAACATGAAGATTTATTAGAAATGGTTTTCTACATTTCTAGATTTCATATGGAGTTTTTTAGTCAGTGGCCTGAAATAAACTCTCTTGATAATATAGGTAGTAATATTTACCGCTTCTCCCCAAAAATTCATTGGCAGATCTTTATCAGCTAGCATGACTCTTGTCATTTCTTGAATTGTGCGGTTTTTCCTTTCAATAACACCATTTTGTTATGGTGTTTTAGGAGCAACAAATTCATGCATAATCCCAAACGCAACATAATTTTCAGCAAATTGCCGATTTTCAAACTCTTTTCCATGACCACTACAAATTCAATCAATGGATACATCCTCATCACATTCCTCATTCAGAGGTCGAACAATTAACTTCTTAAACTCATCAGTTGTTTCTATTTTATTATGCAACATCTTGAGTAGTCATCAAAAGTCACAAAAACATACTTCTTTCTCCCAAGACTTTCAACTTGCAACGGACCAAACAAGCCCATGTGAAGTAATTCTAACACACATTTTGTCAATATGTCATTAAGGCCATCATGTAGCTAGGGATCGAAACCCATTTTGCCAAAATCTTTGCCAGCGTAAAACTTTTGTCACTTTTCACGAAATTGTTGTTGTTGTTGTTGTCATTAAGGCCATCATGTGAAGCTGAACATTGTTTATCCCTTTGACATGACTCACAAATAGAATAAGTCTTAGATGATAGTTTAGGAATACTTATAACAACATCATTAGAGAGCAATTTCTAAAGTTCTTTGAGATTATGATGACTAGGCCTTCTGTGGCAAAGCTCTATATTAGTTAGAGAAATAGAGTTGCACATAACGTACAGCTTATGAGGCAATACAGAATATTGAAGCAGCATATAGCAGTTGTTAGATGTACGGATCCTATACATGATGCTACGATATAGAATATTGAAGCAACATATAGCAGTTGTTAGATGTACGGATCCCATATATTATGCATTGTCTTTCTTCATTAATTATCTGACAAGGATCTTTAGTCAAGTTGACAAGCTATTCCTTATCACACAGTTAACTTATACTGATCAGGTTAGATTTCAACCCATCAACATGCATTACTCCTTTGAGATTAGGCAGTCCCACAACATTAAGAGTTCCTTTACCAACAACCTTGGCTTTTTTTTCGTCACCAAATGTAATAACACCTTCCTTAAAAGCCTCATAATTTTTAAGAAAGCTTTTGTTACCAGCCATGCATCTAGAATAGCCACTATCGAAATACTATAATTTAGTCGTAGTTGCTGAGAGTTGCAGATGCACTGTCATGGCGTTATGAGATTTAGCTCTCCAAAACCTCTTAGATGTTTTCTTCTTACGATCTTTAAACATCGGATAGCATCGTAGTAAAATACGACCAACAATCCTACAATAATGACATTTAGGAGGAGGTTTGTTGTCATCAACATCGGTCACCTTTTTCTTTGCACTTGCAGTAGCCTTTTATGACATAATCTTCTTTCCTTTTGTTGTACCAACTTGAGCCTTGTTTTATTAACTTTTATTGATTACAGTACATATGAAAAAGAAAGCAGGAGCATTGGTAGATCCTTTATTATATCTAAAACCATGCTTAACTTGTGATGATTAACAAATTTGCAGCATTATTTAATTTTTTAAAACTAGGATGTAACTTTGCAGTAACATCCTTAGAATTAAAAAGAGCTTTCGTTAATGTAGAGATTTCAGCCTCATGCTCTTTAAGCAATGCAGTACGAGTACGGTGTTCTCTTTCAAGAGTCTTATAATCCAATTTAACAGAGAACATTTTCATCTTCACATCAAAATTTTGGTCATGAAAAAATGTCCATTTAGCAAAAAATAGATCATAAGAAGCCTAAAAGTCTTTTGCAAAGTCCTCAACCTTGATAGCAGCACATACATATTTGGCCTTTTCCTTATTTTTTCCGTGTCGGACACTACAGAATCAAGTTCGAAAACACTAACAGCAGATGGAGAAGCATCAATAGTATTTAACTTTGTCAATATAGCAATAAGTACAGTAGTAGAATCATTAGACTCTTTATCAATGTCATTTGAGTCATCATCACTCCAAGAAGCATTCAAAGACTTCTTCTTGTAAGTTAGACATTCAATTTGAATATGTCCAACTCATGCACACTCAAGACACTTAATGCCATTAAATTTATTCTTAGCATATGTCTTCTTATCATCAGTAAAAGGTTCATTGTTATCATTAACCTTCTTGTAATTAGTTCCAACAGAATTTCTCTTATTCACTTAGAAATTTTGAGAATTTTTTTGCCATCATACCAAAATCATCTCCCATAAAGTCATCAAAAATAGTTGTCTCAACACAATAAGCATTCTTAGAAGAACTGAACTTTTTAAACATATTCATCTCATATGTTTGCATAGAACTCATTAATTCATCAAGAGACATCTTAGTAATATCAGGACACTCTTCAATTGTGGTAATCTTTGAATCAAATTGTGAAGGAAGAGCAAGAAGAGCACGCCGTACTAAGTGTTCATTGGTATACTTTTCTCCAAGTTGAAAAGCTTAATTAGTAATGTCTTGTAAACGACTATTGAAAGAGACAATATTTTTTATAAGTCGTTAATTATGTAATTAAATATTGGTTATTTATATATTTTTTATTGTTAAGTTTGCAAAATATTAGTCTAATTATATTTATTTGTTATTTTCAGGGTTATCGGAGTGCACGGTTGAATTCGAGGTGAAAAACTATGTGAAATGGTGTATTTACATGTAGTGATCAGCTACCAAAAAATTTGCCTCGAGAAACGCATTGCACTGTTGAGTAATAGGTGACAGCATGCCAAGTAATGCGAAACGTACACACATGAGACACTTTGCAACCAGAGCAGTGGAGACTAGCCTCGAAATCAGCACACACAACAGATCAGCTGACAAGGGAAACAATGGTTTTAACTCTGCCTCAGATCCGTCTAGCACGGACTCCCAATTATTTGCCAACTTTCTCTTGTGTGTTTCCTCACCTATCAACCAGCTCCACGTGTCGCCTTCTCCACACGCATATCAACAGTGATTTCTCCTCTTCAGCCGCCGCTAGATTTCCTCAGGATACGTGCGAGCACCATCTCCCATTTCTTCGCATGAGCACTCGAGCCTCCACTCCACTAGCCAATGCCACATGTCGCGTCTCCGTTCATCAGCCACGTCTACATCAGCAATCAAAGCCAATGGGAGGCCACCACGTCAACCTGAACAAGCAAGCTCGGCCAATCACGGCCTAACACGTGGCCAAGACCATGCATGAAATGCCCAAAAGCCACAGGATCTTCCTCGGCGCACGTGTCCCCAACCAAATTCCCAATTTGGCATTCTCTCTCATCCAGAAACCAATTTTGGTAGTTTTTGATAATTAGGACTGTAGGGTATTATAGAAAGAAGGTCAACTTCTATAATAAGGAACTCTATCTCTCTCGACGTTTATTCGACTCCCTCCCTCACTTCCATTTTTTCTTTACTTTTGTTTTGTGTTCTTTTTAATGAGAGACTAAACTCATGACCTAGGCAAGACTGCGAGGGAGGTTCGACTGTGCTCATCTATGGATTTGTGAGATTTATTTGTTTTAATTGTATTGCTTTTTCATTGTTATTTTATTTTCTTTGGTATTGATTGAATAATTAGAGTTAAATTCATATTTAAACTCTGATTCTTTTACCAGCGAGTCGTAAGCATCCGTCCTTATGCAATAAGACCACACTAGTGACAATTAACCATACCAATTTGTTCACCCCTTATGGGACCGGTCAAGTACCTTAGGAGTCTAGGCTAAATCGGACACACTAGTGATCTGGTTGCCTAGGTGTAGTGCCTTTACAAAACTCATTATGGTCATCGTGTTAAATCCAATGCGCTTGAGTATAGGGTTATACGATTGGCTAGGGAAGTAGTCATTATCGTACCTTGGCTATCGAGATTAGGAAGTGCGAGGAACTGCATACGTTACCGGGTCTATAGCTACACTAGGATACTTTTGATTTGCATATTTTACATAAATTGACGACCAAATCCAATCTTTTAATTGAACCGATCTGGTATGTCTTGACCTCGGTATTTTTTATTAATTGATTTTAAAATAATTTCCATTGCTTTATTTATTTTATTGTTATTTAGATTAGTTATTTTGTTTACTCTCTCAAAACCCCCGATTTTCCCTTTTTGTTGTTTTTAACCTTAGAGAGATTATCAATCTCTGTGGGATCGACCCTTTGCCACTATTCTGCAAATAGTTGGTTTAAGTATTATTTTATCGATGCGTTCGGTGCACGTCAATTTTTGGCGTCATTGTCGAGGATTGGGTTTTTTTTCTTTCTTTGGTATTATTTTAGTATTTTTTTATTTGTCTATCTAGTCCCTTGCTCTTAACACTTTTGCAGGTAATTCCATAATGGCCTCCTACTTCCACAACTATGGTCAATTCGAAGACTCATACTATTGTGGTGTGAATGGGGTAGGTATGTCACATAATGGATATCAATTTTCTAACTCGCAATCTTTTGTACAATAGGTCGGTTTTGTGGAAATTATGGGGAGTACTTTCATCCCACGTATGCTTGTCCTCACTATCCGAAGTATAGGAATCATCATGGTTCCAACTATGCATCACCACAACCCAATTTCTATATGTCTAGGCAAAGTCCACAGATTCCTCAACAAGAACAGAGAACCATTGCAGACATTGAGAGATATATGATCTGCAACTGGCTTTCTCAAATATCTACTCAACAACCCTTACATGAGGATATGCAGCATATAAGCCCAAAGTTGCAAAATTCAGAAACTCAAGTTACTACTATATTTGAGCATTTGATGGACGAGAAAAAATTTTCTCCGCAACAAATTTATGACAACAGGAGACCATGAATGTTGTTACATTAAAAAGTGTTGAGTTTGATGAGTTCTCAATTGTGGACGAGTATTTGAACGAACCATAGGAAACACTAAAAGTTTCTTCATATGAGCGGGACATTACCATTGCACAGAATAAAGATGATGAAGTTGAGATGAAAATTGAAGTCGTTTTAGAAAACGGGGAGGAGCCGCAGATAGAGAGCGATGAAGACCAACCTCCTGTGTTGGTGAAGCCACCTACCCTCTCATGCATACTTGTTAAACCTTATAAGGGGGTGGAAGTAAAAGAGCATTCACAAATATTCTACACTGTCGACACCTTTGGGTTGGATGATCTTGATGCGATCGAATCTTTAGCGTTGGAAATCCCAAATGAGCTCCCAATTTTGAAGGAGAGCGTGCATGTTTAATTTCCCAAAGCTATAGATGCACTACCATTTGTTGTCGATATCTCGAAAGGAGCGGGCATCACGTGATGAATCGCGCAAGTCTAGCCAAAGACTTAAAAGAAAGGCGCCCGTTGGGAGGCAACCCAACTTTGTTTTTATTTCATTTTTATTTCATTTTTATTTCCTGCATTTATTTTAGTATAGTTTAGGTTTTAATTTTTTATTATTTAATAATGCACTAACTTGGCTTCTTGGGTTTTTGCAGGTGTTATGTTTAATGAGCACCAAAGGCACTGGAGCACCCACTGAGTTTTACTAGGTTTGACTATGGATTACATTTTTTTGGAGTAATTTGAGCATTTTTTTGGGAATTAACATATTAATAGGATTTTAGGCATTTTGAGACTTGGTTGGGGCGTATCCAACTTAAGTCGCCGCATTAGTGGCGAGTCTTTGAGTAGACCCAAAACCCTAGACTTCATTATATCATCTTGTTGATTTCACCATTAGTTGAAAGACTTCGGGCTCACAAGATTTGATTGGAATCATTTGAGTTAACTCCTCTACTTGTTTGTTCTTACTCTTGTTATGATCATTTTTTATATATTTTCCTTAGTCACCTAGACATGAGATATTTTGGGCATTCACTAGTTTTTGGAGACTTTTATTATGCACGCATTTGTATCATCTTCTTATTTCCCTATCCATTTTTTTCACCACTATTCTTTTTCTTTTTGTTGCATGGATTCCTTGACTTGTCTTGAACCTTGAGGACAAGGTTCAAAATAAGTTTGGGGGTACTTTAGGATTTGTGGATTAAGTTGGATGGACTTCTTTGCGAAAGACCGCAGGTAAGATCGTTTAATTTTTTTCAATTATACGAGGTTATATGCGGTTGACGGATGGTAACGGTGGTGTTTAGTATCCTTTATTCTTTCATTTCTTCCATTTTTTCCCTTCATACTTCTCTTTCTCATGTCATTAGGAGTTAATACATTTTCATGCATGTATTTGGTATAGTTTTCATTTTTATATTATTTTGAGTCACCCGAGATTTTGTTTCATGCCTTTGATTGTGGATAAGTACACTATGTTTGCCTTTTTGACTTAAAAAATAGGAAAAAATAGGAGAAACACTCACTCGAGCCCGTAGCCCAACATTTTTATGATTTCATTATTAGGGACTTAGTATGATGGTTAGGCCTTGTACTAGATACCTAAATGGGGCAGACGGTCAGAACTGTGCAAGTTAGATTTCCAGGGTGCTAAAACGAGGATGTAACTCACTCGAGGCGAAATTCCTATGACTGAAACATTTTTGGGGAAATGATTTAGGTCATTTTTGAATGAAAACCCTTAGCCTTAATCCTACCCATTATTTTTTCATACCTAATTTTAAACCCATTGACAGAGCCTGATATATCCCTTTACGTAGTTAGAAACTAGTCTTAGACTTGAGATCTTTAAAAAGAGACGAGGAGAAAAAAATTAGAGAAAAAATTATTTATATGCCCAAAATAAGGGGAAATTCATGATTAGAGAGTCCCACCTAAAACGACATTCACAGGAAATGGAGCAGGGAGCTGGGTGATTAGAAAAAGGTGAGGACTACATATATTAAAAGAAAAAAGAATTGAAGTGCACTTTAACCACTTTCATGTTCTCAGGGAATCATTTGATAGTCTAAGTTTTAGTTTTTCAATGTTTTGTATCACCTTTATATCATTTCCTTGGTACCCTATCCTAGCCATGTTATAACCTATTAAAGTCCTAGTGATTCCCATTGGTGCTAAGTTAACAATAGTGGAGAGTGTGGTTACATTTCTTGCCTATGGTGCCTTTTTAAGCATTGATGCGCTATTGTTTTCAAAGAGATTGCAAACTTACGTGCTTGAATGTATAGACCAAGAAAACTCATCAGTAGTTGATGGCTTTTGTCTTGACCGAACCTATGTCTTTAAAGTGTTATCTTAATTTTGTTAGAGTTGCGGTTCTTGACATATCATAACTCCAAAATTTCTTGAGTGGTTTGTTAACTTGGCGACTATGTAAATCAAAGGAACTCCATGAATTTGATTCGGGTATTGGATTAGTTGAGTCAGTGCATATCTATATTAGGAGTCTAGTTTATTTATGTTTTGTCATTTACACATTTGCTCGGAACGTGCAAAGTCTTAAGTTTGGGGGTATTATCTTCATCCTCTTTCGTCTCAAGACGATCAAGCATATAACTTAATTGATGTAACTTGGAGATTTTGACAGAATTCGTACCTTCAAAGATTGTCTTAAAACATCCCATAATTGTTTTGCAGTAGTGCAATTTGTAATCAGTTTAAAGCGTAGAGCATCAATAACACTAAAGATATAATTGATTGTCTAGTGATTGGCAACCTTCTCATTTTTCTCAGCATCTGTCTACAAAGATGCGGGTTTTGGAACAGCTCTACCATTCATATCTAGTTGTGTTGGAGCAGTGTATTCTCTCTCTAGTATTTCTCTAGCAATTTCATCAATGGCAAAGACAGTGAACCACCTGAACCTTCTAGTAGTAATAGTTGGTTCCTTCCATCAATGGCGGTCGAGTTACCGATCCACCATTACGTCCTTCACCAGTTCGTTGTCATAACAACTCATCAATCGATCCCATGGCAATAAAACTCTACATAATTTCACTTTTCTATGCTTGTAGAAATAACGAAATAACAAAGCTATGATACCATTATTGAAGTTTTGGAAACCAAAGGAACTAAGGAGATTAACAAATCAATGATGAACTAACAAGCACACATCAATACTAAACAAGAACTGATATCACACTAAGACTTGAATGTCTTCCTCTACATAGGTTTAGCCTAATCAATTAGAAAATTGATAATGTGAACAACCATTATAATGATCTTTCGTTCTCACGAAACTCAAGCAATGAACGATGATACACACAATAGCGACCTTATGTATTTATAGACTCAGTCTATCTACTCTATCTAGGAATTCAGTTCTAGATACAATGCAACTCGAAAAAACTCCTCAATCTCCAATTTTTAATTTTGTTAGAATCATCCAACGTTCAACAACTAAGTCTTTTATTTCTTCAATAACCTTGATTCGTCGTCTCCATAAATTTCTTCAGTCCTTTATACACCTTTCTCTTGGATTTGTTGTTGTAATCCATCTTGAAGTTCTCTCCTTGTCGTATCGAACTTCTTCATTGTTGTAGACTAGTACTAATAATTTGCTCAATTGTAGTATCCAACTCATGTTATATTCTTGCTCTGAATTAAGTTATGTCTTCGTCTTCAACTCTAACTTTGATATTGTAATCTTCACTGTAATATACATTATAATCTATCTCGGAGTTGTATCTACACTCAGACATCTTACTGAGTCAAGCTTCCATCTTCATTGCAGCATTTACCTAACTAACTTAACTTCTGTTTTGACAATCTGCTAACAAGGATAGATCGACCCAGACACAGTAAACTAGGGTCTAACATATGCCACCTACAATAAATATATAGACATTAAACCTAAAATAAGGTTTTACAATGCAAATATGGGTTGTGCAAATATAGCTGATGTGACAAGAATAAAAGCACATGTCATCTTTCGAGTTATAAAATAAACAAAAATTCAAAAGAAATAAAGTCCCAATCCACATTATGCATTGGAGATCATTTTTGAATTTAAATATCTATCTAGTGAAAAGGTGTTACATATGATAGACATTCTCGCAACATATCGAGATGACACCAATCCATGATCCTAATCAATATTTACCATTGGAGATGCTCTTAAGCCTCCCTCAATCAGACCTCAAGGTGGAGAAAGATAAGAAAAAAAAATCAAGTTTTTTTGGGTAAAAACAAGGCCTTCTAACTTCTACCTCACTGATCGTTCTCTAATAGTAAGGAAATACCACTCTGTGAAGATGAAGACGACAAAATCCTCATTCATACTCAAAGTTCCCAAACCAAATGGTTTGCACAAGGGTTGTTTTCCCTGAATGTGTGGCGACTCTCATCTCCAATAATGAGTATAATCTCAATAATGACTAAAGAATCTTGATAAAGAAAAGAAAACGGCTAAACAAACCCCACTTGTTGCTCAACGTACCCTATTACTCAATAATGACTCAATAATGAGTATAATCTCAATAATGAGTATAATCCTCATTCATACTCACAATTCTCCACTTGTTTTCCCTATTTAGATTTTCAAATTGCTGAATGTACCCCACTTTTTTGAAATCCCCAAAATACCATTGCTGACTCCATTAATCTCATCCTCACCCCAACACCCCTCAATCATTTCCATTTCTCAGTTTTGCCCATTATATAGCACTTGTACTAGGTCGAAAATGCCATAAGAGTGCTTTTTTTATCGAACAAGGTTGGATTTGGTCTCGCCATGCCATATAAGTGAGGAAATGTCACTTGTGGGTTTTAGACACTTAGGGCTAAGACTTCTTTAGAGTTTTTGGCTCAGTCCTATGAAACCTGTTTAGAAGTCTCGATCGATTCTCATCGAAACCATTGAAGAGGTATCGATCGCCTCCCACCATTATTGTGAAGAGGTATCGATCTCATTAGGAGACGGAAAGAGCCGGCTGAGAGCTTTAAAGAGGTATCGGTTAAAGGTCTCAGTGTGAGTCAACCCCCTACCTAATGTGTCCGAAACTTGCGGGCGATAAGAACGAACAAAAGATTTACAAAACTCCAAGAAAATAACAAAAAATAATGCATTTTGCTTGGAATCACTTGATATTCTTGATTCCATCAACTTTTTGTGCCAAAAATATAAAATTTAAGTCCCAAAATGAAATCCTAAACATAATAACAACAAAACAAAATTCATTTAAAAATAACAAAGAAACCCGAGAAAACCCAAAATCGACAAAAAAGAGGTCGGGAATGCACTCATGGGGTCGAATCAATGTGGTTTCGATAGAATTTTGTTGGATTTGAGTCGAAGATGAGAGTGTGATTCAAAAGTGGGTGATCACATGTTGTGCGTGTAAAATATAAGCCATTATAGGTTACCAAGTCCTACTGGAATGTAGTAGAGGTAAGAATGGGTCGAATCCACAAGATTGAAGTCAAACTGAGTTTGAGAAACAGAAAAGTAAATCTAGGGTTTTTGAAAAATTCTTATCTAAAAGCCTACTAAAAAAGAAAGTAAAATAGTTGCAAAATAGAGAAATAAAGACATACCTTAGCCTAGGAATTCACAATCTAGCCTCGTGTTGTTTCCATGTCTTGTATCATTGAATTTAAAAGATGGGTTTCAAAATAGTTTTCCTAGATAGGCTATAGGTGTTGGGGTCACCAACACCCTAGTCCCCCTATTCTTAATAGATGGGCAACTGCTCTCTAAATACTTCTCTTACTCCATCGTACAACCTTGGGTTACCGCTCTCAAGATTTAACACGTGAGTAGCATTAAAAGCTATGTGGGAACACCTACCCCTAGACAACCTTGGGCAACCGCTCTCAAAATTAAGCCTAGTTCTTGATGTTACTCACCTTGAACAACAAGTGTGTCAGGTTTCTTGCTCTAGATGATTGCCACTTCTCAACCCAGTTGGTATCACGATTCAACTTGATTGATAGCAGGTCAATGGGTTTTATGCCTAGATATTTGCAATGAATATATAAACTCTAAACTACCATTGAGACATCGTTAAAAACAACAACACAAAGAAAGAGAATTGAAATAAAACACTATTATTATAGAAAATATCAGCAAGACATAGAAAACAACTAACTACTGGCTAGAAAGCTTCATCCCCGACCTACGTATTAAAGAACCTAGTCGCTCTACCTTGCTCTACTCCTAAATCACTCTGAATACAATATATTTTCATTTAAAGAGGTACCTCCTTTATATAGGTGTGCATGGTTAAAATAATAGCAGCTCTCGAGAATAAGAACCTTCTAAAAAGTCTCAAAACTTCTATTCTTTGTTGTTGGCGTCATCCATGGCGCTGTGGTTATGTGGGTACGGCTTCTGGTGGCGATGTGGAGATATATAGAAAGTCTTGGGCAGCAAGTCGGTCTAAAACTTATATTTTTAAGTCTAGCGTCGTGGGTGATGCCGTCTATTCAAGTCTTGGCACCGTGTGTTCAAGGCTGGCATCGTGTGTTAATCCATCTTGACGCCTTGGTGGTGGGCGCCGCTCTTCTGCTAGTAATGTCCATTCATCTGCATGGCGTCAACCTAGGTGTTAGCTTTGACCAATAGCTGACTTCTTTCCTGGAATTGTCCATTTCCCCAAATACCCTATAAATATCCAAAGTAAAAATATAAAGCCAAAAACTTGATTTGGCCTTTATTTACATAGCTAAAAACCTATGAAAAAATGCATAAGTAAAGACTCATCAAATACCCCCAAACTTAGCACTTTGTACGTCCCGAGGAAAGGGTTATCTGACTATAATGATTAAACATATTATGACAAAATTGAGTGATGCTTTCCTAAAGATCTTATACCTACTTTGCAAAACAATGGAGTCCTTTCAATCAAAACTTGGCCAATCTGTTTAACGAGAGATTTAGAATTTTCAAAGGTTGATCAAACATGGTCACCTTTCCAAGACAACATTCTTTCAACACTTGAAGCATTTAAAAATCATAACCTACAACTTACTTATAGGTTTTATAGGTCTCTTCATCAAAGCAATAAATCCAAAATGATCTATTTATTAGACTGATTCTTTTAAATGGGCTTTATCTCCATTTTTTGCTTATATACATATTTTCACACTTTTAATAGTCCATATGGCATATTTAAAGGTAAGCTATTATTTGGTTCATGGCATTAGAAAGCTTCACTTAACCTAGCTACAAGCACTCGAGCTAAATCTTTACTTCTTTATAAGAGTTTTTTTTTTATGAACTTTCGCCTTTCATACAACTAGAGATCCACACTTTCTTCCTTTATATGGTTCTTATTGTACGCTCCTTACTCCATTTTCTATTGATACCATTTTTGCATTATTATTTTTTCAACCATCAAGTTCCCTGCTCCATTTCTTGCGAAACTTGTGGGACTCTTTAGTTTTTTAAAAAAACCTCATGTTAGCACTTCTCACTTTAGTTAAAGTTAAGTTAGTTCTCCAATGTTGAATCATCAAGCCCATATTATAGTGAAAAAGCCTACTTCTTCCTCTTACAAATGCTAGATCTTTAACATTTATACTCTAAGTGGAAGTTCTAGTTTCATAATCCTAGAGATTTTGAATTTTCCCGGAAAGTTGATTTGGCCACCTACCTACTCTGGTCTCAAGTCATGACTTATCCATATTTCAAGTATCAATTAATGTTGTCGAGTAGGTGTAAAAGCTTTTCTACTTCTTCTAAGCCTGAAGGCAAACATTTTGACCAAGTTTTTACTCCAAGAATCAAAAGCAAAGTTCTCATAGGTAAGACTCTATGAAATAGTAAATACACTAAACTACTTAAGACATGCATGCATTTTTGTACTAATTTTTAAATGGTGAAAGAAGTGGGAGATAAGATAGGGGATGTAAGGGGAGAAATACCACCATGATTCCAGTGAAGTCACAAGTAAGTTGAAAAATGTAATGCTTATACCTGCAGGTCTTCAACAAATAAATTTTTTTGACGGTCCACATACCTAAACACCCTAAAACTTATTTCAAACCTTGTCCTCAAGGTTTGAAACAAGCTAGGCAGACCAAACATAGAAGAGATGGTGGAAATAGATGAAAATATATATAGAGAATTTAGTACAATACATTGTGTATGGTTAGAAAAATAAGAAAAAACAAGAATTAAAACCAATTACTAACTACAAAATGGTCCATGGGCTGCCTCCAAGTAGTGCTTTTGTTTAACGTCGTTGGCTCAATGAATATATATGTTAATTACCATAATTTGGCTCGTTAAGTGTCTCATCCTCCAGGTACTGGCGTGGGAAATCTTCATAATATGGTTTTACCCTATGCTCATTCACTTTAAATATATGGCCATTATCAGAGTTATAGATCTCCACGACTCCATGATCTTGTACTATGAGTACCACGTATGGTCCCATCCATCTTGATCGCAACTTTCCTACAAAAATTTACGATGACACTGGAATAAAATACCTTTTGCCCCACATAAAACTCTTTTCAAGAGATGTTCTGATCCTAAAATTTTTTGGTATTTTCTTTGTAGATACAATCATTTTTGTATGCATCATTTCGTATCTCTTCCAACTCTTGCAAGTCCAATTTCCTTTCATCCCCTACTTCATCAAGTTGCATATTGAGCTTTCTGATGGCATAATAAGACTAATGCTCCAACTCAACTAGCAAATGGCAAGCTTTTCCAAAAACATGACGATATGGTGACATCCGGATTGGTGTTTTGTATGTTGTTCGATATGCCCACCACAAGCATAAGAATGACAGAATACCAATATAGATTGGCTTTCTGCGTTGGATACACATCTTCGTATTATTTGATCACTGCAGAACTTCTATAAATACGGATTATCCCACGTGTAATGTCGTGCATCGTTCCTAAGCTTATTTTTTATGCCTTAGTAAGGTGTGGAGAAAACATGCCAGATGAAATGAAGTTACCAAATTTGCATACCATGGAACATCATTCACTACTGAATAAATATATTCGTCAGGAAACTCGTCCTTGAGGGGGTTGGGTGGTTCGCTGCCTTTCTCGATCCTGCTAAAATTATCTACAACTAGGTCCTCTACACTATTTTTGTCTTTGATCGTAATGTCAAATTCCTGCAGTAAGATCATTTATCGGATCAAACGAGGTTTAACATCCTTTTAATTCAAAAGGTGTTGTAGTGCCACGTGACTCGAATACAATATGACTTTAGTTTCCATGAGGTATAGACGAAACTTCTATAGTGCAAACACATCTGCAAGAAGTTCTTTTTCTGTAGCGACATAGTTCATATGTGCCGAATCAAGGGTACGAGAGGCATAATAGATAACATTGGAAGTTTCTTCGACTCTCTGCCCTAGAACTGCACTGACTACATGGTTACTAGCATCGCACATTATTTCAAAATGGAGTTCCCAATTGGGTGCCTAAATAACAGGCATGCTAGTAAGCTAATCTTGAGTTTTCTGAATGCATTTTACATGCTTTATCAAACTCTAAGGTTATGTTATTCCGAATGAGGTGACATAAGGGTATAATGATTTTTGAGAAATCTTTGATGAATTATCAGTAAAACCTACATACCCAAGGAAAGATCTGATTTCACGTGTGTTATTAAGGTATGGCAGTTTCTTTATGACGTCAGTTTCGGCTTGGTCTGCCTCCACCGCTTTGAATAAGACCTTGATCCATCATGAAAGGGCAATTTTCATAGTTTAAGACCAAGTTCTTTTCTATGCATCTATTAAGTAAATTGGTCAGATTTGCAAGGCAACTATCGAAAGGAGTCCCTGTAGACAGTAAAGTTGTCAATGAACACCTCAATGAATTGTTCCAAAAAATCCAAAAAAATACTTACCATGCATCTTTGGAAAGTTGTCGGGACATTGCACAATCCAAAAAACATGCGACGATAGACGAAAGTGCCGAATGGACAAGTGAAATTTGTATTTTCTTGGTCTTCGAGTGCCATTGGTATTTGGTGAAAGCTCGAGTATTCATCGAGACAATAATAATGGGAACAACCAGCTAACATTTCCAACATTTGATCTATGAACGGGAGAGGAAAGTGGTTCTTCCTGGTGGCGGTGTTGAGCTTCCTGTAATCGATGCATACTCACCACCAATTCTGGATGCGGGTGGGGACTAGCTTGCCGTCAGAGTTGGTGACCCCTGTGACTCCTACTTTCTTGGGGACTACTTGAACAGGGCTCACCCACTTATTGTTGAAAATGGGGTAGATCATCCTGGCATCTAGCAGCTTCACGATTTCCTTCTTCTTGACTTCCATCATAAGCGGGTTCAGTCGCCTTTGAGCCTCTCTGGTTGGCTTTGCTCCGTCTTCCAGGTGTATGCAATGCATGCAAGTAGAGTGGCTTTGGCCTTTGATATCTATTATCATCCATCCAATGGCTTGCTTGTATTCGCGGAGTACCCTAACAAGATTTTTTTCTTCTAATGAAGTAAGTATGGCTGAGATGATTACTGGTAATCTATCATTTTCACCTAAAAACACATACTTTAATTGTTCAGGCAATGGTTATCAAAGGGGTTTTCTCTAGTGATTGAAGAGGCTTGGTGTCGGGAAAAGGTAGATCCAAGTAATACACGTTAGGTGCCGAAAGATGCGTTTTCTTTTTAGAGTGACATGACATCCAAATAATTCTCCAAGGCAACTTGAGCTTTATCTTCGTTAAATCCACATCATCTATTGCATACATTGGCATAGGTTCATCTACTAGATGTCGAATGGCATCATATATGTCGAACTTGATAACCTCTCTATCGAACTCCATGGTTAAAGGTCTGTATGTACGTCTATCTTAGTTCTAGCAGTCTTCAGGAATAGTCGTCTGAAGAGTAGTAATGATGATTTAGATAGGCATTCCCTTTTCATATCCACTATGTATAAATCTGTTGGGAATATAAAATCATTCACTTAAACTAATACATCTTCCAACACGCCCACAGGTCTGACCACTGATCGATCTGCCAACTGGATCACGATTCCTATTTCTTCTAGAGGTCCTATTTTTAGTGTCTTATAGATGGATAATGGCATCAAATTTACAGAGGCACCAAGGTTGCACATTACTTTAGGAATGCTAACATCCCCTATAGTGCAAGGCATCGAGAATGTCCTGGGGTCCTTACATTTAGGGAAGAGTTTCTTTTGTAGGATGTCTGTGATAATTTCTCCCATTTGAATCCTCTCGTCACCTTTTAGTCTTCATTTGTTGGTGAATAGCTCCTTGAAAAACTTCGCATACCTAGGAACCTGTTTCAATGCATCAAGAAACGAAATGTTAATTTCTACTCTCTTAAAGGTCTCGAGAATCTCTTTTTCTTCCTCCATTTTTCTATCTATCATCAAGCGCTTGGGAAAAGGAGGTTTGACCTTATAAACAAGCAGAGTTTCCTTTTGGGGAACTTACGTATATATAGGGGTTAGCCCTAAGATTTCTACTTCATTTTCCTCTTCGTTAGATAATTCTTTTGAGGTGGGTGGTCTGTTTGGGTGTTTGTGTCTCTCATATCCTCTACCACTATGAAGTATAATGGTGTTAACACTCGCATTTTGGTTTAGGCAAGTCTGCATAGGTGACTTTCCCTTCCCTACTAATTCTCCTTGTTGTTGTGTAATTCGGCCTACCTGGACCTCTAGGTTTCCGACTGCGACATTTGTGTCACTGAGAGATTTCTTAGTAATTATCGGAACTGTGGATGTTTCTAGCAAATTCGCTAGATATTTAATCATGCTCTCTAGTAAGGAAAGATTAGTCACTGGTTCATGCAATGATTGTCCTTTTGGGTAAAAGATAGATAGTTGTTTTGAGGCCCATAACTAAAGTTAGGGTTGTTCCTTGTCGTTGCATTATTGTAGGTATTTTCGAAGGGCGCTCGGTTTTGCCCTAAGAATTGGTTACCTACAACATAAACCTGATGGTGGTCCTCAAACAAAGTGAGACATTCATCTGTTGTATGGCTTGTGGCTGAGCAAAATCCACAAGTTTTAACATGCCCTTGGCCATTTTCCAGGATACGTTCCACCAGGGTAATCAACTGATCAATTCTTTTATCAATGGAGCTAGTAATAGTTCAAACTAACAGATTTTGGCGTGTATCAACACTAATATCCTCGTATAGTTGGGACTTTTGATATATGTCTTCGTTGAGTTACTTCATCTATGCAGGGATTTTGTTATGAATGTGA
Source organism: Stephania cephalantha (assembly GCA_039657325.1). NCBI lineage: Eukaryota > Viridiplantae > Streptophyta > Magnoliopsida > Ranunculales > Menispermaceae > Stephania > Stephania cephalantha. The sequence goes on from CM077576.1 coordinate 23,387,814, forward strand.
CCACCACAAGCGCTATCAATCATACGCCTCTCTAAGTGGTCATGCCGACATAGAAGAACCGAAGAATGGCCTTATCGAATTAGCCATGCTGTGGGCAATTGGCAATCAGGCGCTTATAGTGGTCCCAATAATCAATAAAAGACTTGTCGGTCTTCATCTTAATGCTGCGATCTTAGAGATGAGTTGGGCTACCGTATCCTCAGGGAAATATTCGCTGAGGAACTCATCTATCATGTCATGTCATGAGTTCATGCAGCCAGGGCGGAGATGAAAGAGCCATTGTTTGGATTTATCTTTTAAATATAGAACGGGAAAACCTTAAGCTTTACCTCATTCTCTTCCGCTCGAGGAGGTTTCGTAAACTAGAAATTATTTTTAATCTCCTTCATGAATGCCACCGGGTCTTCACTCTCCATGCCATTGAAGGTAAACAGGAGGTGAATAAAGTCAAACTTAAGCTCGAAAGTTTCACCGCTTGGTGGGAAGTTTATGTAGAGTGGTTGTCGAATAAGAAGATTTTGGAGATCTTCATTGATGCACCCCCTGGTAATTTGGCGATCACCGCCAGCATGGTATGCGTCGCCAACCATAGTAGGTTGAGGGAATCTGGACTCTCCATTTAGAGTATCCCTAGCCAAGTGGGTTCCACTGATTTCTAAATCAAATGGTAACAATGAACCAGTCGACTTAGATCGAGTTATCTGACCGTGCATAATTTAATAAACTCAAAGAACAAAACGAAAACGAAAAGAGAAAATAAGTCAAACTCAATTTGGAACCGAATCCCCGGCAATGGCGCCAAAACTTGATCACGTGTCGTGCGTGTCAAATATAACCCGTTATAGGTTACCAAATTCTACTGAAATGTAGTAGAGGTAAGAACAAGGTCGAATCAACATGATTAAGTCAAATCGAGTTTGACAAAAAGAAAAGTAAATCTGGGGTTTTTATGAAAGAGTTTTATCTAAAAGCCTACTAAACGAGAAAGTAAAATAGTTGTAAAACAGAGAAATAAAGACATACCTAAGCCTAAGAATCCACAATCTAGCCTCGGGTTGTTTCCAAGTCTTGTATCATTGACTTTAAAAGATGAGTTTCAAAATAGTTTTTCTTAAATAGGCTATAGGTTTTGGAAACCCCCTAGTCCCTTTATTCTCAATAGATAGGGCAACTGCTCTCTAAATACTTTTCTTACTCCACTGTACAACCTTGGGCTACCGCTCTCAAGATTTAGCACGTGAGTAGCATTAATAGCTCTGTGAGAACACTTACCCTTAGACAACCTTGGGCAACCGCTCTCAAGATTTAGCATAGATCTCGATATTACTCAGCTAGAACAACAAGTGTGTCAGGTTTCTTGTTCTACGTGATTGTCACTTCTCAACTCGGTTAGTATCACAGACTCAACCTGATTGATAGCAGGTCAATGGATTTACGCCTAGAGATTTGCAACAAATATATAAACTTTAAGCTACCATTGAGACATCGTTGAAAACAACAACACAAAGATAGAGAACTGACATAAAACACTATTATTACAGAAAATCACAACTAAACATAGAAAAAAATCAACTACTGGCTAAAGACTTCATCCCTGACCTAGGTATTAAATAACGTAGCCGAACATGGCTACTCTACCTTGCTCTACTCCAAAATCATTCTGAATATAATATATTTTCGTTCATAAAGGTACCTTCTTTATATAGGTGTGCTTGGGTACAAGAATAGCAACTCCCGGGAATAAAAACCTTCTAAAAAGTCTCAAAACTTATATTTTGCAATGTTGGCGCCGTCTTTGGTGTCGTGGTTATGTGGGTACGGTGCTAGGTGGCGATGTGGAGATATGTGGAAAGTCTTGGGCAGCAAGTCGATGTAAAACTTCTATTTCTGAGTCTGGCGTCGTGGGTGACGTCGTCCATTCAAGTCTTGGCGTCTTGTGTTCAAAACTTGCAACGCGTGTTGATATGTCCTGACGTCTTGGTGGCGCCACTGCTCCTCTGCTGGCGCAGTCCATTCATCTTCACGGCGTCAACTCAACTGCTGCTTTGACCAATAGTTGACTTATTTCAAGGAATTGTCTAATTCACGCACAAAAGCCCAAACACCCTGTAAATATCCAAAGTAAACATATAGAGCCATAAAACCTGACTTTGAGCTTGATTTACATAGCAAAACACTTATAAAAAAGTGCATAAATAAAGACTCATCAGTAGGGTTTGGTTGAGTGACTGGGGTGTGGGTGAGGGAGGGTGAGCATAAATCCTTTTATATGAAGGGGAAACATTGTCATTTTCCTATGGGAAAAAACAAAATTGAAAACAATGTTCGATTAGCAAGAATTGGGTCGTTTAGCTGCTTCCTAAAGAAAATTATATAAAAAAATTAAGGAAAATGATTTTCTAATATTCTCAAGGACATACATTTCGAACATTATTTATATGGAAAGAAAAAGGATCCCACAAACATAAAAAATTTCCAATTTTGCCCTCCTCTTCCTCACCATAACCAGATCCAACGCCCTCCGCCCTCCACCGCCGATGTCCGCCACTGCCCTCACCACCGCCCTATCGTCGCCGCTCTCACCACCTCCGTTCCTTCCTCACGGTAGAGTGCAACATTAGTAGAATTTAAGCTAGATAATGCAATCTAATCACCGATTCTACCTCAATTGAATAACCAAATCAAAGCCCTAAGATTGCAAAAACCAATACAAAATAACCGAACTAACTGATTGAGTATACAAACCAAAATGCAAGTCATGAAAAACAAGTAGAATCCCAATTGGATAGTAAAATCAAATGAATTCTTGAGTTTGATCAATGAACCATTTTTGGGATCGTCCGGGACGAACGGGATGTCCAGCAGAATGACGCTTGGATCTATGGGAAGGTGAACCCTCTCCCACTCCGCCAAAAGAGTTAGAGGCTCTTCAGATCCCGCTGGACACTGAACCCCTAGCAATAGAGTGAGCGACAACGAAGTTACCGCTGCATCAACAACGAACCGTCTTCGACTCGGCGAAGAAGATGAATAAGCGGAAGCTCTAGTGAGGAATCGAGCTTGGGAGGTTCAGTGGTATCTGGAGGTTTTGAAATTGTGTTTTCTGATATCCTTTTCTGGGTAGTCTCTGTTTCTTCGGCATTTTGGGTTCAAGTGCCCCCAATTAAGCATTCTTGAAGGTTGGGTGTTTTGGATTTGAAGTGTTTTCTGATCTGCACTTTTCGCTGATTCTAATTTTTAGTGGTTTTGTTTGTTTGATTAATGGATTGGAGAGGATCAAGAACGGATGAACCTCTTAAGAAAAGAACTAATCAAGCCTTTTGGGAGGTCGGCGACGGTGGGGAAGGGCGTAGGTGGTGAGAGTGGCGGTAGTGGAGCAGTGGGAGGGCGGTGGCAAACACCGGCGGTGGAGGGCGAAGAGCGGTGAATCCGGTGATGGCAATGGATGTCAAGAAAATGAGGGCAAAATTTGTAAATTTTTATGTTTGTGGGACCTTTAACTTTTCACATCAGCAATCCAGCAAATGTATGCCGTCTTGATTGTTAGAATGTCAAATGATTAGTAAAAAAAAAATTAGAATATAAATGTACCAAAAATGATAAAAAGAAAAAAGTTTAGAATACACAACGCATTTAAGCTATTGCTCTTGTAATTAGGGGAAAATATAAAGATACAAGCATGTTCAACAAAATCACTAAAAATGAATCAGTATTTACAATGCTAATAATTAAACCAGATACCTAATCCATTAGTCCTTAATGACAAAAACAACAACGTCACACCACAAGACACAAGAGCATTCATGCGACTTTGACCCGCGTGTTATACATTGAGATCTGTGTATACTTGCATCCTAAGGCACACATATTGTTGTCCTTTTACCACTTCTCTTTTCTTCATTGATTTTGTTCCAGCTCGTCTACAATGTGGGTTAGATAATTAAGAACAGTAGAAAAACCATGCCACATCTTTTAATTAGAGCAGTGCGCCAAACCCACCTCATATCTTGTTCCATTTTCACTACTTGACCATCATATTGATGGGATAATTTGGTATGTATATGCATAGTTAGTAATAACTAATTACCTAATAAAGTGGTGTGATGGGGTTTCACATGGACGATTATCAATACATACATCTAGCATAATAACTATGATCAGTATATAAGTGGGTGAGAGATTGTGAAATAGACAGAGGAATTGAATTGTACTCACTAGCTAAATTAGGAGATAATAAATATCCATTAACTTGAATGAAACAATCAATTCATTATGAAGAGATTGTGCCCACAAGTCCTTCTCCACCCTTCATCATCTCCTGGAACTCATCAAAGTTAACCATTCCATCACCATCTTTATCAACCTTCCTGATCATCTCCTTGCAATCTTCAATCCTACCCCCTTGTTTGAGTCCCAAGGATGACAAAACAGATCCCAATTCCTCCACAGTGATTAATCCATCTCTATCTCCATCAAACACATTAAAAGCCTCTCTCAACTCTTCACCTTGGTCCATTAATTCCTCATCATCTTCTTCTTCCTCACTTTTGGACGTCCCTAGTGAATTGTACATCTCTTGAAACTCATCTAGATCTATTAGTCCGTCGCGATTCGAATCTAGCCTATCAAACATGCCCACTACCTCTTTTTCACTAGAGAAAAGTCCAATGATCCTCAAAGACTCCCCAAGCTCTTCTTTTGTTATGAACCCATCACCATTCTTGTCAAAGGTGGCAAAGACTTGTTCCATCTTGGCCTTGTCATAGTGGGAAGAACTCTTCTTCTCTCTCTCCATTGTGGGCACTTTGTTAGTGATGAGTGTAGTGGAAGATGTGTCGTTTGGAAATAAAGAAAGAAGATAGGTAATTGTGATCTTGTTTTTGGGAATAGAGTAGAGAGTTTTGAATAGGCCAAGAAGGAATAGTATTGCTAGCAATCCTATGGCCATGGGCACCATGATATCTTATTTAAAGATGATGAGAAGATGAGCGGGGGGAGATGAAAGAGTGGTGTGGGTTGGAGACATTTGGGGAGTTGGGAGACTTTGGATTAAGGTTTGACGGAGAAAACGCGTTGTTTTGGGTGACCGTTGATCCCCACAAACCGCGTGAAACTATAATAACTGTTTAATTATCCTCCAAGAAGTTATAATAAAGTGTGCACTTGAATGAGACAAAATGATTCTATGTCGCACCACACTACCAATTTATGCGTAGTTGTGTCTTGTAAACCAATCATTGTTTGGCGATGTTCTTCATAATATTCGATCAGACTCAGATACTGGGTTTGTTGTCAAGTCATAATTAATTGAAGTCAACTAGTATTTGTTCCGGCCTATATGTAACAGTTTAATCACCAAATTTTATTTTATTTTTTTCAATCATAATTATTAAAATTTTTTAAGAGTTAATCTCGACGTCGTTCAGTCCTCCACCGTCAAGCAACTGTTATAATAACACTTATATGATATTGAACGTTGAGTTTTGGTGACCTTGCTTAGGGCCGTTAAGATCTGGCCTAAGCCCGTATAAATCCAAACTATGAACATATATATATATATTAGAAATTCTACTTACAATGGAGCCCAAATATGTACACTTATCATATGAACCCCTCAAAATGTGTTGTGCATTAAATGTTTTATGCATTTTTGACTCATAGATTAATATGTTGGATTAGAATCCAATGGTAGTAGTACCTTATATATAGGAAGGAATGAGGCGTCAATAGACGAGAAAGTTGAATGCTTTTTTTTTTTTTTTTTTTTTTTTTTTTTTTTTTTTTTCTTAATTTTGGTTCGGCCTAATTTGATGCCCTAAATCATGAAACATAATGCCTATGTCATGCCAACATTATTTTGACGAGGATGGACAAAATAAGCTTGCACTTAAAATTTTAAAATTATAATGACTCAAGTCTTATAACTAATTGTTATAAATTAAATCTTAACATTTTTGTGACACTGTCCAAGTAATTAATCCAACCATTTCTCCAAGTTCAAGTGGAAAGAAAAATACAAGAATTATATAATTGACCCAAAAGTATATATATGAGAGACAATATATGACAATAATATTTTTTACCATTATAGGGCCTACTTCATAGATTTGGTGAAAGTTTTTAAATAATCGAGTTTGGAACAAAAAAAAAAAGAAAAAAAAAAAAAAAAGGAAAAGAAACTCTTGATATTTTTTAGTATGGAGAGATCCGGTTTTGCTTAAATATAGTTCATACACCTTATGGAGTTGTCTATATAGCAACCTATTATTGGATGTACTCAAAGGGAAAAAAAAAAATCCCTGTCGAATAAGCATTTTTCAATAGTTTGTGGTCTATGATGTAGATTCAAAATGGACAACCAAACAAGTTCTTCATTCATCTGATGAGATGGATGAGGTATCACTTGCCGAAAGACAACGTTAAGGAGATCGATCCCAAATTCAACTCGTGTTGAAGTCACTTATTAAAAAAATTAAATAAAACAAGTTTCTCCAAACAATAATTTTAAACTAAGTATATTTTAACTTTCATTTTTTTTGGTAATAAACTTTCTTTACTAATTAACAAAAGCTATTGTCTATTTCAAAAAAAAAAAAAAAAAAAAAAAAAAAAAAAAAAAAAAAAAAAAAAAAAATGTCCATAGCCATCATGCTATGGTAGGTTGAATCCTAATGAATTAAGTTTTGTGTAACCATATTCATTAGCTAGGGTTAGGGTCCATATACTTAAAACAACACTATTAAGTTTTAATTAAAGTTCGAATGAGGTGTGCTTTTGATTCGTGTGTGTGTATGTATATACTACTACTACTACTACTACCATGGGAACCACAAAAATTTCCATGCTATGAAAACTTCATTTACAACCATTAGATTCTAATCCAACACATTAATCTATGAGTTATAAATGCACAACACATTTTGAGGGGTTCCTATGGCATGAGTATATATTTGGGTTCCATTCTAGAATTTCCCACATATATATTGAAAAGTGATTTATGTATTAATTAAAGAGCCTTCACATGTTTAATTTAATTCCAATCACTAACCAAATAATGGGAATAAAATTACTGTTGATTGATGCAAAGAGAAGCAATTAAATAACAGATCACCAGGTGGTGAATAAAGATGTTCCTCATGTCTCAAGCAAGAAGCAACCTTTCAAACCAAAAAGATAAGTCCACCTTCACACCATGTGAGGCACGAAATATTACTCACATGTTTAATTTTATTCCAGTTAAAAGAAAAATTTTATAGGACCGCAATTAGGCCAGCTATGCTCTATGGAAGTGAATGTTGGGCGGTAAAGCAACAACAATTACATAAAATGAACGTAGCAGAAATGAGGATGATTAGGTGGATGTGTGGTAAAACTCGTAAAGATATAATAAGAAATATAGAAATTCAAAGACAAGTAGGAGTAGCACCAATTGATACAAAGATTAAGGAAGGGCGGTTGCGGTGGTTTGGTCACCTGCAAAGACGGCCTACAAATGCCCCAACTAGAAAACTTGACTCAATAGAAACTGTAGAAATTCGACGAGGTAGGGGCAGACCAAAGTTAACATGAGATGCATTAATTATGAGAGATTTGAATGGTTTGAAAAGCTCACCATCAATTGCACTTAATCGAGCACAATGGAAAAGTTCGATCCATTTAGCCGACCCCAGTTAATTTGGGACCGAGGCTATGTTGTTGTTGTTGTTGTTTAATTTAATTCCAATCACTAACCAAATGGGAATAAAATTGCTGTTGATGGATGCAAAAAGTAGTAATTAATTAATTAATCATCAGGTGGTGAATAAAGATGTTCCTTCATGTCTCAAGCATGAAGGAACCTTTCAAACCAAAAAGATAAGTCCACCTTCACACCATGCATGTGAGGTGTGAAATATTACGCCCCGTCGATCTTCCTCAACAAGAATAAATTGATTTATCTAACAGTGATGTCTCTGTCCACATGCAGTAGCATCGGATTCGGATGCCTTGATTATAACCTTCAAATAAAAAGAAGTATTAGAGAAAGAGAAAATGAGAGATCGGGGACCATGTACACGTCTGCTAAAATATGTACCTTTCTTCCTTTAATTTTTGTCTTTCTTACACATGCATCCACCCTTGAGGAGTCACCTCTAATGCCTAGTTGGAATTTGAGGGGCTGCATCTTTACTACTCTCAATAAACGATTTATTAATCTCACAAAATTAATTAAATCATAATATGAGGGCTAACACGTATTTATAGACTCACAAACTTGACTCCTAATCAAATTATTTAAAATTCTAAGAAAACTCAGAGACTAACTCAGTCCTAATCAATTACAAATATAAAACGAATTTAGATTAGAACTCTAACGTCCACCCATAATCCAAATTACCTATCTAAATTAAACAAAAGCACCAGCCCTCGTAATTTAGATTGTCCTTATCTAGTTCCAAAATGTTACTTGTATGACATGATTAACAACCAATATAAACAAACATACATATACAAAGCAGAAGAACTAAATATAAATGTTACCTCAAATCACGATGAATTACATGTTTCGCCTAGCATTATGTTTCGCCTAGCATTGTTGGAGTTCCTACCAATATGGAGCACGATCTGTATCTACAGCCTAGAAGTGGAAGATGAAGAGAGAACACAAACCACTCTTTTCTCTCTAGAAACTCAATTAACCAATGTACATCCTTTATCTCCCTATAGATATTTATAGAAATTCAAAAGGTATGTATCTAAGGTTGCAACCTTTAGTAGGACGTGTCCTTACATGTAATAAAGGAAAGAGCGTGACTCTTCACATGAAGTGACTCTTCATACACTTGACTCTATACGTGTTACCAGAAACTCTAACAATCTCCTACTCGCACATTATGTGGGTAATTATCACACAATGGACATTATTTTTAGAGTTTTGTGTATATTGAATTTCTCCCACTCGCACATGAGGTGTGAAGGTTCTCAATCTTCCTCAATAACTTCCGTACTAGCTAATAGGCCGTGCGACTGTAAGACAACTCGCAAGTGGGAACTCTACACTAGCAATAAGCAACATAGAGACATCAACCCCAAAAAATGCCTTACATATCCTAGATCCATTATAGTTTCATCAATTCAAGTAGCTCTAATTCCTCAAAAATAAAGAGTCTTACTTGAACCACTGCAAGCATTATACAAAATATCCATAATTATATTCAACATTTAGATATTTGCGAAATATAAATGATCCAGATTCAAGATATGATGTACATCATGATGAAAATTAATGATCTTCCTTTTCTCCCTCCCATTATTCAGTAGAATAATAATCGCTTTCCTAATGAAGTCCCATCAGGACGAATCAATCATGACCATTGGAAACTTACCAAAGTAGTGGACATCATTTTTCTAGCATACATCATTTTTCCACCTTATAGTGTAGTCAAAAGCGATAAGGACATTTAGAAACATATGTCGTATAAAAATGACAACTTAGAACTCACATGATGATGAAACAGGGATCCATTCATCTCCTTCTAAGATGGTAGGCTTACACTTGCATTTTATAGAAGCATGCTACAGCTGAGTCACTCTTAAAGAACGTATGTTCAACTTTAAAACATTGTACAAATATTAGTCTAGTCACTATTGCAAGCGCCTAACCCGAGTTCTATATAGCTCGCTATCATTCAAACGCCAAATACTAGGTCTTGCATTTGGTATCAACTTCACTACGAAAAGCATGGATAGTGGGAAATCCAAGTCAATCGTAAATATTGATCTCATCTGGACCTCTATCAAGGCGACATATAAAAATGAGCTAAATGAATCCATCTCCCCGATAGATTCATTCTTAACAATAAGCTCTAATGTCTCATCTTTTCTCGCTAATTCCAAAGCACCAAATGCGATCACTCATGTGAGAAAGCCGATCTTCAAGTCCTGAACATACTAATCAACATAATAGAGTATTGTGTTTGCTACAAATAATCAAATAAGCTTCCATAAAAGTTATACTTCATTCATTAAACAACAAAGGTCTGTTACATAAATAAATATCTTATCATATATAAATAGAATATATTAGTCACAACTTACGTAATCCCAAAGCTCTAACATGTGTGATAAAAGCATCACGAACTATAATTTTTGTTAATGGATCTACTACCATTTGCATTGTGGGTATATATTCTAAAGACACTTATCTCTTAGCGACGAAATCTTTAATGAAATGATAATGTAAATCTATTTGTTTGGTTTTCACATGGTATTTGGGATCCTTAACATAAGCTAATGCAGTCATGCTATCACAATTAATTATCACAGGATCACTAGTGTTTGCGACAATTCCCAAATTGTGAAAAAATCTCCTTAACCAAACAGCCTCCTACACATCAACAGAACATGCAACAAATTCTACTTCCATCATTGATAGGGCAATGCTTTAATCATTCCATTTGAGCTTCACTGAAAAATTGCTTTCTTAATGTCAATTCTCCTAATATAAGTCTCAAAGTCTAGGTTTAATCAAAATTTTCTACACTGACTATTATTAATCTAATAATATCAATGAGAATAAAGATGATTAGGGACTATCCAATAGGAGAAAAGTTTTCTTTTTGTCATCATATGACTTCTTATGTCTTTCTTTTTTCTATATATTATTGAGATTTAGGTTTTTCAATAATTTTCAATATTTTCTCAACTCTTAAGATATTAATGGATACAAACCATCTTATAATACTTATACTGTATTCCTTTGTCATAATATCCCTGAAGTCCAGGTTCTGCAAGAACCCTCACCATCTATTTATTGGATTCAAAGATAAAGATGGGACATAAGACCTTCAAGATAGTGTATAGGAAATATATTGCACGTATATCTATCACATAGATATAATACATCACAACAAGTCATATTACTCAAGATTCTTTTATCTTTCATTGCCCCCAAAAACATCCATAAAACTGTTAATAACGTTATAAGCTTCTTCGTAACTCGAGACAATTCTTAAAGTTAGTAAACTTAGGTTATGGTACTAAGGTATATCATAGTCAATAACCTTAAGTTTTGAGACCAAACTGTATCCGAGTTATTAGTCAGTTCTAAGTAATAAGATTATACTCTGAAGTAGGCTCTGATACCAACTGCAGCATCCCCTATCCCAATTAGGGCGATACTCGGTCTGAAACTCTAATTAAGCCCTGGTACACAAGTTGGACTCAATTAGAGTAACAATATAGCCGTCCTTCTTACATAATAATCGCAATACAATATATCTTATATTGAATAAATAATTTAAAACGCAGTGAAATTAAAACATTTTCAATAAAATATAAGATATAAAAAACTAGCATAAATCTCGGTCGTAAAACCATATCCCATCCCTGTTTATTACAAAATGTTAAATCAATACACTATATAAATAGTAGGGAAATCAATTCACCATAAAGAAGAGTATAAACTCCTAATCTTCTATGTTCTTGAGTCGAAGCGCATGTTGATAACCTGAAATGTTAATGAAAAATGAGCGCTCCAACTTGCTCTGTAAGTGATGCTCGTAAATGTATCATTTATCAACTAATATCAATGAATAAATTCATAGCAATAAGAATCGAAAGCATATTTATTCAGGCATTAAAATGATATAATAATATATAACATAATGCAAGTTAACAATTTAATTGCAACTATACACGTGACTTGTATTTTCATTTTAAGATAAAACTATGAACTGCCGTTACCCAGAATTATGGTCCACAAAAACTCGTACGTTAGGCGACGTGTGATTTCTATGGTGTATCTAGGCGTAGCGTAGCTACCAACTCAAATAGGAAAGCAACAATCGGATTCGCCCGTCGTACATCTTTCCGAGAATTTAACATAAAACAAGTTCAAGTCATACTACATTGCCCCATTCCCAATCCATAATGCTATATGAATTAAATATACTAATTACATTGCATAGTAGATAAGAATACGAGTCCCACTTACCTGTGCCGAGCTTTCCTAACTTTATACCGATTTACTCAACTTCCGAGATCCATAAACCTTTCCCCCGTCAATCAAGATTCTAAATTAAATCAATTATCATAAATTTAGGTTCAATATTCATTAATTAGAACCCCTAAACCGGACCTAATCGTATCTAGGACCAAGTTATCAATTTTTAGGTCAATATGACCATTTCACGCTTTTCATGGTAAAAACCCTGGTATAAAGTCTCGCACGAATCGCGAATTCTTTATTTTTCATAGAAATTTATCAATTTCAATTTTTTTGTTCAAAAATAATTTTTTCGGGATTTTTCTATATTTTTCAAGATTTTTTCCATATTTTCCATCTTTTATTTTTATTTTTTATTTTTGTAAATTAGGTGGTTTGACCTTGAACCGGACCCGGTTCAATCCAGTTCGGGGTCAAACCCCTTATCTTCTTCCTTGCTGCCTTGTAACTCAAAACCGACTGTTTCATTTTTTTTATTTGTTTCGGTGATTGGGGTTAGGTTTGGCCCAACCCAAGGTGCATTTGGGCAGGGGAGACGACATTACTGCCATCTTCTACCTCCCCTACTCCATCTCCATCATCAATTCATCAACAACTCCATTAATGCATAACAACAACAACATTAACGTTATCAACATCATCAACACAACAACACAACCAACAACAACTTTACTTATCGATCTCCATCGCCTCCTCAGTCCAATTAAATTCGATCTTTTGATTCTTATCGCACGAATCTCGAGGAAAATCTAATGTTTCATTTATTATTTTGATCTTTCTCGAGATACATGTTACGTATCTCGAGGTTGATCTTGTGACTATTAACTAAAACAACAAAACCTTGATCACATCCTAACCGCCATATTTAAGATCAAATATATATTGATCTCCTCGAGATACGTATCGAGTATCTTGAGGTAAATCTATAGTCTTTATTTTGACATACATACTTATGTATCCACCACTTGATTATCCTTGTGTTGTGGTCACATGCATCTCGAGGCGCGAAAAAAAAATATTTCAAACTCATCAACGTACACTCATTCACTTTCTTGAAGAATCATAATTCAAGCACCCACCGTACACACCTTTCATTGTTTCGACTCAAGCGTAAAACGTATCCCAAGACGAATTTAATGTATACTTTTATTTGATCTAAACTTTAGGATTCATTTATTTCTATTGATATATAACCTATATATATTCACATACGTATTTTCATGGCTATAAATTCGCCGCGCCCACCAACAATCACCCTCGGGCATGCACACTATTGTACATCCTACGCGTGTCACCCTCGACCCGCGTGTCACTAGGCGCCTACCAATTATTAATTATTTATTTATTTTCAATATATATATATATATTTATATATACAATATATATAAGTCTATATTAACACGCCTATGACTTTGTCGTGCACGTCAATGAGTTCACTCGGGCGTGCATGCTACCCCACAACTCGTGTGCGTCACTCTTGACCCACACACGATATTAGGCGTCCCCATAATTCTTCAATTATTTGATTATATGCTAATTAATCCAATTATTTTTCATAATAAATAATACAAACTATACAAACACCAAATGACATGTAAATCTACATACACACGCTAATCGAGACAAGTCGGGCTTAACCACGAGCCTAACTTGGGTTAATTAGAATTTGAATTAATGCTAATCACCTACTTAAGGTAACATGTTATTATAGTCTCTCCAATTTAAGACAATTTCATCCTTAAAATTAAAGGAAATGTACAAGTTACTAATAGTTCCGAAGAGAAATAGAAATTGCTCTTCCATGTATAACTCCCGTACCCAAGTTATTTTTTAATTTTCATGAAACTCCTATTTTTTCTTAATTTGAACGTACAAAGCCCTTTCATAGATGAGACTTTCAAAAACACAACCATAAATTATCTTTTGAACTATCCAACGATTTATGATGCTTATCTCTTCAATATTTTTATTTTAACCAAGTTGTAGTTACATATCATCTAGTATGCCATGCTCTCTCTATGTAGCTTTTTATTATTTCATTTTCTACAAAAGCTATGTTCCAATCTTAGTTATATACCTCAATATATACAAGTTTGAGTATATCTAGCTTTATTATTCTGCGATGTAATCTTCCTAATTACCTTTATTATCAAAGAAAACTCATATAGAGGAATCTATTTTCTTTCAGTGGTTAAACATTATGAGACACAAGCTCAAAACATTTATTCTTAAGAACCAGGATTAGCACCTTGGTTTCTTTGTCAACACTAAGAAAATATCCTGTACTGAGATTGAGAATGGTTTTCAGCTATATCAATAACTTCTTCCATCGCTGGAAGTAAGTCTCGGATCTCCGTCCGAGGAATCAAATATTGAAACACCATATCATCTCACATTTCCAGATACATATATCTTGCTCAATCCGTCAAAAGAATAACATAACCTCACTGACAAGAATTTGTAGACTTTGATCAATCTATCGACTACAATTCATACATCATTGTGTCGACGCCAAAATCTAGTTAATTTCATTCCATAATCACCAATTATGTTATTCTTCTACCATCAGATATATATAAGAACTTACTAAACCCTTCAAGTTTTATACTATCCAATCTCAAACTACTGAATAACTCTCATATCTCTATGAATTTAACAACATATATCATTACCTCAACCAATCCATAATTTTCTCGTATACCTCAATACGATATGACATTTCTTGTATAACCAATATAAATAGATTCATGAGGTCATGGATGTAATTCTTGCCTAAAATCGTTCCTGAGCTAGAATTTCATTTTAGAATATAATGCGTCCAGCACAATTTCTCTAGACTGCCTAATCAAAATACTAATCCTTGATAGCTAAATCCTAGCATATCAATTTGATCCAATTAGAATTATAAATTACCATATCACCCAATTAACTAAACACTTGGCTCAGCTCGAATCTGAGCTTCAAAGAACATATTTGTAATTACTAATTCCAATAACTCATTTAATGTTGAGCCTGCAGGACATCATTCCATCACCATTATTACATTTCTCTCAAGAGATATTACTGAGAAGCTCCAATTATAATTACCTTTCATGTTATTTTCTCTATTCAAAATATTGACCACATC
The DNA here is from genome assembly GCA_039657325.1 of Stephania cephalantha. Taxonomy (NCBI): domain Eukaryota; kingdom Viridiplantae; phylum Streptophyta; class Magnoliopsida; order Ranunculales; family Menispermaceae; genus Stephania; species Stephania cephalantha. The sequence continues at coordinate 23,402,927 of CM077576.1, forward strand.
AATCGCTTTGTATGGGTGATTTCTCAGAATGAATTCAATATATTCATGATTTAAGTTATTTACTTCAACTCTGATTCTTTTCATTTTTCCAACTTAACTCTTTAAACTCCCATAGCTTGAAAATCTTTATCTCATATTGCACTAACTTGTTAGTTTTCATACTTCTCATTTGTCTTCTAGTGTTTCCTTTAAAATTTTATAATCTTAGGAATAACTAACAGATTCTCCAAAATATTCTCACATGGATAAATCTGTATTTCAAACCCTACGATGAATGAATGAACTTGTGCAACCTATTCACTTGAATAGATTCACAAAAAAGTTGGGTTCTACACCCATATTTTAAAACCTTAAGTCTCAGCTCTAGGATTTTTCTTTGCAATTCATTTCATTCATCCTTTGAAATACATTTGAAACTTTCACTCTACAAGTGATGCCTTAAATTGTTTGGTACAACTACTAAAATAGTTAATTCACAATAGTTCTTCTCAAACTTTCTTTAACTATATAATAATATAAACTACAATCTATTGCCTCGTTGTGTCAACACACAACAATATGAATAAAGGTATTAGAATAGATCTCTAACTTTTTCATAATCCAAGTATAATCAAGCAATTATTATAGTCCAACTACATTTCAATTCTCTCTTAAGGCATCCTTGTGTCATTTATAGCTTACCTTAATTTCACTCTTAGGTTAATTAAATATACGACACAACGATACTACAAATCTTTTTATATGTTGTTTGTATTATTCAATCATTGCAAGATAACACTATTTTTTCTAATTCTATGTTGAATGTAAGACAATTCTCTAATTGCCTCAATCTTGTCAAATCCATTGACTTGCAATTCACATTCAACACATATCTGAGTAATTCATATTTAAAGCATAGTATTTACACATGCAATCTTTTTGGCATAAACCAATTTATTGTCAAAGTTAACATAACTCTGCCATGTTGCTTATTCTTTTTCTAAGTCTCCAGTTTTTTTTATCATCATTGGTGACACGATGATAATCGTAATCTAATGGAGTTCAATAAATCTATGTTTTCCATTTATGAACATAACATGAGCTCTAGAGAGTTTTCATGAATTCTACCATCATTCCTATCATAATCAAGCCATTGCCTAACTTCATTTTCGTATATTCCTAATTCTGATCTTCATTAACTGACAACCAGATCTCAACCAATTCTTGAGAACCGTTGGTTTCATGCAATAGATTAAATGAGTTGTCGATCGTAGGCAATGAATATTTATTCATTTTTTAACTTAATTTTATTCATCACTCGAATTGAGTTCTCAAACTCATACAATTCCCATAGTACACTAACTAAAATGGAATTGATCATTGATTTAAATTTAGAAATCAAGTAATTGATGAATTTCATTTCAAATTGTGCCAAAATTCCAATAGAATATGATAAACAAACTTCTTGAAACTTTTGGAATCACAATTTCTTTTATTCATCAAGCTTGAATTCTCATCATGAACCTACTACATGTAACGACCCAAATTTAATTAAACAAGGATTAACGATCGTAATTTGGGTGTTACATGGACAACTCGGTTGACTCAAACACGAAAATTGAGGAAATATTTTATTTATGGATGGTGGTTGTGCATATGTGGGGTTTAAAATTATTATTATTATATTGCACCACATGTGTGTATGTTGCTATCAAGTGAGTTTGTGTGATCGGTGTTCACCTCAAAAGGCGTGCCAACGCTGATATCAAGTAGGCGAACTACGGGCACACTAGAAAACTCGACTAATTCACTTTAAGTTGACTAGTTAAACAATTAAAATGGGTAATATAACCATAGGTTAAGTTGATTAAATAAAAAATAATAGGCTATGGTGTACCCCGAAATGTGTGCCAAAATGCAGGGCATGGAGTGCCAGGTAGTTGAGGGATTAGTGGAACCATTAATATGTCCATAGGAGGTTCTAAAAATACTAATCACATGTATTATAATGGGCATAAGTTAATGTAATTAGATCAAATAAATCAAGGCCTATAGTTTGGTTAATTAATTGGAAACTATAGGATTGTCCTTGAGATACACATTGGCGCATCTAAGAACCATGCTAGTGTTAAATTAGTGTCACTAGGAGACAATTAGTGGAGTGTAAGTAGGCTAAATAGCAAGAGATGGGCCATTAGATAAGTCTCGTAATACGTAAACATATAGAGATCAATGGCTAGGAAGTAACCCCACCTTAATATATAAGATGGGTTGATTAAACACATACAAATGAAACCATCTTCATCTCAAATGTGCTGGAGAAGAAGGAGTAGTTGGAGAGTAGAGGAATCCGTGGAATATTGGTGAAGAATTGAGCAAGCTAAGTGGTACATGAACTAGGAAACAATTCCACATTATTAACTTAGCTGAATTTGTTGTTTTAAGGGGAAATTGATGTAAATTGACGATGGAGGATTAGGCTACTGTGTTGATGAAATTTGATGAATTTCAAGTATTCTTAGAATTTAAATGAGAATTTACAATTGATTTTGAAGAATTAAGGTTTTTGATGAAATTGAAAAAACTAGTGAAATGCATTGATGATTCTAGGCTAGTTGAAATTGTTTTAAAGGTTTAAATGATGTTTTGGTAACACCATGGAGTGGAGAATGCAATTGTAGGGTCTAAGTAGATAATTGGGGGAGTTTTGGAAAAAATTCTCGAGTTGAGAACTCTGTCACAGAGGGTAAATAGCGCGCTAACTAGACCGATTAGAGCACAAATGAATCTGGGCACTTAACTGTTTTTCAAAATGACGAATAGTAGCGTGCTAGAATAATCCCCTTGCGCGATAAATTTATCTAGCGCGCTAGGTAGACCTATTAGCGCGCTAATGCCAAATAAAAACTTAGTTTAAGGGACTATTTTAGGATTTTTGACTTAAATACATACCTAAACACCTATAATCATACTAAATATGTGAAATTAGACTTCAGGGAATTAAGGGACCGTAGCTTAGGTATCGTGGAGCTAGTCGGGTCAGATTTCGGGAGTCCGGGGAAGTCGAAGCGTAGATTGAGGTGAGTAAACCAATTGGAATGCCTCACAAAATTCATAGTAAGTTTTATCGATATCAAATTACATGTGTGATTGCTGGTAGGCATACATGGGGTTTTCATTCTTGTTTTGGTTTGCGTATTTTGTGGTTAAATCACTTGCACGGGTTACTTGTGTTTAGTGCTCGTGTCGACGATAGTAGGATATACTTATAACCATCGGGAGGGATTTAGGGTGTTCCCTATACTTGAAATAGCGTCTTCTGGGGCTCATCCGGTAACTGAAGTTGTGATTTAGTCACTGTAAGCCTATAAGTATATACGTGGTTCTTATTCAATTGTATCGATTACTGGCTGGTTTGGGTCAGGGTTTTCTCGTGATTTTACAGTTGTTTATTTATTCTTGCTTTATTTTTTAGCACGTTTAATTGGTATATGCTATTTATTTGTTTCATGCTACTAATTTTGCTTGTCATGTGCTGCCTACATTCATGGGAATATGACGTACTGTAGCCAAGTGTTATATTGTCTCGTGATTATCAGTTTTATTTCTTGAATATTGTGTGGAATTCTCTTGGAATTTTACTCACTAGACTCGTTACTGTATTTGTTGGGTAACCGAGTGCAGATCCTTCGACGAACAAGGCCAAGGGCAAGGAGGTACTGGGCGACTACCTCTGAGACTGTGGAGCCAGCTCGTATGTGACTACAGTATGTACGTATTTATATTTTTGTTAGGTTTTGGGGACTATAGAACACTGAATACATGTATATGGATCTTTTGCTATACTTATTCCACCTTTAATATATACATGGTATCTTTTTGCCGGGTTTTCCACAATTTAGGATTGTTAAACACTGCATAACTTGCTTAGTTTAAGGCTTCCGCTGTAAAATTTCCTTATAACTTGATAAATCGATTAACTGGCTAATGAAATCACTAATATTTATAAGGAGATTAATTAACTAAGTTAGGTTTAAACAAAGTTAGATCGCGGGGCGTCAAGGATAAGTGGGCCATGACGTGGTAGGGCTTGGTGATGTGGAATACGACATGGTAGGTCTCAAGGCGGCCCAAAATTTTGGGCCGCCACAATTTAGTATCAGAGCGAGGTTTCGAGGAAGCCTCGGGAGTAATTTAATGAAATTTTATAAAACTTAACAAACAAACCTTAGATGTGGAAACCCGAAGATCCTGACTTTGAATCCTAGTTGGGAAGCAAACTTGAGATGGGTAGTGATAGGGTTTATCTACGTGTTATGTTTTTTATTATATATATTATATACACGTATACGGAAGGTGATCTGACACACGCTTTTTGATGCAGATCACGATGGATAGCCAGCCGACTCCACCTACTATAGATGTTAGTTAGACGAGCGACCAGACTAGAGATGAGGGTTTAGATTCGGTAGTAGCTGCGCGATTCGCAGCTCACGATAGGCAGTTTGAGTTATTGATGGATACGATGCGCGCATAGAAAACAACGATTGCATTACTTACCACCGCCGAGGTACAAAGCATGACTGAGATAACAATTGCTCTAATGACAGTTTCATCGACTATTCTGACTGTGCCGACATATGCAGTGGTACAGGAGACGTCGATAGTGGTTGCTAAATCGACCGTAGCACAGAATGAGATGCCGACTGTTACACCGACATAGACAGACATATTTGAGACTTCGATGACGACATAAGTCAAGTTGACGAGAGAATTTATCAAATTCAATCCCAGATATTTTCTTGGAGGCGGAGACCCAGAGGCAGCTGGGAAGTGGATAATTGCGCATTAGAGGCTACATAAGCTACTACGGATTTCGAAGAGCATACATGCCAGGTTATCAGGGCATATGCTATGAGGGGATGCTATTGTGTAACGGACAGCGTATACAGATACTTACCCAGAGCCGACGATATGGGCAGAGTTCAGAGAGTTATGTTATGATCAGTATATACCCATGAAGGTAAGGTTGAGGCAGAGAGGAGTTTTTGGCTTTGAGACAGAGTAGTCGGTCAGTGTCACAGTACATGAATAAATATCAGTACTTGATACAGTTTGCCATGAATTTTGTAGGTGCCAAGAGACTACTGATTTATTACTTCGTTCGAGGGTTGATTGAGGACATAGCTAGCGCCATTGTTTCCTTTGGAGCTCAAACACTACAAGAGATCTATGATAGAGCGCTTACCCACGAGACATATTTGATGCAGAGGGCCGACATACATTCTTCCACCGAGTCAGAGAGACTGATTGGATAGAGTTTTGGGCAAAAGAGACCGAGAGATCGGATGACAAAGAAGACAGATAGTATGGTCAAGGCCGTAGGGAGGATGATTGGGCAGCCAAAACTTATGTTGTACCTGTATTACCAGCGCCACCTTAGAGGCAAACTCAGGACTAGGGAGGCAGAGACTGGGGATCACAGGGTCAGGGCCAATGGTCAGGGAGTCAACGGGCAGGATCGGGATGGAGGATCAGATATTGGTGATGTAGACAGGAGGGTCACGTCAGGAGGGACAGTTTGGCGACTCCAGCAGTGGTGACACCGATGCAGACTCGAGAGCTGGTGAATGTAGTGACTGAGCCAGGCTGGGAGACATCCCAACAACGGGTTCAGGGTACGTAAGTTAAATTTTTCTAATAAATTACAGTTAAGGTTTATGCATGTATGGTGATATGATAGTAGATTATCATGTTATAACATGTGATTGTCATAGGTCGTAGCATGACATAGGATTGTCATGGTGAGTAAGAGTAGGTCGTGGCATGGCATAGGATTGTCATGGTGAACTGAGGTAGGTTATGGCATGGCATGTGATTGCAATGATAGGTTATGGCTAGTTGGGACTATTATGTTGGGTTACATGATAGAAGAGGTTTGCAGTTACTAGTATTAGGTAATTGAGTTAGGGAAACTTGAACACGAAAATCGAAATGAGAGTAGGTTGCGGAGATGTTGGAAAGAAAGTTACTAATTTTGACCACCTCGGTAACATGCGCTTATATCTCGGGGTAACACTACATTCTCTATGATAGGAGTAGTGGGGTGTTCAAGGGACTATAGAAGGATACTATCAGGGTGTGAAGTTTAGTCACACAGGAATATGTTAGATGCACGAGAACTTACTCGAGATTAAAACATTCAGGGACAAAATTTCTCCTAGTTGGGAAGAATTGTAACGACCCAAATTTTACTAAACAAGGATTAGCGTTAATCTCGAGGATTGACGGTCGTAATTTAGGCGTTATGTGGACAACTCGGTTAACTCAAACACGAGAACCGATGAAATATGTTATTTATGGATAGTCGTTGTGTATATGTGGTGTTTAAAATTATTATTATTATATTACATCGCATGTGTGTATGTTGCTATTAGGCGAGTTTGTGTGACGGATGTTCACCTCGAAAGGCGTCCCACGCGGGTATCGGGTAGGCGAGCTACAAGTACACTCAGAAACTCGACTAATTCACGTTAAGTTGACTAGTTAAATAATTAAAATGGGTAATGTAAGCATAGGCTAAGTTGATTAAATTAAAACAATAGGCTATGGTGTACCTTGAAATGCGTGTCGAAATGCGGGGCGTCGAGTGCCAGGTAGTCAAAGAATTAGTGGAACCATTAATATGTCCATAGGAAGTTCTAAAAACACTAATCACATGTATTATAATGGGCCTAAGTCAATGTTAATAGATCAAATAAATCAAAGCCTATAGTTTGGTTAATTAATCGAAAACTATAGGATTGTCCTTGGGATACACATTGGCACATCTAGTAATCATGTGAGTGTTAAATTGGTGTCACTAGGATAAAATTAGTGGAGTGTAAGTGGGCTAAGTGCAAGAGATGGGCCATTAGATAAGTCTCGTGATATATAAACACATAAAAATCAACGGCTAGGAATTAACCACACCTTAATATATAAGATGGGTTGATTAAAACATGCCAATGAAACCATCTTCATCTCAAATGTGCTGGAGAAGAAGGAGTTGCTGGAGAGTAGAGGAGTCCATAGAAGATTGGTGAGGAACTGAGCAACTAAGTGGTACATCAACTAGGTAACAATTCTACATTAGTAACTTAGCTAAATTTGTTGTTTTAATGGGAAATTGATGTAAATTAATGATGGAGGATTAGGCTACTGATGTTGAGTAGATTTTGATGAATTTCAAGTATTCTTAGCATTTAAATGAGAATTTACAATTGATTTTGAAGAATTAAGGTTTTTGATGAAATTGTAAAAACTAGTGAAATGCATGGATTTGATGATTCTAAGCTAGTTGAAATTGTTTTAAAAGTTTAAATGATGTTTTGGTAACACCATGGAGTGGATAATGCAATTATAGGGTCTAGGTAGCTAATTGGGGAGTTTGGGACAAAATTCTCGAGGTGAGAATTCTGTCACAAAGGGTAATTAGCACGCTAACTACACTGATTAGCGCGATAATGATTATGGGAACTTAACTGTTTTTCAAAATGAAGAATAGTAGCACGCTAGACAGATCCCCTAGCGCCTTAACTTTACCTAGCGCTCTAACTCTACCTAGCACGCTAGGTAGACCCATTAACGCGCTAATGCCAGATACAAACTGAATTTAAGTGACTATTTTTGGATTTTTGACTTAAATACATACCCAAACACCTATAATCATACTAAATATGTAAAATTGGAGTTCAGGGACTTAGGGGACCGTAGCGCAAGTATCGGGGAGCTAGTCGTGTCAGATTTCGGGAGTCCAGGAAAGCCAAAACGCAGATTGATGTGAGTAAACCCATTGAAATGCCTCAGAAAATTTGTGGTTGGTTTTATCGATATCAGATTACATGTGTGACTGCTGGTAGGCATAAATGTGGTTTTCATTCCTATTTCAGTTTGCGTATATATTGGTTGTGGCTAAATCGCATGCACCGGTTACTTGTGTTTAGTGCTCGTGTCGACGGTAGTAGGATATACTTACGACCTTCAGGATGGATTTATGGTGTTCCCTTGACTTGAAATAGCATCTGGAGGGGTTCATCTGGTAACTGAAGTTGGGATTTAGTCACTGTAAGCTTGTAAGTATATACGTGGTTCTTATTCGATTGTATCGATTACTGGCTGGTTTGGGTAATGGTTTTCTCATGATGTTACGATTATTTATTTATTATTTCTTTATTTTCGAGCACGTTTAATTGTTATATGATGTTTATTTATTTCACGCTACTGATTTTACTTGTCATGTGCTGCCTACATTCAATGGAATATGACGTACTGTTGCCAGGTGTTATATTCGCATGTCTCGTAGTTATCAGTTTTGTTTCATGAGTATTGTGTGGACTTCTCTTGAGATTTTACTCAATGGACTCGTCATTGTATTTGTTGGGTGACCGAGTGCAGATCCTTCAATGAGCAAGGGCAAAGGCAAGGAGGTATTGGGCGACTTCCTCTGAGATTGTGGAGCCAGCTCCTGTGTGACTACGGTATGTACATATTTATAATTTCTTGGGTTTTGGGGACTGTAGAACACTAAATACATGTATATGGATCTTTTGCTATACTTATTTCGCCTTTAATATATACATGGTATATTTTTGTCGGGTTTTCCACCATTTAGGATTGTTAAATACTACATAACTTTCTTAGTTTAAGGCTTTCGCTATAAAAATTTCATTATAACTTGATGAATCGATTAAATGGCTAATGAAATCATTAATATTTATTTGGAGATTAATTAGCTAAGTTAGGGTTAAATAGAGTTAGGTCACGGGGCATCAATGATAATCGGGCCATGACGTGATAGGGCTTGGTGACGTGGAATGCGACCTGGTGGGTCCTAAGGGGGCCTGAAATTTGGGGCCGCCACACTACATTTCTAAAACAAGTTCAACCCATAAAATCTTGAGTGATAGCTTAGTTTTCAAGAATCATTATTCGTAAAAGTTTGTAAATTTATAAATTTTTCTTAAGAGTAGCAGTTAATACCAATCTCTTGATATGTTGCTCACCTATTTATTCCCAGTATTGTAAAAGTATTCTTTGGATTCTCAACATCCTCATATTCATTAACAACTCATTCTCCGCAATTTAGATTATTCTAGTCTAAAAGATTAGAGTATGACATCTCACTAGCTCACTGCCAAGTTCTAACTCATACTATACAAGTTTCTAAGTTTAGGTTTCATATGAAATTACCATAAAAAGTGATAGAAGTCCAACGATAAGATAGAATTTACTAACAAAACGGATTTTCCATAATCTTTCAACTCTTATCTTTTGTTGTGAGTCTTCACTTTTTTATAATTTTGCCATTAAGATCATTTTCTTATATTGCAGCATTGATTTACACATTAATCTGGTAATCTTATATTTCCTTTCCCTACGTGTGGATCCACCACAACGTCACTTTTTTCTTTTACACCACAACAACACTGATAGACTTTTTCTTATTTTAACTTTATCTTCAGTATGTGCGGTTACACCACAACTATATTGTCAAGTTTTTTTTTTTCATTATTCTAGTATATATGGACTAGCACTATACTAAAATCTTATACTTCATAGTAACTTATGAAGTTTGCATACACTAGTCGTTATCTAATCTCAATTAGGTTCTTTACACCGTTTACCACTAATTTCCTCACTAAACGACTTTTGATCTTGTTTAACTAGTCTCGACACTAGAATATATACTATTCAAAGGAAATCTTCCCCATTGAGCTTCCTTAAAAATCGCTTTCTTAATGTTAATTCTCCTAATACATGTCTCAAAGTCCAGGTCTGATCGATCCTACTACACTGACTATTATTAATCTAATAATATCAATGAGAATAAAGATCATTAGGGATGATCCAATAGGAAAAAAATTTCTTTTTGTCATCATATGACTTCTTATGTCTTTCTTTATTTTATATACAGTTGAGATTTAGGTTTCTAAAACCCTAATCTTCAATACTTTCTCAACACCTAAGATATTAATGGATACAAACCATCTTATAATATTTATACAGTGTTCCTTTGTCATAATATCCCTGAGTCTAGGTTCTCCAAGAACCCTCACCATCTATTTATCGGATTCCAAGATAAAGATGCACTACAAAAAATGGTTATTTGGAAATGGAATTAGCAACGGAATTTAGTTCCGTAGCTAAGAATAAATGGTTTGAGATGGAATTGAGACGGAATAATTCAGAGACGGAATAGAGAGAGATCAGAGACAGAAATAGAGACGGAATAGAGACGAAATTAAATTCCCTCTCAAAAAATGGCGCCAACATTCCCACCAAAAGCTTAATTTTTTATAACTGTCCATTACGTCTCGAGATTCGTGCGTGCTTCGATGAGGACGATTGAAAAATGGGAACATATGTTTATATAACTCTCTTTCTCTCTCTCAACCTATTTTCACCTCTGCGCACTCTCTCTCTCTCAACCGATTCACTCACCGTCAACTCTCTCTATCTCACCGAAATCTCTATCCCAAACCCTGAAATCTCTGCACCGTCTGCCAGAGGTTGGGGCCTCTGCCGTCGCGGCGATTGAGACTGTGAGTTGTCATCGGTCTGCCGGAGGTCATGCCGTCTGCCGTCATTGCCTCCGAAGCCCTTGTCGTCTACCGTCGCTGCCTTTGAAGCCCTCGCCGTCTTCCGTCGCTGCCTCTGAAGCCTTTACCCTCTACCGTCGCTGCCTCCGAAGCCCTCGACGTCTACCGTCGCTGCCTCTGAAGCCTTCGCCCTCTCTCGTCGCTGCCTGTGAAGCCATCGCCGCTGTTCGTTGCTGTCGTCTACTCTATCCCTCGGCGTTGTACATTGGACACCCAGGTAAGATAATCCCTCTATTGATATACCCTTTTTCAGATTTTCCCTTGTTTCTCTCTATTTTGTAAGATTTCGATCAATTTTTGTGACATTCGATCTCAATTTTTCCATTTACATATTTTTATTTGTTCTTATATTTGGTATGTTGAAGTTGAAACACAACTTTAGGGTTTGTGCTGATTTGTGTTGTAGCGTTGGTCAATTTGGGTTTGCTGATCTAGTGATTTATTTTGCTCAACTTTTCATTTACATATTTTTTATTTGTTCTTATAAAGGGTTTTTTTTTGTAATTCTTATAGCATTTGTTCTTATCTTTTTTTTTAGACCATGGAAACTTGTATGTTTTTTTTTTAAGTCAACTTCTATGGTGTTTTAGCCTTTTGGGCATAAAGAATTTTAAGTTCTGATCTCTTCTTCTTCTTGTTCTTTTTTTGGCTTTTAATTTTTGATCTCTTATTTATTTAATTCATGTTTTTATGATCATGTATGGATTCTTTCTCTCTAGTTCGTTAGATTTCGGTGAGTTTTGTGGTTCAGATGGTGAAAATTTGTCTAAGTTTTTAATCGGTATTATGGTTTTCTTGTTTTTGGAGATTTCATAGGATGCCCAAGTAAGATAATCCCTCCATTTGAATACCTATTTTTGATTTATTTTTTACTCTCACTAGTTTGTGAGATTTCGATGAGATTGTGTAGTTCGGTTGGTTATAATTTGTTGTTGCTTTGATGGGTAGTTAACAGGTTGTAGTGAACATGTTTTATCGGTTTAATTTACATCAAGGCTTATGTTAAAAAGCTTGTTGGATCCCTGAAATTATAAGAATGTCGTATGAGGATTTATTTTCGAGGTAGTTTGATGTGTAGTGTAAGAGCTCCAAGTGGTTTATGCATGTATTCACGCAATGAGTTCGGTTAGGAACAACAGAGAAATGTAGCCTCAAAACCAGAGAAAACATGGATACTTTGAATAGTGCAGCGAAGTGAGGGTTCTCTTTAATTGGAACTTGGAGGGAAAAAATAAGTTAGGGAAAAGGTTTGGTTTATAACTTTATATGACTATGAATTTGTAAGTAATCTTGAAAATTTTAAAGTGGAACTTGTAAGTCTATTTGACATGATATTGCTCTACGTCATTGCTTTACTTGTTAAGGAGTGAAATGGTAGAAATTTAAAATTATATGCGTAACTACATTTAAGTGTTATGGGAATGCATCTTTTGTCAAGGTAGAAATTTAAAATTATATGTGTAAGTATACTGGCGTATTTTAATGAGACCAATTCCATTTCACTTGGATTTATGAGGTTTGGTAGGACGCTGAATTGTTTTGGTTTTGGTTTTGGTTTTGATGTAGAGGAGCGTTAGGGAAGTGGTAGAGCTATACAAAAGTGAGAAATCCTTCGTAGTCGAAGTGCATCGTGCTTTGTCTGGATTGCATTCTACTACTCTAATTGCTTTGGAGAGGTAAGGTTTTGTGCTATATTTTCTTTGTAATTTACATTCTTTGATCTTTTCATGCCACATTTTTTCATGTATTTCCTACTATATTTGGTTCAATTGTGTGTATATGCGTGTGTATATATGAATAATACATTTAATTATATATGAATAGTACCAAAAGAGTAGGTATAGATGAATAGTACCTTTAATTATATATTTTCTACTACTTGGTAGGGTTCTAAAAACTATGATTACTCTTTGAGTTGATCTGGCTATTTCACTTAAAACATCAAGAGATTTGAATTAACCTCTAACCTTAAGGAGGTACGAGTGAACAACTAATGGGTCCCAACGTAATGTTTGTTTTGGTTATTCCACTTAAAACGTCCTAAGATTTGAGTGCGTAAGTCTCTAACCTTAGGGAGGTAAGAGTGGACAACTAATGAGTCCCAATTAGCAAAACATACACCAAAGCAATGTTTGTTATATTGTTGGTTTTTTTTGTTAAATTTTTTTTGTACGATATTATGTTAAGTGTTAGTTTGTTACAAAAATACTATCCTTAATGCTTAGGTATATGTATGTACTTATTGGCAGTCATTGGTATATGTATTTGTTGAAAATGAAATACTGGGAGCTTTGATCCTATGTGGTATTTGTATGCCGCTTATAACTTATGATTTATGATTTCTTGAACTCCTTGTTGCTTTTATTTTTACGACCAAGTATCCTACTCTGTTTGGTATCGGTCATGTACCGAGCTAGGTCTTAAGAAAGTTGGAATCAACAAAAGGAACATAAGCCACAAACATACATGAAGTTAGACACATTTTTCCTGAGATTAGGAGTAGTACATTCAATCCACAAACAGACATGAAGTTAGAACTCAACAAATGTAAAGTTTGTTTTGTTTTATGTTATTTGTATCAAACCACATTTATTCAATGCATAAAAACAAAGCTTTTTGTTTATGTAGTTAGCGAGGTTCTCAGATTCCCCATTCTAATAAATTGTGTAAGTTGAAGAAAATAGACCTGTACCGTCGAAAATTATTAAACTAGTTGACTAATTTAATTGCACAATTACAATAGGAATGTCGTCTACAAGTCGAGACTGGATGTACAACCGTCTCGACAACGACTTCGTTCGAATAGAATTCGGGGCGAGGGTTAAAGAATTCATAGCATTTGCTAAGCAACATTGTCATACCTACCAAAGTGAAAGGAAGATTAGATGTCCGTGCAATTATAAGAAATGTCGACTTGTACCGTACCTGGACGTCAGAACGGTTGAATACCATATATGTAGGTACGAATTTGTTTCGGGGTATCACTATTGGTACGAACACGGTGAGAATGGAGATGAAGACCCGCAAAACTTCTACCAATTTGATAACCAGATTGATGATGCTGATGTAGGAGGTTTTGATACGAAAACTTACCACGAGATGCTACACAACGTGGCAGGTCCAAGTTTTAATTGGAATCACATGGAAGAATCACCAAACCCCCAAGCACACCAACTATATGACATGATTGAGGCTAGTAGCCAACAATTGTGGCCGGGGTGCGAAAACATGACAACGTTGTCCGCAATGGCAAGATTACTTGCGATCAAGTTAGAACATCATATCTCTGAACGAGGGTATAATGAAATCATAAAATTCATGAAGGATTGTTTGCCAACTGACAATTCATTGGTTGAAAATTTTTATGTTACTAAAAGACTAATGCGAGGTCTAGGTCTACCTGTTGAGAAAATAGATTATTGTGAGGACCAATGTATGATTTATTGGGGAGTGGACTCTGAATTGACATCATGTAAATTTTGTGGGAAATCAGGCTACATTGCACATCGACGAGGTCGTGGACAGAACACCAAAAAACGCCCTTGCAAAAAGATGTACTACTTCCCTTTGGGCCCTCGATTGCAACGATTATATGCGTCTGAGTCAACGACAAAACATATGCGATGGCATGGAGAACATTCCTCGCCAGAACATGTTATACAACACTGTTCTGATTCGATTGCTTGGAGGCATTTTAATGATGTTAACAGAGACTTCGCCGCCGAGGTTCGGAATGTTCGTTTAGGATTGTGCACTGATGGCTTTCAAGTATTTGGGATTTCAGGAAAATCGTACTCTTCATGGACCGTAATTTTGACTCCGTACAATCTTCCACCGTCGATGTGCATGAAATCAGAGTTTATGTTCTTAACTGTTATCGTTCCTGGATCGACCAACCCAAAACAAAAAATCGACGTGTTCCTTCTGCTGCTTGTGAAAGAGTTTTAAGATTTATGGAACAACGAGGTGATTACTTACGACGTTTCCACAAAGACGAATTTTCGTATGCGAGTGGCCCTATTATGGACTGTTAGTGATTTCCCTGCGTATAGCATGTTGTCCGGTTGGAGAACACATGGTAAGATGGCTTGTCTATATTGAATGGAGGATACAAATGCCTTTCAATTGCAAAGTGGTGGAAAGACATTGTGGTTCGACTGTCACCGTCGTTTCTTGTCGAAGGCCTCTCAATTCAGGAAAGGCAAAAAAAAATTTCTTATAGGCAAAATGGTACTAAACGACGAACCGCCCGCTTTGCGATCTGGTGAATAAATTTTGGCAGAAATTGAATCGTTGGGCTTGATGAAGGTGACAAAATCGGAGCTGATTCTGTGAATGGGCGGATAGCTAAGAATTCGGGATGGAGAAAAAGATGCATTTTCTGGGACTTGCCGTATTGGAAGAAAAACTTGATCCGACACAACTTAGACGTCATGCACATCGAGAAAAATGTTTTTGACAACATATTCAACACTATTATGAGTGTACCGGGCAAAAGTAAGGACAATGCGAAAGCAAGACAAGATATTCGTGAATATTGTCACCGACCTTCTCTACACATTGATTCGACGACAAATACTTACATCCTTGGATGCTATGCTCTCGATACATCAAAAAAATAAAAATTGTGCGAGTGGGTTGAAAAGTTGTGTTTTCCTGATGGTTATGCTTCGAATCTTGGTCGATGTGTGGATCCAAAGAAGTTGTGAATGTTCGGCATGAAGAGTCATGATTGTCATATTTTCATACAACGGTTGATACCAATTGCATTCAGAGAACTCCTCCCAAACCCGGTTTGGGTTGCAATTAGCGAACTGAGCTTTTTTTTCGATCCCTGACTGCGAAAAGTGTCAGTCTGAAAGATATGGAGGTTTTAGAGTCTGAAATACCAAAAATCATTTGCAAGTTGGAGAAAATATTCCCTCCAAGCTTCTTCGACTCTATGGAACACCTACCAATCCACTTGGCTTACGAGGCCCGTCTGGCTGGTCCAGATCAATTTCGATGGATGTATCCATTTGAGAGGTAATATCTTGAGTTCCTGAAATTGTTTTCCCATTCAATAAGTTTTAAATCAACATTAACTAAACTTCAATAGGTACCTTAAACATTTGAAAAACAATGCGGAACAAAGCGAAGGTTGAGGGCTCGATGCGTAATGCTTATTTGGTCGAAGAAGTCACATCGTTTTGTTCTTACTACTTCGAAGATCACGTCTTTACGTTGCATGACAAACTGCAACGAAACGACGATGGTGGTGTCGGGCCCACACCGCATTTTATGGGCAATTACTCCATTTTAACTTATCCTGATCGACCCTTGGGCAAGTCAAAGGAGCGGTACTTAATAGAGCAGGAGTATAATGCCGCTCATTCGTACATACTACTCAATTGTCCAGAGATCGCTCCTTACATCTAGTATGTCCGTCACTTTCATTCAATAATGCAGTACATTCATTATTCATCTTTTACTAAGACATGATATTTACATGTTCGTTTCTTGTAGGATCTTTATCGATGAAATCACTCAAGCAATGGGGGAGTCGGAAGTCGATATTAGTTTAGAGCGCAACTTCCCCATATGGTTTCAAACATATGTAATGTTATTACTATTGTAGGTTATCGCTTCGTTAATTTCTTTCATAAGTAATGTGTCTTACATTTCTAAATTTTCATAAATAGGCTCGGAATTCTATCATAGATGAGACGCTTGTTGATCTTTCGGTTGGTCCTAGTCTATCTTGTAATGTGTACCCTTGTTACCTAGTGAATGAGTATAAGTTCCACTCCGCAACATATGGCATTAATAGATCGACGCAGAAAAATGGTTTTTTGTTGAAGGGTTATAACTACGACGATGTTTCCCATGACTACTATGCAGTACTGAAAGAGGTTGTAGAGATTGAATATACTGGCCTCAAACTTGTGGTCTTGTTTAAGTGTGAATGGTATGAACCTACACCGAATCATGGTGTGTGGACTCACCCAACACTTCAATTGGTAGAGGTTCATCGAAGTCGACGATATAACAACTACGAGCCATTTGTCCTTGCAATGCAAGCCACTCAAGTGTACTACCTTTCGTACCCTTCTTTGAGGAACGAGCGACAAGAATGGCTAGCAGTTTGTTGCTGTCAACCAAAATTCACCGACAAGGAAACGAGCAAACACGATAAAAACCAAGGCTCGGTAGAGATTGCATTCCAAGATGGCGAACCCACCACGTGGGTAGTCGACGATGCAATTCAGGATCTCAACAATCAGTATGATCCAAATGGGACCCGCGTCATTGTTGAAGCGGGTCCAAGTCAAGAAGACAATGACTTCATTGTCGATAGTGGAGATGATTCAGAAGAAGAATCATCAACTTCTAGTCATTAGAGTGAATTTGGAACGGATGAAAGCGAGTAATGTATGTCTATGTTATGTCAATGTTTGATCGACGTTACGTGAATTTTCTAAACCTTTCTCAGAATTGTTTAAGAATGGTGTTTTTTTAGGTTTCATGGCTCGCAGTGATCACCCCCCACTTCGAGGTCGCAAATTACCTCAGGGCAGTCGAGGGATACCTTTAGGGGAACCTCGTCCAGTCATAAGAGGTGCAGCACAGACCTCTGGAACTGATATACCGACTGGACCTCATGGTCCGTCCACAAGAGGGGGTCAAAGAGGTCGTGGCGGTCAAGGTCGTGGGTCGATTCCTGTCTTATCGATTCCGACTTCTCGTTCACTCGATCATGAGTTACAGTCAGCGTCACCTTCGCCTTCCATACCCTCCGTGTCGCCTGTACCATCGACATCGTCATCTAGAACCATACCAAATCGCCCATTGCAGTCACCATCGGCGATATCGAGACATGACACTCATGTATCGACGAGGCCTGCGCCTCCAGCCACCGCATCACCAGCAGCATCCCCATCGTATGACGGCAGAGCAGGCTTGCTGGTTACACGCCCTCCGCGGGCACCTCAGAGGACAGGGACCGAGCCCCCTGGCGTGCATAGGATCCCGATCGCACTGATTGCCAATAATACATAAGTTTGTATTTGATTCATATATGTATTTCTAATTATCGATGTAAATTATTTATCCAAGTTTTTAAGATGTTATGCATTTTAATGAAACACAGGGAATTGCATCCTTCTCATTCTTGTGCACGGAGGATGACAAAAGTTTTCATGAGACGGATGATTCCGAGAAGGGTATTGTTGGAAGTTGGTACCGAATCATCATAAAGACCACTACTGGCGCCAATGGCAGGTACGCAGGACTAATAAATGTCTTAGGATTTATACTAGTTTTTCAATGTCTCTTAACAATTGCACTCGCCATTTTATAGATATATTTTAGATGGGATGACGCGATTCACGAGGATCTCATTCGTGCGATGTACGACATGCATGCAGGCACAAGGTACACCGCATTGATGCACAAATTAAAGAAGAATCGTGTGCAGCCAAACTTTGTTACAGATGAGGCGTGGAGGAGATACTTGGAGTTCTGGGAGAGCGAGGGCTTTCTTGCCAGGTCTAGGCAAGCGTCTATGAATAGGAACACTGAGGTCGAAGGACCTGGGACTGGACCCTCGAAGCACGATGGTGGCTCGGTGTCTTTTGTGACTACCAATGAAAGATTGGTAAGTGTTTTTTACACTCTTGTTTATTTTTTTCATTTCTACACTTGTTCACTATGCCTGTATTTGCTTTTAATCTTGTTTTTTTTTAAAAAGATTCTTACACATTGATGTTAGTTTAACTCATTTGCATTGTACAAATTTCAGTCACTTCTATGCAATTGATTTGTGTTTGGCGGATATAAGTGCACCGACCTACTAGTAATTAACATATTTAACATTTTTATAACTTTTATATGCAGACTAATACATTCGAGATGCCACCTACCGTGAATGAAATGTATTTGCATCTCCACACCATAAATCACGACGGGGTGACATTCATCGATACTAGATCGGAGCGGTTCTATGTAAGTATAGAAATACGAGTGAAATAGTAGTAAGTTTACTTTAAAACATATCATTTAAGTTGTTTATTGTTGATCCATGCAGGCTAAGCTCCAGAGGAGACGTTAGGAGCTGACCCAGTCTACACCGGACCTGCCGGTGGATGATGAGGCGGTGTACTTCAATGTGGCGGGTGAGTGTCCCAAAGGATGTGTCTACAGTCTCGGGTTGTTAGGGAGAAAGAAGAGAAGATACGCAGATCCTGGTGCTAGCACATCCCAGTTGCCGGAGATTGTGCCACGTTCAGAGTTCGATAGTGTTGTCGAGCAATTACGACAGGTTGTGGCGTTTATGCAGAGGCAATTCGGGATGACCATGGACGGAGCAGGCCTATCTCAGCCACCACCACCACCACCACCACCACCACCTCATGAGCAACAGCAGCAGCAGCAGCCGCCGTAAATAAATCCCGCCGATCCACCACAGCAATAAGATAATGTTGATCAAGAGATGCAAGATTGGCTTACGAGAGATGAGCAGCTTGGTGATACTTAGGTATTTTTCTTGTTGTTTGTGTAACTTTTGAGATGATAATTTTGCTTTTGTAGATAACTTTTATAGTTGTTTATAAAACTTTTAGATTGATAGTTCTTTTGTGCATATTTAGAGGATTGGAAGTTTTGTGTGGTTGATGTTGAAAAATAGGATTGGTGGTTTTTGTGAATACTTAGGTATTTGGAACGTTTATTATACTTGACAAGCTTTCGTGGATATATAAATCTTTTTCAATGTCAAGTTGTACATTTTTTCCCTCATTTGAATCTTTGTTGTTGATATATATTGTTGATGTATGTATGTCAAATTCTGCTTTTTTGGGGGATGTTAGCACCCCCAAGGAGTTGTTGGAGGGGGTACAGGCGATGGAGCAGGTCCTATGGTTGTATTTTCAGGTTTAGAGGTAATGGAGAACCAATTGGATTGATCTTAGTAAGCGTACAAACGGAATTGAGACGGATTAGCAACGAATTCAGAGATTCCATTGCTATTCCGTCTCTAATTACCGAGGAAATAGCCGCCCAAACTGGGTAATACTAAATTTAGACACGAAATAGAGACGGATTAGCAACTGAATGCTTGAATTATGTTTCTGATCCGTTGCTGATTACCAACGGATCAAAAACGGAATTGAAGCATTTCGTTGCTTGATCCGTTTCTAATCAGCAACGGATCATAAACGAAATTGAGGCATTTCGTGTCTGATCCGTTGTTGATTACGAAATGATCGCTTTAATTATGTGTCTGATCCGTTGCAAATCAGCAACGGATCAACAACGACAACATGAATTCCATTTCTGATCCGTTGCTAATCAGCAACGGATCAGCGGAAGAAATTCCATTTATGTTCCTTTTTTGTTCAATTTCTAAATTCGTCTCAAATTCGTCTCAAATTCGTCTCTATTCAATCTCTAATCAGCAACGGAACACATTTCCGTTGCTGACTAAATTTGCGTCGACGGATTTAGAGTCGGAATTAATTTTGTCTCTGTTCCGTTGCAGAATATGCTTAGAGACGAAATTTATGCTAATCAACAACGGAAATCTCCGTTTCTGATCAGCTGTTTTTTTGTAGTGATGAGGGATAAGACCTTCAAGATAATGTATAAGAAAGACATTGCACGTATATCCATCGCATAGATATAATACATCACAACAAATCATATTACTCAAGTTTTCCCATATTTCATTACCCCCCAAAAAATCGATAAAAACTGTTAATAAAGTCCTAAGCTTCTTCGTAACTTCAGACAATTCTCAGAGTTAGTAAACTGAGGTTATGGTACCAAGGTATATCAGAGCCGGTAATCTTAGATTTTGATACCAAACTGTATCTGAATTATTACTCACTTCCAAGTAATAAGATTATTCTCTGAAGTAGGCGATGATACCAAATGTAGCATCCCCTATCCCAATTAGGGCGATACAATATATCTTATATTGAATAAATAATTAAAAACACAGCGGAATTAAAATTTTTTCGATAAAATATAAGATATTCAAAAACCTACTTAAACCTCGGTAGTAAAACCATATCCCAACCATGTTTATTACAAAATATTAATTCAGTACAATATATAAATAGTAGGGAAATCTATTCACCGTAGAGAAGAGTATAAACTCCTAATCTTATATATTCCTGTGTCGAAACACACGTCGATAACCTGAAATGTTAATAGGGAATGAGCGCTCCAACTTACTCAGTAAGTGATGCTTGTAAACGTATCAATTATCAACTAATATCAATGAATAAATACATAGCAATTTGAATCCAAAGCATATTTATTCAAGCATTAGACTGATATAATAATATATAACAGAATGCAAGTTCACAGATTAATTGCAACTATACACGTGACTTGTATTTTCATTTTAAGTCACTGTTGTAAACTCTCGTTACCTTGAATTACGGTCAACAGAAACTCGCAAATTGGGCGACGTGTGATTTTTGTGGTGTATCCAGGCGTAGCATAGCTACCAACTCAAATAGAAAAGCAACAATCAGATACTTCAAGGGTTCTAAAGGGAAAATGTTGGTAATGACCCAACAATTCCATTGTCACTCTAGTCCGACTCGCCCGTCGTACCTCTTTCTAGGAATTTAACATAAAATAAGTTCAAGTCACTGTACATTGCCCCATTCCCAGTCCATAATGCTACATGAACTAAATATACTAATTACGTTGCATAGTTTATAATAATATGAGTCCCACTTACCTGTGCCGAGCTTTCCTAACTTTATACCGATTTACTCAACTCCCGAGATCCATAAACCTTTCTTCCGTCAATTAAGAACCTAACTTAAACTTATTATCATCAATTTGGGTCTAATATTCATTAATTAGAACCCCTTAAATGGTCCTAATCGAATTCAAGATCAATTTATCAAATTTTAGGTCAATATGACCATTTCGCGCTTTCAAGGTAAAAACCCCAGTATAAAGTCTCGCACGAATCCCGAAATCTTCACTTTTCATAGAAATTTATTAATTTCTATTTATTTTGTCAAAATAATATTTTTTTCTGGATTTTTCTATATTTCTTTGAATTTTCTTCCATATATTCCATTTATTATTCTATTTTTTTGTAAATTAGGTAGTTTGACCATGAATCGGACCAGCCCGGTTCAGTCCGATTCGGGGTCAATCCTTTTTCTTCTTCTTTACTGCCCTGCAACTCAAAACCAACAATTTCATTTTTTTATTTGTTTCGTTGATTGGGGTTTGGTTTAGCAAACCCCAAGGTGCATTTGGGCAGGGGAGACGACTCTACCGTCGTCTCCTACCTCGGACCCCTACTCCATGTCCATCATCAATTCATCAACAACTTCATTAATGCATAACAACAACCCAACAAACAACAACAACATTAACGCCATCAACAACATCAACACAACAACATAACCAACAACAACTTTACCTATCGATTTCCATCGCCTCCTCAGTCTAATCCTCCTCTCTCCCTCGAATATGATCTTTCGATTCACTGTGGAACAATGAGGCGATGTGGGTTTTCGAATATATATTAGATTTCTTTGAGATTTGTATCTCATGAATCTCGAGGCAAATCTAATGTTTCATTTATTATTTTGATATTTCTCGAGATACGTGTTACATATCTCGAGGCTGATATTGTGGCTATTAACCAAAACAATAAAACCTTGATCACATCCTAACCGCCATATTTAGGATCAAATATATATATATATATATATATATATATATATATATATATATATATATATATATATATATATGATGTCCTCGAGATATGTATCGCGTATCTCGAGGTAAATCTATTACCTTTATTTTGAGATACATACTTATGTATGCATCACTTGATTGTCCATGTGTCGTGGTTACACACATCTCAAGGCGTGGAAAAAAATCATTCAAACTCATCAACGTACACTCATTCACCTCCTCGATGCTCATCCTGCGCGTATTTCAAGGAATCATAATTCAACCTCCCACTGTACACACCATTCATTGTCTCAATTCAAACGTAACATGTATCCCAAGACGAATCCAATGTATACTTTTATTTGATATAAACTTTAGGATTCATTTATATATATTTACAAATATACATTCACATATGTATTTTCACTGGCTATAAATTCGCGCACCCACCAATGATTACCCTCAGACGTGCACACTATTGTACATCCTACGTGTGTCACCCTCGACCGCGCGTTTCACTCTGAGCCCACTAATTATTAATTATTTATTTATTATATATATATATTTATATATATATAATATATATGTATATATAAGCCTTTATTAACACCCCAATGACTTTGTCATGCGCGCCAACAAGTTCACTCGAGCATGCACGCTACCCCACGACTTGTGTGCGTCACTCTTGACCCATACACAGTATTTGGCGTCCCCATAATTTTTTAAGTATTCAATTATTGGTTAATTAATCCAATTACTTTTCATAATAAATAATACAAATCATACAAACACCAAACGACACGCAATTCCACACAAACCCTAATCAAGAGAAGTCTGATTTAACCACGAGCCTAACTCGGGTTAATTAGAATTCAGATAAATTATAATCACCTGCTTAAGATAACATGTCATTACAGGAATAGTACCGCGCTAGGTATCCCCTAGCGCTGCTCAGATATAAAGTTAGGTGAACTTGATAAGGTGCTAAAAAAAAATAGATTGGATTTTTAAAGGCTGTTTTAGAATGTTTGATCTAACACATATCTAAACAACCTGGAATCATACAAAACACATAAAATTGGACTTCAGGGACTTAGTGGACGGTAGCTCGGGTAACGGGGAGCTACGACGGGGTTGGAATTAGGAGTTCGGGGAGCATAGCACGAGTTTGAGGTTTGTAAAACCCAATGGAACGTCACTTGAGTATTTACTGCTTTCATTGTTGTTTTATTCTATCATTTTCAATGCATCCCTGTCTAACTCCTTGTTTACTTCAATTATCTATGTTTATGTCATTATTTGAACGGTTGGTCGTGTTTACCCCCGCCGATATTCTGATGTGTGTCTATGACCTGCAAGACCATAGCATGTGTATCAAGAGTCCTTGGTGAATAACGACCTGAGCTACTTTTTTGATACATGTATCGGTGCGTCGTGGGTCTACGTCGGCCACCGAGAGGGCCAAGTGATGGGCCAGTTGGGTGCTCCCGCTGGAGGGATATTTGGGAGGGGATATGAAATATGTCTAGTCTGACCAGGACAGGGACACACATTTGCGCTTTATTGTTATTTACGCATGGGATGATCAATTTACAATTGCCTATTTACATTCCATATGTTTATTTAACAGTATTTATTGGATTTCCTTTACTTTATCATATGAATGCTTAGTGAATTTCCTTGGGATTTTAATCACCGGACTCGTCATCTATGAGTCATTTGTACTTGTATGTATTTAGTTTTGTCGCCTTATATATAGTGTACTCTATTTTGGGTTTTCCATAGTAGGATTAATGCTCTCTATATGACTTGAAAATTTAATAAAAATCTATGTTTATGTTTACTTTAAGACTTCCGTTGTAAATTACTAGTTATTTACTTGCAACTTTTACTAAAACACAAGCCATACTTGTAACTAAATGAATTTCTCGAATAATTGGCAAATAATAAAAAGAATATGACGACTAGTATACACATCGAGGAGTGTTGACGTGGCAAAAAATGTTAGCAGGGTTGCGGGAATAGCAGCTTACCCAACGACCTTAGTCGCGGGGCCGCCACAATTTAATTCCTCATTCATTGCAGCAATCCATTCTTTTCTAATAGAGTAAGATAATGTTTCTTTAACACTTTTAGGATCAACTTCATCAAGTGGAGCAATCATTAATGCCTCCCTCTCAATCGCAAATCGACGACATGGGATTTGTCCTCTCACACTATGCCTAAACTGTTCTTCATGAATATTTTCATCAAGATTTGATGACTCAACTTCTAGCATTACACTCTCATTTTCCTTCATATTTTGTGTTACTACATCCTCCATAATTATTGGATTTTGGGTGATGTCTGTTTGATACTCATTTTCATATAATCCGATGTCTTTCGTCATTTTACCTTAACTTGAAAAATCTTCCTCTAAAAAATGTTGGATCTCGAGATTCTATTTCTATGACCATTCCATTGGCATGATCACCTAAAAATACATATCCTTTAGAAGTAGAAGAATATCTTATGAAGATACACTTCGGGCTTCGAGGTTCTAACTTCCCATATTTATGTGAAACATCATGTATGTAAGCAGCACACCCCATGAATGCAAATAACTTAAATTTGGTTTGTTTTCCATCCATAACTCATATGGGGTAGTTGGCATAGACTTTGACGGAACATGACTCGAGATCTAGGTAGCAGTTAATAATGCATCTCCCTAAAATGAAATTGGAAGATTCACTTGCACCATCATTGATCGTACCATTTCTAGCAATGTCTTATTCCTTCGTTCTGCAACACCATTTTGTTATGGAGTACGAAGAGTGTTCAATTGCTTAGTAATGCCTTTTTTATCACATAGCTTTTTGAATTGTTTAGATAAGTATTCGCCTCCTCGGTCGATTCTTAAAGATTTTATCTTTATATCTAACTGATTCTCTACCTCCGATATATAAAGTTGGAAGCAATCGAATGCTTCAAACTTGTGTGAGATCAAATAGACATGAACATAACGCGTACAATCATCTATAAATATGATGAAATATGGTGCTCCACGTCTATCCCTTACATTCATTAGACCACATATATCAGAATGGATTAACAATAAAGGATTAGATGTTCGTTTGGCTTTACCAAATGATTTTCTTGTTGCCTTTCCAGGGAGACAACTTTCACAAGTAGACAAGGTTAGTTTAGTGAGTGAGCCTAAAAGGCCCTCTATAGCTAGTTGTGTTAACCTTTCATGTTCAATATGATGCAATCTAGCATGTTATTTGATAGAGTCATTATCTAGATTTGATGAAAGATAACACAAAGAATCATTATCATCATTTATGCTAGAATAGTCAATATTCATTATTAATAAACCATTTTGTACATAACCAGAACTATAATAAGTATTGTCTAAATATAACTTCACACCATTATTTGCAAACATAAATGTAAATCCTAAGTCCATTAAGCTGAGCACTAAAATCAAGTAATGTCAAATCCTTGGAACGTATAATATGTCATGGAGGTATAAAATTTGTCCGGATCGCAAATCTAGATGATATGTGCCTATGCCAAGAACATATACACTCGATTGATCTCCCATAAAAACTTTGCGACTCCTAATAGGAATTCGGCGAAACTCAACATATCCTGTTTGACTTTTCTCTATGTGTTCGGTTGCTCCTGAATCTACAACTCACAATTGAGGAGAATGAGCAACTAAAAATTGACTTGTAACTTAACATTCAAAGGTTAAAAATTAAGATGCATGTACTTTCTTCGCCTCAGTGCATTCACGAGCAAAATGTCCCAACTTTGTGCAATTATAACAAGTGACTTTGGATTTATCGCGTATTCCACCTCTTTTGCCTCTTTCGAATTTTTTAAATTTGCCTTATTCATATGAGCAAAATTAGAATCATTGGTTTTACTTTAGCGATTCTTAAACCGACCATGAGAACTTGACTCTGCAATATAAGCCGAACCATCTGTCTTGAGAGATTAAAGAGGTTCAGCCTCCAATTCTAAATGACATGAAATGTCCTCAAATCCAAACATTTTCATTGTAAGTCATGTTTTGTTTGATTTGATCCCATGAAGAAGGCAATGATCTCAAGACCGCTTGAACTTGTTGTAAGTCATAGAGTGATTAGTCTTCTTCTGATATGAATCAAATTTCATTTTCAGTCCTCGTAATTTTGCAAAAGAAGTAATACCAAAGCGATTACTTCCCATAAATCTTTGGCAGGGGTATATTGCTTAAACTTCTCGATTAAGTCATTGTGCACACAACTGAGCATTGTGAAACAAGAACAACAATCTTTATCAAGCCACTTCTTTTAGACTTCTTGATCCTATCTATGCTGAGTTGTATTTCCCTCCTCTTGAGCAACCATTGCTTGGTCAATGGTGGTGAGAGCATCTTGCTCATTCAAGATGTATTGGATCTTACGATGCCAAATATCGTAATTTCACCATCTATTTTTTCTCCATTATTCAAGTATGCTACAATATTCTTAGTAGCCATTGTGAAAAAAAAAATTCTCGATTTAGTATGAGAATTAATGAATGGCACCACACAATTTATACATGCTGCAAAATTTAAATAATAGGTAAAAGAAAAATAAAACAAGGCACATAATCAAAAATTCGTAACTCTTGATTATCACATGCACACAAGATTAAAATTCTAACTATTATTTAATTAATGCGCTATACATTTCAATATTGGTTGCACCACCTTTTGGGTAACTCCCACTCGAAATAGGACGCATAATAAAATATAGTTATATATTTTATGCATCACAAAAATTCAAATATATATATGTATATATATGTTTACATGCATATATAAGAAAATAATCGATATTTTAGTAGTCTAACTAACTAATTCATGCTTTCTGGTCACATTTCTCAAATTATTATTTTTTTTAAAAATAAATGAAGGGTACACGTAATAGCTATGAACCGCACGAGAAACAATATTTTTTAAAAAACAATCTCATTGTTATGTATTCATTGTGACAACGATCACATACACGATTGGGAGCACCCAGACTTACTAATTAAACTAATTGAGTAAATCCAAGATTGTAAAGTGACCATCTCAAAACTAGAACTAAAAAAAATGGAACTGTCTTAAAAAATTCCAGAGACCTTTTTTTTTTTTTTAAATACTATAATTTTCTTCATGATGAATCGGTGTTATTGGATACACTTAATCAGTGTGTCAAAAAATGGTTTCATAATTGGACTAGATTCATTTAAATAGTGATAGAAATAATCACAATGTGATAAACATGAAATCCAACGAGTTCCAAATTAATATAAATGATGAACACCGAAACATATGACTAGATTGATTAGTGGTTGAGAGTGGACTAAGTTGGAAGTGCATATGTTAATATATTGTCAAATCTCGAATAAAAATATAATGATTTTAGTAGTTCGATAAATACCAAAACCCTATTAACATAATTGAAACTCCGCTTTATATTTTCGGATTTATTATTAAAAACTGATTTTAAAACACGAAATCATCGCATAAAAGCTCTGATACCAATTGTTACTTATATGACATGATTAAAACCAATAAACATACATACATATACACAACAAAAGAATTAAATATAAATGTTACCACAAATCACAATGAATTACGTGTTTCGTCTAGCGTCGTTGGTGTTCCTACGAGAGTGATCGAACTACCACTATAGAGCACTATATGTATCTACAGCCTAGAAACGGAAGATGAAGAGAGAACACATACCACTCTATTTTATCTAGAAACTCAAATAACTAATGTACATCCTTTACCTCCCTATATATATTTATAGAAATCCAAAAGGTATGTATCTAAGGTTGCGACTTTTGGTAAGACGTGTCCGTACATGCACTAAAGGAAAGAGTGCGACTCTTCACATGAAGTGACTCTTCATACACTTGACTCCATACGTTACCAAAAACTCTAACATAGACTCTAGCACAACTTTGCGTATGAACTTTAACTTGTCTGTACCTCAAAAGCAACTCTACATTCTCCATCTTTAAATCATTAAGAACTATTTGTTCTCACACATGGCTTGAACCTTAGAGACCACGAGACTTCAGATTGGGTCTAGTTTCGCTACTTGCCCAGTCCCCTTGGAAACCATCTTTAATAGGTTCCAAAACAATGCATATGTTTATTCAGACATATACATCTTACATGTCACCTCAACATGATTAATGTGCTCATATGACAAAGAAAACATACATGGGAGCGCTCTTTTCGCATCCACTCTTTGGACGTCCTAACTTTTAAACTTTTTCCTTTTTTTTTCTTGGAGTAATGTTTCTATTATTGATTCTCAATTATTTTTAGTGCTCAACAAATAATTTGTCTAAAAACTTGCACGGACTGCTCTTGATTTCATTATCCATGACTTTTTTGCTCATCAATTAGAGTAAATTCTCTTACAAATCTGCTTCCACAAGATCTACACCGCTCCTTTATTGCAGTGGCTTCTCTTTGGTTTGTTAACCATTAAAGACAACTTTGTCTTTCTTCACAAGTCCCATGAACTTCTTTTCTTAAACTTTTGGGGGATAAGAAGACAAATTTATATCTTCTTTTTCCATAATCTAAAATTGTAAAAGTATGCATCAACACCCACAATTTTTTGACCAAAACCACGCACGCGTTGAGCCGCCTCTGCACTTTTCTTCAATGGTGCACTCTTTTTCTATGAAATCCCTACTTTTAATAAACCTATATTAAGATCTAATTATGAGATCAGTGAGTCTTAATAATGACATGTGTCATGGATTTGGACTTCGATCGGTGAAAAAGAGAAATCAATAGGTTAATGTTATCTTTCGTTAGTGAATGCCTAGTATATATTATACAAAATTTCATTACGAAGTTTGTGCATTGAGGTATGTCCTCGATTTTTGTCGCAATTGTGGTTGCAAGTGTGTGTCTAAAGGCACAACTGAAATAAAAATTACTATTCGCTCGAAAACTATTGATCAAATGTTAAGTATCATGTAAGGGTTTTGCCGCTTTGCGTGCAAGTCAAGATCAGTGGTAGTGTCAAATGAGAACAAAGTTAGTGCAAGATCTTGCCTTAAGTTACGTGCCGGTTTGCAGTGGTCGAGGTTGAAACTAGGTCCAAATTGATGCAAGTTTGGTTAATCATGGCAAGAGAACTGGTCCGTAATAGATTAGTGTGTCATGGAAAAAGTTAAGATTTTTGTGGTTTTGGTATGACCAAAATCAGTGGTATGGTCATTTTATGAAGATGGACATTTTATCAAGAGTTTGGCCCGATTTGGTGAAAAACTGGATCCAAAATGATCATCGGATGTCAAAACACATCAAAAAAGAGATTCTTTAAAATTAATAAATAAAAAAAAATTAAGCTGATGAAGTAGGCAACTGAAGGTTTTATATATATAGTAAACGGGCACGTGCTCCGCACGTGATATTCAGTTTGGATCTCAACTGCTATTCATAGGCATTAAATTGAACTGTAGTATATAATCTTAGAGGAAGCAAGTCACAATAGGTTGGCTCTACCAAAAACTTAAAATGAACAACTTATAATTATAGAACTTTCATGAACTTACATGGAAAAGGAAATCTAGGAAGTTAAAATAAAGTTAAAGTGAAAATCTAACTAATGTTAAGTGACTTGAGTCGTATATATTCATGCCGAAATCATGCGCACACACATCATAAGACAACAGTCACCCAAATATATAGAATACACAACCTCAAAAAATACAAGGTGCTCTACATAGACCTATCTAAATTAAATTAGGCGGACAAATTAATTTCATGTCGGGTCTACTTGCAAGAACCACCTTATGTCTTATCGAAATGCTCATGATTTTCTTGATCACATTGTAGTCCTCTCGACTCCATATCATGTCTTTCATTACTCACATCATCTCAGTCAAATTCATCTCTAATGGAATAGTTAGAACCTTCTCATCGATGTGCATTTACCATAAAAAAAAAGAACACAAAGATGCGCAGCTCTCCTAATCTGCAATATATGCATTTATACAAATTCCGAATTAGTTGGGGTACAAATTAAATTCTCAAATTCCTCAAAAAAATACAAAAGAACAAATAATTTTTAGATTTTTTCCCATCAAAACCACAAAAAAATAATGAGAATAGTTCATTGCAAATTGGAGAATGGTGTTGAAAATATTTAACAAAAAACAACATGTGCATAATTCTAAGAATTAACAGGGGTGTATTCAATTGAGATTTTAATAGACTTTTGGTTACTTTTATTGACTAAAAAAGTTTAGGGGTATTCAATTAAAACTTTAGAGAGTCTCTAAAAGTTTGGTGTATTCAATGTGAACTTTTAGAGACTTTTAAAAAGTCTCTAAAAGTTTTGAGGTATTCAATTTAAACTTTTAGAGAGTCTCTAAAAGTAAGGGGTATTCAATTTGTTTAGAAATTTTGTAGATTTGTGGATTTGGATGACTTTTGGAGACTTTTCACCTAACCCTATATATGTTGAAATTCTTCTCCATCTCCTTGCCTCCACGAGAAACTTTTGGAGACTTTTTTTTTCTTCTTCTTCGCCTCTCTCTCTCATCGCGAAATCTCTCTCGCTCTCTTTTTCTCTCTCGGTCGTCTGCGCTCCTCCATCGTTCGCTTCGACGCTGCCTCGCGTCTCCATCGCAGCCTCGCGTCTCCATCGCAGCCTCGCTTCTCCATCGCTCGCTTCGACCCTACATATCCGTTCTCTGCTTCCACGATTTTCGGTTTGGTCTTTTCTCAGCTTCACTGCGAGATCTTCTGGTCCAAGCCGCATGAACTACCAAACCCTGCAAACAATATGCAACAATCAAATTATACACTAAACCCTTGTTTTCAGTAATTGAAACTCCTGTTTTTTATCAAATCCAGATTAACAAAAACCTTATCTATGCTGACTATCCTATTTTACTATGCTGCAATGATTAATGTTGGTTAATGATTGATTTTTTTAAGTTCCTTAACTGTAAATGGGAGGTAGTGAAAGTTGTTCACCATGAAAAATTTCTCACAAACTAGAAAGCTCCAATGCAATATATCGAACTCTAGCAAAACCCAGATTTTCTTTATTTAAAACTCCACCAATCATGCTATCAATTTAGAGCCA
Organism: Stephania cephalantha; assembly: GCA_039657325.1. Lineage (NCBI taxonomy): Eukaryota > Viridiplantae > Streptophyta > Magnoliopsida > Ranunculales > Menispermaceae > Stephania > Stephania cephalantha. Next base: position 23,434,377 of record CM077576.1, read on the forward strand.
AATATTCCGAGTCCCATCAACATGTACAACCTACAAATCTTACAACATTCCAATTTAAATCAATCTGTAAGGGTTTTTGGGATTGAAAAGTTTGGATGACGGGTGAGTGACTTACATTTATATTGGTGGATGAGAGAGGATGAGTGACTTATTTTTCACCTAACCCCCTATATATGTTGAAAGTCTTCTTCCTCTCTCTCTGGTTCGACTGTCTCGGTCTCTTCTATTTTTTTTTCTTTCTTGATTACTTCTTTCCTTTCTCCCTCTCCCTCAATCACACAAACACCCACACATACACAGTCCCTAAAATCAAAATTAACAGTCTCGTCTTCTTCTTTTCTTCTTTATTCATCATAGGGCGAAATTGAAAGAGAATGAGAGAAGGGATTGAGATAGAGAGATTCAAAGAAGACAAGAGGAGAGAGACGAAGGAAGAACGAAGCAAAGGTTGAAGATGGTGAAAAGTGGGGCACATACCCCTGTTCGATTTCGAGATTTACATGGATGTTTATCAAAAGTCATCCAAATAAAAGTTTATCAAAGTCTATCAAAGTCCTTACAAAAGTCCATTAAAGTTACTAAAAGTCATTAAAAATAAAGTCTACCAAAGTTTTTAAAAGTTTACAAAAATCTACAAGTCTCTAAAAGTCTTTAAAAATCATCCACTTATAAAAGTAACTAAAAATCTATTAAAATCTCAATTGAATACACCCCCCTAAGTATATTGGACATGGACTTTGAATAACTACAAATGGAGTAGCATTATCGATTCCACGGTTGTTCACTCCTTCCTTTTGGCTTTTAGTTGTTTCCAATACCAAATTACAAAGTACATATCATGTATTAGTAAACAGTAAAATCACAAAGCATTCATTGCTAATTCACATTTGGAAGTGCAAAAGTTAGAAGGGGGATTGAGAGATGAACCTTCAACGGGTTAGAATATACAATAAGCATGAAATGAAGTGCCATTGATAGTTAGAAAGGGTGTAAGTGAGTCATGTCCATATCTGTGACTAATTGGCTTAGATCTTTTAGTCCTTTCAAATTGAAGCAATTAAAATTTTACATCCATTAACACAACATCAGCAAATGATCCAAAAGAGAAACATCACTCAAACCCAATTATTTAAAAAAAAAACACTTCCATTTTATTTACCACACACCTCCGACCATAGAGTCCATAAATCAAAACTGCACATTAGATCCACAAAAAATCAGAATTCTAACAATTAAAACTTAAGATCGCAAATTACTTAGATTCAATGATTAAACGCGTATCAAAATCAAGTTTGCATCAAGTACCAAAAGTTTTTGTTGCAATGAATAAGAGTGGACTCAGTTGGGCTTGTCAATGAATGATGCATCACTTTAATGCATCTTTTACATAAATCAAAACTGTACTTCTTCCTTCTTGTATAGGGAATGAAAACCTAATATCCCTGAAGCTTGGCCGTAATCTTGAAGAAGAAAGAGGCAATGAGAGAAAGATTTAAAGTTTGTGCGTAAAGATAGAGAGAGCATTCGTGTGTTTTTTTTAATTTGCTTCGATTTAGGTAACTAAGTATAAAGATTGGTAAGTTCCCATAAAACGAGGAAATTAAAGTATACTGATAACTTCCCATGAAGATCGGACTCTCGACAATTTTGAACAAAAAATGTATATGTAGTTGAAAACGCTAAGTACTTTGGAGTTGTCTATAAAATTACCACTTTTACCCAAATTTTAAAAATCTTTGGATTTAGTACTCAAAGGCATTCTTGAGAGTTTTAGGCAAAAAGCTTCGCTGCCAACGTTCATGGTTTGCTATTATAATAGTGTGTGTATCTATATATAACAAATGAAACATTTGTTTCCTCAGAGGAATGAAAATATTTCGTTCCTCAACCCTCTCAACACATACTTTTGATACGTGCCGAGTGTGTACAATAAGTTTCCCTTATATCCTTATTATTTGTAGTAGTGATAAGTGGGATCATCTCCAAAGGGATTTATCAAACTTTTCTAGGAAAAAGGTCTCTTAATTATTTTTATTATTAGTACTTTAATTTAATTAAAATGGGAATTAAAAATCACTAATTCAATCTATAATACTATGATAATAATAATTAACTAAACTAATTAACATAACTTAACTATCACAATTCAAATTCATTAATATTCAAATAAATTCAACTCAATACTAAATAAATATCTAAACAAACATCCATAACAATAAAACCTCAATCCGTTTTGCATCTAAACATGTTACTTCAATCATATAGCTATGGCGTACTTTATAAAGTACCATAGGTCATTAAACTATAATCATAAGTAAGTAAACAGTTTTTAGTTTGCCATTAGTTCTGCTTATACTAGTGGAAAAGCCACATTCTAATTTTATTGAGCTAACCCCTTTGAATACATAAAGACATTAACTTCAAGTAATAAAACCGCATTACAATTTATGAGAACTTCGAACTACTAAATCTAATAACGTCGGAAAGCCACTTCAAAATTAGATTTTGATCTCAAGTTCACATAGGACATCTAAATGGTAACACCTTTACTAGATAATGAATCTAAATACCACAATACATATTCTAAACTATACATGCGATACAAAGTTCATGATTAAAATTCTCAAATAATAATCTATTAAATCAGTGAATCAAAGAATATGATTGGTTTAAAGCATTAAGCACATGATCATCTCATCATAACTACATTGCAAAATAGATCTAGTTCATGTTCGGACTTTGTTTAGATTGATAAACTACTCACTCATATTCATAAATAACATTCACAATAATATAAATAAAAGACATAGATAAATACATCTAGAATAAATACTTTAAATATTCAATTCTTCTCCAAAAGAAATGAACAATAAAGCAATAAACTAAAACAATATACAATGGCTCATAAAGCAACAAAATATTGATATAAGTACTGAAGGGCAACTATTTCGTAATTCTAGGGTTGTATTTATAGTATTATAGGTAGTAAACGTATCAAACTAACTCAAATGTCTCATTGTTATCTAAAATATTTGAAATTGAACCCAATGATTCCTCAACGATTCGGGTTCAAGTGGAATCACTGGGAGAATCCTTGGGAAATTGGTCTCAATTTCCACCAATCTGGGTAGCGATTCTTATGTGCATAGGAATCGGTCAGGAAGCGCTGGCTCTAAAATCAGATTTTTTCCTTCATTTGTTGAGGATTTTTTGGTTACTCTTTCCACTTGATCAATTCCTTCATAATCTTCACTTTTTACTCTATTTCTTCATATATTCCATTTATTACCTGAAATAATAAAAAATAAGAGAAAACCTCGTGTAATATAGTCTTTTACATCTAAAATCGTTCTAAAATGTGTTATAAAACATGACTAATTATTGACTTCTCAAATACCCCCAAACTCAATACTTTGCTGTCCCGAGCAAAGGAATGCTCTCACTCATTTTCTCTTTTCTTCCATCGTTTTGATTTCATAATTATATACTCTTATTTCACAAATAGAAATGATATCTAAATAGAAACATATTACCCTCATAAAAATAAGAATCATAATAGAATAGAAAGAATTCAAGAACAACCCATTTATTTGAAAACACAAACTCTAACTGTGCAATATACCTCAAAATTCAAAATTAAGCCAATCAACAAGGTCAAGCCACTATATAGGTTTTCTCAATCTCCACTGACAACGCATCAAGCTTACGATAATTAATATAGAATATCAAGATACAAAAATCACTAAATCAATATCATTTTCAAATAATATTTAAAATATTTCCGCAATCAAAGTCGATAAGAATTTTTAATCACCAATAATCATCATTTCATATTTATTTGTTGCAATAAAATGATATTCTTCACTTAACTTAGCTATAAGCACTCGATCTAAATATATTATTTAATTTTTTTGTTATAAAACTCCTTCAATTTTTTTATATATCTCTCTCTTCCTTCTTTAACATATATTTTATTTTTCTTCTTTATTTATATTTTATTCTTATGTGTCCCTGCTCCTTTCCTTTGGAATCTATTATCATTATTTTATAAAAACTCTCCCTCTTATTTTTCCCACCACTAGATTCCCCGTTTCATTTCCTTTGGAATCTATGGGTCTCTCTATTTTTCTTTTCATTTAAAAACTCTTGTTAGCTCTTTTTACTTTATTTAAATAATAATAAAACAATTATATATTGCATCATACAAAAATAACTTTTAAACCCTCGATTCCTACGCCCGTGGTTTTACTCGAGATTTACACGTCGACTCTAATTACAGTTCGCTAATTCTAGTGATTAGGAAATAAACATGGTTTAACTAAATTCGGGTCGTCACAATCTTCCCAACTAAAAAAAATTTCAACTTGAAATTTAAATTTAAGGATATTCGCTTGATCAAATTAAGACTCGGCATAACTCGCTTGCACAAAAAGTCCCTCATAGTCTAACTTAATCAGTTAGCTAGGTTTCGATTGCAAGTCTCCTTAAAAACAAAACCTCTGTTGGTCTATAATGGTGAGAATCTTTCATACAGCTAGGCTTGTGAACCCATAATTTTGACTTCTCTCAGTTCTGATCCACCGTGCTCAGCACTCTAGAGTGTTGAACACATGTGTCTGATTCCTTTTTATGTGATCCCGCATATCCCGAGGCTCTACTCTGACTGAACCTTTCAATATCATCTATATATCGTAGAAGATCTGATATAGTCTACTTTAAAAGCCTCTATAACAACCTAATCATCGAGACTGGAGTTCTTGTTTCAAGCGCTTCACACAAAAAGATTTCTTCTGTAAATTATTGAATATTATTGGGTGTCCTGGACATTTACACTAACCTTTGTACCAAAATTTGGGGGCGTAGTGTCATATCGAGATGTATAAGCGCTACTAAAACTAACACGAGTGCAGATCCTCCGTGGCGATACCTTCACTTTTTCGTCATACCTGTTGGCAACTCTGCGACCTTCAATTTCATGCTTATTTCCCTATCTAATCATCTATCCATTATCCGATCATAGGAAAATATTGTTAGACAGTCTTTCACCGCCATTGTTTCCTATCACTCGAACCTACTCGACAACATTCATCCTCATCCCATGCCTCTAGTACTGACTTCCCCAATCGTGCTTCTAAATACTCTGCATAAATTCGTACCATAATATGACCATGGTATCCCTACAATGTTTCATTACATAGGAAATCTCGATAAGATTTGTAATTGTTGCAGAATCAAACTCTACATAGCCTAAAACTTCAGAGATCTATGGTTAACTAGTAACCACCTAACTCGACTGCGTAATCCTTACATATCTTGTTAAGGTATATCTTATCTCCTGCGGCCATGCTAAAAATGAGGCACGTGTGTGCAAATGCTCTCTAGTGTCAAACCCAACTCTCTGACCATCCATTTTGAAATAATCGACAAGGTAGAATTAGAATCAACTAAAAAATGCATGAGACATTTGCAAATAGATAACGTACCATCAGCGAGTTGTCGTCATGCCTCGTAGTTTGTCTCAGCCGCTGCGTACACTTACTCTTTGGTCTGCATCGACGCAGTTGCAACTGGAGGCACTAAGTCCCTGGTACGCTCACTCCTATAATGTTCCTGATGCCTATAATGAAAACATGTAATGTGTTGTTTTTGCCTCTGCTCGAAGCTCTGACCTTGATGTCCCTACCCCTCTAATCTCGACCTTGGGTCTGTCTATGCGGTTGTGCCTGTGAACTACCATATGTTGTTCAGCGGCTGTGGGTATAACTGCATGGGAAATGCCCACTTGACCATCGCCATGTCTATGTCTTTGACTATCTCAATCCCTCTAGTACCGGTTCCTCTTACCCGTCCTCTCAGACATACCAAATTCATATTGTCCCTTACATGTCGAAGTGGGATCAATGTCGCACATCATCAGATACGTCTCGTGCTCCAACACCCTATCATATATCTCCTATAAGCTCCAAGCTCCTATAGATACCATGACATTGATTGTCTCTAGCCTGAGTCCTCTGGTTGAAGTAATGGACCTGTAATCTCTTGATCCCAGCGACATCTAAGGCAAATAATAGTAGGTATTGGAACCTCTCCATGGACTATATGACGGTCCGACTACCCTGCCTCGACCTTAGAAACTACTCTCTCAGCCTTAGCTGTATCTCCGAAGGGATGTATTGATCGTAGATGACTATGCAGAATTTTGCCCATATGGTCGGCTCACCGTGGGTGGCTGTGTATGCAGTCCACCATACCACAGCCTCTCTGTGAAACATATAACCTGAGATCCTAGCCCTAATACTATCGTGGATCCTCAATAGTCTATGAAGTTTCTTGTGCGAGAGAACCCACTTCCCTGTTACCTCTAGGTCTCCGCCTCCATAATAGTAATCTGGCTTGAACCTGAAGAATTTTTTAATCAGCTTTACCTCAGCTCATAAGTCTAGAAGGTGATCTTCTGAGCTGGTGCCAATGTCGGTGTCACCATCGGTGTTACTGCTAGTATGGTGATCTCAATCGATGCAGTAATCTCAGTAACAATTTTTATAACTGTAGAGTAGTTAGGACATAATTAACTGGTATGTCAACCCCCACTATCGTAATCGTGGTGTCTTGGACAATCGGGGTCTCGGTCGTCTTCGGAGTGCTCATTGTACGAGTAGCAATAAGGCTCGTGATCATTGCTGACTACGCGGGGATCAACTATACTAACTGCGTGAGTTGTGGGTCGTAAGCCACGAATCTGTTCGATATACTCTGATCAGTCATGATGGCATGAGTTGGGTTGCTCGTCTGACCCCCATCAGTAATAGGCAGAGTCGAATGTCCATCCATAACATATTTGCAATGGCGAAGGTCTATCCGAATTAGCCTTGTATACGCGTATATACTATTATAAACAAAATATATAACATATAAGCTCTGATACTACCCGCCTCACTCACATTTCCCAACTAAAGTTCTAAGTCAAGATCTTTGGATTTTCCACTTATATGTTTGTTTGTTAATTGTTATTCGAGTTGCTTAAACTTTATCCTAGGTTTCCTTGATCCTAAGCTCTGGTACCAACTATGACGGCCTCAAATTTTGAGGCAAACCAGGCACCGTTACGTCGCATGACACTTCACTAAGTCATGCCATGTCACTGCACGCTTATCCATGACAACCCGTGATCCATTACCATTTCTTTAGCTTTTGCAACAACTTAGTAAATTTCAAGGCTTAATGAAAAGTTTTATGAAATTAACATAATTCAAGAGCTTTTTACAACTTAATTAGTTAAAAACTTCAATTTAGTTGTTTTAAGTGTGGAAGTCTTTAGAATGGGATACAATAAATAAATTATGAGTTTTGCATTCATAATAAACCTACGGGGTTGAAACCCAGCAAAAGGATACCATATATGTGATCATAAAGGCAACAAATGTATAAAAGTGTATCATATATGTATCGGGTACAAACAGTCTCTCGAAATAACCCAAAAAAGACAATGAATAAGTAAATACAAACACCTATAAGTACTAGCTATGGGAAGTTTTATAGGTTAGAGGTAATCACCAAGTATCGCCTTTCCTCGGCTTGTCGTAGGATCTGCAATTTGTCATAAAAACAATGACAAATTCTAGTGAGTAAATCCAGAGAAAATCAATTAGTATTCACAAGAATCTTAAACAAATCGGCTACAATTCATGCAGATAATTAATGTAAATCAAGAAAAGAAAGCATGAATTTTCCCAATTTTTGTTGATTTTCTAATAATTTTTACCTATTTTTTGTAATTTATTTTATTTTAAATTGAATTTAATTTATTTTTTGAAATTTTTTAATATTTAAATATGGGATTGGGTCCACCTGAACCGAGCCCGATTCGACCCAACTGGGCCAGACATGGACAGGCCTGGCAGGCCTGGCCTAGGGCACCCGGCCTAGGGCTCACGCATGTACAGCATACGTGCGACCCCCCTTTTATAGCTTTTATTTATTTTTTAAAAAATAACAATTAAATGATAACAACTACTAATCATGAGAACACAAACATCACCACCATTAAAATCTCTTAATTGATCCCAATTTAAACAACAATCTTGACCTCAAGAATATCCAAATCCTCAAAACATATGTTTTTGCTCAAAATTTGGATTTCCCTCAAACAGTGGTAGATGCATCAAAATTTCAAAATTTAGACAACGAGGGAAGAGATTTTTGGTCATTAAAGGCAACAATTTAAACCATATGCACATCATAATTTCTCAACTCAAAAATGCATTCATGTATTTCAACCCATTACACTACATCTTAGCATTGAAATTGGATAAAATACTACCTAGGGCTTGATTCCACTTCCTAGCTTGATCCTCATTTGAACTTGTCTATAAATCCCTCTTGAAAACTTGAAATTTTAAAATAGAACAACCCTCAATTCCTCTATTTCCCTTACTACATACAAATTTTAGCACTACAGGTTTTGTACTTGTAAGAATAAATCAACTAAGGCATGTTTATATAGTCTTGATTCATTAATCTCATCCTTTGATCCTCCTCACTTGGCCATCTCAAAACTAATATATGGTCTACATTAGCAACACCCATGCATCCTTAAATGCCCTCTAACTTGCCTAGAATTTATCAAATTTTCATCATCTCTAGGACAATTCATAGGCATGTAATTAAATAACTCCAACCTTAGGCCTTATTTTTATTTTTATTTCACCTAGCCTAAATTTCTTATAACTTTAGGCATGTAAAGAAAAGCTTAGTTTGTAGACATTATAATAAATTATCTCCATTGTCGACTAAGCTACCGACTACTCGGCTACTTGGAGCCTCGCGCCAATGTGCATCTCGAGGCATACTTTAACCTTTTATTTTATTAGTTTAATTTAGTAACTTATGTCTTATTTTAATAAATTATTCAAACCTTAGCTAAAGGAAAATTAGTAGGTGAGTAGTTCACTTGTCTTCCTCAGACTATGGCTATTGTTTTATTGTCGTCTCTCTGTCCTTTTGCATAAAACTCTCTCACTAGAATTTCACAGCTCATTTCAATAGAGGACCCCGCGTCATTATTGGCGTAATAGTCCATAGTTAACAATCCCTTGTTCCGCTCCCTTATTATGTTTAAGATCATAGGCCCATACTTAACTCAATTTTAATATTAAAACCTCTCTCTGATATGATCATCCTATTCTTATTAATGTCGCTCTTGATCATGTCAAGAGCTTTGGCATTAATTAGGTTGTGGGCATAGAAAGAAATATTAGGTGTATCCCCAATCTCTTCATCTCCTTCCAACTCATTAGTAAAACTAAAAAGTGGAGAACTTTCTCTTGGTACTCTAGTTCAGGGGTTATTAATCGAAATCCTCGTTGGCCTAATGGGTGTGGGTGGAACTTAAGATTTTTGTTTGGGTTTCTCAACTAATGGTGCATTCCTCTTCTCCTTTCGTGAGATTCTACCTCTATCACTTTCGACCATTGTCTCAACTCTAAAACTCCCATGTTCAAAAATTAAATAAGCATGTAGATCATAAAACAACATTTTTCGACAATATTCGGTAAAATTCAAGACTTTGTTTTAAAAGGAGAGATTTATTTGGAAAGCTAGCTTGAAATTCATCGGAAATTTAAATTAAAATTGACATCGAAGTGTTAACTCAACTATAAACTTTTAAATTGGTTTTCTAAACATTTTAAGGCAATAGCGTGATAGATCTTTAGTCTTCTCGAAACAAGCAAAGAAAATTAAAACAAATCCATAACCAAACCCCCAAACTCATTTTAAACTCGATTTCCAAACCAATTGCAAATGCATATATATATATATATACAAAAATTTTAAAATTGTTGAATATGTAAAACAATAATGAATGTAATCGCCATGCCTAGTATATTGGAATCAGTGAAACCATTTGTTCAAGACAATTGAATAAATTCCTATAAACCAATTTCAAAAAACATTGAAAATGTTGCAAAAAACATTCAAATAGAAAATTTGTTAAAGTAGAGAGCTATGATTGATGTAATTACCTTCTTGAGAGTGACCGTCAAAATCGAGTATTTTGGTTTGAATGAGACAAGATTGAGGTGAGAATCACTTAAATACCATGGAATTGAGCTTAGGATGAATGAATCTAGGCAAGAAATTGATATTTTGCTAAAGGGATGCAACGGTTTGGTAGTTTGAATGGGTTTGTGTTTGTGGCGAGTTAGGGTTTTGTTTTAAAAATTAAATATCATGCGCAACAATTCTTAAGTTAAGCGGAATCATTGTGAAATCGCTAGGTTAATCGGTAGTTTGTGAGGTGCAGTGACCCACCGATTTGAGCAACGATTCCTTTTGTAAGGCAAGTTGATGGGGATTCGCCAGACTCTGAATTTTCACTAAATGTGGTGTATACTGCTGCCGATTTTGCCAGCGATTCCCAGTGTTATTCCAAATCGCTGAGAAATTATTAGACCTAATTCACTGTTTTTTGCAATTAATCTTATAATCATTTTATATATCATTCATAAAAACTTATGTTAAGGTAGAATTGACTGAAATTTCGAAAGTTTGAGTGGGACATGTACTAACTAAATAATTTTATTAATTAAATAAATAAACAAATATATAAATAAGCAAGCAAGTAAATAATGCAACTTGCATAAATGCCATATAAGCAAAAACAACTCGATCACTCCCCCTTAATCGAAATTACCCCAGAGTTTAAATTCTGAAAATATTTTCAATATAAGAGTCAAAAAGTGAGAGAATAAAACATACTAAACTAAACTAAACTAAACTAAACTCCTAGTAAAACTAAATAGACATAGAGTATGGGATGCCTCCCATAATACGCTTTTGTTTATCATCGTTGGCTCGACTTAACCCTTCTAGAATTAGATTTGATTTCTAAACTTGAATTTAGGATTTCCCACTCTAATCTCATTCCAGGAAGTGAGTGCTCGACCATTAACTATCAAAGTGATTGTTTTGTTTAGAATATCCATGACAGCATGAGTAGTCACTAAGAAAGGTCGTTCTAAAATTAAAGGAGGTTCTTCATTAATAAAATGTGACATGACCAAAAAGTTTTTAGGTACAGTGTTGTTGTTGACTTGAACTGGTATATCCGTGACCACTCATATTGGTTGAATTGAAGTCCTATCCAGTAAAAAGAATCGTTCAAAAGTGAGTGAATTCAGCTCCAATTGAATATGTAGAAAGAAATGTATGGGCATGAGACTTGCATTTGAGTTTGTATCACATTATGTTTTGAAGTACCAAGCGCATTGGTTTTAATGTGCAAGTCTATACCTCCAAGATCATTGAGCTTTATAGGGCTTAAATTTGGCATTTTTTTTTTAATTGTACTTAAGTCTAGAAGCTTTTGGCTTGTTAATGTTTTTTCATTTTTCGGTTTCTTAACTCTCCATTCTTGAGTTACTTTCTTTTCTTTTGAAGTGTCTTTAACTATTTCTTTCTTTAGAATCTCTTTATCAATTTCCATAGCTATTGCATTAGTTACATTAATTGCAGCATTAAAGTTATCATAATAGCTTAAGTCTAAAAACTCATTATTATCTATTTCATTATCAAATAACTCATTGTATTCTTCATAGGTATCATAGTTACGTTCGTTATTAAATCTGAATTTAATAATTTTATCTTCAAACTCCATAGACATTGTTCCTTCAAAAATATATAACTTAGTTCTAGCTGTTTTAAAAAAAGGTCTACCTAATAGTATGGGCAAATGATTGGGTGATGTTAAATCTCCCATTTCCATGACATAAAAGTTAGCTGAAAATACTAAGTCATATACTTGTGCTAAAATGTCTTCTAATAGTCCATACGGTTTAATAATTATATTTTCTGCTAAAGTAAGATTAATGGGTGTATTAGTTAATGATCTTATTATCAATGATTCATAAAGTTTAAGTGACATAACATTAATTGATGCTTCGAAATCACACATAAAAATTCAATAGATGAATTTCATATTGTAATGGGTATGACAAACATTCTTGGTTTGAAACATATCTCAGGCATTCTCTTTAAGGATGATATCGTTTGTCCTAAATTTTCATTAAATTCTTTTAAAAATTTGTCTTTATAGTCAAAGAATTCTTTAGTAACTTCATCATGATTAGATCCTGTTAAAAGTTTATTAATTTCTAATTTCTTAAATGATTCAGATATATCTTCTTTAGTTTCTTCCTCCCTAGCATTTGCTAACCATTGTGGAACGGTAGAATTAGAATGCATATTTTCATTCGATTCGTAGATAATGCTTATTTTGTCTTGGTTAAATTAATTCAAAATTTTTTAGAGATTTTTCTTAGGCTCCAACTTTGGTTAAATACCATGAGTATAGTCTTTCAGAAAAAATGTGTATTTTAATTGTTTCGTTCATCCATTGCCCAGTAAGAATGACATTAGCCATCATCTCTTCTTCTTCTTCTTCTTCTTATTCTATTGTTTATGTACTTTGATTTTCTTCTTACCACTTTTTGGTGTCTTTTCTCTCGTATGCGTTTCTATTTCGTTTTCACAAAATAAAGTTGTAACTTGTGCTTGATCAGTCGTGTTTGTAGGTTAAGCTAATACTTTAGTTTGACTACTTAACTTGTTAATTTGTAAAGTCATTTGACTTAACAGTTTTTTCAGCTCGGTAATAGACGTGTCATACCCTATCTAATTAGGTATCTGACCGACCAAGATTACGTTAATCCCCTAATAATCTAGCAACCTTAATCTTACCATCAATAAATAATTAAAATCAATTCAAAGTAATTATCAACTATAATACTTTATCAACTCCAACGAATTCTAAAAGTAATTTTAAACCTCAAAGTTTCCTAAGATTGGTTAAATAATTTGTAAAATTACATAAAAAAACTTCAACAACGCCTCCTCTATTTCTAAGCCTACACTGAAAAACCCGACCTTCAAAAATCTTTAACAAAACCTGCTCAGCTTGGTGGAGATGCCGAAGGATTCACAATCATAATCCACGCATAACAATAATATATCGCATTAATAAAGATTATTTATTCATTCTAACATATCTCGGGTTTTCAAAATCCTTAAACTATCATCACTTTAGCTCCACAGCATTCCAATCGGTCATATAAATCTGTTACAACCATTCGAAAGGAGATCTTAAGCACACATGAACCCAAAAACCCATTATACAATATATTATATAAAAAATAATACATACATAGAATAAATGGAACTAAACAAGTCACAAATAGTCGAAAAGCTTTCTATTTCCCTCATTGCTGCTAGAACCTGTCATTACCCAATTATAAAAATTCGATAATGTTAGATAAGTAAACCTTACATTATCTAGTACACTTGTAATAATCAAGTGCTTAATCATCCAAGAGATTAAACAAACAATATAATCCAAGGAATTTAAATACAATCATGAATCCATCCCATTTTTGTTATCCGACCATAATCAGATAACGTTCTTTGAAAGTGGTAAGTAAACAGTAGTAACGACTCATGCACATAGAAGATAACCAAACGAGTCACGTTCCTCGAGTCTATCAAAGTATGATCTGGTTCAATGTGATCTCATGATAACTACGTGATTTAAAGTATCAGTGACTCCAGCCCCTCAAGCATAATATAGTGTTCTACCATGTACATACAGTCTGGTAACCACTACAAGGAGACTCGAATTGACCTTATCCTCCCCACCCGTATATGCATGTACAACAAATAATGCAATATCAAGGATCAATACAATATATATGAAATTATAATTATATAATGTAAAGGTTACTATGGGATTTACTTACTCTTACAAATGTGATATTGTCACTTCTTAACTCCGTGTCCGTAAAATAGTCCACACTAGGTTTCAATTGTGGTCCTACAATTCATTTACAAGTCTGGTAATATTCCACAATTGTTCCATAATATTTCTTCAATTTATTTATTTTAATTAGTCTCATCTCGACTCAAAACCTCGAAATCAGCCCAAATCAAATCCTTGGACGTCAGGATCCTGATTTTGACTGCAAATTATGGTATGAGATTGAAAATTAACCTAAACTAGGCTTTAGAATAATTTTAAAATTTTGGGGCATTTTCGGGTATCGTAACACGCATTACGATGCTAAATCCACGATAAAAATCCTCGAGAAAATCCCAAAATCCTCAATTTTCATAAAAATCTCAAGTTTTTTTATTAATTTGTCCAAAATCTATTTTCCGATTTTCCCTAATTTCTAAGGTCTTTATTTAATTTTTTCCAATTTTAAACCATTTTTTATATATGGGAAAGGTTTGATCCCTAAACCAAGCCCAGTTCGGTGGTCATCCCCTTCTTTTTCGTTCCTCCATCCTTTTTCATTTAAATTTCACTAGGGTGCCCAACCCCATATTTGTTAGGCAGGGAAGCTCAAGCTCTCTTCCCCTTCCCCCCAATCGTTTTCCTTGACATGAAACAAAGCCAAGATCTATTTCGTTCTCAATCAATCGATCTTTCTTTCTTATTCTTCCACTCGCTTTTACAGTTCCTCTTTGGTTTTTCTTTGTTTTTCTCTTTCTAATCAAAACTCTCTTCTCTATTTTCTTTTATCGTCACAGCAAACCAATCAACCGAAACATCTCTTTTAAACTCGAAATCACAAAAAACCAGTCCATAAATAATCAAATATGAATTTCCATTAACTTACCTTCCAACACCACAGTCTACCACAACGGTCTCTACTCCCAATTTGGTTTTAATGGTAGTGACTAGAAAGAGAGAGACTCGGACGAAAGAGATGAGAGAGAGCACACACAGTGGAGGGGTGATCAACTGTTGAAGACGATAGAGGAGGTGAAAAAGTGAAGAAAATGATGAACAGTGGCACATACCCCATTCCTTTCGATTTCTATTTTCAATCATAAAGGGTAAGCCAAATGAATATTATGCCCTTCAAATGATATTCTTTCACATATAATTCAATACCCTTTTGGGTAGTTTGGCCATTTTTTAATTATTTTCGTATTTATCTCTTCAATTTTTGTCCAAAATTAACCCGAAAACCAATTCAACAAAAAATTGGAGAATCTACCAAAGCACTCCAAAACTCCCGACAAACCATCTCTCACGTAATTCAAGGTGTGGGACCCACGTCAACTCGTTAAGTCCATTAAAGTCAAAAAATCAGAATTTTAAAACTTAATTGCAAATATTTTTTGCAAAACTCGAAACAATAACTTGAGTCAACATTTTAACTTTCACGAAACTCATTTTGACACGTATCTCAAGATAAAGCCTCGCAAATTTTGAGTTTACTCAATCAACTTGAATTTCGCAAAATAAAATAATATATGATACACAACACTAGGCAACAATCACACAAAAGTAAAATTACTTGTAAATCTTATTTCATCGGTCCTCAGCTCTTAACTCGCGACCTAAACCATAATTAAGACTTGTTAATCCCGAATTAGCCACACTTATCTGTTTAAAAAGGTTTTTTAAATTAGCCCATCGTTCCCAAGTGAGCTCTGAATCACGAAGAAATTGTCACTTAACCAAAACAAGTGGAATTTCTTTATTTCTAAGCTTCCAGATCTTCTTATCCATAATTAATATAGGTTGCTCTTCATATGATACATCACCCAACAAATCAAATTGATTCCATTCTACTATGTGATGCGAATCAGGTTTCTTCTAGCTTGAGCATAGACACGTGAAATACATCATGAACTCTGGCTAACTGAGGTGGTAATGCAAGTCTATAAGCAACCTTCCCAATCCATTACATAATTTGAAACGGTCCTATAAACCTGGGAGAAAACTTTCCTTAGTCCAAATCTGTAATGGCCTTATGAGGGGAGACTTTCAAATAAACCCAATATCCTTCACTATATTCTACTACTCGAAGATAGAGATCATAATAAATTTTATGCCTTTCACGAGCCGCTTTCAATATTAGACAAATCTGCTGCACAAGCTCAGTGTGATCTCGAACCATTTGTGGCCCCGACTCCGCTAAATCCTCCGGTTCAGCCCAACATGCTGGAGAACAACAAGGTCTCTCATATAAAGCATCAAACAGAGCCCTGTTGATACTCGATTGATAACTGTTATTGTAAGAGAACTTACACAAAGGTATGTATTCTTCCCATGAACCCCCAAATTTCAGTACACAAGCCTTGAGCATGTCCTCCAACACCTACATCAACCTTTCAGTCTGACCATCCATTTATGGATGAAATGCAGTTCTAAAATGTTACTGATTGTCGAACTATTCCTACATGTTCTGCCACAACCCCTATGTGTACCAAGCATTACGATCAGAAACTATAATTAATAGTACCCCATGCAAGTGACCTACCTCTCCCTCACACAACAAGCTCAACTATGTAAAAGTATCCGAAATTGACATAGGAAAGAAAATGAGTAAACTTTGTCCGTCTATCAACAGTAACCTAGACTACGTCATGTTTCCTTCGAGTAATAGGCAAATGAGTTACAAAATTCATTGCAATATGTTCCCATTTCCATTGCGGTACGGGAAGTGGCTGCAACATACCTCGGGTTTTCGTCGTTCGGCTTTAACCAACTAGAAAATTTCATATATCCTCACATAATCACCCACATCAGCTTTCATTTTTGGCCACCAATACAATCGCTTCATATCATCATACATTTTGGTTCTGCTAGGATCAATGATATATTTAGACTGATGAGATTCTCTTAATATCTCATCCCGAATCTCAACCACCAATGGAATCCACAATCTGCCTTTAAACCTCAAGCTTTGATATGTAGGCTCAGCCCAATCTGGATTATTACTATCATTAGCAAACCTCTTCAACTTCCCATAATTCCTAACACTTTGCTGACACTATATCACTTTTTGAATAGAGACCATTTGTACCTTAAGGTGAGCACAAATCGATTCATCATCGGCATCAAGAATCTCCAACAAAGTCATAGCAACAACATTTTTGAACAAATCATACTTGTAAGTCAACCGATTAGCTACACATAATGTTTTAGCATCCTCTTGCTTAGTGCGTCAGCAACAATAGTTGCTTTACTTGGATGGTATTTAAGACTAAAATCAAAGTCTTACAAGTGTTCAAACCATCATCTTTGCCTCATATTCAGCTCTTTCTAAGAGAACAAATACTTCAGAATTTTATGATCTGAAAATATTGTAAAGTTTTACCCATACAAATAGTTTCTCGACAGCTTCAAAGCAAACACAACTGTCGCTAATTCTAAATCATGAACCTGATAATTCTTTTCGTTAGTCTTTAACTGACGAAAAGCATAACCAATAAACCTGCCATTCATCATTAACACATAACCCAAACCAACTTTCGATGCATTAGTATAAACTGTAAGCCTTTTCCCCGATTCAGGCAATACAAAAACTATTTTTGAAGTCAAGAACTTCTTCAATTCCTAAAATGGTGCATCGCATTCCTTTAACCAAACAAATGGAACATTTTTTTGAGTTAATTTAGTAATTGGCGCAGCTATCTCAGGGAAATCTTTCATAAACCTATGGTTACTTGTTTAAGATACGGGCAGTAAGGTCATTATAGTTGGAAATGTCATGAGTATTCTTGTTCGATTGTTTGTTATAAGTGTGGGAAGAAAGGACATATGCAAAAAGATTGTCTACAACTTGTAGGGTCGTCCTCTTGCATGTCACAACCTTAGCAGCATATCAGGGACCTGGTATAAGTGATACCAGAACCATATTTTGAGGCAAACCATAATCTTATTGAAGGTACTATTTCTTTTTGCGCATGTTCTATGCACTTGTTCATTGATTTCGGCTCCACGATTTCTTTTATATCTGGTTGTATGGTGACTGAGTTAGGGTTAAGAACGTTGTGAGTCCCTATTCATCTTGTTTTCAACACAGTGATTGGGGATAAGGTATATCCTCACTTTATATGTAAGAAATGTGTTGCTGAGATCTCTAGACGTGAGATGGCCATTGATCTCCATGTGTTAGTGTTTTTAAGTTTGATGTGTTGGATCGGCTAGCGACTTATCATGCACAATTGGATTGTTTCCATAAGACTGTGTTATTTTATATTCCAGGTTGTTCAGTTTTTACATACACCAGAACATAGTCTAGGTTGCCTTTGACTAGAGGTAGGCTAGCCACTTGGGAAGAAATGGAAACTATTGCCGAAATTATTAGTACAAAGGCAAGACCTGAAATTAAACTAAAGGAGATTTTTAGTGGTTTGTGAATTTCCTAATGTGTTTCTTGATGATTTACCTAGAGTTCCACCTCCAAGAGAGATTGATTTTATGTTTGATTTAGTTCCTGTAACTAAACCAATATATATTCCTCCTTATAAAATGGCTCTAAAGGAATTGCAAGAGTTGCAGAAATAGTTGGAGGAGTTGCTAGATAAAGGGTTCATTCATTGAAGTATGTCACCATTTGCATTAACACGCGAACACAAACTAAAATCGTACTTTCGATAAAATTATGATTTACATTTGAATCTCATTCGGTCACCACCTGAATACATTCCTTTGTATGTTGTTAAGGTTGTGGCACATAATAGAACGCTCCTAAAAGTCATGAACACATAATCTTGTAATATCATTTCTTTTCATACCGAAAACACGTAGTTGCACTCGAATTCTGAGGACAGTCTCGTCTATTGTAACCCTGCTTCCTATACCCAAAACATTTAATTGTAGGTTTACTACCTACAGAAAATGTCTAACTAGTTGTCAATCGCTTGAGTCAAGGCCTGTCCCTGAAATCCTCGACCCTAAACTCCATTCCTCTGCGATTGAGGTGCACCACTATGAACTAAAAGTTGTAATGACTGTGATCAAGTCCGTCTTGAGCCTGTCTGTGTCATCTCAACCGGTCCTCAACTCTTTCCTTTATTCTGAAAATTTGAGTCAAATGGAGATGGAAACTTTTTCTTACCTTTAGAACTCAAGATCTGTTATGACTTTATGACGCCATAATATCATTATGATTTGCGCTGAAAACTCTGTGTATTCACATAAGTTCAAGCTCTATCTCGAACTTCTTGCAGTGTATTTGGTTTAGTTTTCAATATCATGGTATCAAGTTTTTCCTACCTTTCCTCTTGTGACATTCCACTAACCACGGCTTGATCAGCTTGAACCAAAACTGTAATAGTCGGTTCAACTACAAAACAAACTATAAAGATAACCTACTCCTCAAGATCGGCTAAAGTAACAGTAGGAACTTCTTGAGCAACTTGAACCACAGATGCCCGAGCTACCACATGTGCTCGTAAGATATTCAACAATTATTACATCTGCCCAGCCAAGTTCTCAAACGTATTTGAATCCACAAGTTATGCATCCTTATTGCCCTTGCCATATCCCTGACTTGGCTCTTGCTGTCCACTCATAGTTTTTTCGCAACAATAATCGCAAGAAAAGTGGTTCAACAACCTTATATCTATAGATATCTGGATAATATAAAACACACATAACACAAATCATAAAGTTTGTAAACTTTTTTTGACCCCGTTCCATCGCATTACTTCCTAACTAATCACTCACCTAACCTCATTGAAACCAAATTAGGAGTTGAGACTGTTGTGGTGGACTGTGGTGTTGGAGTGTAAGTTGATGGAAATTCAATTTTTAAAACTTAATTGCAAATGTTTTTCGCAAAACTCAAAACAATAACTCAGGTCAACATCTTAACTCTCACGAAATGCATTTCGACACATATCTCTAGACCAAACCTCGTGAATCTCAAATTTACTCAATCAACTTAAATTTTGCAAAATAAAATAACATATAACACACAACACTTGGCAACTATCACACAAAAGTAAAATTACCTTTTAATCTCATTTCATCGATTTTCAGCTCCTGACTCGCGACCTAAACCATAATTAAGACTCGTTAATCTCGAATTAGCTAGAATTATTTGTTTAATAATTTTAGGATTTGACAGATGTATGGATTTTAATTTGATTTTGAGAAATTTGCATAAAGTTTTGATGACTTTAGGTCATAAAATTATGTAGTATTCGTTCTAAATTTGGTTGCATAGGTTGAATAGTTCGTTGAGGTTGTTGAATTTGTATAGGTTAGTTTAGTGCTCTCAGTCTATAATTGGTATAGTTTTGATTTAAAGTAGGACATGCATCCGTAGAATGTGTAACTTTATTACAAAATCCGCATGATTTTCACTTGATTTGATCTATCTTTTAGTAGTAGTTTAACCATGTTAGATAATTCATCAACTTTTTCGTCAAATTTATTACTTGTTTTATTATTGTGATGGCCCCAAATTCCAAGGGCAAATCGAGCACCACCACGTTGTTGGACACGTCACAAAGTCATGCCACATCACCTGCACACCTGTCCACAACAACCCACGAACTAACCATCAAATGATCTGACTTAGTCAATTTCGATGTTTAAATTATTATGTTGTCGAAATGTACTAAGTTATAGAGTTTTACAACTTAATTTATTTTTTTAGTTAACGAATGTCTTCAAAGTATGTAAATAAGTAATGTAAATAAGTTTTGCATTGATTAACAAACCTACAAGGTGGAAACCTGGCAACAAAGATACCATGTATATCTATAAAGCCGACAAGAAGGTATAGTAAGTGTCAATATACATGTATTAGGTAATAAGTTTCCCAAACTGATCACAAAAAGTATTACATACATATTTAATAACACATACAAGTGAAGGTATTGTGGTTCCTTAGATCCGGCTTGTCGTATGATCTATGACTTGCCACAAAAAATAATGACAAGTTCCAGTGAGTAAATCCTTGAGAAATTCACTTAGTATTCACAAGAAATCCAAGAAATATGGCTATAATTCATGCAGATAAAGTAAATAAATGAAAACCTTGAAATAACCAAATTCGATTACAACCGAATACAAAGGTGGTCGTAACAGGGAAACAATAATCAATGTGAGTGCTTAAAAGGAAAGTATGCAAGAAAATAAATCAAACCGAATACAAAGGTGGTTGTCACTCAGTGGACTTTACATACACAAGACTCCTCTTATGTGTGAGGCTCCCCTCACTAGAACATCCAGGTTCCCCTAGGGTTTTACAAATCGATAATAAAGTGAACAAGATATGTTCATAATACAAAGTAAACTGAATAACTGGTGTACATGACTCAATTACTTTGACAAATAAATAGACCAATGTAGATTACACAATCTTAACTATTAACCATAAGATCTATTTAATCTCCATATCTAAATAACCACGTCTTTACATGGTAAAAAAGTGGTGATGATTCCTCTAAATTGCAACTTCATCCTCTTCATAATCTTCAATTAGTCTTTAGTTGGTCAAGGATAAGATCAAATCTTCAACTGTCTGATTCAGGGATCCTATCTCAACTGCTCCGTGCCACCGGTTGAAACTACATATCTTTATCCGATCTCCAACTATTTTGGATCTAATTTTGAGCACATGTATCATGGGTTGGATGACTCATTTATTGATAACGTCGATTGTAACAAATATATTGACAAATCAAAACTGTCGATATGATCACGACACTAACAATCTCCCCCTTTGTCATTATGTTGTCATAAATAGTAAAATGAGTTTGGAGCATAAATAATAATCATGAATCAGCTAACATTTTGGTCCATCATATAGAGTCTCATAAGTCTTCAACATGTTCAGTACTATTTCAAAAATATATGAAAGTAAGAAGATAATAATACTACTAATACAAACACGTAACAACAACTTCTATGGTGGTTACAACCACTTTAGTGACCAGGTTGCACCATAATGTCAACATTTCCAAATAGTCTTCAATGGAACCCCAAATGTCAAAAATAATACTAGTACAAAGTATCTTCAAACCAACATACTTAAGAAAGTAAAAATAAATAGTATCTTCAACAGAAATGAAATGAACCCCTCTAAATTTCCAAAACTAAATAAATTTCCCTCTTTTTAATAACATAAGGACAAGATAACCTGGGAGAACCATACCATCTACTGCTTCAATGGGGTGTAGGTGTAATAAGCTTTAGAAACTCAAATAGCTTTTAAAATAGATTATCACGTAAGGCTTGAATTGCTATCATTAGCTCCTTCTCTTGCTCATTTCTTGGGTCCAGAAAATCAATTCCATCCATCTCTGAGTTAGAATGAGCTCGAGAAATTGGTGAAAACTGAGCAGGTATAGTGGAAGTAGTTGCCTCAGATGCAATTTGAGTTTTCTTCTGCTTGTTCTTCTAGATTTTAGATGGGCTAACTTTCATACTACCAGTCGTATATGGAATACCACTCTATTGTAATAGGTACAGTGGTGAAGTAGCTAACTGATTCGAAACTGGCAATTTATTGAAGTGCATAGAGTCTGCCCTCTTGATTTCGTTAAAAATGCCTCTGACCTTGGAGGAATACCATGTAACGGCCCAAATTAATTAAACTAGGATTAGCATTAATCTCGGGGATTAACGGTTGTAGTTCAGGCGTTATGTGGACAACTCAGTTGGCTTGGACATGAGAACCGAGGAAATATGTTATTTATGGATGGTGGTTGTGTATATGTGGTGTTTAAAATTATTATTATTATATTGCATCGCATGTGTGTATGTTGCTATCAAGCGAGTTTATGTGATGGGTGTTCTCCTCGAAAGGCATGTCAACGCGGGTTTCGATAATTGAACTACGGGTACACTAGGAAACTTGGCTAATTCACATTTAGATGACTTATTAATCAATTTAAATGGGTAATGTGACCATAGGCCAAGTAAATTCAAATTAAAACAATAAGCTATGGTGTGCTTTGAAATGCGTGTCGATAAGCGGGGCACCGGGTGTCAAGTAGTCGAAGGTTAGTGGGACCATAAGTTGGTTAATTTTGATAAATAAAACACTAACCATATGTATTAAAATGGACCTAAGTTAGTGCAATTAAATTAAAATAAATCAAGGCATATAGTTTAGTTCATTAATTGGAAACTATAAGATTTTCCTAGAGATATATATTGATACATGTAGGAGTCATATGAGTAGCAAATTGATTTCATATGGACTGAGTGAGTGGGAGTGAGTGGGCTAAGTGGCTAGAGGTGGACCATTAGACAAACCTCGAGATACGTAAACACATTGAGATCAATCGCTAGAAATCAATCCCACCTTAATATATAAGGATTGTTTGATTAATACATAAAAATGAAATCAAATTTCATTCTGGAATTCAAAGAGAAAGATAGGTGATTTAGGAGCTCAAATTCAACACTTTGTAGGTAAATTTTGGACATCAAAACTAAGGTAATCTTCTTCTCCATGTCATACACTTTCATTTGAACCTCTTATATGGATTTTTTATAAAATTATTGTTCTGAGGTTGTGTTAGATGTTGTTTTGGTGTTATTCTGATTAAATTCCTATGGAGAGTATGTTAGATAGGTTTAGGTTGGTAAATTCGAAGGAAAAAATTGAATTTTTGACTTGAGAATTATATCCCTGAGGCTAGGTAGCGCGCTACCTTGAATGGTTAGCGCGATAATTGTTCTGGGTTTCAAACTATTCTTCGTCCTGAAGAACAGTAGCACACTACATCAATTACCTAGTGCACTACCACTACATAGCGGGCTACACCAAGACCATAGAGCGCTAACGACGGACATAAAACTGAATTTAAGGGCTGACTTGAGATTTTTGACTTAATACATATCCCAAACACCTATAAACATATTAAACATGTAAAATTTGACTTCAGGGACTTAGGGGACCGTAGCTCGGGTATCAAGGAGCTAGTCGGGTCATTAAAAGACTTCCACTATAAAATATTGCATAAGTTGCTCATTAAAAGACTTCCACTATAAAATTATAATAAAACTTGATAAATTGAGTAACTGGCTAACTAAATAATTAATACTTATGTAAAGGTTAGTTAACGTAACTAGGGTTAGCTGGAAAAGTTGAAGCAACTCGTTAGGTTGCGAGGCGTCAAGGAGAAGCGCGCCATGACATGGAAAAGCTAGTTAACGTGGGATGCGACGTGGCTAATAGTAAGGCGATCTGGAATTTGGGGCCCCATAGTTTGGTATCAGAGCAAGGTCGAGCCTATGGGAGGAAGCGTAGTTGTTCTTTAACCTGATACTAATGCTAGTATTGGTGTTAGAGCGAGGTCGATAGGGCCTATGATGAAAATTTAAAGGAAAGAGAAATAAAACTGAAACAAATAAAACTTAGATGTGGAAACCTGATGATCCTGACTTAGAACCTTAGTTGGGAAGCAAATTTGAGATGAGTAGTGATAGGTTTATATACATGTTATATTTTATTATACATAGATATCTATACTATTATAATAGCAAACCAGAAACGGTTAACCGTGAAGCCTTTTTGGCTAAAACTTCCAACAATGCCCCTAAGTGTTTTGATACAAATATTTAAATTCGGTATAAAGTGGTAATTTAATTGATAACTACAAATTAATAGGCAGTTTTGATTTTAGATGTGCGGATGAAAATTCAATTAGTTTCTAAAAGTACCCCAATTAATAGGCGGTTTCCTAACAAAGTGGGATTTGGAGATTTTCTTCTCTCTCTTCTCCAAGTTTTTCTCCTATCTCTCTATCCACGTCTCTCTCTATCTTCCACGGTTCTCTCTCTCTCTCCATTCACATTTTTTCTCTGTTGCATATACTTCATATATTTCTTTCAATCTTTAAAAAATTTATTTACATACGGTTACCTTAAAAAAATTCATGATTTTAACCATTGAGATGTCGTTTTAATGATTTTAACTTCATATTATTCTTCACGCCTCCATGAAGACCTCTATGGAAATAAAGGCAGAGATGCAGACTTTTCGACTGGAGAGTGCGCACTCACTTTCGCCATGTTGCTCTTGAGGATCTTTGTGAAGTATTATATTTTAATTTGCTTTGGAAACTAGGACGGTAATATTGAATCTCATTGATGCAAAGTGATGTCATGCGGTGCCATTGTATTTTTCATAATTTTTATGGTAATAGTATATGTTTTAATTCTCATTTTGTTTTTTCTTGATCTATGTCAAGTGGTCAAGAAATTTTTTGAAAATATTCTTTTTTTTTTAATAATTAAAAAAAAAACTTCAATTTAATTCGTCTTCAAAGTTCAATGATAGAGTTCTTACTCTTTGCAATGCATAATTTATTGGGTTCCTACTTTGGCTATCATGCAAAGTTTAGAGACAATTTTTATTTGAAATTAAAGGACAACAATACAATTCTCTCTTATTTCTAATGAAATTCACACACACATTTTACAACCAGATGCCTCTTATGGATATGTTGAAATTCAAGAGTCAAAAAATTTTAATAGCTTGGGAGATCCTGGTGAGTCGGGACTGGTGGTGGATCAATCTCATGGTCTTGAAATCTAAGAAAATATGGGTTTTGATATCCTTAATTAAGATAGATTCTTAATTTTTGGGTGATGGATTAATACTAATTCTCTTAAGATTGTAATATAGTGTAGTTCAAGAGACATCTTAAATTTGAATATCTATTTTAATGGATCGGAATCATGTTTATCACATACTTTTGACATCTTAACATTTATCTATGTTTTAGCATTATTAGGACTCATATGGGAACCAATTTGTTTTTTATTTTTTTTATCACGAGTCAAACTTGAGACTTCGCTTAAAAAGACCAAGCTCCTTTACCACTCGGGCCAACTAAATGCAAGTGGTAGATAGATTTATTATTAATAATTAGAATTAGAAAAAAAAACGTGAAAGAAACATCTTATAGACATTTTTCAAATAATATTAAAATTATTTAATTATGAAGTTTGTATATGATTACTAATTTAAGAAGTTGTGGATTCAAGTCTCCTCACATCTAATTAAGTTTGAAGTATGATAAGTCATTTTCTTATAAAAAAATATTAAGCGATAAAAATTATTACATGATAATCTAATTAAATATGAGAATAGGGTATTAAAGAAGAGTTTTCTCAATGTGAAGGTGAAACATATCTTTGTAATCATGTCTAGGTCGTCGCCATGCATATCCCACCGACAACCGTGACTTAGTCTACCTTTATATGAAGATCCCATGAGAACTTGGTTTTCCCGCCCTGTAATTATGTAAAAATCCTTATGACATCCATCCTTATATTAAAAAGAAAAAACTAATGAGTTTTTTCAATGTTGTTATAATTATTAAGTATATACTTTTTATTTTTAAATTTGGTGTGGCTAGGATTTTTTTATATAACAAGTAGATAGATTCTTTTTAGGTTCCCCAATGGTATTCGACGCCAACCGCACTGACTAATCTATGTTTTTACATTATTAGGACTCATATGGGAACCAATTTTTTTATTCACGAATCAAACTTGAGACCCCGCTTAAAAAAACCAAGCTCCCTTACCACTCGGACCAACAAAATGCAAGTAGTAGATATATTTATTATTAAGAATTAGAATTATAAAAAACAAAGAGAAAGAAACATCTTATAGACATTTTTTTCAAATAATATTAAAATTATTTAATTATGAAGTATCTATCTAGCCCATTACACAATACACTAAAAAGAATAAACAAAATAAAGCTGCTCTTCATTGAAATCACAGAAATAATGGTTTATTAGGTCATTCTTGCAATTGATAATAAAATGCTTAAGTACAAGCATGTATTTAAGAATATATATGATTCATCAATTATAATCTTTAAATAGAAGTAATGTTGTAATCCTTTATAATTCCTTATTTTAAGAAAAATATTATTGACTCAGATGCAAGACAATACTTATATTACGAATTTCTGCAAAGATATTGGTGGAATTAAAGACTTAAAGAGTGGACTCGAAGGCAAAATATCCGTAAGGTAGTTGGTAGAATGTACATTGTTTCACCATTAGATATAGAGCGTTACTATTTAAGATCATTACTCAATCATGTTAGGGGACTTGTATCTTTTGAAGATTTGCGTACAATTGATGGATTTATATATGAAACATTTAAACAATCAGCTGAAAAAAAAAAGGTTTACTAGAAGATGATGATAGTGTAACTCAATGTTTACGAG
Organism: Stephania cephalantha; assembly: GCA_039657325.1. Lineage (NCBI taxonomy): Eukaryota > Viridiplantae > Streptophyta > Magnoliopsida > Ranunculales > Menispermaceae > Stephania > Stephania cephalantha. Next base: position 23,461,391 of record CM077576.1, read on the forward strand.
AAGCTGCACATGTACATATGCCACGTTCTTTAAAAAGACTATTCGCTACTATTTTAGTTTTTTGCGAACCAATTAGGGTACGTGAATTATGGGATGAATTCAAGACATATATGATTGAAGATTACAAAAATGCACATAAATACAACCAATCTGTAGATGAATATTTCTTTGTAAATTGTTGCCTTAAAGATTTAACCAATTATCTCTCACAACATCAAAAAAATAGAGGGCCGCTAAGGGCACCCCACCAATTCATGAAGGCACCCTCTTATTGAGGGCACAAATCAAATTACCAAGGGCACCCAAAAATTAGGCTCGAAATCCCGAAAATACCCCTCGTGCAAAACATAGGCACCCCACCACCGTCCTCTTGAGGCACCCCACCACCCCACCACCGTCCTCTTGCTTGACTTGCCCTACTTCTCGTCAACGAACCAGCTAGCAATCTCGAATCTCAGTTGTCTTTGTTCTTCTCCGTCTCTCTCCACTGTTGTAGGACATTTTTCGAGTTTGAATGCTCCGAGTTTTGGTCGATTTCGTCTCCACATTAGGGCTCGGTTCAAGTTTTTCGTTCACACACTCAAGTCGTGAAATCGATCGTTTGAAGGTACGTTGATAGTCTAATTAAGTTGCATTTGGTAGAGTAGTTGTTATGTTTGTGTAACGGTGCATTCAATGGTGCATTTATTGGAAAGTCGTGGTTCTCGGCCACACAGGCCAGAGATTTTGTTTCTCGGCCAAGCATGGCCGAGACTGAGGAGAAAGTTTTGGGAACTCGTGGTTCTCGCCCAGACAGGCTATGATCATTTACACAGTCTTGGCAACGAATGGCCGAGAGTTATGTTGTTATCTCGGTCACCACTTCACGAGAGCAACCATTAGTGTATAGTTTATGTTCTGTCGGTGTTGTACAACCGAGAGTGTAAGATAAATCTCGGTTGTCCATGACCGAGACTTTTATTGTCGTCTCGGTCACCACATCACGAGAGTAAGTCGAAGTGTATAGTTTATGTCCTGTCGGTGATGTACAACCGAGAACGTAGCATTTCTCTCGGTTGTTCATTACCGAGACTTTTATTCCTTTCTCGGTGGATGTTGACCGAGACGTTTGCATAACTCTCGGTCCTGCGAGGCCGAATCAATCGCGTCCGTGAGAAACCCTATGTTGACAAACAAAATCATCAATTTCACAGTTTTTTATCCAAAAAATAGTTCCTTCAAAGCTTCATATGGTTGTCAAACATTGTTACTTCGCTGTCGGATGATGTCAAGACGCAATAATCGATACACGCTCGGCTAACACAATTGTGGCTTTAGGTTTCACTTGTGATCCAAGGTGGTGGGGTGCCCCAGTTTTTGCATTGAAATGATTTGTTGGGTTTGAGTGAGTATATATGAAGGGCAAAATAGACATTTACATTTTAGATGGAAAAATGAGAAAAAATATGGGTGCCTTCATGAATTGGTGGGGTGCCCATAGCGGGCCTAAAAAAATATTACTGATTACGATTTCCCGCAACTAACTTCTGAATCAATAACCAACATTAATAAATTTATAGTCGAAGAACAATCTATATAAATATCAACATAAGATTTAGATTCAATAAGAAAATTAAACAGTCCAACAAAATGTATTTGATAGTGTCATCCATAGTATCGATAGTCATGCACATACAATTTTCTTTATAGATGGACCTGGGGGTACTGGAAAAACAATCTTATGCAAAGCAATCTTAGACTACATACGTAGTAAAGAATTAGTTGCATTAGTTATGACTACATCAGGATTTTGCTGCTTGGTCATTGTCTAGGTCGTACTGCACATTCAGGATTTAAGATCCCTATTCTCTTAGATTCAACTTCAACATATTTCGTCAGTAAACAAACGCACTTAGTATACCTTTTACGACATGCTTCTCTTATTATTTGGGATGAAGCAACTATAGCTCATAGGCACGCTTTAGAGGCTTTGGATAGAGCACTACGAGATATTACTGATACAAATACTTTTTTGTTGGGAAAATTGTAGTATTAGGAGGCGACTTCCGACAAGTATTGCTGGTTGTCCCAAATGGTACAAGAGCTGAAACCACAAACGCCTCTCTCATTGGAGTACCATTTTGGAAAGACGTAATAAAAATAAAATTAGCCGACAATATGCATGCTACAAACAATTGGTTGTTTGCTGATTTTTTGTTGCGAATAGGAAATTGTGAGGAATATTCTATTAAAGAACATATGATTAAAATACCTGATGAAATAAATATTCCTTGGCAATGAGACCAAACAATACATGACCTAATAGATTTCACATTTTCATCATTACCCAAAAATCTTAATAACAAATAATACATAATCAATAGGCCTATACTAACCCCGACAAATTAAACAGTTGAACAAATAAATAATTTAGTTGTCCAAAAGTTTTTAGTTGAACCGTATATATATTATTCATTTGATAGTGTAGGAGACGATTTATTACATCTTTATCAACAAGAATATTTAAATTATATTTCTCCATGAGGATTACCACCTCATAGATTGATATTAAAAATAGGATGTCAGTCATTTTACTTAGAAATCTAGATCCACAAATAGGCTTATGTAATGGAACACGTTTGATTTGTCGCATCTTTTATAGAAATATTATAGATGCCGGAATAGCTAATGGACCTTTTAAAGGTACTAGAGTTTTTATACCATGAATCACATTAAGACATTCAGATAATGTAAAAATTCCTTTCAAACTTATTCGAAAACAATTTCCTATAAAACTAGCATTCACATTGACAATTAATAAATCCCAAGGAAAAACTATACCCAACGTTGGAATTTATCTCCCTGAACATGTTTTTAGTCACGACCAACTATATGTAGCTTTATCTTGAGGTGTGTGTATTAGTCAAATCAAAATCTTAGTTAAAAATGAGAAATTAGATAACATATAGGTACATTCACAAAAAATGTAGTTTATGGTGACGTCCTCCTCAATTGTACGTAGGTAAGTAAAATCATAACACGCAATATATGAAAATAAATTTTAATATAATAATTGTTTACAATTCTATTTGTCATATTGAAAAATGCTACTCCATATTATTTTTTATACTGTAATTTTGATTTCTATAGTTTTTTTATTAAATTTTTCTACTTATTATTTGTTTGATTTTGTGCATATTGCTTATGTAGTAACCAAAGATGTTTTAACTTTTTCTTAACAAATATATCCCAAACTTTTAAGTTTATTATTAAATACTTGAACTTTTTAATTATTTTTCCATTTTTTACCATTTTTTGACCTTCCCATTGGGAAACTTTTGTGAAAAAAATTTAAGATATTAAAGAATTTTTGCTTTATAATACAAATTTTTTTAACTCCTACCATATAAAGCAGTTTTATCCATTGCCGGTCTCAAGCCCATACAAAAGAGGATGAAAAGATTTAATTTCATGATAATATATTAAAAAAGTACCTTATTACCAATTATTTGGAATTTTTGTTTTCCACCCTTCGTCCTCTTATTAAAAAGGTCCAATTAAAATCTTAAAATAATTTAAAATAATTGACGCCTAATATTCTGCAAAATCTTTCAAAAAAAAAGAATGGTTTGCGATTTTTATACAAAATTATTTTAACTTCTTTAGTAGTTTTACTTAACCGCCGCTTCCGTCTTTTCTTCATTAACCGCATAATTCATTCTTTACAATTCTCTGTGTCTAATACGAAACTACTTCAATGGATTACATGATGAGCACCAATGCCTCTATATAACATATGACAATGTTAGCTTCTTTGTTATTTTTTTTTTAAATCTTTGTTACATGATGGAATTGTTTGTGTTAATTTTTTTTTTATGTTTATTTCATAGTCTTTGTAATGTTTTGATGAACTCTAATAGCCATGGTGGTGAGGTTTTTCTTTTAAGATGTGGCAGCGAGGACATCAACAACGTTTTCACATAGGTGTCATACCTGAGATACGTCGGAAGTCTTCGTAGTTGGTGTTTAGGCGATGATGTCGTTTTAACTACAAAGATGGACTGACTACCTTAGTAAATCTTTTAAGGTTTCATCTTTTTAGTGATCTTACTGTTGGCTTTTCATGCATGGAATATAGTGTGTGCGTTGTGGTTGAAAGGGTTTACGAGTGATGCATTTTGGACATCGCTGCTTGGTTGTGGTCTAGCATGGTCAGTGCAAGTTGTGTTGATTGCGTTTTGATTTGGGGCCATAAAGTTCGACTGGTCAGAGCCCCTATATGAGAGAGGTTTACTACCCTTGATTTTGGATCTGTGTGCGTTTATGAATGATTGTGATTGGTGGTGGTGGCATTGTCTTCATTTCTATATTTTGTTGGGTCTTACCTATTCCACATCTGGTTGCAACGTGGATGATATGATCAATGACTTGAGGTAATGCCTTGGCATGAGTTTGTACTCCACATGTCTTTCCTAGCTCATCCCTTAATTTGTTTAAGTCTATAGCATGACTGGTGGTGTTATTGTAGCATGATGAGTTAGGTGGTTGTGAGCTTTGACTCTATTTTGGCTGCGACCTATTCTATTGTACCTTTGATGATGTGCGAGGTGGGTGCAAGTAATTGGTGCAGATCCATTTATATGCACCTATTCTTTTGTACAGTGACCCTGTGCTGCTCAAATTCGGAAGAACATGCTTTCTTCCATGTACATACATTCTTTGAGTTATAATATCTTCCATGAGCATATATTCTATTCTCTAAAAAATACATTGTTACAATGTTTTTTTTTTTTTTTGCATGATGTTATACATGCATTATATTTATGTATTTTTCTTTCTTTCATTTTCATGGTCAAACTATTTTAAAAAGCTTCTTTGTAATTGGTATATGTTGATACATGTTTTGGATCGAGATCATGTTTAAATTAATTTCGTTGGATTGAATTATTCAAAATGATATTTATAATATTGTCTACGTTCTTATCACAATAAATATTTAATGGGTTGTATGTATCTACCATGAGATACTCTATATTCATTAGCACTGCATATATCTAATTTCACCGAAAAATTGGTGTTTATACCCAACAAAAAATTTTGAGCACTATTATTGGAAGGTAATTTTGACACACATTTTTCTCTTTAAATATAAAGGCAATAAATTATACATGTCATTAAGATAATATTTTAATACTAACTTTCACACATGTTTCCCGACGCATTTATTGTTTACTCCTTACGCGCAAAGCGCGTGCCCATTGACTATACATATATATATATATATATATATATATATATTAAGGTTGATATGGAGCACGCTTCATGATGCATATCATGGAAGGATAGTCTGGTATGCCTTGTGACACTAGATAGACTAGCGATGCGGCTAGGGATTTCCTTGTTATGGCGAGTGTAAAGGATCAACTGTCGGCTCAAGAGACTTTGATGGTCGAGGTATTACGATTATTACAGGATCATACCTCTTCACTTAAGACACTTGCTACGACGGTTGCAGCACCCTGAGACTCAGGAGTAGTTACAGCATGTACAGGGACAACCGTCACCCCAGTTGTTTCCCAGACACCAGTGGAGAGAGTAGCTATGGAGATATAGGGAGAGATCTATAGCTGTTGTTATTTTACTGGAGACGCCGCCTCCTACGCCTCCACGAATGACTATAGAGTAAATGATTGGTACTACGTCAAGATTTGTTTTGGCCCCAAAGGCCAAGATGTTGAGGGAGTTCCTGAAGTTCTAGCCAGGTTTCTTCTACGGAAGTAGTGACCTAAGGCGGCAAGGAAGTGGATAGTGTATCATTAGCGTTTCCATAAGCTAATGAGGAAAGATTAGAGCATTCAGGCGCATTTTTTAAGAGCATGTTTGAGAGGTCATGCATCAATCTGATGGACTACGTATATGGATAGTCATCTAGAGCCGACGACGTGGGACTAAGCTCAGAGAGTTGTTCTACGACTAGTATATACCCATGGAGGTGAGGTTGAGACAGAGGGAGGATTTTTTAACCCTGAGACAAGGTAGTTAGACGTTGATACAGTATATGGAGCGATTCCGGTATTTACTTTAGTTCGCTATGGATGTAGCCGGGACTGAGCGATTACAGATATACTATTTCACACAAGGAGCTGATGACAGGATTGCTGAGGCAGTGGTGTCATCTGGAGCTCGCACTTTGCAGGAGATATTTTATCGAGCTTTGGCACTCGAGACCTTCTTGATACAGAGAGAGGGTAGGCGTATTACTGGGTTTGAGGTATAGATTGGATAGAAGAGATAAAGATCGGGATGATAGAGAGGATAGACAGTACAGTGGAGACCGTAGGGATGATGATCAGGCAACTAGAGCTTATGCTGTACTCGCATTATCAGTATCGCCACTAAGACATGTACATGACTAGGGAGGTAGGGACTGGAGATCGCAGATTCAGGGCCGAAGGTTAGGATATGGTTATTTGACTGCATGCTGGCAGTGTGGATAAGAGGGCGCATTAAGAGAGAGACTGTTCCAAGAGATTAGTGACTCCACCGCAGTAGTGACACCGATGCAGATTCGAAAGCCGGCGCACATGGTGACTGAGCCAGGCCGGGAGATGTCCTAGCAACGGGTTCAGGGTATTTGAATTTTTTAATTTTAATCATTACATCGTAAGTTCATGTATGCGTGATAGATTATTGTATTATGGCATGTGATTGTCATAAGTCCTAGCATGGCATGTAATTGTCATGGTGTGTAAGGATAGGTCGGAGCTTGACATGGGATTGTAATGGTGAGTAAGAGTAAGTCGTGGCATGACATGGGATTGTCATGGTGAGTAAGGGAGGATATGGCATGGCATGGGATTGTCATGGCATGTGATGGTTGGTTAGGACTATTATATGGGGATACATGATAGGAGAGGTTTACAGTTCCTGGTGTTAGGTAATTGCATTAGGGAAACTTGAACATGAAAATCGAACTGAGAATAGGTTGCAAGGATGTTGGGAAGAGAGTGAATGATCTTGACCACCTCGGCAACACGCGCCTATGTCTCAGGGTAACACTACGATTCCTGTGATGGAGTAGTGGAAGCGTTCAAGGGACTGTAGAGAGGGACTATCACGGTGTGAGGCATGGTCACACGGGGATAGGATACTTACACAAAAGTACACTCGAGATTTAAATTTCGAGAATGAAATTCTCCTAGTTGGGAAGAATTATAATGGCCCAAATTAATTAAACCAGGATTAGAGTTAATCTCAAGGATTAACGGTTGTAGTTAGGGCGTTATGTGGACAACTCGGTTGGCTTGGACACGAACCGAAGAAATATGTTATTTATGGATGGTGGTTGTGTTTATGTGGTGTTTAAAATTATTATTATTATATTGCACCGCATGTGTGTATGTTGCTATCGGACGAGTTTGTGTGACGAGTGTTCGCCTTGAAAGGCGTGTCAACGCGGGTGTCGGATAGGCAAACTACGGGTACACTAAGAAACTCGACGAAGTCACGTGAAGATGACTAATTAATCAATTAAAATGGGTAATGTGACCATAGGCCAAGTAAATTCAAATTAAAACAATAGGCTATGGTGTGCCTTGAAATGCGTGTCGAGATGCGGGGTACCGAGTGTCGGGTATTCGAAGGTTAGTGGGACCATAAGTTGGTTAAGTTTGATAAATAAAACACTAACCATATGTATTAAAATGGACCTAAGTTATTGCAATTAAATTAAAATAAATCAAGGCCTATAGTTTGGTTCATTAATTGGAAACTATAGAATTTTCCTAGAGATATGTATTGATACATGTAGGAGTCATGTGAGTAGCAAATTTGTGTCACATGGAATGAGTGAGTAGGAGTGAGTGGGCTAAGTGGCTGGAGGTGGACCATTAGACAAACCTCGGGATACGTAAACACATTGAGATAAAGGGCTAGAAATCAATCCCACCTTAGTATATAAGGATTGTTTGATTAATACATGAAAATGAAATCAAATTTCATTATGGAATTCAAAGAGAAAGATAGGCGATTTAGGAGCTCAAATTCAACACTTTGTAGGTAAATTTTGGACATCAAAACAAAGGTAATCTTCTTCTCCATGCCATACACTTTCATTTGAACCTCTTTTTATGGATTTTTGGTAAAATTGTTGTTCTGAGGTTTTGTTAGATGTTGTTTTGGGTGTTATTCTGATTAAATTCTTGGGGAGAGTGTGTTAGATAGATTTAGGTAGGTAAATTGGAAGGGAGAAACTGAATTCTCGACTTGAGAATTATGTCCCAGAGGCTAGGTGGCGCTCTACCTGGAACGGTTAGTGCGCTAATCATTCTGGGTTTCCAACTGTTCTTCGTCTTGAAGAACAGTAGTGCCCTACTACTACATAGCGCGCTACAGCAAGACCATAACGTGCTAACGACGGACATGAAACTGAATTTATGGGCTAATTCGAGATTTTTGACTTAATACATATCCTAAACACTTATAAACATACTAAACATGTAAAATTGGACTTATTAGATTTATCGATTATTGGCTGGTTTAGGACTGGAAACTGAGTTTATGGGCTAAATCGCTTGCCTAGGTTACTTGTGTTTAGTGCTAATATTGATGGTAGTAGAATATATCTACGATTGTCGGGAGGGATTTAGGGTGTTCCCTTAACTTGAAATAGCGTTTGAAGGGGTTCATCCGGTAACTGAAGTTAGGGTTTAGTCATTATAAGCTTGTAAGTATATACGTGGTTCTTATTAGATTTATCAATTACTGGCTGGTTTAGGTCAGGGTTTTCTCTTGATTATACAGATGTTTACTAATTTATGTTTTATTTCTGAACTTGTTGAGTTGGTATATGTTGTTTATTCATTTCACGCTATTGCTTTTGCTTTTCATAAGTTGCCTACATTCATGGGAATATGCGTACTATTGTCAGGTGTTATATTCGCATGTCTCATAGTTTATCAGTTTTATTTCATGAATATTGTATGGACTTCTCTTAGGATTTTACTCACTAGACTAGTCACTGTATTTGTTGGGTGACCAAGTGCGGACCCTTCGACGAGCAAGGGCAAGGGCAAGGAGGTATTGGGCGACTACCTCTAAGATTGTGGAGCCAGCTCGTGTGTGATATTAGTATGTATTTATTTTACTTTTGTTGGGTTTTGGGAACCATAGAACACTGATTACATGTATATGGAGCTTTTGTTATACTTATCTCGCCTTGATATATACATGGTATCTTTTGCCGGGTTTTCCAATACTTAAGATTATTAAATATTTCATAAGTTAGTCCTTAAAAGACTTTCGTAATATATTATAATATAACTTGACAAATTGAGTAACTGGATAACTAAATAATTAATACTTATGTAAAGGTTAGTTAGCGTAACTACAGTTAGCCGGAAAAGTGTAAGCAACTCGTTATGGCGGGTAGCAAGGCGGTCTGGTATTTAGGTCGCCACACAGCATGAATACTCATTGTCTTCTGGCACTTTGTGATAACTGAGAAGTTCAGTTAGTAAACAGTGAAAGAACAAGTATTCATAAATAGACCCCAGTTTAGTCTTCTGCCATATAGCTCAAAACTTATCTCACCAAGGTCACAAGGTGCCCCCTATACCATAAAAAGTATCCCCATTTCCCTATCGAAGGTATTTCTAGGTCCAATAGGAAGTAGGTTACTGGTGATGTGGTTATAGAGACTAAAGTATAAGGTAGTCAGGTCATTTGTCTCCTTTTTCATGTTCTTCTATGACCACTTTGTCTTCTTTCCATGTGTAATGGTAGTGATCAAGGTAGACATGGTGTTTAATTTCCTAAAAGGTTAAAGAAATCTATGTCCTTCATTATTGAATGGAAATTCTAGGAATTCATTGATGGTTCTAGGTGAGAACTCAAAAAATCTCCTCAAAAAATCTCCCTCTGACATATACTCTTTAAGAATGAGGAGACGTAATATCAAAGGCATCCAACTTCATATTTGCATAAAATTCTTTTACCAGATTCATATTATATCTGGTTAAGAAAGAAAAAATCTTGAAGAGAGAGTGAGACTTTAAGAATGTTACCAAGTTCTCGGCTTCATAGTCCTTTTTGTGAAGATATGTCTCAGCATGTCACTTCTTGCCTTTGAGGCCCTCATATCTAGCCTCTGTTTCCTCATCAAGCATTCAACGAGACACACCTCTATAATTTCCCAACTTCACTCTAAATTGATCTGCTTCATTGTCAAAACCATGGATCTGACTGCCAGGATCTGTTCCTTTTTATCAGAATCTGAATCAGTAGAAAAACCTTCTTTAGTTTCTACTTCGGTGCAACTAGATTTTCAGGCTCACTGGTTAGAACTAGCGTAGCAACCTTAGCCTTTTTGTCTTCTTCTTTGAGGCCTTCTTCTTCATATTTCTTTTTAGTGATGACAATAGAATAGTCTCATCATCACCATCATCTTCTTCTAAAACAGTGGGTTCATCACGGATCACCCTTAAATCATTAAGGGTTTCCTGATCTTGAGGATTTTGTTAATCAAGAATCTATGAAGTTTCATGCTCCATTAGTTCTGTTTTAATAGGGAGACTTGCAATTTTTTGAGCAGTTGTAACTGGAGCCGAAGTGTCCATGGATAGATTAGGAGCCTTCTGCTTTGTAGTATCCATGGTCTCATCAGGAATGGATTGATAAAGAGTTAGTTCTTCAGGAATGACTTCTTCAACAACATACTTGTCAGGGATAGCATCAGAGCCTCCTTCGATTAACTCAATGGTTATATTTGGAACATTTTCTTCTCTAGTCACTTGATGGGTACTTGGTTAGTTGTCTGTAGCAACCATTGATGAAACATCTGGTTGTATCTGCTCTTCATTAAGTTTTTCCCTAATTTCTTCTTCAGGTTGGACTTGATTAGACAAGGAGGGAACATGTTCACTCTCTATTTGAACTGTTGATTCTTGAAGTTCATAGCTCATAGGATTATCTGATTATGTCGATGATGATGATGGTGGATTGCTTACCTAAGGAGGCTTCTTCTTCAATAGTGGTGGAAGACTCTCTGATAATGATGAAGATTTCCTTTGATTTGGAGACAGAGGTGGAACAATGCTGAGTGGCGTTGGATTCAGTACCTCCATCAATTTGTTGACTCGTTTCTTTCTTTTTGGTGGAACTTGTTCCTTAGATGCAGTTCCCTTTATAGAGCCTCGTGTTCGAAACATGGTGCTAGTCTTGTTACAACTGCTCAAAGAACACTTAGAAATGATGATCAAGTGAGGATATCAAAGTAAGCCGAAATCGATACAATCGATGAGGTAGGATCGAAGATTGAAGATGATGTTGATCAAGTGAAATAACAACGACTTCAAATTTATTACCTTGATGTTTCTCTACCCCCTTTAAACTCTTATCAGCCCCTAATTAATAGGGTTATTGATACTTACAAATAAAATCAAAACAAACTCAACAAATTTAAACAATGGTAATATTATTGTTACTTTTCAACACAATATAAATTAAGACATAAATAGAATACTTAAGACACTACTCACTCATACACCATTACGTTACTTTTATTTTATTTTATTTTTATTATGAAAAAAATGTTTATTTGCATGAAAATTTTGGGGAGAGTGACGATGGTGGATTATACAGGGCTTAAACATAGCCCAATAGCCCCTCTTAAAATTTCAAACCTATAAGCATCAAAGGCTTTGGTGAATATATCAGGCAATTATTTTTTAGTGTGAACATATTCAATAGAGATTACATTCTTTTCCACCAAATCACAGATGAAGTGATACCTCAACTTAATGGGCTTAGTTCTTGAATGTTGAACAAGATTTTTTGAGATGTCAATTGCATCTCGATTGTCACAGAATACAACAAGCTATTGTAACTGAATGTTGTAGTTACTTAACATTTGTTTAATCCAAAGCAATTGTGTGCAAAAGCTCCCAACTACAATGTACTATGCTTCAGCTGTTGAGAGTGAGATTGAGTTTTGCTTCTTGTTGAACCAAGACACCATGATTGTTCCAGCAAAAAAAAAATCCTCCAGAGGCACTTTTTCGATCATCTGCACTACCTACCTAGTCAGCATCACTGTAACCAGCTAGGGAGATGTTAGAATTAGATGAATACGATAATCCTAAGTTGGATAAGCCTGCCACATATCGAATAGTTCTCTTAACATAGTGTATTGAACCTATATTGATCCTAAATGATTGGTGATAGGTTGAGGAACACTGAGGAAGAGTGAGATGACCGAAAAGTTTGGAAATTTAGACGGAGACTTAAACTCGAGGTAAGTACAAATTCGCTTATTTATCAATATTGCCTGGTTATTTAGTATACATATAGCTCATGCAATTGTTGGAATGGAATGGGGGACTATGTACACTATGATGGTTTTCAATAAATGGAAAATGGTGTTTACTGTGATTCACGAGATTAAGATCCTGGAATTGAGATGAGGTGATATACCGGATGGGTTAGCTTCCCAGCCTATATGTAACATCCTACTCAGTTTATATGTAGCATAGGTTATATTTACACTAGAGGGTTTGGGATAGAACCATTAGGCATTAATGGATGGGCTAGAGAGCACATGAGCGCGATGTGTTGGTCTAGCAATCGCATTAATGGCGTCAGTGGGTAATCGGCCCTAGTTTTATAAATAAAAATGGGGGTCACAGTGTAATAGTCCAAAGACATTTGCTTTGCATCCGTTTATGTATTGAATTTATATGTTTTCCATATCCTTGTTAGATATCACGGTTAGCATGTTGTTATTGCATGGTATCCTTAAGTATTTTATGGAATGTTGATGATTAGTGTGAATCCCTACTTATTGAGAAAGTTGGAGCGCTCACCCCAATTAACATTACAAGTAGATCTGACGAGTGTTACGACTATGGGATGGAGAAGTTATAATCTCGAACTTCTCTTCGATGTAATGACTTTCTCTGCTCTTATAGATTGGTGTTGAATTATTGTTTTGTAATATCATATAGGATAGGAGATTTGTATAACCGAGGTTTATTCTCGTTTGTTTTAAATATTGTATATCTTATTTTGATTATCAAAAAAGTTTTAAATTTCTGATGTGTATATTAATTATTTTATTTCGATAGTCGATATACAATAGTGCTTATCGGGTGAAGGTGGTAAGGCTGTTGGCTCAAGTTAAGTCTGGTAAGGGTAATATGGACTTAATTATGATTTTAGGCCAGGTATTGCCCTAATCAGGTTAGGGGATGCTACAGTTTGGTATCAGAGACAATTAGGTAATGTAAGATGATACCTCAGAGCCTAAGGTTATTAGCTCGGATACAGTTTGGTATCAGAGCCATAGGTTTTAAAACCTTGGTTAGCCATGATTTATAAATCTCGGAATAATGATTTATTAGAATCAAGGAATAATTTTGATACAGTGTGGATCCAAAGTTTATGTTTTATCACTTTTAGAGATAAAGTGGTAACAATGATACAGTTGCGTATCATGGAAAAAGCTCTGACCTTACATTCACTTTTGAATGGTGTTCGAAGTGAATGAAAGCCTACTTTAAAGTTTAAGGTACTCTGATTCCTAATAACGAAACCTAAGTTTATTGACTCGAAGAGTGGTCTCAAGTTATGAATAAGCTTAAGGTTTGATAAATGCTTTTTATCATGATTTTGGGGGGTAACCAAAAGATAAAAGGCTGAGATATGTTATTTGTTGTGTATACTATATCTTCGTGGTAGATATAAGAATTATGTTTTTCCTTAACGATAATAAGATGGTTGAAGTCCATCTATTTCTTAGGATATGAGAAGGTGTTGGAGGTAAGAGCTCCGGAGAGTCTTAACCTCAGGGAGGTAAAAAGGAAAGACATAAGAACACTTATAAATGTTAAATAAAACTCTTCTCTAAGTAACATCTGCAGTGGTCTTTCTTCTTACTGATATTATTAGATAAATAATAGTCGATGAAGAAGTATTTATTGGATCAAGACCTTGAGGTGTGTATTAGGAGAATGAAAATTAGGAAATAATGAAATACTAAATAACTTTCGATGAAACTCAAAGGTGACGGAACACTTTGAGAGGTGATTAGTACTAGTATTGAGACTAGTATGGAATTAATGAAAGTTATTCAGTAAATAAATTAGTGGTAAATGATAAAAGCATAATGGAGGTTAGGAAACCAGTAATGCATTTATACTTCATAAGTTGTTATGAAGTTGATATTCCAGTCATGGTGTGAATCCATATTGGAATAACAAGTGGTTTATTAATAAAAGATAGTTAAGTCCAGAATATAACAGTGAGTTGGTAAGATATCCTAGTCTGATATTTTAGATTTGTATAGTCTAAATTGGGGAGAATGAATGGTTAGTGAATCTGTGGATTTGAGGAATCCAAGGATTAATGTATAGTAATCGAAATGAGTATTCATTACTCAGAATTGACAACTCCTTCTGAAAATAAGTGAAATCAACAGTTCTCAAGAGGTAGTTGAGATTTGATTTTCACATTGAAATGATTAGAGCTAAGGATATATATCTTTATAAGATTATTGTAGGCGGGTGCTGGATCATTTTAAGTAGATGGTGGAAACCACTAGAACTTACTAGAACTCATGTTATTTTCATAAATTAAGGGTGTCAAGTGAAGGAAACCCTATTGTAATGAAGTTGTTATTGTGTTATCAATAATAACATGGAATCTTTGAAGACTTAAAGAATGCACGAACAATTACCGTACATAATTGGAATTGGTAACGGTAAGTTGGTTTAGACCAGGTTTTTTCGAATGCTAGTGCTAAGTTTCAACGGATGGTAAATGGTAAGAGTGTTGAATATTAACTCTAAATCGAGGGATTTGACCGTGATTGAGATAGTATGAGGTTGTCATATATTCAACACAATAGTAAAAAGAGGAAAGTAAACTTGAAATAATTAAATATTACAAACGATTAATCCAAGGATCTGTGATATCATTGTGTGATTTATTCAATTAACTCAAGTATGTGATAGTTATAAGTTGAAATTAAATACAAGGATGCCTTGGAGGAAGGTGAAAGTATAGTTTGAGTACAATGTTTGCTTGACAAAACCTAAATTGTGGAAGAAGTTAGAGGTTCATCCTAAGACTTCTGATCTAGGTAAGAATGTGTGGGTGACATAATAAAGCAAAAATTGTAACTCATATTTCCAGCTATATATAAATAGTTCCAGATTTGGGAAAAGAACTATTAAAGACTTATAATCTCGGGATAACTAATTTGGTAGTTGTACCAAATATGGAAATACCTCACTCGTAAATTAAGAAGAAAGGTTGTAGAGGATCTTTTAATCATTTTTTGAGATTAATTAGAATTTTAGAGGAATTAGACAACCTAAGAATATGACACCAGTGGACTGGTGTAAGAGTAAGTAATGAATTTCAAACTGTGGAAGTTTGAAAAAAATGGAAATTGTTAGAGTGATAGAAATAAAAGATAAGAAAGTTACCTTAAAACTTTCTTAAGTATTAGGAATTCACTCTGAAACATCACTCATTAAGGTGATTGTGTTGCCAATGCTTTGAAAAAAAGGGACAAAGGCTATAGTTATAATATAAGTTGCTCAGTAATATCTCTTTGGTGAGATATTTACTTATGACCAAATAGAAGTCTTGCGCAGGCACATCATCAGCGTTGAGTTGTCTGGATCATTAACTATAAGTCTGTTCTTTGGAGCTCAGATTGGAGTTGAGCTAATAACAATTTAAATGAGTGATGTATTATTGAAGGAGATTAATTGAGATTATCAAGTAGGTCAAGGATGACTACTAATTATTGTGTAGGAAAGGATGACTCAAATCATAACATTGAGCATGTAAGGAAAGTTCTTAGAACTTGAAACAAAAAGTGAGGCAAGAATGTTGTGAGAATCTCATTGATTTCTTTAATACATTTATTTAGGTGAAGTCCTAAATTCATTGTGATGAAAATGAATAGTTGGTGACCTGAAATGAAAAAAAATTGATGATGTCAATTTTTAAAAGAAATATGAGATATATCATTAGGTAGAAGCTGAATAATTTTAACCTGGAGGGTTATATTGTTCTTGCTTATATGAATGATATTTCACGCTCAGAAATTCGTAATGAATTAAACTAAGTTGTGGTGACAACTGAAGGTTATTAATATAATTGTAAAACTGCCAAAGTTTGGAAATTTTTTACCAGTGCTGTGGTTTAAATCTTCGTGGAAACGTAAACGAGATGTATTTATGTGGAAGAGTTGAGAGTTGTAGAGAACCAGTATTATTATTTCGGTAAGGAACTGAAAATCTGCTTCTTGAGGGAAGAGATGTATAATAGCTAGGAGGGACTTTTCTCAATTTTAACACAATATATCTGAAGTTGACCATGATTTCCAGAGAATATAGTTTTCGAGCTTGTGACTTGGAAATTATGAGCTACTGGAAGAAATATTTATTGTGAGTTCTCTAGTGTTATCAGACTATCAGTATACAATTGCAACTCAAGTATATGGAGAAAATGTAGCTATTAATAGAGCTTCTCAGATTTAGACTTCATGAGGAAATGACGGTGATGATGATTTGTGTAAGTTTAGTTGACACGTCATCAACTGAGATAGCTAATTTTAGAGCTATTAATCTGATCTTTTGAGTTTAGATTCAAACTGAATTGGAAAAGATTCAATGGTGAATGGTTGTCAGAAAACTAATCAGGATTATATAGAACGTAAGAGGTTAACGGCTAGTGTAGATTATCCTGATTGGTCAGTTTCTGATTGTGGTGCGTTATGGTTCAGGGATAGATTATGGATTCCAGCTCAGGATCAAGTGAGGCAGGAAATGTTATTGAAATCTCATAGATCTCTTTACTGCATTCATCCAGATAGCGGTAAGGAATATCATGAAATGAGGCACCTTTATTTATTGTTAATTTGGGATGAAAAATGATACTGTGGGAATAATAAAGAGATATGAGATATGTTAGCAAGTTAGGGCTGAGCATAAGAAACCCGGAGGTTTATTGCATTCGCTGCTTACTCCAGAATGGAAATGGGAACATAGATCAGTGGATTTTACTTTCAATTTATCTTTGAGTTTGCGTAAGCACAATACGGTAAAGATTGTAGTTAATAGGATGACGGAGTCTACGCATTTCTTACCAGTTTCTATGTGAAATCCTCTTGAATGTTTATAAAGTATACATACATGAGGTGTTAGATTTCAGGGTGCTTCAGTGTCGACTATTTCGGATAGAGATTCGAGATTCACATCCAGAAGATGGAGTGAATTACTGTGACAACTGTGGAACTGATCTTAACCTAAGTATAGTATACTATCGGCAGACCGATGTGTAGCCTGAGTAATAATTTTGGTGCTAGAGGATGTACTTCGAGCTTGTGTCTTGAAGTTTAATAATAAATGGAAGAGATACATTTCTCTGTGTGAGTTCATTTGTAAGAACATATGTCAAGCTAGAATGGAATACTCCTTTAAAACTATGTATGGTCAACTATTTCATTCACCAGAGTGTCTGGACAGGGATGAGATGCAAGTTTATTGGAGGCATAATTGATTTAGAACTACACAGAGAAGATGTAGCAGATTTGCTAGTGTTTAACTACAATACAACTAAAACAAAAGAGATACGCCGATAAATATCATAGGTGGTTGGAGCTTTCAAAGGACAAATATGTTTTCATGAAAGTCTCACTTATGAGAGGAGTTGTGTAAGTTTGGATTGTGAGGTAAGCCCGCTTCAAGGTGTATTAAAGCTGAGAACCAAAGAGATTTCTTTAGTTATAGTGAAATAGGGATTTCATAAAGATGAGGAACTAACCTGAGAGCAGAAGTATGAGAAATAGTTCCCATTTCTCTTCGAAACTGCAAGTAATTTCAAATTACTTTAATTTCGAGGACAAAATTGCTTTAAATTGGGGATATCGTAAAAACCCGTTACCTTAAGCTGGTGATTAGTACTAATTCAAATCCTAATAAATATGAGTTAGGCTCGTGATTAAGTTTCGCGTACCTCGATTAGCGTGTGTGTGCGTTTACATGATGTATGGTGTTTGTTTGAATTGTGAAATCAATTTATATATAGGTTGTTGTATAATACGAAAATTATACACAAGCCTATAAAACGGGAAATACTCAATAAACAATGGTTTCAAAGGACACCAAGTGTGACGAGGGAGTCGTGGCAAAAGTGTGCATGCTCAAGGACACTTGTAGGCATGTCCAGTGAGTTGATTGGTGAATAATACGCGATATATATATTTATATGTTTTAAATATATAAATATATATTGGAAAATAAAAGAATATTAGAAATATATGGATTATCGGATCGTAGCGTAAGTGCTTGACGTGTCAAATTTCGTGTCACTTTAAGTTGTGTCATTTTAACGCATCAACTATGCGATCGGTCTCGAGATAGCGCGACACGTATCTCAAGGAAATACATATATAAAAATAAAAACTCAAGCTTATCGATTAATTTCGAACAATCGAGAGGAGGAGGAGAATCGGTTTCAATTTGGATCGAAGGGAGATCATTCCATAAGCCGAATTCAACGAAGTTGAGGAGCTTAAATGGATTAGAAGCTAGTGATCATCACTTTGGTAAGTTTGGTTTTGAGTTTGTTGAAGTTCAATTCGGTGGTGATGATCAAAACTTGTTGAATTGAAGTTATTGTTGATTATAAAGGATTTATAAACTCATTAGAGGTCCTCCCTGGTGATTTGGGAGTGTAATTGTTGATTTTAGAGGTGTTTTGGATCGAATTGGATCAGTAGAGGTACATTGCTGTTGCATATCTGGTGCGCATAGCGCGCTAGGCTTTGGCCATAACGCGCTACGTGTACTGGGGAAGATGATTGACTTATGGATAGCGCGCTATCCATGTCATGTAGCGCGCTACCAGACCCCTGAAACCAACAACTGTGCTATGTTTTATGAATAATTTTCAAGGGACTTAAGGACTGCTCTAGGGGTTCTAAACATAGTGTATTGAACCTATATTGATCCCAAATGATTGGTGATAGGTTGAGGAACACCGAGGAAGAGTGAGATGACTGAAAAGTTAGGAAATTTATACGGAGACTTAAACCCGAGGTAAGTACGGATTCGCTTATTTATCAATATTGTCTGGCTATTTAGTATATATATAGTTCATGCAGTTGTTAGAATGGAATGGGGGCTATGCACACTATGATGGTTTTCAATAAATGGAAAACGTTGTTTACTGTGATTCACGAGAGTAAAATCCTATAATTGAGACGAGGTGATATATGAGATGGGCTAGCTTCCCAGCCTATATGTAATATCCTACTAAGTTTATAAGTGGCATGACTTACATTTACATTAGAGGGTTTGAGATAGAACCATTGGGCATTAATGGATGGGCTAAAGAGCACTTGAGCGCGATGTGTTGGTCTAATAATCGCATTAATGGCGTCGGTAGGTAATCGACGCTAGTTTTATAAATAAAAATGGGGGTCACAGTGTAATAGTCCAAAGACATTTGCTATGCATTCGTTTATGTAATGAATTTATACGCTTTCCGTATTCTTGTTAGATATCACAGATAGCATGTTGTTATTGCATGGTATCCTTGAATATTATATGAAATGTTGATGATTAGTGTGAATCCCTACTTATTGAGCAAGTTGGAGCACTCACCCCAATTACCATTACATGTAGTTTCGACGAGTGCTACGATTATGGGATGGAGAAGTTATAGGAGTCTTGAACTTCTCTTCAATGTAATGACTTTCTCTGGTATTATATATTAGTGTTGAATTATTATTTTGTAATATCATATGGGATAGGAGATTTGTATAACCAAGGTTTATTCTGGTTTGTTTAAAATACTGTATATTTTATTTTGATTATCGAAAAGTTCTTGAATTTTTGTTGCGTATATTAGTTGTTTTATTTCGATAGTCGATATACAATAGTGCTTATCAGGTGAAAGTGGTAAGGCTGCTGGCTCTAGTTAAGTTTGGTAAGGGTAATCTGGGCTTAATTAGTGTTCAGGCCGGGTATTGCCCTAATCAGGTTAGGGGATGCTACAAGATGCATTTCATAGGCGGTAATAGACCCCACGAGTTCTTTGAACTTCAGATATTTCAGACCTCAATTCTTTTGAATAGCAGTAACTTTCAAATTGTATTTGGCAGGGAGACTTGTGATTGCCTTTTCAAGAAATTTTTTCAGAGTACTTCTTTCCCAGTTGTTGAGCTCGATTGGCAATGTCTTTGAGTTTGGAAGTGTATTCAGTAATAGTTTCCTCCTCTCCCATTCTAAGCGTTTCAAATTGAGAAACCAGCAACACAATTTTTTATTCACGAACATCTTCATTACCTTCAAAAAAGTTTTCGAGAATCTGTCAAGCCTCCTTTGCCACACTACATGAGGATATGAGCTTGAGGTTCTTTTGGTTGACAGCACCGAAGATAGTGTTTAATTCCTTGGCATTGGCTGAAAACAGCTTCTCCTTATTAGTAGTCTAATTATCAGGATTATTTGGTTCCCCATCAACTTCAGGTGGCTTGTAGCCTTTCTCAATAGCCCTCCATACTATTATGTCAATGGACTGAATGTACCTTTTCATGCGAGCTTTCCAGTACGTGTAGTTTGTATTGGTTAATAATTGTCGTCTCGTATTCGAGAAACCTTCAAGTTGGTCTGATTGGCTTCCCTGAGACATTGTGGTTAGTACGGATCTCACTTGTCTCTTTAAACAAAGACTTCGTAGTGCCCACTCTGATACCAATTGAAATAATCAAAGGCGGTTACAACCGAATGCAAAGGTAGTTGTAATAAGGAAACAATAATCAATCTAAGTACTTAAAAGGAAAGTATGCAAGAAAATAAACCAAACCAGGACACCAAATATGTTATCGTAGTACGATCCAAGACCTACATTTCCGGGGCCACGCCCAAACGTAAACTCCACTAGTATGAAGATAACGAACTACAGGACTCTTTCTTGTGACTCCCTCTCTGAGCTCCTCCTAGTACTTTCTCATACGTCACTCTGTGAAATTTACATACAAAAGACTCCTCTTGTGTATGAGGCTCCCCCTCACTAAAACACCCAAGCCCCATTGGGGTTTTACAACTTGATAAAAAGTGAATAAAATAAGTTCACAATAGAAAGTAAGCTAAATAATCGGTGTACAAGACTCAATCACTTTGACAAATAAATAGACCAACGTAGATTACACAATCCTAACTATTAACCGTAAGATATGTCTAATCTCCATCTCTAAATAACCACGTCCTTGCATGATAAAAACGTGGTGATGATTCCTCTGAATCGCAACTTCATCGTTTTCATAATCTTAAATTAGTCTTCAGTCGGTAGAGGATAAGATCAAATCTTCAACTGTTCGATTCATGAGTCTTATTGCAACCGTTTTGTGCCACCAGTTGCAACCGCATATCTTTATCTAATCTGTAATTATCTCAAATCTGATTTTGAGCACATGCATCATGTGTTGGATGACTCATTTACTGATAACATCAATCATAACAACTATAATGACAAATTGAAACTATTAATATGATCACGACACTAACAAATGTAAAGCATGAATATGAGTCACTGAGATAATAAAGAATATGCAATGCGAATGTGGTGTATAGGCGTGGAGCCGTAGGATGCAATACTAAATCGAGAAGGCCCTGGTAGCGAGGTAATCCTCGCCTCCTCTACACGAACGAAACGAGGAACTATGTTGGTCGAAAGGTAAACTTTCGACCTACGCCTCGAAGGAGACAAACTCTGTGACGGAGGCGAGCCTCAAGTTAACCCAATCTCGAGATCATCGACTCGCAGAGAGGAATCTCATGCGTAGTCTAAGGTACGATCAACACTGTAGCAACAACCAGATCGTCATCTACGAGAGTGCTGGAAAGGAGTCATATCGTCCATTCGACCATACATAGACACACGCGGGAATAGAGTAAGTATGCAAACCAAACTGGCAAAAAGTAATAATGACATAAATAAATTACAAGGAAAATAAGTAAATTACAAGAGAAATAAGTAAATTCTGAGTTCACTTTCTTGTGGACTTACTTACCAAGACGCACGTGAAAATAGCTTCGAAATGACCAACTTGCGCCTCGAACTATGCACCCGACACTCGACCAGTCTCATAATTCCCTAGTATCCAATTTTATCATTTTAAAATGTTTTAATATCACATTTAATGATTTGATAATGTACAACCAAAAAATAGAATTTTATTCCAAATTTTGTTGTGACACGCTTTTCGAGCTACACCGGGGTGCCAAACATCTAAAAAGTCTCAAAATCCATTTTCTACCTTTTTCCAATTTCTCATATTTTCTTTGATTTTATCTAAATTTTTTCATAATTTTTTACCTATTTTTTCTTTTTTCTATAATTTATTTTAGTTAAAATTTATTAAAATCTAATTTATTTAATTGTTTAAAAAATCATTAGTTTATAGGGGTTGGGCCCCTAAACTGGGCTATAACGGCCCAATATTTATTGTCGCCATTATTTAGGTTATTTTATAACTCGAACACCTGGTCAGGCCCACGTGGACGCCCCGGATAGGCTAGAAAACAACTGACTAAGCTTAAATCGTTATTTGTGTATGTTGGTTGCATAATTGCGATGTCAATTATTATTTATTTCATAACTTATCGCATATGTGTATTTATATTGCCTTACCGTGCGAGACTGTATGACGAGTAAATGCCTCGTAAAGCATGTCAATGCAGATACCGGGTAAGTATAGTACTGGTACATTAAGTCTTATAATGCTAACTTAAATAAAATAACTAGAACGAGGGTGAATATTGCATAAAATAGATACTCAAACTTTAGAGTAAGTCATAATAATTGGATATATCAAGGATTAGCGCGCCTCAGGATGCATGTCGAGACGCGGGGCACTGGGTGCCGAGTAACTGGGTACTAGAGGAAGTGGTAGTACACCAATTTAAGACCCTAAATAGCCTACATATGTATGAAAGTGCCTAAGTTAAATGAATTGAATCAATTGATTACAAATGCCTATAGTTGGATGAAAAAATTGATGTCATAGATTTGCCTCAAGATTCGCACTAGAATGAAATCCTATGAGATTCGAATTGGGAATTTGTGTCAACAAGATGGAAATTAGTGGAGTAGGAGTTAAGAAAGACCATTAGATTGACCTCAAGATACGTCAACACAATTGATTCTAACATAACCTATATATAGATAAGTTAGTGGGAAATCTTTTCATGTTACAATAACAAAGTTTGTTCTTAGGATCGAGTGCTGGAAAATTCAGTAAGAACAAAAATGATAGAGGTCATATTCTAGAGCAATCAAGCTAGGAAGATCAAATCCAAGAGTTCATCATTTATGTACAAAAACCCACTATTTACTTGCTTAAATTTATTAAATGTGTACATGGAAATTCAAGTTTTGGGAGCTTTGTGCAAAATGAATTTCAAAGATTAAGTTGTTGTTTTTCTTATCTAAATTAGTGTTTCAAAATGATTTTGACAATCAATAATGGTTTCAAACTAGTTTTGGCAAGAAATTGAGGTTTCTTGAGTTCTTGATGTATGCATGTTAGTTATTAGCAAATCTCTTGACCTAACCTCTGTAAGTTTAAGTTAAGCATAACTCTCTCATACAAAATCCAGATGGGGTGAATCATATGCCTTTGGAAAGCTTACACAAAGATCTACAACTTTTGTCATTGGAGAATATTCAAAATTCAAATTCATTCTAGCTTAAAAATGCTCCGCAAGTAGGGTGTTGAAATGCTAATACAGGATTTTTAAAATGAATCTTGACAAGGTATAACTCTCCCAATTATTATCGGAATGAGCTCATATTTTAGTACGTTGTTGTTCGGTATGTTAGCTACCTTGTGACCTAAAATCATGAAGTTTGTAGGTGTAATTTTGAAGAAATGATTTTTATAATATTGCTGGGTGGATTTGATTCCAATTTGAGATGTTTAGGGAGATAGAACTCTAAACTTAATTTAAACACCTTAAGTCACTCTAAAACACTGGAAATAGATCCTAGGGGACTCAGGAGCTATGGTAGAGTAGTCATGAGTGTGAGAGGGTCAGATCGGGGTATTTTCAGGCTTTCGGAGCGCATATTGAGGTTTGTAAAACCTAATGGAACGTCACTTGAGTATTTACTTGCTTTCATTACTGTTTTACTTTATCTTGTTCAATGTATTCCTAATTCTATTCCTTATTTATTTCTTTTATCTATGTCTATATTGTTATTTTGAATGGATGGTTGAGTTTACTCCCTCCGTGTATTCTATTGTGTGTCTATGGCATGTTAGAGCATAACATAGGTATCAGGAGTCCTCGGTGAATAACAACCTGGGCTACGTTATTGGTACATGTGTCAGTGCGTTGTGGATCTATGCCATCCAGTGAGAGGACCAGGTGATGGACCAGTTGGGTGAACCCATTGGTGGGATCTGGGGAGGGTATCCGAAGTGTGGTCTAGTTTGTTCGGGACAGGTACAAAAATTTGTGCTCTATTGTGATTTATGAATCCGATGATCCATTTACAGTTGCGTGTTTACATTTCATGTATTTATTTAATAGTATTTATTGAATTTCCTTTACGCAAGCCCATCAGCAAGGGGGAGCTCCCCTTTCTCCCCTCCTCTTTTTTTCATTTTTTTAACTTCCCCTTTTTTTGCAACCATTACCAATAACAATAATAACAATCATAACACCCATTAAAGCCCCATTCATTTCCTCCATTAAGTCAACTATAATAACCACTTACCTCAATCTAGGAAGGCCACCGAGGAGGAAATCGAGAGCTTCATGGGAGGAGCCGAGAGTGACGTGAATCGAGTGGAAGTAAGGATGTCGAGATCTTAAGGCTTAAAGGTGAGATTAGAGTCAAAATGAAGAACATGAGAGGGAGAGGAAAGAGTTCAGGTAGAGAGAGAAAGGGAGATTAAAGTGTGTGTTTGTTTGGAGAGGAGAGAGAAAAAGTGTGTGAGAGAGAGATTAATAAATTTATTTTTATTTATTTATTTTATTTTTATTTGTATTTGAGGGATGGTGATGTGATGGTGATGTGATAGGTGATGTAATATCTAAACCCTCGACTACCCCATACACCCACGTTACGCGCACCCCGTAATGTCCTACGCTCTCATCGCGCAACGCACACACAACACAACCAATTGAGATTCTAACTAACACTAGTGCGACAAGAATATTAACTAATACTACAATAAACTAACACGCGTCACACAAAAATAATCATAATTTACCTCGTCAAGCATGCCTTAGAATTTTTCGCGGTGTCCATGTGGATTTGAACTTAGGGTCCAATTTATAACTAACCAATTCATCAAGATTAAGTAAAACGGGCCATTACAATTATTAACTTCATAAACTTTCTTTCTTGATGTATTATTCTTTTCACCATATTGTTTAGATTGTTTGGCCAACTTATTTAGAGCTTCTTTTGCTAAAGTTGGTGTAAAATTGAATAATGATCCACCCCACAGGGTATCTTATAGTCTCTGTTCAGAATGATTTAGTCTTTCATAGTGATATTCTAATAAAGCTCTTTGCGTGTATCCATGTTGTGGACAAGATGAAATTAATCTTTGAAATATATCACAAAATTCATTAAAATTTTCATCATCTTTTGTTTTCCTGAATACGATTTGTCTTCAATAAGTCCTAATTTTTCTTGCAGGCATATATTGATCTAGGAAAGCTTTTAACATTTGAGCCCAGGTGGTTATCGAATCTTAAGGAAGATAAAACATTCAATCTTATGCTTGATATTTCAATACAAAAGGAAAAGCTTTAAGTTTGACTTGTTCTAACGTGCGGTTTTTAGGTTTCATCCCATTGACTTTATGTTGTTATTCCCTTATAGATTTTTGAGGGTCTTAATTGTCATTACCATAGAAGTTAGGTAGAGAACTAATGAATCGAGATCTAAGTTCAAATCCGGGAAATCCCTCGGGATAGGCAATAGACATCAATTCATAAGCAGTGATATTTCGATTAGCTTGCCTAAAAGTAAGTTCTCTATTATCATTATTATTATTAATATTAAAGTTATTATTGGCTTCCATTGTGGTATTTTGGTGTTCTCTACGTTGTTGTCTCAAATTACAATTAAATGTCCTATTTACCTCAAGATCAAATGGATGTAAGGATCCTGTGGAATTAGAACGATGAGGTGGATAGACCATACAACAACTAGAATTCCTAAGAAATTATGTTTAAATCCCCAGCAACGGAGCCAAAAATTGACACGTGTCAAGCGTGTACAATAAGTTTCATGTATATTTTTACTATTTGTAGTAGTGATAAGTAGGATCGTCTCCACAGGGATTTATCGAACTTCTCTTAGAAAAAGTTCTTTTAATTATTTTAATTATTTTTACTTTAGTTTAACTAATTTAATGAAAAGGAGAATTAAAAATCACTAATCTAATCTATAATATTATAATAATAATTAGCTAAACTAATAAAACTAACTTAACCATCACAATTCAAATTCACTAATATTCAAATAAAATCAACTCAATGATAAATAAATATCTAAACAAACATCTAGAACAATGAAACATCAATTTGTTTTGCATACAAACATGTTACTTCAATTATATAGTTATGAGCATATTTTATAAAGTACCATAGATCATTAAACTCTTATCATAAGTAAGTAAACAGTCTCTAGCTAGCCATTTATTCTCCTTATACCGGTGAAAAAGCCACGTTCTAATTTTACTGAACTAACCCCTTTGAATACACAATGACCTTAAATTCACGCTATAAAATTGCATTACATTAAAACCGTATTATATTTTATGAGAACTTCGAATTACTAAATCTAACACCTTTGGAAAGCCACTTCAACATTAGATTTATATCTCAAATTCACCTAAGATATCTAAACTGTAATACCTTTCAAACAATCCTAGTTGCTACTTTAAACTAGATAATGAATCTAAATATCACAATACACATTCTAGACTATGCATGCAATACAAAGTTCATGATTCAAATCAATAAATAATAATCTATTTAATCAGTGAATCAAAGAACACGATTGGCTTAAAGCATTAACCACATGATCATCTCATCGTAACTACATTGCAAAACAGATCTAGTTCATGTTCGAACTTTGTTTAGTTTGACAAACTACTCAATCATATTCATAAATAACATCCCAATAATATAAATAAAAAGGCATAGATAAATAACTTTAGAATAAATACTTTAAATCTTCGAGTCTTCTCCAAAAGCAATGAACAATAAAGCAATAAACTAAAAAAACAAACACTAGCTCCCTAGAGGTTGAAATATTGATATAAGTAGTATTTATATTATTCAAGGTAGTAAATATCCCTAACTAACTTAAACGCCTTGTTGTTATCT
Source organism: Stephania cephalantha (assembly GCA_039657325.1). NCBI lineage: Eukaryota > Viridiplantae > Streptophyta > Magnoliopsida > Ranunculales > Menispermaceae > Stephania > Stephania cephalantha. Next base: position 23,488,804 of record CM077576.1, read on the forward strand.
AAAATCTTCAAAATCGAACCCAGTGATTCCTCGATGATTCGGGTTTAGCTAAAATTGTTAGAAGAATCCTTGGGAAATCGGTCTCGGTTTCCACCAGTCTGAGTGGCAAATCTTGTGTGTATAGGAATCGGTCAGGAATCGATGGTTATGAAATCCAATTTTTTTCCTTCACTTATTGATGATTCTTTACATACTCTTTCCACTTGATCAATTCCTTCATAATCTTCCATTTTTACTTCATTTCTTCATATATTTCATTTATTACCTTAAATAACAAAAACAAAAGAAAATCATGTGTAATATAGTCGTTTACATCTAAAATTGTGCTAAACTGTACTATAAAACATGTCTAATTATTGACTTATCAACTTTCGCATACGGATCTCCCTACGTTCGATTTTCATTCCATTTCTCCCTGCAAAATCATATAACATCGCGAGATGGTTAGCTTGAGCTAAGTCTCCACGGTGGAAATGAGGGATTTGGCCGAAAATTTGGTAAATTCTCAATTCATGACATTTTCCTTAATTTAGTTTGATTTCTCGCAATTTTCGATTTCTCTCGTGGTGTTTTGATTGGAATTGGTAGAAATTGTTTTAAATTGGTGTTTTAGGTTGATTTGCGCTAATTTGGAATAAAATCCCACTAATGTGGGTCAGGGTTTCAGTTGTTATACCCACCTATTTAGGGCACGACCAACCTATATTACATTAGTCCCCAGATAATCTAGTCATCCTTAACCTCTCATCAATAAATAAACAAAATCTCGGCTTTGTAATAATCAAATATAAACTTAATTATCCTGATAGGATCCTAAATGTTAATTTTCAACCTCAAAGTTTCGTTTAGATTGATTGAATTAACCTCAAAATTTGGTAAAAGTTTTCATTTGCACCGCCCTCTATTCTATACCGCCCTTCAAAAATTCTTAAACAAAACCAGCGAAGCTTGGTGTAAATGTCGAAGGTCTCACAATCTACCCATAACAACATATATTACATCAATAGTATAAATATTCATCATGATCTAATTTAAAAGATCAAAATTAGTTTCATCTTTAACTCAACGCAAGCATAGATCCCAAAATTATCCAACTCCACCTTAAAATTGTTACAATCATTTCAAAGGAGATCCTAACGACACACGAACCCAAAAACCCATTTATACGAAATATTATATAAAAAACAATACATACATAAAGAGAATGAAACTAAGCAACTTAAAAAAGAATTTTACAACTTTCCATTTCCTTTGTCATCGCTCAAACATGTCATTACCCAAATTTTCAAATTCGATACTGTCAAACAAGTAATGTGGCAGCCCCAAACTCAACCCTGGGCACTGCCATGTCGTATCACATGTCACCAGCATTGCAATGTCATGGCCTGCTTATCTATGATGCCCCGCGACCTAACTGATTACTTACAAGATTTAGGAGAAACCCAAACTTAGCTAATTATTCTTCATGTAATTATTAATGTTTTTATTAGCTAGTTGACAAGTCAATAACTAGACACGTTTTATAATGTAATTTAGGTTGATTTTAGGCATAAATGATGAAATTACAATAGGTTTTCTCTTATTTTTGTGATTTCAGGTTTTAAATAGGAAAATGAAGAAATGAAAGAAAAAAAAAAAAAAAGCAAAATAGTCAACTGAAAAAATACACCAGCGATTTGAAATAACATTAGGGATCGCCATCTAATCGGCAACAAAAGAAGGCCAGCGAATCCACAGAGAATTGGAGAATGGACTATAAACCGTCAGCTAAATTGGTGGAGCACACCGAGAGCTAAACTCAACGATTTACTCCGTGATTTGTGTATAAGTTAGGAATCGCTGAGGTCGATTACATATTTTTTAAATTAATATGAAGAATTTGAGTTTATCTAAGATATGTATATGTAGGGAGACTATAAAATAGGCCAGAGAGCTTCGAAATAATTCTCATAATTCTTTCTTTTTTTACTTTCCTTTTGCTCTATATTAGATTTATTGTCTATGTTTAAAGATACTCTGGAGCTTTGATTTATATTAAGGTATTTATTTATTCATTATGTCTTTTAATTATATTTATGCATTGTTTATTTTCAGCATGAGTGAGTAGTCTATCAATCTAAACAAACCTAGACAATGTAATATATTTTGGATTGCTAGATTGTTAAAATTAATGAATAATGTGCTTAATGCTTTAAATCTATTCATACACATCAATCATGGAATTAATAAGTTATTTTTTAGTATTACAACTAAAGGAGATTAGTATTGTGTACATAGTTGCAAATATGTTATGTGATATTATGATTCTGAATCTATGTCTATAGTTATTGACAACAATTATAGAAGTAGTAACTAAGATTAATCTATAGGGCATTTCCCGAGTGGATGTTCTAGGTGATTGCGTTCTAAGTTGTTTATTATGCGGCTTCGGTAATATTGGCTTAAATTAGACATGGTTTTCATTGAACTTAATGCTACCGTATTTCTATAGTGTTGCATTTTATTCAATGGATATATTTATAATGATAAGAATGTGTCATTTCCATTGAAGTAAGAAAAATCGATGGATGGCTAAAGTCTGTCAACCTATTATGAAGTAGGGTTTAATGAATCTAAGATTCCATGTTTTGTGATTATAATTATAGTATTAAATGATATTATGTTCTACTATTTGAAAGTAATCCAAATATATATTATATTGTTTAGTGGGGTTTGTTTAGATGTTTGTTTATTTATATTGAATTAAATTTGAATACTGTTTAGTCTAGTTTAAATTTGAATTGTTTAGATTAATTTAGTTTGTTTGGTCATTTAAGTTTGTAATCATAGTTATTAGTTATTTAATATTTTAATTCATATTTAATTAGATCAACTAAATTAATAAAAAAAGAAAAAAATTACATCCATTTGAGATTTCAAAAATCCATATGAAGACGATATCTTATTTACCACTACTACAAGTTAATTGTAAAGTACAAGAAATTATTTTGCACGCTTGACACGTGTAAATTATTGGCATTGTTGCCAGGAATATTTATATAATTTTAAAGGATTCTAGACATTGTATGGTCTACATACTTTGTCATGTTAATTCAACAAGATATTTACATCTATTTGATCCTGAAATAGATAGAACTTTTATTCAGAGTTTTAGACAACAACAACAACTTAGGGAAAAGTTAGCTAACTGGATGGAAGACAATAATAATGATATTAATGACAATGTCATTAATAATATTAATGATAATAGAGTTATCAATAATAGAGAACTCACTTTTAGACAAACAAATCAAAATGTTACAGCATATGAGCCTACATGTATAGCATACCCTGATGGATTACCTGACTTTGAACTTAGATATGGATTTATTAGTGCCTTGCCTAATATCTACGGTAAAGACAATGAACACCCATAGAAATTCATAAAGAAGTATCAACATAAAGTTAATGGAATGAAACCGAAAGAAGAAACTTTATAACAAGTCAAACTTAAGGCTTTTCCTTTCGCATTAAAAAATTAAGCACAAGACTGGTTGTTCTATCTTCCACAAGATTGGATAAGTACATGAACTCAAATGTTAGAAGCTTTCCTAGATGAATATATGCCTGCTAGAAAAATTAGTTCCTATAGGAAGCAAATCACAGTTGCTAAGATGAATGATGATGAAAACTTTAATGAATTTTGGGATAGATTTCAAAGACTAATTTCTTCTTATCCACAACATGGATATACTCAAATAGTTTTATTAGAATATTTTTTTATGAAAGACCTAATCATTTTGAACAAAGACTACTAAGATGGTTAAGCTATTAGTTAATAATAGATCTATTCAAGTTAAGGCTTGCGGATTCTGTAATGAGGTTACACATCCTACGGATGCGTGTCCTACTCTACAGGTAGGAAATACTAAAGCGGTTAATACAATGATAAATCAATTTTCTGGTCCCCAGATAAATCAATATACTAATAATACTTATTATCCTAGAAGACCGAAACCAAATCTTAGTTATGGTCCTTAAAATCTGAATTATAACACTTATAGACCAAAAGCTCATATACAACCTGCACCCAATCAACAACCTCAAAAAAATACTCAATCTATGAATCCAAATTTAGAGCAAATAGTGCATAACTTTATGAGTCAAAGTCATCAAAACTTTATACAGATTTCTCAAACCAAATTAAGACTGACACTAACACTAATAAATTGAAAAACCAGTTAAGTCAAATTAATTTACAAAAATAGATAGGTTAAGTACTCAACAGAGTAGTCAAGCTAAAACACCTTCTCAAGCCATTGTTGCTCCTACTAATCAAGCACAAGTTAATGCTACATTTAGTGATAAGAAAGATACAACTAAATTTGGTAAGACACCTAAACAAAGTAATAAAAATAAGTTTCATAAGACTATTGAAGAAGAAGAAGAAGAAGAAGTAGAAATGATGGCTAATGTCATTCCTACTTGAGAATGGATGCTGAACAATTGAAATATACACCTTTTCCAGGAAGGTTATACTCGTGGTATTTAGCTTGAATTGAAGCATATGAAAAATGTTTACAAAAGTCTGAATAAATTTATAAGGATAAAAATGACAAGATTTTTGATAATTTGAATGAAAATATGTGTTCATATTATATTGTTCCACAATTATTAGCTGATGCTAAGGAGGAAGAAATTAATGAAAACATTCTTGAATCATTTAGGAAAATAGAAATCAATAAACCATTGATGGAATCAATTATGCAATTTTCTAATTATGATGAAGTTTTGAAAGAATTCTCTAATCAAAAGACAAATTTTTAGAAGAATCTAAGGAAAACTTAGGACAAAAAGTGACTGCTTTAATTAAAAAAGAAAGCACCTAAAAAATGTTTCGACCTAGGGATGTTTGGAATCTCTATCACAATAAGAACTTCTTTAATAGATTTTGCTATTTAGGATTTTGGAGTATCAATAAACGTTATGTGACTCAAGTTATATAAGTCAATGAAAATAGGTTCATTAACTAATACACCTATTAACCTTACTTTAGCTGACAATACCGTTATTGAACCCTATGGTTTACTAGACGATGTCTTAATCAAAGTAAATGACTTAATATTTCCCACTGACTTCTATGTCATGGAAATGGGAGACTTAATATCAGCCAAGTCCCCATCTATACTTTTAGAAAGTCCATTCCTTAAAACAACTAAAATGAAGCTAGATATCTTTGAATGAACAATATCTATGGAGTTTGAAAATAAAAATGTCACTTTTTATTTTAATGATTAAGATATCTATGGAAACTCTAATGAATTTGATAATGAACAAACTAAGGATAATGAATCTATTCAATGAAATCATCATGAAGCCGAAATACATGTTATTAATGTAGTAACAATGGAAGATGGAAATGTTTAGACTATGAACAAGCAAGGTGAAGATACTTCTAATCAACATATAATAACAAAAAAATGATGGGTTAAAAAATTAAGCAATGTTAAGAATAATAACATGGAGGAATCTAAATCTACAAAAAATAAGAAGAAAAAAAAAGAATCCAATAATTGTCAAGCTCGATGATCCAAGAGATATATATATATATATATAAACAAAAAAGTCAAATTGGCTTGGTACTTTAAAGCTATATGTGATACGGGTTCTAGAGCAAAGTATATGCCAATTCATTTTTTCCTTCACACTCAATTGGAATTGGATGTACTTGCTTCCAAAAAAGTTGTCTTAGCAAATGGATATTCAGTAAAATCGATAAGTACGGGTACTAATATACCAATTCAAATTGACAAGTATATTATTCCAACAGACTTTTTGGTTATGTCATACTTCATTAATGAAGTCCTCCATTAATATTAAGACAACCTTTCTTAGCCACTTCGCAAGCCGTCATGTATACTCTAAACAAGACAATTACTTTTCGAGTGCATGGCCGAGCAATCACTTTATGGAATGGCACAATAGTGGATAATCTTACATTTAAGTTTATAGAATAGTCTAAAACTACATGGTTTCATTGAGCCAATGACAGTAAACAAAAGCGCTTTATGGGAGGAAACCCATACTCTTTCTTTAATTTCAGTTTTTTAGTAGTAGGATTAGTTAGTTGTTTTTATAGTCTCTAAACTTTTGACTCTTATAATGGGGATAATTTAGGAATTCAATTATGGAATAGTTTCATGTAAGGGGGTTGATCAAGCTAATTAATTTTCATACTTGTATTGTTTTATGCATTAGATTTATGTTAATTAGTTGTTTATGGCAATAAAATCAATTATTTAATACGTTTTACAGTTAAACTTTGAAAATTTTGAATATTAATTCCTTTATTAAATATATATGTGATAATTAAATGGGAAAATTGATTTAATTAGAAAAATAGTAAAAATTAAGCTAGAGATTTTTTAGCCATTCTGATTTGTACTGAAAATCGCTGAGAAAATCAGCAGTAGTATGCAAAAATTTTAGTCCAAATCTAAGTCAACGATTTCTCACCAACTTAGTTTTACAACTAGAAATTGATTGGCAAATCGCTAGCCACTAAGGCTCATTTCCAATAATTTCATCAGCGATTCCTCAACGAATCCACTTAAACCATGATTCGCTAAGAACGAATTCAAGTTTTTTAAAAATAGAAACCTCAAATCACCATATTTAAACCTTCACACTTACAAACCATTGCAACCTTTCGATCAAGAGATCAATTTTTGACTAGATTCAACCTTCTAAAGTTTAATTTTAGTGTATTTAAGTGATTCCTACTTCAATCTTCACACATTCAGCCCAAAACGTGATGAGTTTTGAGATTATAGAGCCACCTAGGGCTCGAGCAAAGGAGTTCGGATTGGAGCTTGGAGAAGTGTTATAGAGAAAAGTTTTGAGTCCCATACTTGAAAGAATCACTTTCAAGAAGGTAATCAATTAAAACCTTAACATCTTATGGATTAAATTTTTTATTTTTAGTCATTTTTGGATTGATTTTTTGGATAGGAACTCAATTTCAAATTTTTTATTTTAAATGATTTTGATATCGAACGATTTCTATTATACTAATAGTATGGGAGTTATGTGATGATTCATTTATTACTATCAAATTTTTGAACTATTTTTCATATATGGCTAGGAGATTGAATTATATACGTAAGCTAATTTGAGACTAAGCTTTGAATGAGTTTGGGGGTTTTTTGTGAATATTTATCGATTGATTTGGATTAGATACAAAGTTTGTTTTTGCCAATGCTATTCTATCAACTTTTATATAAATTTCAAACCCTTAATTTCAAAATGCTTTTCTCGATGATTTCTTATTCTTGATAGATAACTTGAATTTCATCAAATCCGTTTTTGACAAATTTGGTTTCAAATGACTTTACAGGTTAATTTTTTTACTTACAATGTTCCAAATGGCCGGAGGTGATAAAGGTAGAAGTACACGAGAAGAGAAGGGTAAGGAAAAGTTAATAGATAAATCGAAAATGAAATCCAAAGTTTCCTAAATCTACCCACATAAATATCTTTCAACACACCTAGGATTAGACTACAATGAGATGTACTCCACCTTCTTCACTCAGTTACGACACTGAGGATGATTATGTGGATAAGGAGGACATAAATGAAGTTGAACAAGAGATACCGATGGGGGAGAAAACTATGAACTAAGGAAATAAAATTTTGTCAATGAGAAGGCCTACGAAAAATTTAGGAATGATGTAATTAAGGATATGAAGTTGATCCAGGAAAGGGATTTAATGGGAAGAACGAATTGAAAGTATAGGCCTAGGATCTTAGACATCATAGAGGCAAGAAACTGGGGTTTACTGACTAGGGATTACAACCACCTAGACCTAGAGGATGTTCCTACTGAACGGGGTTGTGAAGCTTTAGTGCGAGAGTTTTACGCTAATGCATGTGGAAGTGAAAAAACTCTGAGTCCCAAGTTCTAGAAAAGACAATGGACTATTCTGCAGTAAGAATAAATTAGTATTTTGGATTACCGGAGTTTCATAAAAAATAAAACGATGAGTACCAGAAACACGAGTATAGAATTAAGTACCATTTCCCCACCGAGACAATAAGGGGAGGTTTAGAGGCAATCCATGGAGATGGATTATTTTTTGATATGGAGGGGGTTCCTAAACACATAACCAATAGTTTGTCTTTTTAGGAAAACCACTAAAGCTTGGTGTTATTTCATCAATGCCAGCTTACAGCTGAGCCTGCAGTATTATGAGATAGCGAACTACAAAGTCGCCCTAGTTTACCACATTGTTATGAGAATACGATACTTGGATGTTGGAAAATCATTTATGAATCAATTAGTAGTGTCATCACCACTAAGACAAATGATGGACTTCCTTTCTCCTTAATAATTACACCCTTTTCTAGGATGGACCAAGTGAACATGGCAGGCCTCGACATGGATGTTTTACCAGAGAAGACTATCACTGATGAGGTTATAAAGAGATATGGAAGAGTGAATGGTTATAAAGACATAAAGGACGAGAGAGAAAGGGTTGAGATAGCCAAAAATGAAACATAGCAAAGAAGGAAAATCAAAGACGGCACGAGGAGAATCTCAGAAGATATGTTAGAAGCTAGAAATGATCCAAACGTAGAGCAGCTGGCTAGGGATTATGACGTATTATACATGAAAGGATCAGAGTTGATTTTCATGGGTGCAATTTGCGCAATCAGATGACCACTTTTCGTAATCAAGAACTGTTGTTTGAGAACTAGATAGCCTTAGTAAGGAGCATCCACAGAATGAAACGTACGATGTCCAATATAAACAGACGACAAGGAGCCGCGAAGTTTCATGTACCATTTATGCATATGAGATAACCACTTAGCAGTAATCTTGATGTTCCGACATTGCCATATCAGGATTACCATCTCTACTACCCCATTATGAGCAACCAGTCCTAAAGGATTGATCTAGTGGAGGATGATGATAACGCGACTTCCGGACGCCGACATTGATTCCTTTATTCCTTTTTATTTTCTCTGTCTCTGAGTGATACTGTGAGAATCCCTCTATGTAATACCGGTAGTCGCTATATACTATGTGTTTCTTGATGATATTTTGTGTTAATGGCAATATATGATGTGGTATATTCTATTCAATGTTTGGTTATGATAATTAATTCGATTTTTATATAATGGTGATATTTATTCATTAGATTTTTATGCACTCTCTCTTATTATAATTTTAAAATAAATTAATTCGTGCTTATTAAATTTATGATTTTATCAATTCTTTTGTACTTCACGTGGTATGTTTGTTATGTTGTTAATCACACTTCATTTTTAAACCTTGAGGACAAGGTTTAGAACTAGTTTTGGGTATTTTAGGTGAAGTATTACATTGATGGAAATGAAAGGAAAAAAATGTAGAAGAAAAGTTCAGAATTACTTTTAATCTAATATTCAAGTGAGTCGATGATAATTTTCAAATTTCTTCCGAAATCAAGTAAGTATGAAAATCATTTTTCTTTATTTATAGTTAGGAAAAGAATGAAAATGAATATATAATAGATCTTGAATTGAAGTGATATTTATATTACCCAAGTGAATTTTATGATAGAAGGAATCAGTGTTTATACTTTTTTTATTAACTTTACTAATTGATGTATACACTTAATTGAATGTCTTGTTTTAGTCATGATAATGGGTAAAAGATCGAAACAATAGTGCAAGATGGACAAGATAGATTTCTAAGAATATTATAATACAAAAGCTATTTATTAAATATTTTTTTCAGTATATATAAAGTTATTATGCCATAATTGAAAGAAGAAATGGGCGATGAATTTCTATAAGTTAGAAAAACTGTTTTCTTCAATTTTAGTGGACACTGAGAAGTGTTAACAAGATTTTATAAAAAAATATATGAAGAGTCATATAGATTCCAAAGGAAACGGAGTAGGGAATCTCTAGTGGGAAAAAGGTGAGAATGTCTAAAGGAAATGGAGTAGAGACTCAAATGTTAAAGTAAAAGTAAAAGAAATATGTTAAAAAGAAATAATTAGAATGGAGTAGAAGAAAAAGAATGAGAGGCGAAAAAGATGGATGTTCTTAAACTTTTCAAAAGAAAAGATTTAACTCGAGAATTTGAAGCTAGAGTTCAATGAAGTATTACTTAATCTAATATGTTTTAAAAGACATATTCATTGGTATCTTGGCAAAATTCGTATTGATTTTGATTGTGGTACTATTATAAAGTATTTTTTAAGATTGAAGTTAATCTAGTGGTTTTTGTGTTTTGAGATTCTATATTAGTTACCATAAGCTTGATGCTTGTCAGTGGAGATTGAGAAAACTTATGTTGTGCACTAGCCTTGACAATAAACTTTAAATTCTAAAGAGTGTTACATTAGGAGGTTGAGTTATCATTAAGGGATGTTTGGATTTGACTAAATCATTCTATTCTATCATCACTTTAATTTACTTGTGGGTAATATATATTTTCATTTGAAAATCACTTCTATTTTAAAATTTATTTAGAGTTAAGATGAATTAGATTGAAATTAGTATATAAGAATGAAAAGAGAATATGATTAATAGCATTCGTTTGCTCGGGACAACAAAATGTTGAGTTTGGGGGTATTTGATAAGTCAATAATTAGACACATTTTATAGTGTAATTTAGACTGATTTTAGGCATAAATGATGATATTACACTAGGTATTCTCTTGTTTATGTGATTTCAGGTTTTAAATAGAAAAATGGAGAACTAAAAAAAATAGAAAGAAAAGCAAACTAGTAAACTAGAAAAATACACCAGCGATTTGAAATAACACTAGGGTCGCCATCTAAATCAATAGCAATAGAAGGTCAACAAATCCACAGCGAATTGAAGAATGAACTATAAATCGCCAGCTAAATCGGTGGAGCACCGATAGCTAAGCTTAACGATTTACTAAGTGATTTGCCTATAAGTTAGAAATCACTGAGAAATAGCTAAGGTCGGTTACGGGTTTTTTAGATTAATATGAAGAATTTGAGTTTATCTAAGATATGTATATGTAGGGAGACTATAAAAAAGTCTAGAGAGCTTCGAAATAACTTTTTCTTTTTGTTCTTCCTCTTGTTTTCCTTTTACTCTACATTATTTCTATTGTCTATGTTTGAAGATATATTGGAACTTTGATTTATATGAAGGTATTTATTTATTCATTAAGTCTTTTTATTATATTTATGTATTGTTTATTTCTAGCATGAGTGAGTAGTCTATCCATCTAAATAAACCATAGATAATGTACTATATTTTGGATTGCTAGATAGTTATAATTATTGAATCATGTGCTTAATGCTTTAAATTTATTCATACACGTCAATCATGGAATTAACAAGTTGTTTTTGCGTATCAACTAAAAGAGATTAGTATTGTGTGCATAGTTGCAAATGTGTTATGTGATATTATGATTTTAATCTATGTATATAGTTATTGACAACAATTATAGGTGATTGTGTTCTAAGTTGTTTATTATGCGGCTTCGGTAATATTGGCTTAGATTAGGCATGATTTTCTTTAAACTTAATGCTATCGTATTTCTATGGTGTTGCATTTTATCCAGAGGTAGATTTACAATGATAAGAATGTGGCATTTCCATTGAATTAAGAAAAATCGATGGTTGGCTAAAGGCTACAAACCTATTATGAAGTAGGGTTTAATGATTTCAAGATTTCAAGTTTTGTGATTATAACTATAGTATGAAGTGATATTATGTTCTAGTATTTGAAAGTTATCCAAATACATATTATATTATTTAGTGGGAGTTGGTTTAGATGTTTGTTTATTTATATTGAATTGAATTTGAATATTGTTTAGTTTAGTTTGAATTTAAATTGTCTAGATTAATTTAGTTAGTTTGGTCATTTAAGTTAGTAATCATAGTTGTTAGTTATTTAATATTTCACGTTTAATTATATTAAATATATTAATAAAAACAAAAAAAAAATACTTCTCTTTGAGATTTCAAAAATCTGTGGAGACGATATTTCATTTACTACTACTACAAGTTAATAGTAAAATACGAGAAATTATTGTGCACGCTCCACACGTGTCACCAGTTAGTCAATCTATCAATTTACAACACAATTTTACAGTGGAAGTCATTAAGATTGAGTAAATTAGGCATTTTAACTATCTTCAGCCATGGAAAACCCGACAAAATGATACCATCTATATAACAAAGGTGAAATAAGTACAACAACAAATCCATATACATGTAGTCAGTATTCTAGAGTCCCTAAAACCTAACAAAAGTAGATATATATGTACTGTAATCAAACACAATCTGGTGTAGAAATAATTCTTAGAGGTAATCGCCTAAAACCTCCTTGCCCTTGCTCATTGAAGGATCTGCACTCGATTATCCCAACACAAACAGATGACAACTCCAGTGTGTAAACTCCCTAAAGAAAACAACTGAGCATTCAATTGATAGAGAAGTCAATAATAATGTTAAATAAACATGCGAAAATAAATAGGAAACTGTAAGATCGTCGCATTTGTAAATAATACCAATGTAAACCAAATGGTTGTGTCACGCATAGCAGACTAAACTATTCTTTGGATTTACTCCCCATGATCCTTCTAGTAGGTGCATCCACCCCTCCAATAGGCGCACCCACTATTCATTCACTCATCTCAGTGGCTGGCGTAAACCTATGACGCACCTATACATGTACCGAAAAAGTAGCTCGAGTCGTCATTCACCAAGGAGTCCTGATACATATGCTATAGTTTAGCGTACTATAGCCCGTACAATACAACACCGAATAAAACTCGACGACAAACCAAAGCAGTGATAGAACATGGACATGAATAGCAAAGAAATAGTAGATAGAACAATTGAAATAGTTAAATATTCAAGATGTGTTTCTTTAGGGAATTACGTGCCTTAAATCGCACTCCGAAGTCCCGAAAATACCTGATCCACCCCAATATGCCCTCGAGTACTGCACTATAGTTCCGAGTCCCCTAGGATCAATTTCAAGTGTTTACATTGATTATAGGTATTTAAAGTTAAGTGTGCAGGTCAAGTCTTCAAAATAGCCCCTAAAGACTAATAAAGTTTCAATTTCTGTCATGTGTTGCAACAAAATTTTGGGCCCGAAAACGTTCCAATTGCAAAAACTTCCTAAGAAAAAAGTTGTTGGTCACTATCTTAACTTTCCAAAGAGGTTTAGTTTGCAAAATTTCAATTTAAAATGGAAAAGATATTGCAATTTTACCAAAATAGCTCAAATTTGAAATAAATCCGACTAGCAAGATTGTAAAAATCATTTCTCCCAGTATATAGCTCCAAAAATCGTGATTTTTGGTCATAAGTCATCTAACATACCCAATAATAACATATTACAAGATCAGTCCAATCCGATAAGTATTAAGAGGAGTTACGCCCTACAAAGTTTGGCTAGTTTTTCATAAAAATAATTGATTCTACTACCAAGTTTGGCTTAATTCTTTTGAAACCAAAGTTATATGATATGTATATGATTCATCTTCAACCTTAGAAAAACATGAAATCAAAAAAGCAAAACCATTCAATAACTCTTGGTCATGCATGAAAACATTTTTATCGAAATCGAAACAAATAAGGAGTAGAAGTTGTTACCTTTTCTTTAAATCCTTTATAGTTTGTCTTTTATATACTTAGATTATCAACTTGATTAATTACGCAAATCCTTAATTTGACTAAGTTAATTACTTGGACATATGTCCTTATTCGAAGCCACTTATCTCACATGAAAAATGCATGTCTCCACTCACTAGTTACTATTTAGCCTAGGATTCTAATACATATTCATCATCTCCATACAAATCAATGGTTTCCAATTTGTTTGTCCAAACTATAGTCCCATTAATCTATATAAATTAAATTTACAAACTTAGACACTTAAATTCATGTGGTTAGTGTATTTTGTTTCATTGTTGACACATTAGTGGTCCCACTAACCCCCGACTACCTAAAATCTTATGCCCGCGTCTCGACATGCATCTCGAGGTGTGCCATTACTAGTGTACCAAACTAATATGAGTTACACTAAGGTTTATTTATTCATCTTAACCCATACTGTCTAGCCTTAGTGTTCCCATATTACGCCTACCTAGTACCCGCATCGACATGCTTTACGAGGCATTTACGCGTCACATAATCTTACACGGTATGGCAATTAAATACACACGTGCAATAAGTTATGCAATAAATAGTAATTAACATCGCAATTATGCGATCAACAGACAAAAATAACGATTTATGCCTAGTCATGAGTGTCCTAGCCTATCCAAGGTGTCCACGTAGGCGTAAGCTAGTGTCCGAGTCTGAAATTAAATGAAATAACAACGTCAATAAATATTGGGCCATTACAAGTAAATCACACACTATCCAGTACACCTTTAATAATCAAATACATAATAATCCAAGAAATTAAACGAACTATATATTCCAAGGAGTTTAAATAAATTGTGAATCCATCTCGTTTCTGTTATCTGACCACAATCAGATAACATCCTCCTAAAGTGGTAAGTAAGAAGTAATAAGGACTTATGGACTGAGAGGATAACCAAACAAGTCTCGTTCTTGTAGACTGTAGGAGTATGATCGATTCAACGTGATCTTATGATAACCGCGTGATGAAAAATATCAGTGACTCTAGTCCCTCAAGCATAATTAGTGTTCTTGTGAAGACAAGTCACCAAATTAGACCAGACTCAACCCGATTCTATCTAATCAAAAGCCCTAGACCCGGTTCGACTGGGTGGCACCTTTTCCCAAAAATCCCTGAATCACTCCAAATTAAATCCTCGGAAGTCTAAATCCCAATTTTGACTTCGAATTATGATTCAACATCGAAAATTAACCTTGACTAGGCTTTTAAAATAATCTTCTTAATTTCGAACATTTTTAAGTATTATAGCACGCATTACAAGGTAAAACCCCGATATAAATCCTAGAGAAAATTCGAAAATCCTCATTTTTCATAAAAATACACAATTTCCATTAATTTATCCAAAAATCCCATTATCTTGAATTTTTTCCTAATTTCGTAGGAGTTTTATTTAATTTTTGAAATTAAAAAACATTTTTTTATTTATCTAATCACTCCATGTACCCAATTGGGTTTAAGATCCCTCCCCCCACACCCATCGTCTTCCTCAAACCCTCAGTAGTCATCTCCCTCCCACAACGCATCTGTTTTCATCTCTTTTTCTTTTTCTTTTTCTTTTTTTTTTTTTTTTTTTTTTCAATAGATTTCTCACCTCTCTTCCTCCTCTCTCCCTCACAACCAACAACAACAATAAATCCAAATTCGAACTCGATCCTAAACCAGTCCTTATATACCACAGTCTTCTATTCACCAGTCCATAAATAAATAATTATATGAACATAATTACCTATCTCAATGTCACCAACGCCAATAACCCACTATCCTTCAATTTGAACAACATCGTTATCCCACAGTGAGGAGAGATGCAATTTTTCAGAGAGACATAAGGGGGAGAGAGAGAGGGAGGGAGAGCAGTGAGGACGATGAGGAAGGTGAGGGAGTAACGATGAAGACGATGAAATGGGAACACCCCCTACATGTTCAATTTTGTTTTTATAAAAAAGAGGTTGATTGCCCAAAAGACCGAATTGCCCCTCAATATTTATTCTTAACAATACATTCCCAACGCTCTTTTTGGTAATTTTGAATTTTTCTATTTATTATGTAATTATCTCTTCAATTTTTGTCCAAATTAAACCCCGAAAGATACTCCAATTCAACTAGAATTTGGAGAATTTACAAATGCGCTCTGAAACTCTCAAACAACTCATTTTACATACAATTCGAGGTATGGGGCCCACGTTAGCTTGTTAAATCCAATTGTTCACAAACTCAGATTTTTTAAACTTAATTGTATTTATTTTTCACAAAATTCAAAACGAAGGTTCGGGTCAACACTTTGATTATCCTGAGACTCGTTTCGACACGTATCTAGAGATGAAACCCCATAAATTTTGGTTAACTCCAATTTTGAAAAATAACTTAATATTATTTTACACAAAACTAGGCAAATATCACACAATAATAAAATTACTTGTAATTTTTTGTTGAGGGTCGCTATGGGCACCCCACCTATTATTGAAGGCAAACCATTGTTGAGGGCACCAAGTGGTTTACTAAAGGCACCCTAAAAAATTGATTGAAATCCTAAAATTACCCCTAAGTGCACCCTACCACCAATCCACCAATTTGATATGAAGGGACAATTTTGTCACTTGCATCAAGGTAAAATTTAGAGGAATGAATAACCATAAATTTTGGGTGCCTTTAATAATAGGTGGGGTGCTCGTAGCGGTGCTTTTTTTGTTTCATCAGTCCCTAGCTTCTGACTCGTACCTTAAATCATAATTAAGCTCCATTAATCCCTAATTAGTTACACGTGTCGAGCGTGTACAATAAGTTTCATTTATATCGTTATTTTTTGTAGTAGTGATAAGTGAGATCATCTTTAAAGGGATTTAGCAAAACTTCTTTAGGAAAAAGTCTTTCAGTAATTTTTATTATTTTTTATTTTAATTCAATTAAAACGAGAATTAACAAATCACTAATTCAAACTATAATACTATAATAATTAACTAAACTAATAAAACTAACTTAATAATCACAATTTAAATTCACTAATATTCAAATCAATTCAATTGAATAATAAATAAACATCTAAACAAACATCCAAAACAATGAAACAATAATTTGTTTTGCATCCAAACATATTACTTAAATCATATAATTATGAATATACTTTAATCTCTTAATAAAGTATCCAAGATCATTAAACTATAATCATAAGTAAGTAGACAGCCCCATCAATTCTCCTTATACTGGTGGAAAAGCCACGTTATAATTTTATTGAATTAACCCTTTTAAATACTTAATGGAATTACTTTTAAGCAATAAAAATGAATTACACTTTGTGAAAACTTCGAACTACTAAATCTAATACCTTCAGAAAGTCACTTCCATATTAAATTCAGATCTCAATCCACTTAGGACATATAAACGGTAATAGACATTTTAAACAATCCTAGTTACTACTTTAAACTAAATATTGATTCCAAATATCACAATACAATACATTCTAGACTATGCATACAATACAAAGTTTCATGATTATAATCTGGAAATAGTAATTTATTAAATTAATGAATTAAAGAATACGATTACTTTAAAGCATTAAGCACAAATCATCTCATCATAACTACATCGCAAAACGGATCAAGTTCATGTTCGGACTTTGTTTAAATTAATAAACTATTCATTCATCATCATAATAAACATTGCAATAAAGTAAATAAAAGACATAGATAAATACATACGAATAAATAATTTAAATATTCAAAAAGTCTCCAAAAGCAATGAGCAATAAAGCAATAAACTATGAAACTATATTATGGTTCCAAGAGCAATGAAATAATAGATCTAAGTACTTAAGGCAATTGATTTCATAACCTTTGGATCATATATATAGTATTCTAGGTAGTACATATCCCAAACTAACTCAAACTTCTCGTGGTTATCTAAAACTCTCAAAATCAAACCTAGCGATTCCACTTATTGCTCAAATTGCTGAAAAAATTCTTGAAAAACTGCCTTTATTCTCCACTGATTTGTTGATGATTCACAGTGTAAATCCCAAATCGCTAAGGATTCGCCAGTAGTAAATTCCATTTGATCATTGATTCGTTGATGAGTCTTTGTGTACCACTTCTATTCGATCAAGTTCGTCATTTTCATCCCTTTTTACTCCATTTCTTTATATATTCTGATTATTACTTGAAATTAAAAAATAAGAGAAAACCCCGTGTAATATAGCCTTTTACATCAAATATTACCTTAAAATATACTATAAAACACTATATAATTTTTGACTTATCACCTACCCTCAAACTCAACACTTTGCTATCTCAAGCAAATGAATACTCTCAATTATACTCTTTTTTCTTCCCTCATTCTGATTTCGTAATTATATACTCTTATTCTTAAATAGAAGTGATCATTAAATAAAAACATATCACCCTAATAAAAATAAAAATTATAATAAAATAAAAAGATTTAAAGAACAACTCTTTATTTGAAAACTCAACCTCCAGTTATGCAATACACCTCAGAATTCAAAGTTAAATCAATTACCAAGGCCAAGCCACTATATAGGCTTTCTCAATCTCCATTGACAAGCATCAAGCTTATGATAACAAATAATGTATCTTAAGATATAAAATTACTAAATCGATATCATTTTCAAATAATATTCAAAATGCCACCACAATCAAAGTCGATTGAAATTCTTAATCACTAATCATGTGTCGTGCGTGTCAAGTATAACATGTAATAGGTTATCAAATCCTACTAGAATGTAGTAAAGGTAAGAACGGGGTCGAATCCATAGGATTCAGTCAAACTAAATTTAACAAATAGAAAAGTAAATCGTGGGTTTTTTTAAAGAGTTTTACTTAAAAGTCTACTAAATAAGAAAGTAAATAAGTTGTAAATCAGATAGTAGAAACATACCTAAATCTAAGAACCCACAATCTAGCCATATGTCGTTTCCATGTCTTGTATCATTGACTTTAAAATATGGGATTCAAAATAGTTTTTCCTAGGTAAGCTATAGGTGTTGGTTTCACCAACATCCTTGTCCCCTATTCTCGATAGATAGGTCAACCGCTATCTAAGTACTTCTCTTACTCAACCGCTATCTAAGTACTTCTCTTACTCCATCGTACAGCCTTGAAAAACCGTTCTCAAAACTTAACATGTGAGCAGCACTAACAGCTCTGTGGGAACACCTATCCCTAGACAACCTTGGGCAATCGCTCTCAAGATTTAACCTAGTTCTCGATGTTACTCATTAAGAGCAATAAGTGTGTCAGGTTTCTTGCTCTAGGTGATTGCAACTTCTCAACTCGGTTGGCATCATAGACTTAACTTGATTGATAGCAGATCAAAGGGTTTATGCTTAGAGATTTGCAATGAATATACAAACTCTAAACTAACCATTGAGACATCCTTAAAAACAAGAACACAAAGATATAGAACTAAAACAAAACCCTATTATTATGGACAATCTCAATAAAACACAGAAAACAACCTACTACTGGCCAGAGAGCTTCATCCCTGACCTAGGTATTAAATAACTTAGTTGGACAAGGCTACTCCACCTTTCTCTACCCCTAAATCACTCTAAATATAATATATTTTTGTTCATTGAGGTCCCTCCTTTATATATGTAAGCTTGGGTACAAGAACAAGAAAGCCCGAAAAATAAGAACCTTCTAAAAATACAAAAAATATATCCAGCGATTCTGGCACCGTTAGTGGCACCGCCATTATGTATGGACAGTGTCGGGTCATGACGTGGGGTCTTTATGGAAAGTTTTGGTTTTCAAGTCAACTGAAACTTCTATTTTTGAGTCTGGCATGGTGGGTGACGCTGCTCGTGTTAATTTTAGCGCCTTCAGTTCAATCTTGATGTCGTCTATCAATCTAGCCTGATGCCTTAGTGGCGCTGCTGCTCCCTACTGGCACCGCTTGTGTTTTTGCACGACGTCGAGACTGTTGCTACTTTGACCATTAGTTGACTTCTTTCCCCAAATTATCTAATTCATGCATAAATACTCAAATGCCCTGTAAATCTCTAAAGTAAACATATAGAGCCATAAAACATGACTTTGGACTTGATTTACATAGCAAAACATCTATGAAATAGTGCACAAATAATGACTCATCAAATACCTCCAAACTTAGAACTTTGCACGGCCCAAACAAAGGTTTATCTGACTACTACGATCAAATATGTTGTAACAAAATTGAGTGATGCTTTCCTAAAGACTTTATACCTACTTTGTAAAATAGTGGAGTCCTTAAAATTGAAACTTGGTCAATTTGTTTAACAAGAGACTCAGAATTTTCAAACACAGGTCAATCATGATCATCTTTCAAGACAAAATTTTTAAGACTAGAAGCATTTAAAAATCATAACCTTCAATTTAATTTTAGGTTTTCTAGGTCTCTATATCAAAGCAATAGATCCTAATCGATCTCTTATCGGACATATTCATTTAAATGGATCTTATAATCACTTTTTGCATATATCCGTATTTTTGCACCTTAAAGAGTTATTATGGCTTATTTGAAGATAGGCTATTATTTAGTTCCGGCATTGGAAAAACTTAATTTCCCTAGTTGCAAGCACTCGAGCTAAATCTTTCTTTATAGGAGTTCATTTTTTCTTGAACTTTTGTCTTTTATTCAACATGAGATCCTCACTTCCCACTTTTATGGTTTTATTGTATGGCCCCTTCTCCATTTCCCTTGGATACCAATTTTTCTTTTTTTCCAACCATCAATTTCCCTGTTCCATTTCCTGCGGAACTTGTGGGATTCTTTAATTTTTTAAAGAATTCTTTTGTTAGCACTTCTGACTTCGCTAGAGTTAAGTTAGTTTTTCAATGTAGAATCTTCAAGCCCATATTATAGTAAACTAGTCTACTTCTTCCTCTTATAAGTGCTACATTTTTAACAATTATACTATAAATGGATAGTCATAGTTTTAGAATCTTAGAGATTTTGAGTTTTCCCGCAAAGTTAATTCAACCACTTACCTACTTTGGTCTCAAGTCATGGCTTATCCTTACCTCAAGTTCATATTTATTTTGTCAGGTAGGTTTAAAAGCTCTTCTACTTCTTCTAAGTCTGAAGGTAAATAGGGTGACCAAGTTTTTAATCCAAAAATTGAAAGAAAAGTTTTTCTCATAAGTAAGACTCTATAAAATAGTAAATATATTAAACTACATAAAACATGCATGCCTTACTGTACTATTTTCTAAGTAATGGGATGAAAGGGAAGAACTACCACCTTGATTCCACTAAAGGCACAAGTAAACGATAAAAATATAAAGCTTATACCTGTGGGTCTTCAACCAATGATTCTATCCTACGATCCATTCACCTAAACACCCCAAACTTTTTTTGAACCTTGTCCTCAAAGTTCAAAATGAGCTAGGCATATCAGTGATGTACGTGCCACAAGTATAATAGCTCGTTTTTAGTAATAGTGCAATCAACTTATGTTGATCATGATATCGTTCTCAGGGAAAGGTTTTTGCACTAGTTGCTAATACCTATTTAACTTGAACTATTGCTAAGGAATTTACTTTTTAATTGGTTTTTATACTAAATTAAACTAGTATAACAAATCAAATTAACTTTACTTGAACTCTTATATTAAGGGTATCTTAGTTCACAACTTAAAATATGTAATTTAATAATATGCTTTGTATTAATGTTTACATCTCAATATGTTGTGTGCAATGCCTAATTAGAATAGACAGATTTCCCTCAAATCCACTTCAACCCACCATCGTGACATAGAAGACTCTATTGTGTGAATAACGTAAGCTCCATATTATTTTAAGTCTCAAATAATTAGATTCATAACCAACTAAGTTTACAATCCATTCCTCCCTAATCAACAACTATCTATCGATGTTGTGTATTTTATGGTTAAATTGTTCATGTCCGGATTAAAAGCTTCAATGGCCATGATAACTTCTAAAGCCTAAGTCCATTAAATATATGGCCAGTATGTCTAAAGCATTATGCTCAAAATCAATACAAATTTTAACCAATGCACTTTTTATTATCATTTTTATTCATATTCAAAGCATAGTATTAATACCATAGGATCCATTGATCCCTAAGATAAATAGATTACTCACACTTCATTGAAACACACATATCACAATTCATAATGGAAATCATTGCAAATCAGAGATAAATATAAATATTACCTTGAGTTTAATCAAGGAAACCAAACTTGAATTGCAAACGTGCAGTCTTCAATGTTTTCATCACATAAACTCCTTGATACTCAAAATCAATGTAAAACCTATGCTAAATTACACTAATGGTGGCTAATAGTTGGTTTGTGGTGAGTTTAACATGTCCTAATACCTATTTATACTCCCTAATTACAATTAAAAACCCTACTTTACAATATAACTCGAATTAAAATTCCATTTTCTATTTCTTGCGTGTTTGGCACTGTCACTTATTGCCCCAACACTGTGCCTTATAACCCACTGTGCCACCACTGCGCCAATACTGTATATGCATTTCTTTCACTCTATGGTGTCCCGATGTTGTGTCGTGCTCCTCTAGGGTGATCCCCTATACTCCAAAGTGCCGCCACTGCGCCGGACCTCTAGAGTTGATTTTTTTCACTTTTTTTCTCACCCACGCCATGCATTATGTTCCCACGCTATGCCCTTTCTTCCCATAGCGCCACCTTGTGTTGCCACAGCGCCAAGAGTGTTTTTGTTGATTTTTGCTCCGTTTCTTCCCATTTTTCCTCAATTCTTTCCTTTACACCTTAATTCCCTGAAAATGCAATAATACCCTGATTTAGAGCTCATTTGAGGATATTTATACTTAATATATGATTAAACTAACCCTACATATATGTATAAATAATTACTTATCAAATCCCCTAAAATTAGGATTTTGCGCGTCCCGAGTAAATGTGTATTCTACTTAGTCTACTAATAATTAATTCTCTTTCAATTTACATTGTTCATGGAGTATCCTTTAATTTACTAAGTTTCAAGTTAATAATCCACTCAAAAGTTTTTCTTTGCAAAAACATATATTTTTAATACGCGTAGCTTTCACAACACATATTACTTCACTTTCAAAACACTAAAGTATATATCACAACTAAAAACTATCACTACTCACAAGTTTGTTTTGTTTCAACACTCAAATAGCAAGTATACAATCTCATGATTTCTCATTAAGCTTAAGAATTCATAAGTAAGCATAGATCATACTCGTCTTTGGTAGACTTTAGTACTCGAGAGTCTGTAAGACTTAACATAATTGGAAACGAAACTTAACTCAATTAACTACTCGTACTTGAGCTAAATCTTTTATTTGAAGAGTTTTAGTTTACTTCCGCCTTCTTTTCTAAATTTTTTTCTTTTTCTCTTTTTTCTTTTCTTCTTTTCATATTTTTTTTTTCAGTCCCTGTTCTTTTTCTTCTTGACTTCATTCTTTTTACATTTTTCCAACCATCAAGTTCTCTGCTCCATTTCTTGTAGAACTTATGAGATTCTCTCATTTTTTTCTTTATTTCTAAAACTCTTGTTAGTGCTTTTCACTTTCACTAAATCAAGTAAGTTAACTCCAACTTTTAATATACAATGTCTATTTCATCCCCTATTTGCACTAAGTCTTTATTTACTTTTTATTTTCAAGTAAGATTCACACTTATTATAGAATCCTTAGAGATCTAACTTTTTTCCACAAGAAGTGTTATAATTCTTGCTTTTGTTTCAAGTTCAAGGTCTTCCCTAACTCTAGGTTTCTAATCATGAAATCACACCGATATTGCTACATTTCATTATTTCTTTTTCAAAATTTAAAAACATTCTTTTGAGTTTCATATCAACAAGATACTTGTAATCTACTCATCTAGAATTAAAGGTGTCAACATGCAAATGAACTACTTATTCATTACATATTACTATATATAACCTAATTTATACTAAAACATTCATATAGTAAATAAATGAAAATTTTATACATTACCATGTTTTCCTCCTTAATTGGTTCAAATTAAAATTTTAAACAATCATACATGCAGTGTTTATCCTTATATCTCTGTCTATATTACAACTTCCTATAGTATAGTGTAGTGTTGATGCCCCAAACTTAAACCAAACCTTTTCCTCAAGGTTTAAAAGTAAGCCTGAAACATGAAGAAACTAAAACACACAAACATATGTAATCACACAAGTTATAATAAACTAAACATAGAATTAAAACAATTAAATAATTAACAAGATATCCCAAATGTAACTTCTTGATGTTTTATAGCTATTCGCACAATTCGTAAAGCTTATCCATTTCGATGAATTATCACCCGATAAATGGTCTTTCCATCACATTTGACACAAACTTTCAAAATTTAGAACTAATCCGTTTAAATTGTAATGAACTAAAATAAATAATGTACTAATTGCTTAATTATTTTAAGAAAAAAAACCCTGGGCTTCCTCCCAGTAGCGCTTAGTTTATTGTCCTTAGTCTGACTTCTTTTAAGCTCATTTAGACCGAGTCTAACTCGAGAAATTTCATTTGCATATCAGAGATTTAGAATAATTGCTCATCCATAAATACTTCGGTTACTGGTTTCCATTTATATCCCTCTTTATGAGGTAGCCTAGATAGATGATCTACAACTAAGTTTTCACTTCTTTTCTTATCCTTGATTTCCCAGTCTTCTCGCAATAATAAAATCCATCTAATTAACCTTGGTTTGGCATCCTTCTTGGCAAAAATATAGCGGATTGTTGCATGATCAGTATATATAGTGACTTTGGATCCCACTATGTAGGCTCTAAACTTATCACACGTAAACACCATTACTAATAGCTCTTTTATGTGGTAGTATAATTTTTTTTGTGCAAGAGATCCATTGTTCTACTTGCATAGTATATAGCTCTAAACATTCTATCTCTCCATTGACCTAACACTGCTCCTATTGCATGATCACTGGCATCGCAAATTATTTCAAACTTAGAATCTCAATCTGGTACTACCACTATTGGTGCAGAAATCAAAGATACTTTCAAGGTCTCAAATGCTTGTATGCATGCCAAGCTCATTTCAAATGGAACATCTTTTTCCAACAATGTGAACAATGGGTAAGTGATTTTTGAAAAATCCTTAATAAACCTTCTATAGAAACCCACATGCCTTTGAAAACTCCTTATGTCTCTAATGTTTTTTGGTATATGAAGTTTCTCAATTTGCACAATTTTTGCTCTATCAACCTTAAATCCATGAGCAGACACTCTATGTCCCAAAATAATTCCTTCTCAAACCATGAAATGACACTTCTCCCAGTTCAGTACCAAGTTTATGTCTTGACATTTTTTCAATACTAAAGCCAAATTTTGCACGCATAAATCGAAAGAAGCCCCAAATATCGAAAAATCATCCGTAAATACCTTCATAATATCCTAGACCATATCAAAGAAAATAACCATCATACATCTTTGAAATGTTGATGTCGTATTGCATAATCAAAATGGCATTCGTCTAAATGTAAATGTTCTATAAGGGAAAGTAAATGTCATTTTCTCTTGATCTTCTGTTGCTATGGCAATTTGATTATATCCCGAATATCCATCTAAAAAGCAATAATATTCATATCATGCCAATTTGTCCAACATTTGATCAATGAATGGTAGTGGAAAGTGATCCTTTCTCGTAGCTTTATTTAACTTTTTATAATCGATGCAAACTCTCCACCTAGTTACTGTTATCGTGGACAAAATTTTCCCCTTTTCATTTTGAATAATGGTCATTCCTCCCTTCTTTCGTACCATATGTATTGGCAAAACCCATGAACTATTTGAAATAGCGTAAGTGATTTCGACATTCAACCATTTCAAGATCTCTTTCTTTACCACTTCTTTCTTCACAGGATTCAACAAGCTCTAAGTTTCAATTGATTTTTTATGATTTTATTCCATTAAGATCTTGTGCATGCAAACCGTTGGGCTTATTCCTTTTAAGTCCTTGATTGTCCATCCCAATGCTGACTTATACTCTCTCATTACTTGAAGTAATTTTTCTTCTTCCAACTTCGTCAATGCTGCTAAGATGATCATGGGATATGTTGAAATTTCTCCTAAATAAGCGTATCTCAAATGTTCTAGTAAAGGCTTCAATTAAATTGTTGGTTCAATAACTTCGTTTTCCACCTCCGTCTCTAATTTCTCAAAACCTTTATGAAACTTAGGGGTCCTATTGGTGCTAAAGCATTTACTGCTTCCTGAAGTTCACCCTTCACTGTAAAACTTGATTTTATGCTCTGGACTAGATATTGATCATCTGGCATATAGTCCGAGGCTATCTCAGTAACACAATCAAAAATTACATCTCTGACTTTGATACTCTTGCATTGCTCTCCCTCACTCAAAAGTTTCTAGGTTTTATAGATATTGAATATAATTTCCTCGTCATTTAATCATAACCTTAACTTTCATTCTTGAATGTCTATCAATGCTCGTGCAGTTGCTAAGAAGGGTCTCCTTAAAATTAATGGTACCACCGAATCCTCTTTCATATCGTACTACGAAATCTACGGGAAAAATGAGCTTATCCACTTTACCACACATCTTCAACCACTCCTTTTAGATATGTCACTAATCGATCGATCTACTAATTGCAAAGTCATATTGGTTGACTTTACTTATCCCAATTTTAATTTCTTAAAAACCGATAAGGGCATCAAATTTATACTTGCTCCCAAATCACATAGGACCTTATCGAATAAATGTACTCTTATCGTGCATGGAATAGATAAACTTCTTAGATCCTATAATTTCGGTGGTAACTTTCTTTGTAGGATTGCACTACACTCTTTAGTCAAATTCAATATTTTGTAATTTTCTAGTCGCACCTTTTTCGCTATTATGTCCTTCAAGGATTTTGTATAGTTCGGCATTTGTTCCAACACATCTGCGAACGGGATGTTTATGTGCAACTTCTTAAACATTTCTTCAAATTTCTTGAACTTTCCCTAATCTTGATGTTTCTTGAACCGTTTAGGATATGGTAGGGGTAGGTTTATTAGTGGTGGATTATCCAAAAATGTGACTCTTCATGGTACCACATCTTTTTTCTTCCTATCTCCACCTATTTTCCTTTGAATCGATTATGGTTCTTCTGCTAATGTTACTTCTTTTTGGGTACTAGTATCATTATCCTAGTGTTCTGCATCTCTTGGTTGCTTTGCTCATCAATTTGATTCCTTATGTCATTTATTATATTTCTTGGCCATACTGGATCATTGGTTTTCCTACCACTCCTTAACTGGACTGCATGCATATTTGCCATTTGATTGCTAATAATGTTACTCAAAAACCATTCTTCATTTTGTGAGTTCCTAGCATTGACAAGCTGACTAATTTATCTCTCTAAGTTCTTGATGGATTATGATTGTTCATTATCCATCATCTTCATAGCTTGCTTCACTTCTTCTCTCTCTTTCTCGTGCTTCACATGACGCTCCCAATTTCTCTTGTCCATGGCTTGCAAATGCTTTTCAATTGACTTTAATGAAGTCATCTCTTTGTTTTGCCCCAACTTCCCTTGTTGGACTTGTTGTTTAAAGACTTAAGGTAACTTTAATGCATTATCAGGATTTCCGCATGAGAAGTTTAGGTTGTTGTTGTTGTGTCCTTGATAAAACCGTTGAGGAGCCATTCCTCTCGGCCTGAAGTTGTTCCTGTAGCCTTTGTTGTTCATGAAGTTGATTTCTTCATAATCCATTCCTTGTTGTATGACCATTTAGTAACCACCATGCCTTGGTGATTTATAGGTTGTTGTGCTACTTATGGACCTTGGTGTCCCATTTGAAGTTGTTCTATTTGACTACTCAGATTTGATAGTTGTGCCATAATTATAGCTTGCGTATCAATCTCGTAGATGCCTGCTAGTTTCCTTATTAATTATGGAATGAGTACCGGTGATAGAGTTTTGAGACATAAGATCAAAGAGATCCAATGCTCCATCCTCATCCTTAGTAAGTAAAGAGGCAACAGATGCGGCATCTACTAGCATTCCTGTGTTGTGGTTAATCCCATTGTAGAAAATCTAGAGTTTTGACCATTTCACGTATCCGTGTCCCGTACATCTCCTCAGCATCTCTTTAAATCTTTCCCAAGCCTCGCCAAGAGACTCGTTGTTTTCTTTCTCAAACTAATTAATCTTAAGTTTCCTTTCGCTGACCTTCATTAGGGAAAAGAACTTGTTGAGAAATATTTCATTGATTTCCGCCCATGAAGTCATACTCCCTGCATTCAGCCCTTGGAACCAGGATTTGACTTTTCCAGTGAGAATGGGAAAAGTCACGTCATGATCACCTCTTTTGTAACATCGATGATGTGCATAGTGTCGCACTTCTCTAGGAAATTCTCGACATGTGCATTTGGATCTTCATTGGATAGCCTACTAAACAGACTATTTTGCACCATGTTTATCAGAGACGTTCTCAGTTCGAACTCGATGGTGTTGGCAGGAAGCCTCATCACTCTGTTGTACCTCTCTTGAACTTCTTGCTTGATGTAGTCACAAAGGCACCTTTGTCCTCGCACTCTCTCCTACACTACCAGATCACCTGCAAGTTGACTATTCCCACGGCCCTATTGTTTGTTTCTTGCTTGCTCCTTAGCCATCTTCACTCCTTTTTTTTCTTTCCTTTGTTCGTTCTTTCAATCTCCGCATCATAAGGCACTAGGTCCTACTCTCCCTTGCTATGCATGCACTAAGTATCCCTGAAGAGAAAACATAAAGAAACTAAGTTCAAAGAGTCAAACTAAAAATAAACCCTATTTTTGTTATTTTCTTTTTCATAAACTGAAAATTAAAATACTGAAAATAAAACTTAGCAACTTTTCAAACTAACTAAGTAAATCTAATGGCTACCTATCTCTGACAATGCACCAAAAACTTGACATGCATGCTGCAAGTCTAACAGCTCGCTTGTAGTAATAGTGCAATCAACTTATGTTGATAACAGATATCATTCTCAGGGAAAGTTTTTTGCACTAATTGTTAATTACCTATTTAACTTGAACTCTTACTAAGGAATTCACTTTTTAATTGGTTTTTATACTAAACTAAACTATTGCAACAAATCAAAATAACTTTACTTGAACTCTTATATTAAGGATATCTTAGTTCACAACTTCACCTAGGTAATTTAATATGATGCTTTGTATTCATGTTTACATCTCAATATGTTGTGTGCAATGCCAAATTAGAATAGACTGATTTCCTTCAAATCCACTTCAACCCACTGTCGTGATAGAGAAGATTGTAATGTGCAAACTAGAACTCCACCTATCAGTGTGAATAACATAAGCTCCAAGTTGCTTTAAGTCCCAAATCATTGGATTCATAACCAACTAAGTTTACTATTGGTGTCTCACTAATCAACAACTCTCTATCCATATTTTGTATTTTACGGTTGTACCGTTCATGTCCAGATTAAAAGATTCAATGACCATGATAATTCAAAAGCCTAAGCTCATTGAATATGTGGCCAGTATGTCAAAAGCATTATGCTCAAAATCAATACAAGTTCTAACCATTGCATTTTTTATTATCACTTTTTATTCATATTCAAAGCATCACATTCATATCATAGGATCCATTGATCGCTAAGATAAATAGACTACTCACACTTTATTGAAACATACATATCACAATTCATAATGGAAATCATTATAATTCATAGATGAATATAAATATTACCTTGAGTTTAATCAAGGAAACCAAACTTAAATTGTAAACGTGAAGCCTTCAATATTTTCTTCACATAAACTCCTTAATACTCAAACTCAATGTAAAGCCTATACTAAATTACTCTAATGGTGGCTAATAGTTGGTATGTGGTAATTTTACCATGTCCTAGTACCTATTCATACTTCCTAATAACAATTAGAAACCCTACTTTACAATTTAACTCGAAATAAAACTCCACTTTCTATTTCTTACTTGTCTGGCATTGTGACTTACTATCCCGGCGCCGTGCCTTATAACCCACTGCGCCACCACTGTACCAACACAGCATACTTTCTTCTTTCACTCCCGGCGTCGCGTCCTGCTCCTCCGGTTGCGTCTTTTATACTCCACATCGTCGCCACTGCGCCGGACCTCTAGAGTTGATTTTATCACTTTTTCTTCTCACCCACGTCGTGCATTATGTTCCCACGCTGTGTCATTTCTTCCCAAAATGCCACCTTTTATTGCCATGGCGCCAAGTGTGTTTTTTTGAATTTTTGATCCGTTTCTTCCCTTTTTCGTATATTCCTTCCTTTACATTTTAATTTTCTTAAAATGCAATAATACCCTGATTTAGAGATCATTTAAGGATATTTATTCTAAATATACGACTAAACTAACCCTATATATACGTATAAATAATCATTTATCAACCAAACATTAAAAATGATGGAAATAGATAGATATTTGATGTCGTGTCGTACAACAACAGTAATAGTCCTTGTTTACTAACTACTTGGATATGTAGTGAGGCAAGTATGGGGTCGAACCCACATAGACTGGGGTTAACTCTAGGTTATTAAAAGGGGTTTTAAAAAGAAACCTAATCTAAACTAATAACTAATTAATAACTAGGAAAGTAAATGCGAGA
Organism: Stephania cephalantha; assembly: GCA_039657325.1. Lineage (NCBI taxonomy): Eukaryota > Viridiplantae > Streptophyta > Magnoliopsida > Ranunculales > Menispermaceae > Stephania > Stephania cephalantha. The sequence goes on from CM077576.1 coordinate 23,519,088, forward strand.
GTAAATAAACATAAATATTATTAAACTAACAAAATAAATAATAATTCCAGATCAATGAGATGCATAGACCACTGTAAGTATGATTTAGTCGTCGATTCGAAAAGGTTATTTTTTTATCAAGGCTTATGGATAGGCTTATAGTGACTCACGCCACCTCATTCTCCTCATGTCAGTGGAGGGAACGTGCGACACAACCACATACTACCTAGACCCGCAAAACCACCGAATATGTCGTAGGCTTTCAAAAAACTAGCAGCAGTAGCGCTCTATGAGAACACCTATCATGAGTGGTAACTAGCGTCGGATTTTCCACCAGTCACGTGTGGAAATCACAATACACTACTACCCATCTCACATCCTAATTGCACACGGACACACCGGTTGCCAACAGACAAGGCCCCGCTAGCCACCTAACGTGATCCCCTTTATCGAGCAGCGGTAGGATTACTAGAAATGAATTCTAACCTAACTAGTAGGCACATGCATTTACACATCAGATAAGTAGAAAATCTAAGAATCTAAGCTGTAGCAAAGAATCTCATAACAATAATGCAATAGAAAATATAATAATTTAATGAAAAATATGGAATCTATGAATTGAATCTCATAAATCACTACAGGTCTCCTTGATGCAGACTATAATTTAGCCTACTAATATCATATGAATCTCCATTAAAAAATATAAATACAACTATAAAAATAAAATAAAATAAAATGAGTGAAGAAAAAGATTAAGGGAATGGAGAGGCAGATAGGAGAAAACGGAATGGGGATAATAGAATAGAATGGTATATATTGACCGAGAGAGGAGAGTTTTATAGTGTTTTTGGTCTCTGAAAGATAGAATCCCTAAAAATCATGAATTTGATTCATGTGAATCGAATTGATTATTTAACTGGTTGGATCTTTGGGTGATCAAGGCTACACTTGTGTCGAGGAGAGCTCAGTGGCCAAGATCGCTATTGGATGGACTCGCTCGCGGTTCGAGGTAGATCCAAAGGAAGCTAGACACATGAGGACACGAGAGGAGAAAGAACATAAAAGCTCATACGTTTGAGTGGTGAGAAGACTCGTGCGCCTAGGAAGATCATTGGTTGTTGAACATTGTTGGAAGGTTGGCATGCAAGTCGAGGATGATCTGAGGGAAACTCGTAGGAGGTGTGATGAAAGACTCATGCACTTAGGAGAATCTATGAGTCTCGAGGAGGATTGTGGGATAGCTTGGCTAGAGGCATTCACAAGACTCGTACGAATGTGTGGGAGGTGGTGGGATATAGTGTGGCACATATCTCGAGGTAAAATGGAGATTTTTGGCTCGCTGTATACTCCATGTGTGTCTGTTGTTGCGTCATCTGGTTGCTCCATCACTTCTTGATATGTACACAATGCGTGTCTCGAGGAAAATCTAAGAGATGGTGCAGCACACTACACAAGCACTTGTACTTAACCATTTTTACTCAATTCCTTCAACCAATGCATCCCAAAACTTCTTCCAAACCACCAAACAACCAACAAGGACCAATGTAAGTCCTACGTGACTGTCTCGAAATACATGCAAGTGCACTTTTCAATGCCAATCATCAAATGCACTCTGAAAGGACCTTAATTTAGTATTTTTCATCAAATTGCCTCTTTTGGTCCTGGAAAATCAAAAATAAAGGATTAGTGCTATAATTGGATATTTAACCTATGAAATCACAGTAAATACACACTACATATAGTACAATTGCACACTCATCAATATTATATATATAATACTTCATGCATGGTTAGGAAAATAAGAAAAACAAAAATTTATCGATTACTAAGTACAAAATTGTTCATTGGCTACCTCCCAGTAGCGCTTTTGTTTAATTTCGTTGGCCCGACGAATTTACTTCCCCCTAGTCGGGGTCCAAATCAATGACTCCGATTGTCGGTACGGAGAATTTTTTGAAGACTTGCTCTTCGTCATGTAAGATCTCACTCCCGTCTTGGAAGAGTTTCGTCTTCTTCCATATCCAAATGCTAATGTATCGTAACTCCACATCAATCAACGCTTCAGCTATCGCTAAGAATGGAAATCCCAACATAAGTGTTTCACATTGGTATTACTTCCAATAACCACATAGAATTATATGACGAACATGAAATCTCCTATGCAAACATATACATTCTCAACCATCCCTTTAGGTTTCTCCACCATCCTGTTCCGATATATCACATTAGTCTCAACATCACCTGTGATAAATAATCCACATAGGTTGAAGGTTTCAAATTACATTATGTTGATTGTAGCACCTGTGTCACATACCAGTCTAAGGAACCTCTTGTATCTGATATTGCATGGGAGCACGGTCATCATAGGGTGTTTCTCGGATTGGAACTGGTAATGTAATATATCAGGGGTACAATCCCCTTCTCCTTACTATCATCCATTCTTACGTGTTTGGTCCCTCGTTCAGCGAGTTGCAGGTTCTGTGGAGGCATAATACCGATACGCGCACCTCTCCATGGAGGCTTTCCTCATGGGACTATCTCTGGTTCGATCTCTCCTGAGGCCTCCTCGTTCCATGCATATGCATCCATAAAGATCTTATTTAGAATAATAGTGGAACAAGCAAAAAAGTGTCAAGATATGTGGAATTTTAAAGCTGAATACTCTTCCTTTATGCTCAACAAACACAGATCCCATGACTAAGTCAATGTTGGCTCTGCATGTACAAAGAACTGAGAATGGCCTGGACTTGTGTGACTCTATCATGTCGATAACGTGAAAGTCTACACGGAATTCCAAATCCCTAACATGTACCATTAGGTCTTGGATTACTCCATTTGAAGAGATCTCCTTGCCGTCAATGGCATGAGTTTGAGTCTTCGTCTCGATCAACTCACTAGTCCCTATAGAATTATGGAAATATAAGGACATCACATTAATAGAACCTCCCAAATCAAGTATTACGTTTTCCAAATAAATTCCACCTTTTGGGCAAGGGATACCTACTACCCCCGAATTGGCACATTTAAGCGCGATATCGTTGAGACATCCCTGGGGTTTCAGTGGTCATCCAATTTGGCTTCTCCTGGGGTGATGGTTTTGCACTTCATTCTCTAAGGTGTCGCCATCGCAAATAATAGTGTTCACTTACGCGCCTGGTGGGTAAGTACCCATATTTGGAATGGGGTAGGGTTACGAAAGTAATTTCCCATTTTCCTCAAATCTTCCCAATTGTTGTGCAATTTGGCCAACCTGAACCTCCCGGTTTTAGTTTGCGGCATTTGCATCACTAAGAGCTTTCTCAGTGTTCACCTGGAACTGTTTGATGTTTCTAGCAAATTGGCTCTATTGAGTCGCTAGAGTATTAATCATGTCTACTAGTAAGGAATGACTAGTCACTAGTTCAGACAACTGTTGTCCTCAAAGGACAAAACATTGGTAATTCTGGTTTCGAGGCTCATAACTAAAGTTAGGGTTATTCTTCAATGTTGCTTGATTATAGGTATTTGCAAAGGGCGTTTGGGTTTGCCTTAGAATTTGTTGCCTACGACATTGACTTGTTGATGGTCCTCAAATAGAGTAGGGCATTCATCAGTCGGATGGCTTGGGGCTGAGTAGAACCCACAAGTTTTAATATGCACTTAGCCATTATTCAGGAGACATTCCACTAGGGAAGTCAATTGATCAATTTTCTTGTCAGTGGAGCTAGTAGTAGCTCCAATTGACGAATTTCGGCGTGTTTCATCAGTAATATCCCCATATAATCAGGACTGTTACGCTATGTCCTTATAGAATTGCTTCATATATGCATGGGTTTTGTCACGAATGTGACCACCATAAGCAATGTCAATCATACACCTCTTTAAACGGGACATGCTGACATAGAAGAACCGGACAATGGCCTTATCGGATTGGCCATGTTGTGGGCAATTGGCAATTAGGTCATCATAGCAGTCCTAATAATCACCAAAATACTCACTGGTCTTCATCTTAATACTACATATCTCAGACATGAGTTGGGCTACCTTATCCTCAGGGAAACATTCCCAAAAGAACTCATCTTTCATGTCGTGCCATGAGTTAATGCAATCATGGCGAAGATAAAAGAGTTATTGTTTGATTTTATCCTTTAAGCAGAATGGGTAAGCCCTAAGCTTTACTGTATTCTCTTCCGCTCGAGGAGGCTTTATAGATTGACAACTTGTCTGAAACTCCTATAAGAAAGCCACCTGGTCTTCGCTCTCCATGCCATGGAAAGTGGGCAGGATGAGAATAAAGCCAGACTTAAGCTCGAAAGCTTCACTGTTTGGTGGAAATTTATGTATAGGAGATGCTAAGCAAGAAGATTTTGTAGATCTTCATTGATATGCCCTATGGTAATCTGGCGATCAACGCCTGCATGGCGACTGTCCTCAGCTATAGTTGGTTGAAGAAAACTGGACTCTTTGTTTAGATCTACCCTAGCCAACTTTCAATGGGTTTTGTCGATTTCTGAATAGAAAGGTAGCAGTGAACCAGTCGATTTAGATCAATTTTTCCTACCGTGCACAAACTAGTATACTCAAAGAATAAAACAAAAACAAAAAGAAAACAAATGTTAAACTCAATTTGGAACTGAATCCCTGGTAATGGCACCAAAATGTGATCACGTGTCGTGCATGTCAAATATAACTCGTAATAGGTTACCAAATCTTATTGGAATGTAGTAGAGGTAAGAACAGGGTCGAATCCACCGGATTTAGTCAAACTAAATTTAACAAATAGAAAATCGAATCTTGGGTTTTTTGAAAGAGTTTATTTAAAAGTCTAATAAACAAGAAAGTAAATAAGTTTTGAATCAAAGAGTAGAAATATACCTACGTCTAGGAATCCTAAATCTAGCCCTATGTTGTTTCCATGTCTTGCATCGTTGACTTTTAAAGATAGGTTTCAGACAGGTTTCCCTAGATAGGCTATAGGTGTTAGAGTCACCAACACCCTAGTCCCCTAATTCTCGATAGATAGGGCAACCACCCTCTAAATACTTCTCTTACTCCACCGTACAACCTTGGGCAACTGCTCTCAAGATTTAATACGTAAGCAACATTAATAGCTCTATAGGAACACCTATCCTTAGACAACCTTAGGCAATTGCTCTCAAGATTTAGCCTAGTTCTCGATGTTACTCACCTAGAACAACAAGTTGGTTAAGTTTCTTGCTCTAAGTGATTGCTACTTCTCAACCCTATTGGTATCACAAACTCAACCTGAATGATAACAGGTCAATAGGTTTATGCCTAGAGATTTGCAATGAATATACAAACTCTAAACTACCATCGCGACATCCTTAGAAATAGCAACACATAGATAGAGAACAAAAAAAAACACTATTAAATGAGAAGATCTCAACAAGATATTGAAAAAACCTATTGCGGGCTAGAGAGCTTCATCCCTGACCTAGGTATTAAAAAACCTAGTCGGACATGGCTACTCTACCTTGCTCTACTCCTAAATCATTCTTAATATAATATATTTTCATTCATTAAGGTCCCTCATTTATATTGGTGAGCTTGGGTAGAAGAATAGAAAAGTCTGGGAAATAAGAACCTTCTAAAAAAACAAAGAACTTATATTCTGTAATTTTTGCTCCGTCAGTTGTGCCGCCATTATGTATGGACGGCGCTGGGTCACAGAGTAGGGTATTTATAAAAAAATTAGTCTTCAAGTCAGCTGAAACTTCTAATTTTGAGTCTGGCACCGTGGGTGATGCCATCTATGTTAATTTTGGCGCTGTCAGTTCAATCTTGACGGTGTCTGTCGATATGGCCTGACACCTTGGTGGAGTCACTGCTCCCTGCTGGTGCCGCTTGTGTTTCTACATGGTTTCAAGCCTACTGCTGCTTTGACCATTAGTTGACTTCTTTCTCGGAATTGTCTAATTCACACACAAATACTCAAATACCCTGTAAATCTCTAAAGTAAACATGTAAAGCCATAAAACGCGACTTTGGACTTGATTTACATAGCAAAACACATATGAAAGAGTGCACAAATAATGACTCATTAATCACCAATAATTATAATTTCATATCCATTTGAATGTTGGAATAAAAATAATTCTTCACTTAACTTAGCTATAAGCACTCGAGCTAAATCTTTTATTTGAAGATTTTTCCATAAACATCCTTCCATTTTTTTTCTATATCTCTTTTCTTTCTTCTTCTTTTTTCTATAATTATTCATATTTCTTATATTTCTACTATTCCCTACTTCATTTCCTTTGGAATCCGTTTTTCTTTTTATAGGAATTCTTCCTCTCATTTTCCTACCAGTAGGTTCCCTACTCCATTTCCTTTGGAATCTGTAGATCTCTATATTTTTTATTTTTAAAAACTCTTGTTAGCTCTTCTCAATTTTACTATAGTTAAGGAAGCATTCTTTCCAACTTAGTAGGATTTATTGGATGATTTTGTTAGAACCCTCGTCACTAGGCCATCTGACAAGCCAAGATTATCTTAAACCTACTAATAACCTAGTCAGCCTAATTTTCCTTAAGATACAAACTGATTTTTTTCAAACCTAATCTTTTCATTTCTATTAAATTTCTTAATCATTAATAACTCCTAACTCATTAATTAAGATCGAAACATATTCCTTATTTTCATTAAAGATTTTGACAGCATCCCCTATTTCTAAAACTATACCGTAATTCCAATTTTCACAAATCATGAAAAACATGTATAGTATGGTGGATATACTGAATGACTCACAATCTACCCAATCACATATTTCGGTCACTAGTAACATTTTTTATCCAAAAAATACTAGAAAACTACTCATCGGTGTTTGTTGCGAACACATAATCCCATTAACCCATGTTATAGTTTATATATATAACAAGAAAAGAATCACATACATAGTGAGAGTATCTCAGCAAAACAAACAAATTCATAGAGCTAATTCTTCCCTTTTCCTCTTCTAGAGCCTAAAATTTCTAGCAAAAGGTAAAACAATTTCAGATAAGTAAACTCACACTACCCAGTACACTTGTAATAGCCAAATGCACGATAATATAAAAGATATTCATATTGAAATGAATTTAAATATACAACAATGCAATCCGTCTCATTTTTGTTATCGACCAAAATCAGATGATATCTACCAAAAGTGGTAAGTAAACAATACTAAAGAATCATGTAGTGAGAGAACCTGAGATGTCGACCCTCTGAGCCATAGGGAGTATGACTTAGCCTGTCCCGACAACACGCATGATACGCAGGTTAGCTAAAGGAATCAGTGACTCCGACCATCGACCAATACATGATGTTACCATCGCGAATTTCAGTTCACGGAACACGATGATATAGGATTACCACCGCGAATCACATGTTCACAGAACCCTATAAGGACTCTCGGGACGCAATCTACCATAGGATTTACTCACAAAAGTTATTCTTTGGGTTCTCAAGATTCCCAATCTGTCAAATTTTTCCAACCCCAGTGTATTTAAGTCATCAACTATACATTTCCATTTATATCTCCTTAATGGGCTACCCAAACCATGAAATTGAATTAACAATAATAATAGCCCATATCCCATTAAAATCTCCAAATTAAAGTTGCTTTATTTAATCCGATTAACAAAATCCACATTATATATAATAATACAAGGATACACTTACTATGTCAAGTTTTATAAGAAAAAACCATTAGTTGATGTAAATTAGCTAGCTAGAGTATCAAAACCAACTTTGCTACCAGATAAGTGTATATACACACGTACAACCCATGTTCTTCCACATCTATATGTATCTCATATATTTATTATCTTGTCATATTTATTGACGTTATTTTAATTGGCTAGTCAGCACATTTATTAAAGAAATAAATGAGAAATAAAGGGTTTTGCTACCACGTATAACGCACCAGCATGTGCACTTTCATTAATTTTACTTGACTACAGTGTGTCTTCCACGTACATCATAAAAATGAATTCCCCTCTACATGTGCTCCTCTTCATGTTATTTTTAAGGTCTCTGATCAACTTAAAGCACGCACCGCCTCTTGAAGTTTTTTTTACAATACTAATCCACTCAAATCGATCCATTTTCGTTTCTGGAAAATGTGAATCCACCACTACTATTAAATGGGTAACTACATTTCCATCAATATTATACCAAGGTGCTTTAGTTTTCTCAATCAAACTTGAATACATGACCCCCTGTTAGTACTTACTTTACTTAATATTTTAATTTAATTCAAGGCCAATTGAACTATTCAATTCTTAATCCCATTAACTAATGCCTGCAGAAACAATAGTAGGGTAGCAAATCAATAATTTATAGACTGTGATTGAAATTTGAAATAACCAAAAGTGGTTACAACCGAATACAAAAGTGGTTGTAATAGGAAAACAGTAATCAATGAAAGTGATTAAAATAAAGCATGTCGAAAAGTAAATCAAACCAAGACACCAGAGAACTTATTCACGCAGTTCGGTCTACGACCTATATCTGCGGGGCCACGTCCAATGTGAAAATCCATTAAGTTGAAAACTCAGACTTACATAAGACCCTTTCCTAATAACTCATTCATCAATCTTGATGCACTCATTCTCACACTTACAATAGATTCTCTCTCAATTCCTCATAGTGTGTCGAGCTCCCCTCGATTGGACTACCCAGATCCCCTTGGTAGTTTTACACAAGTCTCTCACTTGCACTGTGAGGCTCCCCCTCACTGGAATACTCAAGCCCCTTTGGGAATTACATCTCGAAAGAATGAAGTGAACAATACGTTCACAAATATAAAGTTAAATGAGATCCAGACTCTTCCTACTTTGGAATATATATAGACCAATGCAAGACACAAAACAACCATGATTCATCACACTGATCACGTGGTAAATGTGTCTCAAATCATATGCTATGTTATTAGCACATCTTATGTTGAAGTGGATAAGATCAAATTTGCAACTGCTCAATTCTAAGATCTTGTTGCAACTGCATAGCGTCCCTCTTTGCAATAGAGTTATCCTAATCCATAACAAACTTATTTGAACTGATTCAAGGATCAGTACCAAAATTGATTCAGAGATCAATAACAAATTGATTCACAGTTGGTTTCATAAGCACGTGAAACACAACTTTGCTGAGTCATTTACCCAAAGCAGCTAATAACAACAAATCACAATAAGGACACTAACAATCTACGCCTTTGTCATTATGTTGTCACAACCATGGTAAATTATCAAATGGAGCATATAAGGTGAATAATAAATCACCAATGAAAATATGAAGGATTAGTTCATTTTAGACATAAGTAACTACCTTCCTATCCACACCTTCCATCGTACTATTGGTCATTGAGAAACACAGAAAATATCATCATGAGTTACTGTCATCTAGCAAGCTCGAAAATAAGATACGAATGTAAAAACATAAATGAAATGTTGATATTCTCCATCATCTTAACAACTTCATCTATACTATGAATACAATTTAAACCTATGGATCATAAAAATAATGTTTGTCCAAAATAATTCGGTATAATTCAAAAATTAATTTAAAAGGAGAATTTTATTTGGAAAGCTAGCTTAAGATTCATCGAAAACTGAAAATGAAATTGGCATCGAAGTTTTAACTCAATTATAAACTTTAAAATTAGTTTTCTAAATAATATAAAACAATTTCGTCATAAATTCTAGTCTTTTCGAAAGCAAAACAAAACAAACCAAACCAAACTAAACTAAACCTCAAAACTCATTTTAAACTTAATTTTCAAACCAATTGCAAATACGTATAAATATACCAAAATTTTGGAAATGTTGAATTTCTAAAGAATAGATCATTGTAATCGTAATACCTAATATATTGGAATCAATGAAATCATTTATTTAAGGTAATAGAATGAACTCTAATAAAACAATTTCAAAAACAATCGAAAAATTTGCGAAAATCCTTCAAACCAGAAATTTGATAAAGTAAAGAGTTAGGGTTATCGTAATTGCCTTCTTGAGATTGAATCTCTCAAGATATAAGCTCTTGAACTCCTCAAGATCGATTTTTCAAGCTCTAAGGTGAAATCCCTTGAACCCTAATTCCGTTCAACACTCTAAAATTAGAAAATTTATGGGTTGAATGAAACTAGGTTTAGGTGTGGAATCACTTAAATAATCTACGATTGAGCTTAGGAGGGTTGAATTTTGGCAAGAAATTGATTATGTGGGTGAAAGGGTGCAACGGTTTGTGTAATGGAGGTGAATGTGTTTGTAGCGATTTGGAGTTTTGTTTTAAGAACTCAAAATCGTGCCCAGCGGTCCATGTGTTAAGTAGAATCGCTAGGAAATCAGTGGAAATGAGGTGTAGAGACTCACCGATCTGACCAGTGAATTTTATTGCAAGGCTGATGTCAGCCCCCACGTCCTTAAGATGACTAACTGGCATAGATTACTTTAATTCTTTGATAATCTAGTCCGCCTAATACATTCTTTGAACTTTGAACTCAAAATATTAATTATTTCAATCTTTTATAAAGCTTCAAAACTAATTTTATATCCTCAATGAAACTCGTTTCATGATTTATTCAATTAGAGCAAATTCAGAAATAGTATCCGCATTTCATAAAAAATTTGGTAGCATCCCCCTAAAAGTGGCCTACCAAAAAACTTTCACCTAATAGATAGCAGAATGGGGAGATGCCTCGAAGGACTCACAACTCCACAAAATTCATAATATATATCAAAATCGAACTTCTAAATTAACTTAGAGTCTTTGATAACTTAATTTCAACTTTATAATCACAAATACACCAAAACTGAAATATAAAATTTTCAATATAATTTAAATTAACTTATGAGACTCTCATAATCCTTCAACAAAACCTCACGTCCTACACCCACCCTGAGAATCCCAAAACAATACATATAAACAATTTAGAACAAGAATTTACTTTAATTGGTGAAAACAATCACCACAATCTTCGAGTCTTGTCCATTCTTCTTTTGCCATCACATAGAATTTGACATCATCAAAAACAACTCGAATATGTTATGCAAGTAAATTCCTACATTGATCGGTACTCTTGCAATTGTTAGTCTAATACATGAAGACATGTAATTGCATTTCCAAATAATGATATGCAATCCACTTTATCGCTGTCTCCTAACTAAAATTAGCATCGAATTCCAAAAATAGTACAGAGACAATATTAAGAGATCATGAAATGCAAGATAACTTGTCAGCGTTAGACTCTACCAATCTCACTTGATGGTATAGAGGTAGGACTGAAACCTAGTTTCAATCAAACCAGACTCCGAAACAAGCTTATCCCCCTCGCTCACTTTATGTATGCATGACCAAGAATGATAAAATGCAATGCAGACTATGTCAATTACAAGTACATAAATATTCAATCAATAGTAAAGATCACTATAAGGTTTACTTACTACTAAACTAACATTATGCTTAATTTTTGGGGTTCCCAAATCTTCAAATCACCTTGAAAATGGTTCCAATAGCTTCCCTGCATACCTAATTATATTATGGGTCAAGTTTCAAGTGAAACCAAATCACGAAACCCAATGCAAACTTCGGCCAAAGTACGTTTGAGAACATTTTCCATAAACATTAATTTATATAATTGTTTCAACTGGCTTTCAACTAGCCAACTTTAGGTAACTTTTTAACCTTGAAAAACTCAATATTTGTCATGATGACCTAAAAGGAACTTGTAGTACTCATATCATACTTTCCATAGACTCTAAGAACACTCAAATCGGATCACCAACGAAGAAGTTATTAATTTTCTAATATGGTATGCCAACTAGGCAAACTTTATTTTATTTTGAACTGAAAAACTTCTCCAAATCAATATTTTCGCAATTAAATCCTCAAAAATTGACAACAAACACCACAAAACCACTCGATACCAACATCAAAATATTCTCTACAACCTGTGAAGTCAAATTGGATAAAAACCAATAATCTATTCATCCTAAAACCTAACTGCAAGAAATAGCAACTATAAAAACATCACCAAAATAGTTATCAATTGAATCACATATGTTCAATTCATCAAAACCCTAACCCATGTCAGTGGGATTTATCCCAAGTTGATCCAAATCAACCCAATACATTAATTAACAATGATTTCTACCAATTTCTATTAAAACCCCACACAAAAAATTGAAAAATTGCGAGAATTCAAATTGAATTGTGGGAAATGCCCAGTATTGAGTATTTACTAAATTGCAGGCTAAATACCTCATCTCCGCCACGAAAACTTAGCTCAAATTGACCGCCTCGCGATGCTCTACGATTTTGCAAAAAGAAATCGGGGGAAAATCAGACGTCCGAAGCTAGCGGAATGAAAATCCGAGTGAGAGAGTTTGGAGAACGAACTGTTGTAGTTTGTTATGTTGAAAAAAATGAAATGAAATGATTCATTTCATTTTTTTCTTTTTCTTTTTATATATAAACCCATAGCTGCTTGTTAGTAGCTTAATTTCTTTTTATTTATTAATTCTCGAAATTCCTATTTTGACGTGCTTTAACGTCTGGTGCTCGTTTTCAATACGGATTTTCACCAAATTGAACCAAAATCTTGAGAAAATAGTTCATCTTCATAAAATGTCCATAACACTGGTTTTGGTCACACCAAAACTCTAAAAATCTTAACTTTGTCCACGACATACTAAAATCTTATGGACCAATTTTCTTGTCATATTTAGCCAAACGTGCCTTGATTTAGACTTAATCTCAACCGCGACCACCACCAACTAATACGAAACTCGAGACAAAGTCTTGTACCAACTTTATTCTCACATTACATTACCACCAATCCCGACTTGCACGCAAACCGAGATGAAGTCTTCATGTGAGGATTAACATTTGGTTAATTAGTTTTCGAACAACTAATAATTTATTTTCACTCGTGTCCTTCAGACACGCACTTGCAACCCCGAGTATGACAAACTGAGGATACACCTCAACACAACCCGACTCTATGATAAAATACCATATAATACATATAATAAGCATTCATTATACAAAAATAAAATATATCTTATGATCTCTGGTCCATAATGTGTGGATTCCACCTCAAATACTGAAATCCCAAATTAAATCCGAAAATACTTAATTAGCCACTTAATCAAGTTTATGAAATTCTCAAGTGTCACAGCCAAATCGCTGGGGATTCGCCATACTCAGATTTTCACTTAAGTTTTTGGTTTCAGTCACTGGTTTAGCTAGCAATTCTTAGTGTTATTTCAAATCGATGGGGATTCGCTATGCAAAATTAACTATTTTTTCTAATTTATTTCATAATTCATAATATATATATTTCATAAGAAATAATATAAAGGTAGAATTCACTAAAAATCTGAAATTCTGATTAGGATATGTAACTAACTAATAATTTTATTAATTAAATAAATAAATAAACAAACAAATGAATAATGCAAACTTACATAAATGCCATATAAGCAAAACAACTCAATCATTCCCTTTTATTTGAAATTACCTCAGAGTTTAAGTTTCAAAAATATTTCCAATACAAGATTCAAAAAGTAAGAGAATAAAAACATAATTTACTAAACTAAACTCCAAATAAAATTAAATAAACATAGAATATGGGCTGCCTCCCATAGAGTGCTTTTGTTTACTGTCGTTGGCTCGATTGAACCCTTCTAAAATTATGCTGGAACTTTATACTTAAATTTAGGATTATCCACTCCAATGTCATTTCAGAAATTGATTGCTCAACCATTAATTGTTAGAGTGATTATTTTGTTTAGAATATCCATGACAGCTTGAGTGGTGGCTAAGAAATATCATCCTAAAATTAAAAGAGGATCGTCATTAATAAAAGGTGGCATGACCAAAATGTCTGTGGGTATGATGTATTTGTCCACTTGAGTTGGTACATTCGTTATCACTCCTATCATTGAATTGAAGTATCATCGAGTAAAGAAACTCGTTCAGAAGAAAGTGCATGAGATTTGCATTAGAATTCATATCACACCGAGCTCTGAAGTACTAAGTCCATTTGGTTTTAATGTGCAAATGTATATCTCCAGGATCATTAAGCTTCACGGGGCTTAAATCCGACTTTTTCTTTTTCTTATTCTTATTGGATTTAAAATCTCCTGTCTTGTTAAGATTCTTTCCATTCTCCAGTTGCTCAACTCTATATTCTTGAGTTACTTTCTTTTCTTTTGAAGTGTCTTCAACTTTTTCTTTCTTTGGAACTTTTTTTGTAGTTTCCATTGTTATGTTCGTTATTAATTTTGAATGTGAAAATTTTGTCTTCAAATTTCATAGACATTGTTCCTTCAGAAATATCTAAATTAGTTTTAGTTGTTTTAAGAAAAGGTATACATAATAGTATAGGTAAAAGATTAGGTGATATTGAATCTCCCATTTCCATGACATAAAATTCGGCACTAAGTCGTGTACATGTACTAAAATGTCCTCTAGTAATCCATATGGTTTGATAATTGTATTATCTGCTAAAGTAAGATTAATAGGCGTATTAGTTAATAGTCGTATTTTCTATGATTCATGTAGTTTAAGTGACATTACATTTATTGATACTTTGAGATCTTTTATCATAAATTTTCTTTTTTTATTAAAGATGACATTTTTGTCCTAAATTTTCATTGGATTATTCTAAAAATTTGTCATTGGACTCAGAGAATTCTTTAGCAACTTCATCATGATGTGATTCCATTAAAAGTTCATTAATTTATATTTTCTTAAATGATTCAGAAATGTCTTATTTAATTTCTTCCTTTCTAACATCCGCTAATCGTTGTGGAACAGGAGAATTAGAATGCATATTTTAATTTGATTCATAAATATTATTATCTTGTTTATCTTCATTAACTAATTCAAAATTTTGTAAAAGTTTTTCATAAGCTTTAACTCTAGCTAAATACTATGGGTATAACGTTTCAGAAAAATGTGTATATTTCAATTGTTCAGCCATCGATTCCCTAGTGGGAATGACATTGGTCGTCATCTCTTCTTTTTCTTGTTTTATTGTCTTATGTACTTAACTTTTCTTTTTACCTCTCTTTGATATCTTTTCTTGTGTATGCGTTTTTTATTTTATTTTCACAAAATAAAGTGTTAACTTGTGCTTGATTAGTAGTATTTGTGGGTTGAATAGATCTTTTATTTTGATCACTTAACTTATTAATTTGTTGATTCATCTGATTTAATTGATTTTTCAACTTTTTAATAGACATATCAGTTTTAATTTTATTTTGAGAAATTCGCGTAAAGTTTTGATGACTTTGAGTCATAAAATTATGTAGTATTTGTTATAAATTTGGTTGCGTAAGTTGAATAGTTTGTTGAGGTTGTTGAATTGGTGTAGATTGTATTTGTGTTATTGGTCTATAAGTGGTATAATTTTGATTTTGTGGACTATATATAAGATTTGAATTTTGTTTTCCTTTTTTTGGTAGGAAGCATTTGGTTTTCTAGTGTAGTAATTATTGTTATTATATTGATTTCTGGGAGAACTAAAATATTGGTTCATAACCGCGTTGACTTCTTCGTTACTATCTTCTTGTAAAATAGTACACACATCCGTAGGATATGTAACTGACACATGTCGTGCGTGTACAATAAATTTCCCTCTATATTATACTTTTAATATTTGGTACTAGTGATAAATGGGAATCGTCTCCACAGGGATTTATCAAACTTTTCTAGAAAAATAACTTTTAAAGGTTTTTATTTTTTTTACTTTAATTTAATTAATTAAGACAGTAATTAAACTAACTAATAACTAACTATAATATAATAATAAACTAATTATATTAACTTAACTAACACAATTCAAACTCAATATCAATCAAATAAATTCAATTCAATAATAAATTTATATATATTATATCTAAACAAACATCCAAAACAATAAAATATAAACCCGTTTTGCATTCCAAACATGTTACTTCAATCAATATAGTTATGAACATACTTTATAAAGTATCCTATATCATTAAACTCGAATCATAAGTAAACAACCTTTAGTTTGTCATTTGTTCTACTTATACCGGTGGAAAAGCCACGTTCTAATTTTACCGAGCCAACCCCTTTGAATACACAAAGACATTAACTTCACGCAATAAAATCACATTACAATTTATGTAAACTTCGAACTACCAAATCTAACATCTTCGAAAAGCCACTTCAATATTAGATTTAGATCTCAAATTCACCTAAGACATCTAAACGGTCATACCTTTCAAATAATCCTAGTTACTACTTCAAATAGATAATGAATAAAATATCATAATACACATTCTAGACTGTGCATGTAATACAAAGATCATGATTAAAATCAATAGATAATAACATATTAATTAGTGAATCAAAGAATACAATTGGTTTAAAGTATTAAACACATAGTCTTCTCATCATAACTACATAGCAAAATGCATCCAATTCATGTTCAAACTTTATTTAGATCAACTAACTACTCACTCATAATCATAAATAGTATTGCAATAACATAAATAAAAGACATAGATAAATACCTCTGGAATAAAATACTTTGAATCTTCAAATCTTCTTCAAAAGCAATGAACAATAAAGAAATGAATAAAATAATAGAGCAATAAAATATTGATCTAACTACTCAAGGGCAACTAATTTCGTAACCCTAGGGTTGTATTTATAGTATTCTAGGTAGTAAATATCTCAAACTAACTCAAACAACTCTTAGTTATCTTAAATTTTTGAAATCTACTCAAGCGATTCCTCAATGATTCATATGTAAGTGGAATCGCTGGGTAAATCCACAAAACTGAAGTCCATGTTTCCACCAATTTTGTAGCGGCCCCGAATTTCGGGCCGCCTTGGGACCTGCCATGTCACATTCCACGTCACCAAGCCCTGCCACGTCATGGCCCACTTATCCTTGACGCCCCGTGACCTAACTGGTTGCATTCACTTTTCCATTTAACCCTAACTTAGCAAGTTAATTTCTATATAAATATTAATGATTTCATTAGCTAGTTGATCGATTTATCAAGTTATATTAAAAATTTTATTGCTGAAGTCTTAAATTGAGTAAGTTATGCAGCATTTAACAATCCTAAATATTGGAAAAACTCAGAAAAAAATACCATGTATATATCAAGGTGAGATAAGTGTAACAAAAGTTTCATATACATGTAATCAGTGTTCTACAGTCCCCAAAACCCGACAAAAATATAAATATGTACATACTGTAGTCACACACACAACTAGGCTCCACAATTTCATAGGTAGTCACCCAGTACCTCCTTGACCTTGCCCTTGCTCATCGAAGGATCTGCACTTCATCACCCAACAAATACAGTGACGAGTATAGTGAGTAAAATCCCAAGAGAAGTCCACACAATATTCATGAAATAAAACTGATAACTACGAGACATGTGAATATAACACCTAGCAACAGTATGTCATATTCACATGAATGTACGCAGCACACGACAAGCAAAACCAGTAGCGTGAAATAAATAAATAGCGTATATCAATTAAATGTGCTCGAAATTAAACAAATTAATAAGCAATCGTAAAATCATGAGAAAACCCTGACCCAAACCAGCCAGTAATCGATACAATCGAATAAGAACCACGTATATACTTACAGGCTTACAGTGACTAAATCCCAGCTTCAGTTACTAGATGAACCCCTCCAGATGTTATTTAAAGTCAAAGGAACACCCTAAATCCCTCCTGACGGTCGTAAGTATATCCTACTGTCGTCGATACGAACACTAAACACAAGTAACCCGTGCAAGCGATTTAGCCACAACCAATATATACGCAACTAAAATAGGAGTAGAAAACCCCATTTGTGCCCATCAGTAGTCAAACATATAATCTGATATCGATAAAACCATTCATGAATTCTGTGAGGCATTCCAATGGGTTTACTCAGCTCAATCCGTGCTCTAACCTCCCCAAACTCTCGTATCCGACCCGACAAGCTCCCGACACCGAGCTATGATCCCTCAAGTCCCTAAATTCCAATTTTATGAGTTTAGGTTGTTTACAAGTGTTTTATTGTGTATCAAGTTGAAAATCCCTAAAACAGTCCTTAAAATTCAACTTAAACAGTCCAAATCCACAACCCTTGGATTTCAACTCATTTTCGATATAGTTGATGACTTTATTTTTCAAAAATAATGTTTTTACGTGGTTGTTTTCTTTATTAGCTTTCTAACGATAGGTAGAACATCAAAATCCAACTTAAAACGAGGGAGATATGGTCGTTTTACGAAAATTACTTAACTTGTGGGCTGCCCAGGAGGGGGAGTAGGGAGCGCGCACCCTCAAATGAGGGAACGCGCTCTACGCTCGGGCAGAACTGTAGAAACGCAGTTCTGCATCCCCAAACCCCTACAAATCATTTCCAAATGGTCCGAAATCACACTAGAACCTCAATACTGTTCCATAACCATGAAGCATCATAAATTTAACCTAAGTAAGTTGATTTAGATTAACAATTCGCATAAATTGACATCATTAACATGCATTCACCAATTTTCCCAAATTCATCCAAATCATCAATTCATGCTAAAAAAAAGTTGTGAATTCTCTATGGAAATGACCCTTAAACATGTAATATGATAGGTTTTCACTAAAAATCAAGGATCTAACCCTCAAACTTGTATTTCATCCAAAACATATAAAAATAGGTTCATTAGCAAGTGTAGAAGATGAAGATGATGGTTACTTTGGTGTGATCTCTTGAATTGATCTCCAAAGTGCCAAATTTCTAGCTTGAATTGCCTTCTTCTTCCTGGTTTTCTCTGATCTTGCATGGATTTAGTGAGTGGTTTTTTATCAAAACTCCACTAACTCTATATATATGTTTGGTTGGAATCAAATGTGCGTACGTACCCCGAGGATTATCTTGTGGTCTCATTTCATGCTATCCTACACCACTTGATGACTCCATTAACACACTCATCTCCTAGAACTACTTACAATGATCATCTTGATGTCCATTTTATGGTCCTCATTATTTAATTCAAACTATAGGCTTTTCATTATTTAATTAACTCACATTATATTAAGCCTTATCAACCATATGGTTAGTGTTTTATTTATCAAAATCAATCGACTTATGGTCCCACTAACCTTCGACTACCTGGTACCCGGTGCACCGCCTCTCGACATGCATTTCGAGGCGCCATAGCCTATTCTTCAAATTTGAATTTACTTGGCATATGGTCACATTACCCATTTTAATTGATTAACTAGTCATCTTAATGTGAATTTGTCGAGTTTCCTAGTGTACCCATAGTTCGCCTCCTCAATACCCGCATTGACACGCCTTTCAAGGCGAACACCCGTCACACAAACTCGCCCGATAGCAACATACACACATGCGGTGCAATATAATAATAATAATAATGTTAAACACCACATATACACAACCACCATCCATAAATAACATATTTCCTTGGTTCTCGTGTCTGAGTCAACCGAGTTGTCCACGTAACGCCCGAATTATGAACGTTAATCCTTGAGATTAACGCTAATCCTAGTTTAATTGATTTAGGACGTTACAGATTTGACTGGCTAGTCTGTGTTCCTGGGAATCGCTAGGGAATTGCTGGGCTTGTAAACCAATTCTTCCTTGATTCCTTGGTGATGATTATTTGCATACTCTTTCCATTTGATTAATTTCTTTATAGTCTTCCCTTTTTCGTTTATATTCTCCATTTATTACCTGAAATAGAGAAAACCCGGTATAATATAGTCTTATACATCTAAGATTGTCCTAAAATAAATAATAAAACATGTATATTATTGACTTGTCAAATACCCTCAAACTCTGATTTTGTCTTCCCGTGCAAAGGAATATTCTCAATCATATTCTCTTTTCTTACCTCGTTTAGATATCATAAATATATACTTTTATTCTTAAACAGAAACGAACTTTAAAATAAAAACATATTACATTCATAAAAATAAGAATGATGATAAAATAGAAAGAATTAAAGAACAACCCCTTTATTTGACATTTCAACCTCCTAATTTTGCAATACACCTCAGAATTCAAAGTTAAACCAATCACCAAGGTCAAGGCACTACATAGGTTTTCTCAATCTCTACTAATAAGCATCATGTTTACGATAACTAATATAGATACTCAAAATACAAAAATTACTAAATCAATCTCATTTTCAAAAAATACTTGAAATATCACCACAATCAAAGTCCATAGGAATTCTTCTTCACCAATAATCATCATTTCATATTCATTTGTTGGAATATAAATTATACTTGACTTAACTTAGCTATAATCACTCGAGCTAAATTTTTTATTTGAAGAGTTTTCATAAACTTCTTTCGTTTTCTTATATCTCTTTTTCTTTCTTCTTCAATTATATAAATTCATTTTCTTCTTTATATTGTATCCCTACGGTTCCCTGCTCCATTTACTTTGGAATATGATATTATTTTAATAGGAATTCTTAATCTCATTCTTCCCACCACTAAATTCTCTGCTCCATTTCCTTTGAAATCTATGGGTCTCTCTATTTTTCTTTCAAAACTCTTGTTAGCTCTTCTCAGTTTCACTATAGTCAATGAAGTAATATTTCCAACTAAGTAAAATTTATTGGCTATTTCTTATTTTTTCCTCAATTATGGCATAAGTTTTTTTAATACGTATATATAATATTTGATCAATAATCTTTGTATAATAAGATTCTTAGTGATCTGTCTTGTTCATCTTGCACTATTATTTCGATCTTCTACCCATTATAATGTCCAACACAAAGCAATCAATCCCCTTAAAACTTCTCTAGTGTAGACATAATCTAGGTGAAGTCAAATAAGGTATAACAATTCATTTCTATCATAAGATTCCATTTTCATGGGTAATAAAAATATATCACCTTCATTTCTATTCAAATTCAAATTATATTCACCTCCTAACTAAATAAAGTAAAATGAAATGGGAAAATATTACTTGCATTGTGAAAAAATTTTAGAAATTCACAATGTTCAACTAGATGCTACCTCTTGTTTCTTCCATACTTTGCTTCTTCATACTTTACTTCACCTAATACCCTCAAACTCATTTCAAACCTTGTCCTCAAAGTTTAAAAATTAAGTCGGGTTTTCCAAAAAATATAAAAATACCTCGTAAAGCATAAACAAAAAAATTAAATAAATACTAACTTAAGAATTGATTGCATAAGTAAAGATAATTTAAATATTTCCAAGCATCATTAATAGAATTAAGCACATCAAACCATTGTATCAGATTTGAACACACGAAAGCAATTGTATCAAAGTAGCACATATACCATATCATTCAAAACATTGTTTTACAAACATAGACCCCCAATAATAACACTCAAAAAAAATAACACATAGAAGAATAAAAATATCAGAACTACCATGCAGACATCGCATCATCACCATCATCCCCATTATCAAGCTGTTGAGATTGGTAGCATGTTGTAGGATCATATAAGGTGTAGTCCTCTCCCGCCACTAGGTTATCTTCTGTAATGACTCCCTGGTTGGGCATCCTCAGCTGGAGTGATGGAACGTGAATGTTAGCTCCCCCACATTGAGTCTTCCTGGTCATGTGTCGCTATGATCTATAGATGCTTCGGGCAATTGAACGTTGGTTTTGGAACATGAACTCTTAAAGTCTCAAAGTTCTCATCTGATTAAGCAAAATTGTCTGCATCATGGCCATTTATGTGTCCTCTGCATCTATGACAGTGAAGTCCTCTACAGGTGGCTCTATGGTCTGGTTTGTCTGCTCTTGGTACGTGGCAGTCTGAGTTTCCTCTAAGTTTCTTTGGTTTTCTTCACGTACTCTTCTTCTCTCGGTGGTATCTCTTTTGTGTGGAGTTTCTCTCTCATTCGTCCTTAGAGTCAATATATCCCGATACATTCTTGATTTTCTCAATGACATCATCAATGATAGACTTGTCTAGGAATACACCAGATTCGACTCCTCATTGGACCTCAGTCTTGCTTGCAAAACTCGATGATCATCAAGGAAAAATGAAGTCTTTTGGTTTTTTCTATGGTCATGGCATTCTTAATTGATTCATAGATTATTCGGCCAATGTCAATGTACACTACAAAAAAACAGTAAATTAGAAACGGAATTAGCAACGGAATAAGTGTACGTTGCTAATTAGCAATGGAATAGCAACGGAATATGGGAGGGAAAATGTTTAACCAATTAGAAATGGATTAGCAATGGAATTTAGCAACGAAAATAAATTCCGTTGGTAAAAAAATCTGGGAAAATTTCCCGCCCAAAATTCCCTTGCTAATCTGTTGCAATTTAGCGTTTGCAACGGATTAGCAACGAATTCTAAATTACCAACAGATTAGCAACGGAATTTGCTAATCCGTAGCAAAATCGTGCAAAATATAATTTGCAATGGATTAGCAACGGATTCCATTGCTCATCTGTTGCTAAATTAGACCTATTGGTATTTCGTTGCTAAATTGGAAAAAGAGATCAAAAAAGCACACTAACACAAACACAAAACACAATTTCTCCCTAAAAACACAAAATAAAAACACATATTCTCGTTGTTGTCGTCTTCCTCTCCACCATCGTCGGCCTCGTCCTTAGCCCGCTCCCATCGGCGTCGTAAATGTCATTGCCTTCCTCTCCACCATTGTCGGCCTCGTCCTCAGCCCGCTCCCATCGGCGCCGTCAAAATCATCACTTTCCTCTCCACATCGCCAGCCTCGTCCTCAGCCCGCTCCCCGTCGACGCCGTCAAAGTCATCGCCTTCCTCTACACCATCTTCGTGCTTCCTCACACGTATGGGTTCTCTGTCTCTGTCTCTGTCTCGGCCTTCATCGAAGATTTCGATGTGGAAACCATCGCTGGTGAGTGTGATCACTCCAATTGTAGCCACCGCTGCCACCGCTTCAACCCACCATCATCTCTAGGAGCGGTTGTTGATGTTGCACTAACGCCACCACGATATGTGTTGAAGGGTTTTGGTGGTGGTGGTGGTGGTGGTGCGAGGTGGGAGGCGGTTGGTCAAATCCCTCTTTTTTCATTCAATTGCTCAAGCCAAGTAAGAACTGACGCCCAAATTGATCACAATTGGTGTAATCTTCGTTAAGGCACTCTTATTTTGATGAATTTAGGCTACCCAAATCCGCCTTTTTTGGTTTTCAACTTTTATTTGGTGGACCAACCCTATGTGTGTTGATTTTGTAATTGAGCAATTGTGGTGCTTATGATCTTTGATTGGACTCTGAAATGTGGTGACTTGGTGAATTTGATGGAGTTGAATCACCCCTTTTGTGGGTTTTGACTGATATTTTTTGAATTATTTCAATTGTGTGCTAGTTTATGCGATTTAGGTTTAGTTAGTTGAGCATTTGAACATAGTAATATATTTTTTGTTAGAAATGTTATTAGTTTGATGACAAGCATATCTTTGATTGTGGAACTTAAATTTTGCTTTTGGTTATGTTGTTTTTCTGTAGATGAGAAGTTGCCAATGTTTTGCTACATGGATTTGAAAGTGTACCTAGGAGTAAAGATCTTTCTTTTGGTTGTTCAATTTGGGTGCTTATGTGACCCTTACAAGTTACAATACTTTTGGCCACGTAATGTAATGTTCATTCAATATTTGTAGTTCATATGTTGCTCCATGTTCTCCAATATTCTATTTCACGTGTGAGTTTTATTTTGTGACATCGTAAACGTCGTTAAATTAAGCGGAGTAGAAGAATTTGATTCATCTAGTTGACCTTAACTAACTCGGGATCAAGGCTTTGGTGGTGTTATTTTCCTCATAAGTGATTAAGGTTGTTGTTATGTTCATGTAATTTACTTTGAGGCACTTATTGCTTTGAACAAAAGTACATAACATTGAACTTTGCCACCAAGCAACATGAGTTGAGTTGTGTTGGTGATCAATGATTTTGAGATTAAGTCGCAGCTTTCCCCTTACCTACTAGGGAAAATGTGATAATATTGACTAGTTCAGAAAACACCATGTTAGTAGGACAGGTTTGTGTAGTGTACGACTTGATGTCAGTGGCATGCAACATTTTTTATAAATGATGTAGGCATGTTATATACGAAGTAAAGTAGTTTGTCAAAATCCTTTGTAAAAAACATATTACTATGTTACTGCTACCCACATTTTCACCAACAACTAAAACAGTAGCGTACAAAGTTAAGAAGGGAAATTCTTTATTGAGTTAAACCTCACAGAAGTAAGATAATTAACCAAAACAAAGACCACTTGAGTATTACGATATGTGTCTTCCCCAATTAGGTGAAAAATGGCCTTCTCATTGAAAATCAATATAATTCTAGGCAATGTACTTATCAAGAGAATGAATCCATGAATGTTAAAACTTCAAACTATCCATGTTTTACTCCTAAAGACTTGACAATTGAGACTTTTGTAGCCAAATAGCGGCACTCATGAAGGAGAAAAGGTCTTATTAGCTACATTCAATATTTTGAAAAAAAAACTAATAATTTTTCAATGAGAAAAAAATTGTGGCACAAAAATGGTGGTGTTAAAAAAGAAATTATCAATTCCCAAACACCAATACATCTTCTACAGTCGTCAATTTATTACGATCCAAATTTTGCATCTTTTCGATCTCAATCAATACTCTAACAAGATAGTTTATGAATGTTATGGTTCCATCCATATTAACTATCATAAGTCCATGGATTCCTCATTTAATAAGTTACGGACAAAGATGTTGAGATAATTGAGAGGAGTTTTTTATTTGGCATCGCGAAAACTGTTATTGAGTTTAAGACTACCTTTTTAATTCGAATAAAGAGCTCTATCATAGTAACGTTGTTATGCACTATATTTTCAACATATCTCTATTTCTTTTAGTATGATATTGTACTTATCTCAGCCCTCACCAACTTCTGAATGCATTTTTTTAATAGTCAAAGTCTTTGATGTCAATCTCTTTGACAATGCATAATTTAGTATGAGTCAACTTTATTCTTATTAATGTCATTTGTTGCAGTCTTCTAATCTATCCCTATAATTCATGTTTGGTTTTACTGTCAAATTTGCAAAATTAGTTTTATGCCAAGTTCATGTATTTCGAAGGTTAAATCCATAAACCCCTAAATTTTGTACAAACCTTTGGATTTTAATAATTTGAGAGTTGGTTAGGTTATGTTTTCAACTTTTGAATTTGTTCTTGCAATGAGAACTTTTGTTTTTGGAACTTTTAGGTTTTTATTGATTCAATGAATTTGCTACTGTCATTTCTTTCTTTATGACCATCAAAAGTTTAAATGTGCACTGAGTACTACCACTTTTACTGTCATTGCCTAATATACTATAATAATTAAAAAAAATCCTAATTTACTATGTTTTGTTTCTAACTGGTGGAATTTTGCGATGTGAAACGCCTATGTGCATATATCTATTGGCATGGTTTTTACAGCTTGTTTGCAATGATTAAATAGATAGAAATATGTTATTTATATTTTAACTTGAGGTGCAGTAAAACTGTGACCGGGGAATAAATTATTGTATGCTTACTAGTGGTTCCCTTTTACGAGTAAGTAGTTCATCGGGATGGAACTTTTAAATGCTGAAATATGAAAAGATTTTGTTGTGTTAACTCTAGGAATTGCAATTTTACCTTATTGTTTGTTGGTTTGTTTTATGAATTGCATATTAGTGCACGTATGTTTTTACGTTGTTTTGCCTCTCTTTTGTCTCTGAAGTTAATGACTTTATATATATATACTTCCTTGCTCTTTTATCTTTTTAATATCTACTCTTTACTATTTCTTTCTTTATTTGTGGATTCCATTAAATTCTTTGAAATTAACCTCTCGTCTTGTATTGTGTTCTTTTCTTCGTTACTTATAAATGTCTTCTCACAAAAACTGATACATGTTATTTTTGTTTCCTAATAACTTAATATTTGAAGTAGAACACAAAGGAAAGTTTATGAAACTTTAAAATCTTTTCATTTTTTAAAAAATTTAATGAACTTATAAAAATTGATTTACATATAACTTAGTTTATAGTTTGAGAAGTTAAAATACTTTAGAGAGTTCAAGGAAGTTTAGAGATGTTTCATCCCAAGTTGCTAACCATATACAAGCTAGCACCAATATCTTACAATCATCCGTAGAATTCTCTTTTTATTTGCATGTTTCTATGGTTTGTTTTCATCCGATTCTTAAACTTGGTTTTGCTATTTTCTAGGTAGTGAAGGTGATCATCCCAACTATTCTAAATCATTCGTAATTGGGAGTGCCCTATTCAACATCTTTGTTGGACTTAAACTCCGCTCCTTCTCTCCCAAATTCCTTATAGTAGGGGAAATTCAGGTAAGTTTTGTAATTGTTCAATGCATTCATTTCGATTAGAAATTATGATTTCAATCATTTTATGAATTTCTTGAAATGTTAATGTATTGGATTTAGCCTTCCAACTCATGTTTACATGATATTGTGAAATGTTGGGGAGATGTGAGACTTTCTAGGCATTCTCCCACTGTTGTTTATTAGGTTCTGAAATTTTTTGGTAGTCTATGTTATAGGGGAAACTCTGCCAAAATTTGTGTAGAATATGCAAAACTAGTGGTATGACGTTATTGGCATAAAGAAGAAGTTGAACAAGAACATAAATGGGCAATGGATTAGCAACGGATTCTAAATTACCAACGGATTAGCAACAGAATTGGCCGAATTCGTTGCTAATCCATTGGTAATTCGTTGCAAATCCCAAACCTTTAGGCTTATATGGGGGCAAGTTAGCTTGCATTACAAACTTAGTGCACTTAATGGGGGCGATTGCGATCGATTTAGTGCACTTAATGGGGGCAAGTTAGCTTGCATTACAAACTTTTAGGCTTATATGAAGGATTCCCAAACCTCTCTTATTGTGTTTTGATTTACAGCTTGATATTATTTTGATTGGGTACTTCCTAACATTAGTTGAAATAATTCCTTGTTAAATGAGGATAGATGGTCATAGTTTAGTCAACAGTAAATAGGATGGTTAATCAGTAATCAAACCTTTTAAACCACAAAGATTAAGACTGTTTAGTTTATTTCAACTAGGGATTACTTTAATACTACTAGTTTGTGTTTCAATTGGATTGAAGTGAGTGTCAACTTAATTGGATTAAAAACATAGAATCTTTAAGAGATATATACATAAATTTAATTAGTTGGGCTATATATGCGTTCCTATCGAAAAACTTAGTTGGGCTATGTGGTTATTTGTTTTTATTTTTTTATGTCTTCACTAATATTACTATGATGTTCATGTTTCCTAACAAGTATGATTTAATTAATAAAAGTCCGAATTAATTGAATTATCGTAAGGATCAATGTTTAGCTATATATTTATTTTATTATTGCAATTAGAATTTAGTTCCTAAAAATTTAGTGTCACTCCTAAGTCAATTGGTTGCGCCATTTTTTGTTTGTGGTTTCTCTTATAATTAGAATGTGCACTCCTAAGCCTTTTTAATTCATGTTTACATGATACTGTGAAATGTTGGGGAGATGTGAGACCTTTAGGCATTCTCCTAATGATGTTTATTAGATTCTAATTTTTTTGGTATTCTATGTTATAAGGGAAACTCAGTCGAAATTTTTGTAGAAGTAACATATATTCATTGTCAAGCTAAAGGCATTGCAATAAACCTTACACAAACATTCTATAAATGTATTTTATGGCATTGATTAGTCCTACAATTACAAAAATTGAATTGTCAACATTTGCATTTAAATTAAATCATCGTATTTTGTAGGGAATGTCGATAGTGAATAGAGAGTGGATGTACAATCGCCTCGATAACGGGTTTATTCGAATGGAGTTTGTTGTAAGGGTAAAGGAATTCATAGAATTCACAAAGGCAAATTGTACCACTTATGACAATGAGGGTAGGATTAGGTGCACATGTAATCGCAATAAATGCCGACTTCTACCCTACTTAGACGTTCAGACTGTTGAGTATCACATATGTAGGTATGGGTTCGTTCCTGGATATTATTGTTGGTACGAACACGGTGAGAAAGAAGGTCAGGATATGACATCCACTTTCTACGATTTCGAAAACAATTACGAAGACAAAATCGACATCGATTATGGTAAACCATTGTTGACTTACCAAGAGATGATAAATAATGCGGCGGGGTCTAGTTTTAACTGGAATCACATGGAAGAGGAGCCTAACCCCCAAGCACAACAATTATACAACATGATTGATGCTAGTAACGAGTAATTGTGGTCGGGTTAATTGTCTGCCATGGCTAGATTGCTTTCTCTGAAATTGGTACACCACGTCTCTGAACGCTGTTACGATGAGTTCATGCAATTCATAAAGGAAGCGTTGCCTAACAACAACACATTAGTCGACGGTTTTTACTCAACAAAACAACTTACGCGAGGATTGGGTCTACCTGTCGAGAAGATAAATTGTTGTGAAAATCAATGTATTATTTATTGGGGAGATGACTATGAGTTAACATCGTGGAAAATTTGTGGGCATTCTCAGTACATGACACAACGACGTAGTCACGGTAGGAACACAAAAACAAGGTCTTGCAAACAAATGTATTACTTTCCCTTAGACCCTCGATTGCAAAGTTTGTTTGCTTTCGTATTAACAGCTAGACATATGCGTTGGCACGGGGAACACGTGTCCTTAAACAATGTTATGCAACACTATTCAGATTCGATGGCATGGCATCATTTTAACGAATTGCATATGCCGGACGGGGAAGAGATGGACGTCGATTATAATCTCGAGCAGAATTTCGTTAAGTGGTTTCAAACATATGTAATGTTAAATTATGTTATCATGAAAGCTTTTCTTTTATCTCATAACGTTGTCATATAATCGTTGTGTGTTTGTAAGCCGGCACGGCATAACATCACAGATGATACACTTCGTTATCTTGCAATTGGTCCTATACGATCTTGTATCGTATACACGAGATATGTTGTTAATAGATATAAATTTCACACCAAGATGTATGGTGCTAATAGAATGATACAGAACAGCGGGGTTTGTGTGAAAGGCTCCAACTACGCTGATGTGTCCCACGATTTCTACGGAAGACTACAAGAGGTTATCCAGACTGAATACAGTGGCTTTAAGCGCACTGTGTTGTTCAAATGTGAATGGTTTAACCCACACAGCCTGCAGGGTTAAAGACTCACCCTTCACTTAAGTTAGTCGAGGTTCATCGAACTTGACGGTATAACAAATATGAGCCTTTCGTTTTGGCAATGCAAGCTTTTCCGGTCTTTTATCTTCCATACCCTGCTATGAAGCATGAATGAAAAGACTGGTTAGCTGTTTGTTGTTGTCAGCTAAAGTTCACCGATAAGGGAACCGTTGTCGAATATGACATTGTTTGTTCGACAGATACGGCATTCCAAGCGGACAAACCAACCACGTACGTTGTCACTGACCCGACAAATGATATTGGATTGATAGTGAATCCAACGAGTTCCAACATGATCAGTGTACCAGAGGAAAGTGACGATGATGAGGAAGATCAGGTGTCGGATTCTAGTAGTGAAAGTGAATTTGAAAAAGAAGTAGCGACTGACGTATGTTTATTTACTTGTATTTTGACGTTAGTGACGTTTGTTTATTTACTTGTATTTAGACGTATACGTCATTTCCTTTTTAACTCAGACTATTTACGATTGTTCGTGACATATGTTAGCAGGCATGACACGGAGACCCCCAGACAGGATTTCGATAGATTCTGACCTTGACGGTTAGCGTTTGATAGGAGGTGGTGGAGGACGCGCTCCCGCAGCGCGAGTTAGAGGACCATCGAGAGGTCGAGGCCCATTCGGAAGGGTTCGTGCTGCATCAGGAGATAGAGGATCACTACGAGGGGGTCGGACGGGACCCATCGTTTCTGGTACATGGTCGTCCGACCGAGGTCTCGACACTATTTCACCGTCATCGTCAACGAGGCCGATTTTAATGACACATTCTCCCACGATTTTGCCGATCGGCCCGTCATCATCCAATCACACCTCAATGTCACATTCTAATCATTCTAGTAGTTCGTCCCGACATGGCACTCCATCGCCTACTATATCTGCTCCACCTTCCACTGCATCACCCGCACCATCTGGCGGGTCCCACGAGGTCGTGGGAGCCCCCGATTGAGCACCTCTAAGGCATAATGGAGCTCCCCCTCGGCCTCCTCAGCAACCCCCTTCCGCCAGCTCCCTCAGCATCACCTCAATAGGGAGGAGGAGCCATGCCCCATATTGTTAGATTTCCCATTATTATTGAGTCTATCGGGTAAGTTATAATTCCATTACAAATTACTAATTCATTATACGTACCCTAATTAGAAGTAGAGCAAGAAGAACATTTGACTAACTTCATCAAGTTGAAAATGAACAGGGAAAACCATTGGGTTTTACATCCTTCAGAAGTTTGTGCTCGAAGGATGACCAAAATCTTCAAGCGGGGGATGATTACTGAGGGGTACTGTTGGAAGTCACTAATTGATCATCAAAAGGATATATATTATAAGAGATGGAAAGTAAGTAAATGACACTAAACAATTGAATAAATGATTAAATATATTATTTTTATGAAAAATTAATAATTAACTATATTCATCTTCCATCGATTGATAAGGCAATCGTGGGAGCTGCTTATGATTCAAAGGCGTGTGTTAGGTATGGCGCGTTGATGCACGAGCTCCGCGCCCTTGGCGTGAGGCTGGACTTTGTCACTAATGAGGCATGGAATAGATATCGTGATTATTAGGCGTCCGCATATTTCAAGGCTAGGTCTGAGAAGGCTTTACAGAATAGAAAAAGTAAAAAGGGCGGCCCTTGTACAGGCCCTTCAAAGCACACTGGTGGCACACGGCTTTTCGGACTTATGAAGATGTATTAGTGAGTGTCATTGTTATTCGACGTTTCCTTAAAACTTATAAGTTTTTCGTGACTAATATGTTGTAAACTTTAATCTTTTGTGTGTATGAGTAGGCTCTGGATAGGGATGAAGATGATGAGATTACTCCTAATGATGTCTTCCTTCATGTTCATACGAAAGATCATGATGGAGTGACATTCATTGATAACAGATCAGCACGGTTTCATGTAAGTGTCTTGTTAATATAAAATTTATAATTGCTAATAAATAAATGATATGATTATACTTGCTTCTTAATTAGCTATTAATTACTTGCTTCTTTTTTTACATGAATTTTGTTATGGACCATGTTTTTATCTGATGTTCCTATCACAGCTTTTATGGACCATGCATGTTCTTGGTGATTTTTTTTGGAAAGATATTTAAGGTATCTTGACATAGTGCTTTTGTTTCCTAGGATTAGAGCGAAGTGAAGCAAACTTTAACAAAATCATCAACATTAAGTGGGGATCAAGAAAATCTCATTCATAGCTAAATACGTGTGTTTGATTGTATGTTTTTGTCGCATAAGATTAAAACAATGGATTTGTAGACATTAGATTATAGTAAACAAACGGATTTGTCGCATAAAACATTTAATCTTTATTTTTTCATTGTAGTAAACAAACACGACAAACTTAAGCTTAATTTAATGCTTTTTCATGCAAATCCTTTCTTCTACAGAGGCTTGTGTTCTATCTCTTCCACTTATATCATATTTGTAGGTGCGACATTAGCTTAGAGTACTACTTATGAGAAGCTCATCTATTTGCTTATATATGAGGGTCCTATAATGAGATTTATATATACATGTAAATTATTTAATTGCCATAACTTCTAATGAGAATCATTTTCATGTACTCGATGTATTAAATGAAGCTATCTACTATATTTTTCCATATCACACCCTCTTGTGCATTAAA
Organism: Stephania cephalantha; assembly: GCA_039657325.1. Classification (NCBI taxonomy): domain Eukaryota; kingdom Viridiplantae; phylum Streptophyta; class Magnoliopsida; order Ranunculales; family Menispermaceae; genus Stephania; species Stephania cephalantha. The sequence continues at coordinate 23,550,914 of CM077576.1, forward strand.
AATGCTTTCAAAGCTCTTCACTTCATGATGATCTTCAAATGTTGAAAAATCTCCAAACCTTCTTCTATTTGCATTCTCACTATCCACCCTAGTAAGAGAAAATAACCCTTGTAAGTCCTTTTTGGCATTCTCAATTTCAAATATCTTAGTGTGCACATGATTGAAAGGAAGACATCCAGTAATTACTTGCTTCTTAGTTATCTATTAGTTACCTGCTTCTTTTCTTACATTGACTTTTGCTATTTTTAAGCATTATAAATTATTTTGGGCTATTTAATTTATTTTTCATTTTCTCAATGATTTATTTTCATTTTTTTTCTTTGACAACTTTGTTTTCGTGCAGGCAGACCTCATGAGGAGGCGTGAGGAGCACACTCAGGCTACACCGGACCGGCCGATTGATGAGAAGCAAATCTACTACGATGTGGCAGGAGTGTGCTCAAAGGGGCGTGTTTATGGGCTCGGGTCACTTGCCAATAAGAAGAGGAGATATGAAGATCACGGTGCCAGTACGTCCCAGGAGCCGATGGTGCGGCATATAGAGCTTGATGCAGTTGTTCAAAGGCTTGCACAGTTCGAGGCTTTCGTGCAGAGCCATTTGGGAATGCGCATGGACTTTGGAGCAAGCACCTTTCAGGCACCGCCACCACCACTGCCACCACCTCAGAAGCATCATCAGCAGGTTGGGATGGATTCGGCTCGTTCACCACAGCAACAACACGACAATGATGATGAGGACAACCATGATTAGCTGGATGAGGAGCACCTTGGTGACGAAAGTTAAGTATTTTAGTTGGTAAAAATAGTTTTTGGGTTTGTAAATAAAATTCAAACAACTTTTTGTACATATTGAGATAGAATTCTCTTTTTTGGGGTTTAATTTAGTATATAATATTTGATATTTTGTGTGAATGAATAGTATGAAACTTGGTTTTGAAGGATGTTATAGCACCCCCAATGAGTCGTTGAAGGGGGTGCAGGGTGTTGGAGAAGGCCATCTGTAGGATTTGTTGTTTAGAAGAACCGTGTTGTAACAAAATGCAATGAAAAAAGAATTTTGTGCATACAAATGGAATAGCAACGGAATAGCAACGGACATCATGCATATGTTCTGGGTTTATGACTTTCGTTTCGTTGCTATTTTGTTGCTAATTAGCAATGGAATAGCAACGAAACACTTGAAGACCATTGCTATTCCATTGCTAATTAGCAATGGAATAGCTTACTATTCCGTTGCTAATTAGCAACAGAATAGCAATGGAATGCAAGTTTAAAATGATTTTTTCAATGCTATTTTCATCTCTAATCCATCTCTATTTAGATATGAAAAATAGTTTCCGTAGCAACGACGATTTTACAAACGAAATTAATTATGTTGCTAATCCGTCTCTAATTGTCTTTCCGTTGCTAATTTGTGTCTTTTCTATTGCTATTCCCTTTCTATTCCGTTTCTAATTTACTATTTTTCTGTAGTGGTATATGATCCCTTGGACTATATGGTATAGCAGAGTCGCCCTATAGTTTATTATGTCATAGTGTTGTAAACTAGGCTGTAGGCTTGCGTTCTAAACTACCCCTAATGGTCTCGTGGCGTAGTAATCCCTAGTCAACAATCCCCAGTTCCTCTCCCTTATTATTATGTTTAGGATCCTAAGCCCGTACTTGACTTCGTTTTTAATGTCGAAGCCCCTCTCCGGTATAATCTTTCTATTCTTGCTAATATCGCTATACATCCTAGCAATGGCTCTGGTGTTTGTAAGGTTATGGGCATTGAAAGAAATGGTGGGTGTCTCCTCAATCTCTTCCTCTCCCTCCGAATTATATTTCAAACTTAAGGGTGGAGAAGGTTCTCTAGGTTCTCTAGTTCGGGGGATATTCATGAAATCCTCGTTGGCCTAATTGATTTGGATGGAGCTTTAGATTTTTATTTGGGTTTCTCTGCAAGTTGTGTCTTTCCCTTCTCCTCTCGAGAACTTTTACATTTTCCTCCTCTGGCCATTATTTCAGATTTCAAAAATTACAAGTTTAAAAATTAAAGAAACCTATAAATGACATAAACAACGTTGTCAGAAATAGTTCGGTAAAATTTAAGACTTTATTTTAAAAGGAGAAATCTATTTGGAAAGCTAGTTTGAAATTCGTCGTGAGTGTAAAATAAAATTGGACACTATGTTATAGCTAAAAAATAAACTTGAAATTCGGTTTTCTAACTATTTGTAAAGTAATTTGGTGACCATTTGTAAATCTTTTCGAAATCATAGCAACTTAAATTGAAATAAAACAATAATCAAACCCCCCACCCCACCCAAACTCATTTCAAACTCGCATTTGTAAACCATTTGCAAATATAAGTAAATATAGAAAAAATTCTGAAATTGTTGTATTTGTAAACCCAATATCAATGTGATCACTATTCCTAGTCTATTGGAATCAATGAAACTATTTCTGCAAGGCAATTGAATAAATTCCAAAAAATCAATTTCAAAAAGTATTGAGAAATTTACGAAAATCCCCGACTCAAAAATTTGCTAAGGTAAAGAGCTAGGGTTGATGTAATTACCTTTTTGAGAGTGAATATCTTAAGATTAAAGTTCTTGAACTCCTCTAGACCATCCCTTCAAGCTTTAAGTGAAAAATTCCTAAAACCCTAGTTTGGCCCAAAACCCCAAAATTGAGATTTTTGATTTGAATGAAACTAGGTTGAGGTAAGAATCACTTAAATATTATGGGATTGAGCTTATAATGGTTAAATCTTGGTAAGAAATTTGGATTTTGGTGAAGACGTGCAATGGTTTGCCAATGTGAAAGGTGTAGAGTGTATAGTAATTTGAGGTTTTTGGTTTTAAATACCAAAACATCATGCCCAACGATTCATGTTTAAGTATAATCACTTGGAACCGTTGGGTGCATCGAAAATAATTAAGTTGCTAAAAAATGTGAGGACCTATCGATTTAACCAGCTATTCATGTTTAAGTGAAATCGTTGGGAATCGCCAAACTCCAAATTTTGCACTTATTTTTCTGTGTACTGCTACTGATTTAACTAGTGATTCCTAGTGTTAATCTGAATTGTTGGGAATCATTAGGCTTATTTTACTATTTTTCAAGTTATCTTGTAATTAACTTATTCATCATTCATAAAAACTCATATTAAGGTAGAATCGACTAAAACTTTGAAGGTTTAAGTGGGACATATAACTAACTAAATAATTTTATTAATTAAAATAATTAAATAAATAAACATATAAGCAAGTAAATAATGTGACTTTCACAAGCAAAAAACAACACGATCACTCCCCCTTAATTGAAATCACATCGAGAATGAAATCCCGAAAATATTTCCAATACAAGAGTCAAAAAGTGAGAGAATAAAAACATACTAAACTAAACTAAATTCCTAATAAAATTAAATAAACATGAAATAAACATAGAATATGGGTAACCTCCCATAGAGCACTTTTGTTTATTTTTCTGGGCTCGGTTTGGATCTATAAACTTGAATTTAGGGTTTTCCACTCTAATACCATTTCAAAAGTAAATGCTTAGCCATTGATTGTTAGAGTAATTGTTTTGTTTAGAATACTCATGTTAGCATGAGCAGTGGCTAGGGAAGGTCATCCTAATATTAAATGAGGATTTTCATTGATAAAGTGTGGCATTACCAAGAAGTTCGTAGGTACGATATTGTTGTCCACTTGAGCTGCCACATCCGTGACTACTCCTATTGGTTGAAATGAAGTTCCATCCAGTAAAGAGAATTGTCCATAAGCAAGTGAATTCAACTCCAATTTAGTGTTTAAAGAGAAATGTATATGCATGAGATTTGCATTAGAGTTCGTATCGTACTGAGCTCTGTAGTACCAAGCCCATTTGATTTTAATGTGTAAGTGTATGCCTCCAGGATCATTAAGCTTTATAGGATTCAATTCTGATTTTTTCTTTTTCTACATAGACTTAGAAACTTCCGTCTTGTTAATGATTTTTCCATTCTTCGATTTCTTAATTTTCCATTCTTGAGCTACTTTCTTTTCTTTTGATGTTTCTTCAAATGTTTCTTTCTTTTGAGTTCCTTTATCAGTTTCCATTGTTACTGCATTGATTGCATAAATTTCAATGTTAAAATTATCATAATAGTTTAAGTCTAAAAATTCATTATCATATATTTCAATGATTCATAAAGTTTAAGTGACATAACATTAATTGATACTTCGAGATCACACACAACAAAATCAATAGAAGAATTTCCTATTGCGATTGGTATGACAAAAAATCATGGGTCGGAACATTTCTCAGGTATTCTTATTAAATCAGAAGTCTTTTATCTTAAGTTTTCGTTAATCTCTAATTTTCTAAATGGTTCAGATATGTCTTCTTTAAGTTTTTCCTCCCTAGCATGTGTTAATCCTTGTGGAATGGTATAATTAGAATGCATATCTTCATTTAACTTATAGTTATCGTTTACTTTGTCTTGCTAACTAATTCAAAATTTGGTAAAGATTTTTCGTAGGCTTCTACTTTGGCAAAATACTATGAGTACAGTCTTTTGGGAAATTGTATATATTTCAATTGTTCGGTCGTCCATTCCCTAGTAGAAATGACATTTTCAATCATCTCCTCTTCTTATTGTTCTATTATTTTAGGTACTTTAGTTTTCTTTTACCTCTTTTTGTTGTCTTTTGTTGCTTGTTCATTTTTTTTTTCACTTTTACAAAATAAAACGTTAATTTGTGCTTGATTAGTAGTGTTCATATGTTAAGCAGTTGCTTTAGTTTGATTGCTTAACTTGTTGATTTATAGAGTCATTTAACTTAATTGATTTTTCAGCTCATTAATGGACAAATCGATTTTAACTTGGTTTTAAGAAATTTACTTAAAGTTTTGATGACTTTGGGTCATAAAGTGATGTAATATTTGTTCTAGATTTGATTGTGTAGGTTGAATAGTTTATTGAGGCTGTTGCATTGTTGTAGGTTGTATTGGTGCTCTCGCTCTATAAGTGGTATAGTCTTGGTTTTATAGACCGTAGCTAAGATTTAAATTTGGTTTGTCAATGTAATAATTATTGTTATTATATTGGTTTCAAGATGGATTGGAATATTGGTTCATAACCGGGTTGACTTCTTCATTATTTTCTTCTTATAAAGTAGAACATGCATCGGTAAGATGTGTCACTTCATAACTTCGTTACAAAATTCACATAGTTTAACTTGATTTGATCTATCTTTTGATAGTAGTTTAACCATGTTAGATAAATTTTCATAATTTTCATCAAATTTATTACTTGTTTTATCAGTAACCTCATAAACTTTCTTTCTTGATGTATCAGTCTTTTCACCATATTGTTTAGATTGTTTAGCCATCTTATTAATAGCTTCTTTTGCTAAAGTTGGTGTAACATCGAATAATGATCCACCACATTTGGTATCTAATAGTCTTTGTTCAAAATGATTTAGTCATTCATAGAGTTATTCTAATAAAGCTATTTGAGTGTATCCATGTTGTGGACAAGATGAAATTAATCTTTGAAATCCATCTCAGAATTCATTAAGGTTTTCATCGTCTTTCATTTTCACGACTGTGATTTATCTTCTATAAGTACTAATTTTTATTGCAGGCATATATTGATCTAGGAAAGCTTCTAACATTTGAGCCATGTGGTTATCGAATCTTGAGGAAGATAATACAACCAATGTTGTGCTTGTTCGTTCAATACAAAAGGAAAAGCTTTAAGTTTGGCTTATTCTAACGTGCAATCTTTAGGTTTCATCCCATTGACTTTGTGTTGATATTCCCTTATAAGTTTTTGTGGGTCTTCATTGTCTTTACCATAAAAGTTAGGTAAAGTACTAATGAATTTAGATCTAAGTTCAAATTTGGGAAATCTTTCAAGATAGGTAATACACATTGGTTCATAAGAAGTGACATTTTCATTAGCTGGTTTAAAAGTAAGTTCTTTATTATTATTATTATTATTATTATTATTATTATTATTATTATTATTATTATTATTATTATTATTATTATTATTGTTGTTGTTGTTGTTGTTGTTGTTGTTGTTGTTGTTGTTGATTAAAGTTATTATTGGCTTCTATTGTGGTAGGTTGGTTTACTCTACATTGTTGTTGTCTTAAATTACGATTAAATATCCTATCTACCTCAGGATTAAATGGATGTAAGGATCTTGTAGAATTAGAACAGTGAAGTGTGTAGACCATATAACGTCTAAAACTCTTAAGAAATTGTGTTTAAATTCCTGCCAACGGCGCCAAAAATTGACACGTGACGAGCGTGTACAATAATTTTCCCTTTTATATATTATTTTAATTATTTTGTAGTAATGGCAAGTGAGAATCATCTTCATGGGGATTTATCAAACTTCTCTAGGAAAAAGATTTTTTAAGGTTTTTATTATTTTTATTTTTATTTTTTTTAATAATAATAATTAAACTAACTAATAACTAACTATAATATAATAATACTTAACTAACTATATTATCTTAATTAACTAACACAATCCAGATTCACGACCAATCAAATAGATTAAATTCAATCATAAATAAATATATAAACAAACATCCAAAATAATAAAACATAAATTGGTTTCGCATTCCAAACATTTAAATCCAATCCATATAGTCATGACCTTACTTTATAAAGTAAGATAGATCATTAAACTCTAATCATAAGTAAGTAAATAGTCTTTAGCCAGCCATTTCTTCCCCTTATACCGATGAAAAAGTCACATTCTAATTTTATTGAGCTAACCCCTCTATTTACACAAAGACATTAATTTCACACAATATAACTGCATTAAAATTTCTTAGAACTTCAAACTAATAAATCTAACATTTTCACAAAGCCACTTCAACGCTAGATTTAGATCTCAAACTCGCCGACATTTAAACGGTGTTTGCCTCGTTGGGGTATGTGCCCTAGGCCAATCTTCAAACATTGTTTATCATATAATTTTAGTTAATAAAATAGATTTTTCGTTTGTTATTTTATTATAAGTGATTGCATGTTTACCTTATAATAAGATCCATGGGTATTTGTTAGAATATCTCAAATGTCCCTAGTCGGTCATTATATTGGGAACTATAATTAATTGAGACTAATGTGAATTTTAATTGATGGTCATGTGATGATCATGCGTATATTGATACGAATCGAGATCAAGAGTACTTGTTAAGGAACAAGGTACTAAACTGGCCCACTATGAGAACACCACATGGATTAAGTCATAAGTGTTACTCATGATAGGTATCTCAGTTAGTCCTTCAACTTAAGATTACCATGGACTTTAATATTAGAAGCATAGTAATTTGACACAATTAAATGTTGTCTTTAACTGGTCGATTATAAAGATTGTGATTGGTTACCATGTGAATAATATGTGAAGGTGTGTAATCAAGATAGAATTTGTCACTCTCGTATAGAGAGAGATATCAGTGGATCCCTCAATATGATAAACTCATAATGGCCAAGTCCATGTGAATTGATATAATCAATGTCATTTGGATGTTTTCATTTCACATAAAGATCGAGACTAGTACGATTGAACATTAAGGGTGACTTTCTTTGTCTTATGTTTAATCAAAGGATATCGCACGACAAAGGATTTGATATATATTATTCATTAGGTTGTATCGATTTTGATATTCATGCTACTAGGGTAGTCATAATGTCTTGCTAGAGACTGCTTATAACTTGTGTACCAAAATGGTTTTGGTTAACTGCTAGTATCGCCTGAACCTATTGAGTCGCACACAAAGAATGGCTTTGCACAATTTCAATTGGTACAGAGTAATGAATTTTATATGATAAGATTCATGACATAAAAGCCCTTACGATTTCTTATATGATAACTTATTAATAGGGATGTATGTGTAATTTACTTGAATTACCTAAATACAATAATTGTGTTACGAATTGTTTTTTTAAGTGAGCTTATCTACACATATAAATAGAGTTTGAAACCCTAAAATGTAATACGATTTTGATTTTACTATTTTTGAGTTCTTTGGATTTTGGGAGAGAGAAAAATTGTTTTCAATCTCTCTTAGGGATAGCACTCCAAAATAATGGTCACCGTTCGTGTGTGGATTTTCGATAGAGGACGTGCATTTGAACATCTTGGAGATCAAACAATCAGAGAAGGAAATCACGGATTAAGGTATGGTTTATTTTTATAGATATAGTTTAATAGAACTTATTTTCAATCTGTTGGGGTTTTTCAAAAATTGTTTTGGATTTTTCACTGCATATGAACCCCCAAACCCAACATGCCTTTCAAATAATCCTAGTTACTACTTCAAATAGATAATGAAACCAAATATCACAATACACATTCTAGACTATGCATGCAATACAAAGATCATAATTATAATCGATAAATAATAACCGATTAAATCAGTGAATCAAAGAATACAATTGGTTTAAAGCATTAAGCACATATTCATCTCATTATAACTACATTGCAAATTGGATCTAGTTCACGTTCGGACTTTGTTTAGATCAAAAAAATTTCTAACTCATAATCATAAATAATATTTCCATCATATAAATAAAAGACATAATTGAAAATACCTCTGAATTAAAATACTTGAATCTTCAAATCTTCTCCAAAAATAAAATATAAAATAATATACAATGGCTCCAATAGTAATGGAATTTTGATCCATTTACTCAAGGGCATCTAATTTCGTAACCTTAGAGTTATATTTATAGTATTCTAAGTAGTAAGCATCCAAAAATAACTCAAACAACTCGTAGTTATCTTAAATTCACGAAATCTTACCCAACGATTCATAGTGATTTGTGTGAGTAAGGAATCGCTGGGAAAATTTAGATTTTTAAGCTCTTTAGTCATTTCTTGTGTGTGCTGATTTAGCTAGGGACTCAAGTGCATCCAAGAATCGCTGAGAATTGCTGGAACAAAAGCCTTGTTCTTCTTTGCTTCCTTGATGATAATTCTTTATATACTTCTTCCACTTGATTAATTCCTTCATAATCTTCCTTTATTCGTTCATTTCTTCATATTCTCCATTTATTACCTGAAATGTCAAAAACAAGAGAAAACCTCATGTAATATAATCTTTTACATCTCAAATCATCCTAAAATGAATTATGAACATGTCTAATTATTGACTTGTCATCCAGTCTTTCCTTTCTTCTGAAACTTCAGATCAAATTGAGATGGAAACATTTTCTTACCCAACAAGCTTGAGTTCTTTCCCGACTCCACAACGCCTTGATATCGCCGTGATTCTTGCTGGAAAGTTTGTGTAGTCACATAAGTTATGTCCATATATCAAACCTCTCACAGTGTGTTCGGCTTAGTCATAGATATGGTAGTGCCAAGTTCCTCCTACAACCTATACATATGCTTGCGCATCTTCTCCTTTTCTGTCATTCTTGACTCCTCAGCAAACCTCAACATATAATTAAACTGAGCATTGTATTGAGCCAGTGACATGTCTCCCTAAACTAGATGATCAAACTCTGATTTATATTACAAAATCAAAATTTCATCAAAGTTTTGCTCAGTGAACTTCTCAAGAAAGTCAACCCAAGTCTCGAATGCAAGATGCCCATCATGCAGATATCTCCACCAAATCTCAACATTAGCCTGAAGATAGTACGAAGATATCAAAGCCATCAAGTGTTTGTCAGTACTCAATATATTACAAAGCTTCTTGTGATTGAGAACTCATGTCTCCAAAATTCTCAAATCCAATTCACCATAGAAGTACAAAGGATCGTGCTTCCTAAACTCTCTTTTATGTCTTTCCTCACGTGATATGCCACTAAAAGTGGCTAGATAAGCTCGAACCAAAACTACAACATCCGGTTCAACTCCAAGATGAAATGCTGAGGTAGCATGCTCCTCCTGAGCGGTCGGAGTGACATTAAGAACTTCCTAAGCCATATGAAACACAGGTGTCTTGGCTTCCACCTGTGCTCATAAGATATTCAGCAACTCTGACATCGTCCCAGCTAAGTTCTGAAACATATTTAATCCTCACTTTGTGGATCCCTATTACCCTCACTAGATCCCTAACTCAGCTCTTGATGTCTACTTATAGTGTTATGCAAACAAAAATTGTAAGAAAGTGATTTAGCATAACTATATCCATCGATATCTTAATAATATAAAACACACCTAACACAATCATAAAGTTCTTAAACTTTATAATCCTTGTTCCTTCATGTTACTTCCCAACTAATCACTCACTTAACCTCAAACAACAAGATTCTTTTAGAAAATACCTACATTGTCAGACCCCACCTAATTAGGGCAACTGATCGGCCTAAATTACCTTAATCCCCTGATAATCTAGTGTACCTTAACCTCTTATCAATAAATAAACAAAATCCCAGCCTCGTAATAACCAAATACAAACTTTATTAACCTGACAAGATCCGGAATGTTAATTCCAACCCACAAAGTTATGTTTAGATTGATTAGATCAACCTCAAAATTCCATAAAAATTTTCGGCAGCACCTCCTTCGTTTCTAAGCCTATACCAGAAAATTCAGCCTTTCAAAATCTTCAAACAAAACCTGCTCAGTTTGGTAAAAATGCCAAGGACTCACAATCCACCCATAACAATATATATTGCATCAATAGAATAAATATTCATTCTGACCTAATTTAAAAGATCAAAATTAGATACATTTTCAACTCAACGCAACCTTAGCTCCCAAAATTATCCAAATCCATTATAAAACTATTACAACAATTCCAAAAGAGATCATAACGACACACATACCAAAAAATTCATTTATACAGTATATTATATCAAAAACAATACATACATAGAAAGAATGAAACTGAGCAAGTCATAAAAAATGTGACAGCTTTCCTTTTCCTTTGTCGTCGCTCGAGTATGTCACTACCCAATTAAAAATTTGATAATATGAGATAAGTAAATCGCACACTATCTAGTACACTTGTAATAATCAAATGCATAATAATTTAAGAAATTAAGTGAACAATATATTCCAAAGAATTTAAATATAATCATGAATCCATCTTGTTTCTGTTATCCGACCACAATTAGATGACGTCCTCTGAGTAAGTAAAGAATAATAAGGACTCATGCACTGAGAGGATAACCAAATGAGTCTCATTCCTATAGGCTATGGGAGTATGATATGGTTCAACGTGATCCCATGATAACCACGTGATGCAAAGTATCAGTGACTCCAGCCCCTCAAGCATAATATAGTGTTTTTATGATGATCTGTCTCTAAATTAGATTGAACTTAACTAGATTCGACCGGATCGAAAGCCCCAAACCTGGTTCGATTAGGTGGCGCGGTCGTGTTCGACATAGTGTACCATAGAACTTAATTATTTCTTTTATATTTAGGTGCATGTATTATTTAAATAATTAAAAATATAACATAATACATGTGGCGATACCCAAGATGTGCGATGACTACGTCGGTAGCATGGTTAGGACCGGTATGTGGCTAAATAATAGGCTAGGCAAGGCCGGATTTATTTTTCGGGTTTCTATTGATTTTATTTCGTAAAAATACATAACTCAAATAAATGAAATATATATAAGCTAATAATCTTACTTGGATTGGTGGTAATATAAAATGAGAACAAAGTTGATAGAATACTTTGCCTCAAGTTGCATGTTAGTTGGCTGTGGTTGAGGTTGAAATGGGGTCCAAAATTATGCAAGTTTGGCTAATTATGGCAAGAAATTAGTCCATAAGTGTTTGGTTTTTCATGCACAAAGTTAATATTTTTAGGGTTTTAGCGTGACCAAAACTAATGTTATGGACGTTTTATGGAGTTGAACTATTTCATCGAGAGGTTGGCTTAATTTAGTGAAAAATCGGATTCAAAATGAGCACGGGAAGTCAAAATAAGTCAAAATAAGGATTTTAGAAATTAACAAATAAAAATAAAAATTAAGTTGTTGACAAGCAGCTGAGGGTTTTATATATAAATATAAGAAAAAATCCAAATGAAATCAAGTTTCATTTGAAACTTTTAACAAAACGTTTGTTACGTTTTGGTTTCTAAACCTCTCCGGATGTATTTTTGCTTGTGGAGCTCTATACATTTGATTTTCTCCTGGTTTTATTTCCGCAAAATGGTAAAGGGTCGTGAAACGGTAAATTCGAGGTTTCCATGGCGAATACGAGGTTATTCAGCTCGAAATTTGGTAAATTCTCAATTCAGGAAAATTTTCATAATTTAATTAGGATTCTTGCAATTTTCTGATATCTTTCATGGGGTTTTGGTAGGAATTAGTAGGGATTGTTGAGAATTGATACATTAGGTTGATGTGCGCCAATTTGGAATAAATCTCATCGATGTGGGTTAGGGTTTTGGTGAAGTGAATTGATGTAATTCAATTGATAACTATTTTGAAGATGTTTTATAGTTAAAATTGATTTACATTAGGATTCGGACAAATTGGATTATTGGTTTTTGTCCAAATTGACCCCACGGGCTATGAAAATATTTTGAATGTGGTATTGAGTGATTTCATGGTGTTGGTGTTTAGTTTTGATGATATAATTGTGAAAATATTGATAAACATAAGTTTTGTTAGTTTTAAATTATTAAAGTTTGCTTAATCAACAGGCTATATTAAAAAATTCATAACATCTCCATTTGTGAACCGATTTAAGTGTTTTTATCGTCTATGGAAAGTATGAAGTGAGCTCTACAAGTTTCTTTTTGGTTAATATGAAAATATTGAGGTTTTAAAGGTGAAAAAGTTACCCTCAGTTAGCTAGTTGAAAGCTAATTGAAGTTGTTATAAAATAATTGTATTAGGAGTTGACGACGCAGAGTTTGATTCTACCCGGGGTATGCGAAGCTCGACTAGGGGTCGGGGCATTTGATGTGGGACGTACTGTAAGTGAACAATAGGAATTTATAAATTTTCATCATATATTTGTTGAAGTGTTGCATTCTATCCATGAATATCCATTGGCTATGCTTATAGTCATTCGGACCTTTAGAGGTCTACTTTGACTTTCAGACGGGTCTGATGGTGTAGTATTATTATATGCACCTCCTACAACCTTAATCATTCTGGGCGGAGTTAGAGTATATCGGTAGTGTTCGGGGCCTCATATCACATAAAGAGATATCCCCGGATCGTAGATAGGGGTTGCCACGATGTCGATGACATACGGGACAGGTCTCGCACCTTAGGGATTCATGAGAATCACCTTAACCATGTGAGAAATAGGATTGCAGCATGTTTACTTTAATTCTTGTTATTATATTTTCTTCAATTGTTTATTATGCGCTGCACTTTTATAAAACTTATATGTTCACTTATTGCGGGCTTCAAAACCTAGATTTGTTATTGAATCAGTTAGACTTGTTGTGGTTATGGAAAGTGCAAGGCACTAGAATGCTCGACGATGGAGACGGGCGCTCTTACCCATATTGTAGGTAATATATTGGTTGAATTGGTTCTAGTTATGTATCCGTTAATCATACTTGAATTTGATTTGTATTCGGGAGTTAGTTCCTCGACTCTGCTTTTATGAATTACTGTATATTATAATTGATGCTTCAACTTTAGGTTCCTTGATTGCTTTGCATGCTCATTTGCTTCACACACAGCGTGCGCGACAAACAACTAAGCCTGTGAATACAATATAATGTATTTTTGAAAAATTAACTCAAAAAATGGTTTTTAAACTAGATAATAATAAGGGAAGTCTGGTTTAAAACGTCTTTTGGGGTCGATGGTGTGACTGAACACCTCGAGAGACGGTTCGAGCCGCTCGAACCACCGGTTCATGGTATTGTGCCGACAGTACTCACCTATAACCACAGTATAGTAAACACTATAAGGAGACTCAAATCGACCTTATTCTCACCCACGTATACATGTACAACAATTAATGCAATAACAAGGATCAATGCAATGTATATGAAATTTATAATCATACAATGTAAAGGTTACTATGGGATTTACTTAGAGTACAAACCACAACATCACAAACTCTTTGCGCTCTGTGTTAGTAAGCTGGTCCACATTGATAAGTCAATAATTAGATAATATTTTATAGTATATTTAGGGGTAATTTTAGACGCAAATGCTATATTACACTAGGTTTTATGTTGTTTTTTTGTTATTTTAGATAATAACTGGAATATGTGAAGAAAAGAATGAAAAAAAGGAAGAAAATTAAGGATTTAATCAAGTGAAAGAAATGCACAACGAATCACCAGCAAATCAGGAGAGAACTTGGAATCACTGTTAGCGATTTGACCAGTGATTTGAGTTATAAGTGGAATCGATGATAAATCCTTGGGTTCGATTTAAAGAATTTTAGATAAACATGAGACGTTTGAGTTAGTTTAGGATATGTACTACCTAGAATACTATATATATGACCTTAAGGCTACAAATCAATTGCCCTTGAGTAGTTAGATCAATATTGCATTGCTCTTGAAGCCATAGTTTATTGTTTTAGTTTTTAATTTATTTTTCATTGCTTTAGAGACGACTTAAAAATTCAAAGTATTTATTTAGAGATATTTATCTATGTCTTTTATTTTAGCCAACCCCAATTAATTTGGGACTGAGGCTATGTTGTTGTTGTTGTTGTATCTATGTCTTTTATTTACTTTATTTCGATGTCTATTATGATTATGAGTGTGTAGTTTATTAATTTAAACAAAATATGAACATGAACTTGATCCATTTTGTGATGTAGTCATGATGAGATGATTTTATATTTAATGCTTTACACCAATCGTATTCTTCAATTCATTGATTTAATAGATTATTATCATTGATTTAATAGATTATTATTTGCGGATTATAATCATGAAACTTTGTATTGCATGCATAATCTAGAATGTGTATTGTGATATTTATATTCAATATCTAGTTTAAAGTAGTAACTAAGATTGTTTAAGAGAACTTTTACCATTTAATTTTCCTAGGTTGATTGAGATCTAAGTTTAATATTGAAGTGGCTTTCCAAAGGGATTAGATTTAGTAGTTTAAAGTTTTCATGGAACGTAATGCGGTTTTGTTGCCTAAAGTTAATTTCTTGAGTTCTCAAAGGATTAATTGAATAAAATTAGAATGTGGCTTTTTCAATGATATAAGGAGAATTGGTGGCTTAATAAGGGTTGTCTACTTACTAAATATTTGAGTTTAATGATCTAGAATGTTTTATAAAGATATTAAAGTATGCTTATGACTCTGATTTGAGTGATATGTTTGGATGCAAAACGAATTAATGTTTCATTGTTATGGATGTTTGTTTAGATATTTATTTATTATTGAATTGATTTGATTTGAATATTAGTGAATTTGAATTGTGTTAATTAAGTTAGTTTAATTAGTTTAGTTATTTATTATAGTTTTGAATTAGTGATTTTTAATTCTGATTTTAATTAAATTAATTAAATTAAGGTGAAAAATAATAAAAACTATTGAAAGACTTTTTCCTAAAGAAGTTTGCTAAATCCCTGTGGAGACTATCACACTTAACACTACTACAAATAATAAGGATATATGGGAAACTTATTGTACACATTCAACACGTGTCAATTTTTAGCACTATTGTCAGGGATTCTTACATAGTTTCTTACAAGTTTTAGACGTTATATGGTCTACCCACTTCATCATTCTAATTCCACTGGATTTTTACATCCGTTTGATCCTGATGTAGATCGGACTTTCAATCGCAATTTAACACAACAACAACGTAGGGAATATCAAGCTACCACAATGGAAGCCAATAATAACCTTAATAACATTAATAATAATGATAATAGAGAACTTACTTTTAGGAAAGCCAATCAAAATATCACTACTTATGAACCAATGTATATTGCCTATCCCGAGAGATTTCCTGAATTTGAACTAAGATCTGGATTCATTAGAGCTCTACCTAACTTCTTGGTAAAGATAATGAAGACCCCCAAAAATTTATAAAGGAATACCAACACAACTTCAATGGGATGAAACCTAAAGACGGTACGTTAGAACAAATCAAACTTATAGCTTTTCCTTTTGTATTAAAAGATCAAGCACAAGATTGGTTGTTTTATCTTCCTAAAGATTCAATAACCACATGGGCTCAAATGTTAGAAGCTTTTCTAGATCAATGTATGTCTACAAGAGAATTAGTACTTATAGAAGAAAAATCACAGTTGTAAAAATTAAAGATGATGAAAATTGTAATGAATTTTGAGATAGATTTCAAAGATTAGTTGTCTTGTCCACAACATGGATATACACAAAGAGCTTTATTAGATTACTTTTACAAAGGACTCAATCATTTTGAACAAAGGCTATTAGATACCGTATGTGGTAGATCATTATTCAATATGACACCAACTTTAGCAAAAGAAGCTATTAACAAAATGGCTAAACAATCTAAGCAATATGGTGAAAAGACCGACACATCAAGAAAGAATCTTTATGACGTTAATAGTAAAAAAAGTAACATTTAACGAAAAAGTTGATGAATTATCTAGCATGGTCGAATTAATATTAAAAGATAGATCAAATCAAGTGAAACCATGTGAATTTTGTAATGAAGTTACACATCATATGGATGCGTGTCCTACTTTACGAGAAGATAAAATTTAAGAAGTCAATGCGGTTATGAACCAATATTCTAGTCCTCCCGTTAATCAATATAAAGTTACTACACTAGAAAACCAAATTCAAATCTTAGTTATGGTCCATAAAATTAAAATTATACCACTTATAGACCTAAAGCACAAATACAATCTACACCAATTCAACAACCTTAACAAATGACTCAAACTACGCAACCAAATTTAGAACAAATATTATATGATTTTATGACCCAAAGTCATCAAAGCTTTACAAAAATTTATCAAAATCAAATTTAAATTTCTACGTCTATTAATGAATTAAAAAATCAATTAAGTCAGATAAATCTACAAATTAATAAGTTAAGTAATTACATTAAAGGACCTACTAAAAATACTACTAATCAAGCACAAGTTAACGCTTTATTTTGTTATAATGAAATATAAACACATACACCAGACAAGATACCTAAAAAAGGTACAAATAAAAAGAAAGTATGAAAAACGATAAAAGAAGAAGAAGATATGAAGGCCAATGTCATTCCCGCTAGGGAATGGATGGCTAAATAATTGAAATACACACTTTTTTCTGAAAGGCTATACCCATGGTATTTAGCCAGAGTTGAAGCTTATGAAAAATCCTTACAAAATTATGAATTAGTTAATCAAGATTAAAATAATAACACTTTTGAATTGAACGAGGAAACGTATTTTATTTCTCCCATTCCACAACGATTAGCAGATGCAAGGAAGGAAGAAACTAAAGAAGACATTTCTGAGTCATTTAAGAAAATAGAGATTAACCTTTAATGAAATCAATTACGTAATTATCAAATCATGATGAAATTACTAAAAAATTCTCAGAGTCTAAAGACAAGTTTTCAAAGAAATCTAAAGAAAACATAAGGCAAAAGGTGTCATCCTTAATAAAAAAAAGTGTCTCAGAAATGTTTTGACCTAAGAATGTTTGTCATACCTATCACAATAGGAAATTCTTCTATTGGATTTGCTATATGTGATCTCGGAGCATCAATTAATGTAATGTCACTTAAACTTTATGAATCATTGAAAATAGGATCGTGGTCTAAAACACCTATAAATCTTACTTTAGCGGGCGATAAAATTATTAAATCGTATGGATTATTATAAGACATTTTAGTACAAATATACAACTTAGTATTTTCATGCGACTTTTATGTTATGAAAATGGGAGATTCAATATCACATAATCCTCTACCTATACTATTAGGTAGACTTTTTCTCAAAATAGCTAAAACAAAGTTAGATATTTTTGAAGGAACAATGTCTATGGAGTTTGAAGATAAAATTATTATATTCAAATTAAAAATGAACATAACTATGATGAATATGATGAATTACTCGATAATGATATTAATGTGAATGATTTTCTAGTATTAAACTATTATGATAATCTTAAAGTTGAAATTTATGCAATTAATGCAGTAACAATGGAAATTGAAAAATAGGTTCTAAAGAGATAACAAGTTGAAGACACTTCAAAAGAAAAGAAAGTAACTCAAGAATGAAGAGTTAAGCAACCGGAGAATGAGAAGAATATTAACAAGCTGAGATATTTTAAATCCAATAAGAATAAGAAAAAAATGTTGGATTTAAGCCCAATGAAGCTTAATGGTCCTGGAGGTATGCATTTACACATTAAGATCAAATGAGCTTGGTACTTCAAAGCTCAGTGTGATATGAGTTCTAATGCATATCTCATGCCCATACATTTCTTTCTACACACTCAATTGGAGTTGGATTCACTTACTTCTGAACGAGTTTCTTTACCGGATGGTACTTCAATTCAACTAATAGGAATGGTCACGAATGTACCAGTTCAAGTGGGCAATTACATCGTACCCACGAACTTTTTGGTCGTGCCATATTTTATTAATGAAGATTTTCCTTTAACTTTACGATGACTTTCTTGGCCACTACTCAAGTTGTTATGGATATTTTGAACAAAACAATCACTCTAACGATTAATGGTCGATCAATACAAAACAATCACTTTCTGAATTGGCACTAGAGTGGATAATCCTAAATTCAAGTTTAGAGATCCATTCTAATTCTAGAAGGGTTCAGTCGAGCTAACAATAGTAAACAAAAGTGCTCTATGAGAGGCAACCCATATTCTATGTTTATTTAGTTTTAAGTTCAATAGGAATTTAGTTTAGTATAGTATGTTTTTATTCTCTCACTTTTTTACTCTTGTATTGGAAATAATTTCTGAACTTAAACTTTGAGGTACTTTCAAATAAGAGGGAATGATCGAGTTGTTTTGTTTCTATGACCTTTATGCAAGTTTGCATTATTCACTTGCTTGTTTATTTATTTATTTATTTAATAAAATTATTAATTAGTTACATATTCTAATCAAACTTTCGAATTTCCAATCAATTCTATTTTTATATTGGTTTGTATGAATAGTATATATGTTAATTCTGAAATAAAAAATAGTAAAATAAGCCTATCAAATCCTCGGCAATTTGGGATAACACTAGGAATTGCTGGCTAAATCAGTGACGTAAACCAAAAATTTAAGTGAAAATGTGAGTCTGGCAAATTAGTGGCGATTTGGCTTTATAACGTAAATCGCTAGTCAGATCAATGAGTCACTGAGCCTCAATCCCACCTATATACACAGCGATTGTAACTACCCGAAAATATTTTATTTGTAGATGATGATGTGTATTACCTATTTATACTTGTGCATAAAATTTTATTAATTTGGATTTTCGATTGGGTGAGTGAGATGTGTTCTCAAGATGTGTGCGACGTGACGGGTATGACGAGACTTAGGTAGATTCCTAACTTAGCACAAAATATGACTTACTTGATATTATAAAGCTAAGTTAGTATCATTATCTAACTTAATTAAGATTCATAAGATGGGTAAGCTTAAATTTTAGTAAAATCTAAGATCTATGAGAACTTTACTTTAAGGCATAGATGTGCCTAGTGATGCTAAAAAGAAGGAAATCCTAGTAGATAAGTGGTAATCTAGGGATGCATGTAGAGATATAAAAATTACCCTCGATTTTGATAATGATGGGAATAACTAGGATGATCCATAGTTAAGATAAAAAGAAAACTAATATATATACATATATAAAATGAGGCTTTATTGTTCATGTAAGAGAGAGAGATTGTGTGCTTAAGGAAGAAGAGGATTTGCTGAAAATTCAGAACTTGAGGATTTGGAGGCTAAATTGGGTGTTAATTTGTTGAAGAAAAAAGCCACCATCAAGAACCCTAGCTAGATAAGCATTCTTTCCTCTTGTTCATGATTCAAGTTTATGCAAATTGAGGCTCGTATTCAAAACAAAGTTCTAGAGTGTTTGAATCTCTTCTTTACTTTCAACTAGCTCTAATAAACTCTGATTTTTCAATGGATGGTTTACTTTTCAAAATGGTTTCAAAGTTTTGCTTTCAATTATGAGTCTTTGGTTTCATGAATGTTAAATCATGTGGTATATTGATTTTAATGATGGAATTATGATGAATGCAATGTTTATGTTATTTATGAGGTGGTTGTATCTCTATTGAGGGAGTTTTGGGAGATGGAGACGGCCTAGGTGGGATTTGGGGTCAAAAACCCCAAATCTTGACCTGCACAAATGAAGTTTGCAACGCAAATAGCGATATCTAGGCCGATAGCACGCTATTGTTTATGCAAATAGGACAGCTTGACATGTTTTCGTAAAACGGCCATTTCTTACTCGTTTTAACTTGGATTTTGATGCTCCACATACCGTTGGAAAGATAAGACATATATGAACAACCTAGAACCATTAGTTTTTCAAAATTAAGTCACATAGTTTTTCAAAAATGAGTTGAAACTCAAAGCTCATTCGGGGGCCCTTTTGTAACTTTTTGAGCTGATTTTGGTTTTCGACTTTCCGAAGCTTTGCACTTATCGAATTTTGCTCAATTTTTTAGATCAAGAGTTCTTTATGTCATTTCATTACCTGTCAATTTTCGTATCGTTCTGAGTTGATTAACACAATTTTCGAGACACATTTTTTTTAAGGATTTCAATGAATCAAACAAGCCCATATATATATGGATTGAATTTTGAAAACTTGATTTCAAACCCTTTAATTGAGATACAATTAGCTTTCATCCCTTGATATGTTCAATAACACTAGAATTGAGAACTCGGGTCCTTCCGGGGTCTTTTCTGGGCGTTTAAGCATTAATTTTGGGTCATTTTAGACGAATCAAGTTAATAACAAGTTGTTATCAATGAATATGGGACTAAAATGAAAAACACTGAACTAAGAACATGTTAAATGGACTCTAACACACCAAAACTAACTAAAATGGATGTCAGGGACTTAACAAGCTAGAGTTAGACATCGGGGTTAGTTTGAGGTCATGTTGGAGCCGCGAAAGAGCGTATTAGCATAGATCTGAGGTAAGTAAACCAGCAAAGGCCTTAATACTAATTCTCATCAATTGTTTAGTTATCATACTTTCTAATTCGTTATATGTGAACTTTCTTATCATATTACACTACAAGAAAAAAAGTAAACAGCAACAAACTAATATGTTGCAGAATTGGTACAGATTTGTTGCTAAGCGACTCTGCAATAGATCAGCAACAGATCAGAGGTGTTGCTAAACTCTTTGTCGCAGATTGAAGTTAGCAACAGATTTTGGTTCTGTTGCTTTTCAGCAACAGATTTATGACAGAAATCTGTTGCTAAACAACAACAGAAAAAAATCTGTTGCAGATTGAAAAAAGAGATTTTGTTGCAAATCTGTTGCAAATCGCAACAGACATAGTCTGTTGTTGATTTGCATCAACAAGACAAATGGCTATTGTTGATTTACCTGATCAATAAAGAAAAATCCGATGTCTGTCGCTGATCTGTTGCAAAAAATGCGATGACAATCAAGAACATACAACTTTTTGTTGATTGATCAGACAAATCGGCAATGATACTTGGTCTCTTTCTTGATTTGGAATGGTAATTTTTTAAAAATTACAGTTCATCGTAAATAGTAAATGGAATTCTACTGCAAAAAAAATCTGAAAAAAAAAAAAAAAAAAAAAAAAAAAAAACAATTTTTCCTACTGCAATTAAAACGAAAATTGAGAAATTATTTGTATATTATCAAAATTTGACAAAAAATATCTACAAAATGTGGAGATTAACATTTCATAATTAACTAGTAGTATACTATATACTACTAGATGAACATTATCCAACACAAAATACTACACAAATTAAGATGGCTACACAAATTAATTTACATATATATCTACAATGTCAATACCACACTCTTACCCAATTCTGTCACCGATACAAGATAGACACCATACAATTTCTGGGGCTAGGAGTGTGTGTCCCATCCAAATCCTGAAAATGAAAAGGAATAACTTGAACAATATTCGAAATGCAATCAAAATATTCAAACACAAATGAAAAAATCCTAAAATTAAGCCTTGCTCATCGACCTCATACATAAAAGATCGCACACAGTGACACACACAAAAATTTCCAACTCAAAAGGGAATAAAAGAACTTCCATACATGACATTCCATGCATTTTTTCAATTTTTTTCCTCTTGTACATTCATTCATATATATAAGAAGTTAAAAACATAAAAGAAGAAACCATGCAGCCCACAAATGAACCATTCTAAAAACTCAAAACAGTAAGAAATGAAAAAATTCAATGACATGAGAACAAATCTAAGATAATTTAGCAAATCTCAAAATATGTAACTATTAATTGAAAAAAGTCAATGACATGAAAAAATTCATATTCTTCTTTGATAATACAAATCGAATTCATATTTTCTAATTCACCACTCTCTTGCAATGGATATATACTCTGAAAGAAATTAATTAAGAGGACAACAATATATTATATATGGTTCCAAATTATGTTGTTCTTGTAGTGCTGCAAATATACTAGAATGAGATCGTTATACCTTGCAAGACAAAGTTAATCTTATAAACATAAAAATATATTTTTAGACCAAATTTCAACCATTCATTCAAAAATTTAGACTTCAATATTTACATCCACCAACTAACATGCATTTAGACACCTAATGGTTATATACAAACATTTTACCTCCCATTAAAGCAAATGAGTAGGAAGAAATAGATCAATGTTTAAACATAGACAACAACAAGGACTCGATCCTAAATTAGTTGGGCTTGGGGACATGGATCAAACTCTTTTATTGCGCTCAATCTACTGCAATTGACGATGTGCTTTCCAAATCATGATGTTTAAAACATTAAAAAAAAACAGTAACAACAACAAAAGAAAAATCAAGCCAACTTAATTTATATTATGTATATAGAAGCATGAGAACAAATCTCAAAATATGTCACTAGGTTATGTGTTGGGTTGCATGGAGACATTATAATGCATTATTAAACTATGTATGCCATGCACATTTATTTAAGGTACGTACAATAGTTTATGGAAAACATAACAAACTAAGCTTACAAGGAACATAATCTAATAGGGAAAAAAAGAACTGAATAGGTGGCATAGAATATTGGTACATGTGGTTCAAGTTCCAATATTAGATAACATTGAACATAGAATATTGCTACACGTCCATAAGTCTTGAACTTCAATTAATTTCATAACAAAAATATTCAAACACAATTGAAAATAGCATCACATCCAAGTAAAGTGAAATTGACTACAGTGTTGTTTCAACCTATATAATTGTCAAAGCTTAATGAAGGCCTCACATGTTAAAATGCAAAGTCTAAGAAATCATTAATATATTTCACATTAACTTTTACTAAGCTTGCACGTATTGTTTTGATTAAGTTAAGAACATCATGTAATGAAAAAAATTCGATAAAAAGATGACCAATTTGCCAATTTTTGCAATTAAACTGAAGAGATAAATTCATGGTGATGATTTAAATAATAAGCTCAACATATATAATTGCCCAAGTTATTTTCAGGCCTCACATGTGGGTAAGATATTTTGTGAATAAAATAAATGGCAGAAGGTTACATACAAAAGGAATCTCTGAAACTTGCAACCCAATTGGTGAGGTAAGTTTGCCTCCTTATGCAACACCCATATCAGACGTCACCGGTGCACATACCTGCAAAATGAAGTAATCACATCGACTACATTAGAAGGGAAAAAATGTGAAGATATACATTACTCGAGAATAACATTTTACCATTAAACAAGATAGGACATCCAATCACTCTTGCCGTGGCGGTGGTCGCGGAGGCGGCATAAGTTGCTCCATAAACTCATCATGATCATCCAAAAGATGACGTTGATCCTCAGACATCCTTCTATGTGGAGAGGTCCAATGCCCAAATCGGTGGTCATGCGGGTGCGCAGACTAAGAAGGTGTTATCTCAGTCATTAAATGACCAGGGTGGTCGTCACTCTGAGGACCAGAACGCTCTGTTCCTGGTGATGGTGGAGTCCGCCGTGTCGGAGGCACGTGGGGCTTAATGCCAAGGTGATGCATCAACAATGCCTCCATACGTGCTAACCGGTCCTGCATCTCTCGAGTTTCTTCCTGGCGTTCCATCTTGTCTCTCTGCATTTGTTCTTGTCTTTCCATTCGCTCCTTCAGCAATGTTTCTTGCAACCTTTGGTGGTCCCGCTGGAGCTCTTCCAACTCATGCAGTCCGTACGCCGGTCCTCGAGATGAGCTTGCTCCCCCTGAAGATATGCTGCGATGATAACCTTGTGACCCTAAGCCGTATACACGTCCCTTGACCTCTGGCACCACCTCAAGATAAATGGCATCCTCGTCAATCGATGTGTAGGGGGTCTGGGTGGACATCTCCTCCAATCTCCGAGTGAGTTCAGCCTGCATTAAATAGTATGAAATTATAGTTAACTCTACTGGTTTCTTTTAAATTGATGGGCTACATGTGTTGTCTCGAACTAGTTACATATATGCAATTCATATTACTTACATCAATCTTCGCGGATCTCTGATCTACGAATGATTGTTCGTCATGGCCATGGGTGTGGAGGTGTCGAAACATCTCCTTCCATGTGGGACGGCGTTGAAGCTTCTTCTCCTACAACATTGTTACAGGATTAATAGTTTTTATCTCGGTTCACGCGGAAATACACTATTTCTGTATATATACGTACCAACGTATCACCATGCTGTCTAGCGGATATACTTCCAGCGCTATGCAGCGAAATACCAGTGCCCGACCCTCCCACCTCGGACTTTCTATTGTCGCTCATCTCGCTCGGACTTTTCTTGAATGCTTCATCTCGTTGCTCGCATTCGCTTGTAATGCTCAAACACCTCTTCTGTTAAGTAAATAGGTGTTATTCTTTTCTTCGCGATGAGATATATATTGCACGTGTACCGGATGGCTGCCCTCTGACACCACGCATCATATATCGCAAAGGACATTGGCAAGTCCCAAGTGAAGAACACCTACAGATGAAGAAGTATTATGAAAACATCATCATTTCTATGCTCATATACTTGTTTCACCGCTATTGATGACCAAAAGGTTGATGTGAAGTTACTGACCTTCCAACGCAGCCGGTATATATCTCGTTGGGCTTATGGGACATATTCCTATTTCCATCCTTCTTTCAAATATCCGCTCTTAAAAACTAAACTCATCTTCTTTGCCGCCACGAAAGAAGGGTGTAACCTACCATTTCGTCATTTAAGTTAGTATAGGAAAATAATATTTCTATATATTGGACGTAGATATTTTGTGGAGAGTAACATACAAGCCATGCTCAGTAATGAGATAAATAAGAGGGTTTTCGCCTTCCGTAGGGGCAGTCGGAGGTCTGAAAAAGTCAGGGATCTCCTCAAGCCGTTGTGGTATCGATGACCGCAACCTGCTACTGGATGACCTCGCGGATGAATGACGATGTGCTGCTGGGGGCCGACGAGATGTAGAAGTGTGCTCGTCGCCGACTCCAGGAGAATGAGCGGGATGACCTGAAGGTGATGGTGTGGCGTGATGTGATGAAGACGGCCTGATACCATGGTCATGTGGGTATACATCTGCTGGAGGTGATGGTGTAGAGTGGTGTGATGAGGATGGAATGAAACCATGCTGAGGTGGGAGGGTATGAACTGGAGGAGATGGTGTGCCATGCTGATATGGATATGGATGACCGGGAGGCGATGAGGAGGTATAATGTGATGACGACGGTCCGGGGGCATATGCAGGGTATGGACGAGTCACATGTATCCGAGGGTATAATGTAATGAGTAACGACCATCCGGATGGGTAGGTGTAGCATGGTGCGACAGGGTGCCTCGTCCAGTAGTGCTAGTCTCCTCCGGATGTCTATTGATGTCCTCCACGTCCTCATCCTCTGGATTACCACGCCCCCTACGTGTCGTCATATATAATGGTATATATATCTATTGCATAAACAAATAATTCAGTTGAGTCATACAAAAAACATTTATAGAGATACAGTTTATATAACGTGAACATCATATTTCAAGCAAGTTGATAGATATATTGCACTAAAGACTCACACCAATCACTCAAACTCATTTTCGCTACCAATGTCTGATGACGATGTGAACTCATCATCTTCTTCATCGTCCGCATTTGTCTCAAATTCATCGTTGTCAGACACAATTTCACTTGTCGGATCAACAGCTGCCGATGCAAAATGATCTACATTTACTTCCACGATGTCCATATTCTCATTTTGATCCACATGAAATGCATTGTTCGAGATTTCCATTTCTGAACTAATCACATTGGTTTCATCTACGAACTTTGGTTGAAGCTTGCATATAGCTAACCAATCACTTCGTAACCCTCTTCCGATAGAAGGGTAAGGAAGATAATAAACTTGATGTGCTTGCATTGCCAATATGAAAGGCTCGTACCTATTGAACCAACGGTTTTTATGAACTTCTACCAACCCCAGCTTACGAAGAAGTCGTGTACCATTTTGAGTAGGATCAAACCAATCACATTTAAATAGCATTGTTCGAAACGACCCATCATGGTAATCAATTCGAATTACGTATTGGAGTACACCGTAATAATCAGTATCGTTCCCACCTTTGACGCATACACCACTATTTTGGGTTGTTTTGTTTGTACCGTATGAAAGTGTGTCAAACTTATATCCATTAACGAGGTATCCAGGATAACTCGTACATGAACGCATTGGTCCTTGAGAAATTTGACGAATCGCCTCTGGCACATCGTTTTGTTCAGACTAATAGACGCAAAATTACAATATTATAATCAACCAAGAAAGGTAATGAGACGTATGCGTATATAAACAATTACGTACATATTGCAAGAACCAGCCTGCAAATTGTTGCTCAAGTTTGATCTTAATAGCTTCATCGATGATGTTCGGTTCTTGAAAATGAACGATTGACTTGAAAATGCTACGAAAAATGATATGAGTTTATACACTGCATAGAAAAAATGTCAAGAAAAATGACCCTGATTTTTAATACCTTATGAACGGAACTACTTCCGGGCAATTTAGTAACACATATTGATGAGCTGCAACATACTCCTCCGACGTAAGGTATCGTTTCCTTGCTTTACCCAGCGGTCGCCCCGGATGAAGGAAAATCGAGAATGCACTATTGTTAGCAACACTCAGCCCTACTCCACCAGCATCATTTCGTTGGATTCTTTCGTGCGCAGTACTAATATGATCCTCGAAGTAGAAGGAACAAAAAGAATTTGATTCCTCAACTAAGTAAGCATTACATATCGACCCTTCAACTTTCGCCTTGTTTCTAACATCGTTTTTCAAATGCTTAAGATACCTATATGATGAGAGGAAATATTGGGACATTATGTCCATCAAATTAGGTAGCAATAACCAATATAACCTAGCTAAGATGTTACGTATTTCATACAGTAAATGTAGATTGCATAACAAATTTACCGTTCGAATTGATACATCCACCGGAACTGTACTGGTCCGGCGATATGGGCCTCGTATGCCAAGTGTACGGGAAGATGCTCCATTGAGTCAAAAAAACTCGGTGGGAAAATTTGCTCCAACTTGCATAATATTTTGGGAATGTTAGAGTGCAACAGCTCGATTTGCGCCATATTAAGGTTCCTAGCAGTCAAGTCTCGGAAAAATAAACTTAACTCGCTAATTGCAATCCACACTTTTTCCTCTAGTAGTTCATGGAAGGCAATAGGAATCAACCTCTGCATGAACACATGGCAGTCATGACTTTTCAGCCCAAACATCCTCAATTTGTGCGAGTCAACACATCGACTAATATTTGAAGCATACCCATCAGGGAAGCGTAACTGTTTAACCCAATCACACAATACTTCTTTCTTACGTTTATCGAGTGTATAAGACGCTTTGGGATATGAATTGGACGCAGGGTCATATTTGAGGAAAGGTCGGTTGCAAATATCTTTTACATCTAGTCTCGACTTGGCATTGTCCTTACTCTTCCCAGGGACACTCATAATTGTATTAAAAATGTTGTCGAAAACATTTTTTTCAATGTGCATGACATCCAAATTGTGCCTAATGAGATTCGTCTTCCAATATGGTAAGTCCCAAATATGCTTCGTTTCCTCCACCCTGAATACTTGGCAATCTCTTTGTTCACATGAATAGCTTCGATTTCAGTTACTTTCATCAGTCCCAAAGCTTCGATTTCAGCCAGAATTTGTTCCCCCGATTTTAATTTCGGTGGTCCTTTTCGACAAGTTGTATCGCGTTTGAATCCGTTCTTATCACTTCTTAAGGTGGACCCACGCGGCAGGAACCGACGATGACAATCAAACCAAGAGGTTTTTCCACCATGTTTTAATTGGAATGCATCCGTGTCATCCATACAATAAGGACAAGCTCTTTTTCCATGTGTGATCCAGCTTAACAACATACCATATGCAGGGTCGCTAACAGTCCACATTAGTGTAGCTCGGAGTTGGAAGTTGGTTTTGGTGGAAATGTCGTAGGTAAGTACCCCATCATCCCACAAATCTTGCAACTCTTTTATCAAAGGTTGTAGGAAGACGTCAATCTGATTTGAAGGATTTGTCGGCCCCGGTACGATGACAGTTAAAAACATGAACTCCTTCTTCATGCACATTGAGGGGGGTAGGTTGTAAGGAGTGAGAATTACAGGCCACGATGAGTATTATTTTTCGGATTGGCCAAATGGTTGGAAACCATCCGTACATAAACCTAAACAAATATTACGAATTTTGGCGCTGAATTCGATGTTCACATCATTGAAATGTTTCCATGCAATAGAATCGGAATAATGTTGCATGACGATGTCATCTGAAACGTGTTCCCCATGCCAACACATATGCCTCGCAGTCGCTTCAGACGCGAATAAACGTTGTAATCGAGGTGCTAGGGGGAAGTAATACATTTTTTTCGAGCCCGCGGCACGCCACTCCGTCCATCACTTCTAGTTTGTTCGTACCTTGAATCACCGCAAAACTTACACGTCGTCAACTCTGAATCCTCGCCCCAATAAATCATGCACATGGACTTGCAACAATCAATTTGCTGGACTAGTAGCCTCATTCCTTGCATTAGTCATTTCGTGTCGTAAAAGCTATCGACTAAACAATTATTACTTGGCAATGCATCTTTACAAAATTGAAGAATTTCATCGAACGCCTTTTCAGAAATATGATGTTCTGCTTTGATTTTTAGGAGTCTCGCGACTGCCGACAATTTCGTCATCTTCTCGCACCCCTGCCATAGCGGCTGACTTGCTGCGTCCAACATATCATACAAATTTTCCACTCCAGGAGTTGGCCGTTGTTCCGCATGGCTCCAATTAAAACTCGGACCAGCCAAGTTGTGCACCATCTCATGATACGATGTACAATAATTGGTCGTCTGTGTCCCTTCGTGGTCATCAATTCTCATCGTATTGCTAGGTTCGTCAGGCACATTTTGAGTGTACATATAATCTTCTTCCCCGTGTTCCGACCAACAATGATATCCCGGAACAAAGCCCCGACGAAGAATATGAAGTTCTACGGTGTCAACATCATAGTATGAACGATTACGACACTTCGTATGGTTGCATGGACACCGAATTTTTCCCTCAGTCGTGAATGTCCTGCAGTGCGTCTTCGCGTATGTGATGAACTCGTTCACGCCGTTTATGAACTCTCGTCGAGTGAAGCCATTTTCAATACGACTATACATCCATTCTTGATTAGTAGACATCTCGATCCTAAGTTTTTTCAACCGATCATTGGAAAAAATCTTATCGACTCTTAAAAAAATTTAACATATATAAATCCTACAAATTAACTATATATTCAGAAAATAATCAAAATTAATATTCTATAAATTGGATTATAAATAACCTTGAGATTTTTAATATAGATACATACCTATAAATTTTATTCCTCACCATCATGATTTGAGCAATCTATCATGTGTGTTGGTTTTTGGTTTTTTGCTCCTAATTTTCCAAGGGATCGGCTTCCTTTTGTTTGGAAGGGTCAGGATTGTTTTAAGAAATTTGTGTTTCTTTGGCTTTTTGGCTCGATAACTGATGGTCTGTTAGTGAAGTCATAAACTACTTGTTGGTAGTTGGGCTCCAAGTAGGGATAATTAAGCTTGGACAAGTCACATATCTAGCTAAAATTCTTCTCATTTTAATCAGTTATAGATGTACTAGTAGTTGTAGAAACTTGCTAAAGTATATTAATCTCAACTGCCTGCTTTTGATCATATGCTTAGAATTGTTCATATTTTATGGAGAGAGGAAGCACTAGCGAAAGCAGTGGCAGCATTGAAGGTGGTTGTGGTGATGAAGGAGACCACCATGAACATAAGTTGAGCAAGTCCACCCTTCTTGATTCACTTGCTGGTGTGTTAGTTTGTATATACGTTTGGTTAATTAGTACTTCAAATTTGCTACTGTACTATGTTTACGCACTTTATACTTTTTGTTTTCTAATGTTATGTTTTTGGTGTGCGATCTTCATCAACTTCTTCCTCTCTTCTCCGTTTCTTTTGAGTCTTATTAGTTTTGATTAAGAGAAATTCAGGTGAATAATTTCAACAATAAAAATTTAACAGAAAGAATTATACATGTGCCCATTTGACTTTTTCACAAATTCATACAATGTACAGATTTACTAATTTACTATATTATTATTCAATGAACATATTATATATGAACTACAGTTTACAATAGTAAATGATGATTATCATATCACAAATTCATGGTGACAATTTAAACTGTGTACTTAAATGCAAGTCCCAATTCGTTGTACTTGTTGATCTGTTGATGTATAGCAACAGATTGTTCAATTGTTGATTTGTTGTTGTTTAGCGACAGATTGTTCTGACGTTGATTTGTTGTTGTTTAGCAACAAAAAATTGAGTTGTTGATTTGTTGTTGTTTAACAACAGATAGTTGAGTTGTTGATTTGTTGTTGTTTAGCAACACAGTGTCACGTTGCTATTTTCGAAGGCGTATAAGATCTCGTTGATATGTAAAATGAAACCATAGATATCCAAATTTCGGTAGTCATATGAAAACAAAAATCAACCAAAATATCAAAATAGATTTTCAAGAAAATGCAAACCAGGACTGCGATTCGAATGTCCAAACGCCTAGTCGAGAGGCAATCCACGAGTCACGGATGATACCCGAAACTCAGTCAAGGACCGAGGGCGACCAGCGGCTACGGAGGAGTCGGCCGAGCAATGCGCGGCGGCGAGCCGCCGGCCCAACCAATGGCGGGGGAAGATCGCGGAGGCGACAGCAGCGGCGGCGGCGGCGCGGGTCCGAGCTGCGATGGCGCGGGGTCCGAGCAACGGCGCGCGCAGGGTCCGAGCAATGCGGCGGCGCGAGGTCCGAGCAGCGGCGGCGGTGCACGCAGAGGCGACCAGCGACGGCCGCACAGAGGGCCTCGGCTTAGCGGATCACGGCGTCACAGGGAGCAGCGGCGGCGGTTCCACAATATAAGCAATGGCGCGGCGGATTTAAAGAAGGGGGCGCGCGCGACGATTTACACGCATGCTACCGCGCAGCAGCAGCGGCACCGGATGAGTATACGGCGGATCGGTGGTGGCGCGCCTCGCGGTCGATCGGGCAGGCGTCCTTGAGCGCGGCGACTCGCAACGGACTTATCGGCGACGGTGGTGGCGGCGATGACGACGGCGGCGGTGGTGGCGGCGCGGCTCTTCGGCGACGGTGCGGCGGCGGAGAGATCTTGGCGTGTGGGAGTGACGAAATGGGTTTGCGGGGAGGAGGAGGAGAGCAAATGGTTTGTTAAAACCATTTAGAAATTAGTGACAAATCGAAAATGCACTGTCTGCATTTGCTTTGATTTTTTGTTGCTATTTTGTCGCGATCGCGCCTACGTGGAATTAATATTTGTGACATTAGAGACAGATCGCAAATGACTCTAGTCTATTTGTTGACATTCTCGTTGTTGATTTGTTGCTTGATCGACGACGATCGGCAACAAACTATATGTATATAATGCATTTGACTTGCATTATATTTCGTACTCCCACGCGTCAAGATCTCTGTCGCCGCACTGTCGCCAAAGCCGCCGCCACCACGTGCGTCGCTGCTGCTTGCCGCCACCACCACTGTCGCCGCTCGTCATCATCTCTGCGATCATGCGAGTCGCCGCCACCACTGCGCGCTTCGGTCCATTGGGTGGGCTCATGCGAGGTCTATTTTTTAAATCCTTGTTTAGGCCCACAAGATAAGAATAACTGACTTGTTTTTTATATTTTTTAAAGAAAATTATATATTAAATAAATATTTGAAATAAATTCAAATGTAGTGTTTCGAAAAAGAAATATTTCTTTCTAACCAAAAAAATTAAGGACTTGTACTTCAAAATCAATATGTAACTTGCGGAATTTGCCAATAGAGATTGTTGACATATTGTTGTCGAAAGAGGAGAATAGGGTCTTGTAGTGTTATGCGTGGTTTGTAGCATCGATACGTCGAGTGTTCGAATACAAAAGTATAGTAATTGTGAGAAAGATGTAAAGATTTTAAAAATGAATATATTATTCAAGGTAATAGTTTTTCTTAAAATATTTTTTATTAAGGTAGCGTTATATCAAAATTAATTTTTTAATATTATAATTTTTATTGAAGTTGAAAAAATCAAATCTATTACTTCGAATAAAGAATTATTCCAGAAAATATGAATTTGCAACTTCCTCGCGTGCTTCGTTTTTTCTTCCACAATGCAACATTTTGGAAAAAAGAAGGTCATCTTAAGTATGAAAAGCTATGGGACCACTGCTTCTCTTTCAAAAACAATGGTAGCAACAAAAATAAACTTTTGTATATACGTTTGTTAATTAAATACCTTTAAATGTAATAAGAAAATTAATCCATTAAACTCCAAGAACCACGCCTTCATTATATTCCATAAGAAATGTAATTTCTAAAATCAAATTAATAATCATTTCTTGACTTAAAGAAAGTAATCTTTTTTGAAGAAGTTTGATATGACTGATTGATTGAGACAAAATATCTATCAAAATACCTTGAAGTTAAAGGGTGTCAATTTTTTGTTTGGCTCATTGGCTCGATTTTATCCCGCCCAAAAAAAAGATTTTGAATAGTAATTTTTAAAATTCGAATTGAAACTGGCCAAGACTTCGATATTCAAATTGAAGTTCGAGCCGGATCTAAACAAGACCCTCCAAGCCTCATACCTGGCCTAGCCCAGATTTCAAAAGATTTTACATTGAAAATATGTCGTTATACATTGTATAATTTATAAAAAAAACAACAATAAAAATAATAAACTAGATAGCACATATAGAAATGTACTATATATGAGTTAATTATTTCTTGCGAGTTAATTATTTCTTGGTCACTTCATACAATATATATATTATGGTTGTAAGCGTAAAAATAACTGAGACTTCTTTAATTAATCTCTTAAACTTGTTGCTTCATTTTACCACCCCGCTGAGTGACAAGCTCATTTTTGTTCTCTCACATTTGCAAGTAAACAAGTCGGATAAAACAATGATTACATTCAGAGTACGTGCAAATTTTAAGGAAAAAATCTTTTATTATGTTATGTCAAAAAAAATTTAATATAAATTTTTTTTTTGAAGTTGAAATATCAAGACAATTACTTTGAATAAGAGGAGAATACCACGCAGCGGCGGCGGCGCCTCGCGGTCGATCGAGCAGGGATGAATTAAGGAGCGCGACGACTCGCGGTCGCGGATGAAGGACTGAGGCGGCGAGTCGCGATCGACGTCGACGATTGCAGTGGACGTCGACGGCGACGGTGGTGGCGGCGGATCTTCGCCGACGGTGCGGTGGCGGAGATCTTGGCGTTTCGGATCGACGAAATAGGTTTGCAGGGACGAGGAGGAGAGCCCCTGGTTTGTAAAAAACATTTAGAAATTAGTGACAGATCGCAACAGACTAGTCTGTTGCTGATTTGTTTGTTGCTATTTTATCGCTGATCAGCGCCATAACGCGAATTGGAGTTTGTGAGTTGAATGATAGATCAAGAACTAGATCAGTCTGTCTGTGATTGATGATCTGTTGCTTTGATTTTTCATTGATCAATGCGACAATTGATATGTCGTGATCAATGACAGATCAGCGACAGATCTGTAGCAGATCTGTCACAGATTTAGCTACAGATCAGCGACAAACTAGTGTCTGTCGCTAATCAGTCACAGATCTGTCACAAAATTGGCGGGAAATTAATGGCGGGAGAAATCAGCGACAGATCAGTGACAAAATGAAATTTGTCACAATCGTTGTCACAAATATGTCACTGATTTGTTGCTTTTTGGTCAACCGAGTCAAACGCTCTTTCTGATGCAGAAATGGTGCTGATTTGTTGTTGTTTAGCAACAGATTCAGTCTGTTGCAATTTTTTGATGCTATTCCATATTATTCTTGTAGTGTTATCGCCGATGTTGATGCTTTCTTTATGATTCTCATTCCATATCTTGGAGATATGTTTTCTTTGCGAATATATTATCTATGACTTATACGTGTGATTCATTGTTGATCTTCGTAACTTACGTTTTGAAATGCATGCATTATTTGTGAATCTAAATTCAATTTATTGTCTATGATAACCTATATGGTTCATATTAATTATCTTCATGATATACTCTTGTATCGAGTGGATTACGGCCTAAGTGGTCGAATGGTAGTCACGGGTGCGGTACACATGCTGTGTGATAATATGTACCACCGTGACTACACAAATTGTAGATTGTGCTAAGTCTGCAGTTTAAGGTTGGAAAGTCAAGCTGGTAGAGGTGACTATGTGTCTACTATAGTTGATATAACCAATATAAATTGTTGGAAACTTAGTTAAGTCTACAACCCGCCTTGGAAGATAGGTTATGTATTGTGTGTTACAACTAGATGGAATTAGACCACTTGGATATCTATATCTGTGTGATATTGTCTCTTAATTCTCTTTGAATTCCTTATTAGCTTATTTATCATGCACAGTCTATTTCATTTCTTTGCGATTACCCGCATGAGCTATCGGCTAACCTTTTATTGGATTTTAGAATTAATGTTGAGACTCCTCTGGCTTTACTCATTAGAATTCTCTCCTATATGGTGACAATTGCAGCTCCATTGTTTAAAAAGGGAAGGAGCCGGTACTTGACGAATTCCTCTGAGCTTTTCTCAGAGTTGGCTTCCACTTTTGCTACGCATAGGTCTTTTTGGTGTATATGTTATATATATATTTTGTAAAACTTGTTAAATGGGCTAAGGGCACTTTGATACATGTATATTTCTAGTTTTGTCACCTTATATGCATGTGATCATATTTTCTAGGGTTTCCACACCATAGGTTATCCCGACTTGTCATTTATTAAGTTATTTAAATTGCTTAAGTTTAGTTCCGTTGCTTTAATAAACTTGCAAAATTTAATAACTCAACTTTAAAGCATTGAATAACTAATAATAATGGAAATGGAGGCTGAATAGGTTTGCGTTGACCTTGCGAAGGATAACTCGTGGGTCCACGTAAGTTTAAGTTAGGTGAGGCCCAGTTTGTGAGGACTGAGGTCATCACAGTGATTCCCTAGAAATTCCACTTAACTCCGAGCACAATTTTGAGTTTTTAAAATAAAACCCCAAATTGCCAAATACAAAACTTCCTCAAAACACAAACTGTTACACCCCTTCCTCTAAACAATCAATTAGTTACCTAGATTCAGCCTTCATAAGCTCAATCTTAGTGTATTTAAGTCATTCCCACCTTATTCTAGTTTCATTCCACCCAAAAAATTTTGAATTTGGGGGAGTGGAGCCGAATTAAGGTTTATGGGATTTCGCCTATGAGCTTGGAAAACAAATCTAAAGGAGTTCAAGAGCTTGTATCTTGAAGGATTCACTCTCAAGAAAGTAATC
The DNA here is from genome assembly GCA_039657325.1 of Stephania cephalantha. Classification (NCBI taxonomy): domain Eukaryota; kingdom Viridiplantae; phylum Streptophyta; class Magnoliopsida; order Ranunculales; family Menispermaceae; genus Stephania; species Stephania cephalantha. The sequence continues at coordinate 23,586,876 of CM077576.1, forward strand.
ATGATAACTTTAGCTCTTTATTGTTATGAATTTTTTGTTTGAAGGATTTTTGTAAAATTTTCAATTGATTTCAAAATTGTTTCATTGGAATTCATTATATTACCATGGATAAATGACTTCATTAATTCCAATAGATAGGCCTTGCGATTTCAATGATTGTTGATTTACAAATTCAATATTTTTGAAATTTAAGTATTTTATCGATTCAGAATATATGTATATGCAATTGGTTTGAAATTCAGTTTCAAATGAGTTTAGGGGTTTGGCTTGTTTTATTTTCGAAAGACTAGAATTTATCACAATTGTTTTATATTGTTTAGAAAACCCATTTTAAGTTTATAATTGAGTTAAAACTTCGATGCCAATTTTATTTAAGTGTTTGATTAAATTTTAAGCTAGCTTTCTAAATGAGTTTCTCCTTTTAAATAAAATTTTGAACTATAACAAATTATTTCTGACAAACATTATTTTTTATGATCCACAGGTTTAAATTATTATTTAGACTTGCAACTTTTGATTTCAAAAATGGTCGGAAGTGGTAAGAGTAGAAGTTCTAGAGAGGAGAAAGAGAGCATTACTAGAAAAACTTAAAATAAAATCTAAAGCTCCACCAACACCTATTAAACCTACATGGATTTCAATAAATAATCCTAGAGTTAGAAAACTAAGAAAACCTTTTTCACTTTTAGATTTTAGTGATGAGTTGGAGGGAGAGGAAGAAGTTAAGGAGACTCTAAGAATTCCTTTTTCGGCAGATAATTTTATAAATGCTAAGGATCTCGCTATGATAAAAGCGATATTAGCAAGAATAGAAAAATAATTTCGAAGAAGGGCTTCAATGTGAAAAATTAAATAACGTACGGGCCTAGGATTTTGAATATAATAAGGGAAAGAAATTGGGGATTGTTAACTAGGGATTACAATGTCGATAATGACACAGGATCCTCTATAGAGATGGGTTATGAGATTTTAGTACGAGAATTTTACGCAAATGGGCATGGGATGATAATAAGATGGCACCCATGGTCCGAGGAAGACCAGTGGACTATTCACGTGAAAGAATAAATCGCTACTAAGATTTACTGGAATTTCGTAGAAGAGAAAATAATAATTGCCCAAAACCCGAATATGGATTCAGACATATATTTCCCCATAAAACCATTAGGAATGGATTAGAAGCAATTCCAAAGGATGGATTCATTTTGGATAAGGACCAGTATCCCAAGCACATTCAAATTAAAATTTTTAGGAAAACCACCAAAACATGGAACTATTTCATCAATGTGAGGCTACACTTGAGTTTGCAGTACTACGAGGATGTGAACTACAAGGCGGCATTGTTGTACTACATCGTTCAAAGGATAGGTTATATTGATGTTTGCAAGATCATATACGATTCAATTAGGAATTCCATGACCACAAACAAGAATGAAGGGTTACCTTTTCCCTTAATGATCACAAATTCTACAATTAAGACCAAGTTTCTATGTTAGGTCTTGGGTTAGATTTTTACCCTAACAGGACCATTACCAATGAATACATAGAGATCACTAAACAAGTGTTAGGCTATGTAGATTCAGATGAGGGACGGGAAAGGAATGCAATACTTAGAAGAGAGACCACATAGAGAAGAAGATTACGGGCAATAAATAGGCGAGTCTTTGAAAAGATGCAATCTGCAACGTATAATGAAAGGATGAATCGGAGCTCAAAGCAACCTGCTGAAAATTTCACTAGTATGTACGCTGACGAAACGAATATGGCTATGACAGGGTAAATCTTGCGGAACCAAATGCGAACTTTAAGAAATCAAGAGTTCATTTTTTAGAACCAGCGCAAATTGTAAGGGGCTTACACGGGTTCTCGAGACGTATGGCCAAGAGAATCAACACATAGGAGCTAAAATTTCAATGCCATCAACCCAACTGAGAATGCCCAATAAGGGAGTCTTTCTAGAAAGTACTTCGGTGGCGGGAGTGGACTATAGTCTATATGATCCTATGATAATGTGTCGTGCATGTCAAATATAACCTATAATAGGTTGCCAATCCTATTAGACTGTAGTAAAGGTAAGAACGGGTCTGAATCCACATAATTCAATCAAACTGAGTTCAACTAACGGAAAAGTAAATCTGGGGGGCTTTTGAAAGAGTTTTATCTAAAAGCCTACAAAACAAGAAAGTAAATAAATTGTAAACAAGAAAATAAAGACATACCTAAGTCTAGGAATCCACAATCTAGTCCTATGTTATTTCCATGTCTTGTATTATTGACTTTGAAAGATGGGTTTTAAAACAGTTTTCCCTAGATAGGCTATAGGTATTAGGGTCACAAACACCATATTCCCCCTATTCTTTATAGATAGGGAAACCACTCTCTAAGTATTTCTTTACTCCGTCATACAACCTTGAGCAACCGCTCTCAAGATTTAGCACGTGAGCAACATTAACAGCTCTATGGGAACACCTACCCCTAGGTAACCTTGGGAATCCACTATCAAGATTTAACCTAATTCTCGATGTTACTTACCTAGAACAAGTATGCCAGGTTTCTTGCTCTAGGCGATTGCCACTTCTCAACCCGATTGGTACCACAGGTCAATGAGTTTATGCCTAGAGATTTGCAATGAATATAAAAACTTTAAACTACCATTGAGAAATCATTAAAAAAATCAACAAAAAATAGAGAACTGAAACAAAACAATATTGTTATAGAAAATGTCAACAAGACATAGAAAACAACCTACTACTGGTTAGAGAGCTTCATCCTTGACCTAGATGTTAAAGAACCTAGCGGGACATGGCTACTCTACCTTGCTGTACTCCTAATTCACTCTGAATACAATGTCTCTTCGTTCATTGATGTCCCTCATTTATATAGGTGAGCTTGAGAACAAGAATAGGAAAGCCCAAGAAAATAAGAACCTTCTAAAAATACAAAACTTCTAATTTGTGACTCTATCGCCATCATGGTGCCACCATTATGTATGGACGGGGTCGGGTCACGGCGTCGGGTCTTTGTAGAAAGTCTTAGTCTTCGAGTCCGCCGAAACTTCTAAACATAAGTTTGACGTCGTGGGTGACGCAACCTATGTTAATCCTGGCTCCGTTAGTTCAATTCTGACATCGTCTTTTGATCTGGCCTAACGACTTTGTGGCGCCGCTGCTCCTCTTCTAGCGCCATTTGTTATTATGCACAGCGTCGAGCCTGCTACTGCTTTGGCCAATAGTTGACTTTTTCTCAGAATTGTCTAATTTACGCATAAATACTAAAATACCCTGTAAATCTCCAAAGTAAACATATAGAACCATAAAATACAACTTTAGACTCGATTTACATAGCAAAACACCTATATAAAAGTACTTATTTAAGTACTCATCATCTTGCAGCAAGCTACCAATCTAAACAGCATGAGCAAAAGGATGTTGGAAACAATGTGACTTATGGACGGCGGTTCTGATCTACTTACTTCTCTGGTTTATCTATCTTTGAGTTATTATGTGTGAGGTCTTGGTTTGCAATGTGATACGATGATCTATGCGATGTGATGTGATATTGTGCTACTATTTAAGTGATTTGTGATTTATACATTGTTTGACAAGTTTGTGCTGCATTAATCTTAATATTATGATGCTTGGAAAATTTTAATTTGCCATGTTTTCTCTAATTTTTGAAATTCATTCTTGTGATAATTTATTTGTTTATTATTCATTATTTATTTATTTTATATAATTCATTTATGGTTCACGAGGTATATTTGTTTTGTTGGAAACTCAACTTAATTTTTAAACCTTGAGGACAAAGCTTAGAATGAGTTTGGGGTATTTAGGTGAAGTGGAGTATAAAGAAGCAAAGTACGGAACATCGAGAGGTAGAATCTATTTATTCAATGTTCAAGGTTAACTGAAGATTTTCAAGTTTTTGAAGATACAGGTAATATTTCTTCATTTTATTTTATTTACTTATGAATATGAATTGAATATAATTTGGATTTAAATAGAAGTAATATTTTTATTACCCATAAAATAGAAAGTTTATGATAGAAATGAATGATTACACCCTATTTGACTTAACTTAGATTGTGTATGCACTAGATGAGTATAGATGGGATTGATTGCATTGTGTTAGACATTATAATTGGTAGAAAATTGAAACAAAAGTACAAGATAAACAAGATAGATTTCTAAGAATCTTGTTATATAAAGATTATTGATCAAGTATTTTATATTTTATGTTTTAAATTATTGAAAAGAATTTATGCCACAATTGAGGGGAATAAATAGGAAATTAGCCAATAAATTTCAGTTAAATGGAAAGAATGCTTCCTTGATTATAGTGAGAGTGAGAAAAGCTAACAAAAGTTTTTAAATGAAAAAATAGAAATACCTACAAATTCCAAAGGAAATGGAGCAGGAAATCTAATGGTGGGAAAAATGTGAAAAAGAATTCCTATAAAAAAATAACTGATTCCAAAAGAAATGGAGCAGGGAACCATACAAATATAAAGAAGAAAAAATGAATATATATAAAAGAAAGAAAGAAAAAGAAAGAGATATAGAAAAAATGGAAGGATTTTTATAAAAATTATTCAAATAAAAGATTAAGCTTGAGTGTTTATAGCTAAGTTAAATAAAGTATTTTTTATTCCAAAATTCCAACAAAAGAAAATGAAATGATGATTATGGTGATTAAAAATTCCTATCGACTTTGATTGTGGTGGTATTTTAAATATTGTTTGAGAATGAAATTGATTTAGTGATTTTCGTAATCTTGAGATTCTATATTAGTTATCGTAAGCTTAATGCTTGCCAGTGGAGATTAAGAAAACTTATATAGTGGCTTGGCCTTGGTAATTGATTTAACTTTGAATTCTGAGATGTATTGAATAACTAGAAGTTGAGTTGTCAAATAAGATCATAATTTTTATTTTTATGAAGGTAATATGTTTCTATTTAATGATCATTTATGTTTAAGAATAAGAGTAAGTAATTATGATATCAGAATAAGGGAAGAAATGATAGTATAATTAAAAGTATTCATTTGCTCGGGATAGCAAAGTGTTGAGTTTAAGGGTATTTGATAAGTCAATAATTAGACACTATTTTATAGTATATTTTAAAGTACTTTTAGATATAAAAAACTATATTACACTGGATTTTCTCTTATTTTTGTTATTTTATGTAATAATTGGAATATGTTAAGAAATAGATGAAAAATGGAAGAAAATGAATGATTTAATCAAGTGGAAGAAATACACAATGAATCACTAGTGAATTAGGAGAGAACTTGGAATCACTTCTGGCGATTTGGGGTTTTCATGTAAATCGCCAAAAAAATCGGTGGAGCATAAAGACATTTTTTCAAAGATTTAACCAGTGATTTGAGTTATAAGTGGAATTGGTGATGAATCGTCGGGTTCGATTTCGAGAACTTTAGATAACCATAAGACTTTTAAGTTAGTTTGGGATGTATATTACCTAAAATGCTACATATATATGATCATAGGACTACAAAATCAATTGCCCTTGAGTACTTAGATCAATATTTCATTGCTTTTGGAGCCATAATTTATTGTTTTAGTTTTTATCTGTCTTTTGTTTACTTTATTTTGGTGTTTATTATGATTATGAGTGAGTAGTTTATTAATCTAAACAAAGTCCGAGCATGAACTTGATTTGTTTTGTGATGTAGTCATAATGAGATGATTTTGTACTTAATTCTTTAAACCAATAGTATTCTTCAATTCACTAATTTAATAGATTATTATTTGCGGATTATAATCATGAAACTTTGTATTGCACGCATAGTGTAGAATGTGTATTATGATATTTGGATTCAATATCTAGTTTAAAGTAGTAACTAGGATTGTATAAAAGAACTTTTACCTTTTAGATGTCCTCGGTAGATTGAGATTTAAGTTTAATAGTGAAGTGGCTTTCCGAAAGTATTAGATTTAGTAGTTCAAATTTTTCATGGAACGTAATGTCGTTTTATTGCCTAAAGTTAATTTCTTTGAGTTTTCAAAAGATTAATTCAATAAAATTCGAATGGTTTTTTCATTGATATAAGGAGAACTGATGGCTTGATAATGATTGTCTACTTATGATTTGAGTTTAATGATCTAGAGTAATTTATAAAAGATTAAAATATACTTATCACAATGATTTGAGTAATATGTTTGGATGCAAAATGGATTAATATTTCATTGTTCTGGATGTTTGTTTAGTTATTTATTATTGAATTGACTTGACTTGAATATTAGTGAATTTGAATTGTGTTAATTAAGTTAGTTTAATTAGTTTAGTTATTTATTAAAGTTTTGAATTAGCGATTTTTATTTCCCGTTTTAATTAAATTAAAGTAAAAAATAATAAAAACTATCGAAATACTTTTTCCTAAAGAATTTTGCTAAATCTCTATAGAGACGATCTCACTTATCACTACTTCAAATAATAAGGATATGCGGGAAACTTATTATACATCCTCGTCAAGTGTCACAAACGAGGTTCTAATTGCGGTCCTATAATTCATTTATAGGCATGATAATTAATATCAACAATTCCACAATTTTTTCCAATTTATTATATTTTAATTAATATCGCCTCTTCTCGAAAACCCCGAAATCACTTCAAATCAAATCCTCGGATGTCTGAATCCCAATTTCGACTCCAAATTGTTGTTAAGCATCGAAATTTAACATTGACTAGGCTTTTAAAATATTTTTTTCAATTTCGAATATTTTTGGGTATCGTAACATGTATTACAAGGCAAACCCCCAATATAAATCCTCGAGAAAATCTCAAAATCTTTATTTTTTCATGAAAATCTCAATTTCAGTCAATTTACTCAAAAATCCCATTTTCTGAATTTTTCCTAATTTTCAGGGATTTTTATTCAATTTTTCAAATTTAAAAAACATTTTTATTTATCAAATTACTCCCTATACCCACTGGGGTTTAGGATCCCTCCCTAAGGATGCAAATGGGTAAGGAAATGCCCACGGGTGATGGAGATTTATCATAACAGATACGGGTATGGAGATTTTCAATGGGGATGGGGATGGGTACAAAATCTCATACCCACACGGGTATGGGTAATGGGGATCCCCACGGGTAATCCCCTACAGGGATACCCACGTAGATACCCATCTATCCATGGGGATCCCCATATATCAATTTACACACAAATGATATTTATTATTTATATATATATATATACCATACGATATTTTTATATATAAATATTACATAATATTACATAGTGTCTACTCAGAAACACTCATACATATAACAAAAAACCTTTTAATGAAATTTATAATTTTAATTTATTTGGTTAATTAATAATTATATGTTTTGTATTGAATTTTTTGCAACTATATTTATATTTTAGAATTTTAGGATCAAAAGTACTGAAAAAAATTGATGACTTGGTAGTTTAAAGAGATAGTCACGACTTCAAGGAATATTTTGAATTTGAATTTTTCATTTTACATATGTCAATGATTTGTAGAAACTTAATTATAAGTGTGAAAACTTAGTAGTTAGAATTTTTTTTCATGATATGTGGATTTTTTTATTTTTGTAGGAATTTCAGCAATTGTGTTGTTATGTATGTATATGACACCTTATTTATTACAATTCTTTTTTTTTGATAATCCCTACGGGGATCTCCAATGGGGAATGGAACGGGGAAAAAAAGTTTCCACGAGGATTTTTTATCCCCGCAAAAACCCCATGAAAATCCCCACGGAGATCCCTAATGGGGAATGAAATGGGTAAAATATTTTACACATAGGGATTCCCCCATACCTACCGGGATTTGATGGGCATAGGGATAGGTATGAGAATTTATCCCCAGATGGGTATATGTAAATAAATTTTTAGGTGGGTATGGGTATGGGAATGAGGTCCCCATCCCCTACCCTACCCATTTGCATCCCTCCCCAACATCATCTTCCTGAAACACCCTGGCCATCTCCCTCCCTCAACGCGTTTGTTCTTCTCTTTTTTTTTTTTTTTTTTTTCAATCGATTTCTTATATCTCCTCCTTTTCTCCCCCTCACAACCAAAAACAACAATAAATCCAAATTCGAATTCGATCCTAAAACCAATCCCTATATACCAAAGTCATTTATTACCAATCCACAAATCAAAAATTCAACGAACACCATTACCTATCTCAACGTCACCAACATCAATAACCCATTATCCTTCAAACAATATCAATGTCCCACAATGAGGAGAGGTGTAATTTTCCAATGAGACACGAGAGAGAGAGAGAGTAGTGAGGACGATGAGAGAGAAGGCGTTTATTGCCCAAAAGACCAAATTGCCACTCAGTATTAATCTTTAACAATACATTCACAATTCCATTTTTGGTAATTTTGATTTTTTTATTTATTTCATAATTATATCTTCGATTTTTGTCCAGGTTAAACCCCGAGAAATACCCCGATTCGACCAAAAATTGGAGAATTTATAAATGCACTCTGAAATTCTTAGACAACTCGTCTCGCATGCAATTCGAGGTGTATCGCCCTCACCAGCTCTTTAAATCCAATTAAGTTCAAAAACTTAAATTTTTTAAACGTAACTGTATTTATTTTTCACAAAATTCGAAATGAAGGTTCAGGTTAAAACTTTAATTATCTTGGGAGTCATTTTAACACGTATCTCTAGACAAAACCCCGTGAATTTTGAATTTACTCGATTAACTTGAATTTCGCAAAATAACCTAATATTATAGAACACATGTGAATTTTCGTTTCACTGGTCCTTAGCTCCTGACTTGTGGTTTAAACCATAATGAGGCTCCGTTAATCCCTGATTAGCCATAATTATTAGTTTTAAATTTTTTTTGAGATTTGATAGTTACAGTGAATTCAGTTGGTGCGATTCATTTGATAACTGTTTAGAAGATGTTTTGTAGTTGAAATTGATTTCCATTAGGATTTTGAACGAATTGATTAATGATTTTTGTCCAAATTAACTCCACTGGCTGTAGAAATATTTTGAAATCGACATCGAGTGATTTCTTGGTGTTGGATGTTGAGTTTTGATATTATAATTGCGAAAATGTTGATTTGGAGAAGTTTTGTTAGTACAAAATTATTAAAGTTTGCTTAATCAACGGGCTATATTCAAAAATTCATAACTTCTCCGTTTGTGATTCGATTTGAGTGATCTTGGAGTCTATGGAAAGTACAAAGTGAGCTCTATAAGTTCATTTTTGGTTAATATGATAAATATTGATGTTTTCAAGGTTACAAAGTTACCCCAAGTTAGCTAGTTGAAAGCTAGTTGAAGTTGTCATAAATAATTATTTTTTTAGAAACAATTATCGAGCATACTTTGATCGTTGTTTATGTGGGGTTCCATTATTGGTTTTCACTTAAAACTTGACCCCCTCTATAATTGGATATGTAAGGAAGCTATTGGAGCCACTTTCAAGGTGATCTAACGCTCTAGGAATACCAAAAATAAAGCTCATATTTAAATGGTTGTAAGTAAACCCTACAGTGACCTTTACTATTATTTGAATTATCTTTGAACCTGCATTTCACATTGTTATATGATCATGCATACATGTTAGGCAGATTGAGTTGCCCATGCTTCGGTCAATGAGTTGGATAGGATGTACTCCAGACTAGGCGTATCTGCAGGCGTTTAAGGCAGGCAATGTCAATTCTGATAGCATGCATTGAACTCTTAGTGTTGTTTTAAGTTCACATTTGGATTACGCGGTGTATTTGTGAGTTTCGAACTTAAATTGAAGGATTCATCTTATATATGTTGTTGGCTTATTTGGAAATGCAATTACATGTCTCTATGTATCAGACTAACATTTGCAGGAGTATATGTCAATGTAAGAATTCACTTACCTAACATCATCGAGTTTTTTTTGATGATGTTAGGTATACAGTGCAGAGGAAAGAGAAGAACAAGCGTATAAATCTATTGGTGATTTTTTTACTTTTCTCTGATCGTATATTGTTGTTGTTATGTATTGTGCTTATGAGATTCGAGGATGAGAAAAGGTCGTAATAATATAGACAAACAATAAAAAATGGTTTGAGATGTTTTGATAAAGTCTATGAGACAGTTTAGGAGAATTTTGAAATGGCTTGTGCTTCACTTTGATGTAAATATGCATTGTAGAGCTGATATTACTGTAAATGAGTTTTAAGGTTGAAACGTGTGGATTTGATGCAAATTTGGTCTTTTAATTGATTTTGATAATATACTGTGAACTTTTGTGGAGATATGAGTCATTTTATGCCTTCTCCCAAAGTTGATTTTATCAGGTTTTTCGGTGCTCGCAGCCCACTTTTAAAGGAGACTCAGCCGAGATTTTTATAAATTATGGAAATCTTAGTATAATGATTTTTTTAATTGATCCACATTTGGATATTACAACATTAATATGACTTGAGGATTGTCACATATATTGAGTACTTTAATTAGGTAATTGAGATTGCTAATGGATCTATTTTGGAGATTAAGGTAATTAAGTAATGTCAGGGACTTAATGAAATAAGTCCTGACATTTTCTTAAAAAATTTGTGACAACCGTACAATTGAACTTATCAAGCATAATTTAAGGCCCTAAAACACTTGTCAATTTTGCAAAAAATCACATAAACTTCGACCTGAATTTGAATCCAAATTACAACTTTCTCCTCCCTTCGAGAAAGCCTAGTTGGTTCTTGTTTGTAGCCCCAAAACTTTTCAACTTTGAAATCATCCACATGTCTCTCATGATGGATTAGTCTCTCATTCACTAATCGATTAACCAACTAATTGTAATGGCCCAATGTTTATTGACGTCATTATTTAGTTTATTTTTAGTCTCGGACGTTAGCTCAGGCCTACTGGACGCTTCAAATAGGCTAGGACACGCCTGACTGGGCATAAATCATTATTTTTGTCTGTTGGTTGCATATTTGCAATGTTAATTATTATTTTATTCAGTTTGACATCGCATGTGTGACTTTATATTGACATATCGTATGAGGATCTGAGATGTATATTCGCTTCGTAAAATGTGTCAACGCATGTATTGGGTAGGCGAACTACGAGTACACTTGAAAACATGACTAATTCACATGAAGATGACTATTTGATCAATTAAAATGAGTAATACAACCATAGACTAAGTTAATTTGATTGGAACAATAGGCTATAGCGCGCTTCGAGATGCATGTCGAGGCGCGGGACGTCAAATAATCAGGTAACCGGGCATCTAAATTTAATAAATAAGGTACTTAGTGTCACATTAGAGTCATAATCACGTGTATGATAGTTTAAACAAAAGGCCATTGATGGTCCTCGAAATATGCATCCCATCTTGATGAAAACCAAACTATTTAAACCACATTTAGTGGATTTTCTCATCACCACTATCACAACTTGCATGCAAATTAAGGAGAGATCGGTGAAATTGGGAGCTAGATATTGAATGTTTGAAGATCGAAGTTAGAAATTCTTATCACGGTCATTCAATTTCATCTTCTACTTGATGTGTAGACATAAGAAAATTGAGGGTTTTGTAACAAAACAATTTCCTAGATTTGTACTACTGTTTTTGGTGGTTCTCTATGCTTAATAAACACTTTGACATCAACAAATTGGAATTTACAAACTGAATTCACATGAGCTTGTCAAATTGGCTATTATGTTGATGAATGCACGAATCTTTAATCTGATGAATTATACATGTGCATCGGACTTTCGTTGACGTTTTGGATGCCATACGAGTATAGGGTAGGTCGACGACGAATGGAGATGACCATAGGGGTGTTGGGGACATAATTCTCGAGTTAAGAATTATGTCACCCGACACAGATAGCGCGCTAGCCAGGATGGATAGCACGCTATCCATTCTAAGCATGCAACTGTTCTTCATCACGAACAATAATAGTGCGCTAGGTGGGTTCTTAGCGCGCTAGGCAGCCTACCTAGCGCGCTAGAGAAAGAACATACTGCTTTTTTTAAATAAAACACTAAGGGGACTAATTTAAGACTTAAGCTATCAAACATATTCAAATGCATGTAAATCACCTTAAAACACTGGTAATTGACCTCAAACGACTCGGGGACTATAGTATGATAGTCAGGGGCATGACAGGGTTGGATCAGGATGTTTTTGGGGATTGGAGAGCATTTTGGAGGTGCGTAAAACCCAATTGAAAATCACTTCGAGTATTTACTTATTTTCATTATTGTTTTTACTAAATTTTAGTTCAGTCATCTTTTTCTTTATCACTGTTCATTTCATATTCTATCACTAATTTGGTTTGGTTAAACGTTCAGTTGAGTTTACTCTCGTCATGTATTCCATTGTGTTCATGGTACGCTAAACCATAGCACGTGTACCCAGATCCTTAAAGGATGATGACTTGAGCTACTAGTTTTGGTACACGTGTCAGTGCATAGTGGGTCTACGTCGGCCACCGAGAGGACCAGGTGATGCACTAGTTGGGTGTGCTCACTAAGGGGATCCTAGGGATCCAAAGTATGGTCTGGTCTGACCGGGACGGGCACACACATTTGCACTCTATTGTTATTTACGCATGCGATGATCCATTTGCAGTTGCATGTTTACTTTCCCTATGCTTATTTAACGGTATTATTTGGTTCTTTATTTACTTAAATGCTAAGTAAGTTTCCTTGGAATTTTACTCTCTGTAATCGTCATTTGTTTTGTTGTGATGACTGAGTGTCGATCCTAGTACCAGTAGGGGCAAGGGGATCCTAGGCGACTATCTTTGATTGCCTACTATTCGTGACCTACTAGTACGCGTTTATTTTGAGGGTTTGCTTTACTTTTGGGTTTATAGGAGACTTGAGAGACACTGTATGTGTATATATTTTCTCTTAAGATACTTGTCGCCTTATATACAATGCATTCTCTACAGGGTTTTCCACTATAGGATTTGATTCTCTATAAGACATGACTTTATCATATTATCCATGTTTTACATGTCAATTAAATATTTTTGTAGATTTATATTGTTTAATATTATAAAACACAAACTAATTTGTAACTTGGATAAACGATAAACAAAAGACTAACTAAATAATTAAATAATTAATTGATCTAATCACTGGTTAATGAGTTAGCACGCATATCGATGAGCGCTGACGTGGCAGCAGACGACAGCGATCAGCTGGACAGTGAAGTGTCAAGGCTGTGGAGATAGTAGCGGGACCCATACTACGCGCACTTAGTGACTTTGGGGCGCAGGGCCGCCACAGTTGGTATTTAAGAAATGGTTCGAGGAACCTTGGGAATTAATGAAAGAGCATAAAAATTAATGAACAAAACCTTAGATATGGAAACCCGGTGTATTTACCCTAGAACCCTGGTTGGGAAGTGATTGTGAGGCAGGTAGAGTTAGGGTTTATATACATGTTATGTTTTTACTGTATGTTATATATTAAACACGTATATATATTGAGGCTGATCTGGTGTACGTTTCTCAATGCAGATCACAAAGGACGGACAACCTACTACTCCGCTAGAGATTGGTAAGACTAACGATCCAGCTAGGGCCACTACCACCGCTACTACACAGAGTGTCAACGACCGACTCGCGGCACATGATGCTCGATTGGCCGAGATTCTCTAGTTACTCATAGATCAGGCCGCAGCAGCCTCGTAACAGTAGTAGCTCCTACAATACTTGTAGTACCGACTACTAATACTCAAGCACTCATCGCCCCGACGATACTGTAGATGCCTATTCAGGCCACCGCTACGGTAGTTCCTGATACACCAATTGAAAAAGTTGCACTAGTGATTGCACCAGCTGAGGCACCGGCTCTCACTCTTACATCGATGACTACAGAGCGGTAGGTTACCACTTCTGGGTTTACTTTGTCACTTAAGGCCAAGCTAATCAAGGAGTTTATCAAATTTCAGCCGGGATTTTTTCGTGGAGGCGGTGACTCGGAGGCTATCCGGAAGTGGTTGTTATCTCCCCAGCAGCTTCACAAGATGTTGAGGGTTGAGGATAGCATATAGGCTAGGGTTTTGGGATCGTGCTTTAGGGGAGCAGTAGCTTTATGGTGGACTACGTATTATGACACTAACCATATCTGACGACTTGTAGTGAGTTCCGTCAGCTGTTCTATGATGAGTACATATCGATGGAGGGGCAGCTGAGGTTGTGAGGTGAGTTTTTGGCTCTAAGACAAGGCAATTGGTTGGTTCTATGGTATAAGGAGAGGTACTGGTATTTACTTGCAGTTCGCCATAGACATTATGGGGACAGAGAGACTGCATATATACTACTTTGTCAAGGGATTTGAGGGGGTCATCGCCAGTGCTATTGTGTCGATTGGGGCTCGTATTTTACAAAAGATGTATGATCGAGTACTTATATATGAGGCTTTTCTATGCAGAAAAATGGCAGACTCACTTCGATTGGTTTATAGAGACAGTCGAGACAGAGTTCGAGGTCAGACTAGAGGTAGAAGAGATAAAGAGACCTGTCTGAGAAGCACTACATGGATGACTGGGAATGTAGGGACGACTATCAATCAAATCGGTACAGATACGATGACCGACAAATTGGCGGAGTTCACGTCGTGATACACGCACCTATAGAACAGCTTAGACATCAGACACAACCGTACAGACGGGATTGGGATCAGGTAGGTCGTGATATGGGTCAGAGAGACCAAGGTCAGTGTCAGAGATCTGGGGATAGACAAGCAGGGAGGAAAGAGACACATCAATGTTTTCGATATGTTAGACTTGACATCTTAGAGCTGATTATTGGACGACATCACAACCACCAAAGCCAGATCAAACCCGAGAGGGCTCACGCAGTAGGTCAGCCGGACAAGGAAGCGACCAGGCAGCACGTCAAGGGTAAGTTATCTAAAGCATTCTATCACTATTTCTTTAAACTATGTGTATACGATTTTGTTTCTATCTATGCATATGAAGACTCAATGGTTGTGCGATACATCGGGCCATAACTCGTGGCATAGGCACCTTTAGTGAATTGTGACTTGAGCTGCTTATTTTTGGTGCACGTATTGGTGGGACAACCTCCAGGTTGGGTGACGAGACATAGTCTACTTACTATCATGCCTCCTCGAACGGGATAATCCGTATCCCTTTCAATGTTTAGCTTTACCGGGGACAAGGCTTACCCACTATCAACTCAAACTTATAACATTATTTGTATTATAAAATCAAGAATGTAACAATAACTAATCGTTTGTAGTTTTAAGAGAAAAACTTTATGTCACACATTGACTTTTGATTTCTGGTGTAGAATATCGTACAAGACGCAGCTACAGAGCATACTTTCGTAGTCGGTGACGTTACTAAGCATAATGTATGAATAAAGTACATTTACATAATTAAATATGCATGTAACAAAAAAGAAATTAACCATTACTACATGGAAAATAAATTAAACTTATTTAAATTAATAAAAAATATACATTCTTAGCTTTATATCTTTGAAAAGCTTCTTGATCTTCAAGACCTCCTCTTGTAGAGCAACTTCGTGCTGATAACGTGTTGTAAACTAAGTTGTAAGCCAACTAGAACTTAAGTTGTACTTGCTAGAGACTTAAGTATAGAAGGTATAAACTAAGAACTACTAGAACAAGTAGAAAAGATGAGACAAGAGAGAAGAGAGCTAGAGATGAGAATGTGGAGATTTCATTCATACATTCATTCATACATTGGTGTGTGAATTACAATGGGGTTGGCACCCTTTATATAGGTCATTTGGTGATGATGATAATTGTACTTATACAATGTGTACAAGTTATACATACACCACAAGTCATACAACACATATCAAGCAACATAGACAATACATGGAATAGTTGGTGTACATTAGAGATGATTACAAGTTACATGAAGTGAGAGAGTCATGCTTGATGTTACAATTCAATGTGAGAACCATGCTTCATAATGTGGTCACATACATGCACAAGTGTCTATCCATTTCATAACAATATCGACCAAAAAAAAATTTAACGCCATTGCGTGGTTTTCATTTCTAGAAAACCCATCCAAAGGGCATTTTAGGATTGTTGATAAATTTACACCTAAACCTGCTACGCGGTCTTTGGGACTTTACGCCTCTCTCGCCTCCTCACTCCCTCAAACCACCACGACGCCTCTCTGCTCTGCCCTTCTCGCTCAAGCCCTTGCCTCCCCTCTCGCTCACCTCACCACCACGCCGCCTCCTCTCTCTGCTCTGCTCTTCTCGCTCAAGCCCTCACATCCTCTCTCTTTGCTCTGCTCTCCACCGTCGTTCACCTCACCAAGTTGTTCTTCGGTCTTTCGATCAGGTAAGACTTTTTTTTTTTTTCTTTTGAGTTATCAGGTAGGACTTATTTTGTTGAATTAAATTTCAAAAAGGTTACTCATCATCATCACTTGTTAATTCAATGATTTTGTATTCGGAGTGGCCAAAATTAGGTTTTGTTGTTGAAATTGGTGACCTAATCTCGAATCTGATGTTTTTCAATGTGCGATTGTTTAGTTGAAGTAAATTTGTGCTCTTTCTTAGCTGGTGCAGTTTTTTCTGTTAAGTTTGTGGAGTGAAATTGAAAAAAAAATGATCTTTTTGGGCAATTGGTGGGAGGGATTTGAAGTTTGATTATGCACTGCATCAATTTGAAAATGTGTTGCAGGAAAACCGTAAAACCAGATCGACCAAACCGGGCAAATCCCAGTGAGTCTGGTTGCGGTTTTGAAGGTTAGAGGTTTGATGGTGGTTTGCGAAACGGCTAAACCGTGAACCTCCGATTTGGTGGCGGTTTGAGGGTTTTTACCACCTAACCGCGGTTTGCTCACCCATATGAGATAATCATTTATACACAACAACAATTAAACCTTGAAAACCAAGTTCATATAGACAATTCATCAAAAACCCAACGAGAACTGAACCCCAAAACTTACCAGAAACATGATCATACACATGTAACACATCCACCGCAGACTCCCCTTCCATGAATCCAATTTGTGTTGCTAATTTTGATTTTGTTGTTGTTTTTTTGGTGTTGGATTACGATGGCGGTGGTCATTGTGATTCATTTTTTTTTTTTAAACAGGTTGTGGTTTGGTGTTTATCTGTTTGGAGTGATTGATGGTTTTGTCATACTTTTGACAATCTCACAATGTTGAAGTGTTGTTCTTCATAACCATTTTTCTTTCTAACGGAGGTAAATGTTAGGGTAATTTCCTCCATTTGGGTCGATAATTTCTTTCTTGTTTAGGTAATTTTAGCCATTGTAGCTGATGGAGGAGTTTGGTAATACAAGCGGCCTTGCAATTGAAACTTTTTGATTGTTGATGAGTGACTTTTACACTATTTTTTCTATAGCAACATTTGAAAACAATTGTGCAAGTGAGCATTGGTCCCTCACTTCACAACCCAGCAAGACAAAAACAAATTATACAGAACAAACTATCAAGACAGTGAGCTGTTGAGCTACTGAGTTGTGACATATGGATGAAGTTGTACTGATATCGTCCAACAAAGATGAAGGAAAAGACTCAAACACCCATTAAGCCGGGCCATTCAATCCAATATGTATTTTATAAGCATGATAATGAACTCTCTTGTAGTATAGCCTCATAAAATGGAGCAAAAAAAATCTTCCTCAATTCATCATATCGATTAGTTTCTGATTAGTGTTTGGATTTTTTTCCCTTTACTGCTATTGTTTTATACAAATTTATTGTCAAAGGTTTCTTTTTTCTTTTCTTTTTTTGTGGCAGAGGAAATAAAGAATGAAACATTGTTAGATGTATTGTTTTTTATTCGATTTGTGAAAAGTTCATGGAACTCCAACCATATCCATGAGAGTTATATTTTGAAGTCTATGAAGGTCCTTGAAAGTCCTTGAAAGTCTTTAAAATTAAAGTCCTTTAAAATCCATGAAAATCCTTGAAAGTATTTGAAAGTCTTTACAATAGAAGTCCTTTAAAATCCATACAAATCCTCAAAAGTTCATGAAATCCATGAAAATTCATCACAAAATGGATTTCTCAAATTGAATACAACCCCATTACTCTTACCGGTGCTATTTTGTCAAATTCCCCATTTTCATCAATCCGTTTTCTCGTTTTTCAGAGTTCCAATTGTAAACTATTCGCACTTGAGATTGAAGAAATTGCTGCTGCTGTGGTGTGAGAGTGTTGCAAGCGAAGAATGGCTTTCGTCGTGAGAAGTGCTAGGGTTCCGCCAAATTCCGCAACTTTTGAGGAAGCAAGACAACGAACCCTCGAATTCTTCAGGAAAGCGTGTAGATCGATTCCAACAATCATGCAAATCCATAACCTTGAAGACGTTGTGACCATATCGCAGCTTCGCTCCACAATCTCCTCTGAGATCCTGAAGCGAGCTCACATCACCAATCCCAAGGTACCAAAGTACCAATTTATTTATTTATTTTTTCATTATGATTTTAACTTTTTGAATCTCAATTATGTGTTATCAATCTTTTTTGTTTTAATTTCATTCACATATGTTGTGGTATGTCGTTGGTGGGTTTGATCTTATGGGATTCATGTTGGTTCTAGTAATATATAGGGCTTGTTTTACTCATACAAATGAAGGAGAAGTTCTAACCTAATGTACAAGTAGTTCTAGCATCTTAACAGCTTGGTTCCAATAAGGTCTTGTGCTTTTGTTGTCGACAATTGGTTGCACTATTGAGTAGGTGGTCATACTAATACTAGAATAGAGCGACTACATCCTTAGTGCCAATCACTCCTAGTAAAGCATTTGTGTATTTCAATTTATTTTCACTTTTGCAATTTAATACACCAAGAATGAGTCCAGTACCTAAATATGAATGGAAGTCTCACGATGCTAGCTTATAGAATCAACCATGCTCGTAGATATGCTACATAGCTAAGTTGTAAAATTCCACATCAACATCCTTAGTGTCACTCATAATAGACTCTACATTTGTGGTTTCCCTGGCTAATTTAGAACTTTCACTTGGTGAAGTCAAAGTTTATAAACCTTTCACATGGGAAGTATTTGTCTTTGGAGGTGTCTAGTTTTCACCTCATGTTTTTTACAGTTTGAACGTACATTAGATGCCGTCCTTGTGTCTTGCTTCTCATATAACTCGAAATCGTTGATGATTGGCTGGCTTGCTACCACCCATTTTGCCGTAACTTTCATCCACTAATAGGTAACAATATTGCCACTACCAAGCTAGTGCTTGTTGCTGGTAGTTATATTATTCTCCTGCAAGCATACTCGTTTCTCAACCTCCTTCCTACTGATCTCTCGCACCCAAGTCCAACATCAATATCACCCAGTCATGGTTTTATAACCCCAAGCCTAACATCTATACTTCATTGCATTCTTGAAGATGAGATCAACTAGTACTTTTTGGGTATTCATTAAGGGATGGTACATCGATCGCATGGTAGAAAAACAATTCACGAGTCCCATACACCATTATTGAGGTCCGACTATTTTCTAATGATTCAAGTGTGCTCACAACTTCTCTCGTGATATTTAGGTGAAGATGGTGTGACATCGCTCCTGCTTGTGTTCAATGGGATATGCTTTGCGACAATATGTAATGCTAATTTCTTGTTGTGCTTTTCATGGTTTTTGACATGATTGAAGAATGGAATTCAACTTCTTTGTAGGTTTGCTGGCTCCGCCATCCAATTCTGTTTGTTGTTTAGTGATAAAATTAGGGGAAATTGAAGTTCCTAAGGTGAACCATTTTAAATATCTATGATCAATCATACAAAATGAAGGTAATGTTGAGAATGACGCTGCACATAAAGTTTAATGTCAGCTCCCATTTCATTAGGACACCGACAATCCTTAATTAGTAATTACCCTAATTAGGCAACTTAAATCAATCATTGAACTAAAACCTCGAGAAACGTGTCAATTCCTCAATCAAGACTCACTTCTTATTTCATTAAAGTGGAGCAAATTAGGAAATCATCCAATTGAGATTTTCATATTCTATTAAAATCTTGACAGTCTCCATTGTAAATAAGGCTGACGAAAAACCAGTGGGAGAAGGCCTACAAAGACTCACAGCTCCACAATATCCACAACAATTCGATATATTGATGTTTCACATCAATAAAAACTCATTTAAACGTAAAAGATCAATGCCGAAATCATTTTCCATGATTTTCAAACTAAAAACTATTTCAAGTTTCAAAAAGACGAGGAAACCCAACATTAACATCCAAACTGTATCAACTAGAACGTCAAACCATTCATAATTGTGTCACAACCGTATCACAAACTACTCTTAACTCAGAAACCCAAAAGAAACCTAATTTATCAAAAACGGTATACATTCAATAAGGAAAAAAGAGCTCAAAGTCAATGAAAGTCCTTCGCAACAGAGCCCGACAAAGCCATTTTAGAACATAAAATAACAATGTCAGATAAGTAAGCATCTACCTTGCTTTGTACACCTGGTAATAACAAAAGATAATATGGAATATTGCAGAATAACGAATTCAAAAGAAATATACAACGTGAATCTATCCGTTTCTGTTCAAAGTTCACTAGTAAGTTGACCGACCCAAAAGTGAACCATAAACGGTTCTAAGAGTTCAATGCATGCTCCCTGGAATCGATGATTGTCCGCTTTAAAGTTTTACTTGAGCACGATTTGTTTCACCCGTACATGATACCTAGTCTCGCTTAGCTTTACTCGAGCCTAGTTTGTTCCGCCTTGACAAGATACCTCCCCTAGAGCGAGCATGACAACTCTATCCGTATGAAATTAATGCATGATCAAAACTCCACACCCTTACACTCGATATCAATGTAAAAACAAAAAATAAAGTTTACTTAAAAAGAAACCAACTCAAAGTAGGACAAATGTCGCCCCACTCACAAATTTCCTCGATATCACACACTTCTGTACAACCTACAATTCCATTCCAATCATCTTTTAGGTCCTTATATCAGTTCATAATCATCCTTAGTCGACCACACAAGAAAACCCCGAAGAAATCTCCAAAAACCTTTAAAAAAATTGAGCTAAAGGGCACGTTCCCTAGGGCAGACCAGCTTTTTAGACCTCGTCGTGGCCTTCCAAACCCCATCAAAACGCCTTCAAACTCTAAACTAACAATCAATAGACCAAATTGGGTATGCAAACATGAACTTCCATGACAAAAACTAGGGATGCAAGTGGGGCGGGGAATCCCCATTCCCCACGAGGATCCTCCCCGACGGGGTGGGGATTCCCTGCCAACTAGCCCCGACGGGGCGAACGACGGAGGGAATTTCATCCCCACCATGCAGAGCGGGGCAGGGGCGGTATTACCCCTCACACCCCATGGGGATTCCCCACCCCGCCCTATAGGTGGATTCCCCGCCCTGCCCTGTAGGTGGATTCTCGTAATAATTATATTGTTACTTTAATTTACCTTGTATTATAACTTATGTATGAAACCTAAACATACATATAATTTTTACAATTAAATGATTATATCAATTAGCCATTGACAATAATTTAAACATTATGAGATATAGCCCTAAATAATATAGCATAACAATATATAATCTAGATCACATATGATATAATATTATAATTTATAGCTAAATTAATATAAACAAACAATAACGATAAATTTTTTTATAATGAATAATGGTGTTATTATTATTTAGAATTTTAATGCAATATATTATTTAGATCTAATATATGCTATATCTTTTTTTTTATGAATATGCTATATCTCTAATTAATAATATAATATTATAATTTATAGCAAAAAATTGAAAAAAACAAACTGAATTCACACTCCATACTTATCCTACAGTTACCCCTCCATACTTATCCCAAATTCTCTTTCTTCAATGCCCTTCTTGGTAATTTCATCTCTTTCGTAAGTTTTGTTTAATTTTCTTAATAATTTTCACAAGTTTGAGTCGCATTTCAAGCCCAAAACGCTCCTTGTTTTCGACAAAAATTGAGAATTAACCTCATCGCACTCCGATATCTTGTAAAATGCGTTCAAATCCCAAGTCAACCTTGTTTTTTGCGTCGAATAATTCATAATACAATCACTAGTTGCATAACACAAAAATTTAACATACCTATCTAAAATATATTTAAAACCTGAAATCTTTAATTAGTCGCTTATTCATGATTAGGAAAAAGCTGGATGGATGAAGCGGAGGAGTGTAATATGTGATCGAAATATCTCTACCAAGGTAAAAGCAAAATTTTATAGTGGAACTAGACCAACTATGCTTTATGAAAGTGAAATGTTGGGCGGTTAAAGAAAAAACAAATACCTAAAATGGATGTAGCTGAAATGAGAATGCTTAGGTCGACGTGTGGTAAACTCGTAAAGATAAAATAAGAAATACAAAATTTTTTTTTAAAAAGTAGGTGCAACATTAATTAATACAAAGATTAGGAAAGGGCAGTTGCGGTGGTTTGGACACCTCCAAAGACGGCCTACAACGGCCCTTGTTAGAAAACTCAATTTAATAGAAACTAAACAAATTCAACGATGTAGCACTTTGACCAAAGCTAACTTGGGACACATTAATTAGAAAGATTTGGAAAGCATACCATCAGTTGCACTAAATTGAGCTCAATGGAAGAGTTTGATCCGTGTAGCTGACCCCAACTAACTTGGGATTGAGGCTATGTTGAATATTGGGGGCTTACGTTAAAGAACTCCTTCATTTACCGAGTCTCTTCCACATGTATTCGTGCACCTTGTGTAGTTAGAGGTCTTCTCTTCCTAGACTACTCGGAATATGCTACGACTCCAATAAGCTTGTTTAGTCCCCTTTGTCTTGTCATGATGTAGCAATTGAAGCATTACATTGACTTCTATGTCATCTTGTTTTTTTGGCCAAAGTAGCATTGCTACAATGTCCATCTACTTGTAGTGGCTTGCCCACAATTATCATGGGTTTCATTCGAGAACTCCTAATGCATGCTATTCATATTATATACATGCGCCCTTTAACATACACCAAGCCATCTTCAACTCAAAATCTAGTTGATTGGTTTACCGTTTACGTTTGTTTGACTCATCCATAATCCTTGACATAAAATCAAAGTCTAAGGTAGTGGTGGTAGCAATGCTGTCCGTGAAAATTCTCTTGCTCAATGCATCAACAAGTGAATTGGCATGTTAATGGAGGATTAGAGGAGATAAATCAAGTAGAAGAAGAGAGAAGGAATTGTAGCAAATATCAATCTTATTCAATGTTCTATATCATAAAATTTAACCTAGACACCTATATTTAGGATCAAGGTCCAAAAACTCCTAATACAATTAGGAATTTGAAGTCCTAATGACCTAAAATTACATTAAATGAAGTGACGAAAATAATTAAAACTTACTAATTTTAATAACACAAAACTTCTAATAGAATAGAAACTTCTAATCCTAATCAAAATAGAAACTAAACTTCTAATCTTATAATGACTCCAATAAAGAAACTCTTAATCTAAATCAATATTCACTTCTACATTTGTAAGTTTTGGATAAGGCTTCACACTTCCTACATCAATTCTCCCTGGCTTGAAAGAACTCGACTCTGACGAGTTAGCAGCAAAGTAGTTCTCCAAAAGATCACGATCCAGACTTATAAACTCATCCTCAGAAATCCATGAAGCATCAGAAGTTGGACGATTCCTCCAAGTCACCAAATATCGATGATATCCACCATCAGAAGAAGACATAGATTACTTCTTGCACAAACGAGTTAAGTTTGGCTGCACCAAGAAAGTTCAGCAGGACAGCAGATAACACACCTTATTAGCACGCAACAACAATAGCAAAACAACAGTGTAACATCCCCAAAACAGCACCAAACAACGCCAAAACTGCAACACAACAGCAACACCACCAGCAGAATTTTGTGGAACAATGAACAGTGCAACGAAAAACCAAGCAGGAAACAACACCAGCAACAGCAAAAGAATATGCAGCAGCCACCAAGAAAGTAGGGTGGTAGCACAACGGAACATAAAGAGAAAGGAATGAAAGAATGTGAGGGAGAAAGAAAGAAATAATGCTAGAATCTCTTGCTTAAAAGGGAAAGAAAGAAAGGGAAGTATGCAAGAACCTCTTGCTCAAGAAAGAAAGAAAGAAAGAAAGAAAGAAAGAAAGAAAGGGAAGAATGCTAGAACCTCTTGCTCAAGAAAGAAAGGGAAGAAGGAGCACTAGAACCTAGGCTTTGATACCAAATTAATGGAGGATTAGAGGAGAGAAATCAAGTAGAAGAAGAGAGAAGGAATTTGAGCAAATATCAATCTTATTCAATGTTTTATATCATAAAATTTAACCTAAACACCTATATATAGGATCAAGGTCCTAAAACTCCTAATCTAATTAGGAATTTGAAGTCCTAACCACCTTCTAAAATTACATTAAATAAAGTGACGAAAATAAATAATGCTTACTAATTTTAATAACACAAATAGAATAGAAACATCTAATCCTAATCAAAACAGAAACTAAACTTCTAATCTTACAATGACTCAAACAAAGAAACTCTTAATCTAATGCAATATTCACTTCTACATTTGTAAGTTTTGGATTAGGCTTCACATGTCCTACATCAAATGTTCTAGCTTATGTTTGATCTTCATGTTATTCGACTAGAGATTCCTGTATTTTGCTTGCTTTGAAGGGAGTTCCCTTTGTCTAGAGATATAGGACTGGTAGCTAGATTGTTTTCGCACATGACATAAATTTGGTCCTAGAAATTGATGGTTTTAAGTGTATATAATGTACGATTAAAATTCATTTCTTTCTTGTGGTTCTATTTTACTACCTCATTAAGCTTCCAACTTCTAAAGCTATTGGGCTCGGTCGTCCTTGACTACTACACATAACCTTGAATCGAGTCCATAGAAACTGAAGAAATTCGACGAGGTAGGAGTAGACCGAAGCAAACTTGGGCCACATTGATTAAGAGCGATTTAAATGATTTGGAAAGCTCACCATCAATTGTACTAAATCGAGCACAATGGAAGAATTTGATCCATCAAGCCAACCCCAACTAATTGGGAATTGAGGCTATGCTGTTCTACATGGAATACTTGATGCTTTCAACTTGCATAGTATATTGAATAATGTAACATATTGAGGATGGAGGTATAGTAAACCAGAAAAAAAGGATGGAGGTTTAACATATGTAATGCATCTTAACCATACCTACCTATGTTATAAAGGTAAAATAGTCTTTAATAGTTCTCTTCAAAGAGCTTTCAGTTTCTACCCATGCAAATATTTTATAGTTGCCAAAGTGAGAATAATCCCAAACCTTTTGCATTTGCAAGTGAGGACGAGCTGAAAAACTTAAAGGCTAGATGGTTTTCAACTCTTTCACTCATTCATGGCTTCTCAATCTAACCATCTTGGCAGTTAAAGGAGGGCAAAACAGATAAACGTGTTGTATTGTTTGAAACTATTGTTGTGTACACAACAAACACATCCATGAGGACAACGTGCTTAGATTCTTTCTCTATTTTGTATTAAGGGCAACAAGCTACTAATATATTTTCATTTTTGAAGATATGCTAGATTTCTGCTGAAAATCTGGTGAAGTATGGAAATAAGATGTCCTATTAGTGTAGTAGGATAATATTACTTCCATTGAACCTAATTGAAAGAGTTACTAGTATCACATTCTTTTCATGTCAATCTGAGGCAAAAATTTTATGGGTTAAAAGATGTAGAATTCTTAGGATTTAAAGTTAGAAGGCCATTGGATGATGGTGTTGGGAAGAATTGGGGGCAGATTGAAAGAAATAAAACATGTATTGGATTGCCTTGGTTGTTGTGTGTGCTCAAGTAAAAACTACTTATTGTTACTTTTGGACATCTTAGCAGAGTTCCATTGCCTTTATGTTTTCCATTGATTTTCTTTGTTTGTGGTAAGTTGAGTATTTTGGAGATGTGACACAATGAATAAAGCGTGGCAAACACATGATTAAGCCTCTACGTTAAGATAAACAAGTTTTAACTCTTTAACACTCAAGTTGAGCAATTGAGAGAAAATTCTTAGTGCTTAGTTGATTGCTCAAAATTATAGGAGTGGTTACACATTTAGCACACTTTCGATTAAAAAAAAATATATATATTTAGCACACTAAATAGAAAAATAGTAAAATTGGAAATTGTCGAATAGCAAAGATTCTAGAACTAAAAGAAACTTCTAAAAGGGTAATCACCTAATAAAGGAGGAAATCCTAATAATCGAGAAAAAGAAACTAGAATGATTTAAATATCTTGAATAAGAAACATGGAAATATAGCTTCCTACTTTGAATTTATGGGCATTCTTTTTGTGTTTTCATTACTAATCTCCTTCACAATGACACCATAATTTAATCTCCCAACTTTAAATGTCTATTTTCTGCGATGTCGATTTTTTGCCTTCTTAGAATTGGCATAGTCGACCCCAATTAATTTTGGACTGAGGCTATGTTGTTGTTTTCTTAGAATTGGCTTCTTTAAAATCTTTCTTCACCTTTAGTGAACCTCTTGCCATTGGTTTACCATATTATCTATAGCTATACTAATTACTAACTAACAAAGCTTTAGGTAACTTCTACAAATCAAGAGCATGTTGTGGTTATTGTGTACACAATGAAAAATGGGGCTTCTCCCGTTGCACTACAAACACCATTCTTGTAAACAAAGCCAACTTGTGCTAGTGAAAAATTCCACTACTTTGGTATGTGTCCGTAAATTCTAGACTTGATGAGAATTTTCAAAATGATTAATGTGGCAAATGTTTGCCCATTTTATTATTTGGATATTCCATTATACACAGATGATGCTATTAATTTGAGGTCAAGTTTTTGTAATTGTTGGAGATAGAAAATACAAAAAGAATAATCCTACATCGAGAAGAAATACAAAGGCTTATAAGTTTGGAGTGCACACTCTAAAGTACCTTTTGGAGAAATATCCACTCTCAAGCTAAAGTCCACGTGAGTAACTGATCCTCCACGCTCTCAAAACTTGGAACAGGCCTACATAGATGAAATTTAACATGGTGTTGAAGCTAAAAAATGGTTAATAGCTCTAGAAAGACCATAGATTCTAGAATTGGAAGTCCAAAAAATATGGATGCTTAATTTCCTAAAAAAGGAAAAAAATTGGGTTGGCAAAACACTGTTAGAAAGCTAGATCAGGTTCAAGGCATGTAGCCTCTGGAGTTTAATGAGTAAAAGTCCCAGGAGACGATTGTGAGACTCAAGATCAAAACAAGCCTAAGCTATAACAAAGATAAATAATAGACCTGCAAACTAAAGTTTAAAGCCAAGTCACAACTAGTTTAGACCAATTGGACTTGAGAGGGAGTGTTGGATAAAAAATGCAAAGGCTTATAAATTTGGAACGAACCATCTAAGTGTCTTGCCATTTTAGATAAACACTTTCATGCGGAACTGAATGCGAAACACCCAGACTCCAAGTTCACACACACGCACGAATTTTACATCAAGACTAGTAAATAGAAACTAATAAGTAGAATGTTATTCCTTATCTTAAATAAAATTTAATTGCCTAGAGGCATCATAAAATATAACTAAAAGCACCAAAGAAACCTCCTTTATTCATCCTAGACTTAATTAGAAACAAACCAAATTTAAAACCTGCTAAATATCAAAATTCGATAAAAGTAGGAATTTGTTTTTTACTGACTTTGCAGATTGTCTTAAGCGTAGGTAGGCAATTTTAGGCTTTACGATATTAGAAACATATATATTTTAATAACATAAATAGATAAACCTTATTTTTATTTAAGAAATTTCATTAAAAGCACGTTTCAATCTGGACCATCTCTAGAGCTCCTCGATCTTTAAACGAGATCGTATCACACCCACTCTCAAGTTAAAGTCCATACATAAACAACTACTCTCTCCACCCTCTTAACAATAAGACCAAGCTTATACACAAAAGTTTGGCACTCAAGCGGTGGTGATCAACGTGGGATTTGTGGTGGAGGAATTTATGGATCACAAATAATAGAAATAGAGAAATTGAAAGACAGACACAATAATTTACATGGCTCGCTACTCTGACCTACATCCACGAGAGAAAAGGAGAGGGAATCATTTCATTCATACTTCTCTAGTTACTAGAACTCCATATTTATAGAGTTATTGGAAATAAGGAAATACTACTAGGTATGGTAACTAAGCTTCCATAACTTATTCATTTCATCTTCACAATTCACATTTAAATAATTCCTTTCAGCTTCTCTTAACAGCCACCTCAAGTTGGGAAGTAGATGTCATCCATTTCCAGCTTGCATATATTGCCACATAAGCTTGAACTATCAAATTCTTTAGCAAATTAGTGAGAAGATGGTACATATGACATGCATACAATCTCGTCCTCCAATTTTTCCTTGATGAAGTGCCAATCAATTTCAATACGATTCATCCTCAAGTATTGTATTGGATTGTGTGTAATGTTGATAACCAATTTTTTCTCAATGTAGAGCTTCATGGGACCTTTCCATTAAACTTGGAGATCATTGTGAATTATTTTCAAACATAGTAACTCAAATACCCCTTGAGCAATGACACTAAATCTTGATTCATCGAAAGATCTTGATAAAACATTTTGTTTTTTGCTTTTTCATTTGACTAAGTGTCACTAAAGGAATCTACAATACCCAGTGGTAGGCCCTTTGATCAACATAATTTGAATCTATATGAGCTTCAAGAGTGAGAGCATGACCTCGATAGGCTACTTCAATGACAAGAAAGTTCAACTTTCCCAACTCCTTTTTTATCTTAAATTTTTAGGTAGTTTCTTTTTTAGTTCATTGTTCTCTTTGTTATCATTTCTGCTCACAATGATATCATCAACATACACAAGGAGAGTTGTAACTTTTGCTGAAGCTGAGTGCTTGATGAAGAGAGTGTGATCACCTTGGTGCTGTTTGTAATCCGAGTCTTTCAAGACTCAAACAAACCTGCCAGTTTAAGCTCTTGGAAATTGCTTTAAATCCTTACAAATCCTTTCTGAGATTGCACTTTTTTATTTAACTTTATATCCCTTAAAGCCTGGAGGAATATTCATGTTTTTTATTCATCCAAGCCTCCATGAAGAAATACTTTTTTAACATCATACTGTAACAACTGCCAATCAAAATTATCAGCGGAAGATAAAAGAATTCTTACCGTATTCATCTTTGAAACAGAGCAAAGGTCTCTTGATAATCCACTCCGTATGTTAACAAATACAGTCTTAACATTATACTGTACAACTGCCAATCAAAATGATCAGCAAAGATAAAAAAAAATTCTTATAGTATTCATCTTTGCAACAGATACGAGGCCACCACCCTAGCCTAGTATTTTTTAAGGTTCCCGTCAGCTTAATATTTCAACGTAAAGATCCTTTTGCATTGAACAATTTCTTTTTTCCTTTGGTTTGTCAACAATCTCCCATGTCTTGTTTTTCTTTAGGGCTCTCATCTCCTTCTCATGGCATCTCTTTGTTCCTCATTTTTTAGTGCATGTAGGCTGACTAGAAAATTTCTGTGGGCTGAACAATGTTTTGTAATGAAGTATTGTGCGAAAATTGGTGGAGAGGTTTCTGGGTGCAACTTTGGCTGCCCTCCCTTAGAGCGATAGGAAGTTCTTGGTTGTCATTTATTGTATTTAATGGTTGAGCAATTATTTTTGTGTGTTTGGATTTGAGGAGGAAGTGCTTCTTCCTATCATTTTTTCGTTTCTTACCTTGGTCGAGGGTTGAATTCGAGTATCGGATTTGCTCCTGATTTGTTGTAGCCATTCTTATTTAATACTTAGGTTATGAGTTGGACTATTTTTGTCACTAGTAGCGCCATAATTGTTCGTCAATAATTGGGTTGCTTCTTTCTTGTTATGTGAATTAAGCTTTTGAGGCTATGTTATGAGTTTTGAATTGTGTTCTCGACACTTGCATTCCTTTTTTATCTTTAACAACCAGCTTCAATCCTTCCAATCATGATTTCAAAGTCTCAGAACCATTAGCTACTTCTCTCTATTTTGAAGCCCTTTTTCATTTCTTTTCCATTTGGCATCTATGCATAAAGCATTAAGCCGATCAATTTGAGAGCCACTCGTTGCTCTGAACCTCTTAACACCACCCTTTAATCTTCCAGTCTTGATTTCAAAGTCTCAGAACCATGATCATTGACATGAATACCACACCTATTGCTACTTGATTGATTTCGATCCAATGAGCAGAAGAAAACCAACCGTGCGTTGATAGCCATTGAGATAGTGAATATTAAGCCTTGAGGAAAAGATAAGCAAGAATGAACCCATAAACTTAGCACTAAAACTGAGCAATAGAGATAAAAGTTGTAATGCTTGATAGATTGATCAAATTTGAGATGGGTTTACATATTTCTAATGTGCTATAAGCCTATAACCACACTAAATTGAAATTCGAAAGGATAACAAAATTAGAAACTGTTGGACAACAAAGATTCTTGAACTAAATTTTTTTTTTTAAAAAAAAAAAAAAAAAAAAAAACTAGTAAATGGTACTCACCTTGTAAGGAAGGAAATCCTAAATAATTAAGAAAATGAGACTAGCATGATTTAGAATCTTCTAAATATGAAGCAAAAACATACCGTAGTTACCTATTTATGATTTATTGTATATTGGTATGTGTGAGCTTTCTTCTTAGGTTTTTGTTGTTCAACTACTACCTATAAACTCATCCATAACATGTTCCAAATTCACTTCAGTGCCGTTCTTGCATTAATGGGATGCTTGGAGGTAATTTTAAAGACTTGTGGACTTGGCTAAAAATGTTTGAAAATTCAGATATGGCTACTTCGACATGGTATACAAGTGAAAATGTCTCATTTTCTTTTATGAATTGTGGTACATGTACATACAAATCTTAAAATCTACTCTAAAAGCACAACTTGAAAAAAAAAAAAAAAAAAAAAAAAAAACATGATTACACAACAAATATCAACAACTCATCATGAAATTTTATAATATGATAAAAATGCATCAACTGTGTATTAATGAAAGAAAATTAACTATAACTAGTAAGTTTTTTAACAATGAGAGTGAAATATACCTAATATGGCCCAATATTTACAATTAAGTTCCAACTTTTTTCGTTAAAATCTGTTTTGGGAAGGAATATACAATGTAACACCAAATCCAAATCTTGATTTTGTTCTTGCTTTTGTAATTGTAAAATCTTATTACTAACAAAAAAGTTGTTTTCAATAAAAAAAAAAAACTCTTCATTAATTTCTCTTGAATAAAAATGAAAGTGTCCAAAGTAGTTTTGAAGAGTCTAACACATCAAATCTCGGTGTCCATGTCGTGCCATGTCGAACACGCGTACTTGACCCAAAGTGAAGAGTCCAGGTATTGTAGTTGCATCATAAGCGTTGACATCTCCAAATTATCCCTCCCTCTTTCTTTCCTCTTTCTTCCTATAGGCACCATACCCCTATTGCGCGAAATCTTATCGCTCACTCGTAGCACTGCTCCCTATCCCTATCGCGCAAAGCCTTTTCACCCCCATTTACAACATCCCTCGTCGTTGTGGCTCTATCGCATGAAACTCTTTTGCCCTCACTTGCAACGGTTTTTGTCGTGTCGCGTGTCGTTCTTGCTAGGCCAAGAAGGCATAGAATTTGCAGCGCCAAGGTTGCGGGTAGCTCGTCGTGTTGGCTTGTTGCTCTAGCCGAAGCACTTGTTAGTGGTGTCCTAATTATTTGGTTTGGTTGGACAAGGTGGGGACACCAAATGGTCTTCCTGCCGAACCAAGATTGTCTCCACCATGGTTGTTAAACTCGTACGTTTCTCTTGAGAATATTACGAGTTTGCGCTGATTAGATTACCCAAGTGACAACTCGTTGGTGGATCGCTGGATTTCAAAGAATCGCACGACTCCATTGTTAGGGTCGTGCGATCCGACGAGTTTGGTTCATTTGATTTTAGAAAGTTGGATTTAGGGATGGTTGTAGGAAAATTGGCCTAGGGCTGATTTTGGGGGAGGAAGAAGACGGGGACTTGTTTGGTATTTGAGAGTAATTAGCGAGGGCATAGTTGTAAGTTTGAGATATTTCCTTAAAGAATGTGTGTGGACAGTGAATGGACTACTATATCCTCATTGTGCACCTACTTTTCAGAAAACTAAGCATTCAAACTTTTTTCCTGAGAATGGTGATGTAATTCCAAGTACACAACTTTGGAAGTAAAAATTGCATGGTGCCACGTGCCTTGTATTTGACTTGTCGTCCAAGAAACCGAAGTTGTCTTTTCAAGAAACTTCCAAAAGACAAAAATAAGTAAAATAAAGCTATCGCATTAACTGTTATGTAAAAGACTATTCTCGGTAATGGAAAAAGAGAATCCAAAATTGTGTTTAACATTTTTATTAAATGTCTCCAAAAAATTGCTCTCAAAGATGCCAACAATTAAATAACATACCGATTATTTAAATGCTTAAATATCAATTATATTACGCACACATAAGAGATACAATCTGAATCTTACGATTCTTAATCTGATTCACGATTCGATTCTCAATCCGATGCACGATTCAACATGTCTAGCTCAGCCACTTTTTTGTGGTGTCCCATATATTTGGTTCGATCGACAGGGTAGGGTAGGGACAACATATTGTTTTCCTTCCATGTATGGTAAACCAATTTGGTCAATCTCCACCATGTCTGGCCAAACCACTTATTTGTGGTGTCTCATAAATTTGGCTCGGTCGGATAAGGTGGGGAAAACAAATGCCTTCTTGCCCTGACTGACAGATCCAAGATTGTCCATCACAACCCAGTTTGGCTAAACCACATAAGTTTATCAAAATGACCCAGAAAATTATCAATATATCGCTTACTCTACATCTCTAAATGACCCAAAAAACAATCAAATCTATCTCTTGCTCCCCTACATCTCTATCTTTACCTCTTTGTTGCCACTTACTCGAAACTTCTACCAAAATCGGCCAAGGGATTGATTCCCTAACACAAATGGTTGCACACAACCATCAAGCCATTTTTATCAAAAATAGGAGAAAAGCAATCACAAGGAGCTACATTGAAGCTTTGTCGAAGTAGGTGGTCAACGAGGGTGACAATGAGGACGCGGTTTGAAAGGGTGGGGTGCACTCTCTATTTTGGGAGACTACAAACGATGAATAAACTTAGTTTCTCGAACGATTATGTTAGTAATTTCATGTAAGGGCAGCATTGGTAATTAAATGCACTTATTTCAATTGATTGCCCTGGGGGTGTAACCATGGATGAGAGGATTTGTCATTTCTTCTCACCCCAATTCTGCTAAATTATTTCACGGTTTGAAGTCTTTCATAGTACTCAGTTTGACAAATGAACATAGAAGTCGACTGACTAAAGCTTATCCTCCCATAATATGCAGGTTATCGACATGCTTCTCTTTAAAGGGTTTGAGGAATTGAACAACATTCTTGAGCAGGCAAAACAACGGCATCACTTGATTGGTCAATATGTGATAGGCCGCGAGGGCCTTGTGCAGGACCATCGCACGAAGGATCAGGGGATTTCGGACTTCCTAAAAAATTTCTACTCGAGCAACTACTTTTAAAGACATCAAAGTGGAAGTCGCTTCCCCATTTCTGGTTTGGCATACTACTTTTCCATTGAATGGAAACTTTTTGGAAATAAAAGTAGTATCTTTGACGCTGTTTTGTTCACCTACACCAAGTACAAGCATACGATCAAGCTAAACATTTATGTTATTTGAGACTTCTTTGAAATTGAACCGCTCTAAATGGTGTGACTTGTTATTGTTATTGTATTTGTTTTCTGTCAAACTCTCATGGGGTTCTAAAAATCTTATTTAACTTTATTGAATATGATCAACTAAGTTGATTGGATCCGGTTTGTTTCAGAGAGGATGGAAAACCGATTTGATGTTGCGATTGTAATACATCGAAGAAGCTTTTCATGCTCTCTACATTTTTGATCTTCTCATCCATAAGTTATAGACAATGTTTGAAGTCTAAAGCTTTTTGGGAATGTTTAGTTTACTTTCGTTGTTACCTAAATTCTTCATCACTGGTATACTTTGACTCAGATCTTACACAGCAGGGCTAAGAATTCTTCAAAAACATCGATGGGGGTTTGTTGTGCATATGGTAGCATAGATATGGTCTTTCGATTAGGCACGTCGATTAGTGGGGCTGGCCAATAGTTCTTCCAATTGAAACACAGTTTCTTCTCCACCATGAAGGTGGTACAGTCTCATCTACGCATAGCGTCAAGTTTTAATTGTCTGGGATTTTTTTTTTTTTTTTTTTTTTTTGGGATTGAAACCACTCGTTATAGGTGCCGGCAGCAGATGGTGCCTCATTTCATGCTATTTTGCCAAAAAAAGAAAGTGAAAGAAGTGATTTTGGTAAAATAAACGGGACGTAAGAGAAGAATTATGGTGGCTTTACATCGCGAGGCCGGTAGTTGAAATTATCGCAATCGGAAATCAAATAATCGGAACAGCGTTTGCCACGTGGTTTAGTTGTCTCATCAAAGCCATAATTAGTCACGTGTTGGAGTAACCAGAGTGAGAAGACAGAAAGTAATTAGTATTTATTAGGGGTGAGATCACTTTGCCCGCCCGAATGTCGGGCATGTACTACCCGCCAGAAGCTCGAAATGTATATTGGTGGCCTATTGCCCGCCTTTGTTCGAAAATCAGGCATGCTCGAGCGAGCCAATCGGAGACCTTTTTAGGGTGGTAGCAGGAGAAGTGGATACACGAGTGAGGGTGTGCTCGACGGGGTTGTAGGTGACCTAGAGGGTGTGCTTGGTGGGGTGGTAGACGACCTAGAGAAACGCTTAGAGATGGGATCATGTCATGAAGATGATTGTGGTCCGCCATGGTTACACTTGTACACAGATTAATTAAGATCTCGAAGAATGAAGAAGATGAGGAAAATGAAGAAGATAAGGAGCAACAACATCAAGGATTTGCTGAGGGCTACGAGTTTGTAGACCCAGAGATAGGAGAGCAGGACTTGAATGGTCCTGAAGTCTTTTCACCACCTCTTCCACTATAGGCACCCATACCACCACTAGAGGATTTGACTCCACGACAGCAGAGACTGTGGATAGTAGAGATGCGCAGTCATTATCAAGAGAATAGGACGCAATACTAGACAACAATGTTGAGACATGAGCAGAATATGGAGAGGAGAGAGCAACACCGACGGGATAAGTGGCACAATTTTATGTTGTTTGTTGATCATCATAGAGATATAGCTAGATATGAGAAGAGCGAAGGTTGAAACCTATTGACAGGTCAATTGGTTTTTCAGCAGCATCAGCAAACGTGTTCGATCAGGATTTAGTGCAGAGTGGGACGGTCGAGCGTCCATTGACACCATCCCAAGCTGAAGCAGAAAATGCAGATGACGATGATGATGCGCAGTCCTGAAGTCAGTGTAATAGGAATCCTTTAGACATGGGGAGTTGAGAGTAACTTTGATATCGTTTTTTTTTTTAACATTTGAGATATTTTGTAACTTATTTACTTGTTTTAATCATATGTTTAGTTTACTTTATTATAACTCTTGTTATTACATATATTTGTGTGTTTTAGTGTTTTAATGTTTCAAGCTCACTCTTAAACCTTGAGGATAAGGTTTGGATTAAGTTTGGGAGCATCGACACTACACTACACTATGGGAATTGGTAAGATGGGCTGAGAAATAAGGATAAACACTACAGGTATGATCATTTAAATTTTTAATTTGAAACAGTTAAGGAGGAAAGCATGGTAGTGTATAAATTTTTCAATTTATTTATTATTTGAAGGTTTAAGTAGTATATATTAGGTTATATATAGTAATATGTAATGAATAAGTAGTTCATTTGCATGTTCATGCCTTTAACTGTGAATGAGTAAATTACAAGTATCTTGTTGATATGAAACTCAAGAGAATGTTTTAAATTTTGAAGAAGAAATAATGAAATGTAGCAAACAACGGTGTGATTTCATGATTAGAAACTTAGAGTTAGGGAAGACCTTGAACTGGAAACAAAAATAAGAAATTATAACACTTCTTGTGATAAAAGTTAGATCTCTAAGGATTCTATTAAGGATACACACGAATTGCACTAATCCACGGATCTAGTCCAATCCGAACCAATTATCACTAATTGGATCAATTTCTTGACCCCATGGACTGGATCAGACTAAAAAATCACTAATCTGACTGGACTGGTTTGGATTGCGAATCTTACATTAAAAATTTGCAGATCTGATCCGATCCAATCCGTTTATCACATCAACACATATACATATATGATCATATGTACTGTAGTACCTCAAATAGCATTAACCTAAACTATCAAGTAGAAATTATAGTATCTCAAAGACTATGCTTGTTTTTTAACTCTTTAATTACACTTCGTACCTTTTTTGTAGGTTGTATGTTGCAACAGAACCTTTTATGTGCTTTTGTAAGGGTGTATGATGCGGATTTGTAAATAACATATTTATTTATGTAGAAACTTGCATTTTAAAGGTTATTATGATGACAAGTTTATGAAAAAATATGCTATAAATAAATTTGTGGGATGTATGATCACGAGATGCATGATTTTTGTGATTCATTTGATAAAGTTTAATTTTATGAATTTTCTGATAGAAAAATGTCAATTCGCATAACTTGATCCAGTCCGATCCGCATTTTGCAAGTTGGATTGATGAATTATTTAGACTAGACTAGACAGTAATTTTTCAATCCACAATAATTGGATTGGATTGTGGATTGACACTAATTGGACTGGATCTAATCCGTGTGCACCCCTAGATTCTATAATAAGTGTGAATCTTACTTGATAATAAAAAGCTAATAAAGATTTAGTGCAAAGAGAGGAAGAAATATGTATTGTAAATTAAAAGTTGGAGTTAAACTTATTTGATTTAGTGAAAGTGAGAAGTGCTAACAAGAGTTTTAAAAAATAAGAAGAAAAAAAATGAGAGAATCCCACAAGCTCTACAAGAAATGGAGCAGAAAACTTGATGTTTGGAAAAAGTGAGGAAAAATTAAGTCCATAGGAAAAGGAGCAGGGACTGTTAAAAATTAAAAAAAAATGAAAAGAAGAAGAAAAAAAATAAAAAAAAATAAAAAATTAAGAAAAGAAGGCGGAAGTAAAATAAAACTCTTCAAATAAAATATTTAGCTCGAGTATGAGTGGTTAATTGAGTTACGCTTCCGTTCCAACTATGTTAAGTCTTATAGACTTTTGAAGTGATAAAGTACACAAAAAACGAGTTTGCTCTATTCTTATTTGGGAATTCCTGAACGTAATGAGAAATCATGAGATTGCATACTTGCTACTTGAGTGTTGGGATGAAATAAACTTGTGATTAGTTATGGTTTTTGGTTGTGATCTACTTTAGTGTTTTGAAAGTAAAGTTATATATGTTGTTAAAGCTACATGTCTAAAAAAGATAAGTTTTTGTAAAGAAAAACTCTTGAGTGGATTATTAACTTGAAGCTTAGTGAATTAAAAGATACTCCATGAACAATGTAAATTAAATGAAAATTAGTTATTAGGTGGATTAATGGAATACACATTTGCTCGGGACACGCAAAATCTTAAGTTTTGAGGTATTTGATAAGTGATTAATTATACTCATATAGAGGGTTAATTTAATTGTATATTTAGTATAAACATCCCTAAATGAGTGCTAATTCATGGTATTATTGCATTTTTAGGAAATTAAGTTGTAAAGGAAGGAATTAAGGAAAAACGAGAAGAAACAGATCAAAAACCCACAAAAATTCACTAGGCGTCGTGGCTCTATATTGATGATGTGGGAACATAAGGCATAGCGTGGGAAGGAAAGGCATGCGTGGGAGAGATGAAAAATTAAAGAAAACCAACTCTAGAGGTCCGACACAGTGGTGACGCTGTGGAGTAAAGGGGACGGTGCCGTGTAAGCTAATGACAACGCCGAGGCACCAGGGAGTAAAACAATACACATGCAGTGGCGGCACAGTGGGTTATAAGGCACGACACCGAGCAATAAGTGACAGCGCCAAACACGTAGGAAATAGAAAGTTAGAGTTTTAATTCGAGTTAAATTGTAAAGTATGGTTTTTAATTGTTCTTAGGGAGTATAAATATGTATTAGGACGTGGTAGACTCACCACATACCAACTATTAGCCACCATTAGAGTAATTTAGTATATGTTTTACATTGAGTTTGAGTATTAATGAGTTTATATGAAGAAAACATTGAAGAATTCACATTTGCAATTCAAGCTTGGTTTTGTTGATTAATTCAAGGTAATATTTGTATTCATCTCTGATTTGCAATGATTTCCATTATATATTGTGATATGTGTGTTTCAATAAAGTATGAGTAGTCCATTTATCTTAGGAATCAATAGATCCTATAATATGAATGTTATGTTTTGAATAGGAATAAAAAGTGATTATAAAAAGTGCAATGGTTAGAATTTGTATTGATTCTGAGCGTAATGCTTTAGACATCTTGATCACATGTTTAACGAACTTAAGTTGTAGAAGTTATCATGGTCATTGAAGCTTTTAATATGGACATGAACGGTACAACCATAAAATACACAACATCGAGCAATTGTTGTTGATTAGGGATGCACGAATAGTAAACTTAGTTGGTTATGAATCCAATGATTTGGGACTTAAAGCAATGTGGAGCTTACGTTATTCACACCGATAGGTGGAGTTCTAGTTTGCACATTAGAATCTTTTCCGTCACGATAGTGGGTTGAAATGGATTTGAAAGAAATCTGTTTATTCTAATTAGGCATTGTACACAACATATTAAGGTGCAAAAGTGGTTACAAAGCATAATATTAAATTACCTATGTGAAGTTGTAAACTAAGATATTCTTAATATAAGAGTTCAAGTAAAGTTTAAATTGATTTGTTAGAGTAGTTTAGTTAGATTTAAAAAAAATTAAAAAGTAAATTCCTTAGCAATAGTTCAAAGTTAAATAAGTAATCCACTAGTGCAAAAAACTTTCCCTGAGGACGATATCCGTGATCAATGTAAGTTGATTACACTATTACTATAAGTGAGCCATTATACTTGCAACTTGTAGACTACAATTTCAGAAAGGTATGCTAATTTCATAAAGGTTAGAGATATATGTGCTACAAGTGAGACGGTATCCGTGCACATCACCTTGTAGACTACAATTTCAGAAAGGTTAGAGATATGAGATATTACCATCTTATGAAAATAGTCAATACTGGCATAGTATGCTAATAACCAATCCATCCGTAGTAGTGCATCATACTGCAGAACTCCATTACCCTTAGATCAATTAGAAGTTTATTTTCCCTAATTTTGAATACACATCCCTCACAGATCAGGTTAGGATAAACCTTCTCGCTCACTATTGTGCTCAAAATCAACAACGTGCTAGCTCTAACAAGTTTTAATTTCAACTTATCTACTATTGCACCACTAACAAAGGAAACTGTAGAATCAGCATCGATCAATATATGCATATATTTAGTCATATCCAAAGGGTGCGGACACCCATGGTTATCAAAAAATATATATATGCATATCTCGACCACAAATGTTTAAAATACCTTCCACAAGCCTCCTATTAGCCTCGGGATGTGCCTCAGCCACTGCAAGAGTATGTCCTCGTGCTGACTGTGTTGTACTGCCTAGCGATGCGGCTGGTGGCATAGAACAATCTCTCTGAATATGCCCTGCCTGCCCACACAGATAACATATCGTAGAAGCCCTCTAAGAAAACCCACTAACCTGTGGGACCGTCCAGATCCACTCGGTTTACGTGATGATTGAGTCCTACTTTTGCCATTTCCTCTAGACTTAGGTGGTGGTAAAGGTGGTTTGGCTACTGAAGCCTGAGAAACAGGTGGAACCGGTGCACTAACAAATGTTGTCCCTACAGACCCTGTCTGTGTAGCTGCTCTAGTTGCACTCCTTTGTCTCTTCGACGGGCAAAAATAAAAAATTTCTAAAATCTATGACTCTCAAGGAACTGTGGTATTGGTGGTGGCATAAATACTGCTCCCGAGGGAACTATCAAATATAAAAGCATAACTAGTGCGAGGATGAGAGGAAAAGACAACACGAATCTCATAGTTCAGCCCACCAAGAAACATATCTATCTTATTTTCCTCTGACTCCACCATTTCAGGAGCAAACTCGCTCAACTCTGTGAACCTTTGCTCGTATTCCTGTACAGACATGGCTCCCTGTTTCAAATATATAAACTCAGTCGTCTTCCCGTTCCTGACTGATTTTGGGAAGTACTACCTGCAAAATATGGTCCTAAATTGTGGTCAAGTGGTAACATTCTTCCCTTCTCTCTACTGAATTCCACCACTTTCAAGCAGATTCAATCAAAAAGAAAGTAACCAGTTTAACCTTAAACCGGTCCTCAACATCCGCTACAACAAATTGTTGCTCCATCTCCAATATCCAGGTCTCAGCTACCTCTTCCTCCTTAATGTCGTTGAACCTCATAATGTCACATTTCATAAATTTCTTGCGAGTTCTGAGAAATGCAAATTTTCTCGAATCAATCAGCACATTCTGCAATGTCTCCGCACTTTGAAAATGTGTCAGAACTGGTTGAGCAAAAGCTCTTATTGTCTCAGCTCCTCTTTCAGCTCTACTAAACTCAGACTGGTTGCAAGCTGTGCCTCAGGTCGCTATATTGGTTGTCTCATCTTAGCCATTAACATTGCCATAAGTTTCGTCTGAGACTCCATGAGCTCTCTCATTTGTTGCTCCTAACTAGATTTCAACTGATCCTTAGTTTCCCAGTTACCCTGAGGTTCAGGCCTCTGCAAACTGTCTCCCTGATCTGCCATTAGATTCTGAAATTTAAGGAGAGATAAGACCATTATGGTAACATTTAGAGAAGACAAGGAAATCATATATATAATAGATAAAATAAGTGCATCAAATAACATATAATAATGTTTTCATTTTTTCATGTCCCCCTCTCCCTCCGAAAACACGAGAAAAATTGTTTATCATATCCTAAGCTTATTCATAACTCGTGACAACTCTCAGAGTTAGTAAACTTAGGTTCCGATATTAAGGTATATCAGAGCCAATACCTTTAAACTTCAATGCCAAATTATATCAAAGTTATAAAGTTATCCTCTGAACTAGACTCTAAATACCAAACTATATCAGAGCTAGTCATCTTAAACTCTGAAGTAGGCTCTGACCAGTCTCTAATTCCAAACTGTATCAAAGTTATTAAATGTAACAAAGCCATTAAACTCAGGCTCTGATACTAAGTTGTATCAGAGCTAATCACATTAAACTCTGAAGTAGGCTTTGATACCAAGCTATAGCATCCCTTATCCCGATTAGGGTGATACTCGGCTTGAGACCTTAATTAAGCCTCGGTAACCCAACCAAACTTAAATAGAGCCAGCAGCCTCTCCTTCGGTACCTGATAATCTCAACCCGCATATTGATATCGAATTAAGAATTCAAAATACACGCATCGAAAAATTAAAAATTTTTCGATAATTAAAACGATATACATAAATACAGAGTTTATCAAAACTCAAAACTCAATTATAAAATCTCCTAACCCTGTTCATTTGCAACAAAGTAACTCAAACAGTGTATATATATAAATGAAGTCTTATTACATCATATAGAAGATAATATGACTCTTAAATCTTCTTTTTTCCCTTCGCCGAAGCGCAAGACTTAGAACCTGAAATGTTAAATTTGGGATGAGCACTCCAACTTGCTCAGTAAGTAAGGATTCACAAAGCCATCAACATTCCATATAATAATCTAGAGTAATATACAATAGCAATATGCACCAAAAATAACTAACAGGATTATGAAAAACATATAATCTAATAAATAATGGATGGAAGTCAAATTGTCAATGACTATTACACTGTGATTCTCATTTCATTTGTAAATCTAGGGTCGATTACCCATTAACACTATTAATGCAATTGCTAGACCAACACATTAGCCGATGTGTTGTCTAGCCAATCCATAAATGTTCAATAGTTCTATTCTAAACCCTCTAGCGAATATGTAATCCATGCAACCTGTTTAGCTAAGTAGGATTTACCATATAGGTCGGGAATCAAACCCATATCATATAAACTATTCTCAATTTCAGGATTTACTCTCGTCAATCACATTAAACACCGTTCTCCATTTAATAAACACATCACAGTGTACATAGTCCATCATTCAGTCCATAAACTATATAAACTACATATACTAACATATCCAGACAACATTAATAAATAAGTGAATCCATACTTACTTCGATTTAGATTTCATTTCCAAATCTCTTAACCTGTCGGGTCATTCAAGCTTTCTCGGTGTTCCATAACCTACCACAAATCATTTTTGGTTAACATAGACATAATTCCCTATATTTAGAACCCCTAAGTCAGTCCCTCAGACCTCAGAAAATTATAATCAAAACACATCATAGTTGTTTTTTTGAGGTAGGAGCGCGCTCCCTCACTTGGTGGGGCGCACTCCACTAACTTGGTTCATCACTCTTTATGAAGGGAACGCGCTCCACCCTGTACTGTCTCAATAATGAACAGGGCAATAACCACTATTCCATTAGCAAATCACAACAACAACGTCAAACACTTCCCCAACACATCAAGGAGGACCTCTAGTGAGGTATAAACTCATTTCTAGTGATCAATAACAATAATTCACAAAGAAATCATCACCTACATCAAGAACTCAACTTAAACTAAAAATAAACTTACCAAAGTGATGAATCTCTGGATTACAGTAGTTTGATTTCTTCCAACCCCTTCAAATCCACTGAAACTCTCTTTCCAAATCGATTTCCTAAAGTGTCAAACCCTCAGTTGTTTGTCTCTCCCTTGATCGATCAATGAAACAATGAGGATAAGTTTAAAGTTTTTTATTTATATATGGATTTTTTTCGAGATACGGATCGCACTAACTTTAGCTGATCAAGTGAATGATGTGTTACATTGACACATCCTAAAGTGACACGAATCTTAACACCATCACCACTTTAAATTGACACAGTGACTAAACCCCAACTATGATTAACGGGTGAACCCCTTTCAGACGCTATTTCAAATCAAGGGAACACCTTAAATCTCTCTCGACGGTCGTAGATATACTCTACTGCCATCAACACTAGCGCTAGAACAAGCAACCTGTGCAAGTGATTTAACCACAACCAATGCATACGCAACCAAATATAGAGTGAAAACTCATGTGTGCCCACCATCAGTCACACATGTAATCTGATATTGATAAAACCACTTCATGAATTTTGTGAAGTATTTCAATAGGTTTTACACACCCCAATATGTGCTCTGACTTCTCCGGACTCCCGAATCCGACTCCTCCTAGCTCCCTAGTACCCGAGCTATAGTCCCCTTAGTCCATGAAGTCAAATTTTATGTATTTAGGCTTATTACAAGTGTTTACGTGTGTATTAAGTTAAAAATTATCCAAAACAACCCCTAAATCGAATTTTCATATGTTAGTAGCACGCTAGGGGGCAGGTCTAGCGCACTAGGTGTGTGTAGCGCACTAAGGAGGCACTTAGTGCACTACTATTTTTCATTTCGAAGAATAGTTGAGCACCAAAACTAGATAGTGCGCTATCCAGCCTAAGTAGCGCGCTATCCGAGCTGGGTGACAAAATTCTTAACTCGAGAATTTTGTCCCCAAAACCCCATTTGGCCACCTTCAAGCCATCTACCCCA
Organism: Stephania cephalantha; assembly: GCA_039657325.1. Classification (NCBI taxonomy): domain Eukaryota; kingdom Viridiplantae; phylum Streptophyta; class Magnoliopsida; order Ranunculales; family Menispermaceae; genus Stephania; species Stephania cephalantha. The sequence continues at coordinate 23,630,635 of CM077576.1, forward strand.
TCCACGACTCGTGGGGAATCACCAAACTCCATCAACAACAACCAAAAATTTAATTCAATTTCTAAAAAAATTCATACATTAATCCAACTTTCCAATTATCACCAAAAACTCAATTTCCATTGAAACTAGTTTAAAAACCTTAATTGTAGTGTTAATTAGACTTTAAATCATCAAAAATTCATAATAAAATAATGATCTAGTCATTAAATTCGAATGGACACCAAAACATCTCAATTTGAGCTCATTTTAATGAATTTAGTGAGATAAAGATGGTTACCTTGTGTTTGATATCCTAAGTTGAGCTCCAAATGCTGAAATCTTGCTCCTAATTTCTCAGAAATCATATTGTTCTCTCTAGATTTGCATGTGTAGTTGAGTGGAATAATAAGAAATCTCGTTAAGTCTTCATTTTATTCTATGTGTTATAATCTAGTGTGCACATGTATCTCGAGGACAATCCTAATGCCTTCTTTCAAACTGTTCAGCTCTCCAATGACACAAATCAGTGACACATCTTGCCTAGTTTATTCAATGTAGGATCATCTAGATGAAGATTTAATGTCCTAGATTAATCTATCCAAACTATAAGACTTGATTTATCTTTGACCAAAGCAATTCACATAAGCATATAATTACATATGGTTAGTGTGTTTAGTCACATACTCAAAATATTTGCGTCCCACTAACCCCCCAACTACCCGACACTCGGTGCCCCGCACCTCGACACGCATCTCGAGGTACATCAAATTTTACTTTATTTACTTAACTAACTTAGGATATGATTCAATTATCCACTATGTAATATAGTTAGCCTAGTCTATCATTCTCGGGTAACTCCAACTCGATACCATTTCGACACGCTTCCCAATGTAACTACCCATCACACCAACTCGCCCGATAACAACGTACACGCATGCAATGCAATATAATAATATAATGATTTTAAACACCTCACATAAATAATCATCATCCATAAATAACATATTCTTTCGGTTCTTGTATTTGAGTCAACCGAGTTGTCCATATAAGCCCTGAATTATGGTCATTAATCCTCGAGATTAACGGTAATACTAGTTTAATTAATTTGGCCGTTATAGAGATTTTTTATGAAAATTTTTTAAAATTTTTCACAATTCACGTAATATTTCTTCATTTCACTTTATTTAGTTAGAAAATGAATTGAATATAATTTGGATTTTAATAGAAGTAATATATTTTTATTACCCATGGAAATAGAAAGTTTATGATAGAAATGAATCGTTATACCTTATTTGACTCAACCTAGATTGTGTATGCACTAGAGGAATTTATAGAGGATTGACTACTTTATGTTAGACATTATAAAGGGTAGAAGATCAAAACGAAAATAAAAGACAAACAAGGATAGATTTTTAAGAATTTTGTTATACAAAGGTTATTAATCAAGTATTATATATATAATGAAAAGAACTTATGCGACAATTGAAGAGAAAAATAGAAAATCGCCAATAAATTTTACTTAGTTGGAAATAATACTTCCTTGACTATAATGAAAGTTAGAAAAGCTAAAAAAAAATTTAAAAGAAAAAATAGAGAGACCCACAGATTCCAAAGGAAATGGAGCAGAGGTTATATATGAAGAAAGAAAAAAAAAGAAAAAAAAAAAGCGATATAGAAAAATGGAAGGATGTTTATGAAAAACTATCTAAATAAAAGATTTAGTTCGAGTACTTATAACTAAGTTGAGTGAAGTATCTCTTTTTCAACATTCGAACAAATGAAACAAATAATGATGATTATTGGTGATTAAAATTTCTATCGACTTTGATTGTGGTAATATTTTTAAATATTATTTGAAAATGAAATAGATTTATTAATATTTGTATCTTAAGATTATATATTATTCATCATAAGCTTGATGCTTGTTAGTGGGGATTGAAAAAACCTATATAGTGGTTTGACCTTGATGATTGATTTAACTTTGAATTTTAAGGTGTATTGCATAATCAGAGGTTGAGTTGTCAAATAAAAAGGTATCGTTCTTTAAATCTTTATATCCAATCATGACTTTTATTTTATGAAAGTAATATGTGTTTATTTAATGATTACTTCTGTTTAAGAATAAGAGTATATAATTATGAAATCAAAACGAGGGAAGAAAAAAGAATATAATTGAGACTATTCCTTTGCTCGGGATAGCAAAGTGCTAAGTTTGAGGTTATTTGATAAGTCAATAATTAGACATATTATAGAGTATATTAAATTAAGGATGATTTTAGATGTAAAAGACTATATTATATGTGATTTTCTCTTGTTTTTGATATTTCAGTTGATAATTGGAATATTTGAAGAAATGAATGAAAAAACGAAGGAAATGAAGGATTTGATAGAATTGAAAGATTGCACAACGATTCACCAACTGATCAAGGAAAAACTGGATTTCACAGCCAATGATTCCTAATAGCGATTTAGCCTATATAGATGAATCGCTACTCAGATCGATAGAACACTGAGACTACTTTTTCAAGGATTCACCTAGTGATTCCACTTAAAATAGGAATCGCTAAGGAATCGCTGTTGTCGGTTTCGTGGGTTTTAGATTACAACAAAGATTTTGAGTTGGTTTATGATAAGTATTACCTAATACACTATATATATAACCCTAGACTACGTAATTAAGAGCCTTTTGATAGTTTTATACTTTTTACTTTAGTTTGGAGGTCTTTCATTATTGTTTTTATTTGTCTTTGAAGAAGATTGGAAGATTCACGTTTTCAATATGGCATTTTAATTATGTCTTTCAATTATTATGTTATGATGTTATTTATGATTATGAGTGAGTAGTTTGTTAATCTAAACAAACTTCAAACATGAACTAGATTCGTTTTGCAATGTATTCATGATATGATGATTGTGTCCTTAATGCTTTAAACAAATCGTATTCGTTAATTCAATGAGTTAATAGATTGTTATTTATGAATTGCAATCATGAATTTAAGTATTATGTGCATAGTGGCTAATGTGCATTGTGATGTTTTAATTCATTATCTAGTTTAATGTAGTAACTAGGATTATTTGAAAGGTATTGCCATTTAGATGTCTTAGGTGAATTTGAGATCGAAGTCTAAGATTGAAGTGGCTTTCCGAAGATATTAAATTTAGTAGTTCGTAGTTTTCACAAAGTGTAATGCGGTTTTATTGCGTAAAGTTATTTTTTTGTGTATTCAAAGGGCTAACTCAATGAAATTATAACACGACTTTTCCACCGGTATAAGGAGAACTTATGGCTTGCTAAGAGTTGTCTACTTACTTATAATTAGTGTTTGATAAACTAGAATACTTTATAAAGTATTTCATGACTATATGATTGAAGTAACATGTTTGGATGCAAAATGGATTAATGTTTCATTGTTTAGGAGGTTTGTTTAGATAAACATTTTATATTTATTTCCATTGAATTTAATTGCTTTGAATTTAGTGACTTTGATTTGTGTTAATTAAATTAGTATAGTTAGTTTAGTTGATTTCTATATTTAGAGATTATTAATCAAATTCTGGTTTCAATTAAATTAAATTAAAAATAAAAATAATAAAACCCTTTTTCTTAATGAATTTGCAAAATCCCTGTGGAAACGATTCCACTTAGCACTATTACAAAATTTAATAGTATAATAAAAGTGGGAATTTATTATACACGCTTGACACATGTCAAATTTGGACAAGAAAATCGAAACTTCTCCAAACCTAACGAATAGAACTTGGACAATTTATGTTTCTTTGGTGTAAGATAATTACGAAGGAAAAATCATAATAAGCTAAGTATTAGCTTGGAAGTACAAGGTGGATCATAGTGAATTCAAGTAATTTTGCCTTCAATGGAGTTCTGAACTTTGTTGGAAATTGTGGGGATAAACCACTACGAAATGCACATAGAAATAACGGTAAATAAAAGGTAAGAGATGTAATAATAAAAAAATGTGGCAAAAATAAAAGAAAATCAAAATTTTAGAATATCAAAGTTTAAGATATAATATATATCACCATGAGGTGAACGAAATAGTACTGGAGCTCAAGGCAATACTATTGGAAATTTATTCGTTGGTTCCTTGACACCAATATAACATGAGTATTATATGAAGCCACTGTAATAATTATGTACACGAATCTCGCGAGTGTCTCATTGTTCGATTAAGCAGAAGTTGAATGCACGATATTGTAAGAACAATCGATTGTCAAAGGTTGACGTATATGAGAGACGAAGGAGATGGAAGTGGCAAGAATGAGCTTCTCAAAGAGAAAGGATTCACCGATGGTGGTTGGAAGTTGTTGATGATGGTTGTCTAAGTCTTCTTAATTTTTTAAAGCATACTGATTTTGCAGTACAAACTGAGCGGTTATATTATGGCTAATATTGTGAGGTCAGATGTTGTGCTAGCATTAATTATTTCAGATTGCAGTCCATGTATTACTGTCATGATGTGGAAGAGTTCTATTACCAGGTTGTGGTATTATTTCAGACACGTACGGGCACTAGGCTGCACTTTAATATGGCTTTTCAGTCTATGATTTAAACTTCATGATTGATCCTGATCCACGAAGATATGCTCAGTTTGTATTATGATTTCAGTAAGCATTATCAACTACTATGTCTTCTCCAATTTTTGTAATAAAAGCTTCAAATACATTTGAATACTAGAATATTTGAGCGAGGCTAAAGAACTCCCCCAACCTAGGTTAGGAGAGGAACAATGTGAGATTTTCTTGTGTTTCAATTAATTTCAATTACACTATCTTATTTCTCTTGTTATTGTGTTATTCACATGATTTGGATTGGGGTTTATAAAGTCATGAATGCATTTACCTTCATTAAAGTCTATAGCTAGTTCATTGCTTTACATTCGTAATTGTGTGAAGTGTTGGGCATCAAGTAGCATGCAGATAACCTAATTGGTACGTTCTCTTTTGGTCTATCTCGCATAACAATAAAATTTAGGCTAAATTGACCACAATGTGTATTTTAATTGTCTAGGGTTAGTGATTCCACCAAGATTAATGCGATGAATGTGTTGAATGTTAGTGCGCTTCACCTAGGATCATGAATCATGATTTTTACCTTATACCTCATATGCACCCTCAATGTAATTGTATTGAATGACGTGTTATTGAATATTGCCATCAATACCTTAATAGTTTACCTGTGGTACACCGAACTTTCCAAATGGAGGCTCATACTCCGAGCGCATTTTTTTACTTTTAATGAAATATTGTAAGAACTTGAATCACATAAAGCTTTCGGTCTATGTTTTAACTGTGTGTTATTAGTTTTAGCTGCCGCTATTCGGACCCTACTGCTTGCGCCCTTTACCCTAGTTTTGAATTTTTTTAACCCCCTTGCGAAATGACTTTGATGCCCCTGAATATAAAGAAGCTTTTACTCCCCACACCCCATGATTTCCCATGAAATTGTTTGAACCAACAGTGTTAAGCGGGAAGAACACCAAGAAGTCGACTCCTACACTGAATTCCAACTGACCTAACTCCGTCGAAACTAGTGAAAACTGACTCGGTAAGTTTGTTATTAACTCGTTTATCTTTGTTTTGCGGTTTTTGTTCGTTGTTTGGTGGTTTTTGACTGATTTTTGGGTGTTTCATTTTCAATTTTTTAGGGCTTCCACTTTAGTAGTGAGTTTCAGATCGTAGTTTCCACAATGTCTCAAGAGTCTGTAGAACAAACTCAAATCCAGCAAGAAGATGTAAGTTTTGTTATGTTTCGTGCGTTTTTCGTCATTTTTATAAGTTGGTGTTAACGGTCATGAATCATGTCGTGTGCGGTCACACAAGACCGGTAGAAGAAAAAAGTTGACGGTCTGTTTTGATCGCTCTACTTCGATACTTATCGGCCTGGTTAAACCGCCACCATTAGATACCTATAGGTTTGTTTGACCGACAATGATATTAAACTATCGGTCTGTTTCGACCACCACCTATTATTTTGAATTGAAAATTGGATTTTTGACATTGATTCTACTTTAATTCATTCTTCTCTTGTTTCTTGTAGGTTAATATGTGTGATACAGCTGCTACATCCGGAGCTGGTACATCTAGGGAGGAGGAGGCCTTCCCGGACTTTACGGAGGCATTCATACTGATGTTGCCACTAAAGTCTAGAGAGGAGGCCATCACTTGGGCTCATGATACAGCTGCCAAATGTGGCTTTTTGTAATTATTCTAAAATCTAATGCGGTTGGTAGTGAGAGTCGAGCTAGAATGACTATTTGTTGTGATCGAAATGGGAACTATAGCCCTAAACAGGCATTGGGAAAAAAGAAGAATGAGAGTAAGGAAAACAGGAAGAAAATGAAGAGATGAAAAAAGTCGTTGGCACCAAGAAGTGCGGGTGTCAGTTTAAGCAATTTATGAAGCACACAAAAGACGATTGCTGGCATTTTAGAGTTGTGTGCGAGATCTACAACCATAAACTCACAAACAGTTTGATGGGTCTTGCAAATGCTGGGAGGCTCAATGCATGCAAAAAATAATTGTGGAAGACATAAGCAAGACCAAGACCACTGCTTCCCCTAATGACATTCTCTCAGCCATCCGTTTGGAATTAGAGGCTGTGGAGAAGAAGTACTTGACCGGCGGGCCCAACTTAAAGGCATAGATTATGCAGAAGTTGAGAGAAGTCAGTGGGTCCGCATCCACTTCTATCACTGATATTCCAAAGGGGAAAATGAAGCCAAGCGGTCGGTCAGCCAAGAAGAAGCTCAAAATTGACACACCCGAAAAGTCAACAATGGAGGAAGCAATTCAAACATGGTAGAGGTGGAAAAGGAGAAAAGATCAAAGAGTCCGCAGTGGGTGATAAACGAACTGAACAGTCCACGACAAGTGAGAAACCACCCCCACAGTCTGCGACGACAAGTAGTACTGAAAGTGTTTCTTCCAAACATGGTAGAGGTGGAAAGGGTCGCAGTAAGGGAATTGCAATCCCATACGCTGCACTTAGGCGTTGCACGACCCGCTCCTTGGTGGCATCTGAGTATATATGTTAGTGAAATATCAGCACTGTAGCACGCCTACTGCCGTAAGACAGTGGATGTTATCGCGGATGGTCATTATGGTTATCGGGCGATAGCACATGCTTTTGGCTATGATTTGAAAAATGGTTGGAGGAATGAGAGAAGGGAATTGGTTGAAAAGATGGACCAAAACAGTGCCACCTACAGAGATCACTTTCAGCTCGACAATGATTACGCCAGGGTTCGTAATGCACTTAACCACTTTGAGTGCCTCGGTTTTGGAGTTGGTTGGCTTACTTTTCCAGACATGGGGTTCATTGTGGCCAATCGTTATGGGATGGGTGTTGTTATCTTGTGTAAGTCTGGGTCCAATGTGTGGTTCTTCATAAGAGGTCCGACACCTTCCTTGACGTACGCTTCATGTAGCTGTGCCTTGTTACTGACAATCATTTTGTTAGAGTGAGTTATTTACATTACGTGTTATTTTTTTTAAAAAAAAAATATTAATGTTCATTGTTGAATGCACATATGTTTATTTTTGTTTGTAGCTGGTCATGAGCAGTGAAGTGCCCTGACCACCAACCGCGCCACAATAGGAAACATATGTGGATGATCAAAGCAGAGAATGGTTTGTGATTTGAATATTTTACCGCGGAATCAATCAGTTGGTCGCATGGATACAGTGGAACTTGATGATGATTAATGCAACATGCACCCCCTTTTTGATAGTGCATGTGCAAGGTTTCTTTTTGTTGATACTCATAGGTGTAAATGAGTGTTTATGGGTGTATAGAACACACAAACGTTGTCATATTTTCTATTTTACATTACTTGTTATGTTGTTGGTGAACATGGATGAATTCTAAGTACCATTAGTGTACTTGATTTGTTATTTTTTTGTGGGCATCTCTGTTTATTGGATATGGTGTTTATATTGATGATTTGATGAACTCGAATGTATGGGAATCTCTGTTTTATTGGGAATGCAAATATGCAAAATGTGTTGTACTTTATTTGGATAAGTTTGACATGAAAATTTGATGTTTATATGTCCATTCTAAATACTTATCGGTCAAACAGGATCGCCATACACTGAATACCTATTGGTCATGATGTACGGTCGGGTACTTAAGCATAATGGTTATTACCTGCCGATAGACTGCATATACCCCACAACTTTACTCCTTTGAACTCATTTTTAACTGGTGACTAAAGTTGATAATACCATCGGCCACAAAGAGTCGCAAACCTATAAGACCCACGGTATTGTTCAATCGTCACTATTGAAAGGAAGACGACACCATCTTGGCCGCAAAATACATGTACCCCACAAATTTACTTCGTATACCTCGTACCATAATATGTGACGTAAACAAATGAAACTCGACAGATGGAGTCCGGTTACGACACTAAATGCGACGGTGCTACGGAACCGCAATGTCACAAAACTTTCGGTTATCTTCGGCCATCATGCTACATATACCCTAATATTTAACTAGTGTACCTCATATCTTAATGTCTTATTTAACTTAAGTTTACATCGGCCGAACATGTCCGACATATCTTTATGGACTTCAATAAGCCTTAACCGTAGGAGACCAACAAAATGCAGTTATCAGTGGCCGTGTTGCTTTATATACCCCACAATTTTACTCGGCAGACCCCATAAATATATTCCTGCTTAATCTCAAATGCTTAACGACCTTGCTTGTCCCACTGTACTTCTGACCTTGCGGTCCTGGTGCCCCGTAAACTCTGAAGTCCTATCGGACAAGTTGACTCGTCACCTTTTTGGGCTAGGGTTATTTTCGTTCAACTTCTCCGCCTTTATCCATAAAAATATTAAGGCATCAAACTTACCCAATACACCGGTAACAGACGAAGAAATAAGCGGTGCTCCTTGACTTTGCCGACCACCGCGGCCTACAGATCTGACGAGATTCCACCCACAAAAAGACTTGAATGCACTAGAGAGTTCAATTTAGGGTTTCGTAGGGCCGAAAAATCGAAGAGAGGATAGTAATGACGAATTTAGTTGTGGGGTACATGGGTTCGAACGTGGGTAGGTGAGGGAGTTAGAGTCGTTCAGGGCTAGGTGTAGTTTCAAAATAATTTACAAAAATATGAGGTAAATACAGCAACGAAAATTCAAAACTGAGGTAAAACGAAGTAATGAGGTAAAAAGAGCAAAAAGTGGGATCCGGAAGAACGTTGATGGTCCTTGCGCAGCCACCTCACAAATTGTTTCCCGCCTATACTACAGTGTCCTGATGGTGCATTTAGGGCTTGTTTACTGTGATGTGGGCACTAAGAATCGATCTGGGGTAGGGAACTGAACCTCCGCACATCCGCACAGTAGTAAGCAGGTGGTTCACGACGCAAAACACAAGTGCCAGGGGTTGAAGCGATGAGAGGAGGCGCAAAACGCAGATTCATATTTGAAGAAAACGAAAAAGGTAAGGATGCAAATGGATATCCAAAAATTTAAAAGAAATAATGTATTCTTATAGTACATGCAATTCATAATACTCATATATTCATCACTCTTAACTAACAAAAAATATTCATCACATATACTCACCTTCCAATTTGTATATAAGATTATGACAATTAGATAGGTGACCAACTACCCAAGCATCAAACACTAGTCAAGAATGAGCAATCACCCTAGAATTTGGAATTGATTCACACAAGCTAAATTAAAAAAGTAAAGACATCTTAATCTAAATCCCTAGAGCATCCGAGAACAAGATTCTAGACTAACATAGTGAAACAAAACACCAAACTAAATAGGCCAAATTGGGATACAATAACAAATCTCAAAAAGTTGGGATATAATAACAAAAGTTGTGAAAGGTAAAGATATTTTAACCAATTAAGCCAACTAAATAAAGAAAACAGTGTCATTAACTGAAATAAATGAGAATTCACAAGTAGGAGAATAGGAAATGGAACTCAGTAAAGCCTCCTCACCTTCGTACATTGACCTTTCTCCATTACTCCAAATAATGAAAAACTCTCAAACAAAGTCTCACACTCAACATAGAAGAAATCCTCTATCCCTCATAAGTGCTCTAAAAACTTAAATCTCGAAGGCTCAAATTCATGCTAGGCATCTCCTATTTAAAGACTCTTGAAATCTTGGTTGAGATATATCCACATGAGATCCACACGACATATAACTTTTAGATAATACCCAAACCTTTGAAACAAAATCGAAACGAAACCAATTTCTTCTTCTTATTTCGCCATTCGTTTGAGGTTTTATATAAGAAGGCAAAAATGGGTGAACCCAAACACCTGTATACCTAAATTTACTTCTTTATTGAGATAAATTTTGAACTTTAGAATAAGATCTTCCATAGTTAGCACCTCTGAAAGTCCTTCAAACGCAGCAAAGAAAATGAGAAAACAAGAAAGAGAAAAAAAAAAAAAAAAAAAACCCATCTTATTGCAGATCATGGAGAAGTCTCAAACGAAATTGAAAATGGGAAAATAGCTTCAAAACAAATGCACTAAGACCAACAATAAAAATGGACACATAAGTACATTGATTCTCAAGATTTAACTACTTATAGTCCACAAAAATTACACGTAGAGCCGCTTCGCAATTTGACAAGACATATACCGTTGAAACATAAAATAGACAATTTGAACCCCCAATTTATCTTTCCAAAAACTTGTTTAGTACAGTTTTCCTAGATGGGGTTTCCTCATTTGATTCTTTATCTGATTTACTACTGGTTTGAAGAGCAAAACGTATCGCGGAGTTTACCTGTTTCCTTAAGGTCGCATTGTCAATAAAGATATCCGACAGCATCTTCCGTATCTCTATATCCAATTTTGTTAGGTCACTGCCACTCACATTATATCGTCCGCTTGAGGTGACAGTGGGATTTTCATCATCTTGGGCAAGGAGCTGTGCCTAGTCAATTTGGGAAAGCAGAAGTTAAGGTCCATTTAGTAAGGGGCTCATAAAATCATGGTCAACCCGTGGACAAGTGATGGGATTTAACAAGCGTAATAAGAAAAAACATAAAAGAATCCTCTCGAGATTTTTTTGGATTCATCGTGACGCATTGTCAAATTACTCATTAACACATCCCCCATGTACATGAACTTTCAGGAATGACATCAAGGCAATGACAGGAACATGCAGTGAGGGGCATAAAACAGCATCTGTAATTGCATACAGAGTTTCCTAACTTAAAACCAAAGAATCCTCTCGAGATTTTTTGGATTCATCGTGACGCAGCAGCAGGAAAACATAAAAGATAATATATACGAAGATGGCCAACCAAATCATACACTACATTAACTTCCCCAGAAGAAGTGGGCTTGCATGAACAAGCAAAGCATCAGACAAAGAAAACAAGGACACAAATTTAAGACATCATTACATACTTAAATTATCACGATCTAGGCTTAATAGATGCAAGTATGCACAAAGCAAACACAAGTATCTCAGTGACAGAAAATAAAGCAAGCCAAATTTGAAAAATACCTCTGCGAGTAGCAGGCCCATCCGATCGTCTGATGTTGTTAGGAGATCTAAGGAATCTGACAGTGAAGAGGAATCTGCAGTTAGCTTATCTATCTCTTCAGAAAGTAAATTGACGCTGCATTCTTGAAGCCGATGGCGAAGAATTACACATTCATGTAGTAGTCTTCGTCTGGCATTCTTTTCTTTTTCTGTTCTTTCTTTTTCTTCTTGAAGAACTCTCTGAGGAAGAGAAGTATAAGGTAAAACATAAGTCCAGACATATTATACCCATACAAACTTTGAAAAAGACAGGTAATGGAACAAGACAACTAAAAAAAGATGCTCTCGCTTCCTCAAGAAAAAAATAAAAAAAATAAAAAATAAAAAAGATGGTCTCACAAATAATATATACATGAAAGTAACATTACAAGCTCAAATATCTAGTGTGTAACGTTTCATACGTATGCTACCGAGAGTTTAGAAGTTACAACTTCATAGTTGCACGATGAACACACCTCATAAATTATAAGAGTAGGCTAATTAAATTATAGTCTAGGTCAATTAGTTTTATTAGCATCTTAATACTTCCAAAATAAAGCCAATATGAAGCTAAGGACTATGATTCTGTAATTTTCTTATTTAAAATCAATATTGAGAACATAACTTGGTTAGAAGTTGGAAATAAACCCCCTTCTAATTTTATAAAACAACGAGATCTTCATTGGGAAAATAAGATGGATCGCTATTTTAGCGGTTTAGGGTTTCGCTTTAATTGAAGGTAGACAGATTATGGATTCTATTTTAGTAGTAAATGAAGTGGTTGAGGATTGCACTAGAAGAAAAAATCAAGGTGAGAGCATGCTATTGTAACCACAAACTAAAACAAGAAACGACAAGCAACTATTTGTGCGTCGTGCATTTCGGCGTGCACGCATCCTGAGGAGCATCGCAAATGGATTAAAGGATGTTTGAGCTCCACCATTTTCTCAATTATGATTAATATTTGACCTACAGGAAAGATAAGAGCTTCTAGAGGTCGTAGGCAGGGGTACCCTCTATCTGCATTCATATTTACATTGGTTGTGGACGTTCTAAGTAAAATAATTGACCGAGATATTGCAAAAGGGGTCTTCAAATAGTTGGTAGTGGGTAGAGAAAAGAAAAGACGCACGTTTCTCATCTACAATGCATTGATGATACACTGATTCTTATAGAAGGGAACGTTCATAATTTGGAACCTTGGTAGGATCTTTGATAAAATACATTGGCCTTCCTTTAGGGGGTAATCCATCCTCAGTTGACTTTTGGGCTCTAGTTATAGGAACAATTTCTAGGAGACTAGGCAGCTGGAGAAAAGGATTTCTATCAAAGGGAGGAAAGTTGTGTTTGATTATATCAGTGCTAGAGGCTATTCCTACCTACTACATGTCCATACTTAGAATGTCGTGCTCAGTTACTAGGATCATTGAAAGGGCGTTTAGAAGTATCCTATTGCAAAAAATGGATGATAGAAAAGGTCATATCTCATTAGAGTGTGGTAGGAAGACCCTCGTCAAAAGGAGGACTAGCGATAGGGAACCTCAAAAAAGGAACCAAGCTTTGGATTTGAAATGGTAATGAAGGTTTCTTAGAAAGGAGACATTGTGGCATAAGGTTGTCAAAAGCATTCATGGCCTTGGACTTAATAAGTGGGATGCACGTATAGCTTCTAGGGTTACTCGTTATAGTCAATGGAAGTTCATTCATCCTAATCTCACATCTTTCCAACAATATATTTCATAAGGCTTGGGGATGGGTCTTCAGTTTGCTTTTGGGAGGATGTATGGCTAGGTAATACTTCACTGTCATCTAGATTTCCAAATGTGGGTTCATATTCAGTGCATTATGATCAATATTCTCTAATTTTGCTTCTATGATATATGACTCTTGGAGATGGGTGGACTGAAACAACAATCTCATATCAGTTAAGTAACACTTCATAATGAAGTATATAAATGGGACTAACTTTCGGTCCACACATCTCCAACACTCTACCTTGGGCCAAAATTAATCCATGATGTCTTTTCCAAGTCGAACCATCGACTCTGATACCATGTAAATTTTGGCCCGCTCGCGGCATTTTATCCGCAAGCGGCCTACCTAGAGCACTTCTCCACAAACCTTTGGATCCCTGCAAGTACCGATGGTATGATACTGTCCACGACTTAACCACCATCAATACATAGATGTGGGGTTTTAACTCAAAATGTAGAACTAATTGAGAGATCCACACTTACATAATTAATTATGAAGTCAAGCATATCCAGTGCGGGACTAACTTTTGATCCACACATATCTAACACTCCACCTTGGATCGAAATCCATCCAAGATGTCTTCTCCCAGGACCCAGCCGAATCGTCAGCACTGATACCACGTTAATTTTCCACCCACATGTTATTCGCAACCAATCTGCCCGCGGCACATTATTTAGAAGAAGCATGCCCGTGACACTTCTCTGCGAACATGCAGATCTCCGTTAGTATCGATATCGTCCCCAACTTAACCACCTTCAACTCATAGGTGTGAGGTTTTAACTCAAGATGCCTCAATACAAATTGGGTGGGGGGGATCCACACTTATATACTTAATTATGAAGTCATACTTATCCGATGTGGGACTAACTTTCGGTTCACACCTCCCTTTAATTAGTACCGAAGTCTTTTGAAGGAAAACCTCACAACTATGAGTTGAAGGTGGTTAAGTTGGGGACATTATCGGTACGGTTGGAGATCCATAGGCTCGGGCTAGTGTGTGCGGGAGGGCCCAACACAAAAATTAACACTCTAATGACTTTAATTGTGTTTGGAACCTTTTACCTTCCACATAGACTACTCGTGAGGTTCCATGAGGTGAGAAATGAACTGTTAAATGTCCTTAATCATGTTAGGATCCATCCCAATAGAGAGGACAAAAGATTTTGGAATTTCCAAATTTAGAGTTTAGACTCTGCCTCTTTACATGCAAATCAATGTTTAATTTTTTTTTAATCAAAAACCCTAGTTCAGTTATGCATCATGTGTTTAAGGGGCTTTGAGGGTCTAAGGTTTCTTAAAAAATTATGTTTTTATGGTTGTTTTTAAAGTCTAAAGAGCAATTAAGACTGAAAGAGAGATGTGTAGAAAAATACATAAGTGTCAAGATGAAGATGCGTACAATTAATATAGAGAAGCTAGAAAACAAACTAAAAAAGTAGTTAGTTAAGCTAAAACAAATTTCATGAAAGATCTATATACAAGGTTAGGTAATAGAGATGACGAAAAATACATTTATAGGCTAGAAAAAGTAAGAGATAAAAAGAAACAAGACCCAAGTCATGTAAGATGTATTAAGGACAAAAATCTAAATGTTTTAACGCTCGAAGTTTACTTTAGGAGAGATGGAGAAATTACTTCGATAGTTCATTTAATGATGGCCAAGTTGATATCATAGTAGATGAAAACCCACACCAAGAAAGAAATGTAAACTATACACGTAATATTAGAATTCCAGAAGTTAAAGAGGCATTGTAAATGATGAAAATAGGGAAAGCATGTCGCCTAGATGAAATACCCATAGAGGTTTGGAAGTGCTTAGGAGAAATTGAATTGACTTGGTTAACAAAACTTTTCAACAAAATATTAAAATCAAAACGGATGCCACTGAATTGGAGAAGAAGCACGCTTGTACCAATTTTCAAAAACAAATGAGACATTCAAAATTGTTCAAACAACCGGGGAATTAAACTTATGAGTCATACTATGAAACTTTGGGAGAAGATAATTGACAATAGGCAAGAGAAACAACAATATCAAATAATCAATTTGGCTTCATGCCTGGGAGGTCAACTATGGAGACGATTTTCCTTGTAAGAAGATTGTCGAAAAAATAAAGAGAAAAGAAAAAAAAGATCTTCATATGGCATTTGTAAATTTAGAAAAAACATACGATAGAGTTCCTAGAGATGTTCTTTGGTGGGTTCTAGAAAGAAAAGGAGTGCATGCTAGATACATAGACACTATTAAATATAAATATATATATGAAGGAGTAGTAACGAGTATAAAGACATTTGGAGGAACTACAAAAGAATTTCCCGTTACGATATGACTACATCAAGGATCGACTTTAAACCCATATCTCTTTACTTTAGTTATGGATGAACTAACTAAGCATGTTCAAGAGGATATACCATGGTGTATGTTATTTGCAGATGATATTGTCTTAGTGGACGAAACAAAAGATGAAGTGAATAAGAAATTAGAACTTTGGAGGAATACATTAGAATCTAAAGGCTTTAAGTTGAGTAGGACGAAGACCGTATACATGCACTGTGAGTTTAGAAATATTAGACATCGAGATGATGGAGGGAATTGAATGGTTTGAAAAGCTCACCATCAATTGCATTTAATCGAGCACAATGGAAGAGTTTGATCCATGTAGTCGACCCCAATTAATTTGGGACTGAGGCTATGTTGTTCTTGTTGTTGTTGGTTGGCTTATATTGCATGGTGGTTTGAATACTGGTGATAAAATCCAAAAAAAGGTTGCCTCAATTGGTCATTTCACCTTATTGTTGTCTCATGTGTATGATGGAAAGCAAACATGCAGAACCTCTTTTCTTCCAATGTTCTATGGATTGTCAAGTGTGGAATAGATGGAATGTGTTTTCAGGAGGCTTTATTTCTAACCTAGGTTCGTTACATGGGTTGAAAGCAATCTTGGAAAGGTTGACAGGGAAAGGTAGAAGGAATCACTGGATGGCATCGCTGGTCGTTTTATGGGGGCTATGGGTCGAAAGGAACAAGAGGTTATTTGAGGACAAGGTGCAATCAATAGACGCTTTGTGGGATACAACGAGAATGATGGCAGCTAGGTGGATATCTTGTAGCAAGTATAGCTTTGGGTATTCAGTTTTAGAATGGTATTACCATTGGTGCTGGATTGCTTAGAGCATATGATTTTGGAACACTTTAATGTGCTTGAGGAAGCTGAGATAGCTCATGTCTTGTATTTATGGAAGTATTACACAGACAGAAAGTTTCTTTTCATTGTACATGAGAACTCCAGGTTGGCTGGTTCTCAAATCATCTTATCTTTAATAAAAATATTTGTTTACAAGAAAAAAAAAAAAAAAAAAAAGACGGAGTGCTGAGATAATGGAAGATAGTGGAGTTTCATCCAAAGTGGTGAGCTAGTTGAAAAGGCTTTATTCCAATCCTAGAGTTAAGTATTGCGTATTCAAGAGAGAAAGGCAGTTCAGAAGCCAATGACAAGGAATGGTAGAGAGAACTTTCTTCAGGCAGGATAAAATTGGAAGTGCTCTTTCGAATGTGATAAAAACCTCTTAGGTTGGTTGGATGAAATAGCCTCCTGTTCATTAAAGAGGGCAGAGAATTTCTCAAGGAAGATCTAAAAATGGAATTTAGGGAGTGCTTCATGATTTTTACAATGAGGATCTAAGAAAGGCTTTTAAAGAGTTTCTCAACACTAGACATAAGGCTAATAATGCAGTCACCTTCTCAAACACTCCAATGAAAAGGTAAATATGTAGTAAGGTTTACTATGTGTTACATGAAAAACTATGGGGAGTCAAACTTCATTTTTTTGAACTTTTTCACAACGTACTTTTCTCAGCTTGTCGTCGTTTTTAAATAACTCTCACTCCTCACCAAAAAAAAAAAAAAAGAAAGTTTCTATCTAATGACTTGTAGTGCACACATTAGAAAAGCAGAATGCCTCAAGGGCAACTTCCCACTACACTGGATGGTGCAATGTAGCAAATTTTCCCAAATTCAATATTATCTTCACTCTATGCCATGCATGGGTTTTATGAATTGCTTCATAATATATTGTAGAAACGTAAATTAACGTTCTCAAAATCTGTTGTGCTAGAATGAATTGTCACCAACCTCAATTTCAGACTTGTGCTTTTGTGATAAAGCAAGTTCCTGCTTCAATTCTGATTGCGAGTTTCTGAGAGATTTAATCTCTTTAACAAGAATTTTAGTCTCTGCTTTCGATTTAACTAGCAGTTCTTCATGGAGCTTCTGCAGGTTTGCAAGCTTTTCTTGTGTGGAACCAAACTCCTGCAACAACAACTCTTTCTCCCGAAGGACAAATGTTTTTGTTGATTCAGTCTGAAACTTATTATCCTGTAGTCGAGGAACAGCAGTTCAGGAATAAGTAATACTTGATTATCTAAAAGATGGCCACCTAGATTTGAGAAGTACCTGTTCCGCTTTTAACTTTGATTCCATCTCCATAGATTTCCTTCTAAGTTCCTCCATGTCCCATTGCGTTTGGGTAAATCTTTCCCTTTCACTTAAAATGGCTTGTTGAAGATTTTCTTTACTCTTCTGTTTTGTAGTTTCAAGTTCCACCTCCAAATCCTTTACCTGCAGGCAAAATCCGCAAGAATAATGAAGTTAGACAGAATTTGATCATCACACGCGATTTATAATCATAGAAAATTTCTTTACATGCCCGACAGAATTATGATCTCAGCCACTTCAAGTCTTCTAGGGATTTTGGTATTGATCAGACAGCCACAAGAGAACCAAAATGTTTTGCCCTTATTATCAGCAAAGAGCACCACGGATATATAGAAACCCTCCATAAAATGAATCCAAAAGGCAGAAAACATTCTTACAGAGATATTCATTACAATGGTGACGATTAAAGATACAATCCCTTTCTATAATTAAAGGCACAATGAACCACATTATGGAATGAATCAGAAATACCTTGGTCGTCAAGTATTCTTTCACAGCAATCTCTTGATTTAATCTTGTAAAAAGGTCTTCCATGTCTGTCTTTGCTGTAGCTAATCTCTGTTGCAAGGTCATTAAAACCCTATTCAGCTTTGAGCGCTGTTCCATTGGAAGAATAACTTGTATATTATCTGGCAAATGTAAATCCATGTTGCCGATATTGCTTAGGGTTGAAGGAGCTTCAAAATCTCCAGTAGAGTCAAGACAGGTTTCGCCAACTGAATTAGCCAATCCGTTAATTGAAGCTTCACTGCCTCGAATAGAGCTTATGTCACTTCCAACACTTTCATTGGAGAGCTTGCGAGAATGACCATACAGTTTACCATGCTCGGGCCCAGAAAAATGCTCCTTAGAATTTGTATGAAGTGCATTCCTAGTCCTAGAAGTATTTCCATTATATTTCTCCCTCCCTGAATAACCAATTTCTGTCTTGGCATGGAATTTATGCCTGGGAAAACCTTCTATCTGTTCCAGAATTGAGTCTTCCATAAACAAACCATTCTCAATATTAGTCATACCATACATTACAAGGTTTTCTATAGGGGTTGTCAACTCTTGATCTACTGTTATATCCTCTGTGCCAACTTCAGAACTATTATACCTTCCTTGTTTCGGCGTTCCAATCTCAGATGTCTCACACGCATCACTACCATAATCAGGTGTTACTGAAGAACTTCCATCAACTAATGACAAATTCGAGCTTGCTTGACCCAAAACCATGTTATTTCCAGTAGGCTTTACATCAAAAGCCACAGAATCCACATCATGAAATGCTGGGGAAAGAAAGAACACAGCATGGAATACAAATGTCAATACACGATCATATGTAATAGAAAAGGAGTTCCAAACAATTATATAAAACAGAACAGGAAGCTTTATTAGAAAAACTTGTGGCAGACAATCTAACATGCAAAATGTAGTGCATTGAACAAATCTCTACGAAAAGAAGCCACAATACGTCTCAATACACAAACTAAAGCATCAAGGAAGTAGGAGACACCTACAAGACCTTGCAGCAGCTTCTAGCTCAAGGAAGGATGCAACTGGGACGCTTCGAGATACATCGATATCAGATAAAAGCTTTCCCATCCACTCCTCCAATGAAAACCTTCTCTGTGAGAAAACTAACAGATTTGAGAACACAAGTAATTTATGGAAGTTGTCAAAAACAAAATCATTCATGGAAATTAGAGAGACGATATTATAAACATTTTCTTACAAATGATAGAGAAGACATTAGTGTTTCAAATTTATATTAGAAAATTATCCTCAAAATATTTTGGTATTTAATTGTAAATAAACAGAAGAGTAGAACAATGTCACAAATTTCATGAATGAATAATAGCATTTGACTATAATAAATGTTTAACAATGAGTGATTCTCTTAAGATCATAGAAAAGAAAAGTATGCTTTGATAGTTAGGTTTATTGAAAGTAAAAAAGTGCAACTGTGATTGAAATATTCCAAGTTAAAAGGAAAATTTATAAGCTTGCAATTAGGTTAGCAATTCTCTATAGAAGTAAATGTTGGGCGGTAAAGAAACGACTAGTACATAAAATTACCCGAGCCTAACCATGGATCCCTCAACCGGTATCGCTTGAAACAAGCTACAATCCCTAAAGACAGTAAGGTACACATAACACACACAAGCAAAGGCCACAAAAGTAATTTGCATAAAGGGGTTATGCAAAGAGCCACAATGGAAGGCAATCTCTTGCGAAATTAGGCAACATTCTGTGAACTTGTAGAGCATGATAACAATTAGATGTATACCCCAAGCTTGAAATTTGTACCCACTGCATTGAAGGAATGTGGAGCTTTAAGAGCTATAGATGCCACAACCAATCATAGAAATACCTTCCACTTGTAATTGGACTTGAGGGACGATGCCAAGAGTCGTAGTGAAAGTCATGCCTAAAACCAGTTGCTCCAAGAATGAGTACAGCAAAATAGTAAGCAAGAGGAGTCTCCAATAGCTCAAGGGGCATCTCTGGCAACCATCCAAAATGGACAGAAAGAACTGCACAACAAGCATACCTAAAATGCAGTATTAGTAAATACAGAAAAGCTTTCTGATGTTTATCATCGAAAACCTTCCCAGCATAACAAACACCAATAGTCTTCATAGACGGATCAGCCAAATCAGCAAGTAGGCAGCCGAAGAACACTAATTCCCACGTTAAAGAACATAAAAACATTCTAGAATTGGTTGGAATAAACCCGGACGTTCTGATCAGTAAGCCAAAAGTTGCACAAGCATTATTAACACAGGCAATGGAAGCAGTAGGAGGATGGGCCGTCAATGACAGAAAGGGATCCATCATAAAGGGAATGTGTTGACCCAATAAAACTCGCAACAAATACTAAGGGAAACTGGTGCAGAATGTACAACACCCAAGTGAGTAAAGCGACCCCATTAGCCGAAACATAGAAACAAATTCCATCTGAAATCTTCTTCCAATCAGTCTCAGAACAAGTGAACTCCAAATGCACTGTTATCAAAGACAGTCCCTACGAGGCCGTTCCCCAAACACCTTCTGAGCATCAAAAACCCGAGGGTGCTGCAAACCAACACCACTGGACGTAGGGACATACAAATAAGTGGAAGAAGAAACGGGCAGTTAGATTGTCCTCGAGTGCAGTGTAACTTACATGGTCCACCAATGTAATGTAATTTAAAAAAACGTGTCAAGATCATAGAATCAGCATTAGTGACCCACACACAATCTCGTCAAATCACATTGAGATCCGAATTCTCCAATCTTCAACCTACCCGTAATATCCCAATCATCTTCCTCGTCCCAAATCAACCCATATGTCCTGCAACTCATCAAATACTGAAAACAATGGAAGCCTCTTCAACATGGTAAAAACAATTGAACTGTTAATAAAGTGATGAATCACGTGAAGGAAAACAAGAATTGAAACCCTAAAAAGCGAGAGATGAAAAATCTAATCGTGTAAGGTTGTCGCTGATGGGGAATCAAATGGTGATGGTTTGTCGGTGGAGTCGTCATGAGTGGTGGTGGCCATGGAGGCAGATCGAGGCCAGCAACGGAAAGTCTCGTTGCGTGGAACAAAAATGAGCACGCGACACTGATGTCGCCTAAATCTGGTGGCCAAGGTGAAAAGAACAATTACAAAGAGGAATTCACAATGAATCACATTGATCATATCTCCCTTGTTAAAAGACAATGCATCACGAATCTCAGACACCAACGCATTCTCTTCTACCATGTACCACGTCGATGATTTGAAAATGTACTTTTCACCGACTAACTGGCTAGGGTGAGATGGATCGGTCAACGCAACTCTGATTTTACTTGTACTCGATTCGCTAACGAAAGAGAGACAAGAATGTGTGCTTACAAATCTAAGTTCTATTAGTGGCGTCATTGGAGACTTTGGAGATGATTCATCGACAATTAGAGGAGCAGAAGCAGAACGAACAGAGCTGGATCCAGCAACTACACTACTTGGCTGCATTGGTTTTTCTATCTCCTTGAAAGTGTGCATTATTGGTAGATCCACACAAGAATTGAACTAATCGTTCGGTTTCTTGAATCATTTGTTGAGCTTTTGCAAGACCTTAAGCCAACCCATCCAATGTCTTCTCTAAACCATGAATCTTCTACACTTCCATCTTCATTCCTTTAATTTTAAACTCCAATCTCTCCAGATGGACTGAAGTTAACTCAGGACACATTAATTAAGAGAGCTTTAAATGGTTTGGAAAGCTCACCATCAATTACACTAAATCAAGCACAATGGAAAATTTTGATCCATGTAGCCGACCCCTATCAATTTGGGACTGAGGCTATTGTTGTTGTAATATCTTCATATGTGCTTCATCTTCCATCGGCCCCATCAACCTAGTGCTGCGATACAAATTTGATAGGATCTTTAAATGGAAGACGCTTTGATTGTAACGCCCATTGAGGCTATTTTGGTAATTATGCATGGCATTTGTGTAATGGCATGATTAATGCATGTATTATATGTTATCTAGCTTACTTAGTTGGTAATTAGACCCAAGTTAGTAAATTAAACCTAAGCGATATGCATAGATGGTTTAAACAATGAACAAGGGCATTTTGGTAAATAAATGTGAAGACAAAAGGGAAGGACTTAATAAAGGCCACAAGATGGTCCTATTACTAAAAATGGTTAGATGAGATAAAGGGCTTTGATTTGGTCACTCAAACCCTAATCCACAAACCCTAACTACATAAACCATGTTACGAGGTGAGTGCCTCATTTTGATTTCAACACACAACAACAACAACAAGAGAATGAGAGGAGGAACCCAAGAAATGCTTTGGTGCTAGATGTAGTTAGGGACTTTGCCAACACTTTGCCAACAAAGACATCAAAGCTAGGTAAAATCAATTGTCTCATCTTCTCTAACTTACTCTTTTGTTCTAATGTTAATGTTTTGATGGAAAATATGGTATAAAAAAGGGGTTTTGAGGTTATACATGATTCCTTGTGTTTTTTGTGGTTGCTTTGGAATCCCAATGACTCGCATGGGTTTCAAACGAATTTAAGGTTTAGTTTTACAATGATTTGAACTCAATCTTGATGCATTTGATTTGGTGGCTTTAAAACATGTTTTCATTGTTGGGAATACATGGTTTTTGGATGCAATGAACATTATGAGATTCAACGTAAACACTTAATTGAAAGAAACACATAGCAAGAAGTGCACTCTTGGTGTTTGAATAAATTCCCAAAAGAAGAGTTGCATTTCTTTACGAAAATCTCAAAATGTCTAGAGTTCTTCAGAATGCAAATAAACGCACCTTGAGACTTGAAATGCATACATTACTTGTGCACTGTTCATTTACAAGTCAATAAGAAGTTAGGGGTTGTGTACATGATTAAGTATTAATTTGGTAAAACCCCTCTTTGCAAACAAGGTGTTTGATAAAATGTCTCAACAAGAAGTTTTGTAAATGGCTTGACATTTCAAATGTTTGAGGAAATGTCTCAAAAAGGATTATTTACTCAAAACAAGGTTTTAAAGCAATTGAGTTCCATGGTTGAAATTCATCATTTTGAATCGGTTTTGAGGTTAATGAAAACCTAAATGAGGTTTTGGAATTATTTCTTGAAAAATTAATCTTTATTTCATTCGAAAAAAGGTGACATTAATTCAAAAGGGATTTACAATGTCTTAACTCTTAAAACAATTGAACAACTTATCTCAAACGAACTTGCAAATGACAACGTGTCGATCGATACCAATGTAGACATTCGAGGAGGACACATTGGACTTCTCGAAAATAAGGAAGTTTGGATATGATAGCAACACTTGAAGTAAATGAGGGGTCGCTTTATTATCAATCATGACATGCTATTAGTTAATAATTTCACGATAGCAATTGTTTATACTTGCTTGGAATCTATCTTGATAATCTTCAATTAATGCTTCTTGTCTTATCCTTTTAAGCTCTCTATTTATAAATGTCAGTGGAACTGATATGGTTGAATGATGAATGCATGCTTACATTATTTGGACTGAAGGGCTGGCGGCCACCGTGCCTCCATGTTTATTATGAATCCTTGTCGACTGGACTCATATACGGTAGCGATGGGATGATTATTATGATTCCTAGTCTACCGGGCTCAGATATAGTAGCGATAGGATGATTGTCATGTTTCCTTCTTGTTGTGCTAGATTCATGTGGCCTCATGCTTTCTAGCCAATGGCGGTGGGATTTATGGGTTATTTATATCGAGATACCACTTACTTTGACTATGGCATTCACGTTATCCTTGTTTCTTTTGGATGATGTTATCACGTTTGGGCAACGTTTATTTATCGTGCATTATATAATATGCTTGCTTATTATAGTTGAAATGCCCAAAATGATAAGTAGGCTTCATAAAGTACAATTGTTACACGTTGGCTATCTACACATTTAAGTACTACTTGGATGATTGATGGTAAAACAGTCCGCCGCTTTGCTGAGCCCCATTTCTCTCGTCCAGGTGCCTCAACTGCTATTCAGGATAAAGGAAAGGCCAAGGCCATAGCATAGAAGCTATTTTCTTGTTTGCAAGGTTGAGATACTTATATTATTTCTAATTTGAACTTGGCATGTATTAAAACAAGGGGTTTTGGTATGGGTAGACTTTTGAGAAACTCATAGTTCATTTTGGCCAATGTTGTAAGGCTTCTACTTTTAATTCCGCAACTTTGTTAGACATTGGAAGGCTTTGTTTTCCGTAGCTTATATTGTCTTAGTTGTCTATATGTATAATGTCTTGTTGTATATTCCGCAGGTTAAGGCTTATCGGATCATCGCCCTACTCGCTGGGTTGTCTCTAGGGGTTCGACGATGGTTCAATTCGGGCGACCCGGGTCCGTGGGGACTCAGAGCGTCACATTGATAGATAAAAAATGATGAATTACAAGGAAACGAGCATACAAACAAGAAACACAGACATTCGAGAGGTCTATTAGCTCTCCAATTCTCTAACAAAAGACTAAAAACTTTACACACTTCACAATACACCACACCTCTTATTTATACCCTTTACACTACAACTAGAGAAGCTAGTAGAATGAAAGGATTACTAAAACGACCTTGAGCCTTCCCTTGGTATATATATCAGGTGCTTAGGTGGATATCAGGCAAAACTCGTAAAGATAGAATAAGAAATACAGAAACTCAAAGAAAAGTAGTAGCGGTGTAGCACCAATTGACACAAAGATTAGGGAAGGGTAGTTGTAGTGATTTAGAAACCTCTAAAGATGGCCTACAAATGCTCCCACTAGAAAACTCGACTAAATAGAAACTAAATATATTCGACGAGGTAGGGATAGACCGAAGCTAACTAGGGACACCTTAATTAGGAGGGACTTAAATAGTTTGGAAAGCTCACCATCAATTGCACTAAATCAAGAACAATGGAAAAGTTTGATCTATGTAGCCAACCCCATCTAATTTGGGATTGAGTCTATGTTGTTATATTGAAAGTAAACGACTAATAGTCGCTCATTTTCTATTATATATGATTTTGATCAAGATTTTATGTCCATTTGCCACTGAATTCCTTACTAGTTCTTTCATAATTAAAGTAATAAGTGCTTACTTGGTAGTTCTATAAAAAAAATAAAAAAAAAAAAAAAAAAAAAAAAATCAAACAAATTTTGAATACAATCCCAAGATTTGCAGAGTTAACTAAGAAAATGACAAAATGTTTGTTTTTGCTTTGTTAAAGAAAATACTCAGCAAACGAAGTTTTAAATTTTTGTTCTAAATCTGCTCTTAAACATTCAACTAAAAGGCTCTAGATTGGCAAGAATAGGTTGATCCGGAAACTATATTATAGTCATTGTATGAGGTGTTTGGTTAAATTGATGCAACTGGTTCTATTTTCATTGTTCCATTTCCTTCTCTTTCTGTTCACTTTTGCTTAATGTTAAAGTTTATGATTATAATTATTTCAGGAGAATTGTTGGTCAATTGTTTTGGCATCTTTTTATAAATAAAACTTTATCTCTTATCACCAACCAAGTGGTAGCTCACTAGTTTGGTATGTGATCGCTTATGCAAAAGGTTGAGGGTTCATCTCCCATATGCAAGAAAAGAAAAGTTCAATTATCTAACCATAAAAAAAAAAACTAAATAGGTAAATTATGTTAGGACAAACCTTCAAACATATATGAATATAATTATAGATTCAATCATTTATGAGGAATTGCTTGATGGCTACGTAGACATCATTGAATACTATATATCCACTTATTTGACGCCACCACCATCATCACCAACAATAACAAAAACAACAAAGCCTCATTCCTAAAATAGTTAGGGTCGCCAATTACATGAATTGAATTCTTCCATTCCTCGATTAAATGCAGTTGATAATGAGGTTTCATAATCTTTAAAATGTTTCCTAATGATTGCATCACAATTCATCTAAGGTCTATGATGCAAATCAGAGTTGGTGATAGACTAGGATTTAGTAATTATCTAGTATTACTAGATAAGTTGAAGTCATAGTTAGATTGTGATTTACAAGTTACAAATTGATTTAGTAAGTTTGTTTGTATTTTGATTAGGAGTTGCATAGTTGGAGTTCTAGTTTGTGTCTAAGTTTGGTCATAGTTCGTGTCTAATTGTCAAGGTTCAAAACTTCGACTTCGCCTATGACTTCGCTCACTTAAAATTCGGAATTAATTCGAGGAAGTTAACTTCGACGATGGAAGTTTGACAAAATTTGTCGGTGTACGGAAGTTTGCGGAATTTCACTTTAAATGCTAGAAAACTCAAGTTTCTTCGTAGAGATGCTAGAAATATACTTAATCATACAACAATGCATAAAACTCACGTCCCTGAGAGATATTTCGAATTTTAAGTATATTTCTAACATAGGCGAAGTTTTAGTCGAAGTTTTCGTCGAAGTTTGCTCATCTTCCATGAAACATAACAATTTTACTTCATGTTTTGTTAACTTTCATCGATGTTTACGAAGTTCGGTCGAAGTTAGCCGAAGTTGAGTCGAATTTTTACAATTTTTCTACTACCTCTGAACTTCGCTTCGCTCACCTCGAAATCGACAAACTTCGCCCCGAACTTCGGTGAAGTTTATCGATTTTTTAAACCTTGCTAATTGTGTGTCATATTATGAGTCCAAGTCCTAGTTGATCATATGCCTATATAAAGGCACTAGCTATTGTGAATTATGTGATTATTGATATTCGATAGTTTCTTTCATTAATAAAACAAGGAGTTTTATTCTTTATTTAGAGAAGTTCTTGTGTTAGAATTCTCTTTGGTGTTGGCGATTATTCTCACGACCACCAATCTACATCAGTTGGTATCAAAGTGTCAAGGTCCTATAGTCGTCCTATAGTCTTCTGCAATGCTGTCGAAAAGTCAAGTCCGACGTGAAGATCATGTAGATAAGGTTCCTCCAAGAGATAATACAACACAACATGTCAATCGAAAGAAGGATCAACTAATGACTTTAGTTGAAAAATTAACACTTCAAGTACAACAATTGCATCAGAATCAAGTGCAACAGTTGCCGCAGCAGAGGCGGCCGCAACAACCTCGTCAACAACGTCAACAATGGTTTGAGAATGAAGTGCCTATTGAGGAGGTTGATTCAGAAGAGGAAAAAAACTCTTTTGCACGTGGTCTGCGATATCATGATCAACAACAAAGGTTTGGAGATCGCCGAGAGCGTCCCAAAAACGGTAGAAGGTGGGAAACTAGGTTGAAAGTTGACATCCCAGAGTTTCATGGAGAACTCCCAACGGAAGAGTTTCTTGATTGGCTCTATGCCGTAGAGTTAGTGCTTGAGTACAAGAAGGTTCCTGAGGAGTACCAAGTTTCAATAATGGCCACTCGTTTTCGTGGTCGAGCTTCAGCATGGTACTATCAGTTAAGGCAAACCAGACAGACTTGGAAAAGGTAAAATCATGTCTTGGGAGAAATTGAAGCGGAAGATGCGCTAAGCTTTCTTGCCCCTCAATTATGTCCAAGTACTACAACAGAGATTCCAACAGATACGTCAAGGATCGTGGTCTATTATACAGGGGTGTATTCAATTGAGATTTTAATGGACTTTTTGTTACTTTTAATGAGTAAAAAAAGTTTAAGTGTATTCAATTAAAACTTTTAGAGAGTTGATAAAAGTAAGGTGTATTCAATGTGAACTTTTATAGACTTTTAAAAAGTCTATAAAAGTTTTGGGGTATTCAATTTAAACTTTTAGAGAGTTTATAAAAGTAAGGTGTATTCAATTTTTAGGTGACTTTTGTTGATTGGTTACAAATCTCGACTTTTATAAACTTTTTGTATAAAAATACACAAAGAAATCTTCAACTTCTCCTCACCTCAACCTAGAAACTTTTAGAGACTGCTAATTTTTGTTGGCTCCATTCTTCAAAAAGGACTTCATTGTTTAGAAGGTATTTTCTTATCAATTGTTTTTATCAACTTCTCCAATCACTCCACAACTCATGGATTTCATTGCTCACTCACTATACTCTAATGTCTATGTTGATGAAAATGAAAATGATGACATTATTAAGAAGATCTCATTCTTGCGTCATTGTACATTTTTTATGAGGTTTTTTTTTTTTTTTACAATGAAGTTTCGTTTATTAGTCTATTATTATAATCTCGAAAAGTGTAATGTTATCCTTTTTGGAGAAAATAATTGTATTTTTTTTTAAATGCAAAAAGTGCATTTTCAAAAACTTAAACTATCATTCATAAGGAAAAAATATAATGTTTTTTTTTTTTTTCTAAAGTGCAAAGTTTTTACACTAACATTTGCTATGATCTTATTTGGTTCTTTTTTGCCACTATAAGATGATTTACTTACCTATTTATTCTATTGATATTTATTTACTTATTTTTTATCCTACTACCTTGATCGTAATTCATTAATATATCTATACGATTTTTTTATTAAAAAAATTAGTAATAGTTCTTAAAAAAAAGAAATATATTTATTTATCTAATTTTTTTATAATAAAGTGCAAAATATTTGCTTCATTATAAAAACCACAAAAATCTACTATCAATCAAAATCATGTTTAAGAAGTTCACAAAAGTCGCTGAAAATCTTAAATGTTAATAAAAGTCATCAAAATGAAGTCTGCATAAAAGTTTATCAAAGTCTGTAAAAGTCTACTAAAATCTATAAACTTCGGAAAAGTCATCCACTTATAAAAGTAACCAAAAGTTTATTAAAATCTCAATTGAATACACCCTTGATAGAGTACACATCGAAGTTATATCAATTGATGTCCTGTAGTGATGCGATGGAGACTGAAGAACAATTGTTAACACGATACATTGGTGGTCTTCAACTACAATATCAAAATGTATTAAATATGTTCTACCCAGCGACAGTTTCAGAAGCACATCAACGGCACTTCAGTATGAAAAGAACTTATCCAACAAAGGTGGGGGAAATTTTTTTCCTTCTTCAAGTGGGGGAATTCAAAAGGATTATGCTTCCGCATCTGCATCAAAGAAGCCAACAACTCAACCGTCAAAAGCCTCTGGTGGGCCAAAGTGTTACAACTGTGGCGAATTAGGCCATAGAGAGATTGATTGTCCAAAAAATAAAAAAGGGACTATTCATTGAAGAAATACATGATGAAGATGAAGACGAGGTTGAAGATGACGATGACCTTGATCAGGGTCCTGACTTCAATACCAGTAATGGTTCCGAGGAGGTCGAACGACTTTCGGGAGATACCGATCCTATGTTCGTGGTTCAACATTCTTGTTTGGCCCCAAGGAAGGATGATGATTGGCTTGGCCATGCTATTTTCAATCCACATGCACTATTGGAGGAAAAATATACACTTTTGTCGTAGATTCAGGGAGTTGCGAGAATATCGTTGCAGAAACGGCGGTCCAAAAACTTGGTTTGCCACGAGAGAAGCATCCTAAATCATATAAGTAGTATGGTTGCAACAAGGTAATTAAGTTTTTGTTACACACCGAGTTCTAGTTCATTTTTCTATAGGTAAAAATTACAAATACAAGGTTCTTTGAGATGTGGTGTCGATAGACGCTTGCAACCTTTTGTTGGGGCGCACA
Organism: Stephania cephalantha; assembly: GCA_039657325.1. Classification (NCBI taxonomy): domain Eukaryota; kingdom Viridiplantae; phylum Streptophyta; class Magnoliopsida; order Ranunculales; family Menispermaceae; genus Stephania; species Stephania cephalantha. Next base: position 23,660,488 of record CM077576.1, read on the forward strand.
TGGCAGCATGATCTGTCTGTTACACATTATGGGAGGAGTAACACATACAGTTTCCAATTTGAAGGCCGGAAGATTTTACTACTTCCTAGCAAAGGGATTAGTTCTCAACAGTCAAGTCTACAAAACACGGTTATGCTCTCCCAATCGAGGATTGAAGCAGAGATGTTAGAGACCGATGTTATATATGCACTTGTCAGCAAATCAGTAGTAGGAGCAACAGAAGTTCCAAGCGAAGCCCAACCATTATTATGCAAGTATGCTAATGTCTTTCTTGATGAATTGCATGATGCTTTACCACTACTTCGGGATATTCAGCATCAGATAGATTGTCCCTGGGGATGCTCTTCCTAACAAGGCACATAATAGAATGAGTCCCAAAGAGCATGAAGAATTGAGGAGGTAGGTGGAGGATTTGCTATCGAAGGGTCATATTATAGAGAGTTTGAGTCCTTGTCGAGTTCCAGCCCTCCTTATTCCGAAGAAAGATGGTTCTTGGCGCATGTTGTCGATAGTCGGGCGATCAACAGAATAACAGTTCGGTATCGATTTCCTATTCCACGATTAGATGATCTACTTGATCAATTGGCTGGTGTTACTGTTTTCAGCAAGTTAAATCTGAAAAGTGAGTATCATCGGATTCGTATTAAATCGGGTGATGAGTGGAAAACTGCATTCAAGACCCGAGAAGGCCTTTATGAGTGGTTAGTAATGCCATTCGGTTTTTCTAACGTGCCCCGTACCTTCATGAGGGTGACAAACCCAACATTGCGACCTTTTATTGGTAAATTCGTTGTGGTTTACTTTGATGATATATTGGTTTTTAGTGCTAACCATGACTTGCATGTTCAACATCTCCGGGAGGTTCTTTCCACACTTTGAAGGGATAAGTTCTATGCTTCCCTTAAGAAGTGTTTATTCTTTTCTGACAAAGTTCTTTTTTTGGGGTACGTGGTTTCTGCCAATGGTTTGCAAGTTGATGATGCTAAAGTTTTATTAGGCAGTAGCCTCAACAAAAGACTTTGACAGAGGCCCGAAGTTTTCATGGTCTGGTTTCTTTCTAACAGACGTTTTATTCCACACTTCAGCAGCATTATGGCTCCTCTCAATGATTGCATGCGTGGTGGGAAGTTCACTTGGTCTGAAGATGCTAGCAAAGCCTTTCAATTAATTAAAGAAAATCTTACTTCGGCTCCTATATTAGTTCTCCCGGATTTTTCTTTACCATTTGAGTTGCATTCAGATGCTTCAAAGGTGGGGCTTGGTGCTCTTTTGAGTCAGCGGGATCATCCTATTGCTTATTTCAGTGAAAAGTATCCGGCTCAAAGCTTCATTTCAGTACTTATGACGTGGAGTTCTATGCTATTGTACAGGCAGTACGACATTGGAGACATAATTTATTCCATGCAGAGTTTGTGCTTTATACTGATCATGACGCCTTACGTCATTTGGGAGGCCAGGAAAAGGTTTCTACTAGACAGCTTCATGGACGGCATATCTTCAGCAGTTTTCTTTTGTCATCAAACATAAAACGGGGTACTATGAACCAAGTGGCATATGCATTGAGTCATCGACATTCTCTTTTGACTCAATTACAGGTGCGAGTACCAGGTTTTGATACTTTTCATGAGTTATACCCTGAAGATGCTTTCTTTTCTCTGATTTTGGCGAATGTTCGAGAACATCATTCTACGAAGTATATATTGCAGGATGGGTACTTGTTCAAGGGTACTCAGTTGTGTATTCCAAACTGTAGTTTGCGCCTACAGATTATTCGGGAGTTACATTGTCAGGGCCATGAGGGGCGTGACCGTACATTTGATTTGGTGAGTCATTCTTATTTTTGGTCTTCCATGCGGAAAGAAGTTCCTCGATTCGATGATTATAATAGGATTTACAAGAAGACGACTAATGCAGTGAATGTGGCTATATTATTCTTTCGGGAGGTGTACAGATTGCGTAGTTTGCCAATGTCTATTGTTTCAGATAGAGACACTAGATTTATTAGTCATTTTTGGAGGAGTTTATGGAAGTTGGTGAACACTAGACTCGATTTTAGTAATGCTTATCCTCCGCAAACGGACCGTTGGACAGAGGTGGTTAATCGCTCTCTAGGTGATTTATTGCGCAGTCTTGTGGGGGAGAATATTCGTCAGAGGGATATCAAATTACCACGGGCAGAGTTTGCGTATAATCATGCCCAAAACAAAAGTACAGGTTTGTCTTTTTGAGATCGTGTATGGTCTTATTCCTCGATGTCCACTTGACCTTGCTTATACTCCTACTTCTAGTAGATTACATGTCAAAGCTGAAGATTTTGTTGAGAAGTTGCAAGAGATTCATAGAACTACTCATGACAAATTGGTTTCTTCTACTGCAAAATACAAGCAAGATGAGGATTGGAAACGTCGTCATATTGAGTTCGAAGTTGGCGACATGGTTTAGGTTATTCTCACACTAAAGATCGCGTGCATGCGCATGAGTATCATAAATTGTCTAAGCAAAAGGCGGCTCCATTCGAGATTATTGAGAAGATAAATCCTAATGCCTAGAAGTTAAGGTTACCGCGAGACATGATTACTTCATACGTGTTTAATGTCAAAAATTTGGTGCGGTATACTGGTACGACATCTGAAGATGAGAATTAAATTCAAGGACGAATTTGTCTCAACCAAGGGAGAATGATGCAAATCAGAGTTGGTGTTAGACTAGGATTTAGTAATTATCTAGTATTATTAGATAAGTTGAAGTCATAGTTAGATTGTAATTATAAGTTAGAAATTGATTTAGTAAGTTTGTTTGTAGTTGATTAGGAGTTGCATAGTTGTTCTAGTTTGTGTCTAAGTTTGGTCATAGTTTGTGTCTAATTGTGAGTCATATTAAAAGTCCAAGTCCTAGTTGGTCATATGCCTATATAAAGGCATAACCTAGCTATTGTGAATTCGGTGATTAATAATATTGAATAGTTTCTTTCATTAATAAAACAAGGAGTTTTATTCTTTATTTAGAGAAGTTCTCGTGTTAGAATTCTCTTTGGTGTTTGTGATTATTCTCGCGACCACCAATCTACATCAGTCTACCTTTCTATTGTCTAATTTCTTCAATTTCTTCATAATTTCTATTTGGATGTGTCCACCACAACCATCCTTTCTTAATCTTTTTGCATCTATTGGTGTTATGAACTCCTTTTTTGAATCTCCAAATTTCTTATATTATCCTTACGGGTTTTTCCACATAATCACCCAAACATCCTCATTTTTGCTACAATCATTCAATGTATGTGTTGTCTCTTCACCGCCAAACAGTTGCTCCCGTAAAACATAGCTAGCCTGATTGCAGTCTTACAGAATTTTCCTTTTAGCTTTATATGGGTATTGCAATCATATATAACATCTGTCACACTCACACTCCTCCGATTCTTCCATCTAACTTGAATCATATGTGTGATGTCACCCTCGAAATAACTATCATTTTGTATGATTGATTATAAATATCTGAAGAAAAATGAGCAAGGGTTCCCACACATAGGACGTGTGTGGGTAAAGAAGCTAGTCGCTTCACATCGTCGCCTGGATGTGAAGAAAAATGAGCAAGGGTTCCCACACAAAGGACGGGTGTGGGTAAATAAGCTAGTTCAAAACAAACACGAAAACAAAAACAAAATCATAGATACGGACACTAGATCTTTTAGACAAAATAGAAATAGAAAAGGAAAACAAATACAAAGGGGAGAAAAAATTCGTTTAGGAACATGGAACATAGGAACACTTATGGGGAAGTCAATAGAACTAGTAGATACCATGATTAGAAGGAGAGTCAATATTGCTTGCCTCCAAGAGACAAAATGGGTAGGAGAAAAGAGTAGATAAATAGGAAGCACAGGGTTTAAATTGTGGTACACTGGCATAGATAGAAAATGCAATGGAGTAGGAATTGTGGTGGATAATGATTATAAAGATAAGGTCGTAGAGGTTAAAAGAATGGGGGATAGATTGATTCTAGTTAAATTAATTATTGGAGACGAAAAAATTAACATACTTAGCGCCTATGCACCACAAGTAGGATTAAGCGAGAGTATCAAACGCAAGTTTTGGGACGATATGGATGGATTTATGCAAAGTGTACCATTAGATGAAAATGTTTTTATTGGAGGAGATTTAAATGGGCATGTCGGGGCAAGTAACGATGGGTTTGAGAGAGTTCATGGAGGTTTTGGTTACGGTAATAGAAATGAAGAAGGAAAATCAATCTTAAAATTTGCTTCAGCATACGATCTTGTCTTAGCAAATACTAGTTTTAGGAAGACGGAGTCGCATATAATTACTTTTAGTAGTGGTCATAACAAGAGTCAAATAAATTTTCTTTTAACAAGAAAATAGATAGAAAAATATGTAGAGACCGCAAAGTAATACCTGGTGAAGCACTTACTACCCAACATAAGTTAGTAGTACTTGATATTAAGCTAACACGACGACATAATATGAATAAAAGAGTTAGCGACCCTAGAATAAAGTGGTGGAACCTAAAACATAGTAAAAAAAGTAGAGTTTAGAGAAAAACTACTAAAGGAAAATGTTTGGAATCTTGACTTAGATGCTAATATATGTGGCTAGAAATGTGTAGTTGCATAAGGAGAGTGGGATCAAACGTATTAGGTATATCTAAAGGCTTGGGACCACCAAAGAAGGAAACATGGTAGTGGAACGAGGATGTCCAACGAGCAATTAAGACTAAAAGAGAGATGTATAGGAAAATACATAAGTGTCAAGATGAAGATGTGTACAATCAATATAGAGAAGCTAGAAAACAAGCTAAAAAAGTAGTTAGTCAAGCTAAAACAAATTTCATGGAAGATCTATATAAAAGGTTAGGTAATAGAGATGGCGAAAAATATATATATATAGGCTAGCCAAATTAAGAGATAAAAAGAAACAAGACCTAAGTCATGTAAGATGTATAAAGGACGAAAATCAAAATGTTTTAACGCGCGAGGAGGATATTAAGGAGAGATGGAGAAGTTACTTCGATAGTTTATTTAATGATGGCCAAGTTGATACTATAATAGATGAAAACCCACACCAAGAAAGAAATGTAAACTATACACGCAATATTAGAATTGTAGAAGTTAAAGAGGCATTGAAAAGAATGAAAGTAGGGAAAGCATGTGGCCCAGATGAAATACCCATAGAGGTTTGAAAATGCTTAGGAGAAATTGGATTGACTTGGTTAACAAAACTTTTCAATAAAATTTTAAAATCAAAACGGATGTCAATGGATTGGAGAAGAAGCACGCTTGTGCCAATCTTCAAAAATAAAGGAGACGTTCAAAGTTGCTCAAACTACCGGGGAATTAAACTTATGAGTCATACTATGAAACTTTGGGAGAGGATAATTGACAATAGACTAAGGAGAGAAACAACAATATCAGAGAACCAATTTGGTTTCATGCCTGGGAGGTCAACTATGGAGGCGATTTTCCTTGTAAGACGATTGTTAGAAAAATATAGAGAAAAGAAAAAAGATCTTCATATGGTATTCGTAGATTTAGAAAAAGCATATGATAGGGTCCCTAGAGATGTTCTTTGGTGGGTTCTAGAAAGAAAAAGAGTGCATGCTAGATACATAGACACTATTAAGGATATGTATGATGGAGTAGTAACGAGTATAAAGACATTTGGAGGAGCTACAAAAGAATTTCACATTACGATAGGACTACATCAAGGATCGGCTTTAAGCCCATATTTATTTACTTTAGTTATGGATGAACTAACTAGGCATATTCAAGAGGATATACCATGGTGTATGCTATTTGCAGATGATATTGTCTTAGTGGATGAAACTAAAGATGGAGTGAATAGGAAATTAGAACTCTTGAGGAATACATTAGAATCTAAAGGCTTTAAGTTGAGTAGGACGAAAACCAAATACATGCACTGTGAGTTTAGAAACACTAGACATCGAGATGATGGAGTGGTAAAATTAGGGGAAGTAGAAGTTCCTAAAGTAAACCACTTTAGATACCTAGGATCAATCATACAAAATGATGGTAACATTGAGAATTATGTCACACATAGAATTCAACCTGGATGGAAGAAATGGCGGAGTGCAACAGGGGTGATTTGTGATCGAAATGTTCCTACTAAGTTAAAAGGAAAATTTTATAAGACCGCAATTAGGCCAGCTATGCTCTATGGAAGTGAATGTTGGGCGGTAAAACAACAACGATTACATAAAATGAACGTAGCAGAAATGAGGATGCTTAGGTGGATGTGTGGTAAAACTCGTAAAGATAGAATAAGAAATATAGAAATTCAAAGACAAGTAGGAGTATCACCAATTGATACAAATATTAGGGAAGGGCGGTTGCGGTGGTTTGGTCACCTGCAAAGACGACCTACAAATGCCCCAACTAGAAAACTTGACTCAATAGAAACTGTAGAAATTCGACGAGGTAGGGGAAGGCCAAAGTTAACATGGGATGCATTAATTAGGAGGGATTTGAATGGTTTGAAAAACTCACCATCAATTGCACTTAATCGAGCACAATGGAAAAGTTTGATCCATGTAGCCGACCCCAGTTAATTTGGGACTGAGGCTATGTTGTTGTTGTTGTTGTTGTTGTTGTTGTTGTTGTTGTTGTTGTTGTTGTTGTTGTTGATTATAAATATCTGAAATAGTTCCCCTAATGACATTCTGCTTCTCCTAGTTTTACAACTTTTAACTTGATCCCTACTATTCGTAAACTTACAATGCATTTCATCTTAGCCCTACTAAGTGAAAGCCATTAGATCGTGTACAATTCTCGGGTTCGCTTAAATCTTGGGGATGTGCTAATTAAGCCAACATTGTAGCATTCCCATAACGTGTTCAGTTCCCTTGTTCAGTCACCATAAAAGGTTATTGTTACGATGAATCTACATATTTACCCTCGCCCAAAAGATCTCACATGAATCGCTTACATACCGAAATGTCCTCAACATGCAAGATTATTGTCATTTTCCAATCTTCTCCATTTTTTTGCAAAATGGGTTGCATTGTCTCTCTTTCTTTCAGGATTATCAATGATGATTTTTGAATTCTTGTAAAATTGAACATTCTATTTTTTTCTTCTTTATATTTCACCCTGCTTTACTTCCAAACACAAATTGGGTAATGTGTAAGTACAATTGTGGTTGATGCTTCTGGGATTTTGCAAGTCCAGGATTAAGGGGGGTATATAAGTAGTATTTCCAGGAATAACTTGGTTGGTCTGAGATGCAAACACACTTTTCGCTTCTTGCATATTTTCCTTTTAAATTCTATTACCTATTCTTTTAATTGATTCGCCTACTAAAACATTATCAACAGCAAATAGCATACACCATGGTATATCTTATTGAATATGTCAAGTTAGTTCATCCATAATTGAAGTAAACATGTATGGAAGGGATGTCAATGCTACCCGATACTCGTGGGCATTTGCCTAAACTCGACCTGACTAGACATACCTGAATTTGATTTATCCGGGTTAAAGATGGGTTTGGGTAGCAAAAGTGATATTCAAACCCATTTATGTGAGGTACAGGTTGGATCCTCTTGGTATGCGAACCCACTTTTGTAGTAGGGTAAAAGGGTACCCATGTGTGTACCCTGCCCACAAAACCCGTTCATCAAATATTAATGCACAATATGATAGATAAGGATCAATCTCCTCACTTCTTGCATATAAGAGATGGGGTTTGCATCTTGAGCTAAGTTTATTTTTTGAAGTAAACTAGAAATTTCATTTATCATCATGGCTCAATACATTGAATAGAATAGGCCTAGACATGATTGCCCTAATTAAAGTACATTGATTGGCTAATCCTAATCATTAAAAAGAACATCTAGCAGCTACAATTGGCTCAGAAACATTGCGATTGGAATATTGAAATAGAGTGACAGTCGGAGACTATTCTCTTACAACAGTTGGAATGCTACCACTAGAACCATGATGAAAAACAAAACTTAAAACTATGGTAGAAAAACGAAATTTGCAACGAGGGAAAACAACAAAAACTTCCAACAAGGGAAGAAAACTATTTAGTAAATTAAATGACCTAATGAAGAATAAAAAGTACCAACCCCATAGTCACATGTGCAAATCCACACACAATCATTGAAAAGGATTCACACGTAGATGCTCATCGATTGAAACCAATAATGAATATGACAACCGAAATAGGGTTGAAGCACCTCATATCTGAAATAGATCTATTATATGTAACTTGGATAGGTGATTAAAAAAAAAAATTGTAACTTGAATAGGTGATGAAAGTGATGTGGGTATTTGTTATATGTAACTTGAATAGGTAATTAAGATTTAAATGAGAATATAAATTGGTACCTTTGAATTAATTTTTATGATTTATTTAATAGTTACTAAATGTGTATTTAAGCGAGTTTTGGTACCCAAGAGTAATTCTGCTAGGGTTTGGGACGGGTACAGGTATTGGCATCAAAAAAGGATACGAGTAGGGAAAATTCTACAGATACCCTACACGAGCTTAAGGTATTCTTGATGCAATGCAATATTAATAAAAAATTCTTTTGAAATTCCTCCAATTGTTTTTATACCCGTAACCATTCCTTCGTACATATTTAAAACAATGGTACTGAGCAATCAACTTTCTTCTTTCTACACCCGTCAAAAGAAATTTATAAGAACCCTGCCATATAATTTTTTTTAAGTATAAGAATATCATATGAAGGTCCATTTCTCCACACTTTACTAGTCGTAAGTACGTCCTCTGCATACTGCGTGTGAAACATTCATATAAATGAATTGTTTATATATATGAAAAGAATTTCCATACCCCATTGAATCTGAAGAAAATTTAGCCCTATTTAATCAATTAAATGATGAACCAATGAAGGTCATTTCTTTGTTTTAAAAGAATACAAAAAAGTTTCTGAAACACTCATTTTATTGAGTTCTTACTTTCTTTTCGAACCAATAAAAAAAAGAATTTGAGGGTAATCATGTAAATAATGTAAAATTGGACTTAATGGTATTCAAGGGGGTATTGGTTTTATATATAGTATAGATAATTAATCTTCACATAAGGAAAATCAGCACAATAGTTTTTGGCATTAAGCCAAACAGATCTACTTATATTGTGATTTCCTTTCCAACGTATTATCACTTATCCTCTCCTATTTGAACAAATTAGTATCTTTCCTTTGTTCTTGAAAATAGTCACAATCACAAAAGTACTCCAATCAATTGACAATTTTTTTTTGCTTCTAACATTTTGTTAAAAAAAAACTTCCAGCAAGTCAATCCAATTTCTCATAATCATTTCCAAACCTCAATAAGAATTTCATCTAGACCACATGCTTTTCTCTTTTCACATTTTTTTCAAGGCAACTTCAACTACATGGATCCTAAATTCCTAATATTGTGTGTAATTCAAGTTTCTTTGTTGATGTGAGTCTTCTTCTTTCATTATGACATTTACTTGGCTACTTTAAATAAACCATCAAAGTAGTTTCTCTATCTTTCCTTAATAGTATCTTCTAGCATTAAAATATTTTTTATCTTTTTCTTTAATGCATCTTAGATGACTTAGATTGTGTTTCTTTCTATCGCTTTATTTGGCAAGCCTATAAATATATTTTTCACCATTTTATTACTTAGCTTCCTAAATAAATCTTCCATGAAGTTTGCTTTAGCTTTCACTGACTACATTTAAGATTTTATTTGTAGCTTCTCTATATTGATTATACACTTCATCTTGAAATTTAGCTTCTCGAAATAGATTATACATGCTTTCATCTTGTCATTTAGGTATTTTCCTATATGTCTTTCTTTTAGTCAACATCTCTTTGTGAAATACACTGATTTGATCCACTTTAACTGAAATTGCCAACCAAAAAAGTAGCCTGTTCAATAACTTTGACAAGGAAAATATGACTTCTTGCTAAAAAAAACATGGTAGTATGTCGGTTATTTGACTTATCGCAAGCTCAATGCCAGCCACAAACCAATGCAGTCTCGCATGGGATAGGTTCTACAAATGTCCTCCATCAATAGGCAAGGTCAATTTCACTCATGGTCACAAAACTTTATCTTTTTTACACTTTCGTCACAAAATTTTCCTTTCTTTTAAAATGATCACAAAACTTTTCAAAACTTTCACTCATGGTCATTCCATCCATTTTTTGTTAAACTAAATGTTAAATAACGCTGACGTGGTGCTGATGTGACAATGACGTGGCTAGGACATCAAATTTACTCAATTGTTTTTAAAAAAATTAAATATACTCTATTTTTGAAAACAAATGTCAAAATTATTGATTAAAACTTTTAAAAAAAAATTTATCAGATAACCCTTTTTGGGCATCGACTCAGTCGAGAGTCGTGTGGTACACCTCGAAACGTGCGCGCATACATCTCAAGGTGTGTGGAGATGTGTGTGGGCATGTCTAGAGGTGTATCGCACGGCTTCCAACTGGGTCGGTGCCCAAAGTGATTATCCAATTCTTTTCCTTTTTTTTAGTTTTAAAAAATAATTTTGACATTCGTTTGGAGTAAATTCATTTTTTAAAAAACAAAATTTGAGTAAATTTGACGTCATTGCCACATCAGCGTTACTTAACGGTTAATTAAAGGAAAATGGATGGAACGACCATAAGTGAATGTTTTGAAAAGTTTTCAAAAAGAAGTTTTCTGACCGAGTGAAATTGACCCTCAATAGGCATGTAGATGGACCACTCAAGATGTTGCGAAATAAATTTATTGTTCACTTTTAATTTATTTTCACAAAGAATCTACAGTGCCAATATTTACAAAAGAAAAAGTGACTTAGCCGATGATCTATCCTAATACTCATTGATCCCAACCACCACAATTTTCTTTCTTCCACCAAGAGTAAAGAGTTTTATACGAATCGCCCTTCTCCTCTATCCTAAAATGAAAGTTTCAAAATTGGGGCTTTGGAGTCAAGTTTAAGCTTCCACTTCATTAGCCCTTGCATTTGATGCATTTAAAAGACATCTAATATCCAAACTTCCATCAAAATGTAGCTTCAAGTAGGCTAAATCATGCTTCTAAGATAGTAATTGCAAATTAAGCAGGCATTCGAAAGTGTTTGTTTGACATTTTACTAAATGGAATTTATTACAGTAGGAAACCCAATCTACCAACAATATCTAAACCTAATGCAAACCACTTGCAATAATAGTTCACATCATCCTATTTGAAGCTCTCAATAATTCAAGCCTTCTAATTAGTTTATTTTTTATACTTCTTGTTGCAAGGTTGGCCAGAAAAGCAGCATGCATTCATTATATAAGGTGGATAGCTAATGAATGCAACATTTTTTTCACCGTTCTGCATTTTTTCCTTTACTCTCTTAACATGCTGATGTACATTGAAAAGTTATTTCTTTAGCCAATTATGATGGATGAAGCAGGTAATTGAGAAAAAAGTCGTTCTGCGTACCAGAATTATAATAAGTATGAATTGCCACATAGAGATCAATGCGTAAACGATTAAAAAAAGTATGTGAGCAACATCATGCATACCTCTTCTGGGAGTGACTTGTTGGAATTTATTCTTAAAACATGCTTTGATGGAGCAGGTGGAAGATGTTTTCTGGGAAATGTCCTCTTAAGCTACAATAAACATAAAACGATCCAGTTTGAAAGACTTCTTGGCGTATTACTATAGATTTGCAAATCCTTCTATATTGAAAAATGAAAGAAGGTAATAACAACTTCGGTGAACATAGTAAAACCCGTGAACTTACTTGATCCAAAAGCTTCATGAAATCACTGAATCTACGTAGTACTCCACGAACACTAGTAATCCCTTCAGGTGATTGTATACCAACTTGAACCTTGTAAAACTGTTCACCAAAGAGTTATATGCATGTTGCTGTGGGTTTATTCATCTATACATACTCTCATTACAACTGTAACATAATTAAAAGCACAGGCAATTTAAAACATTCTAGGTTAAACATTTTCTAGTAATTGTGAAGCATGAGACATGTAGAATTCAAGTGAACTAAAAAACTTTTGCTAACCACAGTAACTAAATCGTCACAATTTCTAACAAATAAACCAACTGTCAAAGGTAAAGTTCAGTATAGTAAGACCAAAAATAAGCCGTTTGTTGATTTACATCCCTTAGTTTTCCAAATTAGAACACAAAGAAGGTCGCATAATACATTGTGAAAGGCGAGAAAGACACATAATTGCAGCATAATAGTATAACCTATCCAATCTTAAAAAGTCCACGACTTATTGCATCAGAAGATACAAATTTTTAAGATTATGTGATCAATTTTTACAATTAACAGTGGACCAACTTTATGGTCCTTGTTGAACGAAGCACTGAACACAACTTTAATGTCCAAATAAATAGTATATCAAATTTCTATGTTCCTAATTCTAAATTATCTCCTACATCCTCCCAACAATTTTGATCAGCCCTCCACCTTCAGTCTTCAATCTTCTGTGTGTCGTACCAATTAAGGCTTCGTACGTATTCTTAATGTTGATCGTGCATTGTTTATGTTGTTTTTGTTTTTCATTATCTCTTTAGCCATGGAACACCCAAAATATGAACTTCAAATGTATGGCATTGGTGGAGAAAGTTGCATACATATGACAAATTTTGCTTGGATTTTATATGGCATAGTGATATGTGATCCTTTGCATCTTCAAAATTTGTCTTGCACAACTTAACGCACATTTTTTCTTGACCTTTTGATTTATGCTTGTTAAAACTTTCCTCAACAAATATTCTTTTTCATTTCATCAAAAAAAAAAAAAAATTCTTCATTATTCTTTTTCATTGAGGTTGTCCTGGAATCAACTGAGCTTAGATACCATGATGTATTTTTATATGTAAAATAGATATGCATATATTATTTAGAAACCATGTTATATTAATTTTATAGAGAAACAACAATATCAGAGAATCAATTTGACTTCAGCATGGGAGGTCAACTATGGAGGCGATTTTTCTTGTAAGAAAATTGTTGGAAAATATAGAGAAAAGAAAAAAGATCTTCATATGGTATTTGTAGATTTAGAAAAAACATACGATATGATTTCTAGAGATGTTCTTTGGTGGGTTCTAGAAAGAAAAGGAGTGCAAGCTAGATACATAGACACTATTAAGGATATGTATGAGAGAGTAGTAACGAGTATAAAGACATTTGGAGGAACTACAAAAGAATTTCCCATTACGATAGGACTACATCAAGGATCGGCTTTAAGCCCATATCTCTTTATTTGCAAATGATATTGTCTTAGTGGACGAAACAAAAGATGGAGTGAATAGGAAATTAGAACTTTGGAGGAATACATTAGAATATAAGGCCTTGTTTGGTTAGGGGTGGAGTTATCTCCCAGAAGATAACTTACAGGGAGTTGGGAACTAATCTTGTTTGGTTACCCAACTTGCCTACAAGTTATCTCCCAACTTACACCCTAGGGTGAGAGATGTCTCCCCAACACCCCCCTAGGGAGTTATCTCCCTGGAGTTGTGGACACAATTACCCCTCATTAATGACCCTTTTTATTACCTATCTCTCTCTCTCTCTTGTTTGAAGGCTATTTATGTCAATTCATATTTTTTATCGTTTAAAAATTTAAAACTTCTCTGCAAGTTTAAAGTTGAACCAAACATTAAAATATTAACTCCAATGAGATAACTCCGAACTAACACTGTAAATTAGCAAAAACGAACCAAACGAGGCCTAAAGGCTTTAAGTTGAGTAGGACGAATACCGAATACATGCATTGTGAGTTTAGAAATACTAGAGATTGAGATGGAGTGGTAAAATTAGGGGAAGTAAAATTTCCTAAGGTGAACCACTTTAAATACCTAGGATCAATCATACAAAATGATGGGAATATTGATAATGATGTCACACGTAAAATTCAAGCTGGATAGAAGAAATAGTGGAGTGCAACAGGGGTGATTTGTGATCGAAATGTTCTTATTAAGTTAAAAGAAAAAATTTATAGGGCCGCAATTAGGCCATCTATGCTCTATGGAAGTGAATGTTGAGCTGTAAAGCAACAATAATTACATAAAATAAACGTAGAAGTAATGAGGATGCTTAGGTGGATGTGTGGTAAAACTCGTAAAGATAGAATAAGAAATATAGAAATTCAAAGACAAGTACGAGTAGCACCAATTGACACAAAGATTAGGGAATGGCAGTTGCGATGGTTTGGTCACCTGCAAAGACAGCCTACAAATGCCCCCACTAGAATATTTAACTAAATAGAAACTGAAGAAATTCGACGAGATAGGGGTAGACCAAAGTTAACTTGGGACACATTAATTAGGAGGGATTTGAATGGTTTGGAAAGCTCGCCATCAATTACGCTTAATCGAGCACAATGGAAGAGTTTGATGCATGTGGCCTACCTCAATTAATTTGGGACTGAGGCTATGTTGTTGTTGTTGTTGTTGTTGTTGTTGTTGTTGTTATATTAATTTTATGAGTGCAAGTCTAGTCCAAGCGTTGAGAGTATAGAAAGACTAGTTGTTTATATGCCAAGGCGAATTAGAGAGTCCACTCCAAACTTAGAAGCCTTTTTTGTTTCTTTTCAACAAATCAATATAGGTTTTTTCTTTTATCTCCAACACAACTTTTGCATAATTTTCTTGACCTTGTGGTAATGATCGTTGAAACTTTCATCAACAATTCTTTTACTTCATCGTTCTTCTTCTCCTTACAAGTGGGTATTTCTCCAAAACGCCAAGGCAAATTAGAGAGTCTACTTCAAAATTATAAGCCTTTTGTTTTCTTCTCAACTAATCCGTATAGGTTTTTTCTTTTATCTCCAATAAACTTTTGCATAATTATCTTGACTTTATGGTCATGATCGTTGAAACTTTCATCAACAATTCTTTTTTTTTTCTTTATTGAGGTTGTCTAATAATCAACTAGCTCGAATACGATGATGTATTTTTATAATTTGCCATATGTGTATATATTGCTCTATACCAATTACGTGTATGAAGAATATAAAATTTTATTTCTGAAGGCATAAACAAAACAACATCAAACATAGAGCATACAGTGTCAACATCACGGCATGAGGGATATGGCTTACAATGTCCTATATTTGATATAATCCTATGCTAACTTACTTTCTTATTTTATTATAAATCAATATCCTACTTTAATGCAAATATTAAACATAAAACTTAATTAAATCAAGACTTTATCATTTATATATTCCTAATTCTAAATTATAGAACAAAATAATATTCATATCAGTAAAATATTAAACAGTTATCAATGTCATCGTCTTGGACAAAGTAGTTGTCACATATTGACCAAAGTAGTGGTCAGAAGAAATTTGGTATAAACTGCCATATGCCCAAAATATAGTAAAAGCATATAATTTGGTATATATTAACATCAAAGGTCAATGTAGGATGGATAAGAAAAAGGAATGCAAAATTCCATTGGCCAACCAAAAACAGCTGTAAGACACTCAAAAGACTGGTGAGGAAAAAAAAGGAGCTGCCTGTTTTTCACCCATGAAATATGCAAATCAATCAATTCTTGAGAAAAGGGAAATCCTCACTGCTACACCCTCCGAATCTCCTAACTTTGATCTGATAATCCAAGAAGGGATTGTGACACAATAACTCCACCCAGTGCGAGGATCATGGGGCCAAATAGAGTCTCTCCCATCCTACAAAGGAAGATAACAAACTTAAAGCATGGAGTAAATGACTAAGTTCAAATGAAAAAGAGGAGTAAAGAAGACAGAGATACATTAAAGCAGTGCTTCGGAGCAGCATCATGCAAAAATATAGTAAAAAAGGCCAAACCTTTGACTATGAAATTTATTAAACATTTAATGAAAAACAATATGCTAAAATAAAATAGAAGTATTAACAATTCCAAGCCATTATACAGATAGAAAGAAAATAAAATCATCAAAAATTCAGTTCACTTATATGGGAAATATATGCACCTTCTACAACAACAACAACATAGCCTCGGTCCCAAATTATTTGGGGTCGGCTACATGGATCAAACTTTTCCATTGTGCTCGATTAAGTGCAACCGATGGTGAGCTTTCCAAACCATTCAAATCCCTCCTAATTAATGCATCCCATGTTAACTTTGGTCCGCCCCTACCTCGTCGAATTTCTACGCTTTCTATTGAGTCAAGTTTTCTAGTTGGGGCATTTGTAGGTCGTCTTTGCAGTGACCAAACCACCGCAACCGCCCTTCCCTAATCTTTGTATCAATTGGTGCTACTCCTACTTGTTTTTGAATTTCTATATTTCTTATTCTATCTTTACGAGTTTTACCACACATCCACCTAAGCATCCTCATTTCTCGCTACGTTCATTTTATGTAATTGTTGTTGCTTTACCGCCCAACATTCACTTCCATAGAGCATAGCCGGCCTAATTGCGGTCCTATAAAATTTTCCTTTTAACTTAGTAGGAACATTTCGATCACAAATCACCCCTGTTGCACTCCGCCATTTCTTCCATCCACTTGAATTCTATGTGTGACATCATTCTCAATGTTACCATCATTTTGTATGATTGATCCTAGATACCTAAAGTGGTTTACCTTAGGAACTTCTATTTCCCCTAATTTTATCACTCCGTCATCTCGATGTCTAGTGTTTCTAAACTCACAGTGCATGTATTCGGTTTTCGTCCTACTCAACTTAAAGCCCTTAGATTCTAATGTATTCCTCCAGAGTTCTAATTTCCTATTCACTCCATCTTTAGTTTCATCCACTAAGACAATATCATCTGCAAATATATGCACCTTCTACTAGCTATTTTTTAGTTTGAGGTCAGGATCAACATGTCTATAAACTTCTGATGTTACTTTAATAGAAGTTGGTATTGAGTAAGAGTACCGTTCAAGAAATAGTGAGAATATGAATTCTAGGCACTTGGGTCTAGTCATTCAACAAGAGGGAAGGATGAGAGAGAATAGCAACACTTAAGGACCAAATTAGGCTACCTTATGTGGAGGAATGCATCTATGATCATATAAGATAAAACAAGTCCCTTAGATTAAATAAAAAAATTGAATAAGTTAAAAATTATTGCAGGCTATAGTTTTTCCTACGGAACTAAATGTCGAGTAACAAATAAATAATAACATCAATTTTAGAGAAATGAATATGTTATGACTAAGAGTGGTAATATATAAGAAAATAGGGATTTTTTTCAACGAAGTATAAAATATAGTAGGATTTGAGTTAATTTTGGAGACAAGAAGAGAGAGAGAGAGAGAGAGAAATGATTATGATGGACTGCTCCAGTTTCAAACGAGGGCAAGAAAAAGAGACGTATTGAAAATAAATAATAATGTTAGAGAGTGGGGGACACCAAGGACATTAAAAAACAATAAAGAAATATATTTAAGGTGCAACTAGATTCCCCCCTCTACTTATCTCAGCCCTCCATTTCATTTAATATATTTTTAAAGTAAAATGCTCCAAGGTAAAATTACATAGATAACCTCACCCCAAATTAAATCATCAACCCATTTCTTTTTCACAAACTACTTTCCACTCTCTACACCCCTCCTCAAATTAAACCTTGAACTCATCCCATTCTACTCACAGTCACAACACCGCTCCCCAAATTGAACTCGTCCTCTACTCCTCAACTTTTCACTCTCTATGCCCCCACCCCAAATTAACCTCTAAATTCATCTTCTTTTCCTCTAATACTTTCCACTCTCCATCTCGTTGTCTCTACATTCAATAACTCACCACTAAATGCAACATCTTGATTATTGCATTCGGTAAAAATTTGATTCACACTCTTGAATGGTTAGGACATTCATTTATTTGGGTTTTACCTTTCAAGGATTAAAGAATCGATCTTGAAATGTAACATGGAGCAAATTAATGTAAGAGGGAAAAGAAGATGATCCGCATCAAGGGTTGGGACTTGGGAGCCGAGGGTCACAAAAATGAAAAGAGAGTTTTTTTGGGGAGTGAGAGAGGAGAGAGGGGGAGGAAGGGAGGGAGGGAGGGAGGGGAGCAACCATAAGGTAGGGATACATTGGGGAGTTTACCAACAATTAAGGGAGTGGTTAGAACATAAACTAACTTATTGGGGATTATAAATAACATTGAATTAAATGGGGGGGCTGATACATGGTGAAGGGAGGCTAATAGTCGTTGTTTATACTTATTACCAATTGACTATCTCTACTACCAAGGAGTGGAATGGAGGAAGTTGATTCCTGAAGTCAACCTCATAAAGTTAGGAAGAGGAATTTTCTTAAGTATATCTAGCTCAATAAAACTACTTAATAAATTTTACAGGAAATATTTTTATTTAGGTAAGAAATTGCTTTGTATTAGTAAAAGGTTTTACAAGTACGTAAGATGGAAGTAAGACAATATTTCAGCTGTAATGGTAAAGAGAAATAAGACAGCAGTCAATTAAAACACATCATAGACAACTCTTCCTACTATGACATGCAAACTCATAATTCACTCTTCCCAAGAGAAACTCAAATTTTGGTTGACAATCAACCATGTGGCAACTTCGTGCTTGATTAAGCCCTGATGTATCCTCCTTGTTTGTGTCACTTTCCTTTAAGACCCAACTATTTTGCTCCAAACAAATGTACTACTTTCCTTGAAGTTTCCAAGCAATCTTGAACTTTTCATGAGCTCTTAGGATAACATGAATTTTGAAAATCACGTCGCAACGATCAACAGGTAAGTTTTGCTTCCCAAGTTTCTTTGCCAGCCACGCCCCTTCAGTAAAGCTCAAAGTTGCTTGATAGATTCACAATCACTAAAGCACAGTGTACACTAATGAGGAGACATTAAAGATTGTGGGAAACTTTTTTGGAAATTTTCATGAGTTGTAATTTCTTTTGTAATTTACTTTGGATGCACCTTGTCCTTTCCTTAAAACATATCCAACAATTAAAAATATTAACCATTATGACACTCATAAAAACACTCTTTTTAGAAACTTTTCACTCTCATGCTGTCATCAAAATTACTTATGAGAAATATCATGCTTCCTTATTCGAATTATTCGACAACATGCATCAGCTCTAAGAAAAGTTGTTCTTCTGGCATCCATCGCTCTCAGTAATTGTTGTCCATATACAACAACAACAACAACATAGCCTCAGTCCCAAATTAACTGGGGTCGGCTACATGGATCAAACTTTTCCATTGTGCTCGATTAAGTGCAATTGATGGTGAGTTTTTCAAACCATTCAAATCCCTCCTTATTAATGCATCCCATGTTAACTTTGGCCTCCCCCTACCTTGTCGAATTTCTACAGTTTCTATTGAGTCAAGTTTTCTAGTTGGGGCATTTGTAGGCCGTCTTTGCAGGTGACCAAGCCTCCGCAACCGCCCTTCCCTAATATTTGTATCAATTGGTGCTACTCCTACTTGTCTTTGAATTTCTATATTTCTTATTCTATCTTTACGAGTTTTACCACACATCCACCTAAGCATCCTCATTTCTGCTACGCTCATTTTATGTAATTGTTGTTGCTTTACCGCCCAACATTCACTACCATAGAGCATAGCTGGCCTAATTGTGGTCCTATAAAATTTTCCTTTTAACTTAGTAGAAACATTTCGATCACAAATCACCCATGTTGCACTCCGTCATTTCTTCCATCCACCTTGAATTCTATGTGTGACATCATTCTCAATATTACCATCATTTTGTATAGATTCCAGAAATTGCTGTTCATATACCGCCATAATTATTAATTTTATACCTGGACTATCTATAACCTTCCAGAAACAAGTCATTTCTACGAGATTGCTTCAGACGCTCTGCTAAGGGTTGGGGACATATATAAAGCTTAACAATGTGCAATCTTCAATGAATCAGTACCTAAGATCAAGCACAAGTTATATGCCATTAAGGATAAAGAAATTATAAAATAGGAAGATGGTATTTCATGATTTCAAAGGATTTTACCCCTACTATAACTAGATTGGTTAGGCGTGGCAAGAACTAAGAGATCACGACGAAACCGCCCAATACAACAAAACGCGTGATTTGAAATCGATTCCCCAAACCACAAATAGATTCCAGAAATTGAAGAACATAGATCTAGATATTAAAGGAACACAACTCAATTCATGATCATCTGCAACTAATTGAACAAAATGATATAAACTAACAACGAAATCAAAATCTCACCCATTTCTTCGGCGGCGGACTCCAATCCATCCCGAGAGGCAGAGGCGAAGTCCCATCGTGTCTGTGCTTCGGCGGACTCTGCCTCTGCATCGTTTTCTCCGACGATCGATCGATCGATTCGACAGTGAAAGACCTAGGGATTGATTGATTGATTCCGCGATCGAATCGAGAGGAAAAGCGGATGCTGATTCTCGACAGAGAGAACAAAAGCAGAAAAATTGTGCGTTGTGTCTCTGTATGGGTGTAACAGTCGTCGCTTAAGAGGAGACGGCACATCTACCTAAATGTCTACTGATGCGAGTTGTTGCGTCCGTGTGTATGCTGTTTAGCAAAGTTTCGGCCTCGCAGACCGAGATGTATTGTCACGTCTCGGCCATAGAGACCGAGAGGTTTCACGCAGTCACGAACCGGTACGACCGAGAGTAATGAGTAACTCTCGGTCCGTACGTAGAGCGAGACTCGAAGAAAGTTTCGTACACTGTACAACCGAGAACCTATTTTTTTGGGTTTTTTTGTGATTGTGTTTGTACATTTTGGTTGATTATAATGTTACACTCGTTTGTATTGCAGGTGTAATGCCGTTATCTTGTAATTTTCCGTACTACAAGGACACTTTTACACCTTCTAAGCCATTCCCCTCTCGAGAAGCGGCAATTTCATGGCTTCAACCGATTGGTGGCGAGAACCGCTTTGTGTTAGTAACGAAGCGCTCGGATGCCGGGGCATTAAGCGAAGGGGGAAGGGTGAAAATTGCCTCGTGATGTGTCCGGGACATATAGGGACCGGCTCGAGAGTTGGGAAGGGAAAGCGGCAAAAATTTTAAAGAAATCAAGGAATGATGAAAAGGCGAGGACTCACACTAGTACGAAGAAATGTGGATGCCCTTTCCAAATTAACGTCAAGGAGAATGCCGACTCCTTATGGTATGTCACCGTGATTTGTGGGAGGCACAATCACGACACCGCAGAAAGATTGGATAAGGGGGAGGATGAAGTTGAGGATGCGGGGAGGAGGGGAGCGAAGTGAGGAAGTTGAGGATGCGGGTGTGCGGACACCGGGGTCTCCAACCGAGGCACCCCAAGTGTCGGAGGCACCCCAATCTCCAATCGGATTTGAGTCCTCCCACTCCACAAAAGCTTCTAGGCGAAGAAATGCAAGGTTCCACAAATGCGTCGTGCGCCACGACGCACGCAAAGTGGATCTAACATGGCTTATAGTCATTGCTTAGAACCGGATTGGTTGCCACATGTTGATGCCATTATCGATGTGGTTTCCGATGGGAATTGTGGATATAGGTGTATAGCCTCTGGGCTTGGACTTGCCGACGTAGACGGGTGGAGGATTGTGCGTAGACGGATGTACGATGAGATTATCGGGTATGAATACCTATGGCGGGAAGTGCTTGGCTCGAGTTTCGAGCCTGTCAAGAATGCGGTGCATTGCCCGGAGAAGCAAGAGGGGGCATCTTTCAAAGAATGGTTGACACTTCCAGACATGGGATTGTTAGTATCCACCGCGTTCAATGTCATTCTCGTCAACCTCTCGCATGGGAGTGCCTCCACATTCCTACCTCTACGTAGCACTCCAACGTCGTCATTGCACAACAGACTTATCATTGCAATGGCGAATGAAAGGAATATCCATCAAGGTTAGGGTAAGTTCTATGATTTTTTTGTGAATTGGTTTGTTTCCTCCTTAATCGGGTTTGTGACAATATCTTCTATGTTCTACCGTTCACTTTGACAGTGCGCCAATATGTGTGAATGCACCGCCGCCATCCTTATATCCATCGTGGGATCGGACGTTGAGGATCAGCCAAAGGTTGGCGAGATGGATTCGTTTTTCGAGACATCGCGCCCATTGCAACCGCTGATCATGAAGCCACCATACATGTTGTAGATTTAGATACACCGTAGGTTAAAGCTTGTACCTGATCGCTAAACATTTAGAAATTTTGCCAATTCGTCCGAATGTTCTATGTATATGCAAATGTTGTGTTGTGTTTTAATTGTTGTTTACTTATGGATGGACTCTTTTTAGAGTCGGTTTGAATGTTTCGAGATTTATAATTAATTAAGGTTCTAAGGTGCAAATTGTCGTGTCTGGATTTTCAATCTTGCATTGTTAGTTTGACGACTACGGAAATTTTTTTGAAACCGTAATGTTCAAATTCATCCATTCCCGATATCGCGGCCAAGCGTGTTCGTGAAACAACCCATATTTTCTGTCACCAATGACCGACAAGTATACCAATATATCGTTCTTGTATAACCGAGTCCTATTTCAATTTCTCGTTGTACACCACCGAGATGGATTGACCATTTCAATTCGCTCGACTCGTCCCATGACGACCGAGCCTCGAGAGACCCTATCTAAGTGGACAACCGATACGCAGTTAACTCGTCTCTGGCCTGTGTGGCCGAGAACCACGATTTCCCAATTTTTTTACATTTTAAAAAACCGCCACACACACATTACATCTACTCTACCAAATGTAACTTAATTCGTCGATCTTCAACCGAGCCCTAATTTGGAGACGAAATCGGCTCACACACCGGACCCTACAAAATGCAGAAACCTAGAACAACGAAGGAGAAACACACGGCGAGGGACTGAGAACACGATTTCTGGGGTTTCCTCTCACCGGTCGGTTCAAAACAAATGAATTCTTCCACCAGGAATTCGGTGAACGAGGGTGGTGGTGGTGGTGGGGGGGGTGGTGGGGTGCCCAGGGGTTTGCACGAGGGTGGGTGAGAGGGTTTTTTGCACGAGGGCATTTTCGGTATTTTGGGTTTAATTTTTGGGTGCCCTGTAAATCGATTTGTGCCCACATTAATCGGGTTTAGCAAATGCACACATACGTTCGTAGCCGTTGGATTGCACGTTGAAATTAACATGTGTGTATCTTGCTATTCATGTAACGTGTTCTTGCATCAAGGAAGCCCTTTTAATTCCACGTGGCACTTTGGCTCTGTTTGCTATGCATATAGTAAGTTTCTGGCTTCATTTGTTTCGTTTTTGCTAACTTACAGCGTTAGTTCGAAGTTATCTCCTTAATATTAACTCATTTAAGTTAATATTTTCATATTTGGTTCAACTTTAAACTTACGGGAAAGTTTCAAATTTTTAAACAATAAAAATATGAATTGACATAAATAGCATTCAAACAAGAGAGAGAGAGATGGGTAATAAAAGAGTCATTAATGAGGGATAATTGTATCCACAACTCTTGAGAGATAACTCCGTAGGGGGTTGGTGGAGAGATATCTCTCACCCTATGCGTAAGTTAGGAGATAACTTGCAGGTAAATTAGGCAACCAAACAAGATTAGTTATCAACTCCCAGTAAGTTATCTCTCGGGAGATAACTCCACCCCTAACCAAACAAGGGCTATTACCTAGTTTAAAAAGTAAATTATGTTTGGTTAGTTGATAATTTTGTAAAGAGAGCGGCTAAGCAGATTTTATTTTTCGGAGGCGGCTATCCGAACCTCACTTTTTGCTTCTTGTATCACATTACTTCATTGTACCCTATTTTTGGATTATTTTTTTTACTGCATTTACCCCACGTTTTCGTAAATTATTCCAAAACTATCCCCACCCTCAATGAATACTACCCCATCTGCTACCCTCACCCCCAACACCCTCTAATCCTCTTCATTTCTTGGTTTTAGTCATTGTAGAGCACTAGTACTAAGTCACAAAGTGTCATAGGAGTGTATTTTTTTCATTGAACATGGTTGGATGTGGTCGCGACGTGTCCTAGATGTAAATAAGTCTCGCTCACGGGGTTCAAACGCATAAGGTCGACACCTCTAAAGAGGTTTCGGCCGAGTCCGACCAAGACTTCTAAAGAGGTAACTGTCGACTCCCACCGAGACCTCTAAATAGGTCTCGGCCAACTCCGGCCGAGATTGCAAAGAGATCTTGGTCTCAGTGGGTGACAAATGGATCCAGCCGAGACCTCTTTAAAGGTATCAGTCATGTGTGTCCGAGACCTTTTTAGAGGTGTTGGCCATGAGTGTTCAACAACTCTTTAGAGTTGTCGCCCATGTGTGTCCGACACCCGCGGGCAACAAGAACGAATGAATTTTTTTAAAAAATGTTAACAAATCATGAAAATGACTAAAAAATAGTAGGTTTTGCTTGAAATCGCTTGATGTTTTCGATTTTATAGAAACTTTGTACCCAAAATGCAAGATTCAATTCCAAAATCGAAGCCCTAAACCCAACAACAAAACCACGAGCAATACCGACTGAAAAAAGGAAAAAAAACCCAAAAAAACCTCGAAATCGACACTAAAAGAGATGAAGAATCCACTCACGATGTCGAATCAATGTGGTTTTACTCGAATTTCATCAGATTTAGGTTGATGATGAGAATGCAATTTGAGAGAGAGTGACTGGGGTATGAGTGAGTAGGGTATGGGTGAGTAAGAACCCTTTTATATGGAGGGGTAGTTGGGTTATTTCACTAGGGGCTGAAAAAAATTCAAAATAGGGTGTGAAAGCAAAAAAGTAGGGTTCGAATAGCCGGTTCCTATTTTTGTCAAACTCATCTAATTAGGGCATCTGACCGGCCTAGATTACCTTAATCCCTTGATAATCTAGCAGTCTTAACCTCACCATCAATAAACAATTAAGATTAAGATCTTGTAATCATCAATTATAAACTTTATTAACTACATAGGATTCTAAAGTGAATCTTAAACCTTAAAGCTATGTAAACATTAATTTTATAATCTTCAAAGCTTATTTAGATTGATTACATTATTCTCAAAATTTTCATAACAATTTTTCGACAGCACCTCCTCTGTTTTTAAGCCTATACTGAAAATCCCGGCCTTCTATAATGTTCAACAAAACATGCTCAGCTTTGGTAGAAATGTTGAAGGACTCACAATCCACTCATAACAATATATATTGCATCAACTAAATTATATATTCATTCTAACGTGATCTAAAGTATCGCGAAATTTAAACTAGCATTACTTTAACTCCAAAAATTATCTCAATTCATCCCAAAATTATTCCAACCTTTTCAAATGAGATCCTATTGAACCCCAAAATCCATTTATACAATATTATATATTCAAAAACAATACATACATAGAAAGAAAAGAACTATCAAGTCACAGAGAGTCGGAAAGCTTTTCTTTTCCCTTGTCGCCGCTAGAACCTATCATTATCCAATTATAAAAATTCGATAACGTCAGATAAGTAAATCTTACAGTATCCAGTATACTTGTAATAATCAAATGCATAATAACCCAAGAGATTAAACGAAAAATATAATCCAAGGAATTTAAATGCAACCATGAATTCATCTCATTTTTATTATTCGACCACAATCAGATAACGTTCTTCGAAAGTGGCAAGTAAACAATAATAAGTATTCATGCCCTGAGGGGATAACCAAACGAGTTTCATTTCTCTAGACTATGAGAGTATGATCATATTCAACGTGATCTTATGATAACCACGTGATGCAAAGTATCAGTGACTCTAACCCCTTAAGCATAATATAATGTTCTATAACCACGGTATAGTGTACACTATAACGAGACTTGAATCGCCCTTATCCTCTCTATTCGTGTATGCATGTACGACAAAATTGCAATATCAAGAATCAATGCAATTTATATGAAATTATAATCATACTATGTAAAGGTTACTATGAGATTTACTTAACCTTACAAACGCGATATCGCAACTCACTTGCGCTCCGAGTCGGTAAACTAGTCCACACGGGGCTCCAACCGCGATCCTACAGTTTATTTATACATCCTGTAAGTTTCCATAACAATTCTATAATTTTCTCAATTAGTTGTTGTTTAATAGACTCACTCACATCCCGAAACCCCTAAAATACTTCCAAAATAAATTCTTTGATGCCCAGATTTCATTTTTTACTCAAAATTATTGTTCGACATCGAAAATTACGTTGTCTAGGCTTAAATATAATTTTTTCAATTATTTATATATTTATCGATCATACCTTAACTGAAAAACTCTGAAATCACCCCAAACCAACTCCTAAAATGTCTGGATCCCAATTTTGACTTCAAATTGTGATTCAAAATCGAAAATTAACCAAAACTAGGCTTTAAAATAATTTTCTAAATTTTGAATATTTTTCGATCTCGTAACACGTTTTACGAGGCAGAATCTCTAGCATAAATTCTCGAGAAAATTCTAAAATCCTTATTTTTCATAAAAACCCATAATTTAAATTTATTTGGCTCAAATATACTTTTTTCTAAATCTTTTCTCATTTTTCTGGATTTTTTATGAATTTTCTAATATTTTTCTTTTTTTATTTATAATTTGGGTGGTTTGACTCAGCTGAACTGGATTCGGTTCAGTCTGGTTCGGGTCAAACCCCTTTTTTTCCTCCTTTATCATCCCATTTCACAAACCAACAAAAAGTTTTTTTTTTTTTTAATTTGATTTTTTATTGGGGTTGGGTAAAGGTTTTTGGGCAAGGGAGACATATACACACATACACTCTCACATCGGTCTCGATCCCTCCTTCTCGCTCTCTCTCTGTTTTCATCTCTTCTTTCTCTTCTCTGACTCCCCTAAAACCCTCTCACTACCCACCGAATATCTCTCTATGGGAAACAACAATTTGATGAGGAGGTTTTGTTTGGTTTGCAAGTTATATATTATTCTTTCTCGAGATTCGCATTACGCGAATCTCAAGACAAATCTAATGATTTCAATTTATAATGTAAATTTGATATTCCTCGAGATAAGTACTACGTATCTCGAGGTCAATTTGTCTCAAAATAATTGAATGAGGTGGTGTATTGATTTGAAGATATCTATTGTGATTTCCTCGATATTCGCATCGCACGAATCTAGAAGCAAATCTAATAATTCATTTTCATTATTCCTTTTGATATTCTTTGAGATACATACTACGTATCATGAGGTCGATCTTGCTATCAACAAGATAATCACCACCTTTTGACCGACGCACTGTGATTAATTTATTTTGATATCCTCGATATACGTAACGCGTATCTCGAGGTAGGTCTTATGGTTTAATACCACCATACCTTTAATTTTCCTTGAGATTGGATGTTACACATCTCGAGGCGTGTATACACCTTACCGACATTTACTAAATCGTCCAACCATTTCAACTCCTCGATGATCACGCTACGCATATCTCGAGGCAAATTCAATGTATACTTTATTTAATTTTAAACTATATGATTCATTTATATATATTTATACATATAAACTATATTATATATATATACACACCTCTATATTTTTTGCAGCTATAAATTCACCACGCACACCAACGACCAACTTCGGGTGTGCACATTATTGTACATCCCACGCATGTTACCCTCGACCTCGCATGTCACTAGACGCCCACAAATTTATTAATTATTTTATTTAATTTCGTAATTATCTTTTCAGTTTATATCCAAATTAATTTCTGAAAAATACCCAAAAATTACCAAAAATTGGAGAAATTCCCTAACGCGCTCCGGAACTCACGGACACCGCGTGTACACTCCACTTGACCCTACTTCCCGTCGAAATAGTGTATAATACATCAAATAGGCACACGACACATAAAAATAATATTAAATTTATGATCTTCGATCCGTAACGTGTGGGTCTCACCTCGGATACCTAAATCTCAAATTAAATATGAAAATACTTAATTAGTTGTCTAATTAAGTTTAAAAATTCTCGGATGTCACAATCTTCCCAACTAATCAAAAATCTCGTCCTCGAAACTTAAACTTACAGGTTACTGAACTAAAAGAGATATGAGAAAATAATTATTCATATATAACTCTTTTAATCCAAACCTCTAAAACCATTTTCAAGATGCACCGCTAAGTGGACCCAATCACTTTCGTTGTATTCAACAACTCGGTGGTAGAGATCATAATCATTTTAACTTTTCGTTTTTCAACATTTTGGTTTAATGAAAAGTTATCTCCATTACTTTGTCAATCTTGACAATTTGTGAATTTCTGACAAGTTATACTTTGAATCATATTCAAGTATTAATACATAGCAAGACCTAGCTTATCTTGCTTTTCATAACACA
This sequence comes from Stephania cephalantha, assembly GCA_039657325.1. Lineage (NCBI taxonomy): Eukaryota > Viridiplantae > Streptophyta > Magnoliopsida > Ranunculales > Menispermaceae > Stephania > Stephania cephalantha. Next base: position 23,688,755 of record CM077576.1, read on the forward strand.
ATACTCATTCTAATCTGAATACTATTCCACAAACCGTAGATAATTATTTTCATATCCATCCAAACTCTGGTACACATCCCAGTTTACTTTTTCATAACTAATCATCTTTTTTTTATTTAAATTATCAATCGATTAACTCTTAGACTATCATTAGTCAAAAATTACATATTGATGCAAATAATATTTGAGCATAACATTAAATACTAAGTAGAGTTGCGTGTCTATCTGATCCATCATCTGATAATACATTTGTCACCCCATAACAAGAGATCTCGAATTTCAATCTGATCAGAAATAGAAACCTAACACATCGTGCAACTCTCACTCATTCTCTAAATGTCTACTCACAAAATTATTTAAATTGCGGACTATAAAACAATTAACAATTCCAACTCGTTAGCCAATTCACTTAACTACTTCGATTGGTTAGAAAATTATATTTTCTAACTTCGTCAAATCATTCTCTAACTATGAGTTCATCAAGTACCTCATTTCTTTCACTTTCTTAAGATCTCCCATAAACTCACGTCTTAATCACTTACCGTTCACCAACTTCTCTCATTACCTGAATAGAGATAGTTATCCTTAACTTGAGTAGATATACGTTTCTAAACAAAGATATCAACATATTTGATGATTATATTCTCATAGTATAACTTTTAATGTGTATTTCATGCAAGTTTATAAATATGTTATCTTTTTTTCATTTCTACTCAATTACAATTGAAGAATATTCTATTCTTCAAACATATCAAATCAAATACACTATACTCCATTCAATATCTCCAACCTAACATAGATAAGGCTTACAAACTGAGTTGTGAATGAATCGTGATTATGAAACTGAGTTACTTAGACTTTTGGTCATGCACAACTACTCTAGTGCCTTACTTTGACTAGATGAGTCCGTCCGTGCCACTTCCAACAGTCACAAGTAATCTCAACATCTCATTTTATTTTATACATTGAGTTTATTCCGTTAAGTTTTTGTCAATCTTAGCTATTTTCACATCGATCTTGCTTTTAGTCCCTTTACAAACTTACCACGACTTTCGCTCAACAACCAAACCACTTACAAATCCATAATCTGGACTTAAAAGGCAATTTATATCTCTCATCTTTTCAAAAATATAGCTAAAGACGGTTCGACTTCTTTTTATCATTTAATGAATCGAACTCTTCCTTAGCTAATTTTAATTCAAAACTTAGAAACTTTGCAACTCAAACAGTTAAACTATTTTTATTGCCTTATGTTATTTCCATTAGTCTCAAATATCCTGACTTTTCTTTTTCTCAAAAAGAAATTTGGTACTTTTCAAGAGACTGTGTAAGATCACTTTGTATCTTATTATTCATCAAATTACTTTTGATGAATTCACATTTCCATTATTATTCAACTGAAGAGATAGAAGAATTTAAATTTCCAAACTCTGATTAACTTAATGACTAATCAAATTCTTAAATGATGTTATTTCAATCCTTTAAGTCTTAAAAATGGAAATTCTCGCAATATAGGAGTTCATACTGACGTCCTATACAACTCACGTACTGATACTCAATCAGTATGTCTATCTATTCATTGGTTATATTCTAATTCATAGTGATAAACATCATTACTTAATTTGATTAGAAGTGACTATTGTGTACTTTGAATCTCAATACACAATCACTTGTGTTGATGTTTAATAGCTAATCCAAACTATTATTAGACAACTTTCCCCATTACCTTAACTTCTTACACGTTGATCTTATCACTACAATTTTCATTTTCAAGTTAGAAATTTCGTTGATCTTTGTTTCATAACAACACCTAATCTGGTGTTAACAAAGATTACTTCTAACTCGTATATTTATATTTGTTTATCAATTCTTTATTCGACTCATATAACCACTATGCCCAACGTCACTTATGGATAAGTACTTGATTAATAAACAATCAAAGTTTTCAGTATTACTTTTTAGAAGTCATTTGATTATTTTAAACCATGGTTATATTCTAATTTCACTTTCAATTTTATTATGGAAAGAAGACAATACTTTGCTTCAAAGTATTTTACTTTCATAGAAACTGACTTAGTCAACTTGACTAATCCAATCATAATCTCATTGTGATTCTTCAGTCAAAACTCAATTTGTCTAACCAATTTTTTTTTTACGTTTTCGATAACCATGTGTTTCCTTTTTCCTTGTTGAGTCTGTCTTTAGAAGCAACCCTCAATTGGTTATAAATTAAACCAATATTTTATAGAATAAGCTTTCACAAGTTAACCATGCAACCGGTACTAACCTTATTTTAAAACCCAAGATATTCATATCTTATGCTTACCAAAAGTTCCAATTTTATATTACATTTTCCAAATGATTCTTAATCGCTCGAGACTTTATTCAAATCTATTTTAATGTTTTATTGAGCGTTTAAACATTGTAATAGTTCGATACTTTCGAACTCCAAAAAAAATCCATGTTCAGTACTTATGTACATGAATCATTTGGACTTCCCTTTCAATCAATTTCCTATTGGTTTCATAAATGATACTTTCATCAGTTATATTAGTACCGAACTACTTACAATACCTTTGTGAATTCGGATTTCACAAGTCTATTTCACATCCATTTACGTTCAGTTTCGTTTCACAAGCTTATTCTCTTTTTAATTATCCGTTTCTAAACTTACTCGTCATATCTTACGAGTTAATTATCGAACGGACAAGAAGAATAAAATTTCTATCGCATATCTAGTGATAATGCATACATACAACACAAATATAACATAATAATAAAGTTTTTAAACTTTTTTTAACCCCGTTCCATCACTTTACTTCCCAACTAATTACTTATTTATCCTGAATCAACAAGATTCCTTTAGAATCCTAGGCTCTGATACCAACATTGTCAGACTCCATCTAATTAGGGCATCTAACTGGTCTAGATTACTTTAATCCCTTGATAATCTAGCAGCCTTAACCTCACCATCAATAAACAATTATGATTAAGATCTTGTAATCATCAATTATAAACTTTACTAACCACATATGATTCTAAAGTGAATCTTAAACCTCAAAGTTCCGTAAAAAACTAATTTTATAATCCTCAAAGTTCATTTAGATTGATTACATTATCCTCAAATTTTTTGTAAAGTTTTCTCGACTGCGCCTCCTCTATTTTTAAGCTTATACTAAAAATCTCGGCCTTCAAAAATCTTCAACAAAACCTGTTCAACTTTGGTGGAAATACTGAAGGAATCACAACCCACTCATAACAAGATAGATTGCATCAACTAAATTATATATTCATTCTAACTTGATTTAAAGTATCATAATTCTTAAACTAGCATTACCTTAACTCCAAAAATTATCTCATTTCGTCTCAAAATTGTTCCAGCCCTTTCAAATAAGATCATAATCACACTCAAACCTAAAAACCCATTTATACAATATAATATATTCAAAAATAATACATACATAGAAAGAAAAGAACTATCAAGTCACAAACAGTCGGAAAGCTTTCCTTTTCCCTTGTCGCTGCTAGAACCTGCATTATCCAACTATAAAAATTTGATAATGTCGATAAGTAAATCCCACATTATCCAGTACACCTGTAATAATCAAATGCATAATATTCCAAGAAATTAAACGATGAATATAATCCAAGGAATTTAAACGCAACCGTGAATCCATCTCGTTTTTGTTTTCCGCCTACAATCATATAACATTCTTCGAAAGTGGTAAGTAAACAATAATAAAGACTTATGTATGGAGAGGATAACCAAACGAGTCTCGTTCCTCTAGACTATGAGAGCATGATCTAATTCAACGTGACCTCATGATAACCACATAATGCAAAGTATCAGTGACTCCAGCCCCTTAAGCATTATATAATGTTTTATAACCACGGTATAATATACACTATAAAGAGACTCGAATCGCCCTTATCCTCTCTATCCGTGTATACATGTACAACAAAAATGCAATATCAAGAATCAATGCAATTTATATGAAATTATAATCATAAATTGTAGTGGTTACTATGTGATTTATTTAACCTTATAAATGCGATATCACAACTCCTCTGTGCTTAAAGTTGGTAAACTAGTTCACACGGGGCTCAAACTGCGGTCCTACAATTCATTTTTACTTCCTGTAAGTTTTCATAACAATTCTATAATTTTTCCAATTAGTTGTTATTTAATAGACACACTCGTGTCCCAAAACCCCTAAAATACTTCCAAAATAAATTTTCCAATGCTCGAATTTCATTTTTGACTCAAAATTATTATTTGACATCGAAAATTACGTTGTCTAGGCTTAAATATAATTTTTCTAATTTTTTATATATTTATCGGTCCCGTCTCGACTCGAAAACCTTGAAATCACTCCCAATCAACTCCTCAATTGTCCGGATCCCAAATTTGACTCCAAATAGTGATTAGGAATTAAAGATTAACCTAGACTAGGCTTTAAAATATATTTTTTTAAAATTTTGGATATTTTTCGGTCTTTAACATACGTTACGAGGCAAAATCCCCGGCATAAATTCTCGAGAAAATTCTAAAATCCATATTTTTCATAAAAACCTATAATTTCAATTTTATTTGGCTCAAATATTATTTTTTTTCTGATTTTTTCTGATTTTATGGATTTTTTATGAATTTCTAGCATTTTCTTATTTTATAATTTGGGTGGTTTGACCTTGAATCGAACCTGGTTTAGTCCGGTTCGGGTCAAACCTATTTTTTCCTCCTCCAATAGCCTATTTCATAACCTAGCAATTTTTTAATTTGATTTTTCATTGGGGTTGGGTTTGACCCCAATCCCAAAGGTGTTTAGGCAAGGGTCTGGCTAGGAAGTCGCTTTCTTTCCTCGGACTGAGCCTCCCTCTCATTCCCAACTTCCATTAACACACCTCGCAACAACCCAATAACAACAAATAGCACACACACATATACAGACATACGCAACAATCTTGATCCCTCCTTCTCGTTCTCTATGGCGGCCCCGGCCGCCCCTAGGTGATGTGCCTCCATGTACTCCTTGCCCGGTGGGCCCAACTACACCTTCGGCACCTGCCCGTCCTCCTCTTGTCTCGATATTCATGTCCATGTGTGTTTTATTAAATTAGTTAGTGGATTATCCGTAATTCCTTAACTTATTCTCTTTGAGTATTTAAATGTTTATTAAGTTTAATAATTTGCAGTTTATTCTAATGCCTAACCATACTAGTGGGTTGTATCTTACAAATTAACATAAATCAGCGGAAGCTTTAATTGATACAATTAGAATAAGTAATTTAGCATGGTAAACATTATTCATAAGAGCAAATCCTACTGTGGAAAACCCGAAAAAGTACTCTGTATATAAGCGACAATACCATAAACAAGGTATATATACATGTACATTGTCATCTTAAGTCCCCCAATACCCAAAATAATACAAAATATCAAAATAAGCACGTACTAGTAGGTCCTCGACGGCGGGCAATAAGATGTAGTTGCCTAGATCCCTTTGCCCCTATTGCTACTAGGATCTGAACTCAATCATCACAACAAGACAAATGACGAGTCCAGTAAGTAAAATCCCAAGGAACCCTTCTGAGTATTCGCATAAATAAAGTAAGGAAATGCAAGAAATACTGTCAAATAATCATGCGGAATGTAAAGACAGACAACTGTAATTGGCTCATCGCATGAATAAATAACTGCTAAACTAACAAATATGTATGCTCACTCCAGATGGACTAGACTGTACTTCGGGTCACCAAGTTCCCACCAGTGGTCGGGCCCAACAAGCCCGACACTTGGTCCCTCGCGGTGCTGACCAAATCCGCTCAGTCACCGACACGTGCACCAAGGGCAAGCTCATGTTAACGTTCACTGAGGGTCGTGCCACACGTGCTACAGTCCAGTGCATCATGAACACACAACCAGGAAATCCGGGGGAGTAATCTCAACCCATGTCCAAGTAACATAATGGAATAGTAAAACAACAAGGAAACGATATGAATGAATTTAAAACAGAATCAAATACTCAGAGTTTTTCAGTTGGGGTTTACAAACCTCAAACTGCTCTCCGACATCCCTCGACTCCCATATCCGACCCGACAAGCTCCCCGGTACCGAGCTACGATCTCCTAAGTCCATGGAGTTCAATTTTATAGGTTTATACTGTTTTCAAGTGTTTGGTTAGGTGTTTAGTTGTAAATCATCAAAACAACCCCTTAAATTCATATTATATATGTCATTAGCGTGCTAAGGGGTCTACCTAGCGCGCTAGGTGAAGTTAGCACGCTAGGGCATCTGTCTAGCGCGCTACTGTTCTTCATTTTGATAAACAGTTAGAAACCTAGAACGATTAGCGTGCTAATGAACCCAGTTAGCACGCTAGCCAACCCAGTTAGCACGTTAATTGCCCTATGTGACATAATTCTTAAGTCGAGAATTTTGTCATTCCCCTCTCAATTACCTACTATAACCTGGTTTATACCCTCTCCATATTAATTTAACCCAAAACAACAATCAGAACAACCTCAGAACCACAATTTGACCTAAATTCACTAAATCTCATGAATTTACCACATTTTCCAATTTCATAAAAAAAACCAATCCCAACAAACCATTGGTAAATTCTTTGTAAAAATGATCAATAACATGCACTTCATCAAGTTTTCACAAAAAATCAGAGGTTTAATCATCAAACTCGAATTCCACTAAATCATACCAAAAATGGGTTCATTGAAGAGTAGAGAAGATGAAGATGATTACCTTGGTTTGATATCTTGAATTGGTCTCTAATGTGTTGAATTCCCAGCTTGAAGTCCTTCTTCTCTGGTTTTCACTGAATTTCATGAACGGTTTGAGTGGTTTGATCAACATTCCATTAACTTCCTATATATATTTATGTTAGATTAAGATCAAGTGTGCATACGTATCTCGAGAATTATCTTGTGGCTCATAAACATGCTGTCCCATACCACCCGATGACTCCATTGATAACTCCAATAGCACATTCCCTTCCTCGTTTCTCCCATTATGATCATCTAAATGCCCATCTTATGGTCCTCTTTATATAGTACAAACTAGAGGCTTTTCTTAATTTAATTAACTCACATTATATTTAGCCATATCAAACCATATGGTTAGTGTTTTATTTATCAAAATTGACTAATTCATGGTCCCACTAATATTCAGCTACCCAATATCCGGTGCCCCGCGTCTCGACACACATTTTGTGGCGCGCCATAGCATGTTGTTTAAATTTAATTTACTTAGCCTATGGTTACATTACTCATTTCAATTGAATTACTTAATCATATTTATGTGAGTTTTTCGAGTTTCTCTAGTGTGCCCGTACTTCACCTCTCGATATCCGCGTTGACACACACTTCGAGGCGATTACCCATAACACAATCTCGTATGATATCGATATTCGACATACACACATGCGATGTATTTACAGGTAAATTCATAAAATGCATCGCAATTTTAAAAATATAACACACAATTTACTAGCGTACTAAATAAAATTACGAAATAAATAACAACGTTAATGAAACGGTCCGTTGCAATTCTTCCCTACTAAATAAAATTTCATCCCGAAATTTAACATAACCGAATGCTGTACCGTAAAATAACTAAGGGTATCGTTCTCGCATCGCCGACTCGAGCTCCCAGGTAAGTCCCTCCGTCCCATGATGCTGCCAACGAACTAGGACCTTAGAGAGCTCCCTGTTCTTGAGAATCTGAACTCTGCGGTAAACGATCTCTATCGGCCTCTCCTCATAAGTCACGTCAGGTCGAACCTCGATCTGCCCCAAATCAATCATTGGTCTTGGTCCTGACCTAGCTAGTCTCAACATCGAAATGTGAAATGTCGGATGAACCCCAACTAACTCAACAGGTAACTCTAGACGATATGCGGCACTGCCTACTCTTTCCGCAATCCCGAATGGTCCAATAAACCTCGGCGCCAATTTCCCCTTAATACCAAACCTCTATTGACGAAACCTTCAGGTATACCATGTCGCCCTCCTCATAACTCAGACCTCGTGATACCGATCCGCGTATTTATTTTATCTATCCCGTGCAACTCGTAACCTCTGACGAATTTGTCTGATCTTCTTTGTGTGATCAACAACTATTTCAGGCCCAACGGTAGCTGTATCTTCCGGCTCTGCCCAACATGCAGGTGATTTATAGGGCCTCCCATACAGCACCTCAAACAGTGGCATGCCAATACTCGCCTAATAGTTGTTGTTATATGCAAACTCACACAAAGGCAGGTAATCATCCCACGAACACCCAAACTGCAATATACAAGCCCTGAGCATATCTTCCAGAATTTGTATCAATCGCTCTAACTATTCGTCGGTCTGAGGATTGTAAGCCGTACTAAACTGCAACTTGGTGCCAAACTGCTCCTGCATAGCTCCCAAAGCCTCAAAGTCAACCTGGGATCTCTGTCTGATACAATGGAAACCATCACCCTATGCAATGTAATAATCTCCGACTCAAATAATATGCTCAGCTGTGGGAACATGTACCTTATAGAAATCGAAATGAAATGAGTCGATTTCGTCAGTTTGTGATTATAACCCAAACTACATAGTGACGCCTTGATGTCTACGGTAGTCCACTAACGAAATCCATGGTGATGTGCTCTCATTTCCACTATGGAATGGGTAACGGCTATAACAGCCCATTGGGTCTCCTGTGCTCAGCCTTCACCTGTTGGCAGATGTGACAACTCCTGACGTACGCCCCTACGTCAGCCTTCATCCTTGGCCACCAAAATAGTCGCCTCAAGTCAGGCTACATCTTGGTACGACTAGAATTAATTGTGTAGCGAGATCGGTGTGTATCCTCTAGAATCCCGTCCCGTATCTCCTGATCCGCAGGTATCCATAATCTCCCTCGGTGTCTAAAATACTGATCTGTGGTCTCTGCCTAATCAGTGCACACCGAGTCCCGAGCCAGACCACTGAACCGCTTAGAAAGCCCATCAGCCCTTTGACACCCGGCAACTTGCTCAATCAATACGGCCATAATTATCATCTGACAACAAATGTGCTGCTCAGCCGTAGTCGACACCTTTGTCATGCACATAACTGCTGCCGCCAATAACAAGCCATGCTCGTGTGTCATATGTCGCAAAACAGTCTGACTATCAATCCCTCTCCTGCTCAATGCGTCCGCTACGACGTTCACTTTTCTAGGGTGATACTCAATAGCGAAGTCGTAGTAGCTCAAGCCATCTCCTTTGACGCATATTCGATCCTTCTGAGTGAAGATATATCGTAAACTTTGGTGATCTGTATACAATATGAACCTCTCCATAAAGATAGTGCCTCAAGGCATTTAGTGCAAAGATGACTGCTGCAAGCTCCAAGTCGTGCACTGAATAATTCCCCTCATGGGGTCTCAATCATCTGGAAAGATAAGCAACTGGTCAACCCTCCTGCATCAACACGCATCTAAGACCAATGCCTGACGCATTTGTATAAATTGTCAAAGTCTTGCCCGACTCCGGTAATGTCAATACTTGTGTGGAAGTCAACCTCGTCTTCAGCTCACAGAAAGCCTGCTCACACTCCTCTGACTAATGAAATCTAACATCTGTCTTAGTCAGTCTCGTCATCGACACTGCAATCGAGGAAATGTCATGCACGAATCGGTGGTAGTATCCTGCCAGTCCAAGAAAACTCCGAATATCGGCAACAAATTCAGGTGTCCTCTAGTCAATGATAGCCCAAATCTTCTTCGAATCCACATAGATACCCTAATCACTGATGACATACCCTAAAAATCTCACTGCACTCAGCCAGAAGTCACACTTACTGAACTTGGTCTACAATCTATGCTCTCTTAGTGTCGTTAGCACTACCTTGAGGTGTATTTCGTGATCCTCACTAGTCCTGATGTAGATTAAGATGTCGTCGATGTAGACTACGACAAATCTGTCCAAATACGGTCTCAAGACCCTGTGCATCAAATCCACGAAAATCGCTGGGGCGTTAGTCAACCCAAACGACATGACTGTGAACTCAAATAGCTCGTACCTCGTGTTGAAAACGGTATTCTAGATATTCTCATCTCGAATCCTCAACCAATGCTAACCGGAGCGAAGATCGATCTTTAAGAAGAATCTGGCGCCTGCCAACTGATCGAACTTATCATATATCCTAGGAAGTGGGTAACGGTTCATAACTGTCACCTGATTCAGTTTCCTATAATCTATGCATATCCTCATCGAACCATTATTCTTCTTCACAAACAACACTGGAACTCCTCAAGGTTAATAAAACCCTTCTCAAACAACTCATCCAGTTGTTGTTTAACCTCCTCCTGCTCCTATGGTGGCATCCTATAACGTCTCCTGGCGATCGGCAGCGTCCCTGGTATCAACTCAATGAGAAAATCAATAGCTCGTGGTGGCGGCAATCCTGGTAGATCATCCGGAAATACGTCAACAAAATCTCTAACTACCAGAACGCCCTCAATCTTGACCTCTGCCCTAACCTCCGGCTCAACTATCGCTGCAAATGCCTCTATTTCCTGCGCTATAGCTAGTCGACCTCTAGTGATAGCTAAGTCAGTCGCAGATCCAACTAGTGAGAACTCTGGTATCCCAAGAATACGAAACTCGATCCTCTTACCATAACAATCTATCCGTGCATGATAGGGTAACAACTAATCCATCCCGAGAAGAGCGTCAAACTCTAGGTACTCTAGCACTCGAAGATCTGCTGGTATCTGATAACCCTCAACCTCTATCATAACGTCTCTATATATCCGATTAGGGTATATCTTATCCTTTGCGGCCGTACTGAGAAAAATGTTTGTGTCTAGTATATGTGTAACTAACCCTAACTCTCCAACAATATGTCTAACAATGAATGATAAAGTGCTACCAGAATCAATTATAACATGCATAGGTCTACCAGAAATATGTAACGTCCCCTCAACGAGCGTCTGGTCGCCTCGCCATCCTGCTGCGCCACTACATGGGCTCTATCTAGCCTGCTCTAGCTCTTGACGTGGTGACGATGGTGTCTTGCAGTCCACCTTCAAATGTCCCATCTGACCATACCTATGACATCTACGGCTGTCCTGCCTACCAGCCTGTCCATCTCCAGATCTCGGACCCTGACCCCGATCTTTTTGACTCCTGTCATGTCCCCTCTAATCTCGACCCCGATGGTACATATAGGGCGGTGGCCTACGCTGATCTGTCGGTGCTGGTGGGATGGCGTGAATCGATTTTCTCTCCTTATATTGGAACTGACTGCCCTGGTGATCATCACTGTGGCCCCTGTTCCGTTTGTCATCCCTCCAACCTCTATGTAGATGATCCCTATTTCTCTTTGGTCTCCGATCCGATCGAGAACTCTGCCATGTCTGTACCTCAGTCCTAGTCACACGTCTGCCATCGCTCTGCTTTAGGTAGGTCTCATGCGCCAAAGCTCTATCAAATATGTCTTGCAGAGTGGGTGCCCCAAACGATACGACTGCCGAAGCAATCCTATCCTCAACTCCTTTGGTGAAATAATAATCTGCAGACGCTCCGTCCCAGTTACATCCATCGAAAACCGGGTAAGAAACTCCTCTCTTAATCTCAATCTCACCATATACTACAGTAAAGTCCGGTTATGTTGTCTCAGGGTCAAAAACTCATATCTCAATCTCAATCTCACCTTCATGGGTATGTACTGATTATAGAACAACTCCCTAAACTCAGTCCATGTCGTTGGCTCTAGATGAGTATCCTGATATGTTGTCCACCATACCGCTGTGTCGCCTCTCAAGTATGCCCCGGATAACCGTGCCTGAACACTCTCATCATTCCTCATCAGCTTATGGAAACGCTGATGAGACACAATCCACTTCCCCACAGCCTCGAGGTCACCACCTCTGTAAAAGAAGCCTGACTGAAACTTCATAAACTGTCTCAACATCTTTGCATCTGGAGCCAAGACGAATCCCGATGTAGTAGAGGTAGTAGTGGTAACAGTCATCTGATCCGTGATCGTGGGTGGAGGCGTAGGAGTCGGTGTCTCCAGTGGAACAACAACTGCGGTGGCGCTCTCTGTCTGTATCTCCGCTGCTACCCTGTCAACTGGTGTCTAGGGAACAACCGGGGCAACAGTTGTCCCCATATTTATGGTAACCGCTACTGGCTCTCTGGGTGCGGCAACCGCTGTAGCAAGTGTCGTCAGTGCAGCAGTTTGATCCTGTAACAAACGTAGTACCTCAGCCATCTGAGTCTCCTGAGCCAAGAGTCGATCCTCCATACTAACTATAACTGGGGAATCCCTAGCTGCATCGCTTATTTGACTAGTCTCATGAGGCGTAGTCGACTGTCCGTCCATAATCTGCATTGAGAAGCGTGTTCCGGATCAACTTCGATGTATATACGTATATCATATATATAAAATGGAAATATAACACGTATATAAACCCTATCTCTACCTGCCTCACATCACTTCCCAACTAAAGTTCTAAGGCAATAACTTCGAGTTTCTACAACTAAAGTTTATTTATTAAATTTTATGCTCTTTTCTTTTTACATTCCCAAGTTCCTAGAACTCTTGCTCTGATACCAACTGTGGCAGCCCCTGCCGCCCCCAGGTGATGTGTCTCCATGTACTCCTTGCCTGGTGGGCCCAACTACACGTGTCCGACACCTGGCCGTCCTCATCATGTCTCGATATTCGTGTCCATGTGTATTTTATCAAATTAGTTACTGGATCATCCATATTTCCTTAACTTATTCTCTTTGAGTATTTAAATGTTTATTAAGATCAATAATTTACAGTTTATTCTAATGCCTAACCATACTAGTGGGTTGTATGTTACAAGTTAACATAAATCAGCGGAAGCCTTAATTGATACAATTAGAATAAGTAATTTAACATGGTAAATATTATTCATAAGAGCAAATCCTACTGTGGAAAACCTGGAAAAGTACTTTATATATAAGCGATAATACCGTAAACAAGGTATATATACATGTACATTGTAATCTCATGTCCCCCAATACCCAAAATAATACAAAATATCAAAATAAGCACGTATTAGTAGGTCCTCGACGGCGGGCAATCATATGTAGTTGCCTAGGATCCCCTTGCCCCTACTGGTACTAGGATCTACACTCAATCATCACAACATGACAGATGACGAGTCTAGTAAGTAAAATCCCAAGGAACTCCTCTGAGCATTCACGTAAATAAGGTAAGGAAATGCAAGAAATATTGTCAAGTAAACATGTGGAATGTAAAGACAAACAACTGTAATTGGCTCATCGCATGAATATATAACAATTAAGCTAACAAATGTGTGTGCTCGCCCCAAATGGACTAGACTGTTCTTCGGGTCACCAAGTTCCCACTAGTGGTCTCGCCCAATTGGCCCGACACTTGGTCCCTCGCGGTGCTGGCCAAATCGCAGAGTCACCGACACGTGCACCAAGGGTAACCTCAGGTTAACGTTCTCTGAGAGCCGGGTCACACATGCTACAGTCTAGTGCATCATGAACACACAACCAAGAAATCCGAGGGAGTAACCTCAACCCACTTCCAAGTGACATAATGAAATAGTAAAATAGCAAGGAAATGGTAGGAATGAATTTAAAACAGAATCAAATACTTATAGTTTTTTAGTTGGGGTTTACAAACCTCAAATCGCTCTCCGACCTCCATGGACTCCCGTATCCGACCTGACAAGCTCCCCGGTATCGAGCTACGATCTCCTAAGTCCCTAGAGTTCAATTTTATAGGTTTAGACTGTTTTCAAGTGTTTGGTTAGTTGTTTAGTTGTAAATCATCAAAACAACCCCTTAAATTCATATTGCATCTGTCATTAGCGCGCTAAGGGGTCTACCTAGGGGGCTAGGTGAAGTTAGCTCGTTAGGGGATTTGTCTAGCGCGCTACTATTCTTCATTTTGAAAAACAGTTCGAAGCTCAGAACGATTAGCGCGCTAACCAACCCAGTTAGCGCGATAATTGCCCGCTGTGACAAAATTCTCAAGTCAAGAATTCTGTCATTCCCCTCTCAATTAGATGCTCTAACTTGGTTTATATCCTCTCCATATTAATTTAACCTAAATCAATAATCAAAACAACCTCAAAACCACAATTCGACCCAAATTCACTAAATCACATGAATTCGCCACATTTTCCAATTTCATAAAAAACCCAATTCCAACAAACCATTGGTAAATTCTCTATGAAAATGATCTATAACATGCAATTCATCAAGTTTTCACCAAAAATCAAAGGTTTCATCATCAAACTCGAATCTCACTAAATCATACCAAAAATGGGTTCATTGAAGAGTATAGAAGATGAAGATGATGATTACCTTGATTTGATCTCTTGAATTGGTCTCTAATGTGTTGAATTCACAGCTTCAAGTCCTTCTTCTTCTCTAGTTTTCATTGAATTGCATGAATGGTTTGAGTGATTTGATCAACATTCCACTGACTTCCTATATATATGTTTGATTAAGATCAAGTGTGCGTACGTATCTCGAGGATTATCTTATGGCTCATAAACATGCTATCTCATACCACCTGATGACTCCATCGATAACTTCAATAGCACACTCCTTTCCTCGTTTTTCCCATTATGATGATCATCTAAATGCCCATCTTATGGTCCTATTTATATAGTACAAACTATAGGCTTTTCTTAATTTAATTAACTCACATTATGTTTAGCCTTATTAAACCATATGGTTAATGTTTTATTTATCAAAACTAACTAATTCATGGTCCCACTAACATTCGGCTACCTAATATCTGGTGCCCCCGTCTTGACACGCATTTCGAGGCACATCATAGGTTGTTGCTTAAATTTAATTTACTTAACCTATGGTTACATTACACATTTCAATTGAATTACTTAGTCATATTTACGTGAGTTTGTCGAGTTTTTTTAGTGTACACGTACTTTGCCTCTTGATATCCGCGTTGACACGCACTTCGAGGCGAAAACTCGTCACACAATCTCGCACGATATCGCTATTTGACATACACACATGCGATGTATTTACAAGTAAATTCATAAAGTGCATCACAATTTAAACAATATTACACACAATTTACTAGTATACCTAGGTCGACGTGTGTATTAGCCTACCCGCGACGCCCACGTGGATCAGAGCTGACGTCCATGTCTAAAATTATGAAATAAATAATGGCGTTAATAAAACGGGCCGTTACATTCTCTCTCTGTTTCCATCTCTCATCTCTCTTCTCGATTTTCCCTGGAACCCTCTTACTGCCCACTGAATCTCTCTTTGTGCGAAACAACAATTTGATGAGGAGGTTTTGTTTGGTTTGCAAATTATATATTATATTTTCTTGAGATTCGTATCGCACGAATCTCGAGACATATTTAATGATTTCAATTCACAATGTAAATTTGATATTCCTCGAGATACATACTACGTATCTCGAGGTCAATTTTTGTCTAAAAACAATTGAATGAGGCGGTGTATAAGTTTGAAGTATATATTATGATTTCATCGAGATTCGCATCACACAAATCTTGAAGCAAATTTAATGATTCATTATGCCATAAAATAATCACCTCCTCTTGACCGACTCACTGCGATTAATTATTTTGATATCCTCGAGATACGTAACGCGTATCTTGATGTAGATCGTATGGTTTAATACCACCATACCTTTGATTTTCCTTACGATTGGATGTCATGCATCTCGAGGCGTGTATACACCTCTCCAACAGCCACCAAATCATCCAACCATTTCAACTCCTCGATTATCACATTACTTGTATCTCGAGGCGAATCCAATGTATACAATATTTAATTTTAAACTATATGATTCATTTATATATATATATTTATATATAAACTATATTATATATATATATATATATATATATTTCACATCGAAATAGTGCATAATACAACAAATAGGCACACGACACAAAAATAATATTAAATTTATGATATTCGATCCGTAACGCGTGGGTCCCACCTCATATACCTAATTAATTAGCCGCCTAATTAAGTTTATAAAATTTTCAGACGTCACAATTTTTTTTTGTCTAAGCAACCTAATATCTAGACTATCCAACTACTATGAGTTCGCTCCGAGTCGCTCAATTTATAGGCGTGATGAGGTTGTGACGGTCCGCTCTGATTAATCTTAATTAATTTGGCTAATTACTTATAAAGACCTTAAGGTCAGACCCACACGAGTTTCGCGAGTAATTGTAGGGCTCGCTTGTCGAGGTATGAAATAGTTATTTTTGGTGTGATGTGTGATATTTTGAATTGTTATGTATCCTAATGTGTTACACAAGTTTTTTTTTTTGAAAACAATGTGTTACACAAGTTAAATTGCCGAGTTTTCATCGCGTGTACGCACGAGTTTATGGGGAGAATGTAAGTTGCATCGAGTTACGCGTTGGTGCAAGTTATGGGTTGGTTGGTAATTTAGATTAATTGATAGCTTAGTTGAAAGAATTAAGTTAATCTATTTTCCTAAGCTATGACAAGGAAATGAACTAAATTAATGTCAAAATTCTCCAAGCCGCGCCGTACAGGCGTGCGCGAGCCCGTGGATCTCCACCACTAGCACCGATACTGTCCCCAACTTAATCACCTTTTTAACTCATATGTGTGAGGTTTTATCTTAAAAAGGCCTCGGTACTAGTTGGGAGGAGTTAATAACTTATATACTTCATTTCGAAGTTTCATTTAATCGATGTGGGACTAACTTTCGGTCCATACATCTTCAACACTCCCCCATGGACTGATATTCATATGATTTAATGGTTTTTTCTCCTAGGTCCCATCCGAACCATGGGCTTTGATACCATGTCAAAATTCTCCAAGTTGCGCCGCACACGAGTGCGCAAGCTCATTGATCTCCACTATTAGTACCGATACTGTCCCCAACTTAATCACCTTTCAACTCATATGTGTGGGGTTTTATCTTAAAATGCCTCGATATTAGTTGGGAGGAGTTAATCACTTATATACTTCATTTCGAAGTTTCATTTAATCGATGTGAGACTAACTTTTGGTATACACATCTTTAAAAATTAAAAGGCCTAAGCTATAAAAAATTCGATATACAAGAAATGGCTCAGATTAAAATATCTTATGTTGGGGCCTTTTCTAATTATAAAGAGAAGGTTAAATTGTAGCTTAGTGTGAATACATAGTTAGACTTAATTAACTAGGTCTCAAAATAAGTTCTTCTACGCTATATTAGTTGTTGATAATTAAAAGGCTTAGTTTGTATGGACTAAATATGAGATCTTGATTATTCTAGAGATGAGAAATTTCATGGACTCCTAAAACCATTTAATGGAGGTTTTTATGGAGCTTAGATGATTTAAATATAAACCATAGATAAGCTTAGGGATTTAAATTAAGACCTAGATTAAGGGTTGTGATTAAGGGTTGAAGTGGCTGTGATCTTGCAAATCCATGGGCTTTTGGTGTGGGTTCTTGAAGAAACAAGCTAGGAACACTTAATTTAGAGGAGATAAATACCCAAGGTATCAATTTTTCCTCCTTCCTAGTTCAACTTTCATGAAATGAGTTAGAACGCATGAGCATCATTCATGGTTAATTGAATGTTAAGATAATGGGTAATAATCCCGTGCGATAGAACCCTAATTTGGATTAAAATGTAAAGAACCAAATTTTCTAAATGGATACTTTCTTAAATTATTATGGTATTTTGGTAAATACACATACTATTTGTGTGATGGTGTGGTATATGAATTGTATTATAATTAAACTATTATGGACTTAGGTAGAGAATTAGCCTAAGTTTGAGATAATAAGCTTGAAAAAGATCCATTAATTGGTTTAAGTTGTAACGATTCAGAAAATACTATTACTAATCAAGTTGCCTTGTAGGACCGTGACCTGGCGGTGAGTCCTACACGACGTACTCAATTTAAACTCAGAGCGTTGACACCGAGGTAATAAATAAATATTCTTTTATGGGTGATGACTTGTTTTTATACCTATCTATATGTACATGCACCATTATAATTGGTTTTAGCGTCGAACTCGCGAGTGAGCAAGTCACCTTGTGTTAGGACCCATTTCATTAAGTCAATGGCATTACCTAATTAACTTTATCTCCCGAACATATCCATTAACGATCTCAATTATATAAAGTCCTCAAGATAAGTGACAATCCTTAAGTCATATTCAAGGTCTTAATCTCCAAATATGAGCAATTTCGGAAATCATTCTAGTTCATATTTTACAAAAATTTCGGTAGTCTCCCCTAAAAATGAGCTGTCGACACTAAAAATATGATAAAAGCAGTTTTGGAAGAAGGCCTAGAAAGACTCACATAACAGTTCACAATATAATAACAAAATGAGTTGAAAGATCAAATTTGCATCAAGTCCATAAGTTTCAACCTTGAAACTCGTTTATAGTCATATTAGCTCCACAATTCACATTTACATCAAAGTGAACCACAAATCGTTTCAAAATTCTCTCATATGTATCATAAACTGTATGAAAACATCTCAAACTATTTGGAATTATTTCTCTACATTATAACAACCTACTCTCATCCCTGAGTCTCATAAACATAATACGTAACAAATACAATATACGATTAGAAAAAGAAGTCAAAGAAAATCACCAATAAATTTATACGCTTGTTCTTCTATTTCTTCTGCACTGTATACCTAACATAATAAAAAAACAACTCGAGGATCACAACAAAAAATGCCAAATTTGTGACGAAAAATTATGTCGCTAAATGACAACTTTTTCGTCGCAATACTGAGTAACGACGTATTAGCGACAGGAAATGCCCGTCACTAAAAGGCTTGTGCTGTTTTGGTTTTGCAACGAGATTGTTCACCCGACGAAAAATCCGTTGCTAATCCGTCGTTAATTCGTACATCAATTTTTAAATCTGTAAATAAAAATTAGCGACGGAAATGTTCCCCGTCGCTAAAATCTATCGCTAAATTTTGAAATAGGCTAACATCATTGACAAATTAGCGACGACTTTCCGTTGCTAAATCCGTAAAAATTGGTTTTAAAAAAACATTTTTTTAATATTCAAAAATAATATTTTTAAATAGTTTTTTTACAAAAAATAGTATTTTTTTTATAAAACAATACATTTTCAAAAAAAAAATATTTAAAATTTTAAAATGATTTTTTTAAACAAATTTATAACTTATTTTACTAACACAATAAAATTATAATTAAAATTTTAGGAAAAAAGAATACTAACAATAAAATTAAACAAAAAGATGTAACAAGTTAATTAACAACTAAGAAAGTGTTAGTAGACATAGTAAATAAAAAAAGTCACCAATTGCAAAAAAAAAGTATGTAATACAAAAGAAGTCTATAACTAACAAAAAAAAACGAGAATAAAGAGAAGGCTGACATCGACTGAATTGTAGTCATCCGCATCATCGTCGTCGGTCCCCAAGTCATTATCTGATTCATCATGTGTACAAGCTACATATGGAGCGACTGGTGTTGCAATGATCGAGTGAGAGGATGTACAGCCTACAAAATGCAGACCAAGTCTCCCTTTTAATGCTTGCTCCATCCACCCATACCGCTCCCGCATCTCCTGCAACTGCTCTCGATTCATCTATCTTTCAAGACTGCTAATAATTGCGTTGGACTCGCTCAAATTATGACCTAAGTTGCTCAATGGTCTCATCATGAGCAGATATAGCTAGTGAAGAACTCACCTTAGAATCTCGATGCCTCGCGGGTGCCCATCCAAGTCCATTTATACGCCCTTTATCATCACGCTATACGACAGATAGTTAGAGTTGCGTCTCCTCGATCGGCGTGTTTGCACCATGCCCTGTGTCAACTCGATGAGTTGATCATTGATTGCTTTCTGCATCAAAAATTTAAACATATACAAGGCACAAGTCATATAAATACTTAAAATAAAGGATTTTTACTAATTTTCTTTGAAAAAAGTAGTTACTTACAGCTACCATCTCCGCCCTCTGATCTACGAACCATCATGATCCTTAGTATGGATGTGAAGGAATAACTCTAAAGCGGTAGGAGGTCGACCTAAAATCTCCTCCTAAGAAATGTGTTGAACTAGAATTAGATTGAGTATAATATAAAGTATAATATATACAATCGTATTAACATAAAAATAAATCTATAACACTTAACCTAGCAATCTTTCCGCATGCTGCTCGATGGATATCATTCCACCCATATGCACATATATCCTTGTACCCAGTCCTCATTTCTCAGATCTCCTATTCTTACTTGCTCGCTTAGATATCTTCTTGAATTCAGGGGTGGAACACATCTTTTTGAAGTGCTCAAAAATCTCATTCGACACGTGTCCAGGACATTTCTTTTTTCTGCAAAGCCGGATAATGAAGTCGCTATATCTAGTGGCAATCCTCCTCTCATATGCCTCCCTGATCTGAGTATCATCTGCCGAATCCCAACGAAATTGGAGCTGCAACAAAGAAATTAACGAGTTCTTCAATAATGCAAGGTTTATTTTATAAAACATATATACGAGCATATTAACTTCAACTTAAAGATGTATCACCTTCCAACAATTCCAATAAATGTCTCATTGACGTTTGGGGACTTCATCCTACGTGAACCCCTCCTTGACCAGTGAGTTCTTATAGGATGCAGTCATTGCCCGCGAGGCTCGATCCGATGGGTGTAACCTATGTTTCATAAAATTCAAACATGAAATTATCGTAAATTACATTAAACTGGTTAAATGTACGAGTACTTATATGATGGATTGTTACTTTTTATTCTTTATTTGCAAGAATATTTGCCTCACATTACTTAAACCGCATTTTGACGCCCCCACGGCCTCTGTAGACTACAAAGCCCGCGACGATGACCCGCCGCGTCGTCAAGGACGTGCATCAATAGTGATGGATGGGGTGGAACAATGGGCTGAAGAGCTCGACAAATAAGATGTATGCTCTGGCAGGATGACTGGATGCGGGAAATACATGCTGGGCTAAATGACAAGACGATGGGGTGGTACGCTGGTCCAAGTAAGGGGAGGGAGAGATATAGTGGGGCCCCTGGGAATGGGCGAGAGTCGTGCGGACTGAAACACTTGCCTCTGGTGGAGGGGGTCGTGTAGTTAGACAAGCAACATACAACTCTAAATATGTAGGATCATCAACAAAATTGGATAGTAGGGAGATGCTCGCTAGTGCAATAAGTGGTGGTGGTAAGAAAAATGGGACGGGTGTCTGGTGGATAAAGGGGGCCTGGCTGGGGTGCTGCTGGGGGGTTGGGTGGGCAAGTTCGGCAGTGATCGTCTTCGCGAAGGATCTGAACTGCATGATCGACGATTGGCTCTATCACTGGTGCCTCCAACGGATCCATCACGGGGTCCAAATCCTTAACCACTCGTGACTTTTTAAGAGATACGAGACTACTATATTAGAAATGTTTGTACACAAACTGTCCTAAATGAATATAATTGAACAAATAAACAACAAAATGGTAAAAGTTTAATTTTTCTTTTTACCATTTTAAGTTACATCATTGCAAATTGTTTGATTCGTCGTCACCGCTCCCACTGTTCAATGAAACTCAAAATCATTATTATCGTAGTCTCCTTCATCAATGATAAGTCGTTAATTATATAATATTATTTAGGTTATTTATATATTTTTATGGCCGAGTCTCCAAAATATTAGCCTAATTGTCCTTATTTATTATTTTCAGGGTTAATGAAATGTGCGGTTGAATTCGGGGCAAAAAAATACGTAAAATAGAGTGTTTACATGTAGTGTGATCAGCTACTGTTCGATCTGCCTTGAGACACGTGCTATAAAGATGATGAAGAGATGAATTGCAACGAGGAGATGCAGCAAACAGACACATAAATCACACAGCGTCTTTACATTTCTTCGATCAAGCCTCGAGATCGGTATAAAGATCAAAATCAGATGAGAAATAGCTTATGATCTTCCTCAAGATCTGTGCAGCACGATCTCCCAGATGTTCACTGAATCTCCCATGCGTTATCTTTTTGATCCAATAGCCATCAATGATCCTCGAGATACGTACATATATTATCTCATATGAATTCGCCGATTCTTTAGTGCATTCTTCTCACTTCGACAGACGTGGATTGGCCTTGGGATACGCATCAGTACGTTCTCCCAATCTTCACACGTTTTTCTCCCACGCTTATCTTGTCCCAGTGCCTGCCATGTGTCACCGATCTATATGCCAGCACATCACAACAACAGTTCTCTCCTCCAATGGGAGCCTCCAAGTCAACATGCAACAGCGATTCCTCTAATCACCAGCTGACACGTGTCTCGAACCTGCAACAAAGCCACAACATCCACCAGATTTGCCTCGGTGCATGTCACTAATAAACCCACGAAAATTAATCTCTCTATTCCAGAGAGCAAATTAAGTGGTTTGATATAACTAGGACTTAAGGCTATTATGGAGAACACTTTTCTACGCATTATTCTATTCTCTCTACCTCTTGACTGACAATTGTGATCTCTTTTCTTTAATATTTTAATGGAGTCATTCATCAACATGTCCAGCTAACTTCATCAATCTAGACCTGAGGTGGAGCAAACTACCATCTTGGCATAAAACCTATGTGAGATCTACTTTAATTCAATTTAATTATTTTTTCATTGGTATTTTATTCCCTTTGTTATCGATTGATTAATTAGGGTTAAATTTATATTTAAACACGAATTCTTTTGCTAGTGAGTCATAAGCATCCGTCCTTAAACAATAAGACCACACAAGTGACAATTGAACATACCAATTGATTCGCCCCTTTTGGGACTAGTCAAATACCTTAAGGATATAAGCTAAATCAGACACACTAGTGATCCAGTTGTCTAGGTGTAGTGCTTTCACAAAACCAATTACGGCTATCATGTTAAACCTAATTCACTTGAGTATAGGGTTATACGTTTGGCTATAGAAGTAATCATTATTGTACCTTGACAACCGAGATTGAGAAGTGCGAGGCCCCGCGTACGTTAATGGATCTATAGCTACTCTAAATTACCTTTGAAATGCATATTTTATAAGAATCGACGACCGTAGGGTTGATTATGCCAATTAAGGAAGTTTTTGATACCGAGGTTTAGGTTACTTTTCTTAATTGATGTCCTTACATAGTATTTTTTTTCCTTGTTTTTGGAGATCTTTTGACAACACTTTTGCAAAACCCCAATTTGATTTTTGCTCATTAGCCTAAGTTAAAAACTTGGTCTTCTTGGATCGACTCCGTGCTTGCCACTACTGCAGTTTTGTGGTATTTGGTAATCTCAATGGGATTCTATATATTTTGAAGCATTCGATACGCATCGAATTTTGACGCCGTTGTCGAGGACCAAGTCATTTTTTACTTACGTTTTTCTTTTTCCTTTTTGTCTTCACTTTTATGTCCGAAAGTCTTTGTCGATTGAAGTCCACCGAATCTCTACTCCCTTTTGATCTGGAATCGAAAAGACTTGCTGTCAGTACTCAAAAGAAACAAGGCAAATGAAACAATCCTCAAGAGTTTAATTGAGCGACGAGCAATCCCCTACAATGGCTGACCAAGATGAAAATCCACCACTTAAGGGGCAGGAGGAACACCTAATTGTTCTTCCCGAACAATTTGAAGCACCTCCTACGCCACACGCACCAGTGGCGCCACAAAGGCATATAATACCTCAATATCAACCACTCAATCAAAGAATGGTTGATCCCGCTCCATAAAAGCCACAAGATAATCCTTGGGCACAACCTCAGACCGATCATCGCATTACCATTGGGATGTCAAATGATGAGATACATGATGTCCTAGTTCATCAACCACACTCCATCATATTCCCAACTCATAGGGGCAATTTCGAGCTCAAATTCGATTTTATATACCATATCCTTGTCTTTCATGGACTCGATCGTGAGGATCCAGTGACCTTCATCAAAGATTTTCACTCTAAGTGTAAGACCATAATTCCCCCAAGAGTCAATGAAGATGAATTCAAACTCTGGGCTTTTCCTTTTTGCCTTAAGGACGAAGCCTAAGACTGGCTCTTCTATCTCCCCCTTGTTCCATAACAAATTGGAGCGATATGATTTCTGCATTCTTCAAAGAGTTCATCCCTGAATCTAGATCTTCTCAACTCATTAGAGAGATATGCAGTATTAAAATGAAATTGGGCGAATTCTTTGACGACTATTGAGGTTGTTATAAGCGCTTACTTGCGCAATGCCCCCAACAAGTGTTGGGTTTTGGGATTTATACGCAGCGAAAAATTCAAGACAATTTTGAAAAAACCCAACAGGATCGTAAATAAGTTCTATTAAACTAGATCTACAAAAGTAAACATTACCTTAATGCGTGATTTCTTTCTTTGATTGTTCGATCTCCAAGACGTTCAAGCGTTCATCCTCTATCAGAAATTCACACACGAACGGTGACCACAATTTGGAGTGCTAGCCCTAAAAGAGATATAAAACATTTTTTTTTCTCTCCCAAAATCCAGAGAACTCGAAAAATAGTAAAAACAAAAATCTTACTTCGTTTTAGGGTTTCATCCTTTATTTATGTGTAGATAAGTCATCACTTAAAATCGTATTCATAATACGACTATTATATTTAGGTAGTTTAAGCGAATTACACATACGCCTCTATTAAGAAGTTATCATATAACAAATCGTAAGGGCTTTTATGTTATGATTTTTATCATATAAAACTTATTACTCTGAACCAATTGAAATTGTGCAAAATCATTCTTTGTGTGGAACCTAATAGGTTCATGCGATGTTGGCAATGAACCAAAATCATTTTGGTACACAAGTTATAAGCGGTCTCTAGCAAGACATCATGACTATTCAAGTAGCATGAATATCAAAAATCGATACAATCTAATAAATAACATATATCATATCTTTTTGTCGTGTGATATCATTTGATTAAATGTAAGACATGAAAAGTCACACTTAATATTCAATCGTACTAGTCTCTATCTTTAGGTAAACTGAAAACATCAAAGTGATATTGATCATATCAATTCACATGGACTTGGCCATTATCAGTTTATCATATCAAGAGATCCACTGATATCTCTCTCTATACGAGAGTGACAAATTCTATCTTGATTACACACTTTCACATATTATTCACATGATAACCAACCACAATCTTTATAATCGTTTGGTTAAGACAATGCTTGATTGTGTTAAATTACCATGCACCTAATATTAAAGTCTATGGTAGTCTCAAGTCGAAGGACTAAATGATATACCTATCATGAGTAACACCTATGACTTAATCCATGTGGTGTTCTCATAGTGGGTAGGTCCAGTACTTTATTCCCTAACAAATACTCATGATCTCGATTCGTATCCATATACGCATAATCATCACATGACCATAAATCAAGATCCACACTAGTCTTAATTCATTATAGTTCCCAGTATAATGATTGACTAGGGACATTTAGAATATTTCAACAAATACCCATGAATCTTATTATAAGGTAAACATGCAATCACTTATAATAAAACAACAAATGAAAACCTCAATTTTATTAATTAAAATTATAAGATAAACAATGTTTGTGGATTGATAAAGATGTAAGACAACTCAAGAGATGTTTGATTTGTATGAGTCTATGACAAATCAATCATATCATTACATTCATGACGAGGAAGGACTTTCATGAAATCTTTTTGATGGAGTAGGGTCAAATCCTACCAATAGCAAGCTTGATAAACTCACTAATCTCATGGAGCGAATCATTACCTCCGAAAAAGCTCAAATTAAAGCTTGTGGTTTCTGCTCAGCCACCGACCATTCCACTGATTCTTGTCCCACCTTGTTCGAGGACGGACAAACAAATGCTATAAGTGGCGGATTCTAAGGACCACCGAGGAATCTATACATCAATAATTTTAATAACACTTATAATTATGTCGTCAAAAGCCCCTATCATAGTTATGGACCTCAGAACCAGAATTATCTTCAATATGTTCTAAAGGGACAACCTCCTCCTTAATAGTCCCAACCCACTCAGAATTCGGATCTTTAGAAGAGATGATGACACTCATCGCTGATCAAGACGAATTCTCTAAAGATTTAGCTCAATTTAAAATCGAGTCAACTGCGAGTCATACTGCCAGCATTAAAAATCTTGAAGTTCAAGTAGGGCAACTAGCCCTATGGGTAGGGCGCATGGATGAGAAAGGCAAGCTGCATTCTCAACCATTTCCGAATCCAAATGCGAATGTCAACGCAGTCACACTTCATAGCGGCAAGGAATTGGAGGAAACTCTCAAAGAACCCAAGCCTAAAGAGGCCGCCCTTAAATCTAAGGAAGTCGAGCAAGAGCTCGAAGTTTAATCGTCTCTTACCAAAACGGTAATCTTGGATTAAAAAAGCACAACGTTCTCTCAAAATTCTACCCTCGTTCCCTCGATGCCTCGTTAAGAATAAAAAGGAAGAGGAGAAGGAAATTCTGAAAATCTTAAAGAAAGTGGCGATAAACATCCCACTTCTTGATGCCTTATTATATATGCCCTGCTATACTAAGTTGCTCCAAGACCTATGTACCAACAAAGGTCGACTCAAAGGCAATGAGAAAATCATCATAGGTGAAAATGTTTCAGCTGTCCTATGCAAGTTGGCCACCAAGTGTGAGGACCCGAGCATGTTCACTGTCCCTTGCATAATTGGTGAAGTTGAAATCCAGAAAGCTATGTGCGACCTCGACACCTCTATCAATGTTATGCCATTATCCATATACGAGACATTTAAGGCTGGTCCTCTGAAGGATACTGGAGTTGTCATACATGTAACAGACCGGTCCATCTTCCATCCCGTGGTTGTCATATATGAAACATTCTTGTGAAAGTTAGTGAACTCGTATTCCCTGCTGACTTTGATATCATTGATATGAAGAATCAACCATGCCCCATTTCTCCTTAGTCTTATTTGGTAAGCCTTTCCTTAAGACTACCAAGACTAAGATTGATGTTCACGGCGGTTCTCCTACCATGGAATTTGATAATGAACTTATTAAGTTCAACATCTATGATGCGATGCGTCATCCTTGCGATTCCTCTTCTGTGGTGCTTGCCTTGGATAGTGTGGACTTTTTAGTCCAAGAGGTCTTTCTTGTGAAAGACAATGATATGAATGTGGTGTTAGAGAATCATCTTGACACCGATTTTTTGCGAAAGCAATCCTTAGCCCTCGATACTGAGATCGAGGAGCTGATATCTGAGTTGGACTCTGCTCCACTCCATTTTCCCACCCTAGCATATCTTGAATTACTTGCTTTAAACTCTACACTTCTCCCCTCTATGGAGCGAGCCCCCACACTGGAGCTCAAATCATTGCTATATCATCTCAAATATGTGTTTTTAGGTGAGAATGAGACTTTCCCTATGATCATCTCAACTAAATTCACATTACCTGAGGAAGAGAAGCTCATAAATGTGCTTCGAGAGTTCAAAGAAGCCTAAAGATAGACTATTGCTGATATCAAATGTATTAGCCGCATGCATGCATCAAATACATATGGAAGAAGGGTCTGAACCTTCATAAGAAGCACAACAACGACTGAACCCTCCGATGATGGAAGTGGTTAAAAAGGAGATTCTGAAGCTCATTGATGCTAGGATGATCTGCCCGATCTTTGACAACAAGTGGGTCAGTCCCGTTCAGGTGGTTCCTAAGAAAACAGGGATCACAGTGGTCACGACCTCACGGGGTGAGTTAGTCCCAACTCGCATTAAAACAGATGGTGGGTTTGCATAGATTACTGGAAGCTTAATGCTTATACTCGGAAAGATCACTTCCCATTGTATTTCATCGATCAAATGTTATAGTGATTAGCAGGAAGGTCGCATTACTTCTGCTTGGATGGATACTATGATTTTCACCAGATTCCTGTAGCACCAGAGGATAAGGAGAATACCACCTTCACCTGTCCTTTACCAGCGCATGCCTTTTGGGCTGTGCAATGCACCTGCTACCTTTTAGAGGTGTATGATGAACATCTTCTCTGACTTTGTCGAGCACTTCATCGAAGTCTTCATGGATGATTTCACTATTTACGACGACTCATTCGATCTTTACCTTAGTCACCTTACTAAGGTTCTTCATAGATGTATCGAGAACTTGGTCATCAATTATGAGAAACGTCACTTCATGGTGGACCAAGGTCTTATCTTGCTTCACATCATTTCTTTTAGGGCCGTGGAGGTAGATCCATCAAAAATTGAAGTAATTCAAAAATTGCCTTACCCCACAAAAGTACATGAAATCCGATCATCCTTAGCCATGCCGATTTCTATCAGCGTTTCATTACGGAATTCTCCAAAATTGCACAACCCCTATGTCATCTTCTTCAGAAAGACGTGCCTTTCGATTTCGACAAGGCATGTAAGAGTGCATTCGATTCACCTCAAAGACTCTCTCATCTCTACTCCTATGATCCGAGCTCCCTACTAGGAGTTACCTTTTGAGGTCATGTGCGATGCCAGTAACCATGGTGTAGGAGTTGTGCTTGGGCAACGAGTCGAGCGTGCTTTACTTGTCATATACTACGCCTTCCGAACTTTTGATCCTACCTAACTAAATTAAACCACTATCGAGTAGGAGCTTCTAGCTGTTGTCTTCGCTTTGGAGAAATTTCGGCCTTATCTCTTAGGTACTAAGGTGGTTGTCTATTCCGACCATGCAACCTTAGAGTACTTAATGGCCAAAAAGGAAGCTAAACCCCTTCTCATTTGATGGATACTCTTGTTGCAAGAGTTTGATATCGAAATTAAAGACAAAAGTGGTGATGAAAATCTAATTGCTGACTCTCTCAACCGCATCAAGAAGGTGAAGAACCTGTTCTGCTTTGAGATGATTTTTCTGATGAACATCTCTCAGCCGTCTCTGACGAACTCCCTTGGTTCGCAGATTTAGTTAATTACCTCGTTACACGAGAGTATTCACCTTACCTTACACAAGCTTAAAAGGACAATCCAGAGCTATTCTTAACACTATGTTTGGGATGACCCATACTTGTGGAAGTTTTGCTCAAATCAAGTAATCCGTCGATGTGCCACCCAGACTGAGACACAATCTATCTTGGCATTCTATCATTCATACGCCTGCGACGACCATTTTGGTCCACGTAGGACAACTATGAAAGTCTTGGAGAGTGGGTTCTATTAGCCCACCATTTTTTACGACTCTTATCTATATGCCACGACTTATGCTAGATGTCAATCGACCGGTACCTTGGGTCACTGGGATCAAATGCCATTGACCTCGATCCAATTCTATGAAATCTTCGATGTTAGGGGATCGAATTCATGGGGCCATTTCAACCGTCACATGGTTTTGTTTATATCTTATTGGTGATGGACTGCATGTCCAAATGGGTGGAAGTTAAGGCCACCCGAACCAATGATTCATCAGTGGTATGAGATTTCTTAAAATCATGGATTTCTTTTTTTTTTTTTTTTATTTACTTTTGGAGCTCCACGTGCTTTGATTAGTGATCAAGGTACCCATTTTTGCAATCGTATGGTTAAAAATCTCTTGCATGAGTATAATGTTACACACCGTACGTCTATGGCCTACCAAGCGGATGTGTCAAATATAGAGATTAAATCCATTTTGAAAAAGACCGTAAATCCTTTGCGGAAGGACTGGAGTATGCGCCTTGACGACGCGGTATGGGCTTATCGAACGACGTATAAAACGCCAATCAAAATGTCACTTTATCGTTCGGACTTAGGTAAATCTTGCCATTTGCCGGTCGAGTTAGAGCATAAGTCATTATGGGCTGTCAATCAACTCAACATGGAACTCGATGCTGCTGGTAAAGAGAGAAAGTTGGAACTCAATGAATTGGAGGAGATCTGGAACGATGAATACGAGTCTGCTCGAATCTATAGAAATAAAATCAAGGCGTTCCACGATCGCAATCTATCTCGCAAAACTTTTGCTTCAGTCAAAAAGTCTTGCTTTATAATTCTAGGTTGACTCTCCATCCTGAAAAGTTAAGGTCACAATGGATCAGACCTTTTGTTGTTACTAATGTTTTTAGTAATGGTGCAGTTGAGATTAGGAGCATGGATATAGGGAAAGTTTTTACAGTGGATTAGCACCGACTGAAGCTGTTACTACGAATACTTCGCACAACATCAGATCGAGAATGAAACTCTAGCAGTTGTAGAGTACACTAATTGAAAGAGAGTTTGACTGAGTCGAGCCAACGACTTAAAAAAAAAACGCTATTGGGAGGCACCCCAAGCTTTTATCCTTTGTCTATTTGATTTCCTATTTTAGTATTCTTGTGGTATTCTCATCATTATTTCTTTGGTGACTTTATAAGTGTTGCGATCTCTGCGTAGCGCACCGGATTATGAGAGACCGATATCGCTCATGCGACTCATCACACTATTCTATACCCACGATTAGTCAAACTGGGATTTGGTAAGCTTACCCAATTTTATTTTGTTTACTTGTTATGCGTAGATATATGGATTAGTGTTTGTTTTATGCATGAACTTGTATCATTTCCTTATATATCTATCATGTTATTTCACCCTCCTACGTGTTTGTATGTGCACCTCTTGATTTGTTTTGAACCTCGAGGACAAGGTTCGGAATAAGTTTGGAGGTACTTTAAGATTTGTGGATTTCGTTGGATAAATTTCTTTGCGAAAGACCGCATTTGAGATCGTTTAAACTTTTCAATTATATGCGGTCATATACGGTTGAAGGATCGTAATGGTGGTGTTTAGTACCTCTTATTCTCTAATTTCTTTTCCCTTCATACTTCTCTTTCTCATTTTATTAAGAGTTGATACATTTTCATAAATGTATTTAGTATAGTTTTCATTACTATTATTGTTTAGAGTCACTCGAAACTTTATTTCATGCCTTTGGTTATGGATGAGTAAACTATGGTTGCCTCTTTGACTTGAAACTTAAGAAAAAATTAGGAGAAACACTCACTTTGGTCCGTAGCTCGACATTTTTATGGTTTCATATTAGGGACTTAATATGAGGGTTAAGCCTTGTACTGCATAACAAAAGGGCAGACGGTCAAAATTGTGCAAATGGAGAAATCAGATTTCTAGGGTGCTAGAACGAGAATGTAACCCACTCGAGGTGGAATTCCTATGACTATACCACTTTTGGGAAAATGATTTGGGTCATTTTGAATGAAAACCCTTAGCCTTAAGCCTACATAAAGTAATTTCCCTAGTTGACCCATTTTGAGCCAACCCAACCTTTATTTCTTTCATACCTAATGTTAAACCCATAGACATAGCCTGATATATTCCTTTACTTAGTTGGAAACTAGTCTTAGACTTGAAATCTTTAGAAAGAGACACGAGGAGAAAAAAAAATTGTTTATATACACAAAATAAGGGGAAAGTCATGATTAGAGAGTCTCACCGAAAACGATGTCCACAGGAAATGGAGCAAGGAGTTGAGTGGTTGGAAAAAGGTGAAGACTGCACATATTAAAAGAAAAATGAATTTAAGTTTAGTATAAGTCACTTTCATGTTATCAAAAAATCTTTTCATAGTTTAAATTTTAGCTTTTCAATGTTTTGAATTACCTTTATATAATTTCCTTGGTACCTTATCCTAGCCATGTTACAACCTATTTAAAGTCTTATTGATTCCCATTGGTGCTAAGTCTATAATAGTGGAGAGTGGGTTGCAGTTCTCGCCTATGGTACATTCTAGACGTTGATGCGTTATTTACGGAGATTGTAAACTTACATGCTTGAATGTGTAGACCATGAAAACTCATGAGTAATTGATAGTCTTTGTCTTGACCAAGTCTATGCCTTTAAAGTGTGACCTTAATTGTGTTTGAATTGCGATTATAGACATATCATAACTCCGAAATTTTTTGAGTGGCTAGTTAACTTGGCGACTTTGTAAACCAAATGAACTCCATGAACTTGAAATCGGGTATATGATTAGTTTAGTTAGTGCATAATATATTAGGAGTTTAGTTTACTTGTGTTTTGTCATTTACTCATTTACTCGGGACATGCAAAGTCCTAAGTTTGGGGGTATTTGATAAGTCGTTAATTATGTAATATTATTTAGGCTATTTATATTTTTATGGTTGAGTCTCCAAAATATTAGCCTAATTATCCTTATTTATTATTTTCAAGGTTAATGGGGTGCACGGTTGAGTCCGGGGCGAAAAAATATGCAAAATAGAGTATTTACATGCAGTGTGATCAGCTACCGTTTGATCTGCTTCGAGATGTGTGTTGTTAAGATGATGAAGATATGATTTGCAACGAGGAGACGCAGCAAACAGACACAAAATCACACAGGGTCTTCACAGTTTTTCGATCAAGCCTCGAGATCGGTACAAAGATCAAAATCAGATGAGAAATAGCTTCTGATCTTCCTCGAGATCCATGCAGCATGATCTCCTAGATGTTCACCGAATCTCCCATGCGTTATCTTCTCGATCCAACCACCATCGATGATCCTCGAGATGCGTACTTGTGTTGTCTTCCATGAATTCATCGATTCTTGAGTGCATTCTTCTCACTTCGACTGCCGTGTATTGACCTCGAGATATGCATCAGTACGTTCTCCCACATCTTCGCACGTCTTTCTCCCACGCTTCTCTCGTCACAACGCTTGCCACGTGCCACATTAACATGCAGCAGCGCTTCCTCCAATCACCGGTTCACACGTGTCTCGAACCTGCAACAAAGCCACAACACCCACCAGATTTTCCTTGACGCATGTGTCACTAATAAACCCACAAATTAATTTCTCTCTTTTCCAGAGAGCAAATTAAGTGGTTTGATATAACTATGACTTAAGGTTTTTATGGAGAACACTCTTCTACGCATTATTCTATTCTCTCTACATCTTTGTAGACAATTGTGATCTTTTTTTCTTTAATATTTTAATGGAGTCATTCATCAACATGTCCGGCTAACTTTATCAATCTAGATCGGAGGTGGAGCAAACTAGTCTTTTGGCATAAAACCTATGTAAGTATTTTATTCCATTTGTTTATGATTGATTAATTAGGTTTAAGTTTAGATTTAAACCCTCATTCTTTTGCTAGTGAGTCGTAAGTATCCGTCCTTATGCAATAAGACCACACAAGTGGCAATTGACCATACTAGTTGATTCACCCCATTTGGGATTGGTCAAATATCTTAGAGATCCAGGCTAAATCGAATACACTAGTGATCCAATTGTCTAGGTGTAGTGCCTTCACAAAACCCATTGCAGCCATCGTGTTAAATCCAATTCACTTAAGTATAGGGTTATATGTTTTTGGCTAGAGAACTAGTCATTGTCGTACTTTGACTACAAAGATTGGAAAGTGCGAGGGCTCGCGTACGTTACCGGATCTATAGCTACTCTAAATTACCTTTGAAATGCATGTCTTATATAAATCGACGACCATAGGGTTGATTATGCCAATTGAGGAAGTTTGTGATATCGAGGGTTTAGGTTACTTTTCTTGATTGATTTCCTTACATAGTATTTTTATTCCTTTGTTTTGGAGAACTTTTGACAATACTTTTGCAAAACCTCGATTTACTTTTTTGTTCATTAGCCTAAGTTAGAAACTTAGTCTTTATGGATCGACCACGTGCTTGCCACTGTTGCAGTTCTTGTAGTATTTGGTAATCTCGACGAGATTTTATATATTTTGACGCATTCGACACATGTCAATCAACGTCTAACATGTGCATCGCTAGGATCGATCAGCAAAATTCTAACATTATCACCAATCTCAACAACATTAGTTTGATCAGGTAGATCCTCTTGTAAGACAATTTGTTGTGTAGACGCATTGTCCACGTTTTCAACTAAGTTGTGTTCATCGATAAACCTCAATTTAAGCCTACAAATAGCTAAGCATTCATTTTGCGTACTTCTTATATTTGGGTATGGAAGAAAATACACTGGAGTTGCCTGCATGGATAATACGAATGGCTCGTACTTATTAAATCGACGAGATCGATGAACATCGACGATATTTAAGGAGCGGTGAACCCTTGTACCGGCATTGTGCGTGGGTCAATCCATTCACACTTAAACATCACTATATGTAAGGACCCAACATATTCGACTTGTATCACTTCATATAGTTCACCGTAGAAGTCACTATCACATTCTTCATAATTGGTGCCCTTAACGCATACCCCACTACTATGTGTTACGGTGTGAAACTTATAGCCATTAACAAGGTATGCGTGGCACTCAGTGCAAAGTCGGCCAAACCGTACGAAATGTTTACAAGTGTTTCATCTTCAATATTGTCTTTCGCTTGCCTAAAGAGTTTTAAGATTATTTAGATTTTCACGTACATCTCCAATTAAATGAATTGTATTAATATGATTTTTGTAGATGATGTACGTATTTTTGGAACCAATTGGCGAATTGCTTCTCAAGTTGTTCATCGATATCAAACTTTGTGATATTCAATCGATTGGCACGCAATTTTGATATGAACATCCTAACATTGAAAAAAGAAATCAAAGTTGAATGACAAGAAACCAATAATGGTTATTAAAGTATTGGTATAAAAGTTGTCAATTGTCACTTCTTTATTGCTTATCTCATGAAAGGGTCAACTTCCGGACAATTTAATAACACATATGTGTGCACATCACACTCAACTTCTGTGAGGTATCGCCTTTTTTCTTTCCCAAATGCACGACCTAGGTGTGTGAAAATTGAGAAGTTTCCTCTAAAATTCTCAGTAGGGCCAACTCCACCATCGTAATTGCAAGGCACACGATGTGCTTATGTGGTCCTCGAAATAATAGGAACAAAACACGGTTGTCTCTTCTACTAAATACGTATTACAAAGTGAGCCATCGACCTTTGCCTTATTCTTAACATTATTTTTCAAATGCTTCAAATACCAACATTTATTAGGTTAACCTAGTTATATATATATATATATTATATATATATATCTTGGACTAATCTTAATTCATACGACAAATATGGATGGACATATCTATAATTGATTACCTCTCGAAAGGGTACATCCATCAAAATTGCACTGGACCAACAAGCATAGCCTCATACGCCAAATGGATAAAGAGATGCTCCATGGAGTCAAAAAAACTTGGCAGGAAGATTTTTTTAACTAGCACAATATCTTAAGTATGTTTTCATGCATAATCATCAGGCTCTCAATATGTACACTACGAGCAGTTAAATCTCAAAAGAAAGTGCATAATTCGCTGATTGCAATCCATATATCTTCTTCTAAAAGCTCCCAAAAAAAAATCGACACTAACCTTTGCATGAAGACGTAACAATCGTGGCTTTTCATCCCAAACATATTCAACTTTCTGAAATTTATGCAATGACCAATATTTGACGCATAAGCGCTCTCTAGACTTTGAGTTATCTTTGGTCTTTCCAGACACACTTATGATTGTATAAAAAATGTTATCGAAAACATTTTTTCCTATGTGCATTACGTCTAAATTGTGTTTAACAAGGTTTGTCTTCCAATACGGTAAGTCCCACAGTATGCTTCATTTTTTTCACCCACTCGTCTTTAACACTTCGGCGTTTTTAACATCCGATCCAATTTCGGTGACATTCATCAACCCTAAAGCTTCAATTTCATGAAGAATATCTTCACATGATTTCAAGGGCAGTGGTTTATCTGCTACTGTTCTACCTAAACAAAAGCTTAACTCGTCATTCCTCTCCTTTACAGATCGCGACAAAAATCATCGATGACAATCGAACCAGGACGTTTTCTCGCTATTCCGCAACTAAGAAGCGTTGGTATCATCCATGCAATAAGGGCAAGATGTCCTGCCGTGTGTGCTCGATCCTAACAACATGTTGTAAGCTAGAAAGTCGTTGACAGTCCATAAAAGTGTCACCCGCATTTGAAAGCTTGACTTAGTCGATACATCGTAGGTAAATATACTCTCAAATACCACAAACTTTGTAACTCTTTCACCAAAGGTTGGAGAAACACATCAATTCTTTACGATGGATTCATCAGTCTAGGCACTATCACTATTAAAAACATCACCTCTTTCTTCATGCACAACGACGGAGGCAAGTTGTATGATGTTAAAATTACCCGTCACGATGAGTACAGTATGCCAAACATTCCGAATGGTTGGAACCCATTCATACATAACTCAAGTCGAACGTTACGAATCTCGAAACTGAATTCAGGGTTCACTTCATTGAAACGATTTCAAGCAATAGAATTGGAGCAATGTTGCATAATTCTGTCCTTTCTGACATGCTCTACATGCCAACGCATGTGTTTTGTCGTATCCTCCAATGCAAATAAATGTTGTAACCGATGTGCCAAAGGAAAGTAGATCATTGTGTTGCGAGACCGCACCTTGCGAGTACTTGCGTTGGACCGAGAATCATTCATTCCCCTTTGATTAAAATATCTAGGTTCTCAGTAAAACTTACAAGTTGTTAGCTCGGAGTCGGACCCTCATTAGAGCATACACAATCGAGTACAACAATCGATTTGCTTTATTGGCAAGCCCACCCTGTGCATTAAACGTTTAGAGCTATAAAAACTATCTAACAAATAATTGTCTTCAAGCAACATCTCTTTACAAACTTGCAAGATTTCGTCGTATCCTTGCTCAAAGATATGATGATTTGTCTTAATTGTCAACGAATGAGCCATTGCTGAGAGTTTCGTCATCTTTTCACACCCCGACCACAATTGCTCATTGGTTGCGTCAATCATATCGAATAACCTTTGGGATTCAGGATTCGGTTCCTCTTCACAATTCCAATCGAAACTTGGTCTGCATGGTCTTATACCATATGATGATATGAAGTCAAATAATTGTCGCTCGAATCATCATTTGGGCCTTCCACATTGTTTGTTAGTTCTTCCTCCCCGTGTTCGGTCCAACGATAATATTCGAGAACAAATCCTTGACTCACTAGATGAAACTATATTGTATCTACGTCGTGGAATATTGAATTGCGACATTTCGTGAGAGTGCAGGGACACCGAATCTTCCCTTCCATGTGGAAAGTGGTGCAATGGTTGGCATACTGTATAAACTCCTTCACGCCAGTCCTGAACTCCATTCAAATGTAAGCACCGTCAAGGCAATTGTATATCCATTCTCGAAATAGAGACATCGCTCTATCGTCTAAACCCTAAAGTAGCCTAAGGAAGAAAAAACTAAATAAATATATGATCTAGTCGAATTGTAAACATAACTAGCCTATTGTTGTTGCATTTGCATGTACCTTAATATTCAAGTGGTTCTACGTACATTATGCAAGTATATCGAGTTTATTGCATTTACACGTACCTAGCTTTAGAAAAAGTTGTGATAAGTGTTGTAAAAGCTAGCGTTTCTATCTTTCAATCAATTATTTCATTTCAAACTATATTATATTTGATTATTGCGTATAATATATATTGCATACTATTAATAAGACTTATATCAAATATTATTTGTAATTTAATACTTATTAATGTTTGAAAGAGTTTTGAAGTAATATATTAGTATAATTTTCAAACGGTAGTATAATTTCAATAAATAGTATAACTATTTTTCCCTATATGGTTAAGAGGATTAAAAAGGAAATCTTAGGTCAAGATGATATTTATCTACATATAGTATAATTTATTGACTTCTACTTTCTTTTATGAATATTTTTTTTGTGATCAAATTTTGAAGTAATATATTATAATTAGTTTTTTTTTAACTTTTTAAAATATTAATAAATTTTTTTTAACTCTACCTACTACAACTAAGGCTTATATCAAATATTACACTCATAAATTCTTTAAAAAATATATTTAAACTTTTTTTTACCTTTACTACAAAAGCCACAGCTTATAACGAATTTTTTTTATTATTTTTACATTTTTTATTTCTATACAAATTAACGTTAAGGTTTTTATCAATAAGCTTTGATTACCTATATATTATTGTATTAATTTTTGTTAATTGAATTTTTTTAAAAGTGTATGTGTATTTTTATAATTCACCTAATTATATAATAAAATTAATTAAAAAAATATTTAACTGCCTTATTATATGTCTAGATGTTATATATATATATATATAATTAATTCTTTTAAGATTTCCATCATTAATTTTCAACAAAGTATAGATATGTATTTTCATTAGCTTTCAATATACATTTGTATTAATTTAAATACTCTACAAAATGAACAATCATTATAAACATACATGATATGCATATATAGAAATATGTACAAATTAAATAATTGCCAATTAACTCAATTAAAGAAATACTTTTTTTGGAGGCAACAAAAAAAAAAAAAAAAAAAGTAAATACTACATTACATTATACACATCACACAAAATACTACATATAAATGTTTTTAACTTTTTGACAACAACATAATTATATAAATAATTACATAAATCTTTTTAGGTAAAAAAAACAATACATTAAAAATATGTTTTTTGGTAAAAAAATATCATTCTTATTTAAAACAGTTTTATTTTTTGTGATGAAATAAATTAATAATTTATTTAATATTAACTTTTATGAAAGAAAACATATTACTTAGTACAAAAAGAAATTTTAAAAAATCAAACCAAAATCAACAAACAAACTTTATTTACAAAAAAAAAAAATTGTGTAAGTTCACCTAAACATGGAGATTGCAGCAGTCAGGCGGGGTGGAGGGCGACACCGGATGGCACGCTAGGGGCGACGGAAGCCCTAAAACAGAGAAATCCATTTAATCATCATTTCAACAATATACCCTAAAAATTAAACAAAATCCCAACCAAGATCATCCATTAACTCAAAAAAAAATTAATCAAACCCTAAAACTTACAGCGGGATCGACACCGGTGGCAGTAACGTCATCTTGGGGAAGCAGGAGGCGGGATAAAGCAAGAGACCGGGGGAACCAGGACACCGAACGGAGTGGGGAGGGACCAGGAGACGAGACGTGGGGGACCAGGAGATCGAACGAGGGGGAGGGGGTGGGACTAGGAGACTGGGAGACGAAGGGGGAGCAACTGACGCCAGGAGAGGGGGACCAGGAGACGGAACGCGGGCCGGAGGGGAGGGGAGGAACCAGGGGACCGAGAGGGAGGGGTGGGAAGCAGATGACGCCGGGGGAAGTAAGTGACGCCGGGATGGGGAAGCAGGTGACGGCGGGGAGGGGGAACCAGGTGACGGATGCGCGGGGAGGGGGAGAAGTGGAGAGGAGACGAGGGGCACTTTCATTTGGGTTTTTTTTTTGAGAAAGAAGGGTTAGGGTAGATGAGTTAATGCGTGGAAAGAAGGTATTCAGTGACGTGATTAGTGATGGTCTAATCCTGTCGCTAGTTGCCATGTGTCTCTCCCCTGCTGCCATGTTGGTGGGGACTTACGGTGGGAAACATTCCCGCCTAGAAATTGGTAAATATCGTCATTGACCGTTGCTAAAGGGTCGACCCGGTTAAACAACAACTCCGTTCCAAATTCGTCGCTAACTAGTGACGGGGCATATCTTATCCGCAAATTCGTCGCTAACTAGTGACGGGGGCTAACTAGTGACGGGGGCATATCTTATCCGCAAATTCGTCGCTAACTAGTGACGGGGCATATCTTATCGCTAAATTTCGTTGCAAATTTGACATTTTTTGTAGTGGATGTCAGGCAAGTAAATTCATACATTGACTTGTATTCCTACGAATGTTAGTCTAAATAGATGGGGACATGCAATTGCATTTCCAAATAAATCAACGAATATTTATAACAACGTGAATCCATCCGTTCCATTAGTTCATGGAATGATGATATATTTAATTATCTTACTACTAATAGATTATCACCCTATTTGACAAGAACCCAATGATTCTAAACATTATTTATGGGATGAACCTTATTTATGGAAATTATGTTCTGACCAAAGCATTCGAAGATGTATTCCACAATCAGAGATACAATCTATTATGGCTCATTGATATACTTATGCTTGTGGATGACATTTTGGTCCACGTCGTACTACCCATAAGATATTGGACACATGATTATTTTTGCCTACCTTATTCCATGATTGTTATGCCTATACAAAAACTTCTTCAAATTGTCAAAGAACCGAAAATCTAGGATGTAAGAATCAAATGCCTTTATTTCCTACAATTTTTGTGAAGTATTTGATGTATGGAGAATATATTTTTGTCACAACCTAAATAGCTAATCTTAGTTTAATGTGTTAATCAGGATCAAATGACCCGTGACGTGGGACCCGCAGCGGATTCGTGTCATTAATGAGGCTAAGTGGTCGAGGTAAATGTTATATTTGTGGTGATGTATGCTTAGTGTATTGTATATGTGTAGACTATTAAGTCATGCTTACGTGTTGATAGGTGTCGAGGCGTGAGTAGAGACTTGTCTCGATAAGCGTGCCGACGTGGGACCGAGGTAAAGAGTGATAAGGTAAGTTGGTACAAGCTTTTATATGATTTTATTAAGTGAGTTATATGGATTATGGTTGATTAGGTGTGATATACCTAAGTTAGTAAGTTAAAAATAAGCCACTTGATATGTCTCGAGACACGAGTGGACATGCTTCAACACCAATGGAGTTATGGTTTGGTGTCACTTACGCATGAACTGGTGGGACATGTGTGTGTATGAGGTTCACTTGTTACGTCTCGAGATAAGTGTGCACAAATGATCAAGGGCTTTCATTCAACCATATCCAATTCAACTATATAAAGCATATGATTAACGAAAGCACCTCACACTTTCTCATTCAATTGCTTAGTTGAGAAGCAAAATTGCTAGAGAAGTGAAGAGCTGCTGGGGAAGAAGAAAATAAGCAAACCAGTGGAGTTGGTGAAGAAAAGATCAAGTTCAGCTAGTATTCATCAAGCTAGTCTCTACTCTATTAACATAGCTTAAATCCATGAATTCATGTATTTGATGTTGTGGGTTGGTTATTTATGTTGTAAATGGTGTCTTGGAGCTCTAGAGGTGTGTATGAAGGTTCCCAAGACATAAGCATAGCCTATGTGTTGATAAAATTCAGAATTCAGATTGCACAATTCTGAGTTTTACTGCACATAACGCGCTAGATATGAGATCTAGCGCGCTAATCACTAATATTGATTCGCACGCTAGATAAGGCTGGATAACGCGCTAAGTTGAAAATTAGCGCGCTAATTTTCTGAATTAGCGTTCAAATTTCTGTGACAGCACAAAAATCAACAATTTTCAAAGATGGCTTAAACAATATAAATGGTTCTAAAACACTAAGTAGAGGTCCAAACACACTAAAAAACATCTAATGTGATGTCATGAACCTAAGGAATTGTTTTAAGAGCTCAAATACGAGTTTTGAGGTGTTGAGAGGCTGGAGTAGCATAGGAAATTGCGTATGTATGTAAGTAAACTGAGTGAGATATTTCTTTACATTTCATTCCTATTGGATTATTCATTCTCAGTCATTTGGACTGAATTGCATTTGTACTTCGTATGCCATGACTTGTTTTCATTTCTCATTACATGAGGTTGTTTCATGGCATAGTTTGTTGATAAAATGATTTCATTGACTCCAATTCATGTGCTATGTCATTATTGACTGTTATTACTAGTAGTCAGTGAAATAACATGCTATTAGGTAGTTTTTACATAGTGTTGTGAATCTATATCCTTTGTGGATTAGTTATGCAATTGTATTTGTTGGATTCCGATGTCGTGTTGTTCTTGAATATGAAATTGGTTTTTGTATCTAGGGTCATTTTATGATAGAAATCCGTCTAACATACGGGGGTTACTAGACTTTCCAAGGTGATCGGGATTTCTCCACTATCTTGTGCAACACACGGGGTATGGGACTTAGGGTTGTTGGCAACCATAACTTGGGTGAGTTCACGAGTTGTAAGACTCGGGGTTGTTGGCAATTATACATCTCAGTGACTGACATTTGGGATAATTATAAAGGCGTATTGTACCGTGTAAGTACGACCTTCAAAAGAGATGTAGAGCACATCTCCGTCCATATATAGTGGAAATGTTGATGTGATAAAGATCACGGCCGACCAACCGTAGGTCATTACTACTTAGCCTAGTGTCAGTTTCATTCTGTTTAACTAAAGTATCTCTTTGCATGATAATCTTTCAGCATAGTTGATATTATTATTATGCTTTTTGATACTTGTTGCATAATTGGGAATGTGAATAAATGTCTCTTAGTATTACTTTCTATTTTCAAGTACTCACCATTTAGTTTTGACGGTGGGTGCAGATCCATCGAGTAGCAAGTCAGGCAAAGAGAAGATCGACGACTACCTCTGAGCCAGTGGAGTGCTGCTACATCATATTTTATAGGTTTTGTTTTGATGTATTACTTTCATATGTATATGATATTCTTTTGAGGGTTGTATATTATGGGATGAGTGATAGGTACCTTG
Source organism: Stephania cephalantha (assembly GCA_039657325.1). Taxonomy (NCBI): domain Eukaryota; kingdom Viridiplantae; phylum Streptophyta; class Magnoliopsida; order Ranunculales; family Menispermaceae; genus Stephania; species Stephania cephalantha. Next base: position 23,731,183 of record CM077576.1, read on the forward strand.
ATCAGATACATGTTGTTATATATCGCCGTTTCATTATATATACGTACGTGATCTCTATTTCCTGGTTTTTCCACAAAGGTTAGGCTATATGTTATAAGTTTCCGCTAACTGAATTGTTAAGACTTCCGCTGAATAACTTTTAAGTTAGAAAATTTTAATTAACTTTGATTTATGAATTTACATAGGATAGGTATATGTTTCTATCAATTTTAACAATGAATAATTGATAGGTAATAAGGTTTTGGAAGAGGCTGACTAATTCCTTGTTAGGCCCCTATATGGTGAGGTTAGGGCTTAATAAAGGGATTAGGTCGGGCAATGCCCTAATTTGAGAAGGGGTCATCACAGTTGGTATCAGAGCCATGTTCTCATTAAGTAAAACATAAAACGTGAATAAAAACCCAAACCTTAGATGTGGAAACCAGATGATCCTTGCCTAGAAACTATTAGTTAGGAAGTGAGTGAAAGTGAGATGGGGATTTCTTAAATATACATGTTAATTTTCTATTTGTATATATGCGTTATCTACGTAGTAACTGATTCGCGTTCGCTATCAACTTGCAGATATCGATGACGGATTCACGCGATAGTGGGGACGCATGTGCGAGTGGTAGCCAACCTTCTATACCATCAGCAGATAATTTTTAGAGGCTATCTGATCGAGTAGCTGCTTAGGGTTCAACAATTAGCAAAGTTCATCGCCATGATGACTGCACATTTCGCTCCACCAACACATACATCAGCCCCTACTACTACGACTACATCTACGTTGCCGATAGCAGTGCTGATAGTGCAGGATGTACTGGTGATAGCAGTTCCAACCATAGAGACAGTCTTTACACCGTCTTTTACCCTTCTATCTTCTAGCGCGTTGGTAGATGTTTAGTTGGTGAAGGATTTCATCAGACTGAAACCAGTTTATTTTGATGGCCAGAGAGACTTTGAGAAGATCGAGAAGTGGGTTTTGTCTCAAGAGAAGTTACATCGAGTCTTGAGTATTGACGACAGACTCCGAGCTAAGATTTTGTCGTACACTCTACAGCGAGATGCCGATGTTTGGTGGCGTGCGTCGATAGCTTCCGAGGGAGAGTTTGAGTCATGGGATGCCTTCAAGAGGAAGTTTTATCAAGTACTTCCTACCTGCAGTGATGAAGCGATTGAGGAAGAAGTTTATGAATCTGAGACAGGGAGCTGACGAGTCAGATATGAGCTATAGAGACAGATACGACTATTTGAGGCAGTTCACTGGACACTTAGTGAGAGGGGATTCTGATGATGTATATCATTTCGGAGATGGACTGTAGCCTGACATTGGATTTTATGTGGTCAGTTCAGGTGCTAGGACATTGGGGGAGATTTATGAGCGTAAACTCTCACACGAAACTTATTATTTGGGCAGAGTTGCTAATGAGACATCGCTAGTACCAGCATTGACAGCTGATCATGTTACGGATTATGAGAGGAAGAGACAGAGGGGCAAATGACCAATGAGATGGGATAGAGGTTCCCAGAGTGCAGGGATATCCGCAACAGTTGTACCATATGTATCATTTCCTACGCCTTTGCAGACCATTGTTGGTAGACCTCCCTTACCACCACCAGTTAGACCTGTATTGCCAGCTCCTACTACTACTACCACTACTACTATTACTTTGCCAGCTCCACCAGTACCACGTCAGCAGCAGTAGGGTGGTAGAGGCCAAGGTAGAGGTAGAGGACGAGATAGTTCCAGACAGGGGCAGAGACAAGCACATACCCAGGATCAGGTTCGGGTCAGCGTAGACCAATCACTTGTTATAGGTGTGGTCAAGTGGGATACGTAATTCGAGACTGTTCATAGCCAGCAACCGTTATACCATCACAAAGTCGAGAGGGTGTATATATGATTGCACAACCTGATGCAGATGCCACGCGGAGACTCATTGATGGTATGGTTTCTATTTATGGTAGACAGTTGTATGTTTTGTTTGATTCACGTTCTATAGTATCTTTCATTGTTGGTCACATGTTAGGCATCTTAGGGTTATCACCGGTTATAGTTGGCGTACATTTGATTTTGAGTACAACAGCAGCTGGGGATAATGTTACCCTAATTTTCTTGTTGAGAGAAGTCCATTACAGATATGTGGAGTAAAGTTACCTGCAGACTTCAGGGTGCTCGAGTTCTTAGTCTTCGACACGTTAGGAATGGATTGGCTAGTAGCGTATCACGCTCATATCGACTGTTTCAGTAAGACAGTGATATTTGAGATCCCAGGGCGTCCGATGTTTACGTATAATGGTAGTACACCGAGAGCCGAGGGCACTCGAGTTTGACTTGTAACTAGTGGAGAGATGGAGACTTTAGTGTCGTTATACACCATAGTAGAGAGTCAGTGACCTAGACTGGCAGAGATACCGGTTGTGTGTGAGTTTTCGAATGTGTTTTCAGAAGACTTACCTGGTTTACCACCACCGAGGGAGATATATTTCATTATTGAGTTGGTACCAGGCGCTAGACCGATTTCTATACCACCGTACCACATGGCTCCATGAGAGTTGAAGGAGTTGAGGAGTCGGTTGCAGGATTTAGGAGAGAAGGGATTCATAACACCTTCTATGTAACCATGAGGAGCACCAGTCCTATTTGTGAAGAAGAAGGACGGTACATTGAGACTGTGTATCGATTATAGACAGTTGAACAAGGTCACAGTCAAAAACAAGTATCTCTTACTACGAATTGATGATTTATTTGATCAGCTGAGAGGAACGCATTTTTTCTCTAAGATAGACTAGCGATCAGGGTATCATCAGCTTAGGATCAGGGATGAAGATATGTCCATGACATAATTTAGCACAAGGTATGGACACTATCAGTTCTCAATCATGCCATTTGGTTTGACTAATGCTCCTGCCATGTTTATGGATTTGATGCACCGGGTGATGAGACCATTTCTTGATCACTTCGTGATTGTTTTCATTGATGATATATTGATATACTCGAGGACACGAGAACATCACAAGCAACACCTCGGGGAGACGTTGCAGACTTTGAGGGAGCATAGACTTTATGCCAATCAGTAAATGTGAATTTTGGTTGTCAAGGGTCAAATTTTTAGGACATGTTGTTGGAGCAAGGCATTGCTGTTGATCCATCCAAGATTCAGGCTATTATGGATTGGCCAGCACCAACATCAGTTACAGAGATTAGGAGTTTTATGGGGTTAGCAGATATTATAGCAGGTTCTTGAAGGATTTTTCGACGATCGCTTCACCGATGACCAGATTGACCCAGAAAGACGTGAGGTTTCATTAGTCTGAGGAATGCGAGGAGGCATTTACTCAATTGAAGAGATTGTTGACTACCGCATAGTGCTGATATTAGTAGAGGGGATTCCTGGTATACCCAGATGCTTCTCATACGGGTCTAGGTTGTGTGTTGATGCAGGATAGAGGCACAGTGGCATATGCATCAAGACAACTGAAGATACATGAGAAGAATTATCCAACTCATGACTTGGAGTTGGCAGCGACAATATTTGCTTTGAAGATATGGAGACGTCATTTGTATGAAGAGATATTCACTTTCTATACTGACCACGAGAGTTTGAAATACCTCTTCATACAGAAAGAGCTGAATATGAGACAACGCCGATGGTTGGAATTTCTGAAAGACTACGACTTTTCTTTAGAATATCACCCAAGAAAAGCTAACGTAGTTGTAGATGCGCTGAGTAGGATGCCAGTTAGAGATGCCGAGGTTGTTAGATGTCATATGATGTTTGAGTATGGATTACTCGAGGCATCAACAATGATGACTCAGTCAGATATTCCTATTGACACTCGGGTAATGATTTGTGCACAGATGAGGCTTCTGATAGTGTCTACTCAAAGAGTGTCAAAGGGTTAGAGAGTTAACATGCTATACCCGAGATTTAATGAGTTGGCCCAGAGTATGGATTGTATTGACTAGAGTGAGACGGCGGATCAGTGTCTCAGATTTAGAGGCAGATTGTGGATACTGGCAGTAGCAGAGCTGAAAGAAGAGATTCTTTAGGAATCACACAGTTCCTGGTTCACTATTCATCTAGGAAGGACCAAGATGTACCATGCCATAAAGAGACATTTTTGGTGACCTGGGATGAAAGCGGACGTATCGGAGTTTATCAAGAATTGTGGGATCTGCCAACAGGTGAAGGCAGAGCATCGTAGACCTAAAGGATTATTGCAACCGCTTCCCATTCCACGATGGAAGTGGGAAGATATTGCCATGGATTTCGTAAGAGGATTGCCGAGGACTGTTCGTCGACACGATTATATCTGGGTGATTGTGGATAGATTGACGAAATCTACACATTTCATACCAGTTGCAGCTCATTACATATTTGACCAATTGAGTGTATTGTTCGAGATAGAGATTATTAGGCTGCATAAGGTACCATTGACTATTACATCAAATAAAAATGTTATGTATACGTCCAGGATGTGCGGAGTATGCAGGATTAGTATGGTACGCGCCTACGATTTAGCACAACCTTTCACCCTTTGACTGATGGGCAGACTGTGAGAGGCTGATTTAGACTCTCGAGGATGTGCTCAGGGCTTGTGTACTTGAGTTTGGCGGATCTTGGGAGGAGTACCTACCGTTGTGTGAGTTTTCATACAACAACAGTTATCAGGCTAGCATTAAAATGGCGCCATTCGAGGCATTATATGGCAGACCGTGTCACTCACCATCTTGTTGGGCTGAGCTAGAGGATCGGGACATTATAGGGTCTGAAATTGTTGTCGATCACACAGAGAAGGTACAATAGATTTGCTTGAGGCTTAAGGGAGCCCAGGAGAGACAAAAGAAGTGTGCAGATACGTATCGCAACGATCGCACGTATGACGATGAAGCTTTAGTGTATCTAAAGGTTTCTCCTCGTAAGGGTCTTCATAGATTTGGTTTGAAAGGCAAGTTAGCACCGAGGTTCATCGGGCCTTTCAAGATCAAGAAACGGGTAGGAAATGTTGCTTATGAAGTGGATTTACCTCCACAAATGTCGGGGATTCATCCAGTATTTCATATTTCTATGCTTTGACTAGCCAAGTCGAAGGCAGGCGAGAGGCGACAAAGTGGACTTAAGTCAGATTGAATTGAGTGAGGATATATCATATGAAGAGCAGCCAGTACAGATCCTAGACAGAGGGTACAACAGTTGAGAGGCAAGTCTATCTCGAAAGTGTTAGTCAAGTGGCAGTTTCATGGAGATTCGAACTCACTTGGGAACGGGAAGACTATATGCGCGATAGATTTTCGTACCTCTTCGAGTGAGGTATAGTTTTAGGTTAATTTTAATTTCGAGGACGAGATTTCCATTAGTTGGGAAGTATTGTCACAACCCAAATAGCTAATATTAGTTTAATGTGTTAATCAGGATCAAATGACCCATGACATGGGACCCGCAGCGAGATTCGTGTTATTACCAAGGCTAGGTGGCCAAGGTAAATGTTATATTTGTGGTGATGTGTGCTTAGTGTATTGTATATGTGTAGACAACTAAGTCGTGCTTACGTGTTGATAGGTGTTGAGACGTGAGTAGGGACTTGTCTCGATAAGCGTGTCGATGTGGGACCGAGGTAAAGAGTGATAAGGTAAGTTGGTACAAGCTTTATATGCTTTTATTAAGTGAGTTATATGGATTATGGTTGATTAGGTGTGATACACCTAAGTTAGTAAGTTAAAACATAAGCAACTTGATATGTCTCGAGACACGAGTTGACATGCTTCAACACTAATGGAGTTATGGTTTGGTGTCACTTACGCATGAACTGATGGGACATGTGTGTGTAGGAGGTCCACTTTTTACGTCTTGATATAAGTGTGCACAAATGATCAAGTGCTATCATTCAACCATATCCAATTCAACTATATAAAGCTTATGATTAACAAAAGCACCTAACACTTTCTCGTTCAATTGCTTAGTTGAGAAGCAAAATTGCTGGAGAAGTGAATAGCTGCTGGGAAGAAGAAGATCAACAAACCAGTGGAGTTGGTGAAGAAAAGATCAAGTTCAGCTAGTATTCATCAAGCTAGGTAACTTCTCTACTCCATTAACATAGCTCAAATCCATGAATTCATGTATTTGATGTTGTGGGTTGGTTATTTATGTTGTAAATGGTGTCTTAGAACTCTAGAGGTGTGTATGAGGGTTCCCAAGGCATAAGCATAGCCTTTGTGTTGATAAAATTCAGAATTCAGATTGCACAATTTCTGGGTTTTACTGCACATAACGCGCTAGGTATGAGATTTAGCGCGCTAAGTTGAACATTAGCGTGCTAATTTTTTGTGACAGCACAAAAATCAACAATTTTCAAAAATGGCTTAAACACTATAAATGGTTATAAAACACTAAGTAGAGGTCCAAACACACTCAAAAAGTCTAATGTGATGTCAGGAACCTAAGGAGTTGTTTTGGGAGCTTAAACACGAGTTTCGAGGCATTGGGAGGCCGAAGTAGCATAAGAAATTGCGTGTGTATGTAAGTAAACTGAGTGAGATATTTCTTTACATTTCATTCCTATTGGATTATTCGTTTTCAGTCATTTGGACTGAATTGCATTTATACTATGTATGCCATGACTTGTTTTCATTTCTCATTACATGAGGTTGTTTCATGGCATAGTTTGTTGATAAAATGATTTCATTGACTCCAATTCATGTGCTATGTCATTATTGACTGTTATTACTAGTAGTCAGTGAAATAACATGCTATTAGGTAGTTTTTACATAGTATTGTGAATCTATATCCTTTGTGCATTAGTTATGCAATTGTATTTGTTGGGTTTCAATGTTGTGTTGTTCTTGAATACGAAAGTGGTTCTTGTATCTAGGGTCATGTTATGATAGAAATCCGTATGACATACGGGGGTTACTAGACTTTCCTGGGTGATCGGGATTTCTCCACTATCTTTCGCAACACACGGGGTATGTGACTCGGGGTTATTGGCAAACATAACTTGGGTGACTTCACGAGTTGTAAGACTCGCGGTTGTTGGCAAGTATACATCCCAGCGACTTATATTTGGGATAATTAAAAAGGCGTATTGTACCGTGTAAGTACGATTTTCAAAAGGGATATAGAGCACAACTCCGTCCATATATAGTGGAAAGGCTGATGTGATGAAGATCACATTACTATTTTGCTTAGTGTAAGTACGACTTTCCAGGGTGATCGGGATTTCTCCACTATCATTACTACTTAGCCTAGTGTCAGTTTCATTATGTTTAACTAAAGTATCTCTTTGCATGATAATCTTTCAACATAGTTGCTATTATTATTATGTTTTTTGATACTTGTTTCATAATTAGGAATATGAATAAATGTCTCTCAGTATTACTTTCTATTTTCAAGTACTCACCGTCTAGTTTGTGACGGTGGGTGCAGATCCATCGAGTAGCAGGCCAGGCAAAGAGAAGATCGACGACTACCTTTGAGCCAATGGAGTGCTGCTACACCAGATTTTGTAGGTTTTGTTTTGATGTATTACTTTCATATGTATATGATATTCTATTGAGGGTTGTATATTATGGGATGTGTGATAGGTACCTTGACCAGATACATGTTGTTATATATATATTGTCGTTTCATTATATATTCACATGTGATCTTTATTTCCTAGTTTTTCCACAAAGGTTAGGCTATATGTTATAAGTTTTCGCTAACTGAATTATTAAGACTTTCGCCGAATAGCTTTTAAGTTAGAAAATTTTAATTAACTCTGATTTATGAATTTACATAGGATAGGTATATGTTTATATCTATTTGAACAATGAATAATTGATAGGTAATAAGGTTTTAAAAAATGCTGACTAATTCCTTGTTAGGCCCTTATAGTGAGGTTGGGCTTAATAAAGGGATTAGGCCGAGCGGTGCCCTAATTTGAGAAGGGTCATCATTATTTTATGGGACATTTTCCACCGTCTAATGGAAATATTTATATTTTACTAGTTGCAGATTATGTGTCGAAGTGGGTAGAAGGAAAAGCTACTAAAACTAATGATTCTATAAAGTCAATTTCCTTAAATCAATGATTTTTACTATTTTTGGATCCCCTAGAGCACTAATTAGTGATAGAGGTTCACACTTTTGCAATAGAATAGTTGCTACTTTACTTAACAAATACAACGTTACATATAGAACATGTACTGCATATCATCCTCAAACTAGTGGATAAGCTGAAACTTCAAACAGAGAAATCAAATTAATATTGAAAAAGACAGTATGTCCGACATGTAAAGATTAGAGTTTTCATTTAGAAGATGCAATGTGGATATATACAACTGCATTTAAGACACCTATAAGTATGACACCCTATAGGTTAGTTTTCAAAAATCATGTCATTTGCCAGTAGAATTAGAACATAAAGCATATTGGGGAATTAAGAGCTGTAATATCAATTATGATGATGCATGACGACAACGCAAGTTAAATATTCCGAAATTAGAAGAAATACAAAATGATGATTATGTGAGTGTTTCTATTTATAAAGATAAACTAAAGCATTTCATAATAATAAATCAAGTGTTAAAAACCTTTAAAGTAGGGCAAAAAATGTTACTATTTTGTTTACGTCTTAAATTATTTCTTGGGAAACTTTGTTCACGATGGGTGGGACTTTTTGTAATTACGAATGTATTCCCTCATGGTTTTGTTGAAATAGAAAGCACGAAAATAGGAATTTAAAGTTAATGGTCACAGATTAAAACCTTACTATGAAAATTTTGTTCAATAGGACATGGAGATTGTTACTTTAGACCTAGTAAACAATCCATTAAAAGATTTGAACACTATGATAGAGCACATTGTGACTATAAGCTCTAGTGAAACATTCAAAGTTTGGATGCTTAAGACACCAAGACGTAAGAAGAATAAAAAAACACAAAAGGAACAACAACCTTTAGGAGCATGTGCCTTAGGTCAATCTTATGAACATTATTTCTACTATTATTTTGGTTAATAAAATGGAGGATTATATTTGTTGTTCATTATTGTAATTGGTTTGTATGTTTACATTATAATAAGATCCATGGATGTTTACTGAAATATCTTAAATGTCCCTAGTCCCTTCTTATACTGGGAACTATAATGAATTAATACTAGTGTGAGTCTTGATTGATGGTCATATGATCATCATACGTATAAGGATACGAATCAAGATCATGAGTGCATGTTATGGAACATGGTACTGGATCGACCCGCTATGAGAACGCCACATAGATTAAGTCATAGGTGTTACTCATGATATTTATATCATTTAGTCCTCCGACTTAAGATTACCAGAGACTTCAACATTACGATTATAGTGATTTGACACAATCAAATGTTGTCTTTAGCCGGATGATTATAAAGATTATGATTGGTTACTGTGTGAATAATATGTGAAAGTGTGTAATCGAGATAGAATTTGTCCCTCTTGTATAGAGAAAGATATCAGCGGATCCCTATATATGATAGACTGATAATGGCCAAGTTCATGTGAATTGATATGATCAATATCACTTGGATGTTTTTAGTCTACTAAGAGATTAAAACTAGTATGATTAAACATTATGGGTGATTTTCTCGTGCCTTATGTTTGATCAAAGGATATCGTATGACAAAAGGATATGACATACACTATTGATTAACTTGTATCGATTTTGATCTTCGTGCAACTTGGGTAGTCATAATGCCTTGCTAGAGACCGCTTATGACTCGTGTACCAAAACGGGTTTTGGTTCATTGCCAACGTTGCATGAATATATTGGGTCGCACACAAAGAATGGTTTTGCGGGATTTTAAATAACTTAGAACAACGAATTTTATATGATGAAATTCATAACATAAAGTCTATATGATGCGACATATTATTACCACTTTAAGTAGAGGTATAATGGTAATTCACTTAGCCGACTTTATACAAGGGTTGTATAAATAGGCAAGTTAAGTGAATCAACATTACGATGAAATTAAAGTTGAAATCTAATTTTTTGTTTTGGAGAAAAAGAGTTTGGTTTTCAGTCGTTCTTGATTTTTAGGGAGAACGGAACAATTATTTTCATGTTCTTTCTCGGGCTGGCACTCAAAATCTCGGTTGCCATTCATGTGTGGATTTCTAATAGAGTACGTTCGTTTATTACAACGTTTCACATATCGATCAACACAGAGAAGGAAATTTGCGATTAAGGTACGATTTAGTTTCAATCAATTAGTTTAATGGAACTAGGATTTGATCCTGTTGGGGATTTTGAAATAAAATTTAAAATCTCCACTGCGTTTTGAACCTCAAAACCCAATAGTGGTATCAGAGCCTTCGAGTTCGGTTCCATTAGATCCGATGCATGTTTTCTTGAGTTATATATGTGATATATTGATGAAAGCATGTTGTTAGATGTATATTCGATGTACATATAAGTTTTGTGATACTTGTTATCATGAATCATTTTTTAAATCATTAGGATAATTCGATTAACGTATGCTTTGATATTTATTGATATGAATTTTGTAGTTCTCAAGGTAGAAATAATGTTTAGGTTAATATGATTAATTTGATGTGATTGTGGTGTTGAATACATATTTCATATTCTTGTTCCATAATTATGTATGGTAGAAATCATGTTTAGGTCAATATGATTAATTTAATATGATTCTGGTGTGGAATACATAATTCGTATTTCGTCTCTTAATTCAATTACATGAGTTGTATGAAGAAGAATCGAAATTGGTTTAGATCATATATCTCATTGTGTTTATCTGTTAGTATTTATTCTGGTTTTATATTCCTATAGGATAGGAGATAAACATCTAATCAGATAATGCTTGTAATTCCTATAAGATAGATGAGATATAGTAAATTCAAAATTGATAAGAATCCTATTAGATAGGATTTAAATAATAATTGAGATAAAGTTAAGATTTAAGAAATCTAGAATTCTAGTTGGATTAAGATAATATATTGTTGTTAGAGGTGGGCTCGGGTTAATTAAAACGTTTAATTAATAATATTTCGAACTTAAAATAAGGGGTTATTTTAGTTAATCAGATTGACCGAAATAATGAGAAATCTTAGGCGAATTTCAATTTTCTAAACTGGAATCCGTTGTCTACACTAAAAGGGGGCACTGCCCCCTGTACCTCGTCCACTGACCGGTTAGCATAATCACCGCCCGCTGACCGGCTAGCGGGACCATCGTCTAACTAATCCCAGGCCAAGAAAATTCATCTATTGGAGAATAGTATTTGAATTTCCTAACTTGTTTAATGATTCTACTAACATGAAAATATATGATATTTAATTGTTTAAATTCAAATTATGATAAGTTGGCATTTATAGGTTTTTAGTAGTTTATTTTAGTATATTTAAATATGGAAAATATCTAAAATATATATTTAATTATATTTTTTTGGTCATTTTTAGTGAAACGGAGTGCGTGGTTGAATTCGTGGCGAAAAAATACTTAGAATAGAGTATTTACATGCAGTGATCAGATACCAAACAGTTTGCCTCGAGTTACGCGTTGCGCGCGTTAAAAAGGAGACACATGACCAAGTAGGGGTTTTTCCAAAAGTAGAAAAGGACAAAATAGGGATACCAAGTAAACCGCCACATGTTACTCTACCACTGGACAACCACGTCATTCTACCAGCCTTCTTCCAATCAGCGTTCTCCATGTGGTGGATCATCATACACAGCACGTCACAGTTACATTTTGCTCCAATGAGAGTCTGCCACGTCACTGCCTTCATTAGCAAGTAGACCGCCACATGTGCGAGAGCACGCAATATAAGAGATTTAATGTTCGAGGAAAATAAAGAGTTAGAATATTACCGAGTAGTCACGTAACGCCCGTCGTGTCCAACGAATCTCCTAAAGTGACCGAGCGATACCACGTCATGTAGTCTTGGTGATCGTGGCCTTCATTAACTAACATTTGTGGCAATGGTGTCCCCACGATTCTCCCACATGTGTATATAGCTTGCATGGAAGGTCACCCAATTTTCATGATGATGTCCACGCAATTCAAGGCGGTGCAGTTGGGCGTCGTAAGCACAATTTGGTGGCACCACTTGTACCATGCCGAATTGTCTCATCACCCTTCGTCGATGCCACTCCACAATGTGGAAACAAATAAGGGGACACGTCGAGAGCCAACTTCCGTTACCATTTGTACAAAGATCGTCGGAAGAGACCCCATGAGTTCTCCGCATAAGGTTGCCGGACCACATCATTCTCATGCCTCTGCGAGTCGAGTGCATCACGGTAGCCGATACGACGTGCGTCGCACTTTGTGAGACCGAAATGCATCGAGCCATACGTAGAAGACAATAATTTAAGATAAATGTAAATGGACAAGATTTTTATGCAAATTAATGACAAATCGACTTTCATACCCGTATGTCCGAGTGGAACGTCCATAAGCATATTTTGTCCATCCACGCTCGCTACCGAGCTCTAAACACGCAAGCGCCGCTGGTGCTATGAATGGAAATCTGTCCCATGCCCAAAGTTGTAAAAGAATTGACGCGCCAAAGAACCTCATGTGCGTGCCCGGCGCGAGATCCGCGACACAACTCCTGTACAAATAAGCCAAACAAGCACTCCCCCAACTATATTGTCCAGGCTAGTTGGAAATCCTCCAGCAATGGTAGGAACATCAAATGGACGAATCGATTAGACTTGTCGGCGAAAAGACAACCACCGATGAGTTGTAGTATGTACGATCGAACGTAACGTCGGACCGACTCCTCATCGCTATCATCATCTATTGATGGTACGTTACGCTCAAGCCAATCGACCTTTAGTTTACATCCAACGACGTCATCTCCACCAGAGTTCGTCCAGTAGCCTCTCAGACATCAGCATAGTCTGCGTCCATCGTTCCGTCACAAGCATACCTTCGATAGGTAATCCTAGCATGTACCACTGCACGTCTTGAAGTGTAATGGTGCACTCCCACAATGCATGTGAAATGTATGCGTCTCGTGGCGCCATCTCTCTACAAACGCAATGTCAAAGCCCAATCAAGGCTGAAAAATGCTACACGAGATATCCCATAGAACCCACTGGAGCGAAGATATGGGATCATCCTAGAATGATACCGCATCGTTCAATCAACGACCCCACGTCTTCGACGCACACGCATTGTTTCGTACACCTTGTAATTGATAGTGTATTAATGTATGTTTTTGATACATTATTGATTTTAATTTGACGTATTGCTTTGTAAGAAATGTTACCTCGCCCCTCCATGCTCGCGTTGATCTGATGCGAGATTGGAGTTGCAATAGTGATGGATCAGAAGGTCTGGATCCATTGTAGTAAAACTACATATAATGTTAGAAAATTAAAATGAGTGTTGTCGCAACCAAACGATAAGTAATTAATAAATGTTCACACAAGCAACATATGTACGAACTTTAGTTACTTCACTTCACAATATACAAACTCGACTATAGGTTGTCATTGGATGGTTGAGGTCTCATCGACAATTTTTTTGTTATGTCCCTCTAAACGACATATACCACAACGGTTCTTCCTAGTTGGTACTCGTTCACGATCTTTATTTGGACATGTTGTTCTTCTATGTCCTTCTTGGTGACAAATCCCACATCGCAAAGGTCTTTGGACATTAGGAAGATCCATCTCCGTAGGTCTACGCGATCCCTTAGGTCTCCTCGGCCACGTCTGCGCTCGGGTCGGTATTAGTTTCGTCCCAAAAGTCGGCCAATACTTCTCATCAGGATGGCCTTGAATTTGTACGAGTAGCACTGTGCGTACACATCTAACCTATAGTATGGCTCGATGAATCGCGCGAGCTCACTCGAATCAACGCACATGATGCTAACACGCTGTGAGCAAGGGAACCAAATGACTGCCATTTATTACAACCGCACACCCGGGTCCTTTAAGATGACGATTTGTGTGTTGTTGCCTTTATGCATGCGATCTCCATGTCTTCCATCGCACTTGGAACTCACCAATGTCTCGATTGATCAACGTGACGTGATGCCTCCTTGCATTTCTCATGTTTCTTCATGACATATTCAGGTGTACACTTGGCCTTTTGAGATTGCCGCATTGATTTCCTGGTTGCGTTGATCGTGGTACGTCACCAATCTATAGTATATCATTTGAGTCAACGCAAGTAATTGGCAAGAATCGAGCACCCTTCAAGACCCCGTTAAAACACTCTGCAATTTCCGATGAAACTCTAGTAAGTAATATTGGTTCGTCGAATATTTAATGTATTATAGTGCAAATAATACATTGTATTTTGTACTTACCAACACCATTAGAATTCATCCATCCGTACCGCATGCCTCAGTCATGCGATTGGGTCCAAAGTTCTTTAGGGATGGCATTGACATATTGCAGGCATTGTGGCGTTCGTGACGATAAGTATGTGAAACGCTCCATGCACGCAATAAATTTTCGTTCTTGATGTTGAACAGCTGCTCGACCAAGTAGTACTTTCAGGGGGACAACATTTTTGAATTGTGTGCCGCCATCATGCCATTGTCCGTGTGACCACTCGATTCTTGTCCCCGGACATGTTACTCTACCACTGGACAACCACGTCATTCTACCAGCCTTCTTCCAATCAGCGTTCTCCATGTGGTGGATCATCATACACAGCACGTCACAGTTACATTTTGCTCCAATGAGAGTCTGCCACGTCACTGCCTTCATTAGCTCTTCACCAATCACGTCTCGCTACGTGGCGTCTCACAATACACATCACACCGCCATTTCTTCTCCTCGCTTCAGCTGCTCTTCGATCTACCTTGGGATGCGCGTCAGCACCATCTCCCACATTTTCGTTCAATTCGCGCGACTCTCACTCCGTCTCTTGTGCAGCCACATGTCGCACAATCAGCAAGCCACAGCGTCATCACCAGGTGTCTTCTCCAATGAGACGACGCCACATGTCACTCTCACCTACTCCAACAGCGTCATCGGCAGCTGTCTCAGCCAATCAGAAGCTGCCACGTCAGCGCGACTGCAGGAAAACAGCCAATAGGCTGCAGACACGTGGCGGACACCAGTTTTTGAGCCAAAAACAGCCCTACGATGCTCCTCGGCGCACGAGTCACCTCCCCAACCCCTAAAATTAGTTTCTCACACCTCCCGAGACAAATTTTTAGTAGTTTTATATATTAAGAACTTATGTTTTATTATTTGGAAGAACAACCGACTATTATTGTTTTGTTATCGACTTTCTTCGATGACGATGTCCGGCTAATCAACTCTTTGTCTAGGTCGAAGGGGAAACAAGTCGGGATAATGGATTTATGGCATATTATGTGAGATCTTTTATTTTATTATTTAAATTAGTTTAAATTCTCCTATCTCATTGTTGTTGCTTTTAATTTTTATGGTTTAGATCTAGGGTGTGGATGTGGCCAGTGCATGCTTTTAGGTGGACAACCTATAGTTATTTGGACTATTAATATCCGTGTAATTGTGCTTTTGGACCAATAAAGTGACAAGCACTCACCTGTTTGCCGTCAAACCCTTTCGGTTTTTGAGTGTGCAACAATTGAATCTAGGTTAAATCGGAAGCGGATGCGATCCGATTATTTAAGATTAGTGTTCCCACATACCCATATTACTGCGGTTAGTGTGTTAAACCCGATTGGCCGATGTCTAGGGTTATACATTAATTAGGGAAGTAGTTAGTGGCGGACGTCCTGACTATCGAGATTAGGGGAAAGAGGAATTTCTGGCGGATGTCGATTTTCTATAGCTAATCTAGGAGAAATTGAATTAATGACTTTTTGGGAATGATTGAAGACCATGATTGCCATTGAATCTTGATCTTGATTTGTGGAACTGTAGACTTAGGTGTTACTTAGGTATTAATTAATTGTTTTCAAAATTAGTTTAGTTATTTTATTTTATTTATTTTAGTTAAATTAGTTGGTTAAATTAATATTTATTTTAAAACCCCCGATTTTCCTTTTTTGTTGTTTTTAACCTAAGAAAGACTACCAATCTCTGTGGGATCGACCCTTTGCCACTATTCTACAAAATAGTTGGTTTAGGAAACTTTACTTTATTGACGCGTTCGGCGCGCGTCAAATTACAAGAATCATAAAACTATATAAAAACCATCTTTAAAATTTTAAGTCACGTGCCACCCAAATTTTAATCACTTGTCAAGGCCTCGATCACACGAATATAGTTTCAGCCATAGCTGGATGTATTATGTTATTTTGGTGAGGCAAGCTGGATAAGAGTTTCCTAGATGTTTAAAATGGTTGGACTTAATAAAGCTATTAAAAGAGTTTTGGGCTTTAGACACAAGATGAGATGAAACATGCTGAGATGTAAGATATCATAATCTCATAACACAACTAAGAGTTACGTACATAAGATGTAATTGGTAAAAACTACCTACCTAAATAATCTAGTTCTATGTTTCATGCCATAGCTATTTTAAAACCAGATGAAATATGGATCTTAGTCCTCTAAATTAATAGAGTATTTTAAGAGGGTTGTTAATTTAACGGGAGTCTATTTCTCTATACTAAAATAAACTTGCACAATCTTTGTTGTAGATCAATGGCCTCTTCAAGTCACACCAATCCTTTATCACTAAGATCCATCCTTGAGAAGGATAAGTTATATGGGACAAACTTTCTTGACTGGTTCGAAACTTTAGAATTGTTCTTAAGCATGAACGCAAATTGTATGTCTTGGATGATCCTATCCCTGGGGAACCACCAGTCAATGCCACTAAAGCTATGAAGGATGCATATTCTAAGCATGTGAGCGACTCAATAGATGTTGCATGCATATTGTTGGCTACCATGATTCCTGAACTTCAGAAGGATAAGGAACTCATGGAAGCTTACGACATGGCTTTGACGCCGAAGGAAGAAAACATTCATTCTTGTAAGATGGCTGAGGAAGTGTCAATTAGTCCTCATGTTTTGAAGATGAAGGGCTATGTTGACCAACTAGATAGACTTGAATTTCTCATTAGCCAAGACTTGGCTACATATATGATCCTGATTTCATTACCAGATAGTTATTTACAGTTTGTGATGAACTATAATATGAATAACATAGATAAATCCTTTTCAGAGTTGCATTTGATGCTTAAGACTGCCGAACATAATATAAAGAAAACCTGTACTAATGTGTCGATGGTCCAAAAGGAAAAGCCTATGAAGAAAAAGAAGGCCAAAGACAAAGCTATAGTTTCTAAGGCTGTTGTGCCTATCATAAAACTTATGGAACAAGTCAAGCCCAAGGCAGCTTCTATTTCTCAACCCCATAAAGAGAAAGAAAAGGAAGGTAACAATCATTTCTGCCATGCTCTTGGTCATTTATCTGCTAGTGATTCCTGGATATTGGATAGTGGATGTGGATTTCACATTTATATTAATGTGCAGGGACTCACAAGAAGTAGAAAGTTGGAGAAAGGGGAGATCGTCTTACACGTGGGAAATGGAGCAAGAGTTGCTGCCCTCGCTATGGGATGTTATGATTTAGTTCTTTCTAATGGAATTATTTTATCTTTGAATAATTGTTATTATATCCCTACCTTGAGTAGAAACATCATTTCATTTTCGTGTTTGGATTTAGATGGTTTTAATCCCATTATTGCGAATAATAAATGCTCAATCTCTCGTAAAGACATATTTTACGCAAATGCTGATTTGTGTAATGGTCTTTATATTCTTAACATGAAAAAGTCCACATATACTCGCATTCTTAACATAAATACAAAGAAACTCAAGTTAAATGATTTGAATCATACCTATATATGACATTGTCGTCTTGGCCACATAAATGAGAAACACATTAATAAGCTCCAAAAGGATGGATTTTTAGATTCATTCGATTTTGAATCATATGAAACATGCGATCCTTATTTGTTAGGCAATATGAATAAGAGTAAGGCCAGTGATTTTTTGGGTCTAATACATACTGATGTATGCAGTCCTATAAATACTATGACTAAAGGAGGTTATCAGTACATCATTACTTTTACTGATGATTTCAGCATATATGGTCATGTGTATATGATAAGTGATTAATTATACTTATATATAGGGTTAGTTTAGTTGTATATTTCGTATAAATATACCTAAATGAGTGCTAATTCATGGTATTATTATATTTGTAGGGAATTAAGGTATAAAGAAAGGAATTAACAAAAAAGAAGAAATGGAATAAAAATACACAAAATGCACTTGGCGTCGTGGCTATGAGTGTTGAAGCTGTGGGCACACAAGGCACAACATGGAAAGGAAAGACACGACGTGGGAGAGAAGAAAAAGTGAAAAAACAAACTCTGGAGGTCTGGCATAGTGGCGGCACTGTGGAGCATAAGGGACGACGCCAAAGAAGCAGGTGACAACACCGAGACACCAGGGAGAAAGGAAATACACATGTAGTGGCGGTGCATTGGGCTATAAGGCACGACACCAGGCAGTAAGTGACAGTGCCACACACGCAGGAAATAGAAAGTTAGAGTTTTAATTCAAGTTAAATTTTAAAGTATGGTTTCTAATTGTTATTAAGGAGTATATATAGGTATTAGGACATGGTAAACACACCACATACCAACTATTAGCCATCATTAGAGTAATTTACCATAGGTTTTACTTTGTGTTTCAGTATTAAAGAATTCATTTGAAGAAAACATTGAAGACTTCACGTTTTCTATTAAAGTTTGGTTTCGTTGATTAAACTCAAAGTAATATTTATATTCGTCTCTGATTTGCAATGATTCCTATGATGAATTGTGATATGTGCGTTTCAATGAAGTGTAAGTAGTCTATTTATCTTAGGCATCAATGATCCTATGGTATGAATGCTATGATTTGAATATGAATAAAAATTGATTATAAAAGTGCAATGATTAGAAATTGTATTGGTTTTGAGCGTAATGCTTTAGACATCTTGATCACGTTTTTAATGAACTTAGGTTTTTGGAATTATCATGGCCATTGAAGCTTTTAATCTTGACATGAATGGTACAATCGTAAAATACACAACATCAAGCGATAGTCGTTGATTAGGGAGGCACGAATAATGAACTTAGTTGGTTATGAATCCAATGATTTGAGACTTAAAGCAATATGGAGCTTACATTTTTTACACAGATAGGTGGAGTTCTAGTTTGCACATAAGAATATTTTCCGTCACGACTTGAAGTATATTTGAAGAAAATTTATCTATTCGAATTAGGCATTGCACACAACATATTGAGATGTAAACACAAATACAAAGCATAGTATCAAATTACCTAGGTGAAGTTATGAACTAAGATTTCCTTAATATAAGAGTTCAAGTAAAGTTTAAATTGATTTATTAGATAGTTAGATATAGAACAAAATAAAAAGTGTAGCAATAGTTCAAAGTTAAATATGTAAAGCACTAATGCAGAAACCTTTCTCTGAGGACGATATATGTGATCAATGTAAGTTGATTGCACTATCACTACAAGCGAGCCGTTATACTTCCAGCGCGCGTCAAGTTTTTGGTGCCATTGTCGGGGATAGGTAGCCATTAGAATTACTTAGTTAGTTTGAATTGTTGCTAAGTTTATTCTCGTATTTTACTTGTAAATTTATAAAAAAAATTAAAAAGAATAGGCTTAAGTTTCAAGTTCGATTTTTTGCACTTGATCTTTTTATGTTTTCTTTTTAAGGATACTTAGTGCATACGTAACAAGGGAGAGAAGAACCTAATGCCTTATGACCCCGAGATTGACAGATTTAATAAAGGAAAGAACAAGAAAGAAATCAAGATGGTTAAGGAGCAAGCTAGAAATCAATAACAGGGCCGCATGAATAACCAACCCGTAGGTTATCTGGTACTGAATGAGAGAGTGTGAGGACAAAGATGCCTTCGTGACTACTTCAAGCCAGAAGTTCAGGAAACTTACAATGGAGTGATGAGGCTTCCAGCCAACACTACTGAGTTCGAACTAAGGCGTCTCTGATAAACATGGTGCAAAATAACATGTTCAACGAGCTATCCAATGAATATCCAGTTGAACATGTTGTGAATTTCTTGGAGAAGCGCGACACCGTGCACATCACCGGAGTTACAAAAGAGGTGATTAGGATGCGACTTTTCCCATTCTTATTAGGTGGAAACACCAAATCCTGGTTCCTAGGGCAGAATGTAAAAAGTATGACTTCATGGTCAGAAATCAATGAAAGATTTCTAGACAAGTTTTTTCCTTCAGTGAAGGCCAGTGAAAGGAAACTTGAGATTAATCAGTTCAATGAAGAAGACACCGAGTTTCTTGGCGAGGCTTGGGAAAGATTCAAATAGATGCTAAGGAGATGTTTGAGATATGGATACGTGAAATAGGCATAACTCCATATTTTCTACTATGAGATGAACCACAACGCGAGAACGCTAGTAGATGTTGCATCAAGTGGCTCTCTACTTACCAAGGATAAGGATGGAGCATTGGATCTTCTTGATCTTATGTCTCAAAATTCTACCGCCTTTATTGGTTCCATAGTATGGAAACCAGCAGGCATATACGAGATTGACTCACAAGCTGCAATTATGGCACAACTCGCAAATCTGAGCAGTCAGATGGAGAAACTTAAGATGGGACACCAAGGTCCACAAGTAGCACAATAACCAATTATTTACCAAGGCATGATGGTTAACCAAATGGACATACATCAGGGAATGGAGCATGAAGGAATCAACTACATGAACAATCAAGGCTTCGGGAACAACTTCAGTTGAAATTAGTAGCTCCTCAATGGTTTTATCAAGGATACAACAACAACCCGAACTTTTCTGATGGAAATCCTAATAATGCTCTGAAGTTACCTCAAGGCTTCGAGCAAGAAGTCCAACAGGGGAAGCTAGGGCAGAGCGAATAGATGACTTCACTGAAGTCAATTGAGAAGTATTTGCAAGCCATGGACATGGCCAATAGAGAGTGTTATGAGAAGCGCGAGAAAGAGTTGGAAAAAGTGAAGCAAGCTATGAAGAGAATAGATAATGAGCAATCACAATCCATTAAGAACCTAGAGAGGCAAATAAGTCAACTTGCTATGCCGTGAACTCGAGAAAATGACAGTTTCCTAGCAACGCCGTAGCCAATCCCAAGGAGAACGTGAGTGATATTCGCATGATGAGCACTACGACAACAAAGGAGCCAAGACAAGATGAAGTGATGTACAAGCCGGAAAAGGTCAACACGTTGGCTATGATGAAGCATGAAGAGATGCATGAGCATAACACGGAAAAGGTCAACTTGTTATGCATGAGCATAACACGGAAGCTTGATGGTTTTAATAAGCAAATAATCAATGCCTTAAAAGAAAAGAAACGGAAGGAACAATGGAAGGCCAAGCAAAAAGATGAAGGACGTTCCAAAGAAGATGTCAATGACATCAAATTGGTTTCAAGAAGCCATAAACCAAAGCTCAAGTTTATCCTGCGATTTCAACCTATTAAAAGGAGAGGTCCTGGAGAGATAAGCATACCAATAAACATTAACGGGCACTGGTTTAGAAACGTCTTATGTGATATGGGAACCTCAGTCAATGTCATGCCACTAATGGACATGATACATGCAGACTTGAAGATCAATTGTCCTGATACGGTGAATTTGCAAGTAGCAGATGGTAACTTGATACCTACTATAGGAAGAGTTTCGAATGTGAATGTGAAAGTGGGTATATTCACATTCATCGCGGATTTTGAGGTCATGAACCACAACATGGATGATGATGTGTCTATTATACTTGGGCTGTCATTCTCAAACATTACTAAAGCAAATTTGTACATAAGAGAGGAAGATCACGATGTGTATTGATGAGGCGATGATGCTGAGAAGGTTGTCTTTGTCGATGGTGAAAAAGTACATCCGAACGGGAATGACATCATAATCTCTGATTTGCAGATGGAGCTTCTCGATTTAGACTCGAACTAAACAAGTGAAAAAACATCAGGCTAATGACGTTAAATTAAACGCTACTGGGAGGCAGCCCATGGATTTAAATTTTAAGTATTTAAATTTCGAGTTTTTAAATTTCAGTTAGTAGTTAGTTATTTAATTTAATAATTACAATTAACTAGTTTTAGTTCTAATTTTCAAATATTTGTGTCGAAAATTTAGGAAAAATCATTCGTCGGGTGAAAACTCATCGTAATGGAAATTTCTCGCTAACTCGTCAAAGAGCGAAAAATAACGAAGGAGTTCAAGGCGGTGAAGGTAAGGTGCATGGATGAATCTAAAAGTAAAATTTATTAAATTTTATATTTTCATGAATTTTATGTGGTCACGACACCTTGTGTGAGTTATACACAAAGTCGGAGGAGCGTCGAAGAAAATTAGTAAAAAAATATACGGGATGACGTTCATTGTGAGGTTGACGTCGTGGGTATTACCCACGGTGCCATAAGTGTAGGCCACAACGCCGAGGTGGCATCAGACATAAAATGAGAAAAAGCTCCACTGCAACGTTGACGTAGTGGCGACACTGTCACGGTGCCGTGCCAACAAGGCACGTCACAAGGGTCGATAAAAGGGGGTTTAAACCTCATTTTTACACCATTCTTCACACTTGCACTTAAACCCCACCACAATCACCAAGCATATATCCCTATAGAGTCAAAGTTTGATCATTTTTAAGTGAGATTAGTGAGTTCCTAGTGATTTAAAGTGATGAAACAAGTGCATTGTGGATTTGCATAATTGGAAGAGCTAGGGCTTGGAGTTTGGGATTTTGAGTTCAAAGAGAGCTAAGGTTATAGTTGGTGAGAAAAGCTAGAGGGCTTGGATTGAAAAAGACTTGGAGGAGTATTCAGCACCGAAAGTTAATCCGGTATTGAGGTACATTTACAATTTCATTTAGTTATGCTTTAAATTTTGAGAATTTTGATGAAATTGTATGAAATTGTGGATTTGAGGTTATAAAATAGGTTTTGCAAGATTGTGTGAATGTTAAGCGTTAATGTTACCCATGGAGACTTGATGTTTTTGCATTATTTGGTGTATGCATGATCTGTGTGATATAAATTTTAATTTTAAGGTGATTTTAAGACCGAGTTGCATTGCATTGTTG
Source organism: Stephania cephalantha (assembly GCA_039657325.1). Taxonomy (NCBI): domain Eukaryota; kingdom Viridiplantae; phylum Streptophyta; class Magnoliopsida; order Ranunculales; family Menispermaceae; genus Stephania; species Stephania cephalantha. The sequence continues at coordinate 23,754,252 of CM077576.1, forward strand.
TGTACCTGATTGAAATTGAAAGAAATGGCAAGAATAAGGAAATAAGTTAGCTAAACTAGAGCAAATGATTTTGAGGCATCTACCTCTAGAAACCCTAATGAAAAAGAGCCTAGACCTTTTAAATCCAATTTTTTCATTTGTAGAGAGGCTAAGGACAGATATGAGAAAATCCTTCGTAGGGAGTTCATTTGTGAAAAAGGCATTAATTTGCTGGCCAAATATGGTAATAGAGTGAACAACTTCATTAGACACCAAAATTGGGAACAACTCACTCAATAATATAGGAAAAATAATGTTAAAGGAGTGAGTGAGATTGTTTTTGAGTTCGATGTGAATGCGAAAGTCACGGCTAAGGATGAGCCAGTGAAGGTGAGAGTGATTTTAATTCCCTTTAATAGACGTGAAATCGATATTTTCTATGGGTTGGAGGAATTAAGCTTGTACGAATTCACACAGACTTTCCAGGCTAGGTTATATGAGAGACCCTATATTCTATACCCTTTTAGAGCCCTTTTAGAGCCATTGAAAATGCATTGGTTGTCCCAAGACAACAAGGATATGTCATGAGAGCTGAGAATGTGTCGAAGCACATTAAGAAGGGGAGTGTTAGAAAGGTTTACAGGATGTGGCAACATTTTCTTATTGCATCGCTATACCCCACTTCTCAGCTGGGTGAGATCAACAAGCCGAATGCGACTTGACTTTATGAGATTACATAGTAGGGGAGATCAACATCGAGGAGATCATACAGACTAGTCTGAGGGAGTCCATTATGTCGGAAAGGGACAATAAGTTGTTGTTTCCTATATTGATTACTCGGATGTGCTTAAAGGCTGGAGTAAGGTTGAGAGATGATGAATAATTTGATATAGAGGTCTAACCAACCATGGATGAAGCTTTCATACTTACATTGAAATCTCCACTTGGTTATCAAGACTCTGAGGAGGAAAGAGAGAGGGCCGAGGGAGTTAGACTTGAGGCGAGTTGTTAGACAAGGCAAGAAGATCAAGCAACAACAAAAACAACAACAACAGAACTAGCCCAAGAGCTAGAAGAAGAAAAAAACTGAAGAAGATGAGCAACAACAACAAAGATTTGCTGAGGGCTACGAGTTTGTAGAACCAGAGATAGGAGTGTAGAAATTGGATTGTCTGAAGTCTTTCCACCACCTCCTCCACTACATGCACTCGTACCACCACGGAAGGATTTGACTCCATGGCATCAGAGGATATGGATAACAAAGATAAGGAGACAGTACCAGGAGGATAGGGCGCAATACCAAATAGCCATGATGACATATGAGCAGGATATGGAAAGGAGAGAGCAATACCGATGGGACAGGCGGCACAACTTCATGTTATTTGTTGATCATCCTAGAAACATAGCTATATATGAGAGGAGCAAGCGGTTGAGACCTAATGATTGGTCAATAGACTTTCCAACAACACCAGCATACGGGTTTGATTAGGATTTGGTGCAAATCAGGAGGGTGGATCATCTATTGACACCATCCCAAGTAGAAGTTGAGGATGCAGATGATGATGATGACGCACAGTTGTGAAGTCAGTGTAATAGGAATCTTTTAGACCTAGGGAATTGAGAGTGAATTTGATACCAATTATTTTTTACCTTTAGGATATTTTGTTAACTATTTACTTATTTCAATTATATGTTTAGTTTAGTTTATTATAACATGTGTTATTATATATGCTTGTGTGTTTTAGTGTTTTCATGTTTTAGGCTTACTTTTAAACCTTGAGGAAAAGGTTTGGTTAAAGTTTGGGGACATCGACACTACACTACACTATGAGAAGTGGTAAGATAAGCAAAGAAATAAGGATAAAAACTGCAAGTACGATCATTTAAATTTTTATTTGAAGCACTTAAAGAGAAAAGCATGGTAGTGTATAAATTATAAATTTTATTAACTATATGAATGTTTAAGTAGTATAGATTAGGTTACATATAGTAATATGTAATGAATAAGTAGTTCATTTGCATGTTCATGCCTTTAATTATGGACGAGTATATTACAAGTATCTTGTTGATATGAAACTCAAGAGAGTATTTTTAAATTTTGAAAAAAATAATAAAATGTAGCAAACAACGGTGCGATTTCATGATTAGAAACCTAGAATTAGGAAATAGCTTGAACATGAAACAAAAGCAAGAAACTAGAACACTTCTTGTGAAAAAAGTTAGATCTCTAAGGATTTTATAATAAGTGTGAATCTTACTTAATAAAAAGCAAATAAAGACTGAATGTAAAGAGGGAAAGAAATAGACATTATATATATATATATATATATATTAAAATTGGAATTAACTTACTTGATTTAGTGAGTGAGAAGTGCTAACAAGAGTTTTAGAAGTAAAGAAAATAAAGGAAAAATGAGAGACTCCCACAAGTTCTACATGAAATGGAGCAGAGAACTTGATGGTTGGAACAAGTGAGAAAGAATAGTCCATAGGAAAAGGAGCACTGTGTAAAAAAAATGAAAATAAGAAAAAGAATGAGAAGAAAAATAAAGAAAAGAAGGCGGAAGTATAATAAAAATCTTCAAATAAAAGATTTAGCTCGAGTACGAGTAGCTAATTGAGATAAGTTTCCATTCTAACTATGTAAAGTCCTATAGACTCTTGAAGTGCTAAATTCTACCAAAGATGAATGTGATCTATGCTTATTGATGAATTCCTGAGCTTAATGAGAAATCATCAGATTGCATACTTGCTACTTGAGTTTTGAGATGAAAAAAAACTTGTGAGTAGTAATGGTTGTAGTTGTGATCTACTTTAGTGTTTTGAAAGTGAAGTTATATATGTTGTTAAAGCTACATGTCTTAAAAAGATAAGTTTTTGCAAAGAAAAACTCATGAGTGGATCGTTAACTTAAAACTTAATGAATTGAAGAATATTCCATGAACAATATAAATTGAATGAGAACTAGTTATCAGGAGACATAATAGAATTCACATTTGCCCGAGACGCGCAAAACCTTAAGTTTAGGGGTATTTGATAAGTGATTAATTATACTATAGGGTTAGTTTAGTCGTATATTTAGTATAAGTATCCCTAAATGAGTGCTAATTCATTGTATTATTGCATTTTTAGAGAATTAAGGTGTAAAGGAAGGAATTAAGAAAAACAAGAAGATACGCAACAAAAATCCACAAAAACACACTTAGCGTTGTGGCTTTAAGTGTTGATGCTATGGGCATACAAAGCACAGCGTGGGAAGGAAAGGCATGACATGGGAGAGAAGAGAAAGTGAATAAAACCAACTTTAGAGGCTCGACGCAGTGTTGGCGCTGTGGAGCATAAGGGACGGCGTTGGAGAAGTAGGTGACAGTGCCGAGACACCAGGGAGAAAAGGAATGCGCATGCAGTGGCGGCATAGTGTTAGCGCAGTAGGCTATAAGGTACGACACTGGGCAATAAATGACAGCCGCCATACATGCAGGAAATAGAAAGTTAGAGTTTTAATTTGAATTAAATTGTAAAGTAAAGTTTCTAATTGTTATTAGGGAGTATAAATAGGTATTAGGACGTGGTAAACACACCACATATCAACTATTAGCCATTATTAAAGTAATTTATCATAAGTTTTACTTTGAGTTTGAGTATTAAGGAGTTTGTATGAAGAAAACATTGAAGACTTCACGTTTGCCATTCAAGTTTGGTTTCGTTGATTAAATTCAAGGTAATATTTATAATCATATATGATATGCAATGATTTTCATGATGAATTGTGATATGTATGTTTCAATAAAGTGTGAGTAGTCTATTTATCTTATGGATCAATGGATCCTATGGTATGAATGCTATGCTTTGAACATGAATAAAAATTGATTATAAAAAGTGCAATGGTTAGAATTTGTATCGATTTTGAGTGTAATGCTTTAGAGATCTTGATCACGTGTTTAATGAACTTAGGTTTTTGGAATTATCATGTCCATTGAAGCTTTTAATCCATACATGAATGGTACAACTGTAAAATACACAACATCGAGTGATAGTTGTTGATTAGGGAGGCACGAATAGTATTATGAATTTAATGATTTGGGACTTAAAGCAATGTGGAGCTTACGTTATTCACACAGATAGGTGGAGTTCTAGTTTGCACATTAGAATCTTTTCTGTCACGACAGTGGGTTGAAGTAAATTTGAAAGAAATATGTCTATTCTAATTAGGCATTGTACATAACATTTTGAGATGTAAACACGAATACAAAACATAATATTAAATTACCTAGGTGAAGTTGTGAACTAAGATATTCTTAATATAAGAGTTCAAGTAAAGTTTAAATTGATTTGTTAGATAGTTAGATATAAAACAAAATAAAAAGTGAATTCCTTAGCAATAATTTAAAGTTAAATAGGTCAACCACTAGCGCAAAAACCTTTCCCTAAGAGCGATATTCATGATCAACATAAGTTGATTGCACTATTACTACAAGCGAGCTATTATACTTGCGGTGCATGTCAACTTCTCATGAAACATAAAGCTAAATCATTTGAAATGTTTTGTACGTTTCTGAATGAATTATAAAATCAACTTAGTAAAACTACTAAGGCACTTCGATCAGATCGAGGTGGTGAATATTGAAGCCAAGAATTTGATGATCATCTTAGAAACTTGTAGGATTGTCTCACAACTAACTCCACCAGCAACTCCTTAATGGAATGACATTTCTGAAAGGAGAAATTAGACTTTATTAAATATAGTTCGATCTATGATGAGTCATGCAGATCTTCCTATATCTTTTTGGGGATATGCCTTAGAAACTGATGCGTTCACATTAAATCGAGTTCATTCTAAAGCAATCGATAGAACACCATATGAGATATGGTATGGGAATATACCTAGCTTATCTTTCCTAAAGATTTGGGGTTGTGAGGCTTACATTAAACGTCAAGTTTCAGAAAAATTAAGCCCTAAATCTGATAAGTGTATATTTGTAGGTTATTCTAAGGAAACTAAAGGATACTACTTTTATCATCCCACTGAGAATAAGGTGTTTGTTTCTCGATATGGCACCTTTATGGAAAAATATTTTATTTCAAAAAATACAAGTGGGAATAAATTAATTCTTGAAGAAGTTCAAGGACCACAAATGAACATTGAACCGCTAGTGGGAGATCAACAAAGTTCTAAACTAGTTTAGCCTCCAAAAGAATCACAAGGACCACAAAGTTCTGTTAGGATAAGACATGAGCCTGAGGGATATAAATTTCTCATTACTTATAGTAGTGAGGTATTGCTTATGGATAAAAATGAGCCTACTACTTATCAGGAGGTTGTGTTTGGCCCCGAGTCAAATAAATGGCTTACTGCCATGAACTCTAAGATGCAATCCATGTATGATAGCTAAGTGTAAAACATAATTGATTTACCTGAAGGTGGTAAGACCATTAGATGTAAATGGGTTTTTAAGAAGAAAACTGACATGGATGGCAAAGTGCATAATTTTAAAGCACAGCTAGTAGCAAAAGGTTTCAAACAGACTCAAGGTGTTGATTATGATAAGACTTTTTCTCCTGTAGCCACGCTTAAATCCATAAGAATTCTAATTGTCATAGCCGCATATTATGACTATGAGATATGACAAATATATGTCAAAACAACTTTTCTTAATGGAAAGGTACTTGAGGATGTGTATATGATACAATATGAAGGGTTTATTCATCCAGAGAATTCTAAGAAGGTGTGCAAGCTTCAAAGATCCATTTATGGATTAAAGCAAGCTTCTTGGAGTTAGAATCTTCATTTTGATGAATCAATTAAGGAATCTGGTTTCATTAATAATGAAGATGAGCCTTGTGTATATACAAAAGTTAGTGGGTGCATAGTTATTTTGTGGTACTGTATGTTGATGATATATTACTTATAGGAAATGACATCCCAACCTTGTAGGATATTAAATCTTGGTTAGGGAAGTGTTTCTCAATGAAAGACTTAGGAGATATAACCTACATCCTTAGGATTAAGATCTATAGGGATAGATCTAAGAGGTTAATCAGTCTAACGCAAAATGCTTATATAGACAAGGTACTGAATAGGTTCAGTATGCAAGACTCTAAAAGAGGTTCGTTGCCAATGTCTCATGGCATAAGTCTTAGCAAGACTCAATGTCCTAAGACTAATGATGAGCGAGAATGCATGAATAAGATTCCATATGCATCAACTATTGAATCTATTATGTATGCCATATTATGCACTCGACCTGATGTATCATATGCTTTGAGTGCAACAAGCATATATCGGTCGATCCCAGTGAGAGTCACTGGATAGCAGTAAAGAACATTCTTAAGTACTTGAGAAGGACTAAAGAAGTGTTCTTAGTTGTTGTAAATGGTTACACATATGCAAGTTTTCAAACTGACATATACGACTTCATACCACAGTCTGGATATATGTTTACTTTGAATGGGGGTGCAGTAAGATGAAAAAGTTCGAAGTAAGAAATTTTAGCAGATTCTACTACAAAATCTGGGTACATTGCTGCTTCCGATGCAACTAAGGAGGCAGTTTGGATCAAAGAGTTCATCTCTGAACTAGATGTGGTTCTAAGTATTGCTAACCCCGTTTGCTTGTATTGCAACAATAATGGGGCGATAACACATGCCAAGAAACCTAGATCACACCTTAGATCCAAGCATATACTCAAACATTTTCATCTTATTAGAGAAATCATTGAGAGGGGAGACATGAAGATTTGTAGAGTTCCTACAAAAGATAATGTTGCAGATCCATTGATGAATGCTCTTCCATAGGCAAAGCATGATGGTCACGTTAGGTCATTAGGTATTAGATACATGAATAATCGGCCTTAGTTCAAGTGGGAGATGTTAGGGCATGTGCCCTAGGTCAATCTTATGAATATTGTTTCTAATAATATTTTGGTTAATAAAATGGAGGATTACATTTGCTGTTCATTACTGTAATTTGTTAGCATGCTTACATTATAATAAGATCCATGGATGTTTACTGAAAATCCTAAATGTCCCTAGTCACTTATTATACTGAGAACTATGATAAATTAAAACTAGTGCGAGTCTTGATTGATGGTCATATGATGATCATACGTATAAGGATACGAATAAAGATCATGAGTGCATGTTATTGAATATGGTACTAGACCGACCCGTTATGAGAACACCACATAGATGAAGTCATAGGTGTTACTCATGATAGGCATATCATTTAATCTTCTGACTTGAGATTACCAAAGACTTCAACATTACGATCATAGTGATTTGACACGGATGATTATAAAGATTGTGATTGGTTACTATATGAATAATGTGTGAAGGTGTGTAATCGAGATAGAATTTGTCCCTATCGTATAGAGAGATATATCAATGGATTCCTCGATATGATAGACTAATAATAGCCAAGTCCATGTGAATTGATACGATCAATGTCACTAGGATGTTTTCAGTCTACCAAGAGATCGAGACTAGTACGATTAAACATCAAGGGTGGCTTTTTTGTGCCTTATGTTTGATCAAAGGATATCGTACGACAAAAGGATATGATATGTGCTATTGATTAGGTTGTATCGATTTTGATCTTCGTGCAACTTAGGTAGTCATAATGTCTTGCTAGAGACCGCTTATGACTTGTGTACCAAAATAGGTTTTGGTTCAATAGGTTTTGGTTCGATGAAATTCGATGTAACGTATTAATACCTCTTTTAGTAGGGGTATAATGGTAATTCACTTAGCCTACTTTATATAAGGGTTGTATAAATAGGCATGCCCTCACCCCAAATTAACTGGCCGCTAACGTTGCATAAACCTATTGGGTTGCACACAAAAAATGGTTTTGCGCGATTTTAAATAACTCAGAACAACGAATTTTATATGATGAAATTCATAACATAAAATTCTATATGATGTAACGTATTAATACCTCTTTTAGTAGGGGTATAATGGTAATTCACTTAGCCTACTTTATATAAGGGTTGTATAAATAGGCATGTTTAGTGAATTAACATTACATATGAAATTAGAGTTGGAATCTAATTTTTATTTTGGAGAAAATGAGTTTGGTTTTTAGTTGTTCTTGAGTTTTATGGAGAATAGAAAAAAAAATTTCGTATTCTTTCTCGGGCTAAAACTCTTTTATTTATATTATGTCGTCGTGTTAAATCTCGGTTACGCCATTCTATCTAAAAAGAAAATCTATTTGTGTAGATTTCTAATAGAGGACATTCATTTCTTACAACCAAAACCTCCATGAACTCTCTCAAACCTATCGTTACAGATTGATCACAGAGAAGGAAACTTGCGATTAAGGTACGGTTTAGTTTCAATCAATCAGTTTAATGGAACTAGGATTTGATCCTGTTAGGGTTTTCGAAATAAAATTTTAAATTTTTGCTACGTTCTGAACCCCAAAACCCAACACAACCTGTCATAGACCCATACATGTGTGACGAGGATGACCCTGATTATGAAGAATATGATGAAAACATTGATCTTTCACAAATCTTAAAAGATGATCCGGGACATATCTTCCTCAACATATAAATCAATGAAATTTCTTTATATGGAGCTCAACTTGATAAAGGTGTTGATATGAATATTTTACACATTGGTTTCTTCAAACAAATTTGCGTTTTATAGCAAGCCTCCTATCAAGGTATATAAACCAAATGATACCTTTATAGTCCCATTGGATCTATCAAAGATTGTGCCAATGAGAGTGGGACGGTTTACTTTTGATACATATTTCTTAGTCATGTCATTAACTAACCTAAATGACATCATATTATCACTTGTTGGAGCTATTATTGATGAACGTGATCGCTTAGTTACACTTAGAATAGGTGATTGTGACGGCCCGATTCCCCAAACCAAGTACCGCCCGACCTAATCCCATCATTAAGCCCTAACCTACGCTACATAGGACTTAACAACGTATTAGTCATACTATACATCTCATTCACCTCGTTACACATGTTTAACATAGTCTTTATTCATTTAGATTTAATTATGATTTATAGATTTCATTAAAAAGTCATTTAAATTATCTTAATTATCTGCGGAAGACTTAATAATAAATGGCAGAAGCATTTATAAAAACACTTACTGTGGAAACCAAGTAAACAAACGATCATATAAACTCGCCAAAGTAATGCACGAAACAGTAGGAAAGTCTAGTCTCTCCTCCCAATATACAACCTAAATTTATAAAAAAGACGCAAGTAATATATACACAAAATGATCACCTACAAAAGTAGCAAGAACTATCCGTCATAGCTCAAAACTACTTGTCAATCCTCCCCTTCCCTGGTCTAGCTACTCGAAGTATCTGCACCCACCGTCATAAAAAGGACGGTGAGTAGAGTAATGTAGAAAGTAATACTAAGAGACATTTATCCATATTCTCAAATATATTCAACAAGTATCTCAAAGCATAACAATAGCAATTAAAGCTGAAAAAGGATCATGTTATTAGATACTCCAGTTAAACAACCTGAAATTGACACTCGACTAAGCGGTAATGATCTAGGGTCGGTTAACTATTAATTTAAATCACATTAACTCTATTCCACTATCTCAGGGTGGAGCTATGCTCTACACCTATGTTGAAGGTCGGAACTGAGCTTTATGCCTCCATAATTACTCTTTTATATATTCTTGCCGACAACCTCGGATCCCATAACCCATGTGCCGTACAAGCTAATGGTCAGATCCCGACATCTCCGAAAATCTAGTGACCTCGTGTGCCACGCCCATCTTTATAATGGTCCTAGATACAAGAACTAGTTTCACAACTCAAGAAGTGATACAATTTAGGAATCCAATAAAGTGATTGCATAACTAACGTACAAATGAATGGATTTACAACACCATACCTAATAACATGCTATTCTACTTGGTTTACAAACTTAACAACCAAGAATGACATAACACGTGAATAAGAGTCAATGAATACCACTTTAAACATAAACCAATGCCATAATAACAAACTCATGAAATGAGATGATACAACAAAGTCATGGCATCAATAGTACAATAGGCTCATCATTCCAAATGACTGTAAACAAGAAGCCTAATGGAAAAGAAATGGAAATAAATATCGCAATCAATTAACTTACAAACCACTCCAAGATCCTATGCTAATCTGATCTCCCGACACCCCGTATCTCACCAATAACCTCTCGACACTCCTCCATAGTTTCCTGAGGTTAATTACGGTGTTTTAGGACTTATACAAAGTATCAAATTTAGATTAAACCAATTAGTAAAACCCCAAACTTTTATTATAAATTTTACTACATTTCAGGTCTTGACATTGTGGTGGCGTCGTGCACTCTGCACCCATGGCGTCGCCACGACGTCGAGCCCGTGTTTCTTACTAATAGCTCAACCTCGTATTCTAATAATCCATACACCTTTAATACACCTAAACCAAGCTTGATCATCACCAATTTACCCAAAATTTATGGGCTTAGATGTTTAAACCCAAAATCATAATTCTTCATAAAAAATTCATCAAAACACATACGCTTTCAAAATACAATAACTTTGTCAATTTAAATCGAAATCCGAATTTTCTTAATAGCAAATTTATTGATTTTTTGCGAGGAATTCAAAAATGCTATTGGTTTTTAAAATTAAAAGTATCTTCATATCAGAATTTGGTAAAAATCAGTTTCATGACTAAAATCATTATTTTTTACCAATAAACTTCAAATTTGAAACTCAAGGTTCAAGGAATCATTTGATGCTTCAATTAAGTCATAAAATCAGTGAAAAAGGTTTCTCAACTCATTTGAAACAAAATCTCTATCATTAAGACCAAATTCATCAAAGTATACTAAATTAATGGTGTAAGTAGAATTACTTAGTTGTTGTACACCACCAACTAGATCAACTTCTTCAATTCTACTAGAGTTCCTTCACTAACTTGCTGATCTTCTTCTCAAATCTTCCTCTCCGACACTTTACTTCTCCTCTCAGTTTAGAAATGAAATGGTTTGCATAAACTAACCCATTCAATCTTATATATATTGATAAGGTCGTTTAATAGCCATTAATATTAATGTACACACGTATCTCGAGACTAATCTAATGTCCTATATCTTGATTTTAACTCAACTAACTCTCCATTAACTCCCCCTTGCTAACACAAATTTCAACTCATTTGATCTATTGATGTGTCAACACGTATCTCGAGAAATATCAATGACTAATATTTTATTTAACTAACTTAGGTTTCATTTAATATATATCAACCTGTAGCCATATCAAATTAGCAACTAAGCCACATTAACTTTAAACTAACTTGCCACATTAACTTTAAACTAAATTACCACATTACTCTCTACCCCAGTCTCATATCGACACGCATCTCGAGGCACGTCCCTACTCACGTTTCAACAACTATATATTAGTAGGAGTGACTTAATATTCAACATATATACATCACACTAGGCATCCTTCACTTAAAATACTATACTACTCAGTCCTTACCCTGAGTACTCGGACCGTGTACTTGCTCTCGAGCCATGTCACGGGTCAGTAATCCTGATCAGGGACTAATTTACTATTAGTAAATTTTGGGCCATTATGGTGATGATGAATGTTACTACAAGCTGGGACTGAACTATGCGATGATTATGAAGGAGACCATTTCTATGACGATTATGAAGATGAGAATTATCATTATGAAAATGATGATGAAGGACCGATAAGTAGGTAATAAAAATATATTTTAGGTGTTTATTTTAGGTGTTTTTAGATCTCAATGCCTAATATTATTAATTAATTCTCTTTTATTTATAATTTTGGTGGTTCAGAGGCAATTTGATGAAAATGAAATAAATCATGAAGTGTTCTTGGTGTTTGATATTGAAAAGTGAGCTTGCACGCACTTCAAGATAGCTTGGTGGGACCCACATTGGTACGTGTTGATGATATGGTGGTTTAGAAGAAGTTTGGTGGTGCATTAGTTGAGGAAAGCTTTAAAAAATGATTGGGTATTAGTCATTCCTATAGTGCGTTCAACAACCCTTTGATTTGCCTCGAGACATGCACTACACAATCGACTAGAAGAGAGGAGCAGCAAGAAAGTGACGCAGCAAAGGATACGCTTGAGTCATAGCGCCTTCAGTAGCCATTCATCACGCCTCAAGATCAGCATACCAGACCTGTATCAAATGAGCATCAAGTAACGGTCTCCACTTACCTCGGGATGCATAACCGCACAGACTCCCAATTCGACGTCGAGTCTTTAAATCGCCTCCTCCCATCCGCACATGCAACGCGTCGAGCTCCCAGTTGCGATACACGTCCGCTCTACCAATTAATGCTCACCACCTCAATAAACCAGCAACGTTCCTCCAATCAGCTTTTGACACGTGTCCGACTCCATCTCCAAAGCAACAACCATTAGATCTACCTAGGCGCACGAGATAGAAAATACCACGAATTTGATTTTCTCTCTCTTCTAGAGACCGAATTGAAGAAACTTATAAATAGAACTTTAAGGTTTTATTTAGACTCTCTACACACACGGACACTCTTTTTCTCATTTTTTTCCTAATTATTTTCTTTAGAATTTAATGGAGTTCTTTAAGAATATGTCTGGCTAAGCACTGTTTTTCTAGGTCGGAGGCAAAACGAGTTTAGGATCTTAGTTGATAGCATGTTATGTGAGATCTTTTATTTATAATTTAAGTTATTTTAGTTCTTTCTATTTAATTTGTTGTCATTTTCATGATTATGATACAAGCTTAAGGTATGTATATGGCCAATGCATGCTTTTAGGTGGAAGACTTATGGTTAATCGAGACAATCGTATATGTAATTATATGATTGGGCTGATACAAGTGACAATCACTCACTCGTTTGCCATAAAAACTTTTGGTTCTTGAGTGTACGACGAATAATCTAAATCAAATTGGAAAGGAACGCAATCCAGTTATTTAAGATTAGTATTCCCACGGACCTTTATGCGGTTAATGCGTTAAACTTTATTGGCGGATGTCTAAGGTTATGTGTTGACTAGGGAAGTAGTTAGTGATGGACGTCCTACCTATCGAGACTAGGGGAATTAGGGATTTATGGTTGATGTCGATTTCGTATAGCTAATCTAGGAGGAATTCAATTAATAATCTTTATGGAAAGATTGAAGATCATGACATGCTATTGAATCTTGATTTGGATTTATGGGAATGTAGACCTAGGTAATCTCTCTTATTAAATTAGTTCTTGCAAATTTTAATTGCTAGTAGTATTAATTAATTGTTTTTTAAAAATCTCTAAAACCCCGAATTTCCCTTTTTAGTTAACTTAGAGTAAAACCTAAGTCCTATGGATTCGACCTCGCGTTTACCACTACTATACATAAGAGGGATTGATAACTCGAGTACAAGTTATATTTGGCACGAACGACACATGAACAAATTTTGGTGTTGCTGCTAGGGACTTAGTCTTTTATTCTGAGTATATTCAATCTTCACAATCGATTGGTTCATTGTTGCCTTTCAATCCTGAACCCGAGAGAACATTCCAAAGGTTGAATAGAGAACCCTAACTTATGCAACAACAAGGCCAAAACCCTCTAGACATGGCACAAGCTGGAAATCGCCAGGTAACTATAGGGCACGCCTATCAAAACCTTCAAGATCTTTTGGCACAACAGTTGCTCTGCATTAATTATCTATCTCTTACCTTCTTTAATGGTAGCAAGAACAAAGACCCACTTACTTTTCTGAAGGAATTTTAGACTAACTTCAAGTCCATGAAACCCTTTACAAGGGATGAGGATGCAATTAAGCTTAAGTCTTTCCCATTTTTTTCCTAAAGACAAAACCAAGGAATAGTTTTTCCATCTTTCGCCCAATTGCTTAACTCTTGGAATGAGATGACAATTGAGTTCTTAAATTTTCCCGAGGATATAGTTTCTCATCTCATCAAGGACATAAGGAGCATTAAACTGAAAGCGGGAGAATTATTAGGTGCATATTGGGATTTTTTGAAGTGATTGATTGCTAGTTGCTCACAACATGACCAAATTGAAAATGCCATAGTCTGTTTCTTCTATGTTGGCATTACACCCATATAGAGACGAATGATTGATAACGCATGTGGAGGTCACATTCGAGATAAGACACCGGTCCAGATGAGGCAGTTATACGAGGACATAACACAACAGTCATGCCTTTATGGAGATCTTAACGATACTGCGTACAGAAGTCTCACCGCGGGAGCAGTTTAAAATTCGATTGACCAAGAAATTGACCAACTAACCTTCATGATGGAGCATCTCATCACCTTTAGTAAATTGTAATTCTAGGCTTGTGGCTTTTTTGCGGCCACAAATCACTCAACTGATGAATGTCCTACTTTCTTTGAAGATAATTAACAAGCCAATCCATGGGTAATCAATTTCAAGGACCGCCTAGGGCCCCATTTGGGAATACCTATAACCATGCGACAACGAGGAACAACCTAAACTTTAGTTATTGGCCTCAAAATCAGAACTACTATACCTTTGTCCCTAGAAGTCAACCATTGCCTGCACCATCCAATAACTCCTCTTCACTTGAGGATATGATGAAAGCTCTTATGGATCAGTAGAGCCAATTTTTGAGAGATCTCGTTTAATTTAAGCATAAAACGGAGAATTCAATCAATGATACCAATGTGACGATTAGTAATCTTAAAGTTCAAATAAGTTAGATCGCATTGAGATTAAGGGGACTTGAAGATCAAAGGAAGTTGCCATCACAACCAATCCAAAATCCAAGGGCTCATGTGAATGCTATATCATTGAGGAGTGGGATCGTGGTGAAAGAGCATAAGGCTTACAAAGAAGATGATACCTCATCAAAAGGATGGCGACAAGAGATAAAAATTAGGCCTCCTTTCCCACAAAGGCTTTATCCAAAGAATTACAAGCAGTTGGAGCAAACTAAGAAGGTGGTGGATACCCCTCAAGATAAACCTGAAGCTCAAGAATTCAAGACTCAAAAGTAGAAACAAGAGAAAAAAGTTGAAGTCTCATTAGGAGTTCTAAAGCCCGAGGAAATGAAAAATGATCCACCTCAAGAGTTAATACTTCCACCTCCATTTCCATAACGGTTAGTGAAGGTAAAAAAGGTAGGGACGAGAATGAGATCTTGGAAATGTTTCGAAAGGTGGTCATCAAAATTCAATTACTAGATGTGATTAAACAGGTGCCTCGTTATGCTAAACTACTAAAAGAGTTCTATATGAATAAAGGCAAGTTTTTAGGCACGGAAAATCTAAGTTTGGGGGAGTGTGTCTCAGCTATGATTTTAAAGAAGATTCCTCATAAGTGTCAAGACCCTAATATGTTTGCTATTCAATGCAAAATAGGTAATATTGTTGTTGAGAGTGCCATGTGTGATTTAGGTGCATCTATTAATTTTATCTCTTTCCTTATATAAATCATTGAATGAAGGTTCACTCGTGGACACACGGGTAACAATCCACCTTACTGATAGGTCGATTGTACACACTTTAGGGGTCTTAGAGGACATCTTGATAAAGGCTCATGAATTAGTCTTTCCTACATACTTTTATGTGATAGACATGAGGGATGAACCTTTCCATTGCTTACCTCCCATTTTATTAAGTCAACCTTTTCTCGTATTGCTCAAACCAAAGTCAACGTCTTTCAGAGTAGTTTGTGATAGTCCCAATCCCCACAAACTGAGCCCTGCCCGGCCTAATAAGCCTACGTGGACCCCCGAGTCAGCCCTCGCAAGGTTAACGCGGGCCTAATCAGCTTTTCTTTCCATTATTATAAGTTATTTGGTGATTTAAAGTTGAATAGTTGTAATTCGCAAGTTCAATAGTTTAATAACGGAAGCAAGACTTAAACAAATATAAACAATTAGAAGATATAGAGTCGGAAATCCTAATGGTGTGGAACCCTGTAGTGTATAGATAACATGCATATATATGGTGACAGTAAAAGGGAAATCATGAATATACATGTATCAATGTCTTTCAAATCTCAAAGAGATCCCCAAGTGTTATCAAAACAACATATATATATATATATATATATATATATATATATATATATATATATATATATCTATAGCTACAACACAAAAGCACAAAAACCTACAAATAAGCAAGAGGAGAAGTCGCCTTGCGAGTCCTCAGAGGAAGTCACTAATCACCGGCTCCTTGCCCTTGCTCGTATGTGGATATACAATTGTCACCGAAGGAGACAATTCCAGTGAGTAATGCCAATAGAGTTTCAATTACAATTCATGAATTTAAATAAACAAGTCTAAGTATCATGCGGGAATTTAAAAGACAGAAAAGTAAATGAAAGTGCATGATAAATGGACTAGAAAGTAATAACTGCGATACAAAGTGTCTAGAAGTCAAGGGAAGGCATCTAAGTGTTCTAAATTAACCAGAGCGGGTCCTAATACTCAACTTCCTAGAGCTGCGACTCTCTAAGTCAACAGGCTCAGTTCGATGTAGCGTGGGAGCATCAACGGTGCCTTTAAATACCTCGCCCACATCTACTACCTACGATCTAGTAGTCAGGGTGAGGTCACATTTGCCATCTAGCACCAAACCCAGGAGTACCTTCCAGATACACTCAAGCCTTAAACACTTAATGATGAATACAATATAAGTAAATGGGATAACAAGAAATAAATCAAAGAATATGATAAGAATTGGAATTGATCCTCTAGCTGGTTTACTTACCTCTTATCAACGCTACACGCACTCTCGCTGCTCCAACACGCATCCCAATCCTCCCCGACACTCGACTGTAGCTAGCAAGGTACCTGGTGTCCATTTTGATTGGTTATATACGTGTTAAAGTCATTAAGTTGCATTTAGCATCATTGTTGCTAATGTAGTTTAATTATAATCTTACTTGCACATTTGTAATTTTTACACTTTTGTGTTCTTGGTATTTTGCTATTAAGGTTTCTTATCATAAGAGCAATATAACTTAACATATTGGTGCTAAACAATCCCATTTAGAGACCTACAAATCATTCCAATTCAATTAAGAGTCTAATGGCTCCTTTTATTCATTTCAAGTCCTTATTGAGCACTTAACTCGGCCAAAAGTGTCCGGACTTGTTTAATATTGTTCAACACATTGTATTAATTTTTTTGGGTGTTATTGAACTATTCAGGATCATTAGAAACCATTTCAAGTTGGTTTAAAGCATTAGTATGCAAAACAATCCTTTAGGGACTTCAAAATAATTACTTGAAAGTTAGTTTTCCTCCAACTTATGGCTTAAAAATAAATAGAATCTTCTAAGGTTCTCAAGGTTGGTTCCGTGAACTTCAAACACTTGAAACCAAGGTTTTCAAGTAATAAAATCTCATTATAAGTCCAAAAACTCAATTTGCAACTCCAAGTGAAATTTCAAGTCCTTATTTGTAAATATGAGATTTTTAGTTGAAATGCAACTTGAAAACTGAGTTAGACACGTCGAAAAATCACGAAAAATGGTGGAAACCTTCACAATGATTTAATAACATATATGAAAATCTTGGTCTAATTTCGGCATCGTTCGATGCTCGGAATATGCTTAAGCAAAATTCAGCTTAATTAGGAAATCGTTTTTTTCCTATTTTAAAACCATTTTTGAAAACTATTCAAAACTCATCGGAATCGCTTGAAAATCCTGGAGAATCAAATTTGTATTGTGTTGATGTTCTTTTCAAATTTTGTTGACTGTTAGACTAGTGTAGGCCGCCAAAAAAGGTCTTAAAATTTTGCCAAAAATCTACCCAAAATTGTCCCTTTCTTTTATTTGTCATTTTATCAAACACTTGAGATGCATTCTCTTGAAATTAACATTGATTTAATTTACACAAGTTCTGTCCATAATTAACAAATCAATTTAAGACACGCAAATAGAAGTAACATCTCAATAATTAGACATCTATAATACAAGGAATCAGCCCGTCAATAATTTAAACTCATTCCATCATCATCATCATCATCATCATCATCATCATCATTATCATCATCATCATCATCATCAAGAACACCAAGAACATGAAACATGAATTCATTCCAATTCTTTCTACTACTACAAAACAACTTGAGATATTCATATAGAAGTAAAAACCCAAACATAATACCTCCATTTATTAACAAATTCAGTCCATGCATGATTCGACACCAAAAAGCTCAAATTGAGGCATAAAAGCATTGAGTTTCTTGATAATTTGTGAACATCATTACTTGGGTCTTTCAAGAGTTTGAAACCACTTTAATCTAGATTAAAAGAAAACACTCAAGTTTAGCATGAAAAATGAGGAATAAGGGTTACCTAGGTTTGATTTTTTCTCCAACTTGCTAGAACTCTTGATTTCTCTACAATCTCCATTTGACTTCTAAGAAATTCACCAAGTTTCACCTTCTCAATATGGTTGGATTTTTTTGTTTCTTGATTTGCATGTGAGCTCAAATGAGTTAAGTCCCACTTTTATACTATTTAATTTCATCATCAATCACTTCATAATCCCTACAACATTCAAGAGCCCCTATTTAGTTCAGCACTACACTTAATTGACATCATTTTTAACTCATCTTGCCTTGTAAGAAACTCTCTAGGATCATCTCAAGAAGGATCAAAGGCTACAATAAATCATTCCCAACTATAGGCTTATGTAATTTCTTAGTTTTATTTAGATAAGGTTAGGCACATTAACTCAATTGGGTAGTCTATTAATGAATTATCATTATGTATTGATCTCATACTAGTTCTCAACTACCCGCACTCGGTGCCCCATGCTTCAACATACATCTCGAGGCACACCGGGTCCATATTCGCTTATTGGCGTTTTATCCAACTTGGTCAAGTTTGTTAAGTACTTCACTTAGTATCTCATTATATAAATTGGTAATTTGTACATCTAAGCTATTCTATTCTAAATAGCCATATACCCGCGTTGCATGCATCTCGAGGAGGTTTTACTCATTTCGACGCAATCGGACCAATAATTTACTAAAAATTAACATTTCTTGAGTATAAAATATGTATTACATACACCACTCATGAATAATATATCTCTGTATCTACTCCTGAGGATTGACTACGTTCACCACGTCAGGTCGGTTCCACGTCACTGTCCTGAAATTGACACGTGGCACAAGTTGGAATTTTTGAGTCGTTACATTGTTTTTCTATAGAGTTTGATGGTGAGATTGTAAAATTTAATATTTTTGACACCATGAAACCTTTTACTGATATATCTTGCTTTTATTGCAGGATGAGATTAGTTGGAGAAGTAGGACTGTCGTCAAGTGCCAAAAGTTATTGAGATTCCTTCACCCACGATTATGAAATCAAGGGTTACTTAATCTCTCCATGGAGTTTTACGGATGAGAACTACTCGTGACCTAATAGAGTAGAACAACATCACTTAGGATGCGCATTTCTGAGTAGAGCCAAAGACTGTAAACAAAGGCGCTATTAGGAGGCAGCCCAAATTTTTGTTATCTTGTTTTGTTTCTTTGTTTTAGTACTCTTTTACTATGCATGAAATCGTATCATTTCCTTATTTCTATATGTATCATGTTATTTCACTCTTTTGGTTGTTTTTATGTGTAAACCACTTGAATTATTTTGAACCTTGGGGACAAGGCTCAGAATAAGTTTGGCGGTATTTTAAGGATTATGGACTGTGTTGGATGGACCTTTTTGCTAAAGACCACATATATGATCATTAATTTTTTTCAATTATGTAGTTGAAGGATGGTAATAGTGGTGTTATTCTTTTCATTCCTCTTATCTTTTCATTTCTTTTTCCTTTCCATTCACACCTATATCTTCTATTTCACTAGGATTTGATAAATTCTCATGCATGTATTTAGTATAGTTATTATTATTATTATTATTATTATTATTATTATTATTATTATTATTATTATTATTATTATTATTATTTTAGAGTTACCTGAGACTTTGCTTCATGCCTTTGGTTGTAGATGAGTAAACCATGGTTACCTTTTTTACTTGAAACTTGGGAGAAATTAGGAGAAACACTCACTTTGGCCTATAGCCCAACAATTTTATGATTTCATATTAAGGACTTAGTATGAGGGTTAAGGCTTATGCTAGATACTAAAGGGGTAGACGGTCAGAAATGTGCAAGTGGAAAAGGTTAGATTTCTAGGATGTTAAAACTAGGGTGTAACCCACTCGAGGCGGAAATTCGATGACTAAACCACCTTTGGAAAATGATTTAGGCCATTTTTGAATGAAAGCCCTTAGCCTTAAGCCTACCTAAAATAATTTCCCTAGTTAACCCATTTTGAGCTAACCCAACCTTTAATTCCTTTATACCTAATGTTAAGCCTATAGTCATAGCCTGATATAATCTTTTACCTAGTTGGAAGCAAGTCTTAAACTTGAAATCTTTAAAAAAAGACATGAAGAGAAGTAAAAAAAATCGTTGATATACCAAAATTAAGGGGAAATTAATTATGATGAAAAAATCAAGTCATGATTAGAGATTCTCACCTAAAATGGTATCCGCAGGAAATGGAGCAGGGAGTCGGGTGGTTGAAAAAAGGTAAGGACTACACAAAAAATGAGTTAAGTGCAGTATAAGTCACTTTCATTTTTCTGAAAATCTTTCAACAATCTAAGTTTTAGTTTTCCAACGCTTTCCATTACCTTTATATCATTTCCTTGGTACTCTACCCTAGCCATATTACAACCTACTTAAAGTCCTATTGATCTATATTGGTGCTAAGTCTACAGTAACATAGAGTGTGGTTGCATTTCTCGCCTACGGTACCTTCAAAGCGTTAATGCGCTATCTTACAAAGATCGTAAACTTGCGTGCTTGAATGTATAAAACTCTTGAATAGTTGAAAGCCTTTGTCTTGACCACGTCTAGGTATTTAAAGTGTGATCTTAATTGTGTTTGGATTGCGGTTCTAAACATATCATAACTCTAAAATCTCTTGAGTGGCTTGTTTACTTGACGACTATTTAAACTAAAGGTACCCCATGAGCTTAAAATTGAGTATACGATTAGTTAAGTTAGGTTCATAACTATATTAGGAGTCTAGTTTACTTTTGTTTCGTCATTTACACCTTTGCTCAGGACGTGCAAAGTCCTAAGTCTGGGGGTATTTAATAAGTAGGTAATAATAATATATTTTAGGTGTTTATTTTATGTGTTTTTAGATCTCAATGCCTATTATTATTAATTAATTATCTTTTTATTTATATTTTTAGTGGTTCATAGGAAATTTAATGAAAAGAAGATAAATCGAGGTCTTTTGAAGTGTTCTTGGTGTTTGACATTGAAAAGTAAGCTTGCATGCACTTCGAGATAGCTTGGTGGGACCCACATTGGTCCCTGTTGATGATATGGTGGTTTAGAAGAAGCTTGGTGGCGCATTAGTTGATGAAAGCTTTCAAAAATGACTAAGTATAAGTCATTCCTGCAATCTGTTCAACAACCCTTTGATTTGCCTCGAGAAATGCATTGCACAATAGACTAGAAGAGAGGAGCATCAACCAATTGACACAACAAAGGATAAGCTTAAGTCACAACGCCTTCAGCGGCCGTTCATCACGCCACAAGATCAGCATACTAGATCAGTATCAAATGAGCATCAAACAAGTGTTTCCATTTACCTCGAGATGCGTACCCGTACAGACTACCAGTTCGATGCCGAGTCTTTAAATCGCCTCCTTCTATCGACACACGCCATGCATCAAGCTCCCAGTCGCCATACAAGTCTACTCCACCAATCAGCGCTCGCCACGTCAGCAAACAAGCAACGTTCCTCCAATCTTTCGCTGACACGTGTTCGACTCCAGCTCCAAAGCAATAACAACCATCAGATCTACCTAGGCGCATAAGACAAAAAAATTCCCTATGAATTAGATTTTCTCTATCTTCCAGAGACCAAATTGAAGAAACATATAAATAGAACTTTAGGGTTTTATTTAGACTTGCTACGCACACGAACTCTCTCTTTCTCATTTGTTTTATAGTTATTTTCTTTAGAATTTAATGGAATTATTCAGGACTATGTCCAACTAAGCACTTTTTTTCTAGGTTGGAGGCGAAGCAAGTCCAGAATCTTGGTTGATAGCATGTTATGTGAGATCTTTTATTTATAATTTAAGTTATTTCAATTATTTTTATTTTATTTGTTATCATTTTCATGATTATGGTGCAAGCTTAGGGTATGTATATGGCCAATGCATGCTTTTAGGTGAAAGATCTATGGTTAATTGAGGCAATCATATCCGTAACTGCACGATTGGACTGATACAAGTGACAATTACTCACCCATTGTCGTCAAAACTTTTTGATTCTTGAGTGTGCGACAAATAAATCTAGGTTAAATTGGAAGTGGACGCAATCCGGTTATTTAGGACTAGTATTCCCACGGACCTTTATGCGATTAATGCGTTAAGATTTATTGGTAAATGTCTAAGGTTATGTGTTGACTAGGGAAGTAGTTTGTGCGGACGTCCTAGCTATCGTGACTAGGGGAATTAAGGATTTTTTTGCGGATGTCGATTTCCTATAGCTAATCTAGGAGGATTTGAATTAATAATCTTTGTGGATAGATCAAATATCATGACATGCTATTGAATCTTGATTTGGATTTGTGGGACCGTAGACCTAGGTAATCTCTCTTATTGAATTAATTCTTACAAACTTTAATTTCTAGTAGTATTAATTAATTATCTTTTTAAAATCTCTAAAAACCCCTGAATTTTCCTTTTTAGTTAACTTAGAGTAAAACTCAAGTCCTGTGGATTCGACCACGTATTTACCACTACTACACCCTAGTCGGATTGGTATCTTGATTACGGGTTATATTTGGCACGAACAACACGTGAACAAGGACGTTTCTCTGATGCTCACACTGAATGAGGATTAATTTTTCCATTAGTCGAGCAAACGACAAGTAAACAAAAGCGCTCGATAGGAGGCAGCTCATATTCTTTATTTATTTATGCTTTAATTTTAGTATAGGTTTAACATTAGTATGGTATGTTTTAATTCTCTCTCCTTTTGACTCTTTTTTGAAAATATTTTTGGAATTTAAGCTCCAGAGTAGCTTCAAATAAAGGGGTAATGATCGAGTTGTTATGAATTTATTGCAATATATTATGTCTTTCTACCAATTTATATTATTTAATAAAATAAATTTATTAGTTAGTTACATATCCTACTCAAATTCTCAAACTCCTAGTGAATTCTACCTTTATATTGATTATTATAAGTGATATATATGATAATTATGAATTAAAATTTAGAAAAATAGTTTTAATGTGCGAATCCATAGTGTTATGGGTTTACACTATAAATCTCCAAAACAAATTAGTGACAGTTAGTAGAATTTTAAGTAAAAAATCAAGAGTAGCAATTCAACATTGAAATGACCTTATAACTAGGATTCGCTAAGTAAATCGATGAGGCACAAAACCTTATTATCATCGATTTACATAGCGATTTCTCGGCAAATCCACTTAAACCCCTGATTCGCTGAGACCAAATTCATGTTTTTAAAACAAAAACCCTTAATCGGTAGAAACAACTTAATTCACACTATAAACCCTTGTACCCCTTCGATTAAGAACTCAAATTATTATCTAGATTCAACTCTCAAAAGCCTTATTATAGCTTATTTAATTAATTCCTACCTCGAGAAGGATTTTCTCATACCAAATGAAGCAAATAATTTAAGAGTATAGAGCCAAATTAGGGCTTGAACGAGAGGGACACGTAAAGAGGCTAGGAAAGGGAATCTAGAAGTTGTCAAGAGTCTAATATTTGAGGGATTCACTCTCAATGTGGTAAGCTTTTGATACTTTATCGATTATTTCAATTCCACAGTTTTGAAATTTAGTTTTGATGAAATTTTGATAAAATTATTGATTTTGTTTTCAACCCTTAATTGTCTTATTTATTGAGAAAGAAAGATGATTCTTGATTTTGATTTCTAAATGGGGAGGTTAAGGATTTTAATATACATAAAATGAAAATTTTGAGATGTGCTACAAAATATTTTAAGGGTATGTTTTTCAAATATTTGAGAATTATTTTGATAGATTTGCTTTCGTGTTATTTGTTTTTACTAATTTTTAAAATCTTTTCATGAGTTTTTGTGAAAAAAAAATCCTTTTTACAAACTTGTTTTAAATACCTCGATAAAATTTGATTCTCAATGGAAGATTTATTTTGAGTTTATTTTTCATATCAAATACAAGATTTTAATTTACCAATTCATTATAGTTAATTGATTCTCTAAGACGGGAATAAGTAGAGGACGAGGTAGGAGTAGTAAACAAGATAAAGGGAAATAGATTTTGATAGAAAAACCCAAGAAGAATTTTGCGGGTCAAAAATATTTATCCAACCCATAGGGGTTAGTATTAGAGAATCAAGACCTGGGAAAGCTGAGTTTAGAACACTATCCCCACCTAGTTATGGAAAGATATTTTGAAAACTCAACTTCGAGCACATTAGTACCTTATGATCCTTTACGATTTGTCAGTCTTAAAACGTAGGATAGATATTTTAGCGATGCAAAGACAATTATAATACATTAGATAGGATTGAAAATTTACAATGTGCATAAGTATGAGGTCATGATTGTGAGTATTATAAAAGAAACGAATTGGGATGAACTTCTTAGGAGTTATGAAGGAAAATGGAGCAAGGATGTTTTCAATTGCTTCAGTCTACCATTCCCAATATTGATTAATAAGCTTTGTATGAAGGCCAAGGTGTATCTGGCTTAATTATAGAGTGGTTCAGTCGAGCCAACGACAGTAAACAAAAGTGCTCTATGAGAGACAACCCATATTTTATATTTACATGTGCTTTAATTTTAGTAGGAGTTTAGTATTAGTATAATATGTTTTTATTCTCTCACTTTTTGACCTCGTATTGGAAATATTTTCAAAATTTAAACTCCGGAGTACTTTCAAATGAAGGAGGAGGGGGTGATTGAGTTGTTTTGTCTCTATGGTCTTTATGCAAGTTTAAATTATTCACTTGTTTATTTATTTATTTAATTAATAAAATAAATTTTTACTTAGTTACATTCCAAATCAAATTCTCAAATTTCTAATCAATTCTACCTTTATATTAATTATTATGAATGATATATATGATAATTATGAAATAATTTGAAAAAACAATAAATTAGGCCTAACGATTCTTAAGCGATTTAGAATAACATTACGAATCACTGGCAAAATCGATGACAGTAACCAATAATTTTAAGTGAAAACCCCTGCGAATCAACAGTGATTCAACCCTATAACATGGGTGTATTCAATTGAGATTTTAATAGACTTTTGGTTACTTTTATAAGTGAATGACTTTTATGAAGTTTTAGATTTTGGTAGACTTTTAAAGACTTTGATAAACTTTTATGTAGATTTCATTATGATGACTTTTATCAACATTTAAGATTTTTAGTGACTTTTGTGAACTTCTTAAACATGATTTTGATGATACTAATAGATTATTGTGATTTTTAAAATGAAACAAATATTTTGCACTTTATTATAAAAAAATAAATAATTATATTTTTCTCTTAAGAACTATTACTACTTTTTTTAAAAGTATTTTTTGTATTTTAGTAAAAAAAACATATAGACATATTAATGAATTACTCTCAAGGTAGTAGCATAACAAATAAGTAAATAAATATCAACATAATAAACAATTGGTGAGCTTCTTCAATTTCACTGATTTAAGCAGAGAATCCCTAGAAAATCCACCTAAAACCCCGATTCGCTAGGCTCAATTTTGAGTTCTTAAAATAAAACTCCAATTCGCCACACATAAACCATTTCGCATATACAAACCGTTGTACCCATTCAACCAAAACGTCAAATTCTTGCCTATATTCAACCTTCCTAAGCTCGATTTAGTGTATTTAAGTGATTCACACCCCATTCTAGTTTCGTTCAACCCAAAAAAGCTCGATTTGAGATAGTATAACCAAAATAGGGTTTAAGGGAATTTCGACTAGGAGCTTGGAAGAACAATCTAGAGGAGTTCAATAGCGTATATCTTATGGGACTAACTCTCAAGAAGGTAATCATGTAAAACCCTAGCTCTTTATGTTGAATATTTTTGGTTTGACGATTTTTGCAAAGTTTTTAATTGATTTCGAAATTGTTTTATTGTTATCCATTCTTTTATCATGAATAAATTATTTCATTGATTCCAATAGAATGGCATTGTGATTACGGCGATCGTTGGTTTACAAATTCAATATTTTTGAAATTTTGGTATTTTTCTCGATTCTAAAGATCCATATATGCAACTGGTTTGAAATTGAGTTTCAAATGAGTATGGGCTTTTTGTTGTTTTATAAAAGACTAGAATATATCACACAATTGTTTAAAATTATTTTTAAAACCAATTTTAAGTTTCTAATTGAGTACAAACTTTGAGGCCAAAATTTAAATTTTTGATTGATTTTCAAGCTGGCTTTTCAAATGAATGTCTTATTCCAAGTAGAGTTTTGAGTTCTACCGAATTATTTTTGACAAACGTTGTTATGATCCACATATTTAACTTGTTATTTGGACTTGTGACTAATTGATTTCGAAGAATGGCCGGAAGCGGAAAAGGTAGAGTTTCAAGAGAAGATAGGGAAAGAGAGCACTAATAGAAAAATCCAAATTGAAATCCAAAGTTCCACCTACGCTAATAAGACCTACGAGAATTTCAATAAACAATCATAGAGTGAGAACACCAAGAAAACTTTCTCCACCATTAGATTTTAGTGATGAGTCGGAAGAAGAAGAAGTCGAAGAGACTCCGCAAATTCCTTTTTCAGTGGAAAATTTGATCAATACAAAGGCTTTTACTAGGATGAAGAGCGATATTAGGAAGAATAGGAAAATAATTTCGGAGAGGGGCTTCAATGTAAAAAAAAAAGAAATAAAGCACGGGCCTAAAATTTTGAGATAATAAGAGAGAGGAATTTAGGATTGTTGACTAGGGATTACAATGTTGATAATGACACGGAGATTCCTAGAGAAATGGGTTGTGAGATTTTAGTCCTAGAATTTTATGGTAACGGGCATGAGAGTGATAATAAAATTATATCCATGGTCTGAGGAAGACCAATGGATTATTCACTTGAACTAATAAACCGGTACTTCAGATTGTCGAAATCTCATAGGAGAGAAAATAATGAATACCCAAAACCTGAATATTGAATCAGACATAGATTTCCCCATGAAACCATTAGGAATGGATTGGAAGCAATTCCAAGGGATGGATTCATTGTGGATAAGGATGGGTATCCAAAGCACATTCAAACTAAAAATCTTAAGAAAACCACCAAAGCAAAGAACGATCTCATCAATGCAAGCCTAAAGTCGAGTTTGCAGTACTACGAAGTTGTGAATTGTAAGGCGACATTGCTATATCACATCGTTCAAGGGATATAAAATGCAATTTACTGCGTATAAGGAGAGGATGAGCCAGAGCTTAGAGCCAACTCCTGAAGATTTCACTGGCTTGTACGTTGAAGAGACGAATATGGCCATGATGGGGTCAATCTTACGGAACCAAATGCGAACTCAGAGAAATCAAGAGTTGATGTTTCAGAACTAGCATGAGATTGTGAGGAACTTGCACAATTTTGAAAGACTTATGAAGAGGAGAATGCAATGAAAATGTGCTAAAATTTCAATACCATCTACCAAATTGAGATTACCGAACAAGGGAGTCTTTTCAAAAAGTAATCTAGAGTTCGGAGTGGACTATAGGCTCTATGATCCTACAGTGAGCTATTAATCTCAACAACATGAGCAAGGAGATGGTAGTGATGATGCGACTTCTGGACAACGGTTCTGATCTATCTTCTTCTCTGTTTTGTCTAACTCTGAGCGAAACTATATGAGGTCTTGTAATGTAATATGATATTGTGTTATGTGCAATGTGATGTGATACTTGCTACTACTGTGGGTTATACTTGACTATGTTTAAGGTGTTTATGCTACATTAACTTTGGTAATGATGCTTGGAAATTTTAATTTTTCATGTTTTCTTTGTTTATGGAAATTCATTCTTGTGATGATTTGTTCATTATTTATTTATTATTTTATATTTAGTTCATTTATGCTTCACGAGGTAGATTTGCTTCGTTGGAAACCCGACTTAATTTTAAAACCTTGAGGACAAGGTTTGGAATGAGTTTGGGGTATTCAGGTGAAGTGGAGTATAAAGAAATAAAGTATGGAAGATTCGAGAGGTAGAATCTATTTATTCAATATTCAAAGTAGACCGAATTTTTTCAAATTTTGGATGATACGGGTAATATTTCTTCATTTTACTTTATTTATTTAGGAATATGAATTGAATATAATTTGGATTTGAATAGAAGTGATATTTTTATGACCCATGGAAATAAAAAAATTTATGATAGAAAGGAATTATTATACCTTATTTGGCTTATCTTAGATTGTGTATGCATTAGAGGAGTTTAGAAGATATTGATTACTTTGTGTTAAACATTATAATGGGTAGAAAATCAAAACAAAAGTGCAAGATAAACAAGATAGATTTCTAAGAATCTTGTTATACAAAGATTATTGATCAAGTATATATAATGAAAAGAATTTATGCCACAATCATGGAAAGAAATAGGAAATTAGCCAATAACCTTTACTTTGTTGGAAATAATGCTTACTTAACTATAGTGAAAGTGAGAAGAGCTAACAAGAGTTTTTAAATGAAAAAATACGAGACCCACTGATTCCAAGGGAAATGGAGTAGAGAATCTAGTAGTGGAAAAAATATGAGGAAGAATTCCTATAAAAAGAGGGAATAACAGTATCCAAAGGAAATGGAGCAGGGAACTATAGAAATATAAAGAAGAATATATATATATATATATAAAAGAATATATAGAAGAAAAAAAAGATATAGAAAAAAGTGGAAAGATGTTTATGAAAAACTCTTCAAATAAAAAGATTTGGCTCGAGTGCTTATAGCTAAGTTTAGTGAAGTATCTTTTTTTTCTAGCATTCCAACAAATGAACATGAACATGATAATTATTGGTGATTAAAAATTTTATCGACTTTGATTATGGTGGTATTTTAAATATTGTTTGAAAATGAGATTGATTTAGTGATTTTTATATCTTGTGATTTTATATTAGTCACATAAGCTTGATGCTTATCAGTGGAGATGGAGAAAACCCATTGTGGCGGCCCCAAATTCCAGGCAGCCTTGGGACCCGCCACGTCGAATCCTACGTCACCAAGCCTAACCACGTCATGGTCTTGTTTATCCTTGACGCCCCGCGACCTAATTGGTTGCTTACACTTTTCCATTTAACCTTAACTTAGCTGATTAATCTCCATATAAATATTAATGATTTTATTAGCCATTTAACCGATTTATCAAGTTATAATGAGAATTTATAGTGGAAGTCTTAAACGAGTAAATTACACAACATTTAACAATCCTAAGTAGTGGTAAACCATGCAAAAGATATCATGTATATATTAAGGCGAGATAAGTATAAAAAAAGTTTCATATACATGTAATGAGTGTTCTATGATCCCCAAAACCCAACAAAATATAAAATAAATACATATTGTAGTCACACACGAGTTGGCTCCACAATATCAGAGGTAGTCACCCAATACCTCCTTGCCCTTGCCCTTGCTCATCGAAGGATCTGCACTCGGTCACCCAACAAATATAGTGACGAGTCCAGTAAGTAAAATCCCAAGAGAAGTCCACAAAATATTCATGAAATAAAACTAATAATCTACGAGGCATGCGAATATAACACGTGATAACAGTATGTCATATTCTCATGAATGTAGGCAACACACAATAAGCAAAATCAGTAGCGTGAAATAAATAAATAACATGTACCAATTAAACGTGCTCGAAAATAAAGTAAGATTAAATAAACAACCGTTAATCATGAGAAAACCCTGACCCAAACCAGCCAGTAATCGATAAAATCGAATAAGAACCACGTATATACTTACAGGCTTACAATGACTAAATCCCAACTTTAGTAAACGGCATGGTCCCTTCCTGATTTTGTTACACATCAGGACCACCCTAATCCCTCCCGACAGTCGCAAGTATATCCTACTATCGTCGACACGAGCACTATCACAAGTAACTTGTGCAAGCGATTTAGTCACAACCAATATATATGCAAATCGAAATAGGAGTAGAAAACCTCATGTGTGCCCACCAGCAGTCACACATGAAATGCAATATTGATAAAACAAACCATGAATTCTGTGAGGCATTCCAATTGTTTTACGTACCTCAATCCGTGCTCTGACTTCCCTGGACTACCGAAATTCGACCCAACTAGCTCCCCGGTACCTGAGCTACGGTCCCCTAAGTCCCTGAAGTCCAATTTTACATATTTAGTATGTTTATAGGTGTTTGGGATATGTATTAAGTCGAAAACTCCAAAACAGTCCCTTAGATTCAATTTTTATCTGCCATTAGCGCGATAATGGGTGTACCTAGCGCACTAGGTGGAGTTAGCGCGTCAGGGGACCTGTCTAGCGCACTACTGTTCTTTATTTTGAAAAACAGTTAAGTGTCCAAACTGATCAGCGCTCTAACCAGCCTAGTTAGCGTGTTAATTGCCCTTTGTGACAGAATTCTCAACTCGAGAATTATGTCCCAAACTCCCCAATTAGCTAACTGAATCCATTTAACACCCTTTCCATATCAAATTGTCCCAAAACAACAATTAGAACAACCCCAAAACAACAATTTGATCAATTTCCTCCAATCCCATAAATTCACTAGTTTTCCCAATTTCTTCAAAACACCCATTTATTCAAAACTAGTTGTAAATCCTTAATAAAAATTATCACAAAACATATATTTCATCAATTTTTTTTATCAAAACTGGGGATCTAATCCTCTAATTCGAGTTTTATCAGAAATCCACAAAAATGGGCTCAAATGAAAGTGTATGACATGGAGAAGAATATTACCTTAGTTTAATCCTTGATTTGTCCTCCAAAATGATTGAATTCTCTATCTCCATCAATCTCCTTCTCATTCTCCAACAAGAAGAGTAAATGGTTTGGTTTGCATCTTATTTGATCAACTAATCTTATATATTAAGGTGCTATACTCTCTAGCCATTAATCTCCATGCATTTACGTATCTCGAAGCTCATTTAATGATCCACACCTTGAAATGCATCCCACTAACTCCCACTAACTCAATTCAAGTGACACCAATTTGTTACTCTCATAGTTCCTAGATGCGCCAATGTGTATCTCAAGGACAAACCTATAGTTTCCAATTAATTAACCAAACTATAGGCCTTGATTTATTTGATTTAATTACTTAGTTTAGGCCCATTATAATACATGTGGTTTATTAACTAAAGTTGACAAATTAGTGATTCCACTAACCCCCGACTACCCGGCACTCGATGCCCTGCATCTTGGCACACATTTCAAGGTACGTAACCCATGTCACCAAGCCCTGCCAAGTCATGGCCCCGCTTATCCTTGACGCCCCGCGACCTAATTGGTTGCTTACACTTTTCCATTTAACCTTAACTTAGCTGATTAATCTCCATATAAATATTAATGATTTCATTAGCCATTTAATCGATTTATCAAGTTATAATGAGAATTTACAGTGGAAGTCTTAAACGAGTAAATTACACAACATTTAACAATCCTAAGTAGTGGAAAACCTAGCAAAAGATACCATGTATATATCAAGGCGAGATAAGTATAACAAAAGTTTCATATACATGTAATCAGTGTTCTATGGTCCCTAAAACCCAACAAAATATAAAATAAATACATAATGTAGTCACACACGAGCTGGCTCCACAATATCAGAGGTAGTCGCCCAGTACCTCCATGCCCTTGACCTTGCTCGTCGAAGGATATGCACTCGGTCACCCAACAAATACAGTGACGAGTCCAGTGAGTAAAATCCCAAGAGAATTCCACACAATATTCATGAAATAAAACTGATAATCTACGAGACATGCGAATATAACACCTGACAACAGTACGTCATACTCTCATGAATGTAGGCAACGCACACGACAAGCAAAATAAATAGCGTGAAATAAATAAACAACATGAACCAATTAAATGCGCTCGGAAATAAAGCAAGATTAAAAAACAACCGTATAATCACAGGAAAACCCTGACCAAAACCAGCCAGTAATCGATAAAATCGAATAAGAACCACGTATATACTTATAAGCTTACAATGACTAAATCCCAACTTCAGTAAACGACATGGTCCATTCCCGACGCTGTTACACATCAGGACCACCCTAATCCCTCCCGATGGTCGCAAGTATATCCTACTACCTTCGACACGAGCACTATTACAAGTAACCTGTGCAAACAATTTAGCCACAACTAATATATTCGCAAACCAAAATAGGAGTAGAAAACTCCATGTGTGTCCACTAGCAGTCGCACATGAAATGCGATATCGATAAAATAAACCATAAATTTTGTGAGGCATTCCAATGGGTTCACGCACCTCAATCCTCACTCTGATTTCCCGGACTCCTGAAATCTGACCCGACTAGCTACTTGATACCTGAGCTACGGTCCCCTAAGTCCCTAAAGTCCAATTTTACATATTTAGTATGTTTATAGGTGTTTGGATATGTATTAAGTCGAAATTTTCAAAACAGTCCCTTAAATTCAGTGTCTATCTGGCATTAGCGCGCTAATAGGTCTACCTAGCGCGCTAGGTGGAGTTAGCACGCTAGGGGATCTGTCTAGCGCGCTAATGTTCTTCATTTTGAAAAAAAACATTTAAGTGTCCAGACTGATTAGCGCGCTAACCAGCCTAGTTAGCGCACTAATTTTCATTTGTGACAGAATTCTCAACTTGAGAATTATGTCCAAAACTCCCCAATTAACTAACTAGACCCATTCAACACCCTCTCCATATCAAATTGACCCAAAACAACAATTAGAACAACCCCAGAACAACAATTTGATTAATTTCCTCAAATCCCATAAACTCACTAGTTTTCCCAATTTCTTCAAAACACCCATTTATTCAAAACTAGTTGTAAATCCTTAATAAAAATGATCACAAACTATATATTTCATCAGTTTTTCATCAAAACTATGGATCTAACCCTCTAATTCAAATTTTATCAAAAATTCACAAAAATGGGCTCAAATGAAAGTGTATGACATGGTGAAGAAAATTACCTCAGTTTAATCTTTAATTTGTCCTACAAAATAATTAAATTCTTTATCTCCAGCAATCTCCTTCTCCTTCTCTAGCAAGATGTGTAAATGGTTTGGTTTGCATGTTATTTGATCAACTAATCTTATATATTAAGGTGCTATAATTTCTAGCCAAGCATTTACGTATCTCAAAGCTCATCTAATGATCCACACCTTGACATGTATCCCACTAACTCCCATTAACTCAATCCAAGTGACACCAATTTGTCACTCCCATAGTTCCTAGATGTGCAAATGTGTATTTCAAGGACAATCCTATAGCTTCCAATTAACTAACCAAACTATAGGCCTTAATTTATTTGATTTAATTACTTAGCTTAGACCCATTATAATACATGTGGTTTATTCACTAAAGTTGACAAACTTGTGATTCCACTAACCCTCGACTACCAGGCACAATATGCCCCGCGTCTCGGCACACATTTCAAGGTACGCCATAGCTTATTATTTTAATTTAATCCATTTAGCATATGGTTACATTACTTATTTTTATTGATTAACTAGTCATCCTAATGTGAATTAGTTGAGTTTCCTAGAGTACCCGTAGTTCGCCTACTCAATACCCGCGTTGACACGCCTTTCGAGGCGAACACCCATCACACTAACTAACCCGATAGCAACGTACACACATGCAGTGCAATATAATAATAATAATAATTTTAAACACCACATATACACAAGCATCATCCATAAATAATATATTCCCTCGGTTTTCGTGTCCGAGCCAACCGAGTTTACTACGTAACGCCCGAATTACGACCGTTAATCTCCGAGATTAACGTTAATCCTAGTTTAATTAATTTGGGCCATTACACGTATATAGTGATTTGGCCTTGGTAATTGATTGAACCTTGAATTATGAGGTGTATTGCATAACTAAAAGATTGAGTTGTCAAATAAGGGGTTGTTCATTAAATCTCTCTATTCTATCATAATTTTTATTTTTATGAGGTTAATAAGTTTCTATTGAATAATCACTTTTGTTTAAGAATAAGAATAAGTAATTATGAAACCAGAACGAGGAATGAAAAGATAATATAACTAAGAGTTTTTCTTTCTTCGAGACAACAAAGTGCTGAGTTTGGGAATATTTGATAAGTGAGTAATTAAACAGTATTTTATAGTATATTTTAGTGTAATTTTGGATATAAAAGACTACATTACACTGGGTTTTCTCTTGTTTTATGATTTTAGGTTATAATTAGATTATGTGAATAAATGGAAGAAAAAAGAAAGAAAATGAAGAATTTTGTCAAGTGAAGAAAGTGCACAACGAATCAGCAATGAATCAAGAATGAACTTGAAATCATCGTTGGCAAATCACCAATGAATCATAGTTTATGTATGAATATCCAGACAAATCGATGAGGCACTGAGGCTCATTTCCACTTATTTGTCCAGCGAATCATGTTTTAAGTGGAATCGATCAGGAATCGCTGGAGTCAATTTCGAGAATATTAGATAACCACGAAGAGTTTGAGTTAGTTTGGAATATGTACTACCTAAAATAATATATATATGAACCTAGGGCTTCGAAATCAAATGCCTTTTAGTACACTAGATCATATTTCATTGCTCTTGAAGTCATATTATTTCATATTTACTAGTTTTTATTTAGTTTAGATTTATTATTCATTATTTTTGGAAATGATTTGAAGATTCAAAATATTCAATAAGAGGTATTCATTTGTCTTTTATTTACTTTATTGTGATGTTTATTATGAATATGAGTGAGTAGTTTATTAATCTAAATAAAGTTCGAACATTACTTATGAAATGCTTACCTAAATGAAAATCACTTGAACTAGGATCGAGTCGCCCCAAAAACCGTTACTCAAGCCCGATACCTGATTCATGCCCAAATAACAGTCTGACACACTTATTTCAACCTGCGAAATAACATACTAACCATATATAATAGTAAATAAGGAAACGAAATCAAAACTAGAATTTCATGAATCATAAAATTCAAAGTGACAAGTGTTTAAAAGTCTAAGTAGGTCCAACGATTCCAAAGGAAACTTCCAACACTACTATAAAGCTTCCAAATAGTCTCAAAATAAATAAGGAGAGTTTCAAACTACCCAAATAACTTACTTTAAGTTTTACCTAAATTTATTATTCTCAAAAAAGCAAATAAATAGATAGTAGGAGCATGTAATTGCTCACAATGTAAGGAAAGACATTAAGCGGGTGCCTTTACTTTCTCACGAACTAATGCGGATGTAGATGTACTTGGAGAGTAAGTGGGGTGAGCTAAAGAACCAATGGAACTCAATAAGAGAGAAGACTCGCTCAAATATTAAACATGTAAGTATTACCTATAAAACAAAGCAATTCTACACATGAAGTAGTAAACCGAATCGTTGGGTTTTTAGGGTTCATACGCAGTAGAAAATTCAAAATAAAAATTTGAAAAACCCCAACAAGATTGAAAATAAGTTCCATCAAACTAGATTTATCAAAGTAAATCATACCTTAATCCGTGATTTCTTTCTTTGATTGTTCGATCTCCAAGACGTTCAAGCGCCCGTCCTCTATTGGAAATCCACACACGAATGGTGACCACAATTTGAAGTGCTAGCACCAAGACAGACTGAAAACGTTTTTCTTTCTCTCCCAAAATCCAGAGAACTCTAAAATAGCAAAAGTGAAAATCTTATTTCGTTTTAGGGTTTCACCCTCTATTTATATGTGTAGATAAGCCCTCACTTAAAATCCTATATGTAATACAACTATTGTATTTAGGCAGTTTAAACAAATTACACATACGCTCTTATTAATAAGTTATCATATAAAAAATTGTAAGGTCTTTTATGTCATTAATTTTATCATATAAAACTCATTATTCTGAACCTATTGAAATTATGCAAAGTCATTCTTTATGTGCGACCCAATAGGTTCTTGCGATGTTGGTAATGAACTAAAGACTATTTTGGTACACAAATCATAAGCGGTCTCTAACAAGTCATTATGACTACCCAAGAAGCATGAATATCAAAAGCGATACAACCTAATGAATAACATATATCATATTCTTTTGTCGTGCGATATCCTTTGATTAAACATAAGACATAGAAAGTCACCCTTAATGTTCAATCGTACTAGTCTCAATCTTTAGGTAAACTAAAAACATCCAAGTGACATTGATCATATCAATTCACATGGACTTGGCTATTATCGATTTATCAAATTGAGAGATCCACTGATATCTCTCTATACGAAAGTGACAAATTCTATCTTGATTACACACCTTCACATATTATTCATAAGGTAACCATCACAATCTATATGATCGTCCAGTTAAAGGCAACGTTTGATTGTGTCAAATTACCATGCTCCTAATACTGAAGTCTATGGTAATCTCAAGTTGAAGGACTAAATGATATAACTATAATGAGTAACACCTATGACTTAATCTATGTGGTGTTCTCATAGTGGGTCAGTCCAGTACCTTGTTCCCTAATAAGTACTCATGATCTCGATTCATATTGCTATACGCATGATCATCACTTGACCATCAATCAAAATTCACACTAGTTTTAATTCATTATAGTTCCCAACATAATGACTGACTATGGACATTTATGATATTTCAACAAAACCCATGGATCTTTTTATAAGGTAAACATGCAATCACTTATAATAAAATAGCAAATGAAAACCTCTATTTTATTTACTAAAATTATAAGATAAATAATGTTTATTGATTGACCTAGGGCATATTCCCTAACATCTCCCATTTGCACTAGGGCCAATCATTCATGTATCAAATACCTAATGACCTAACATGGCCATCATGTTTCGTTTGTGGAAGAGCCTTCGTCAAAGGATCTGCACTATTGTCTTTTGTAGGAACTCTGAAAATCTTCACACCTCCCTTCTCAATCATTTCTCGAATGAGATGAAAACGTCTAAATATATGTTTAGATCGGTGGTGTGATTTTGGTTCATCTGCTTGTGCTATCGCCCCGTTGTCGTCACAATACAAGCAAACAGGGTTAGCTGTATTAGGAACTTTACCAAGTTCATCTATGAACTTTTTTTATCCAAACTCCCTCCTTAGCAGCATCAGACGCTGCAATATACTTAATTTTTGTTGTAGAATCTGCCACATTTTCTTGCTTCAAACTTTTCCAATTCACTGCAACTCCATTCAAAGTAAACACATATCTAGACTGCAATCTGAAGTCATCTATATCAGTTTGGAAACTTGCATCTGTGCAACCATTTACAACAAGCTCATCTTCAAAACTTCCATAGACCAAGAACAATTCTTTAGTCCTTCTCAAGTACTTAATAATGTTCTTTAATGCTATCTAGTGACTCTCACCGAGATCAGAGTGATATCTGCTTATTGTGTTGTGACGGCCTCAACCCTACAAATTGGGCACCGCCTGGCACTAGGCCTCCATTAACCTCCGGTAAACCAGTTCGAAGTTAATAAAGGCCTAGTCAGCCTCACAAATCAGTTTTCAGTACCTGATAGTCCACACATCATAGTATATATATATATATGAAATCATATGCGGTGGAATTTAAATGTGGTGAAAATGCGATAACAAATAAATTAAACACACAACGAGTTCTAGGTGTGGAAGCTAGTATGTGGAAACCCCGTACAACATATACAAGATGGGAAATTCACGTATCTCTCAACCCAAATACCCATTTATAAAATAGTATACACGTGATATAGATACATCAAATAACCTACGTATGCGCACATCAATGTTCCCAGCTCCAAGATTATGCTTGCAATTATCACCAGAAGCGGAGACAATTCTAGTAAGTAAATCCAGAAGAAGTTCAATAGTAATTCAGATTAAACAATAAAAATAAGTCTATAAATCATGAAGGAAAGAGATTAAGCTTAAAAGAACAATAAAGCGCATGATAGAAAGACTACAATGATCAACGATAGAGACCAAGTGACCTGGAAGCAAATGATAGGCGCCTAAGTGGTCTTGACACTCTACACGTGGGCTTAAATGCACTTAAAACATGTTAGTGTCAAATACTGGTACGTCGAGACCAAGTCCGCTTCAACCGCGCCAAATCCATTCGGCACTTTCGGCTCACTTGAGCTGCAGCCCGAGAAAAACATTCCAAAGGGAGCCACAGTCGCATCCGGATGCTCAACCACAATGAAATCCTTGAAGTCCTGTGATGAGCCACGACACTTGGCGGATGCTCACTCAGAGGATTCAATCTCGTCTAGGAGCCACGAGCGCGACTCAGATGCTCAACTCACGAGTAAACAACGATTCAACTTGACCACTTAGACCCTATATCACTCGGTAGGGAAGTAGAGTCCAACAATATGTATCATTTTCATCAAAATATGCAAGGAAAGGAAAATAATTAATATTGAATTTCTTACTAGTTTACTTACTGGAATTGTCTCCGCTTCTGGTGACAATTGCAGGCATAATCTCCGAGCTCGAGAACATTGATGTGCGGTATACGTGGGTTATTTGATGTATCTATATCACATGTATACTATTTTATAAATGGGTATTTAGGTAGAGATATACGTGAATTTCCCATCTTGTATATGTTGTACGGGGTTTCCACATACTAGCTTCCACACCTAGAACTCGTTGTGTGTTTAATTTATTTGTTATCGCGTTTTCACCGCATTTAAATTCCGCTACGTATGATTTCATACATATATACTCTATTGTGTGGACATCAGGTATTGAAAACCGGTTTGTGAGGCTGACTAGGCCTTTATTAACTCCGAACTAGTTTATCGGGGGTTAATGGAGGCCTAGTGCCGGGCGTTGCCCAATTTGTAGGGTTGGGGCCGTCACAGTTGGTATCAGAGCGTAAAGTTTTGACTTTAGCTCTTGATAAGCCTACAACCAGATTAGTTCGCGAACACGAACTTATAGTGTTAGGAACACCAACGAACTTAGTGTGGAAACCCTATGATCCTAACTTAGAGACTTAGTTGGGAAGTGAACGAATGCGAGATTAGGGGAAAACTTGAATAAGCCTTATTGTGTTCTATTTGATTGTATGTATTATATGGTATCGATAGACATACGATATAACTACTTTTGATATCGTATTGAGTTATGTGTTTCATTGAGGCACGAGGAGTGAATTCTAAAAAAAAAAAATATGTTGTAAATTTAACAGATTTGAGGAAATCGATTAAAAAAGAAAGATTGATGGTGATGATTAATCTTGGGATAGAAGTAAAGGGTGTAGGTACCAAAACATGAAAAAAGAAGAAAATGAATAACAAATTTCGATATATTAAATTGGAATTTTTTACGAGGATTGAGTCAGAAGTGAAGACTGACATAAAAAGTAGTGTTTAAAGATTTCAAAGTTGTCAAATCTTGAGAATTCGCGACACTAGCCAACTTTGAATCACATAGTAGGCATGTAAATCTGAGATAAGGATCCAAGGACATTTAATCTATGTGTAATTCATTGTTGAAACAAGAAAAATGTTATGATATTGTATGATTAAGTGCAGTTTAAAAGTTGGTGTAAACAAATATGTGAGTGAGACATTACATAAAATTCAAACAAAAAAAAGGTCACAAAGTTACTCATACTCAACCATAAGCCTTGTTGAAGGAAGGATGTGTAGCAGTCAATTGTGCATATGTTGGGTAGCGTGTCGATAGCCCTACTTTCTTGTTAGTTCACGAGAAGTAAATTTGTCTAACCTAAACTAGAAATTTTGTTTATATTTATTGTATACATCAAGGAGTTAGAGTCCACATCAAAAAAAAATATCGATTTGAAAAATTAACTTAGTATAGTTGGTACACATCGAAGAGTTTGAAACTCTTCAAGTTCCAAAGCACATATTAATTGCATGTGGTAGAAAATGAATGTTCTAACAAGTCCTTGAAGTAGATACATAGAGTTAGATTCAAATTATTCATAAATCATGAGAAGTCTCTGCACATATTTCCAAAGGATCCACTTGGAATAATTTATGTAATGAAATTGGGGTTATTTAATAATAGAAAATGAATGGGAATTTAATCTACGTAATCATCTCTATATGATAATCTAAATAGGAGCATTTGAGAAAGTAAAGTTCGAGAAAATTGGTAAAGTGACAAAAGATATTGAGGAAGGCGTAAAAAAAAGGGACGAAGATTTATGAGACAAATGGTTAATGCCGACTCTAAGGAAGCAGAGTGTTGAGATGACTTGAGAGCTAATGATTACAACATGTACGGACTCCTTTAGCTTTGACGAAAGCTCGGGTAGTAGTGTTGGATCAGAAACCCAAGTAACTCCACTTGAATAACACTATTCGTTTATAGTCGTAGGGTTGGTGAAGTCGACCACCACCTTTAGAGACTTGTAAATGAATTAATTGTTACGAGTTGAGGTAGAGTCCACGAATTGTTCTAAAAGTTTGAGGCAACCTAAGTATAAATCCTACGATATTATACATCTCAAGATTCTCACATATCTAGAATTGGTGCGGATGCGTAAGCAAATGTACTGAAGGGAATTTTTGTGCGAGTAGTGCATGTTAAAAAAAAAGGAAAACTAAAAGTAAAAGTAATGGGAGCGTGTGAAGTTGATAAGACAAGTGTAACTCACATGAAAAAAAAATCATGATAGAAAAGGATGAGCACCTGTGAATAAAATGAACAAGTTGCTCGAGAAAGAACCTGAAGATAGATGAGGTTAGATTTCTTCAAGATTTTGAAGAACACCTATCATGCTTTGGGGCTAGGATCCTTTGAGACTCTACTCCAAAGTTGTTATTAAACTTGAATAATATGGTGAGTTTTAACACTGATGATAATTTAAAGGTTGACTAATTGACGGCTCTAAAGAAAGGATATTGTGTTGTGGGGATGTGAACTTAATGGAACTGTTTAAAGCATGGTTTGTAAGATGCTTGGAGGATAAACTGATTGGATTAAAAAATGAACAAAAAAAATCATCAAAGAATTATTTTTTTTTGTTCAGATAGTCTAACAAAGATCGTTGACTATCACGAATTATGAAGATCATACAATCGAAGATGCTTAGAGATGATCATATGCTAATTGCCTAGGTTTGCTTACTTATTTTCAACTTTTACCGAAAGACTCGCGGTACGAATGAGCCAATTATATATATGGAGCCAAGATGGTGAGTTGGATGGTGTGCCAGTGTCCATTATTTTGGGATTGCGATTCTTATTTTTACTGTCAGGTTTGTGGCAGGGTTGTTACTACCAGGTTGTGGTAGGGTTACTTACATTGATGGCCACCATACTACATCTAAGTATGGCTTTTCATTCTGACCATTAGACTGTATAATTGATCTAAATTATAAGGATCATGCTTATGTATGTATTACGAGCTCGGTAGCAAGTGATGAAGATTATTTGCCTAAGTGTGTGATGTAAGTATGACTTTAGCGGTCGAGCAAAAGTGGTGTGGCTCCATTTGAGACCCTACGAGATAGACCTTATAATTCTGGTAAGTAATGATGTTGAGAAATTGAAGTCAATAATTGTTTAAGAATCACAAGGAGGAAGCCAAACATATTAGAAAATAGTTGGATTAGCATTAGATAAACTGATTGGTCATGCAAACCATCATAAGAGACTACTCAGGTTAATATATAAAGACATTACAGATTCAAACTAAAGAGGAACTTGCACTCAAACATTTCCTCTACTTAATCTAGTCATGGGCGTAACTCCCTTCTAATTTCGAGGACGAAATTTTCTTTTAGTTGGGAAGACTGTAACGACCCGTATTTTTAATTTGTTGATTAATCACTAATCACAAATCATTAGTGGTTTAAAATCTGACTCGGAAAGTCAAAGTGCTTAAATACTAATAAAAAAATGATTTTAAATTTTGTCAGGCATGGTACTGCGTGTAGTATATGGCATCGCAAATGATTTGAGTTAATTAAATTGAATCCGCATAATGAAGACACTTAGACTATTAAGTTATTGAACATTGGCTAAGGAAGGTCAAGACAAAGGTTGTGTAGGCTAAATGTGTAGATTTTGGGGTCGCAAAGTGATCAGGACGAAGGAGGACCTTTAGATTTACTTCTAAGTGAGTTGTGTTGACCTTTGATCATTAGTGTTGTTTCTATCGAGGAAATGATAGAGAGATGAGATTGTATCTCACAAAAAAGAACAAATAGAGAAAAAAAGTTTAAATCCTATTTCTTCATCTTCAACACACACACTTAGAGAGAAAGAGAGAGGGGCCGTCACATGCGCTCAAAGCATGTGATACATCAAGTCGGGTGCATAACATGGAATACGTGATAGATCTAATAGTTGATGCATATGGAATCGTATTCATGAACTCTCGCTCATCATTAGTCTTTGAACATTGAGTCTTGCTGAAACTTATACCATGAGACATTGGCAACAACCGTCTTTTAGAGTTTGCATACTGAACCTATTCAGTACTTTGTCAATTTAAGCACTCTGACTTAGACCGATAAGCCTTTTAGATCTATCCCTATAGGTCTTAATCGCAAGGATGTAGGATGCATCTCCTAATTCATTCATTGATAAACACTTCCTTAACCAAAACTTGACACTCTGCAAGGTTGGGATGTCATATCCAATGAGTAATATATCATCAGCATACATACAACTACGCTCCAATGGTCTTACCACCTTCAAGTAAATCAACGAGGTTCCAAACTTGGTTATCATACATAGATTGCATCTCAGAATTCATGGCACTAAGCCATTTATCTGACTCAGGACAAGATATAGCCTCCTGATAAGTAGTAGGCTCATTTTGATCTATAAGCAACATCTCACTATTATCAATAATAAGAAATCTAAATCTCTCAGGCTGATGTCTTACCCTATCAGATCTACGAGAACCTTGTGATACCTATGGAGGTTCAACTAGTTCAAGACTTTGTTGATCTCCCACTAGAAATTGAGTATTTATTTGTGGTTCTTGAATTTCTTCAAGACTTACTTTATTCTCATTGTTTTCTTTAGAAATAAACTCTTTTTCCATAAAGACACAATTCCGAGCAACAAACACTTTGTTCTCAGTGGGATTATAAAATTAGTATCCTCTAATTTCTTGAGGATAACCAAAAAATACACACTTGGTAGATTTGGTTGATAACTTTTCTGAGATTTGTTGTCATATGAAACCTCACAACCCTATATCTTAAGGAAAGATGAACTTGGTCTTTTCCCAAACCACATCTTATATGGTGTTTTATCAACTACTTTAGAACAAACACGATTCAGTGTAAACGTAGCAGTTTCTAAGGCATATCCCCAAAAGAAAATAGGAAGATCTGCATGATTCATCATAGATCGAACCATATCCAATAAAGTCTGATTTCTCCTCTCATAAACACCATTCCATTATGGAGTTGCTGGAAGAGTTAACTATGAGACAATCTCACAATTTTTAAGATGATCATCAAACTCTTAGCTCAAATATTCACCACCTCGATCTAATTGAAGTGTTTTAATAGTTTTACCAAGTTGATTTTGCACTTCATTTTGAAATGTTCAAAACATCTCAAAAGATTCACCTTTATGTTTCATGAGATACACATAACCATATCTGCTTAAATCATCAATAAAAGTAATGAAGCACTGATAACCACCTCTAGCCATTGTATTTAAAGGACTGCATACATCAGTATGTATTAAACCTAATAAATCACTTGCCCTTTCACTATGTCCAGTAACGTAACTTTTTGTCATCTTTCCTAATAAACAAGATACACATGTTTCATATGATTCAAAATCAAATGAATATAAAAGTCTATCTTTATGGAGTTTAGATATGCGTTTCTCATTTATGTGGCCAAGACGACAATGCCAAAGGTAGGTTTGACTCAAATCATTTGACTTGAATCTCTTTGTATTTACATTAAGAATATGAGTATTTATAGACCTTTTCATGTTTAGAATATAATGACCATCACACAAATTAGCATTTGCATAGAAAACGTCTTTACGAGAAATGGAACATTTATTATTCGCAATAATGAAATTAAAACTATCCAAATCCAAACATGAAACTAAAATGATGTTTATGCTCAAGGCAGGGATATAATAACAATTATTTAAAACTAAAACAAGTCCACTAAGTAAATCTAACTCATAGCATCGTACAACCAACGCAACAACCTTTGCAACATTTCTAACTCGTAGGATGGTTTATCCTTTCTTTAGCTTTCTGCTTTTCGTGAGACCCTGCCCATTAATACAAATTTGAGATCCACATCCAGTAATCAATACCCAGGAATCACTAGTAGACAAGTTAACTTCAATAACATAAATACCTGAAGCAGTAGTCGCACTACTCTTCTTTTTCTTTAGATCTTCAAGATAGAGCTTGCAATTTCTAAACCA
Organism: Stephania cephalantha; assembly: GCA_039657325.1. Classification (NCBI taxonomy): domain Eukaryota; kingdom Viridiplantae; phylum Streptophyta; class Magnoliopsida; order Ranunculales; family Menispermaceae; genus Stephania; species Stephania cephalantha. The sequence continues at coordinate 23,798,866 of CM077576.1, forward strand.
ATGCTCAGGTGCATGGCAGAAATGACAATTTCCTTATTTTTCCTTTTCCTTCTAGGACTGTGAAGTAGAAGCATCCTTAGGCTTGACTTGTCCCACAGGCTTTGTGACAGTCACAACAATCTTGGAAAGTTTTGCCTTACATTTGGCATTTTTCTTCATAGCCTTTCCTTTCTAAACCATCAACACATTAGCAATGGGTTTCTTGACATTCTGCTCTGAAATAAGCATCAAATGCAACTCTGAGATAGACTTCTCCATATTATTCATATTATAGTTCATCACAAATTGTGAATAACTATCGGCAATGAATTCATGATCAAATCTGCATAGCCAACTCTTGGCTTATAAAAAGCCCATGTCTGTCAAGATGGTCAATATAGCCCTTCATTTTTCAGAACATAAAGACTAACTGACGCACCCTCAGCTATTTTGCAAGAATGAAGGTTATTGACTGTCTCGAACCTTTCTTGTCTAGCTTGCTTTGTAGAACATTTCCTTCAGCATCGTAGCCATGTCATAAGTTTCCATGTGTTTCATGTCCTTCTAAAGTTCAGGAACCATGGTTGTCAACCTAATGCATGCAACATCAGTTGAATCGTTGACATGCTTAGTATGTGTATCGTTCACGGCTCTTAAAGCATTGGCTGGTGGTTCCTCAGGAATAGGATTATCCAGGATATGCAACTTGGTTCATGCTTAAGAACAATTCTCAAGTTTCTAAACCAGTCAAGAAAGTTTGTCCCGAACAACTTATCCTTCTTAGATTGATCGCAGTGATAAGGGATTAGTGTGATTTGAAGAGGATATGGATCTACAACAAAGATTATACAAAATTTCATTTTAGTATAAAGGAATAGACTCCCACTAATTTAGCAACCCTCCTAAAAACGCTATGTTAATTTAAAGGACTAAAATTCATGTTTCACCTAATTCCAAGACACCTGAGGCATGACACTTTGAATTAGGTTATTTATGTAAGTACCATTTACCAATACATATATGTAACTTTTAGTTGTTTTTATAAGATTATGACATCTTACGTCTTAACATGTTTTATAGCATTTAGTGCCTAAAGCTCAAAACCGTTTTGATAGCTTTATCAAGTCTAACCATTTCAAACAATAGAGTAATTGTTACTCAACTTGCCTCACCAAGATAATACAATACACTCTATGGAGGCAGACCCATATTGATGTGATCTAAGCCTTGACAAGTTTTTAAGAATAGATGACACTTGACTTAAAATTTGGAAGAGGGATTTTTATTTGTTTTAGTGATTATAATTTAAATAAGATAAATATCATATATACAATGCATAAAAAATCACTAAACAAGTTATGAAATTATACTAATATTAACTATTATACGATTTTTCTTGCGGTACGATCAGTTAACGGTGATCCCGCTGAATGGTCACCGGGTGGTGGCCATTCAGCGGTGGTGGTTTCGCTTAACCAAAACTACCATTTATTTTAATTCTGAAAAATATTAATTAAAACATTTTTAATTAACTCGGGCCCACCATTAACTTAATATCTTATCCTGATCTAATTAGAATTTAAGATACTTTGAATCTTTATCCAATTAGAATTTGTTATATATCTCACCTATCTTATAGGATTTGTAATTCTTATCCGATTACAAGTTTATCTCTTATTTAATAGGAATATACTAACATATAACCACAATGAGATATATAATCAAAATCAATTTCGATTCTTATTCATACGAAACAAGCAATTGAATGAAGAAATGAAATATTAATCATGCATTCAACACCAAAATCATATTAACATAATCATGGTTTCTATCATGGAGACATACATAATTATTGAGCAAAAACAAAATATGTATTCAACACCAGAATCACATTAACCTAAACATGACTTCTACCTTGAACATATGAAATTCGCATCGTTCAATATTAAAAACATATGTTAATCGAAATATTATAAACATGAATTCTATCATTGAATCAAATCATGCATATGTATCAAATACATGAATTAACAACATGCTTTAAAATCAATTCTTGATAAAAAATTATCATAGAAATTATATGCACATCATACATAAACATTAATCAAAATCATGTTTTCACATATATATCATTTATACATTAGAGAAAACATGCAAAAGTTTGATAGAACCGAGCCTAAGGCTCTGATACCACTGTTGGGTTTTGGGGGTTCTTACGCAGTGAAAAATTTAAAACAGTTTTTGAAAAACCCCAACAAGATCGAAAATAAGTTCCATTAAAGTAGATCTACAAAAGTAAACCGTACCTTAATATGTGATTTCCTTCTCTGATTTTTCGATCTCCAAGACGTTCAAGCGCCCGTCCTCTATCAAAAATCTACACACGAATGGTGACCACAATTTGGAGTACTAGCCCCAAGAGAAATTAAAAACGTTTTTCTTTCTCTCCCAAAATCTAGAGAACTCGAAAATAGAAAAAAACGAAAATCTTATTTCGTTTTAGGGTTTCACCCTCTATTTATATGTGTAGATAAGTCATTACTTAAAATCTTATTCGTAATATAACTATTGTATTTAGGTAGTTTAAGCAAATTACACATATGCCCCTATTAATAAGTTATCATATAACAAATCTTAAGGGCTTTTATGTCATGAATTTTACATATAAAAAATTCATTATTTTATACCAATTGAAATTGTACAAAGCCATTCTTTGTGTGCGACCCAATAGGTTCATGCGACGTTGGCACTGAACCAAAAATCAATTTGGTACACAAGTCATAAGCGGTCTCAAGCAATGCATTATGACTACCTAAGTAGAATGAATATCAAAATCGATACAACCTAATGAATAATATATATCATATCCTTTTGTCGTGCAATATCCTTTGATTAAACATAAGGCATAGAAAGTCACCCTTAATGTTCAATCACACTAGTCTCGATCTTTATGTAAAATGAAAACATCCAAGTGACATTGATCATATCAATGCACGTGGACTTGGCCATTATCAGTATATCATATCGAGGGATCTACTGATATCTCTCTATACGAGAGTGACAAATTCTATCTTGATTATACACCTTCACATATTATTCACAAGGTAACCATGACAATCTATATAATCGTCCAGTTAAAGGCAACGTTTAATTTTGTCAAATTACCATGCTCCTAATATTAAAGTCTATGGTAATCTTAAGTCGAAGGACTAAATGATATACTGATCATGAGTAACACCTATGACTTAATCCATGTAGTGTTCTCATAGTAGGTCGGTCCATTACCTTGTTCCCTAACAAGTACTCATAATCTCAACTTGTATCTCTATACACATGATCATCACATGACCATCAATTAAGATTCACACTAGTCTTAATTCATTATAATTCTCAGTATAATGATCGACTAGGGAAATTTAGGATATTTCAACAAATACTCATGGATCTTTTTATAAGATAAACATGCAATCACTTATAATAAAACAACAAATGAAATTTCTATTTTATTAACTAAAATTATAAGATAAACAATGTTTATAGATTGACCTAGGGCATATTCCCCAACACGAATTGTAAAGCATTTAATGAAAAGAAATGAAAACATGATTCTTGTTCGTAAAAGGGGGTGTAAACAAGTTCCATATCCAATATTACTTAAAAGTAGATTCATAATTCAACAAGCAAGGAAAATAACATTCTTTTGAAACCACATCATGGAAGTGAGAATTCACAAATTCATAAATAAATTTCATTTATTCAAGCAACGGGGTCCAACAAGAGATTTACCATAAGAAATAAATAATACGTATAAGTCGTTGTTCCATTCAATGCATTCTAGGTAATAGTATGAATCTGGTAATCGAAACACTCACCCTTAAGGTAATGTGAACCATTGGTGGTTACAATGGCTATTGTGATCTCCTTCTAGTTCCATCAAACCAATAATTAGTGTTTCCAAGCCATCACCGATTATGACACTTGTGAACTTGATATTTTATGGTGCATACCACTCTCTTTTGGTGGGATCATAACCACACCACTGCAATTCGTGGCATCAACCACTCTCTCTTGGTAGGCAACTGCCACACCACTGCTACTCGTGGTGCGGACCACTCTCTTTTGATGAGCATATTTCCACATCTCCGCTTTTGGATCGAATAACGAAATTATTCACGTCACATGCATTCCATAGATAAGCATATTCATACCATTAACTAAATGCAACCCAATCCCAAGTCTTTCGATATGAAGATGAAATCTCTATTTATTAAATATTCAAGCCACATTTAATGCATGAGCGAAGCTCCCCACTTACCTTGACTCACTGCACCGCCTATAACAATTCTTTGTACGTCCAGGTCCCGATATGAATCTTCGTACAACACTATACAACCATAACACATCTCATAAATACTTGTTTTGATTTAAAGTTAAGTAAATCTTCTATTTATTTGTCTTTGGGGTCCACTAGTGTGAGTCCCGTAGGTCCCCATCGCCTGGCGCGAGGGTCGATAGGTGGGATCCAGTCGATCCCCCTCGGAGACGTGGTAGTGCCCCATTTGAAAGCGAATATTTGTTTTATTTTATTATATTCATATATATATTATTTATGTTTATTTAAAAAATATATATTATTTTATTATATTATTATTATTTTAATTTAGTGTTTACTAGTAAACACCGATTTGGTCCCTGGTCTAATGTCTAGGGGCCAAACAGGCCCCTGGATGCATTGGGCAGGGACATACGTCCCTGCCAAACTCACGGGCTACCCAGAGGCGCTGCCCCTGGGCGCTGACGTCCCAGGGTGGCAGTCGGGGACGTCCCTCTCTGCTGCAGTGGTCATGGAGGTGGCTTCAATGTCATCCCTCACATCTCCCTTCACTTTGGGGGCCTCTAATGGAGGCCACCTCTTGAGATAGCGGCAGCTGCAGTGACGCTGCTGCCCTCCTCCAGTAGCCGTAGTGTGATGATGTCATCATCCCCTTTTAACTGTGTCGTGGTGGCGCCACCCCTAGATGGGGTTTTCTATTCTTTTTGTACAAACCCGCATGTGTAAACCATTGAAAACTTAAACAAAATAGTATGATGAAGAAGATGAAGGTGGGATTACCTTCTAGGTGGTAAATTTGTAAATAAATTCGTAAATATGAATCACAAATAAGCAATCAACAAATAAATAGCTAGTGTACCTAGGTCGACGTGTGTCCTAGCCTACCCGCGGGGTCCACGTGGATATGAGTTGGCGTCCTAATCTGAAATTACGAAATAAATAACAACGTTAATAAAATGGGTCGTTACACTGTAAATGCTCCTTTAAGAATTGATGTCTCTATGTAACAAAATGCGCTAGAACCAATAAAACACCTAAAGCGTGAAAGCTACTTGGTTCAAAGGATACAGTTCCTCGAAAGAAGAAAATGAGAGTAAACATAAATACAAATCAAAAGACTCCTGAGAAAGCACAAGAGTCCTTTGATAAGGATTTGTCAGAACAAGTTGATTCTGACGAGGAACAACTACCTCTAGAAAAAAAAGATGAAAATAATGAGATCTCAATGTATTATTTAAACTCTGTAAGATTTGGGATCGAAGTTATATTGTTCTAGATGATATGTTTGCTTTCGCCATGTCATTTGAAATAAGTGAAAATGATGATGATCTAGAACCATGATCAGTAAATGAATGTCGAAAAAGACTCGATTGACAAAAATGGCAAGATGTTATCCAAACAGAGCTAGACTCATTGAAGAAATGAGAGGTTTTTGGATCGATTGTTTAAACGACTGATGGCGTAAAGCCTGTTGAATATAAATGGGTATTTATACAAAAGAGAAACAAAAAATGAGATTACAAGGTACAAAGCAAGACTTGTAGCTCAAGGTTTCTCACAAAGACCTGACATAAATTATGAGGAAACATACTTTCATGTTATAGATGCAATACATTTCATCTCTTGATAAGCCTTGCAGTTTAGCATCTAATGGATGTCGTTACAGCATATCTGTACGAATCCCTAGATAGTGAGATATATATGAGAATCCCTGAAGGATTTGAAATATTTGAAGAAATAAAATCAAAACATCATAACATGCATTCTATAAAACTACAAAGGTCTTTGTAGGGATTGAAACAATCTGGACGAATGTGGTACAAACGCCTTAATGACTATTTACTTAAAGAAAGATATGTAAATAATCTACTTTGCTCATGTGTCTTCATTAAAAGATCATAATCAAGATTTGTGATTATTACTATATATATTGATGATGTAAATATAGTGGGATATTGTCACACCCCTAATAGCATGACACGAGTAGGCTGGGCTGGGCAGCGAGAAACCTAGCAAATGATCGAGTTCCGGAGGACTCGGATGGTTCCATGGAGGTTGGTTGCATGCGGAACATATAAGGCAGTGCGCAAGGGTAAAGGAGGTCATGCCTTGGCACGCGCATAGGCACGGTGCCTAGGCGCAGACGAGGTTATGCCTTGGCACGAGCCTTGGCACATTCCTTGGCAGAGGCACGGTCAAGCTAAGGTAGATTCCTTGGGCACGAGCAAGGTCGCGCCTTGACACGAGAAACGCTGAACCTAGAGTTAGGTCGCGCATTCCCCAAGGGCACCTGAGCGATTCCTTGGGTCGCGCCTTGGCACGAGCAAGGCCGAACCTAGGCAGATTCCTTGGGCACGAGTAAGGCGATACCTTGGCGAATTCCTTTGGCACGAGCAAGGTCATGCCTTGGCACGAGCAAGGCCGCGCCTTGGCACGGGCAAGGCATACCTTGGCAAGGGTTGACAAATCTTGACTTGGGCGTTGACCAAGTCAAAGTACGCTTGGTCTCATTTCTTGATGTTTCCTATTGGAGCTGAGGAAACGGCTTAACATCTACTATAAGGAGAGGTGGTTTCTCATAGGGGCGGCATGGGCACAGGAGCAAGGAAGACCCTCGAGCATGCCTTGGGCACCATGCCAAGGAAAGACCCTCGGACCCATGGTCCGGCCACCCCGAGCCGATGGGACTCGACCGAGCCCCGGCTAACACCCCGGGTGCCTGGGCACGACCAGGTGCCACCGAGCAATCCCTGTCCCTAAGAGAAACGTGGATCAAGACCCTTGAGGCGTGGATGGACCAAGTTAAGGCGGTTCCAAGCGGTTGGGTAACTACCTTGGTCATGGCCAAAGGCATGACCAAGGCACGTCCGAAAATGTCCCTAGCATGTAGCAATTGACCAAGCAGTTGAGGCAGTTTTGGAACCAGGTGGCAGCAAGGGAACAAGGCAGTTGAGTAACTACCTTGACCACTAAGGAAGTGGGGTTTTACTTAGTCTATGGATCAATGTAATCAGGGCAGGTGTCCTAGTCGGTTATGTAACTACTTGTTGGTTGTTTTATAAAGCCAGGGGCTCTAGGCTTGGGGAAGCATAGAGTACCAGTGTTGTATTCCCATTGAGAGCTTAATAAAACGTTTCCTTGTTGCCATTGCTTGCTGTTCATTCACTTTGATTATTGGTAGTGCTGAACTAAGGTGGCCCTTAGGCACCACGGGTTGGTTTGGGCGAGAAAATTTCCTTAGGGTAAACCCCTCATTTAACGACCCCGTGACAATTGGTATCAGAGCCCCGTTTCCGAGACGATGGCGACCCGAGCAGCAAGTGATCTAAGTGATAGGGTAGCTCACCTAGAACACATAATGGCGACGATGACTGCCCCGGCGGAGTCTTCAATGTCGGCACAGCGCATTGAAGGCCTGGAGATGTTGGTGGCTTCCTTAGTGACTAGAGGAGAGTCACAATAGGCTATGATAGCTATGTGGGAATCCAAATTTGAGGAGCTGGTAGCTGATGTACGTTCTGTGGGAGAACTCACCACCGAAACAGCCGTGACAATGGCTTTGGAGGTGTTTCTACTCAAGCGAGCCGTCGGTGGAACCTCGGAGGTTGCAGTTGCGGTAAAGCCTCGAACCAGGTGCCATAGCCAAAGAAATTCTCAGGCAAGCGGAGCGCGAAGGAGCTTAAGAATTTCCTTTGGGACATGGAGCAATACTTTGCTACTGCTCGAACAGAGGAGAATCAAAAGGTCATCTTGACCTCCATGTACCTAGAAGGCGATGCTAAACTCTGGTGGAGAACCAGAGTAGACGATGATGCGGCTGCGGGTAGACCCAAGATCGTGGATTGGGAGGTGCTAAAGAGGGAGTTGAAGGATCAATTCCTTCCTACCAATGCTGCTTGGCAAGCGCGGGACGCCTTGCGCAAGCTCAAACAGATGTGATCGGTTAGAGACTACGTTAAGGAGTTTTCCTCTCTTTTGCTGGACATCAAAAATATGTCAGAGGAGGACAAACTCTTTAACTTCACTACTGGATTGCAGTCATGGGCTCAATCCGAGCTAAGGAGGCAAGGGGTGAAGGACTTGCCCGGGGCGATTGCGGCAGCTGATAGTCTTGTAGACTTCAAGACTAGTTCTTCCACCAGCGAGGGGAAGAACGAGGAGAAGAAGCCATTCAAGGACCACTACAAGAAGGTCGAGAAGAAGCCCTTCCCTCCTAAGCAAGCGAGCTCGAAGCCAGCCACGAAAGTAGATGCAAAGCCCTCATCAAGTTCCTCACACAAGGGCTGCTTCATTTGCAATGGCCCTCACAGGGCACGGGACTGCCCAAAGAAGGAGAGAATCTCGGCCCTAATCACGGAAGATGATGGCCAGCCCTGGATGAACCCACTACAATTGTTGAATGCCATTCAACAAGCCAATACAGGTCCCTCGGAGGGGCTGATGTATGTTGATGCGGAGGTGAATAAAAAACGAGTCTTGGCAATGGTGGATTCGGGAGCAACACATTCATTTGTGGCGGACCACATGGTGGAGAAGTTGGGATTGGATCTTGTTGAGAAATCCAGTCGAATGAAAGCCGTGAATTCAGAAGCAAAGCGAATTCAAGGTATGGCATCTAATGTGAATCTTAAGGTTGGATCTTGGGAGGGGAAGATCAACCTCATGGCGGTTCCCTTGGATGATTTTGATGTCATCCTAGGGAATGACTTTCTACTGTTGGGGAGCATTGCCTTGATGCCATTCTTAAGGGGATTGTTTGTAATGAACAAGTCTCATCCTTGCTTTGTTCCTGCGGCAAATATAATTTCAGGGAAAGAGAGTGCAAAGCTGTCCCATCTTTCAGCCATTCAAGTGAAATATGGATTAAGGAAGGGTGAACCAACTTACCTAGCGGCCTTGGTGGAGATTAAGGTAGGCACAACAGCAAAAGTCCCTGATCCAGTTGCTGAGGTATTGGAGGACTTCAGTAATGTAATGCCGGCGGAGTTGTCGAAACAATTACCCCCGCAAAGGGTAATCGACCACGAGATTGAGCTGATCTCTGGCTCAAAAGCCCCAGCACAAGCCCCTTACAGAATGGCTCCAAATGAGTTGGAGGAGCTGAGGAAGCAGTTGCAGGAGTTGTTGGAGGCTGGATTTATTTAGCCATCCAAGGCACCCTATGGAGCACCACTCCTGTTCCAGCGGAAGCACGATGGTTCTCTTCGGATGTGCGTGGATTACAGGGCACTGAACAAGCTGACAATGAATAACAAGTACCATATTCGTTGGTGGCGGACTTGTTCGATCGGCTATGCGGTGCAGCTTACTTCACAAAATTGGACTAGAGGTCGGGATACTACCAAGTCCGAATTGCAGCTGGAGATGTCCCCAAGACGGCCATGGTGACTAGGTACGAATCATTTGAATACTTAGTCATGCCATTTGGCTTGACAAATGCCCCTGCTACATTCTGTAACTTAATGAACGATGTACTAAGGGAGTTCATCGATCGATTTTTTGTTGTTTATCTGGACGACATTGTAATTTACAGTCAGAACCTCCAAGATCATGTGGATCACTTACGGATGGTTCTGACTACTTTGAGGGCTAACCATCTATATGTAAAGAGGGAAAAATGTGAGTTTGCTGCGCAAACGATCTCTTTTCTTGGTCATGTTGTAGGCCAGGGTAAACTACAGATGGACCCAGAGAAGGTGCGGGCGATCATGGAGTGGCCAAATCCCACGAAGGTCCAGGAGTTGCGGTCATTCTTGGGTTTGGCGAACTACTATCGACGGTTCGTGGAAGGCTACTCAAGGAAGGTGGCACCGTTGACAGATCTATTGAAGAATGATCGGGCTTGGGCATGGACGGCTCGATGCGACCAAGCCATGGCAGAACTGAGGCAGTCATTGCCTCTGAACCAGTATTGGGATTACCCATTTTCTACCTACCTTTCGAAGTGCACACGGACGCATCGCATAGAGCATTGGGGGCGATACTTGTCCAGGAAGGACACCCCATTGCTTTCGAAAGTAGGAAGCTGAAGGAAGCGGAGCAGAGGTACCCGGCTCACGAGAAAGAAATGCTGGCTGTGATTCATGCTCTCCACCTGTGGAGACATTATCTGTTGCAAACTAGGTTTGTGGTGCGGACAGACAATGCAGCAATCACCTACTTCATGAGCCAGAAGAAGCTCAATCAGAAGCAGGCGAGGTGGCTGGATTTCCTAGCAGAGTTCGATGTTCAATTCGAACATAAGCCTGAAAGGCTTAACTCAGTCTCAGACGCTCTTAGTCGCAAGGTGGTGGCTGAGATGGTGGCAGCAGCAGTGAGGCTGGAAAGCGAATTCCTGCCTCGCATCAAGGAGAAGACGAGCAAAGACCCTGTTTGTTCGAAGATGCTAAAGCTAGTGGCTGAGGGGGTCACTCGGAGGTTTTGGTGCGATGATGGACTCCTTTATGCAAAAGGGGGACGTCCATATGTCCCTAGTACTGGCGGACTAAGACGACTACTTCGAGGGAGACACATGATGCTTGGTGGGCTGGGCATTCGAGCATGGAGCGGACTCATGCCCTCTTATCACGTTCGTTCTTCTGGCATAAGATGGAGGAGGACGTAGATCAGTACGTGCGGACTTGTCTTGTGTGCCAACAAGACAAGACAGAGAGAAGGAATGCACCATGGTTGCTGGAGCCTCTACCTGTACCAGACAGACCTTTTCAGAGTATATCTATGGATTTCATCACTGGTCTTCCTAAAGTGCAGGGAATGACTAACGTGCTGGTGGTGGTGGATAGATTCTCGAAGTATGCTACGTTCATAGTTGCTCCGAAGAATTGCGATGCGGATCTAATTGCGGAGTTGTTCCTGAAGCATGTGGCGAAATATTGGGGGATACCGGAGGATATCATCAGTGATCGAGACGCTCGGTTCACTGGAAGGTTTTGGGTTGCCCTGTTCAATTTATTGGGTTCGGAGTTGAAGTTTTCCACAGCAAACCATCCCCTAACGGATGGGCGGACGGAGAGGATCAATGCATTGCTGGAGGACTACCTCAGACACTACATGAATGCAAGTCAGTCCAACTGGGTGGATCTACACTATACAGCCCAATTCTGCTACAACCTTCACAAAAGCTCGGCTACGGAGCTGAGTCCATTCGAGGTGGTGACAGGACAACAACCTGCAACTCCACATGAGGTAGTCAAGTCAAAGTCGATGGGGTCGAGCCCAGCGGCTTATCGCTTTACGAGAAGCAAGCAGGAGCTGAGGGAGGTAGTTCAAGACAGTTTGGCCAAAGCTGTCCGGAGGATGAAGAAGTATGCCAACCAGCATAGAAGACCCTTGGAGTTCCAAGAAGGGGACCTAGTCTTGTTGAAGCTTACTCCTCAGATTTTGAAGAAGTTCAACAAGAAGAAGACGCACAAGGGCCTGATACAGCGATACGAAGGACCATTTGAGGTGGTCAAGCGAGTCGGGAGGGTGGCTTATCGCCTAAAGCTACCAGAGAGGTTGAAGATACACCCTACATTCCATGTCAGCTATCTTAAACATTTCCACTCTGATGAGGCAGATCCAGGGAGGAGCACGGCGAGACGAGCTCCACCCTTAGTACGGAAGGAGTTTGCTGGAGATATTGAGCAGATTCTAAGCCACGAGACGCGTGGCCAGAGCAAGAAAAATAGGCGAACTTTTTACTTAATCAAGTGGGTTGATGTTGAGGAACCTACTTGGGAGCGAGATACTACTCTACGACAGTTTGAGAATGAGATAGCAGACTACCAAAAGCGGCAGCAACCGAACAGTCGATAAGGGCATCGAACATTTCGGCGGGGGGATGTTTGTCACACCCCCAATAGCATGACCCGAGTAGGGTGGGCTGGGCAGCGAGAAACCTAACAAATGACCGAGTTCCGGAGGACTCGGATGGTTCCATGGAGGTTGGTTACATGCGGAACAGATAAGGCAGTGCGCAAGGGTAAAGGAGGTTGTCCCTTGGCACGCGCCTAGGCACGGTGCTAAGGCGCAGACGAGGTTATGCCTTGGCACGAGCCTTGACACATTCCTTGGTAGAGGCACGGTCAAGCTAAGGCAGATTCCTTGGGCACGAGCAAGGTCGCGTCTTGGCACGAGCAAGGCTGAACCTAAGCAGATTCCCTGGGCACGAGTTAGGTCGCGCGTTGGCACAAGTAAGGCCGAACCTAGGCAGATTCCTTCGGCACGAGTTAGGTCGCTCCTTGGCACGAGCAAGGCCGCGCCTTGGCAAGTTCTTTGGCACGGGTAAGGCGATACCTTGGCGAATTCCTTTGGCACGAGCAAGGTCATGCCTTGGCACGAGCAAGGCCGCGCCTTGGCACGGACAAGGCATACCTTGGCAAGGGTTGACAAATCTTGACTTGGGCGTTGACCAAGTCAAAGTACGTTTGGTCTCATTTCTTGATGTTTCCTATTGGAGCTGAGGAAACGGCTTAACATCTATTATAAGGAGAGGTGGTCTCTCCTAGGGGCGGCATGGGCACAGGAGCAAGGAAGACCCTCGAGCATGCCTTGGGCACCATGCCAAGGCAAGACCCTCGGACCCATGGTCCGGCCACCCCGAGTCGGTGGGACTCGACCGAGCCCCGGCTAACACCTCGGGTGCCTGGGCACGGCCAGGTGCCACCGAGCGTCCCGTCCCAAGAGAAACGTGGATTAAGACCCTTGAGGCGTGGATGGACCAAGTCAAGGCGGTTCCAAGCGGTTGGGTAACTACCTTGGTCATTGCCAGAGGCATGACCAAGGCACGTCCGAAAATGTCCCGAGCATGTAGCAATTGACCAAGCAATGGAGGCGGTTGTGGAACCAGGTGGCAGCAAGGGAACAAGGCAGTTGAGTAACTGCCTTGACCACTAAGGAAGTGGGGTTTTACTTAGTCTATGGATCAATGTAATCAGGACAGGTGTCCTAGTCGGCTCTGTAACTACTTGTTGGCTGTTCTGTAAAGCCGGAGGCTCTAGGCTTGGGGAAGCATAGAGTACCAGTGTTGTATTCCCATTGAGAGCTTAGTAAAACGTTTCCTTGTTGCCATTGCTTGCTGTTCATTCACTTTGATTATTGGTAGTGCTGAACTATGGTGGCCCTTAGGCACCACGGGTTGGTTTGGGCGAGAAAGATTTCCTTAGGGTAAACCCCTCATTTAACGACCCGTGACAGATACCACGATGGCATCATTAGAACATCCGAATACTTGAAAAAGAAATTCAAGATGAAAGAACTTAAAAAATAAAATTTTGTCTATGTTTGCAAATTGAACATTTTCCAAGTGGTGTACTTATCTATCAATCAAACTATATTGAAAAATATTAAAAAGACTTTATATGGACAAGGCACATCCATTGAGCTCTCCAATGGTTGTCATATTGCTTGAAATGAATAAAGATTCATTTCGACCTCATGAAAGTGATGAAGAGCTACTTAGTCCAAAGGTACCATATTTAAGTGCGATTGGTGCACTTATGTATCTTGCAAATTGCGCAAAGACCTAACATTGCTTTTGTTGTCAACCTACTTGCAAGATACAGCTCTTCACCTACTCGAAGACATTGGAATGATGTTAAACATGTTTTTTGTTATCTTCGAGGAACATGTGCTATGGGTTTGTTTTACTCGAGAGGAGTAAAACTAAATCTCTAAGATTATGCTAATATTGGATATTCGTCTAATCCCTATAAGACTCGTTCTCATTTGGGGTATATATTCACATGTGGTGATACCATTGTATCATGAAAATCAGTAAAGCAAACCATGGTTACTTCTTCCTCCAATCATTCAAAAGTACTTGCAATTCATGAAGCAAGTCATGAATGCGTATGGTTGAGAAACATGATTGGACATATTAAAAAATCATGTGGATTACCTTCAATAAAATAATCTCCAACCACATTATATGAAAATAATGCAACTTGTATCGCGCAATTAAGTGAATTATACATAAAAGGGGACATAACAAAACATATATCACCAAAATTCTTCTATTTACATGAGATTTAGAAGAATGGTGAAATCGAAGTCAAGCGAATCTGGTCGAGTGATAATCTTGCTGATTTATTTTCAAGAGCCTTACCAACTACAAAAATTAAGAGGCTTACATATGGTATTGGCTTGCGTAAACTTAAGGACATTGCAAGCAAGGAAACTGAAAAAGTTTCACTCATATTCACATTAGGGGGAGTTATTGATTAGTGTATTGCAGTCTTTTTCCCTTAGCTATGATTTTATTCCACTAGATTTTCTAGCAAGGTTTTTAATGAGGCAATCCTAATAATATTACACCCATCTTAAGATTAATGAGAATAGTGTATTTTTTTTTTTTGCTAGATTTTTTCCCATGGGATTTTTCCTAATATAAGTTTTAACGAGGCATATTTATCTCAGCAAGTGTCATACAAGGGGGAGTGTTGTGATATGGATGGCTACTTAACCAAGCTTATGGATGATCACATTGTCAAGCATGGCTTGAATTGTAAAATCAAGCATCGCTTCCACATTGAATGTAACTTGTACACTCCATGTAACTTGTATTCATCTTCAATGTTCATTCACTTGTCTATGTATTGTCATGTAACTTGTAATCCTGTATGAAATGAGACTTTGGTGTAACTTTCACACTTTGTGCAAGTACTCATTTTCATCATGACTAAGGGTCCATATAAGGGGGTTTCTTTACTTGTAAACAACACATCAAGTTGAATGAAGTCTCATTCCAACTCTTTCTTCTATTTTCTTCTCCTTTGTAGTAGTTCTTTGTCTTATTCTTTCTTTCTCTAGTTTCTAACAAGTCTCAACTTAGTTTACAACAAATAGAACCTTTTTTATGTTTTTTTTATTTCTATAACAAAAAAGGATGATGGGAGTGAGCACACTGCATTTAACAACGACATTGAGCGAGTCAAGGAACGTGAGGGTCTCATTCAAGTACGAGCATTTTCCTACGTTCTGCTTTCTATGCAGGCTCTTGGGGCATAATGAAAGTATATGCCCGAGGGTTTTTGAGGTGGAGAGCGCTGATGAGCTTCCAAGGAAATGGGGGAATTGGCTCCGTGCGCCGGTAAGAGACCAAGATAGAAGCGGCGACAAATGGCTCTGGAATGATCCGAACAATGCAAGGTGGGCAAAGACGGCAACTCCAGAAAGTGAGGAGATTTTGAAAGGATCACGGGCGGCATTCATAGGTAATTCGAATTTGAATTTCAAGCTAAACGAAGTAAGCGACGTAGCGATATTGGAGGAAGAGAATTTGGTGATTGCAGAGGATCGCAAGAAAAGGAACGTGGGGGCGAAGGTGGGCCCAAGTCAAAGCTCGGCTGTAAATGGGCGTGCAAGCGCGATAACAGCTTCCAAACTGGCGGAATCCAAGATAAGCGCAACTGATTCTGTGGACTCTCCTAATGTAGCGCGGGTGCTTTCAAGCAACCCGACCGACAGCAATGAGTTATGTAAGCTGGGACTGTCGGGGATTTAGCAACCCCTGGACAGAATTAGTTTTAAAAGATATGGCTAGAACCAACAAGCCAGATGTTATTTTTCTTATGGAAACTCTCATTTTAGAGAGGAGAATTCTAGAAATAAAAGCTACCTTAAATTATGATGGGTGTTTCGTAGTTGATCATTCGGGACGAGGGAGAGGCATAACGGTATTTGTGGCACAATAAGGAGTCAGTTTCGATCTTGGGTTATTCTAGCAACCAGATCGACCTCATGGTAAACTTACCAAATGTACTGGGCTGCACATGACGGTCTAGTACGGATTTCCTGATCGTGACCAGCGTCGCCAATCTTGGAATCTCCTACGTGCTCTTTCACGCCAATCTCCTCATCCATGGTGTATTTTCGGAGACTCCAATGACCTTATCTCGATGCAAGACAAGAAAGGTGGTGTTTCCCATCCCAATCGGTGTTACCAGAGATTTAAGGAGGCAATTCTTGATTGCCAATTAATTGAATTACAATTGAAGGGGTACGGCTTTACGAGGGAAAGAGGAAGGAATTCATCCAAATTGCTAGAAGAACACATCGACAGGACTTTTGCTAATGAGAGATGGAAATTAAGATTTCCTCGAACAACTTTAACGAGTCTGTGTGACGGCCCCAAACTCCGAGGCAAACCGGGTACCGCCAAGTCGCCAGACACGTCACCAAGCATGCCACGTCACCGCACACTTATTTTTAACTGCTCGCGACCTAAACCTTTGTACGTATCTTATTCGCCTTAACTTAATCTTTATGGATGTTTTTATGAATATTTACATTTAATTGACTAAGTTAAGTTATTCGCGATTTATTAAATTAATATAAGTTAAATATCAAGCAGAAGTCTTTGAAGCATGCAAATATCGTAGAAATGAAGAGTTTGAATTTTATAAATAACCCTATAGTGTGGAAACCTGGCATGATATACCATGTATATCAAAGAACGACAAAAGTACAAAAGATGAGCATATACATGTATCAGGTATACAAGTCCTCCCAAAATTTCATAAAAGCAGTAAATTATGCATACAACCACCTATGCGAAAAAGCTGATGGGGCTCTCCTAACTCAGAGGTAGTCGCCTAAGACCCCCTTACCCCGGCTCGTCGTAGGATCTGCGATTTGTCACCAAAAACAACGACAAATCCCAGGTGAGTAAGTCCCAGAGAACGTTAGCTAATATTCACGAAATCCAATAAAACGGCTACAATTCATGCAATTTAAATAAGGAACAAGAATAAAGTAATCGCATGAAAATAAGTCGTTGAGAAGTCGAATTTGGACACGAGTGTAGCGTGACAGAGAAACCTGGTCGACATCCGGGAATCGTCTTAGCTAAACCGAGAGGAACCCATGACGACCACCTTGCCAAACATCTCACGGTCGAATGAGAGGAACCCATGAACGGGAGAACCTCATCCAAACATCTCTCGAGAGGTACCCATGATGAAGACTTAGGTCTTCGTCAAACATTTCTCAACCTACGGGTCTCGCGGAAAATAATCACCGCATAGCCCTAACATGGCCAATTACTCGAACAGCGCGAGGTAAATAGCCCTTGGGTGTGAGTCCGTGCCATGCCGGCCCCGTCGACAAACACGCATACACACGTGGGAGTGGATGAACAGTAAATGAACAACAATAAATAGCACAATGGAATAATTGAAATGAGAAATAAAATAAGTATCATAAATGAATTTTAACTAATTTTCTCGTGGGTTTACTTAACTCAAACAATCGCAATTGTCTCTCCAAAATATCACGCTCACGCCTCGAGATACGCGCTCAATATACGACTATAGTATCCTAATCCACTGTCGTTGCGTTTCGTCGGGGATCGATCGTTCTGGCATCGCGCCACCGCATCGTTGCTCACGTCGTTCGTCGTCGTCGCCGCCGCCGCCGTCGCTTCGCTCGCCAACGCCGCTGCCGCGCGCTGCCGCTGCGTGCGTTGCTGCGCGCATGTTGCCGTCTCTCGTTGTCGCGCCGCCGCTGGCTGGGAGCCGCCTTGCGTTGTCGGCTGCTCGCTGCTGAGCCAACTCGCCATACGACGATCCGCGCCGGAGTTCGAGCCGCCTCACGCCGCCGCCTCGCTCGTTCCCGATCTCCCACCGCCATGATGCTCGTTCCCGATCTCCCGCCTTCAAGCCGCCGCGAGCCGTCGTCTGCGCCTCCCCCGTCTCGCTCCTCGTCGGAGCTCCCTTCACCTCCCTCTCTCTTGGCCGCCTCTCTCTCCCTCTCTCTTATGGTCGTCTCTCTCTCCTAGTCGTCTCCCTCTTTCTCTCTCTCTCTTTCGCTCTCTTTCTCTCTCTTTCCTTTCATCTTTTCTCTCTCTCTCTCTCTCTCTCTCTCTCTCTCTCTCTCTCTCTCTCTCTCTCTCTCCGTTTTAAATGAAAAAAAACCCCTTTTTTATTTTGGAGGAAAAAAAAAATGATGAGGGATGGGTTTAGGTATGGTGATGTGATGTGTGATGTGATGGAATATGTGATGTGACAACTAAATCCAAGACTATCCTATACACCGGCGTTACGCACTTACCGCGACGTCGTACACTCTCGTCACTACACACGCACAACGCGACCAATAAAATATCAAATAATGTGACGTGAATTATTTAATAATAGCAAAATAAATAAACACTCGCACACAAAAATAACAAATTTTACCTCGTTAGGCGTGCCCTGGACTTTTCTGCGACGTCCACGTGGGTCTGAGCTTAGGATCTTAATATGTAATTTGTCAGTTAATCGGGATTAATTAGAGCGTGCCATTACAATCTTCCCAACTTAAAGGAATTTCGTCCCGAATTTCAAATTTAATGAAATCTTTACCTTGGAACAAGTGGGGGTATCGCTCTCGCAAGGTAGACTCTCTCTCCCAAGTGTAGCCCTCGTTTTTATGATATTGTCATTGAACGAGTACAAGTGGTATTTCTTTCCTTCTAAGAGTATGTATCTTGCGATCCACTATCTCAATAGGGTGTTCCTCGTACGTCACATCTGGTCAAACCTCAATTCTAGTCATATCAACCATCTGTCTCGGTCCTGATCTAGACAACCGTAACATCGAAATATGAAAAACATTATGAACACCAGCCAATCGACTTGGCAATCTTAACTGATAAGCGACCTTCCCAAATTTCTCAATTTGAAATGGCCCAATAAATTTTGGTGCTAGTTTCCCCTTGATCCCAAATCTCTGATGACCCTTCAACGGAGAAACTTACAAGTAGACCCAATCATCTACCTCATAGCTCAGCCCATCGTGGTACTTATCTGCATACTTCTTCTGTCTGTGTTGGGCAGCCAACAACCGTTGACGAATCAGTCTCACCTTCTCTGTATGGTCCACAACAATCTCAGGCTCCACGGCTGCTGTATCCTCGGGCTCTGCCCAACAAGCCGGTGATCTACACGGTCTACCTTACAGAGCTTCAAATGGTGGCATCCCAATACTGGCTTTATAGCTGTTGTTGTAAGCAAATTCACAGAGCGGCAAGTATTCTTCCCAAGACCCACCAAACTGCAACACACATGCCCTAAGCATATCCTTGAGTATTTGTATTAATCTCTCTGAATGTCCGTCTGTCTAAGGATGGAATGCAGTGCTAAAATGTAATCTAGTACCAAACCGCTCCTGCATAGCTTGCCACAATGATGATGTAAGACGAATGTCTCGGTCTGAAACAATTGAAATTGGTACTCCGTGCGGTCGTACAATCTCTCTTTCGAATAATATGCTCAACTGTGTGAAATTATACTTCATAGAAACTGGAATGAAATGAGCTGATTTCATCAACCTATCCACGATCACCCATATCGCATCGTGTTTCCGTAAACTCTGCGGTAATCCACAAACGAAATCCATCGTAATGTGTTCCCAGTTCCACTGAGGGATGGGCAGCGGCTGCAATAACCCTCCAGGCCTCCTGTGCTCAGCCTTAACCTGCTGGCACACCTCACAACCCCTAACATAGGCGCGACGTCCGCCATCCCCCGGCCACCAAAATAATCGTCACATATCGTGATACATTTTGGTCCTGCCAAGATGCACTGTATACCGGGACCTGTGAGCCTCCTGGAGTATCCCATCGCGTATCTCTGCCACTGCTAGAATCCATAACCTCCCTCGATGCCTCAAACACTGATCCACAGACTCGCTTCAATCTGGGTGATCGGGACTGCGTGCCATCTCAATGAATCTCGAGTGCATCTCGTCAGCCCTCTGACACTCCAACATTCGCGGAATAGAAATAGACGGTACACTAATATGTCCACAAATCTGTGCGTCCGCTGTAGTAGGAACCTCTGTCAAACTCAGTGTTGTCGCCGCCTCAAGTAAACCATACTCGTGCATCATATGGCAGACAACTGTCTCAGAATCTGGTCATCTCCTGCTCAATGCATCTGCTACGACATTTGTCTTCCCAGCCTGATATTTGATGGAAAAGTCGTAGTCCTTCAGCAACTCTAGCCAACGTCGCTGTCTCATGTTCAGATCTTTCTGAGTGAATAAATATTTCAAACTCTTATGATATGTATACAATGTGAACCTCTCACCGTAGAGGTAATGTCTCCATACCTTCAGTGCAAATACGACTGCCGCAAGCTCTAAGTCGTGCACTGGATAATTCCTCTCATGGGTCCTCACTGTCGGGATAGGTAGGCGATTACGCTTTCTCCCTGCATCAGTACACAACCTAGCCCTGTGCCGCAAGCATAAGTATGAACTGTCAATCCCTTTCCTGGCTCTGGCAACACTAGTAATGGTGCAGTATTCAGTCTCATCTTCAACTGTGTAAATGCGTCCTCGCACTCCTTTGACCAATCAAAAGGTACATCCTTCTTGGTCAAATTAGTCATCGGCGCGGCGATCTTCGAGAAATCCTTCACAAATCGCCGATAGTATCCTGCCAACCCTAGGAAGCTCCTGATATCTGTCACTGTCTCAAGTGTCGGCCAGTCGATGACGGCATGAATTTTACTCGGGTCCACTGATATACCTCGTCGCCGATCACGTGTCCCAAGAACTTGACTTTTGACAAACAAAACTTGCACTTACTTAACTTAGCATATAGTTTGTGCTCTCTCAACGTCATCAATATATGCCTGAGATGTTGCCCGTGATCTTCGCGAGTCTTATTGTAGATCAATATGTCGTCAATGAAGACTATGAAGAATCTATCCAAGTACGGCTTCGATATTATGTGCATCAAGTCCATGAACATGGCCGGTGCATTCGTCAGTCTGAACAACATCCATGTAAACTCAAATAACCCATATCTGGTGCTGAATGTAGTGTTAGGTATGTCTCCACCTCGAATCCTAAGCTGATGATAACCCGATCTCAAGTCGATCTTAGAGAAGACACGGGCTCTAGCCAACTGGTCAAACAAATCGTCGATCCTGGGCAAGGGGTAACGATTTCGTACTATCACCTGGTTCAACTTCCTATAGTCAATGCACATCCTCAAGCTATTATCCTTCTTCTTAACAAACATGACCGGTGCTCCCCATGGTGATGTGCTCGGGTGTATAAACCCCTTCTTCTCTAAGTCTTCCAATTGAGTCTTCAACTCATCCTGCTCCTTTCGTGCCATCCGGTACGGTCTGCTAGCTATCGGCTGTGTGCCTGGTACTAACTCAATAACGAACTCAATCTCTTTGTGTGGGGGAAATCCTGGTAGATCCTCCAGAAAGACATCGGGAAACTCACTGACAACTGGGACATCCTCAAGTCTAACCTCTGGTGTCTCGGTTGACTCTACTATCCATGCAAACACTTCCATCTCTAAGGTCGTAGCCAATCTACCCCTAGTGGTCGGTAGTATACTCGCATCACCAGTGAAACTGAACTCTGGTATGTCGGGGATCTGAAAAGTCACTATTTTACGGAAACAATCCACCTGGGCATGATACGACGCTAGCCAGTCCATGCCCAAAAGTGCATCGAACTCTAAGAACTCTAGAACGCGTAGGTCGATAGGGAGTTGGTGTCCGGAGATCTCTATCGTGCAACCCTCACAAATCATGTTAGGGTAAACCTTCTCCCCAGCTGCTGTGTTGAGAATCAGGAGTGTACTAATTGTAATCGGTGCTAATCCTAACTCATCAACCATACATCCTGAAATAAATGATATTGTGGAACCAAAATCAATAAGTGTATGCATAAAACGATCGCAAATCGGAATCATACCCTCGACGAGCTGTCTGGTGGCCTCGCGCCTCGTGGTCAGCGTCTACGTGTACCGTGTACCGCTCCCCGGCTGAACTGGTGGTGTTGTAATCGGTGATACTGAAGCCATCGGACATTCTTTCTTAATGTGTCCAGACTGTCTGCATTTGAAAAATGTAAGATGCATGTGTCCTGACCCCTGTCCCTGACCACTGTTTGACCTCTGGCCCTGACTCCGACCATACTGTCCTCGATCCCTGCCTCCCTGATCTTGGGTCGGTCTATGTCCCTATCGCGGTGCATAACCACCACCTGACAGCGATGTGCTGACTGTGTAGGTACTATCGCATGGGAAATGATTGCCTGGTGATCATCATGTCTAGGCCTCTGTCCTCGTCTATCTCTGTGATCGATGATCCTTTTCCCTTTCCTGTCAGACCTGGTGCCTTGCTAAGACGACCCCGATGCCAACTGTGGCATGGGCATCGCGGCGCGAAAGAGAAGATATGTCTCATGGGCTAAAGCCCTCTCGTAGATATCCTGCAGTGTACGAGCTCCGCCTGATACTACTGCGCTCGCAATCTCATCTCTAAGCCCAACTCCAAAGTAGTGAACCTGATCGCGATCTGTAGAAGCCAAATCCCTAGTGAACTGTAATAGGTAACGAAACCTTTCCATATACTGGACCACTGTGCGGTTACCCTGCCTAAGACACAAAAACTCATGTCTTAGACGCAACTGTATCTCCCTCGGTATGTACTGGTCATAAAAGACCTGTCTGAAATCGGCCCAAGTAGTCGGCTCTCCATGAGTCTCAGTATGAGTGGTCCACCAAACTCCGGCCTCTCCTCGGAGCATATATCCGGATATCCTTGCGCGAATATTGTCGTGAATCCTTAGAAGATTATGTAATTTCTCATGTGCAAGAAGTCATCTCGCAGCTGCATATGGGTCTCCGCCTCCAATGAAATATCCCGGCTGAAATCTCACAAACTTCTTTGTCAGCTTAGCCTCAGCTGACAGGGAAATCTCGAATGTGATCTCCTATGGGGTCTGTGTCAGTGTCACTGCGTGTGTATATGCGGTGTGATAGCCTCAGTACGAGTCTCTAAAACAGTAGTCGGTATGGTAGTCTCTGCCATAACTGCAGTGACTGGCGTACCCTGAACAATCGATGCGCATTGCTGCGTCTCGGTGACGCTCGGTGTGATGGCGGCGGTAAGTGTCGCAATAGCCGTTGTTTGAGCACGAGCAAGGCCATCATCTGCTCGAACTGTCGATCGTGTGCCGCGATCCGATCAAGTACACTCTGATCGGTCGCGATAGGCGTAGTACCACTCGTCTATCCACCATCCTCCGAAGGTGGAGTCGGTTGTCCGTCCATGTTGTATCTACGAAGCGAAGGTCCGTATCAGCCTCGTATATGCATATATACTATTACAAATCAAAATATATAACGTATAAGCCTTGGTACTACCCGTCCCATGTTCGCTTCCCAACTAAAAGTTCTAAGTCAGGATCTTCGGGTTTCCACGTCTAAGTTCGTTTATTAAGTTTTATTCAGTTTCATTAAACTTTTCCCCTAAGTTCGCTTGGACCTAGGCTCTGATACCAATTGTGACGGCCCCAAACTCCGAGGCAAACCGAGTACCGCCACGTCGCCAGACACGTCACCAAGCATGCCACGTCACCGCACACTTATTTTTAACTGCCCGCGACCTAAACCTTTGTACGTATCTTATTCGCCTTAACTTAGTCATTATGGATGTTTTTATGAATATTTACATTTAATTGACTAAGTTAAGTTATTCGCGATTTATTAAATTAATATAAGTTAAATATCAAGCGGAAGTCTTTGAAGCATGCAAATATCGTAGAAATGAAAAGTTTGAATTTTATAAATAACCCTATAGTGTGGAAACCTGGCATGAGATACCATGTATATCAAAGAACGACAAAAGTACAAAAGATGAGCATATACATGTATCAGGTATACAAGTCCTCCCAAAATTTCATAAAAGCAGTAAATTATGCATACAACCACCTACGCAAAAAAGCTGATGGGGCTCTCCTAACTCAGAGGTAGTCGCCTAAGACCCCCTTACCCCGGCTCGTCGTAGGATCTGCGATTTGTCACCAAAAACAATGACAAATCCCAGGTGAGTAAGTCCTAGAGAACGTTAGCTAATATTCACGAAATCCAATAAAACGGCTACAATTCATGCAATTTAAATAAGGAACAAGAATAAAGTAATCGCATGAAAATAAGTCGTTGAGAAGTCGAATTTGGACACGAGTGTAGCGTGACGAGAGAAACCCGGTCGACATCCGGAATCTTCTTAGCTAAACCGAGAGGAACCCATGACGACCACCTCGCCAAACATCTCACGGTCGAATGAGAGGAACCCATGAACGGGAGAACCCCATCCAAACATCTCTCGAGAGGAACCCATGATGAAGACTTAGGTCTTCGTCAAACATCTCTCAACCTACGGGTCTCGCGGAAAATAATCACCGCATAGCCCTAACATGGCCAATTACTCGAACAGCGCGGGGTAGCTAGCCCCGGGGTGTGAGTCCGTGCCATGCCCGGCCCCGTCGACAAACACGCATACACACGTGGGAGTGGATGAACAGTAAATGAACAACAATAAATAGCACAATGGAATAATTGAAATGTGAAATAAAGTAAGTATCATAAATGAATTTTAACTAATTTTCTCGTGGGTTTACTTACCTCAAACAATCGCAATTGTCTCTCCAAAATATCTCGCTCACGCCTCGAGATACGCGCTCGATATACGACTATATTCTCCTAGTCCACTGTCGTTGCGTTTCGTCGGGGATCGATCGTTCTGGCAACGCGCCACCGCGCTGTTGCTCCAAGTCGTTCGCCGTCGGCGCGTCGATGCGCTCGCCTTCCGCCATGCCGTGCATTGCATTGCTATGCGCCATTGTCACCTCGCTGTCTCCGTTGTCGGCGCCGCTGCTGGAGCCGAGGCTCGCCGTCCGCCGATCCGCGCCGGAGTTCGAGCCGCCTCGCGCCCGCCGCCTTGATCGCTCGTTCCCGATCTCCCGCCTTCCACGTCACGCAGCCGCGAGCCGCCGTCATGCGGCCTCCCGTCTCGCTCCTCGCCGGAGCTCCCTTCACCTCCCTCTCTCTCTTTGCTGCCTCTCTCTCCCTCTCTCTCCTGACCATCTCTCTCTCTCTCTCTCTCTCTCACTAGGCGTCCTCACCCTCTCTCTCTCTCTCTATCCGTTTTAAATGAAAAAAAACTTTATTTTGGAGGAAAAAAAAAAAAGAAATGATGAGGGATGGGTTTAGGTATGGTGATGTGATGTGTGATGTGATGGGATGTGTGATGTGACAACTAAATCCCTGACTATCCCATACACCGGCGTTACGCGCTCACCGCGACGTCGTAAACTCTCGTCACTACACGCGCACAACGCGACCAATAAAATATCTAATAATGCGACGTGAATTATTTAATAATAGTAAAATAAATAAACACTCGACACAAAAATAACAAATTTTACCTCCTTAGGCGTGCCCTGGACTTTTCTGCGACGTCCACGTGGGTCTGAGCTTAGGATCTTAATCTATAATTTGTCAGTTAATCGGGAATAATTAGAGCGGGCCGTTACAGTCTGAATGTTCCAACTTTGGATCATTAGCCCATATTCTTGCAATGCATAAAACATCGAAGAACACAAAGGCCACACAAATTCAGATTTGAGAATGCTTGGATGATGGAGGAAAGTCTTGATTAGATCGTTAATGAAGTACGAAACTCAAACATCTCATTACCAATATTGGAAAGGTTGAAAGTGTGTGGGGCCTCCCTAGATTAATGGGGTAAATCCATCAATGGAAACTTCAAAAATAATATCCAGGAAAGTAAAAGGAAAGTTGAAATACTATTGCAGTCCCATGCGAGCAATCAAGAGGTGCAGTTGGAGAAAAACAACTTCAACGAACTGTTGGTACAAGGGAGATGTATTGGAAGCAAAGATCTGAAATGCATTGGCTCAAAGATGGAGATGGGAACACAAAGTATTTCCATTCGACGACAAACCGAAGGAAAAAAACAAAATTTTATAACTCATCTTGTTAATGATGCATGCATGAAGGTGGAGGACCCTGATGACATGAAAAAATTGTGGAAGATTATTTTACTAATATATTCTTACACTCAGACACAGACCCAGAAGAAGTGTTGGAAGCGGTGACACCAAAAGTAACAGATGATATGCGAGGAATACTAAGTCAACCATTCCAACCAGAAGAGTTCAAGGAAGCACTACTCCATATGAGCCTTGACAAATCGCCAGGACCGAATGGGTTTAACTCGACATTTTTCCAAAGGTTTTGGGGATTGACGGGTGATGAATTATGCAGGAAATGAGTCGAATAGCTGACATGTTTAGAGTTTCTTGAAGAAATCACCAACACTACTACTGTCCTCATCCCGAAGAAAGACGGTCCATAACGCATGAAGGATTTTAGACCTATCTCATTATGCAATGTGATTTACAAGATGCTAGCTAAGGTGGTAGCCAACAGATTGAAGCCTCATCTATCCAACCTCATCTCGAAAAACCAGTCGGCTTTTATTGCAGTTAGATCAATTGTTGATAATGTTCTTGAGGCTTCTGAGACATTACATGCCATGAAATGCAACACCAAAGGGAAATTTGGTAACACAACACTCAAGGTTGACATTAGTAAGGCATATGACTGAGTGGACTGGGTTTTCTTGGAGCTGATGTTTCTAAAACTGGGGTTTGATGTGATTTAGGTCAAGATGGTGATGTTCTTAGTTAAATCGGTTCCATGTTCAGTTGAATGGTGAGCTAATGGGCCCGATTATTCCTCAGAGAGGTCTCTGACAAGGGTGCCCATTATCCCCCTACTTTTTATTCTATTTGCAGAAGGCTTCTCCTCACTACTGAGGAAGGCATATATAGAGAAACAAATAAATGGATGTAAAGTCATTAGAGGTGCTCCCTTATTGACCCATTTATTGTTTGAATATGATAGTTTCTTGTTCTTTCGAGCATTCTTGCAAGAGGCTAGATTCATTAAAAATTTGCTAGACAAGTTTGAAAGGGCTTCAGGTCAGGCTATCAATCTTCAAAAATCTGCAATGTCATTTTCAGCTAACATCTCTACTGAAGTGGAGGTTTTAATAAGGAATGAGATGGAAGTTCAAACTGATATTGGAAACAGTAGATACCTGGGTTTACCCTCGTTAATAGGAAGGAAGAAGTGTGAAATCTTTGATTTTCTAAAAGAGAGATTATGGAAGAGATTATCATCTTGGAAACATAGATTTTTCTAGAAGGCAGGGAAGGAGGCATTGCTCAAATCTATCGATCAGGCGATATCAACATACTGTATGAGAACTTTTCTAATCCCGGTATCAGTTTGTGATTCACTGGAGAAAATGATGAACTCCTTTTGGTGGGGTTCGAATAACAATGAGAAGAGTGGATTGAATTGGATGAGTTGGAAACGTCTTTGTGTTCGAAAAAAGGAAGGAGGCATAGGTTTCAAGGAGTTACAAAGCTTCAACCTGGCAATGCTCGCTAAACAAGGATAGTGTATCATAACAAACCCATCGAGTTTAGTTGCAAGAATATTTAAAGCTAAATACTATCCAAGGAATTTATTTTGGGAGGCCGGAGTGGGTCACAATCCCAGCTATACTTGGAGGGGGATTATTGCATCTCAGACAGTGTTGGAAAAGGGTTGTCGACGACGGATTGGGGAAGGCTGGAAATTCAATGTTTGGAGAGATCCTTGGCTCCGTTATGACAGGAATTTCAGAGTTACTACAATGCTAAGGGTTGGAGGAAATGCAAGTTAATAATTTATTTATACCAATGAGGAGAGAATGGGACATTGAGCAGATCGAAGAGGTGTTTAAATGAAAGGGATGCCAAGTTGATCAAACAAATCCCACTAAGTCAAAATGGTGAGGATAATTTAATATGGCATTTTTTCTAAAGATGGCATCTACCAGGTTTGGTCGGGCTACAGGGTGGCGATGGAGAATCTCACAAATATAAACACTCACAAAGTAAATGGGGGCTAGAGTAGATTTTAGGGTCTTAAGATTCCTGCTAAGGTGAAACACTTCACATAGAGAGCAGTAAGAGGTTACCTGCCTACACGAGCAAGATTGATGGAGAAGGGGCTGCAAATTGATACAACGTGTGTATGTTGTGGATCGGCGGTGGAATCGTTCTCACATCTTGTCTTCGAGTGTGAAGGCACGAGAGGGTGGTGGAGACAGAAATTTGGGGTCCCGGAAGGAGATGAGTCACCAAATTACAAAGTTTGGTTCTTTGACCTGTGGAAGTCATTAGATCAAACTAAGATCTCAAAAACCTGCACAATTCTATGGAGGATCTGGAACTTTCGGAACGACAAAGTGTGGAATAGAGGTTCGAACCTGATTATAAGAGTAGTTGTGAATGCTCTGACGTGGCTGAGCTCTTGGAAAACATTATAAAGAGAGGACAAGGGAAAATCAAGGAATGGAGACCTGATTTAGTTGCGACGATTTCATGGCAAGCACTTCCAGTGGATTGGCTCAAATGTAACCTAGATGCAACTATGTTCTCTGAATCTAATCAGATAGGGATTGGGGGCGCTCTTAGAGATGAGAGGGGGCACTTCATTCAGGGGTTCACAAAAGTGATGAATGGAGGTCAATGATCTCAAAAAGCGGAGGCGATAGCTTTGAGGGAGACGATGGGGTGGGTAGCAATGAAGGACCATAATAGAGTGATCTTTGAAACTGATGCAAAGGGTGTGGTGAATGGTCTCCAACACTCATCACTAAATAATTTGGAGTTGGGTCAAATATTAGTAGACTGTAATAATGTGCTAAAAGTTAGACCACTGTGGAAGGTAGTTTATATTAGCCGACAAGCAAACGAGGTTGCTTATAGATTAGCAAAGCTCTCACGACGTCATATCAATCTCACCTATTGAGATGCAATTCCTGTAGCTATTCAAACATTACTGTAATAATCTTTTGAATTAAGTACGAATGAAATCGTCAAATCAATCATTTCGTTAAAAAAAACAAAAACAAAAAACAAAAAAGGACGATGTGGCAGTGAGATAATGTCTAGAAGTATATATTGAAGTAAACACCGTCTACTTTGATTCATGCAACGTCAACTAGACTTCCATAATCCATTATTGCATTAGAGAGCTTTAATGAGTTAAATGTTGACTGCATTGGAGATGCTCTAAAACCCTCATTTCATACAATAATAATTAAAGAGTAAGAAGTCGCTCACCGCGGCCTTGCATCAAAACTTAAATCTGTCACTGAGCATTATTATTAATAACGGGCTTTACCTGTTGTAGCTCCTGATGACAAAAGCCCAACATTGAAAAATTGTTCTCCTTCAAGTTACAAAAGTAGTTGGTCATACCAAAAATTGGATACCCATGATTATCCATAAAAAAGAAAAAAAAAAAAAAAGTTTACAAATACAGGAGAATAAAATAATAGTTTAGTTAATTTTCATGAGAAACTGAGGTTTCGTATCTACTACCTGCTTACCATGATAAATTACACTTACTTTTGTCCGACAAAACTTGAAGCCCATTCTCTGTAGCTTTTTAACAATGAAATTATAATCAACAAAAAGGATTACAAATTACAACCAAACGCGATTGCAGAACCCCGATAGTAGCGTACTCCAGGTAATATGAACCCTGAAATGGTCCCACATTTTTCTGACTTCTGTACATTGCATTTTGAATAATTTATAAAGCATACCAAGGTTCCATCATCACGCAGTCCAAGGAAAGAACTGCAGATCACATTGAATATGGAAAGTTGATATTCAAGCCTCTACTGCAGCAATCACCTCTTCATCCGTTGTATCGAGAGACATAGGCTCTTCCCTTGGTTCGTGATCAGAACTTTCTAGCTCTGATTCCCTGCTCTTCTCACTGTCGCTGTGCATTAACTTATTTCGGAGCTTATTCATCAGTTCTTCTCGGATATCATCATTCTCAGCGAAGTACCTTTTAAGAGCATCTCTACCACGGAAGCTCTGACCATTAAAGTTATAAAATGCACCCCCTGCCTTTGTTATGAATTTGTGCTTGCAACCCAACTCTACTAGCTCTGATTCACGGGATATTCCCTTGCCGAATTCGAGTTCAAATTGTGCAGTTTTGAACGGCGGTGCATGTTTGTTCTTCACAATCTTTACAAGAACTTGGCTTCCTACAGTCTAGGAAAAAATAAAGAAAAGAAATAATGAGTCATAATCCGGAAATGCACCTCATTATTCAGCTATAGGATAAGGACAAAAGAAGGGCAAAACAGTAAACCAGTTCTAAAGCTACATTCTACCTAGTGCTAACAGTAAGATATATAAGAGAAAGAATTAAAAATAAATAAATAAAACAGTAAGATATACTCCCTCCAGTCAAAAATATAAGCCTATCGAGAAAATCCCTTCTTCAAAAATAAAAGACGTTTTCGAAATTCGAGAGAGCTTTGTACCTTTTATACCTATTTTACCCCTCTTTTAACGAAAACATTTGATTATAATTAAACACTAGTTCTTCTCTCATCGGAAGAAATAAAAAATTACGTGTGGGCAAGAATGTAATTTAAACATTTAATGTTGTTTTTCCTTCTTTGTCAAGGCGATCTCCCCGGTGTTCCTCCCCATCTATCACGCCTGAGTGGCCTTGATGGTGGTCCGGGACAAGGCTTTATTTGCCTCATGTTATTCTCAAGGAGACCGATCTACATCGTTGTATCTAAGTTGTAATGGGTCTCACAATTACTAGCAATAAATTTCATTGTGCCTTGACAAAAAAAAATTAATAAAAAATGTGTTTTGAGCAAAGGGCCTTATATTTTTTTATCGGAGGGAGCATATAATAAGGGAAATGGTATAATAACCCCCAATGCACAACAGAAAATTTAACTGCCCCACATCCATCGTCCGATGTGTACCTTGGAATGCGTGCTTACGCATAGGATGTGTTGTGCATTCTATTGTGCATTTAGGGGTGTCATTCAAGCATTTTTCATATAATAATGAAACAGAGAATCATCAGCAGCACAGAGTCACCCCTAAAAAAGATTAGGAAATAGAAAAATTAAGGTATCTCTCCTCTCCTAAAATATATGGAAGCTACAACATGGTAAAGGTTGAATAAAAGAACCCTTATGCTTGAGAACCTCCAAAATTCTTATGATGAACGTTGTCAAGTCATGTCCAAGAAGTGCCAAATATGAAACATAGCAATCCATTATTAAACATGTCTGTCCATCTAACAGTTGTGTACTTAAAGCAGAAATTGTGCGCCGAATGCAAAGACAACAGATAAAAGCTTCTTACCTCCTCTCCCTTTTTGACGAGCCCAATTCTCTTAATATTTAACCGGACAGATGCATAGAACTTCAAGGCATTACCCCCAGATGTAACTTCAGTTGGTCCACCAAAACCTCCAAAAGTAGACAGCTTGGATCTTACCTGAAATAATCCAGCACATAACTTGTAAGAAACAAAATGCGTCCATATTTTAAACAACGTCACAATAATATCAGGGTTTCTCACTACTGATATAAATGCTTTAACTTTTAGAAACACCTGGTCCCACTTGAAAACTTTCAGAACAGGAAAACAGCTGTAAGTGAAGCAAACAAAAAATCCTTTCATCCCATGCCAGTAGGAAGTAACCATCCAAGAGTATTTAACTACAAGAAAACAGCCAACTATAACAGATCAAATAGATGTACTCTTATTTGCATCCACATACGAGCACTGACATAAGCTGTATCAATTAGGCCCTACACTGAGCATCAAATTGGGGAAACCTTTACTAATTAATCAACTGGTTTACTGAGGATAATGAAAGCTCAGTACATGATAAGGTGTCTGTCAATGACTCAATAATATCCAATAATGAGAGTTTGTTGTAAACGTTTATGAAGCATGAGCTTTGATTGGATTAAATGGATTTTAGACAAAACTCTGCCTCCAACATGTCATTACTCACTAGCAGTTCTTAAATTAGAATACCAAATGCTGACTGGAAAATTAAGCATCTAACCATTTAACAGCAGCAGCAACAAAAAACCCTCAGTCCTAAATTAGTTGGGTAAGTTTCATGGAATCGATGTTTATTCAGCTCAATATAATGCAGTTGATGATGTGATTTGCTAATCTTTTTAAAACCTCTACGATTAATACATCACCACATTTAAGCCACTACAAATTTTCATCTAAGCAAGATTCTTCGTTTACTAAGTAGATCCTTTCACATGAATCACACAAGGTTTAAAAGAACGCATTCAACAGTCTCAAGATTGAGAGCATTCGATTAAGTTCAATTTTTTGTAGGCAGGAGATTCTGCAATTCCTACACATTAAATTTGAATCCATGGTCCACAAGTTGATAATTGAGTCTAACCTGATTTATAAAGATCAGAATTGTTTGGGAGAGGGATAAGGAATGACTCAATTTGCGTAGCGCTTGGCTCATCAGTCTCGCCTGCATTGCCATGTGTGCATCCCCCATTTCACCATCAAGCTCACCTTTCGGAACAAGAGCTGCTACCTGCAGATTTGGAATAAAAATTTCAAATATAGTTATTTTTTTATTACTGTCAGGGACTCGGGGTATCCGAAGCACTGCCCCGACTAATCCTGAATTCGACGAGGGAAGGACCACAAGGGAAAAGTTCATATATTATTAATGGACCAAAATGTCAAAAATAGTCCTTGCATTTACAATTTACAGTTTAAAATCAACATGCTATGCAAATAAAAGAGATCCTACCGCATCCCCAACAATATTTGGAAAATCTTCCACCAATCCACGCATGAGTAACATTTTATGATTTATATAAACCATTGTTTCAAATTTCAATTTAGGACAATAACAACAACAACAACAACATAGCCTCAGCCCCAAATTAATTGGGGTCGGCTACATGGACCAAACTCTTCCATTATGCTCGATTTAGGGCCATTGATGTTGAGATTTCCAAACCATTTAAATCCCTCCTAATTGATGCATCCCAAGTTAACTTTGATCTACCCTTACCTCGTCGAATTTCTTCAGTTTCTATTGATTCAAATTTTCTAGTGGGGGCGCATTTGTAGGCTATCTTTGCAGATGTCCAAACCACCGCAACCGCCTTTCCCTAATCTTATTCTTTCTGTCAATTGACGCTACTCCTACTTTTCCTTGAATTATGTTTCTTTTACTCTATCTTTACTAGTTTTACCACATCCACCTAAACATCTTCATTTCTGCCACGTTCATTTTATGTAATTGTTGTTACTTTACCGTCCAACATTCACTTCCACAGAGCATAGCTGCCTAATTGCGGTCCTATAAAATTTTCTTTTTAACTTGATAGGAATATTTCGATCACAGAACACACATGTTGCACTTCTCCATTTCTTTCATCCAGCTTGAATTATATGTATGGCATCATTCTCAATAATGTCATCACTTTATATGATTGATCCTATATATCTTAAGTGGTTCACTAGTTTTACCACTTCATCAAATGAATAAAATATATATATATATATATCAAATATGATTCGAAGAAAAATATGTGAACAAATCCCAACTTACACTATCCACCACAACAACATCCACGGAACCACTCCTGATGAGGGTGTCAACCAGACTAAGTGCTTGTTCACCACAATCTGGTTGTGAAAGGAGTACATTCTCCGTATTAACTCCAATTGCCTCAGCCAACGCAGGATCAAGTGCATGCTCAGCATCAACAAAAACACAATATCCTACACAATATGTGAAATATTATAGTCCAATAGAAAATCGAGTATGCATTCAAGAAGCTCAAAAACAAATTAGCATGCTAGATCTTTTAGAAAAACAAACAAAATTGCAGAGACAAATAGTTCAGTTACATTCTGAGGGTCTCATTCATAAATTTTACAAAAAAAAAACCTTTTTGACTAAATAAGTTTGACCATCTTTCCATCAAATAGGTTTGCCGATATACAAACATTTCCAAGTTCTCACAACACTTTTATGAAAGCACTGCATTGACATCGAATAGGCATTTTTTTTTTTTTTTTCGGCAATCTCTAGGCAAGCATTTTCAAGCTTTGAACTAGCAAATAACAAGACATCATTCAAAGCTACATCATTATGCATTAAGACTTTGATTAGACATATACCATTGCATGGTTTTAGAAAATTTTATTCTGACTAGTGGTTTAATCTTCGAAACCTTAAATAGCAAACATTATCCATAAAGTAATTTAATTTATCCATCATATAATTGATCTAAAATTTCTCTTAAGCATAATCTAGAAAATATAGGCACCCATCGCCAAATCAGCTCATCTAGGCACATGTCCATGTCTTACTACTACAACAAAAGATAAAAGGTCACAAAAATAAGTTTTGAAAAACGAATCCACCTTCTTTATAACCTACTACAATAACATATCACACTGAAAAATGAAAAGTCACCTCCATGCTTTTGTGATTCGGCAATTACATGGAGGGCAAGAGTTGTCTTTCCAGAAGCTTCAGGACCATAAATCTCGACAACACGTCCCTAGAGAGGAAAAAATGCACAACAACGAATGCAAGGGACAAGAATTAAGACTTGAACACCATTCACATTTGAAACATCTCTTATAATACACACCCAAGAAAAAAATAACCATGCAACTATAACTAAGTACAATACCAAAATCTTCTAAATTACTATTCATCAAAAAAAAAAAATCTTCTGATTACACAAGCATTGACATAGCATAGACTAGACCAGCACCTATGTCTTCTAACATCAAATTACTAAGGCCAGATTCCTCTTACGCGTAGTGCTTCCTTGTAATTTCGAGAAATAAGTCCAATACTTTCAAAAGTATTTGGGGGATGAATAAAAGAAATACTTTAAACTAAGGATATTAGCCCAATTCGGTGTTGCACAAGCAATGAAAGAATGTAAATTTTTATACTCCTTGAGTAAATAACAAATAACTTTACATATTCAAATTCAGCAGACAATAATACACGGTTCTTTTCAAGTTTTGTTTTTCATGTAAGAAAGAGATTCTACTTGAGTAAATATCTTATATTTGGATTCGTGATGGCAAAATAAAACTAAGAGTGAAATAAATAAAACAGATAATACAGCAACTATTTAAAAACCAAGATCGGTGGGTTCGAGTCATGAAGGGAGCAAGTAAAGTTGGTTTCTTTCTTATCAAAAGACTATTTAAAAACCACGCTAATAGTGCTTCACATACGCTCATAATGGTTAAAACAAATAAAAAGTTTTTATGGCGCGATAAGAAATTTAGAATTAAAATAAATACATATAACAAAATATGTATAATACTAGAAATAAATTATGTCGACAAACATGATTACACATTAATTTGATCACCTTGAATATGTGCCTTCCCTGCTTGTTTTGAGCAGTACTTGGGCAATTCAATTATATGTCCAAGGCATCAATCATTGTCTAGATGATATCACATTGGAACCAATTAAACATCAACATGCAATTGAATAATTTGAATGGATAGATATGCCAAGATTTACCAGTACAGCATAACAAGGATTGGACCATAATGAATTTATCGAAGTCGTATATAAAGTCCCACTAACATCATGAATAGAAGAAGGCTAGCATATCTAGGTCTACTTAAAAAGACTTTGAGACCAAAAATATCAAGGATTACCTTTGGAAGACCACTGATTCCCAATGCCATATCCAAGGCAAACGATCCCGTAGACACCACTGGTACATTTCTAGGTGAATCGGACCGACCAAGCCACATAATTGATCCCTTTCCAAATGCAGAAGTAATCTGATCCAGAGCCTGTTGCAAGGCTAGATCTTTCTTAGATAAATTCTCTTCCCCAGAATCACTACCATCTGATTTAGACTTCCTTCTTCCTTTTATTAGAGAAAAAATGTTTTTATTACTAGTCATGCAACTGAATCCCAATTCCCAATTAAGTCTAATCAATACCAAAACTTTTCAAAACAACATTTTCTAAGCAGGATTTCCAAATGAGAAGTTTTATGGGTAACAAATAAGCAAATAACACAAGCTATTTGATTCAATGTATGAAGACAATATTTAGTTAATCAAATTACTTTAATGCCCCTGCATTCATTAAGTACCCATTCCTTTCTTTCTTCTCCAGATCGAAACCCTAACTGCACATCTTCTCCTCTCAAAAGGAAACAACAATCTTTTGAAAGATTTGGTGAAGATCTTCAACAAAATTAAGGAAACAATAATCTCACAAAATAAAAAAACAAAAAAATTTCAATGGCATAGCTTGAACCAACAATCTTATGAAGCAGAGAAGAACAAGAATAGCATGAATGACAGTTTTAATTGTGGCACTTGCTGCTGAGATTCAATGAAAAACGATGATTTTTTCTCTCATTTGAGAGCTTCAATGGTGGATCTATCTCGTGTAGCGTTTGCCAGATGGAGAAGAGAAGTTGGTCGGTAGGTGGGTGGCAAATATCGGAAAAGGATCCGCTTGACTGGTTTATGGGAGGATCTGCCCAACCAGTTGGAGCTTCATCAATGGCGGAGGATCTTCTCGATGGTTGAAGCTTCAATAGGTTTGCTCATGTTTTGGAAAGAGAAGAAATTTGGGCAAAATTGACTTTTTCACTTGGGTAACCTTCGTTTTACCAAAACATATGGGGATGTGTCTTTTGGTAAGCATGCATTTAAATTTGTTGGTAACACCAAGCGTTGGCTAGAACACTGAACCAAACATGGGTCTTATCGTTAAGACAAGGCATAGCTTAGCTACACCCCCAACCAAACGGGCCATAAGGGGTCGTTCAATTGGAAGTCATAGGTATCGATTTCAAGTGAGGTAGATTAGATTTTGTTCTATTAAAATTGGACGATTACACCGCATGGCACATATAGTCCCAATCGTGGTTATTGCAAAAGCTACTCTCTTCCATGTCAATATTTATCGCATTGGATGATATACCCATTTACCCCTAGCATATCTTTCCTTCAAATCACAAAGCCTTCTCTCCCGAGGGGTATATAAGGAATTTTACTGATTTTTCTAACCCTTCTCCACCCTTTAAAACATACATATCTAAATCAACACAAATCGAACAACGTTTTACATATAGCTAGATGTGGTAGGTAAGCAATATGCCTAGACAAAAGAGTTAAAGCCAAGCAAACAGCCCTAAAGGCTTATTAGTATTCTTGAAATACATACTAGATGCATTGATCATAATGGCTAATAGACAATTAATGTTACTCGAGAACCTATAAAGAAATAAATAATTATTCATGTACCTCTAAATAAATATTATTTTGGGTGCCTAAGCGTGCCTAGTTTCGGAAAATCACCTTGGGATCAGCAAGGGCTAGGTGCACTACAATCACCTATTATCTTCAAAAATAAAAAATGCTTCATCAAACTGACATACAAGAGAGCTTTATCACATTACTCATTGTTACCCCGAGAATGTTTTCACCATTTCAACTTACCCATAACAATATTTTACACATGACAATAATCAATAGTAGTTTCAATTAAACTGAATACAGAAATTTGAGTACCTTTAGAGTAGTTGCAAAATTGATAAGATGTAGGCAGAATCCTTTGCGTATAGCCCTGAATGCAAGCACAAAAAAAAATTTCAGAAACACAAACTACCGGAAACTTCATTAGTACAACCAGATCAACCCATCAAAAATACCATTCAAATTTCTCCACATAAACAGCAAAACATAAAGAGTGATAGAAACAAACATGAGACAAAATTTTGTACTTAAAAAATGATGCAAAAAATCATGCCAAATAACAAGCATTGACAAGAAATGAAACATATCTACAAAAAATCGATACTGCAAAAGGTCGTAAAAGACGAAGGTTGCATTTCATAATAAGCCCAAACAAGTGGATTAAACAAAGAATGACGAACACAATCGGAAAAGACATTTTTTTTATGACCATGGTTGTCTGAACCGCCTTGGCCCCTCCCGATTAAGGCCAACTAACCCAAATATTGAAGGAAAATGATGTAGCTAAACCCATCACCTCTGCCTAAGTCAGAGTACTTAAGCCCTGTTCATACCAACTCCACCACCCCGGTTGAGGGAATTTGAAAAGACACAAACCTTAAATAATAATGAAAAAGCAATCACCCACTAGAGAAACCAAAGAAACATCGGCAAACATGACTCACAGTGGCCCATGTTCCATCGGTAAACATAAGAGACCACGCTCTCATAGATAGAACATCATCACAACATTAAAAAAAAAAAAACTCGAAAGACAGATTCTAGCTCGGCGAAGTGCTTAAAGATGTTTGTGTGTGAAAGGAAGTACCTGTGCCGCTAAGAGAGTGCGTTTAAGAGAAGAGACGTTACGAAGAAGCCACGCCATTTGCTTATGCGAGTGTACAGCTTGAAACTACTTCACTCCTACTGAAATGAAATCTCTTTGATTTCTTGAAGGGAGATTATGGAGGTAGCAACGCTAACTTCATATTGATCTGTAAAAATTTGAAACCATGAAAGTGGTTAGGATTTATGGTTTTAAGAGAGGGTTTTTCCCTCCATGTTTGCTTAATGGTCCAAGGGTTTAGTGTGATTGTATTCAGGGGAAAAACCTAATAAATGAGCGAGAAGCCAACGTCGTTTGAACTACGTGAATGTAAGCTTCAGTATCACTGTTCGTGTTCATTGTTATTGATAGGTTTGTTCTTTTCAAGGGGTGGTGGTTCGGACATCCACCCAACATGAGCCGGCCGAAAGCCTTGAGCTTATCCCATGGTCATGACTCATGAGTAAAACACACTTGAGACTGAAGAGAGTGTTATGGGAAACTAATGCTTTGTGGTATGGTAGCACCCAACATCAATTAAGTTATGGTTTCATCCATTATGGTTACAAACTTCCAATTTACAGGTGTCAATTTTAGTTATGCTTTTAGTGAATATATATATATAGTTCCATAATCATGCTCTGCACAACCGAGCCCGCGCTTAAAACTTATTTTTATTTTCGAAAAAGTATAGTGCACTTTTATTCTAATCCAATAGCTTTTACTTCTTTATACTGTGAAGATCCTTGCCTTTTTGCGTCATCATAAATATTGTAATGATAAATGTAAGTCTATCAGCATGATAATGTTAACATTTCAGTACCAATTAGTAATTAGTTACCTTATCTTGACACATTAGCGTCTAGTCTAGAATTGAGGCTTTGTTGTTGCATTAGTGTATATTTTAGGATTGAGGTTTTCTTGTTGTATTAGTGCCTATTTAATTTAGAAGGTACACATAGATGAAATAAAGACACCGCTATAAGAGCACATTTACCATTAACATCTTTGAGATATGTCTAAGAGAAGAAATGAAAAGACCCATAGATGTCAACCAACCATTTTGTTGCTGTGCACATTCAAAGCAAAGATATAATATACTGATATGCTTCTTACTAATATTAAAAAAATGAAATAAAAATTCTTATAGTTTGGACTAAGATCAGTACAAGCTAAACAAAAACCAGTATAATTGAGGTGATTTATAAATTTTACAGATCCAACAGTGTGATACAATGAAAACCACCACCAAAAAAACAAAGTCTTCATTGCAAAGCCCACTCAAGTCATCTCAAGGAACCATTTGAATGTCATACTCACCGTAAACTAGATTGACTTTCACAATAAAGAAAACAAAATCTAGACACAAGTAGACCTTATATACATTCTATATCAAGTCGTCAAAATGTGTTACATTGATGGTGAAAGACAAGAAATTAAAAAAAATATCATTGCACCAACATCCATGGACATAGTATCCAAGAAGCTGGTAAGTTCAAAACATCTTAGCAAAAGAACTTTTCAAGAAATGCTTAGAGCACTATTGTTGT
Organism: Stephania cephalantha; assembly: GCA_039657325.1. NCBI lineage: Eukaryota > Viridiplantae > Streptophyta > Magnoliopsida > Ranunculales > Menispermaceae > Stephania > Stephania cephalantha. Next base: position 23,838,791 of record CM077576.1, read on the forward strand.
TGTTGTTGTTGTTATTAAACAAAATATTAATATTAATATTAATATTATTATTATTATTATTATTATTATTATTATTATTATTATTATTATTATTATTATTATTATTATATAATAACTAGGGGTGGGCAATAGATGAAAACCCACACCAAGAAAGAAATGTAAACTATACACGCAATATTAGAATTGTAGAAGTTAAAGAAGCATTGAAAAGAATGAAAATATGGAAAGCATGTGGCCCAAATGAAATACCCATAGAGGTTTGGAAATGCTTAGGAGAAATTGGATTGACTTGGTTAACAAAACTTTTCAATAAAATTTTAAAAACAAAACAGATGCCAATGGATTGGAGAAAAAGCACGCTTGTGCCAATCTTCAAAAACAAAAGAGACATTCAAAGTTGCTCAAACTACCGGGGAATTAAACTTATGAGTCACACTATGAAACTTTGGGAGAGGATAATTGACAATAGGCCAACAATATCAGAGAGCCAATTTGGTTTCATGCTTGGGAGGTCAACTATGGAGGCGATTTTCCTTGTAAAACGATTGTAAGAAAAATATAGAGAAAAGAAAAAAGATCATCATATGGTATTCGTAGACTTAGAAAAAGCATATGATAGGGTCCCTAGAGATGTTCTTTGGTGGGTTCTAGAAAGAAAAAAAGTGCATGCTAGATACATAGACACTATTAAGGATACGTATGATGGAGTAGTAACGAGTATAAAGACATTTGGAGGAGCTACAAAAGAATTTCTCATTACGATAGGACTACATCAAGGATCGACTTTAAGCCCATATTTATTTACTTTAGTTATGGATGAACTAACTAGACATATTCAAGAAGATATTCCATGGTGTATGCTATTTGCAGATGATATTGTCTTAGTGGATGAAACTAAAGATAGAGTGAATAGAAAATTAAAACTCTGGAGGAATACATTAGAATCTAAAGGCTTTAAGGTGAGTAGGACGAAAACCGAATACATGCACTGTGAGTTTAGAAACACTTGACATCGAGATGGCGGAGTGGTAAAATTAGGGGAAGTAGTTCATAAGGTAAACCACTTTAGATACCTAGGATCATCATACAAAATGATGGTAACATTGAGAATGATGTCACACATAGAATTCAAGTTGGATGGAAGAAATGGCGAAGTACAACATGGGTGATTTGTGATCGAAATGTTCCTACTAAGTTAAAAGGAAAATTTTATAGGACCGCAATTAGGTCAGCTATGCTCTATGGAAGTGAATGTTGGGCGGTAAAGCAACAACAATTACATAAAATGAACGTAGCAGAAATGAGGATGCTTAGGTAGATGTGTGGTTAAACTCGTAAAGATAGAATAAGAAATATAGAAATTCAAAGACAAGTAGGAGTAGCACCAATTGATACAAAGATTAGGGAATGGCGGTTGCGGTGGTTTGGTCACCTGCAAAGACGGCCTACAAATGCCCAAACTAGAAAACTTGACTCAATAGAAACTGTAGAAATTCGACGAGGTAGGGGCAGACCAAAGTTAACATGGGATGCATTAATTATGAGGGATTTGAATGGTTTGAAAAGCTCACCATCAATTGCACTTAATCGAGCACAATGGAAAAGTTTGATCCATGTAGCCGACCCTAGTTAATTTGGGACTGAGGCTATGTTGTTGTTGTTGTTGTTGTTGTTGTTGTTGTTTGTAACTAGGGTGGGCAAACAGCGGTTTGGTGGTGAAAACCATCAAACAACCACTAAACTGAGGGTTCATAGTTTGGCCGTTTTGCAAACCACCACCAAACAGTGAACCCTCGAAACCGCAACCAAACCGACCATGGTTTGATCGGTTTGGTTTTGCAATTTTCCTGCATCACATTATTAACAAAAAAAAAAAAAAAAACCGCCACACACATTCCGTACAAGTCCATACATGTCCATCAACAAAACATATGTCCATACATGATCATCCACCAAAAACACAATGAAATGCACATACTCAATCAAAATTACGAGTCTAAATTAATTTCAAAAGTTAAAACAACATGAAAAGGCTTCAACTCCATTTTCAGTTTGGGAGTGGTTTTGCGATTCGGTGAACCGCGGTTTCCTACAAATGAAAACCACCACCAAACCGCGGAATCGCGATTTTCAAGTTTTCTAAACCACCCCCAAACTGTTAGTTTTAAAAACCAGACCAGACCAAGCGATTTGGACGGTTTGGGCAGTTTTGCGGAGACCATTGTCAACCCCTAATAATAACAAAAATAAATTATTATCAAAAATATTTTGTAACCTAAGTAGATGACATTTTTTAGGGCATTATATAAACTAACTGCAAGTTATTTCCACCTATTGATGTCTAATGCAACTTTTGCTAATCGAGGATTACGTTAGATTTGTTTTAACCTATCAAATAAGGAATGAAAACACTACTTGAAGATGAAAAGAATATTCTCATTAAAAAAGGAACAAAATTAAGGTGTCAATGAATTTTAAAAGACAACATGAACAAAAGTATACAACAACAAGAACAACAACATAGTCTCAGTCCCAAATTAATTGGTATCGGCTAAATGGATCAAAGTCTTCCATTGTGCTCGATTTAGTGTAATTGATGGTGAGCTTTCCAAACCATTCAAATCCCTCATAATTAATGCTTCCCAAGTTAACTCCGGTCTACCTCTACTTCGTCGAATTTCTTTACTTTTTATTGAGTCAAGTTTTCTAGTGAACATTTGTAGGCTGTTTTTGCAGGTGAGCAAACCACCGCAACCACCTTTCCCTAATCTTTATGTCAATTGGTGCTACTCTAACTTGTCTTTTAATTTATGTATTTTTTATTCTATCTTTACAAGTTTTACCACACATCCACCTAAACATCTTTGTTTCTACTACATTCATTTCATGTAGTTGTTGTTGCTTTACCGCCCAACATTCACTTCCATAGAGCATAGTTGACATAATTGCGGTCCTATAAAATTTTCCTTTTAATCTAGTATACATATTTCTATCACAGATCACACTTGTTTCACTCCTCCATTTCTTCCATCCAGCTTGAGTTCTATGTGTGACAACATTCTCGATATTGCCATCATTTTGTATGATTGATCCAAGATATCTAAAATGGTTCACTTTAAGAACTTCTAATTCTCCTAATTTCACCTTAAGAACAAAAGTAGATAGATAGTAAAATTTCATGTGCACAACTCTAACAATCAGTAAAGCTATATATAATTGGAGACAAAGAAGTTAGAAAATTCAGCGACAAAACTTAAAAACAAAACAAAAAAAGCACACATTCAATTAAAGTACATTACAAAGAATCAATCAAGTGGTTGGCCTAACAGTTTCATGTAAGAGGTTGGGGGTTCGAGTCCCAAATGGGGCAAGATGAGTTGTGGTTTCTTTCTTATAAAAACAAATACATTATGAAAGAGTAAATATAAGGAACCTCCAATCATTTTATGAAGATGAAAAGCTGCTCTAAAGTGTAACATTGTGGTTCAAAAACTGCAAATTCTAAACCTACTGCAGGGGAATAAATCATTTTCAAAAACACAAAATTCTTGGTGACGATAAAAAACTATCTACATAAATCTAACCCGAACTTTAAAATAGGAACATACGTTAAGCAATGCAGAAAAGAGAAGCAAGTGTTTAAAAAAGAGGATAATTACTACGCCTCCTAGCTGCAACTGCCACGATTAGAAGTAAAATCCAGACTTGGAGCAACAAATCGATTTATCTCAACACCATCAATACACCAGCATTAACCATAACTAAGGTTGTGTTTGGTAACACTTATTTTTCTCTTATTAATAGAAAGTCTTATTGTGATTAAGAGGCAAAACTTCTTAAGCAAAAAGTTAAATTTTTCAACTTTTTTAATAAGAGGAAAACCTCTTAAGCTGCTAGAGGATAGACTCCGCGATTAAATAAACAAATACCCATAGTGCCCAATTACTATTCGCATCCCTAACATTGCATCCAAGGAAACAAATACCATCACGTGAGTTCTCCAGTGGAGATTTTAAATCAACATCTCTTAATCACGACCATGACACAAAACACATCAAAAAGACTTCCAAACCAACTTTGTGTTCTTGTCTCTTTTGATTTCAGCCATACATGGGTCTTCAGATCTCTAAAAGCATTGCGTTCAACGTCTCTGCAAAATATGCTAATGCTCCAACCAAAAGTTAGACATGAAAGCAATTTTCGACTCTAGTAGTGAAATAATACCCTAATTCCTAAGTGTTCATCATGAAAATGCATTCTGGTCTAAAATTGGGAGCCATGAAGGTTCAGATTGAGGACAACAATGTTGCTCATCAATGACGAGTGCAGGATATCGGTGGCTAAGAAAGAAGGGCCAAGTATTTGCAAATGAACAAAAGGCCCATCAACAAGTTCGTACGGGAGTTCATGCTGCCTAATAATGCCAACTCATGGAGAACAGAGTAGTGGATATAGTTGCTTCGTTTGCAGCACAGGGGAGCAATTTTTGCTTTCTCCCATCAATTTTTTATTTGACTAAGCTACAAGTAGCAAGATTTGCTATAAGTTAAGAATCGAAAAATATAAGCTATAAGTTTGCTATGTTTTTTAATAAATATTATTGTTTGGAATATTTAAAATGAACACAATGTAATATTCCAGCTATAGGAGATTTTGCATAAATGACATGAAATACCCTTTTATAAGGGGTAAATAAGAGTGCATGAAATTTGCTATCAAACATGACTTTTTAAATAAGACGTTTTAAATTATTACAAACAAACACTCTACATGAGATAAGCTCTTATGCAAACGGTCTTATTGAATAAGTGCTAAGCATTTAAGAAGTAGAGTTACCAAACACCGGCTAAGGCTTTAAGACTCTCCTTTCACTCCTTTCTGCACCTAAAGCATCAACTTCACCAACATTAACTGCAGCATTGTTTTTCTTATGTCTAGATCATCAAACCATTTTTTTAGTAATATCATTCCTTATTGTCCTAGTTTAGAAAATAACAGTCATCAAAGAAATTAGGCAAGCTTAAATCAGACCAACAGATTATTAATCTACATAAATTATTGGTACAAGTGCAAGGCAAACTCATTGCTACCATGATGCCTAAAACCAGAAAGTTTGCAATATCAATCGGTAATAAACAGGTTAGCCATTCAATTAGAGATTGAAAAAATTTATCTGCATAGAAAGGAAAAGAGACTACATCAACATACAATTAAAAGGAAACTCAAGGTGAAAATAAAGGCAGTTTCCTTTCTACTCAAACATCAAAAACTAAAGTTGCAAGTTGCAACAAAACCCTAATTCACCAAATTGATTGATTACCATAAATTCATGAACAAACTAACCCTAATTCACACGAAATTGATTGCTCGCAGTAATTTTCAAATTGGAATAACAATTAGATATCCACCTAGCTAAATTGAAATCTGAACAAAAAATAGGGGTTTACTAAACCACATTCTTTACTATTTTATTGGATCAAATGCTCAATCGAAAACACCTTTGAAGAAGATGAGGCTGATCAAAGAGTGAAGATCTGATAACTTTGATTCCCTAAATCGACATCGATAATCGCATGAGCCCTAGATGTGTTGCTTACGTCCTGCTACATCAATCGGGCGCGAGATCGGCATGGTCGCAATCATTGGGAAGGTCTAGTAAAGGGGAGAAAGACAAAAAGAAAACATTACCGACTTCGAGTAGGAGACCAGATTGAGAAGACGAATTCGTGAATAAGCTTATGGAGGTCAATGTCGAATTGGATATCAATAAGGAGAAACTCCGCAGTTGGCACCAAAGCACATTAAAAGGTAAGTTCAAAGATGTAAATTTGCTTACCGACGATTGATGTGGTCATAACGAGAGTCAAATAGATTTTCTTTTAACAAGAAAAATAGATAGAAAAATATGTAGAGACTGCAAAGTAATACCTGGTGAAGCACTTACTACCCAACATAAGTTAGTAGTACTTGATATTAAGCTAACACGACGACATAATATGAATAAAAGAGTTAGCGACCCTAGAATAAAGTGGTGAAACCTAAAACATAGTAAACAAGTAGAGTTTAGAGAAAAACTACTAAAGGAAAATGTTTGGAATCTTGACTTAGATGCTAATACAATGTGGCTAGAAATGAGTAGTTGCATAAGGAGAGTGGGATCAAACATATTAGGTATATCTAAGGGCGTGGGACCTCCAAAGAAGGAAACATGGTGGTGGAACGAGGATGTCCAACGAGCAATTAAGACTAAAAGAGAGATGTATAGGAAAATACATAAGTGTCAAGATGAATATGTGTACAATCAATATAGAAAGAAGTTAGTCAAGCTAAAACAAATTTCATAGAAGATCTATATACAAGGTTAGGTAATAGAGATGGCGAAAAATATATATATATAGGCTAGCCAAATTAAGAGATAAAAAGAAACAAGACCTAAGTCATGTAAGATTTATTAAGGACGAAAATCAAAATGTTTTAACGCGCGAGGAGAATATTAAGGAGAGATGGAAAAGTTACTTCGATAGTTTATTTAATGATGGCCAAGTCGATACTATAATAGATGAAAACCCACACCAAGAAAGAAATGTAAACTATACACGCAATATTAGAATTGTAGAAGTTAAAAAGGCATTGAAAAGAATGAAAATAGGGAAAGCATGTGGCCCAGATGAAATACCATTGAGGTTTGGAAATGCTTAGGAGAAATTGGATTGACTTGGTTAACAAAACTTTTCAATAAAGTTTTAAAATCAAAACGGATACCAATGGATTGGAGAAGAAGCATGCTTGTGCCAATCTTCAAAAACAAATGAGACATTCAAAGTTGCTCAAACTACCGGGGAATTAAACTTATGAGTCACACTATGAAACTTTGGGAGAGGATAATTGACAATAGGCTAAGGAGAGAAACAACAATATCGGAGAACCAATTTGGTTTCATGCCTGGGAGGTCAACTATGGAGGCGATTTTCCTTGTAAGACGATTGTTAGAAAAATATTGAGAAAAGAAAATAGATCTTCATATGGTATTCGTACACTTAGAAAAAGTATATGATTGGGTCCCTAGAGATGTTCTTTGGTGGGTTCTAGAAAGAAAAAGAGTGCATGCTAGATACATAGACACTATTAAGGATATGTATGATGGAGTAGTAACGAGTAAAAAGACATTTGGAGGAGCTACAAAAGAATTTCTCATTACGATAGGACTACATCAAGGATCGGCTTTAAGCCCATATCTATTTACTTTAGTTATGGATGAACTAACTAGACATATTCAAGAGGATCTACCATGGTGTATGCTATTTGCAGATGATATTGTCTTAGTGGATGAAACTAAAGATAGAGTGAATAGAAAATTAATACTCTGGAGGAATACATTAGAATCTAAAGGCTTTAAGGTGAGTAGGACGAAAACCGAATACATGCACTGTGAGTTTAGAAACACTAGACATCGAGATGACGGAGTGGTAAAATTAAGGGAAGTAGAAGTTCCTAAGGTAAACCACTTTAGATACCTATGATCAATCATACAAAATGATGGTAACATTGAGAATGATGTCACACATAGAATTCAAGTTGGATGGAAGAAATGGCGGAGTGCAACAGGGGTGATTTGTGATCGAAATGTTCCTACTAAGTTAAAAGGAAAATTTTATAGGACCGCAATTAGGCCAGCTATGCTCTATGGAAGTGAATGTTGGGCGGTAAAGCAACAACAATTACATAAAATGAACGTAGCAGAAATGAGGATGCTTAGGTGGATGTGTGGTAAAACTCGTAAAGATAGAATAAGAAATATAGAAATTCAAAGACAAGTAGGAGTAGCACCAATTGATACAAAGATTAGGGAAGGGCGGTTGCGATGGTTTGGTCACCTGCAAAGACAGCCTACAAATGCCCCAACTATAAAATTTGACTCAATAGAAACTGTAGAAATTCGACGAGGTAGGGGCAGAGCAAAGTTAACATTGGATGCATTAATTAGGAGGGATTTGAATGGTTTGCAAAGCTCACCATCAATTGCACTTAATCGAGCACGATGGAAAAATTTGATCCATGTAGCCGACCCCAGTTAATTTGGGACTGAGGCTATGTTGTTGTTGTCGTTGTATATATATATTGTATATGGATAGTTCTACTATAGTGATTTTTTATTTTGACCATTGGATTTAAATCAAACGGTCATTTTGATAACTGAATTAATGACTCTTAAACGTATGCACATGTACCAAGAAGCTATATTATCCATTGGATCTAAATTCAATGGATAAACATAAAAATCACCATTTATGGTGATTTTCCACAATGACCATGGTAGAATCACCCTATATATATCACCAAATTAATTTGGTAACTTGGTTAGTAAGTTATAAAAATTAACTAAAAAATAAAATAAACAAGGAAGAATGACTTTAGTCCCATTACCTATAAGAAACATCCTTTCACTACAAGCACCAATTATCAATCATGGGCTAAAGCAACCAAAAGTTATATGCTAATCCCTTCAATTGTGTCTGAAGTGATGAACCGCTAATTGAAGTAATAAATGAGAATTATTATGCACTGCAAATTCTGAGCAATACCACTATTAGAAACCCGTCATATTTGAATTAAGTTGAGGATCTTCACCAAATCATTTAAAGCTTTGACACTCCCTCTCTTAGATTCCATCGTTAACCTTGTTCATTTTCTTATCAAACTAGCAACAAAAACTTGATGGACAATCTCTACTCTCGGACTTACCCACCAAAGTGTCGCCGCTCATTCCTCCGTGATATCCGAATGAACTTCTAAACCAACGGTCTCATTCTCGGACGCACCCCTCGCCAATTAGGCAAAACATAGACCAATGTTGATTACAATGCATAAACGAGGAATAGACATAAAATCAGAAGGATGGATTTGAGAGGAATACAGAGGAGGTCCGGCGGGGATGGTGAAAATCAATGGGGTTGAGAGGGTACGGAAGAAAGAGAGCACACTTTTTGTTGTTTTGAATAGGGTTTTGCGTTTTGTTTTTGAGTGGCACTAAAGGCACCCCACCATTGCATAAATGCAAGTCAATTTTTTTTTTTGTGGTGGTTTTGATTGCATCACACAAAATTTGAACCAACATGTTGCCTCTCCTATTGGTTTACTTATAACACAATCGCGTAAATCGTGAAGTCAAATCTAGGTTAACTTAACCGCTAAGAACTTGTTTCGTCCCTAAGTTGACTTAAATCTGATCGTGGTCATTGTCAAGTGTTTTATGCACACGACGTTACTAATGGCGCCAAAACGACAACTCAAGTAGAAATAGGAATAAATCCAAGAAGTTTGACTAATTTTGACAAAAAGGAGTTCAATCCATCAAAATAAGGTTACAATCGACTTAAAGCATTCAAGTTTCAAAATCTTGTTAGAGAAATGTCATAGATTAAACGAGTTAAGTTTCATTTTAAGGGTTGAGCTTTAGTTCAAGGACAAGGACCAATCTCTACAAACCTTCATTGAAGTTAATAACAATCACTTAGACATTGTGAGAACTACTTAATTTGAGAAGTAGTTCATATTATTGTGTTCACAACACCAAGGAGCGGCGCGGCTATGCGCACCCCACATTTTACTAAGGGCAAACAACCTTTTTTGCACTCCACTTTCAAAAATGCCCTCAAGTGAAATGAAATAGTTACCCCTCACAACTCCCACAATCACTCATATGCCCCTCTTTCCTTCTCACGTTGTGCACCCCACACAAACCGCCAACTTTTGACTCCGACGTTCCCCTCCGACCACCGACGACATGAACCTGCGATTTCGAGCCCACTACCATCGTAAGAGTTGATTTCTTTATTGTTGTCGCATCGAATTTTTGTGTTTTTAGAAATTTCAAGTTGGGGTGCACAAGGGGCATTTTAGGAATTGAATATTTTTTTGGGTGCCCTCATCTAATGGTTTGCCCTTAGTAAATTGTGGGGTGCACATAGCCGCGCCGACCAAGGAAGGGTTAGTAGCATCTGTTTTTGATTCCTTTAGGAAAGGATAAATACATAAACCTTTCGGCCAAGATGAAAGAAAGAACTCAAATGTCCAACAAGCTTTCCACGATTGAAATCCTGTCGAGTTAACCATAAAATATTACCCAAAGAAAACAAGTATCAAAACAGTTCTTTTTAGAAAAAAAAAAAAAAAAAAAAAAAAAAAACACTCGAAATGTGTCAAGTGAACACTTCAACACGACGAGAGATTAAAGAAATTTCGCACAATCGACAAAACAACCAAAACTTTGATTAACCAAGCTAAACACACAACAATTCAAACAATTTTACCAACTTGAACCCACAATCATGGCAAAGGACCAACAACAACCCAAGTTATTTTAATTTGAAGCATAAGTGTGAACTTAAAGGTGGTAAGGCCTTTACCTAGCTTCCAATGGAGCATACAGCTACTAGAACCAACCTAGGTATCTACCTTCACCCTTATTTCTCTTTCCTTTTCTTCTTTCCTTCTCTCTCACGAGTTTCCTTTCTCTCTTTTATTCCCTTTGGTCGCTGCCTTCTCGGCCTCTCTTCTCCCTCACGCTTAGGTCGTTGTTGCTGCCGGCGTTCATGGCTGCTCTAGCGTCGTCTCCATGTGCGAACTCTCTGTCGCTCCCCCCCTCTCGCGCGAAGAAGAAGAGTGTCCCCCTATTTGTGTTTCGGTGTTACGACTTACGAAATTAGGGCTCGGCCCCCTTTTTGTGCGTTTTTTTGGTCTCCTCTTTCTTTCTTTTTTCTTTCTTTTTTTTATATATAAGAAGCAACTATTTGTCACAAAGTGTATTCTTGTAGATTGTGACGGCCTAAACATCTAATCACTCTTGATCAAAGTGTATTCTTGTAGATTGTGACGCTCTAATCGCTTAATCTCGTCATTAAGCCCTAATCACAGCCACACAAGACTTAAAAACATATTAGTCAGCCTTTTATAGTGTTCAGAATAAGTATTTCTCGTTTCTTGTTATTCATATTTTTCAAAGTTAATTTATAACTTTTTATACAATTTCAATAATTTAGCGGAAGTCTTAATTAATAATATTGCGGAAGCAATCACAAAACACTTATGTATGGAAACAAGGAAATAGATTACATATATGTATATTAAAAGTGGTGATAAACAGTGTAACATCATGCAACAGTCGATGAGTCTAGTCTCTCATACCATTATACAACCTAAAACATGTAAAAGACATATGTAATAACTATAAACAAGTGAAACCTACGAAAGAGGGTAGCAGATAGTCTCCGAGGGCTCAGAGGTAGTTGCTGATCTTCTCCTTCCCTGGTCTGCAACTCGATGGGTCTGCAATTGTCACCAAAGATGAAAATTCCAGTTAGTAAATCATGTGGCCATTCATTCACATTTTCAAATATACAAGAAACAGTAACTGAAAGCATATGATAGCTATAAAAGAAAAGCTGAAAGGAGTATATGCAAACAAGTACCAAGTACACCAAAAGGATTAGACATAATAGTCACACAAATCGAGGTTCGGCCAGCCATGAGCCTCGTCACATTAGCTTATATATATATGGTCGTGAGCTACATCACATCAGCCAATAAGAGTCTCCATCAGTGAGTCATGAGCTACGTCACATCGGCTATGTGGAATGTCGATATCTCTAGAGACTTTAACCATGTGTGTCGCGCTAAACTCATAAAGTTAGGGAACCCAAACGTGTGGACTACCTTACAGACGCTATAAACTATCCTATATCATGATTAACCCAAATATGACTAACAAACAAACATGTGAACATGGAGGTGAACAACACCAGAGGATATTACAATAGCATGTTAGTTCATAACACACAAGTCGGGAGATTAACAACAATAGATAGTACAAACTATGATAAGAAAATGAATATAACTAAATGTCATAAAACAATTCAAAACTATGAATTCGGTATCTTATACTAAGCATAAAAACAACACCGACACATGTCATGGCATTGGGAGATTCAAAACAGGTAAAAAAAGTCCAAGTGACTGAATTCCAACAATAAAAGGGAATTGAAATAAAAATGAATGTACGACAAATTTACTTACATCAAATGCACGCAATTCCTAGCCTAAACCGGCTTTTGACCACTCCAAACTTGTGTCCCATACCTCGGTGTCGAGTCTTTATACTCTTGAGGCGTTTATGTAAGGTTTAGAATGTGTTTGAATAGTTTAATATGGGTTTTAGACCAAATTTTATATGTTTTGGACACTTAGTAAAAATTGCAGATTTTCCGCTATTCTGGGTCATTAGCGCTCTAATTTGGCCATAATAGCGCACTAAAAACCCTTAGCGCTATATTGATTCATTAGTGCGCTAGGTGACATGTGTCGGCGTGTACAATAAGTTTCTCGTATATCTTATTATTTGTAGTAGTGATAAATGAGATCGTCTCCACATGGATTTATCAAACTTCTCTAGGAAAAAAGTCTTTCAATGGTTTTTATTATTTTTTTACTTTAATTTAATTAACTTAATTAAAACAGAAATTAAAAATCACTAATCCAATGTATAATATTATAATAATTAACTAAACTAATTAAACTAACTTAATTATCACAATTCGAATTCACTAATATTCAAATCAAATCAATTCAATAATAAATAAATATCTAAACAAATATGCAGAACAATGAAACATCAATCCGTTTCGCATCCAAACATATTACTTCATTCATATAGTTATGAGCATACTTTATAAAGTATCGTAGATCGTTAAACTCTAATCATAAGCAAGTAAACAGCCTTTAGCCAGCCATTAGTTCTCCTTATACTGGTGGAAAATTCATGTTCTAATTTTATTGAGCTAACCCCTTTGAATACACAATGACATTAACTTCACGCAATAAAACCGCATTACACTCTGTGAAAACTTCGAACTACTAAATCTAACACCTTTAGAAAGTGACTTCAACATTAGACTTAGATCTCAACATCTAAACGACAACACCTTTTAAAACAATCTTAGTTATTACTTTAAACTAGATAATGAATCCAGATATCACAATACACATTCTAGACTTTGCGTGCGATGCAAAGTTCATGATTAAAATCTACAAATAATAATCTATTAAATCAGTGAATCGAAGAATACGATTGGTTTAAAGCATTAAACGCATAAAAATCTCATCATAACTACATTGCAAAAAGGATCAAGTTCACATACGGACTTATTTAGATTAATAACTACTCACGCATATTCATAAATAACATCGCGATATTGTAAATAAAAGACATAGATAAATACTTTAAATTTTCTAATTTTCTCCAAAAGCAATGAACAATAAAGCAATAAACTAAACAATAAATAATGGCTCATAGAGCAACGAAATATTGATCTAAGTACTCAATGACAATTGATTTCATAGCCCTAGGGCCATATTTATAGTATCTAGGTAGTATATATCTCAAACTAATTCAAACGTCTCCTGGTTATCTAAGATTTTCGAAATCGAACTCAGCTATTCCTCAACTATTCGGGGTTTAAGTGGAATCGCTGGGAGAATCCTTGGAAAAGTGGTCTCGGTGTTCCACCGATCTGAGTAGTGATTCCTATATATATAGGAATCGGTCAAGAATCGATGGACTTGAATTCCAATTTTTCTGCTTCACTTGTTTATGATTCTTTGCATACTCTTTCCACTTGATCAATTCTTTCATAATCTTCTCTTTTTATTCCATTTCTTTATATATTCCATTTATCACATGAAATAACTGTGGCAACCTCAAATCCCGAGGCAACACTGAGACCCGCCATGTCGCATCCCACATCACCAAGCCCTGCCACATTAGGGCCCGATTACCTATAACGCCCCACGACTTAACTAATTGCTTACAACTTTCCAACTAATACTAGTTTAGCTAATTAATCTTTATATAAGTATTAATAATTTAATTAGCTAGTTGGTCAATTTATCACGTTATATTACGATTTAACAGCATAAGTCTTTAATTGAGTAAGTTATGCAGTATTTAACAATTATAAGTAGTGGAAAACCAAACAAAAGATATCATATATATATCAAAGGCGAAATAAGTACAACAAAAGATATATATATATATATATATATTTCAGTGTTTTACAGTCCCCAAAACCTAACGAAAAGTAATACATACATACTGTAATAATCACACACGAGCTGACGTCACTATCTCAGAGGTAGTCACACAATACTTCCTCGCCCTTGCCTTTGCTCGTCGAAGGATCTTGCACTCGGTCACCCAACAAATATAGTGATGAGTCCAGTGAGTAAAATCCCAAGAGAAGTCCACATAATATTCATGAAATAAAACTAATAAATTACGAGACATGCAAATATAACATCTGACAACAATATATCATATTCCCATGAATGTAGGCAGCATACGACAAGCAAAAACAACATCGAATAAAGGTAACAACATATATCAACTAAACATACTCGGAAATAAAGCATTAATAAGTAAACAACCATATAATCACCAGCCAATAATCGATAAAACAAGACAGGAACCACATATATACTTACAGGCTTACAGTGACTAAAACTTAACTTCAGTTAATAGATGAACCCCTCCAAACGCTATTTCAATTCAATGGAACATCTTACATCCCTCTCGACAGTCGTAGATATATTCTACTGCCATCGACACGAGCACTAAACACAAGTGACTCGTGCAAGCGATTTAGCCACAACCAATATATACGCAAATCGAAATAGGAGTGAAACCCCATATGTGCCCACCGACAATCACACATGAAATCCGATATCGATAAAACAAACTATGAATTATGTGAAACATTTCAATGGATTTACGCACCTCAATCTGCGCTCCAATTTCCCTGGACTCCCGAATCCGACTCGACTAGCTCCCTGATACCCGAGCTACGGTCCCCTAAGTCCCTGAAGTTTTTTTATATATTTAGTATGTTTATAGGTGTTTGGGTATGTATTAAGTCAAAAATTCAAAAAACAACCCTTTAAATTCAGTTTTCATTTGTCGTTAGCGTGCTAATGGGTCTACCTAGCGCGCTAGGGGATCTATCTAACGCACTACTATTTTTCATTTTGAAAAATAGTTGATCACCCATATTGGTTAGCGCGCTAGCCAGTCTGGTTAGGGTGTAACGGGGACGGGTGACAAAATTCTCAATTCGAGAATTATGTCCCCAACACCCTAAT
Source organism: Stephania cephalantha (assembly GCA_039657325.1). NCBI lineage: Eukaryota > Viridiplantae > Streptophyta > Magnoliopsida > Ranunculales > Menispermaceae > Stephania > Stephania cephalantha. The sequence goes on from CM077576.1 coordinate 23,853,980, forward strand.
TAGCTAACCAAACCCTACAACTCCATTCTCCACTTAATAGAGACTTCAAAACATCACCAATAACAACAGTATCAACAATAACTCAATCAAAATCTCCAAATTCATACTTTCACTAGTTTTTCCCAATTTTCACCAAAACCCAATTTCTATCAAAATCAGTTGATAATCTCCATTGAATTGTTCATCATACCTATAATTCACCAAAAACTCATTAAAAATAGTGACCTAATCCTCAATTATCACTTTTACATCCAAACATTCAATTTTAGCACATTTAAATGTGTAGGAGGTGAGGAAGATGATTACCTTGTGTTTAATCCTTCAATTCCACCTCCAAATCATGAATTCCAGCTCCAAATTCAATCTTCTTCTCTCTAGCAACTTGTAAATAAAAATGGTTTGGTTTGCATGTGTTCCTCAAGTCATTTAAATATATATAGATGAGATTGATTCCTAGCCATTGATCTTCATATTTTTACGTATCCCGAGACTCATCTCATGGCTTACAACTTGACACTTATCCCACTCTCCATAAAATTACTCCAGGCAACACCAATTTGAAACTCACTTGATTCCTAAATGTGCCAATACGTATCTCTAGGACAATCTTATGGTTCCTCATTAAATTTAACCAAACTACAGGCCTTTATTTATTTGATTTAACTACATTAGCGTAGGCCCATTATAATATATGTGATTAGTGTTCTTAGAACTCTTATGGAAACATTAGTATTCCCATTAATCCTCGCCTACCCGGCACTTGGTGCCCATGCCACAACACACATTTCGAGGTAACTCTCCGTCACACCAACTCGCCCGATAACAACATACACACATGCGGTGCAATATAATAATAATGATTTTAAATATTACATATACACAACCATCATCCATAAATAACACATTCCATCGGTTCTCGTGTTCGAGTCAAACGAGTTATCCGCATAACGCCCGAATTACGACTGTTAATCATCGAAATTAACGCTAATCCTAGTTTAATTAATTTGGGCCATTACAATTCTTCCTAACTAGGAGAAGTTTTTTCCTCGGAATCTAGATATCGAGGAAACTTTGGTACATCTAACCTATCCTCATGTGACCACGCCTTACACTTTGATAGTACCATTTTATGGTCCCTTGAACACTCTAGTACTCTCGTACCCATCACAGGGGACGTAGTGTTGCACTGAGACATAGGCGCGTGCTGCCGAAGTGATCATAATCCAGCACGCTCTCCAACACCTTCGCAACCTACTATCAACTCGATTCTATACCCAAGTTTCCCTAACCCAGTTACCTAACACCAGGTAACCGTAAACCTCTCCTATCATGTATCACAACATAATAGTCCTAACCAACCATGATATAGCATAACAATCCCATGCCATACCATAACCTACCCTAGTCGACCATGACAATCTCATACCATACCACGACCTACCATATTCTACAATGACCTACCACCGTACCACTATGCATGCATGAACCTTAGTTGTACTTATTCAAAATTTTCAATCACGTACCCTGAACCAGCTGTTGGGACGTCTCCCGGCCTGGCTTGGTCACCACATGTACCAGCTCTTGAGTTTGCACTGGTGTCACTACTGCTGGAGTCGCGAATCTTTGTGAATAGTCTCTCCTGATATGACCCTCCTGCCCGCATCGCCAACATGTGATCCTCCATCCTGGTCCAACCCGCTGACTCCCTGACCCTTGGCCCTGACCTTGTGATCTCCAATCCCTGCCTCCCTGGTCCTGAGTCTGTCTCTACGGTGACGTTGGTAGTGTGGGTACATAATAAACTTTAGCTACCCGATCATCATCTCTACGGCCTCGACTGTACCGTCTATCCTCTCTATGTACCGTCTATCCTCTCTATTATCCTGATCTCTCTGTCTCTTTTGTCCATAACTTTGTCCAGTCTACTTCTCCAACTCAGTAAATGAAAGCTTGTCGGCCCTCTGCATCATATGTGTCTCATGGGTAAGCACTCTATCATAAATCTTTTGCAGTGTCTGGGCTCCGGAGGAAACAATGGCTTTGACTATGTACTCAATCAACCCTCGAACGAAGTAATATATCTGTAGTTTCTCAGTGCCTACGACATCCGTGGCAAATTGTATCAAGTACCGGTATCTAACTATGCATTGTAACACCGATCGATTGCCTTGTCTCAAAGCTAGAAACTCATCTCTCACCTCAGTCGGATCTTAATTGGAATGAACTGATCGTAGAAGACCTGTCAAAACTCGGCCCATATGGTTGGATATGGATGAGTGTCTGTATATGTTGTCCACCACATTGCAGCATTGCCTCTCAACATATGCCCTGATATCCTGGTATGTATGCTCTCCTGAATCCGTAGTAACTTGTATAGCCTCTAATGTGCAATCAGCTATTTCCCGCCGCCTTTGGTCTTCGCCTCCGTGAAAATATTCGAGATCGAATTTAATGAGCTCCCTAATCAACTTGACCTCTACTGTCATCGAAGTCTCAAACATGTCTGTATGTGTTGGCGTAGCAGTCGGTGTCTCAGTCTATGCTACTGTCGTGTAGTAACCAATGTCGGAGTCTCCTATACCACTGCATGCGTCAGTACAGCCTGAATAGTCGATGGAACTATCGTCGGAGTAATTGTCTTCTTAGTCGTGCTTTATACCTGAGCGACGGTAAGTGATGCAATCACTACTATCTGTTCATGCATCATATCCATCAATAGCTCAAACTGCCTATCGTGAGCTACGAATTGCAAAACTACTGCTGAATACCCTTATCACTGGATCTGATCGCTCGTTTGACCAACATCTGTAATAGGTGGAGTTGGCTAGCCATCCATCGTGATTTGCATCAAAAAGTGTGACTGGATCACCTTCCGTATATGTGTATACAATATATACAATAAAAAACTTAACACGTATATAATCCCTATCGCCACACATCTCTACTTTGCTTCCCAACTAGGTTTCTAAGCCAGGATCTTCAGGTTTCCACATATAAGGTTTGTTTATTAAGTTTTATTCAATTTCTTTAAATTATTCCCGAGGCTCTATTGAACCTCGCTTTAATACCAAACTGTGGTGGCCCCAAATTCCGAGGCAACCTTGGGACCTGCCATGTCGTATCCCACGTCACCAAGCCCTGCCATGTCATGAACCGCTTACCTATGACGCTCCGCGACCTAACTGGTTGCTTACACTTTTCCAACTAACACTAGTTTAGCTAATTAATCTCTATATAAATATTAATGATTTAATTAGCCGGTTAGTCAATTTATCACGTTATATTAAATTTTACAGTGGAAGTCTTTAATTGAGTAAGTTATGTAGTATTTAACAATCCTAGCTGTAGTAGCTCGCCAATCCCAAAAAACTCCGGACCTTTAATGGTGTAGTGGGTGCAGGCCAGTCAACAATCGCTCTAACATTCTCTGGATCTACCGAAATCCCATTTGCCCCAACTAGATGCCCCGAGAATCTGACTTGGTCCATTAAAAACTTACATTTGCTAAACTTTGCGTATAGTCGGTGTTCACGCAAAGTTTGCAAGGTAATCCCCAAGTGACGCTCATGGTCCTCAGCTGTCTATGAGTATATGAGTATGTTGTCAATGAACACTATCATGAACTGATCTAAGTAGTCTCTGAACACCCGGTGCATCAAGTCAATAAATGTAGCTAGTGCATTCATGAACATGAATGGCATCATTGTGAACTGAAAAGACCCGTATCTCGTACAAAAAATGGTCTTCTCAATGTCCTCATCCCTAACACGCAATCGATGGTAGCCCGATCTCAAGTCAATCTTCGAGAAGTGTCAGGCATCACTCAACTGGTTAAAACAAGTCATCAATCCAAGGTAGCAGGTACTTGTTCCAGATTATGACCTTGTTCATTTCCCGGTAGTCAATGCGAAGCCTCAACGATCCGTCCTTGTTCTTGACAAATAAAACTGGCGCACCTTACGACGAAATACTTGGCTGTATAAATCTGATGTTAGATAACTTCTCGAGTTATTTCTTCAACTCGATCAACTTCGATCTTACCATCTTGTAAGAGCCTTCGAAATTAGCTTCATTCCCTCATTCACTCCTATAATGAAGTCGATCTCGCATCGTGGAGGTAACTCGAGGAGATTATCCAGAAACAAGTCAGAAAAGTCTCGTATGACCGGGATGTCCTTAATCCTCTTCCCGAATTTTGAAACTCCGTAATGTCTCGCATGATCCTCTATTACGACCCATATCTAACTACTTCTATCCTTGGTCAAACCTCAGAACTAGTGGTCTACTCTGCCACGATGCGGACGCTGCTGAACTGAAATTGTCCATGCCGGAACGCTCAATCCTGACCTATAATCACGAGACCTCTTAGAGTATTCTCGTCTCATGTCTCCTTGACCATTGGACCTTTTTATTGAGTCTTTACTCGAGGATCTTGCTTATTGGTGTGTCACTCTGATGTCCCCATCCTGGTGTTGGGGTTTGGGGTTCATACGCAGTGAAAAATTCAAAACAATTTTTGAAAAACCCTAACATGATCGAAAATAAGTTCTATTAAACTAGATCTACAAAATTAACCATACCTTAATTCGTGATTTCCTTATCTGATTGTTTGATCTCCAAGTTGTTCATGCAGGCGTCTTCTATCATGCTACAACTTGGTATCCGAGCTTAAGGTTTTTCATAGTTGAATTTAGTGCTAACTCAGATACAATTTGGTATCATAGACAAGGCTCTGACTTCATTTTCACTTTCGAATGATTTTCGAAATAAGTGATAACATATTCCTTCGTACTAGAACCTAAGTTTATTAACTCTGATAGTTATCTTGAGATATGAATAAGCTTAGGGCATGATAAATGGTTTTCATTGTGTTTTGGGGGAAAATGAAAATGAAAATATTATTATACGTTATTTGCTGCACTTATTGTTATTTATTGTATAAATACGATTTCATTGTCTTCTCCGTATGTTACCCTAATAATCTTATCTCTCATTTGACTTCAGAATTTAATGGCAGATCAGGGAGAGGGTTCTCAAAGGCCTGGATCTCAGGGTAAGAAGGAGACTTAGGATTAATGGAAATCTAGAATAGAGCAGCAAATTAGGGAACTTATATAGTCTTAGGCGAAACTTATGGCGATGTTGATGGCTCAGAAGAGACCACCAGTATAGCGACCTGAGGCACAACTTACAACCAGTCCCAAGGTTAACAGAGCTAAGGGAGGTGCGGCTCTAGCTTAACCAATTTTTGCACATATACTGGTGTTGGAGACAACTGCCGTGGTGCTAGTGGATTCTGAGAAGGTTGTATTTCTCAGAACCCGCAAAGAATTTATGATATATGACATTATGAGGTTTAATGGCATAATGGAAGAAGGGGTAGCTGAGATCTAGATATTGGAGATGGAGCAACAATTTGTTGTTGTACATGTGGAGGACCGGTTTAAGGTTAAACTAGTCATATTTTTATTGATTGATTCTGCACGAAAATAGTGGAATTCCCTAGAGAAAGAGAGGGGAAGATTGCAACGCTTGGCCACAGTTTAAGATGGTGTTTTACAGGCAGTATTTTTTGAGATCAATTAGGAACAGGAAGAAAACTAAGCTCATTTAGCTGAAATAGGGAGTAATAACTATTTGAGAATATGAGTAGAGGTTCATAGAGTTGAGTGAATTCGCTCCAAAGATGGTGGAGTTAGAGGAGAACAAAATAAATTTATTTCTTTGTGGGTTGAATCACGAGATTCAAGTTGTGGTTTCCTCTCATCCTCGCACTAACTATGCTTTTATATTTGAAAGTGCGATGGAGGTGGAATCAACCATATTAGCTAGACCCTCCGGAATAGTACTTACGCCACCACCAGTACCGCAGTTCCCTAGGAGTCAAAGAATCTAGGAATTTGCTCATTTTAGGCCAAATAAGAGGAAAATGAGTGTAGGTAGAGTAGCTACACAGTCAGGATTTGTAGGGACGACTTGTGTTAAGGCACCGATTCCACCAATTTCTCAAGTGTCGGTAGCCAAACCACCTTTGCCACCACCTCAGTCTGAAAGTAAGGGCAAGAGCAGAGCACAATCATAACAAAAACCAAGTGGATCTGGGTAGGTTTATGTGACGACCCATTCTCAAATTAGGGCACTACCCGGCCTAATCCTGTCATTAAGTCCTAATATCGCCATGTAGAAATTAACAACGAATTAGTCAGCTTTTCCAAAACTTTTCTTTTCACTAACTAATAAATCAGAGTTAATTAAATGTTATGCAATTTACAGTTTATTCTGCGGAAGTCTTAAAATATTAACGAAGCTTTTAATATAAATCCTATGTGTAGAAAACCAAGAAATAAAATCACATGCATATATATATATATATATATATATATATATATATATACAACAAAACGACGATGATAATATATTAACATGTATCTGGTCAAAGTACTATATCTCAACCCATAATATACAACCCTTAAAGTATATGAAAGACATATATAGAAGTCATACAACAAAACTTAAAACCTACAAAATTCGATGTAACAGTGCTCTGCTGGCTCAAAGGTAGTCACCGATCTTTTATTTGCTCAGTCTACTACTCGATGGATCTGCACCCATTGTCATAAAAAGGACGGTGAGTACATGAAAGTAGAAAGTAACACTGAGAGTCATTTGTTCACATTTCCAAATATACAACAAGTATCTGAAAGCATAATAATAACAACTATGCTGAAAAGAAGTCATGCTATGAGATACTCTAGTTAATCAATATGAAACTGACGCTTGACTAAGTAGTAATAATTTAGGGCTGATTAGCCGTGAGTTACATCATATCAACCTTATACCACTATTTAGGGTGTAAATAATATCATGAATGCCTTCACATCCTCACAATTGCCCATCTCATATATAAATACTCACAAGTGCCCCTCATAAGTGATGTACATACCTCATGTGCTGCATAAGTTAGTGGTGAGATCCCGACACCGCCGGAAGTCTAGTAACCCCGTATGCCGTGCACATCTCTATCATATTATGGTCATAGATACAAGAACTACTTTCATATATCAAGAAATGACATGGTTTAGGAATCTAACAATTGTAATTGCATATCTGATGCACTAAGGAAAAATATATTACAATACCATTTAACATCTACCTAATAGCATGCTATTTCATTTGACTAAGTACCTCAACAATAAAAAATAACATAACACATGATTTAGAGTCAATGAAACTATTTAACCAACAATCAATACCATAATAGCAAACTCATGAAATGAGAGAAGCAACAATTCGTGGCACTTAGAATACAATAGGAAAATTAGTCCAAATGACTGGTAAAGAAAAATAAAGCACGAATGAAATGTAAATAAATATCTCAATCATTTTACTTACAATCTACATAAATTTTCTAGCTAATCTGGCCTCCCAATAACTCAAAACTCGTATCCGAACCCCCAAGACTTTTTCCTAGGTTCTTGATATCATTTAACGTATTTTAGAATGTGTTTACATCTTTAATTAGGGTATTGAACTTGTTTAAAGTGTCTAAGTTTTAATTAGAGAATTGCATATTTTGTGCTGTGTCAGAGCACCTAGCCTGTTAGGTGACTTGTCTAGCCCACTAGTGACCTCATTAACGCGTTAGTCAACTCGATTAGTGCGCTACTTACAGGTAACGCGCTAGCTAGCACATCTAGCTCTATGTGTAGGAAAACCCAAAATTCTGCACTTAAAATTCTGAATTCTCTCCACATATAGCCAACCACAGAACCTTAGGATCTCTTTTCTAACCTACCAGAGACCCGAAACATCCAGCAAAAACCATTACAACAACCATACTTCAATTATATTATCAAATTCATCAAATTAAACTAATTTACTAGTGTATGTAGAATTACCTAGTTGATGAATACCACACCTAGTTTAATCACCACCTTCAAAACACCAAATTTTCTTTAACTCCCTTGTTGATTTCCTGATCTTCTTCTCCATCAAGTTTTCTTCTCTAAGTTTTCAATTGAAATTAATTGCATGGGTTGAACTTTCCAATATTATATATTAAGATAAGATTGTTTAATAGCCATTAATCTTAATATACTTACGTATCCCAAGACTAATCTAATAGCCTACATCTTGACATATTTCCACTAACTCACCACTAACTCCTAACTAACACAAATTGAAACTTAATTGGTCTCTTAATGTGTCAACACCTATATCGAGATTCATCAAATGGCTAATGTTTTAACTTGCTAACTTAGGTACACTTAATGTAAATCAACTATAGCCATATTAAATTTAACTATTTAAGCTACACTCAGTTAAATCAACTTACCACAACACGCTCTACCCCGGTACCACGCTGACACGCATCTCGAAACACATCTTCACTCATGTCTCGACACCTAAACACAAGTAGGAGTGACTTAATAGCCTATACATATACAATACACTAGGCATACATCACCACAAATCTTACATATACCTCGGCCACATCGCTTTGATCAATGCATGTATCTCGATCCGGATCCCACTTCACGGGTCAATGATCCTGATTAAGGAAATTAAACTAGGATTAAAAAGTTGGGTCGCGATGAATCTTCCCAACTAATGGAAATTTCATCCTCGAAATTAAACTTAAAAGAAAGTTGTACCTGACTAGAAAAGGTACGGAAACATGTCTTGCATATAGTCTTCCCGCTCCCAAGTGAGTTCCGAGTCACTATGAAACTGCCATTTGACTAAAACCCTCAAGATAGACTTGCCCCTCAACTGCTTTACCTCTTGATCTAATATCTATATTGGCTGCTCCTCATAAGATATATCCTTGCTTAGGTCAATCTAGCTCAAGTCAAATGTCAGTCTCACACCTACCTTCGACTTACCTAGTCGAAGCATAGAAATATGGAAAATTAGATGAATCCCTGAAATCTATGGAGGTAACTCAAGCTCATATGCAACCTTCCTTACCCGTCTCTTGATCTTGAAAGACCCGATGAATCCCGGTGTTAACTTGCCTTTCAGACCAAATCTATGAAGACCTTCCGAGGAGAAACCTTCGAACACACAAAGGCTCCCTCGTCATACGTAAGATCGCTACGATACATGTCTACATACTTTTCTGCCTCTATTGGGCCCCTTTAAGCCTTTGGCGAATCTGTTGTACCTTCTTCGTATGACCAACAACAATTTCATGCCCTAATAACTTCCATTACTTTAGTTCACCCCAACAAGATGGCGAGCGACATGGTCTGCCATATAAAGCCTCAAATGGAACCATTTCAATGTTAGCCTGATAATTGTTGTTTTATGCAAACTCACACAACGATAGATACTCATCCCAAGAGTTGCCAAACTCAAGTACACAAGCCCTAATCATATCCTCGAGAACCAGAATCAACTTCTCAATATGTCCATCAGTCTGAAAGTGAAAGGCTGTGCTGAACTGTAGCGCATACCATATTGCTCCTGCATACTGCGCCACATCCTGGATGTATATATAGCATATCTTTATGACACGATAGTTAATGGTACCCCATGAAGTCTAATAATCCCCCCTTGAACAATATGCTCAATTGGTCAAATGTGTAGTGAGCTGCAACTGGTAAAAAATAGGCGATTTTGTCAATTTATCCATAATTACCCAGATATAATCATATCGACGGCAGTCCTCAGCAATCCCCTGACAAAGTCCATGACTATGATTTCCCACTTCCATCGTGGAATGGGAAGCAACTATAATAATCCTCTAGGTCTACTATGCTCAGCCTTCACTTGTTGGTAAATCCTACAGTCAGTTCTTGATGAACTCCAATATGTTCACATTCATCACAGTCCACCAAAAATGTCTATTCATGTCATGGTACATTTTGATCCCGCCTAGATGAACAGCGAATCGGGAACGATGTGAATCCTGAAGAATCTCATCTATCAGCTCTGCCACTAATGATATTTACAATCTACCTCTGAATCTCAGACACTGATCCGTCGTCTCTGTCCAATCAGTACAATTAGTACTCGGTGCTAACTAACTGAACCTTGGGTATAAAATATCGGCTCTTTGACCTTTGACACTCTCTATGTAGATATTGTTTGAAGCCTCATCTGTGCACAAATCATCACTCGAGTGTCAGTAAGAATATCTAACTGACTCGTCATCGCCGCTGCCTCGAGTAATCCATACTCGTGCGTCATATGACATCTAACAACCTCGGCATCTCCATTCAGTATCCTACTCAGTGCATCAACAACTACATTAGCTTTTCCTGGGTGATATTTCAAAAAAAGTCATAGTTCTTCATAAACTCCAACCATCTGCGTTGTCTCATGTTCAGCTCTTTCTGTGTGAAGAGGTATTTCAAACTCTTATGATCAGTGTAGAGTGTGAATCTCTCTCATACGGATAATGTCTATATATCTTCAAAGAAAATACCACTGCTGCTAACTCTAAGTTATGAGTGAGATAATTCTTCTCATGTATCTTCAGCGGTGTAGATGCATAAGCCACCGTGCCTCTACCCTGCATCAACACACAACCTAGACCTATATAAGAATCATCTAGTATATACCAAGGATCCATGTTTAGCCTCTGGCAATACCAACACTGGTGCAATGGTCAATAATCTCTTCAGCTGATTCAATGCCTCTTCGCATTCCTCAGACCACTTAATTCTGACGTCTTTCTAGGTCAATATGGTAATTGGTGAATTGATATTCAAAAAATCCTTTACGAATCTGCAATAATATCCTACTAACCCTATAAAACTCTTGATCACCGTAACTGACATTGGTGAAGGCTAATCCATAATAGCCTGAATCTTGGCTAGATCTACACCAATACCCGTTGTTCCAACAACATGTATAAAAAACTTGACATTCGACAACTAAAATTCACACTTGCTGAACTTGGCGTAGAGTCTGTACTCCATCAAAGTCTGCAACGTCTCCTTGAGGTGTTGCTCAAGATCCTCTCGAGTCCTCGAGTATATCAATATGTCATTGATGAAAACTATCATGAAGCGGTCAAGAAACATTCTCATCACCCGATGCATCAAATCCATAAACATGGCAGAGCGTTAGTTAAACCAAATGGCATGACTGTAAACTGGTAGTTTCCGTATCTCGTGTTGAACGTTGTCTTGGACCTATCCTTATCCCTGATCCTAAGTTGATGATACCTTGATCTCAGGTCTATCTTGGAGAAAAACTACGCTCATCTCAGCTGATCAAATATTTCATCAATTCAAGGTAATGGATATTTGTTTCTGACTGTGAACTTGTTCAACTGTCTATAATCAATACACAGTCTCAAAGTACTGTCCTTCTTCTTCACAAATAGGACATGTGCTCCTCATGGCGACAAAGAAGGTGTAATAAATCCCTTCTGTCCTAAGTCCTGTAACTGACTCCTTAACTCCTCCAACTCTCTCGGAGCTATATGGTACGGTGGTATAAAAATAGGTCTGGTACCTGGTACCAACTCAATAATGAAGTCTATCTCTCTTTGTGGTGGTAAACCAGGTAAGTCCTCTGGAAACACGTCTGAAAACTAGGACATAACTGAAATCTCCTTAAGTCTAGGTCCTTGACTCTCTGCTATTATGTATAATGATACTAGATTCTCCATTTATCCACTAGTCGCAAGTCAACCTCTAGCTCCCTCGGCTCTCGGTGTACTACCACTATATGTGAACATCAAACGCCTTGAGATCTCAAATATCACTGTCTTATTAAAACAGTCGATATGAGCTTGATACGCTGCTAGCCAATCCATCCCTAACAATGCGTCGAAGTCTAAAAACTCGGGAACCTTGAAGTCTGCATGTAACTCTACCCTGCCTAGCTCTACTAGACATCCCTCAACAGGAAAATTAGGGTAAACCCTATCCCCGACTGCGGTACTCAAAATCAAATGTACGCTAACTCTAACTGGTGTCAACCCTAAGATGTCTATCATGTGACCAGAAATGAAAGATATTGTAGGACTCGAATCAAATAAAACATATAAATCTCTACCACATATGGAAATCGTACCATCAATCAGTCATCGTGTGGCTTTGACATCAGACTATTCTACCATGTGTACTCCCTATCGACTCTATGCAGAAAGTACTGTTGCCGACTGTGGACAATCTCTAATCATATGCCCAACCTGACCACACCTATAACAAGTAACTGGCCTACGCTGACTCTCTGCCTGATATTGGGCATGTGCCTTTCTTTATCTTTGTCGGGAACCATCTCGGCCTTTACCTCTACCTCTGCCTCGACCTCTGCGCTAGTGGTGTTGGAAGAGCTGACAAAATAGTAGGAGTTGGCAACGCAGTCTGACTGGTGGTGGCAAGGGAGGTCTACTGATGATACTCTGCAATGGCGTAGGGGATGATACATAGGGCACAACTGAGGTAGCTGTCCCTGATCCCTAAGAACCACTCTCTCATTTCCTATATCCCTTGCCCCTTTATCTCCTTCTCTTAAGCTTTACAATCTGATCAGGTGTCAACGCTAGTCCTAATAGTGTCCCATCGATAACTCTACTCAAATAGTAGGTCTATTGAGAAAGTACACGCTTATAGAACTCACCTAAAGTCCTGGCATTTGAACTGATAACATAAAACCCTATATCTGGCCTCAGTCCATATCTGAAATGGTATACATCCTTAAAGTCATCTATCACTAGATCCCCACCAAACTGCCTCAGATAGCCATATTTGTCTCTATAGCTCATCACCGACTCATCAGCTCCCTTTCTTTGATTCATGAACTCCTTCCTCAACCTCTTCGTCACCGTAGGTGGAAAATACTATTGATAGAACTTATTCTTAAATGCATCCTAAAACTCGAAATCTCCATCAGAAGCTATCGTTGCATGCCACCAAACATAAGCGTATCTCTATAGAGTATACGATGAAATCTCGGTCCGAGCCTGTCTTCAATCCTCAAGACTCGTGCAACTTCTCTTAAGACAATACCCACTTCTCAATCTTCTTAAAGTCTCGCTAACCATCAAAGTAAACTAGCTTAAGTCTGATGAAATCCTTCACCAACTGAACCTCTATTGTCGAGCTAGATGTAGGAGTAGAAGACGGTGTATCAACTGTCTCTATATGGTCGGGTCTTTGCCGTCACTACCGATACATCTGATCAGACTATCGAGCAGATAGAATGGTGGTGCCATGTAATGTGGGAGTAGTAGTAGGGGCTGGTGTCTATGCTGGTGGAGCAAAACATGTCGTCATTATAGCTATGAACTCACCAATAGAATACTCTCGTCACTATCTACACGAGTTGATACTCGATCGATAACCTCTAAAAATCATCAATGCAGATAGAATATGAGGTCATTTGCCATAGATTATTAATATTAAAGAAATCTTTTAATTAAAATTTATACAATTTACAGTTTATTCAGCGGAAGTCTTAACATATTAGCGAAATCTTTTAATATAAATCCTATATGTATGAAAAAACCAGGAAATAAGATCACATGCATATAGATACAACAAAACGATGGTGATAATATATCCACTTGTATCTGTTCAACATACTATCTCTCAACCCATAATATACAACCCTTAAAGTGTATGAAAGACATATATAAAAGGCATACAACAAAACTTAAAACCTACAAAATTCGATGTATAAGTGCTCTGCTGGCTCAAAAGTAGTCGCCGATCTTTTCTTTGCCCTGTCTACTACTCGATAGATCTGCACCCACTATCATAAAAAGGACAATGAGTACATGAAAGTAGAAAGTAACACTGAAAGACGTTTGTTCACATTTCTAAATATACAACAAGTATATGAAAGCATAATAATAATAGCAATGCTGAAAAGAAGTCATGCTAGGAGATACTCATGTTAATCAATATGAAACTGACACTCGACTAAGTAGTAATAATCTAGGGCCGAACAGCCGTGAGTTAGGGTGTAAATAATATCATGAATGCCTTTACATCCTCACAATTGCCCATCTCATATATAAATACTCACAAGTGCCCCTCATAAGTGATTTATACTTGTCAACAACCCCGGGTCCCATACCCCGTGTACTGCACAAGTTAGTTGTGAGATCCCAACAGCCCCAAAAGTCTAGTGACCCCATGTGCCGCGCACATCTCTATCATATCATGGTCCTAGATACAAGAACTACTTTCATAGCTCAAGAAATGACATGGTTTGAGAATCCAACAAATGTTATTGCATATCTGATGCACTAGGGAAAAATAGATTAAAATACCATTTAACATTTACCTAATAGCATTCTATTTCATTTGACTAAGTGCCTTAACAATAAAAAAATAACATAGCATATGATTTAGAATCAATGAAATTGTTTAAGCAATAATCAATACCATGATAAAATGAGAGAAGCAACAAGTCATGCCACTTTGAATATAATAGGCAAATCAGTCTGAATGATTGGTAATGAAAAATAAAGTAGGAATGAAATGCAAATAAATATCTCAATCTGTTTACTTACAATCCACGCAAATTTCCTAGCCGATCCAGCCTCCTGACACCTCAAAACTCTTATCCGAACCCCCGAGACTTTTCCTAGGTTCCTGATATCATTTAACATGTTTTAGAGTGTGTTTAGACCTTTTATTAAGGTATTGAACTTGTTTAAAATGTCTAAGTTATAATTAGAAAACTACGGATTTTGTGCTTTCAGAGCACCTAGCACGCTGGGTGATTTGTCTAGCGTGCTAGTGACCTCATTAGCGCGCTAGTTAGCACATCTAGCGCGCTTTGTGCAGGAAAACCCAAAATTATGCACTTAGAATTCTAAATTCTCTCCACATATAGCTAACCATAAAAACTCTAGCAAAAACCATTACAACAACCATACTTTAATTATATTATCAAATTCATCACATTAAACTAATTTACTAGTGTATGTAGAATTACCTAGTTGATGAATACTACACCTAGTTTGATCACCACCTTCAAAACACCAAATCTTCTTCAACTCCCTTGCTGATTTCCTGATCTTCTTCTTCAGCAAGTTTTTTTTTCTTCTATAAGTTTCCAATTGAAATGAATTGCATGGGTTGATCTTTCCAATTTTATATATTAAGATAAGATTGTTTAATAGCCATTGATCTTAATGTATTTATGTATCTCGAGACTGATCTAATAGCCTACATCTTGACATACTTCCACTAGCTCACCACTAAATCATTCTAACTAACACAAATTGAAACTCAATTGGTCTCTTGATGTGTCAACATGTATCTCGAGATTCATCAAATGGCTAATGTTTTAACTTGCTAACTTAGGTACACTTAATGTAAATCAACTATAGCCATATTAAATTTAACTATTTAAGCTATATTAAGTTAAATCAACTTACCACATCACTCTCAAACTAGGTAACATGTCAGCACACATCTCGAGGCACACCCCCACTCACGTCTCGACACCTAAACACAAGTAGGAGTGACTTAATAGCCTACATATATACAATACACTAAGCATACATAACCACAAATCTTATATATACTTCGGCCACATCGCCTCGGTCAGTGCACATATCTCGATGCAGATCCCACATCACGGGTCAATGATCTTGATTAAGGAAATTAAACTAGGATTAAGAATTTATGCCGTGGCATTTTCTCAGGCCAATGGTTTTTCTCAGAGGGCTTCCAAGACATATTATCGATATGTGCAGACAGGGCATATTCAGAAAGAGTGTTCTATGCCACCGACCATATCAGTAGGTAATATAACACAATCAGCACGAGGGCAGACTCATGCAGTGGCTGAGGCAAATCCAAAAATAGGAGGCTTGTGGAAGATATATTAAGCATTTATGGCCGGGATATGCATGTTTTGATTGATGCTAGTTCTAAAGTTTCTTTTATTGCTGGTGCAATGGTTGATGAATTGAAATTGAAACCTATTAGAGCCAGTTCGTTGTTGGTTTTGAGCATAGCAGAGAGTGAGAAGGTTTATCCTAACCTGATCTGCGAGGGATGTGTTGTCAAAATTGGGGAGAATGAATTCCTAATTGATATGAGGGTAATGGAGTTCCTAGAGTATGATGCACTACTAGGGATGGATTGGTTATCAGTATACCATGCAAATATTGATTGTTTCCATAAGAGGGTAATCTTTCAGATCCCTAACCGTTATGAAATTATAGTCTGACTTGCAACTCGTGGAAGGGAAGCTATTCCTCGAGATTTAAAGGTTATGGCGGGAGTTGTTACATTTGGAGAGCCCGATGAGAAACTTAAGGTTAGTGAAATACCCGTGGTTAGTAAATTTTCTGAAGTCTTTCCATCTAACTTGTCTGGACTTCTATTGCCATTTGTCATTAACTTCATCATTGATTTTATTCCTAGTACCAAACCAATATGTATTCCTCTGTACCGTATGGCACCGAAGAAATTACTTGAGTTGTAGACTCAGTTGGAGGAGTTGTTACAAAAGGGTTTATCCATCCTAGTATGTCACTGTGGGGAGCACCGATTCTTTTTGTGAAGAAAAATGATGGAACGCTACGCATGTGCATTGATTATAGACAACTTAATCAAGTGACTATCAGGAACAAATACCTATTACCTAGGATCGATGATTTGTTTGATCAGTTGAATGGTGCTAGATATTTCTCGAAGATTGATTTGAGGTCTGGCTATCATCAACTGAGGATCAAGATGAGGATATCTCGAAGACGGCTTTCAATACTCGTTATGGTCACTTTGAGTTTACAGTGATGTCGTTTGGGCTCACTAATGCTTCTGCTATGTTCGTGGTCTTGATGCATAGGGTTTTTAAATCATATCTTGAACAACTTATTATCATGTTTATCGATGATATTTTGACCTATTCAAAGACACAGGAAGAACATTTGCACCACCTCAGAGTTACATTGAAGACTCTGAAGAATAATCAGCTGCATGCCAAGTTTAGTAAGTGCGAATTCTGATCTTCAAAGGTCACATTTATTAGACATGGGGTTTGTGCTGAAGGTATATCAGTTGATCCAGCGATAGTTGAGGTAATTAAGGATTGGCCTACTCCTACTACTGTGTCAGAGGTTCGAAGTTTTCTAGGGTTAGCGGGTTATTACAGACGATTCATTTATGGTTTTTATCGTATTGCTTTGCCAATGACTTAGCTAACATAGAAATACGTTGACTTTGTTTGGTTTGATGAGTGCAAGACTGCCTTTGAAGATTTAAAGGATAGTTTGACTATGATGCTTGCTCTTAAATTACCTGAATTTGGGAAGGAGTTAGTGATTTATACATATGCTTCTCATTCAGGCTTGGGCTGTATGCCAATGCCAAAAGGCAGGTTTGTAGCCTATGATTCAAGGTAACTGATGATTCATGAAGGAAATTATCTAGTTCATTATCTTGAGCTAGTTGAGTTGTTTTTACCTTGAATATTTGGAGGCACTGCGTGTACGGTGAAAAATTTACAGTATTTTCGATCATAAGAGTCTGAAATACTTGATTACTCAGAGTGAATAGAATATGAGGCATCGTAGATGGTTTGAGTTCCTCAAGGATTATGATTTCACTCTGGAGTACCATCCATGTAAAGCAAATATGGTTGCTGATGCCTTGAGTAGGAGAAGAACGGACAAAGAAAACGTAGCTACTGCCAGAGCTTCTTAGTTTAGACTTCTTAAGGAAGTATCAGTGATGATGATTTTTGAAAGTCTAGTTGACACATCATCAACTGAGAGAGCTAGTTCTAGAGCTACTAATCTGTTCTTCTATGCTCAGATTTGGGCTCAATCGGAGATGATTTAGCGGGTGATTGATTGTTAGAAAGTTGATCAGGAGTTGGGAGTGAAGACTAAGATGTATCGCGATATGAGGCGTGTAATCAATTGAGGCAGGAGTTGTTATGGGAATCTCATAGATCTCTTTACTCTATTCATCTAGGTAACACTAAGATGTATCGCGATATGAGGCATGTTTATTGGTGGCCTGGGATGAAGACTGATATTGCCGAGTTTGTAAAAAGATGTGAGATTTGTCAGCAAGTGAAGGCTGAGAATAGGAAACCTGGAGGGTTATTGCATTCACTAACTATCCCTGAGTGGAAAAAAGGAGAATATATCGACGGATTTTATTTTCGGTCTACCTTTTAGTCAACATAAGCATGATGTAGTATGGGTTGTAGTTGACTGGTTGACGAAGTCTACACATTTCTTGTCAGTTTCCATGCAAGATCCTCTTAACCGATTATGTGAGGTTTATGTATGTGAGGTATAGTGATTTCATGGAGTTTTAGTGTCTATTACTTTGGATAGAGATCTGAGATTCATGTCTAGACTGTGGAGTGAATTACAAAGACAGCTGGGAAATGTTCTTAACCTTAGTACAACATACCGTTCGCAAACTGACGGATAGACTGAGCGGTTGATATTGGTGCTAGAGGATATGCTTTGAGCTTATGTCTTGGTGTTTAGTGGTAACTGGGAGAAATAAATTCCTTTGTGCGAGTTCTCTTATAATAATAACAATCAGGTTAGCATTAGAATGGCTCATTTTGAAGCTCTGTATGGTCGACCTTGTCGTTCGCCTACTTATTGGGCAGAGGTTAGAGATACAATATTGTTGGGGTTGGAGTTGATTCAGGACTACATAGAGAGAATTCAACAGATTTGCCAATGTTTGACTATAGCACAACTAAGACAAGAGATACACTGATAAACATTACAAATTTTTGGAGTTTTCAAAGGACGATCTTGTCTTGTTGAAAGTCTCACATATAGAAGGATTGTATAGGTTTGGATTTCGAGGTAAGCTAGCTCTAAGGTACATTGGGCCGTTCAGAGTGCAGGAAATGATTGATCCTGTTGCTTACAGGTTAGAGTTGCCTCCTCAGTTTAGCTGGAGTTCATAATGTCTTCCACGTGTCTATGCTTCGCAAAATGGAGACTTAATTCACTATAAAGATTGATTGGAATGAATTTGATCTTCGAGAGGACTTATCTTACGACGAGCAATCGATTCAGATACTTGATCGTAAGATTCAGAGGCCGAGAACTAATGAGATTCCTTTGGTTAAGGTGAAATGACAATTTCATGAAGATAAGAAACTAACCTGGGAGCAGGAGTCTTATATAAAGAAGCAGTTTCCATTTCTCTTCGAAACTACATGTAATTATTTGTTTACTTTAATTTTGAGGATGAACTTACTTTAAATTGGAGAAATTGTAACGACCCGTTACTTTAAGCTAGTGATTAGTGTTAATTCAAATCCTAATTAACCTGAGTTAAGCTTGCATTTAAGTCCTGTATACCTCGATTAGCCTGTGCATGAGTTTGTGTGATGATTTGTGTTTGTTTGGAATATTTATTGAATTTATAGGTTGTACTATAAAAGAGAATTTATATACAAGCCTATAATCAAAAAATAAATAATTAAATAATAAATAGTCGGTACACGAAGTGCGAAGAGGGGTCGTGAAATGAATGTGCACACTCGAGACTACTTGTAGGCATGTCCGGTGAATTTATTGGTGAGAAAATACGCGAAGTATATATTTATATATTTGATATAAAAATATATATGTTAAAATTATAAATTTGGTTTGAATTATATGGAGCGTTAGATTGCCTCGAGATGAGCGTAAGTGTTGATGATGTCAATATATGTGTCACTTTAGGAGGTGTCATTTTAACCCATTAATCACTTGATCAGTCTCGAGATAATGTGATGCGTATCTCGATGAAAATCTATATATTTAAACTAAAACATTCAAGTTTATCTCATTGATTGTTCAAGAGAAAGAGAGTGAGAAGCAAGCAGATGAGGGTTTGATTTTAGGAATCAATTAGATAAGTGTTTGTGTTGATTCAAAGAGATCAAACAGTAGCTAGATCAGAGATCATCAGTTGGTAAGTTGAAGTTTTGACTTTGAAGTTCAATTCAATAGTTATTGATGATTTTTCTGTGAATTATTTTTATTGATGATTGGAATGGATTTATACCTCACTGGAGGTCATCCTTGATGAATTTGGGGAGTGTTAGCTATTGATTTGATGATTTGTGGATTTTACAGTGGCTACTGCCTTGTTCACTATCGAGCTAGTGGAGGGTGGAGCGCGCTCCACCTAGCATAGGAACGCGCTCCTTTCATCAATTAGGACGAACCCCGTTGGTGTAGCGCGCCCCACCAATTGAGGGAGCGCGCTCCCACCCAAAAAACAACTTTGCTGTAATTTGGTTAGAATTTCTTGAGGTCTAGGGGCTGACTTAGGGGTTCAAATATAGGGTATTGGACCTATATTGATCATAAATGGTTTGTTATAGGTGTTGGATCACCTGGAAAGCTTAAGTGATCCGAAAATTTAGGGAATTTGTTAACGAAAACCTAAATCGAGGTAAGTATGGATTCACTCATTTATCAATGTTGCCTAACTATTTTAGTAAATGTAGTTCATGTAGTTTATGGACTGAATGGAGGGACTATGTACATTGTAATGTTTTTAATAAATGGAAAACAATGCTTAATGTGATTCATGAGAGTAACTCATGGAATTGAGATTAGGTTATATAGACGATGGGTTACCTTCCCGGCCTATATGTAACTTCCTACTTAGTTAGATAAGTTGCATGGATTACATATTCATTAGAGGGTTTCAGATAGAACCATTGAACATTAATGGATTGACTAGACAACACATCGACCAATTTGTTGGTCTAGCAAGAGCATTAATGGTGTAAGCGGGTAATCGACCCTAATTTTTCAAATAAAATGGAAATCACAATGTAATAGTCATTGACATTCGAACTTGCATATGTTATTTAATAAATTATATGCTTTTTATAATCCCATTAGTTAACATTGGTGCATATTGTTATTGCATAATGTTCTTGATTATTATATGGAATGTTGATTGATAGGTCGGTATTTATAGATTTTTATTAGTTGATTTTAATATATTTAATATGTAAAGTCTCTAAAATATATTTACTTATATTTATTGATTTTTTCAGGTGAAACGGAGTGCGCAATTGAATCCAGGGCGAAAAAATACTCAAAATGGAGTATTTACATGCAGTGATCAGATGCTATACGATTTGCCTCGAGTTACGTACTGCACAGTTGGTGCAGTAATGGACAACTGGTTAAGTGACGCAAAAATCAAACGCGTTTAGGCCATTGTGCAGTGACAACCATTGATCAAGCCTCGAGATGCGGCTATACTCTCTCCCTTATATTCATTTCTTAGCTTGTGCGAGTTCCTTGCTTGCCACCAGTGCCACCGTCGCTTCTCCATTGGTCCAGCTCGTCCTCACAAAGAACAATTTCAAGTTCCTCACATCAGCAGCTCAGATGATCCTCGGGATCCGTATTGGTGCACTTTCCCATGTCTTTGCACAACTTTGTGTGAGTTTCTTCACACGGTTCCAGCCGCCGCGTGTCGAGCCCTCACCTATATACAACGTCACCGGCAGCTTCTTCCACCAACCAGAGGGTGCCACATCAATTACACGACAACAGATGATCCAATCGACTGTTGACACGAGTCCTGAAGCTTAAAATGATCCCAAAATAGCCCTCGAGTTGTAACGACCTGTTACCTTAAGCTGGTGATTAATGTTAACCCAAATCCTAATTAATTCGAGTTAGGCTCATGGTTAAGCTCGGCGTACCTCGATTAGCGTGTGCGTATGTTTGCATGATGTATGACGTTTGTTTGTATTGTTGAAACAATTCATGTATAGGTTGTTGTATAATACTGAAATTATACACAAGCCTATAATGCACAAAATACACGATAAGTCATGAAATACCGGTACACGGTGAGCGACGAGGGAGACGTGGCATGAATGTGCGCACTCGTGGCTACACGTGAACGTGTCTGGGAGAGTTATTGGTGACAAAACACGCAAGTCATATATATATAAGGATATATATGAATATATATTAGAAAATTAAGAAAATACGAAATTATATAGATCATTTGATCGTCTCGAACGAAGCGGAAGTACAAGATGTGTCAAATTTCGTGTTACGATAACACATGTTACTTCAACACATCGACAATTCGATCAATCTCGACATGACGTGATGCGTATCTCAAGGAATCTATATATAAATAAAAGTTGATGTTTATCAACTTATTCATTTCGATCAACAGAGATTCAGGAAGGTTCGCGCGATGAAAGGTCATTCCGGGAGCCGATTCGAGCCAAGTTGAGGAGCTTAATTAGTAGAAGGGCTCGAGAGGAACACATAGGTATGTTTAGTTTTGATGATAATCAAAGTTTAAATTGGAGGTGATGATAGGAATCGTAGTAATTTGAGTTGTTTGTGGTTCCAATATAGTATATCACTTCATATTTGATGTTTTTGAGCTGTTATGGATGAATTTATAGTTGTTGGGATCGATTTTGTGGTGTTTTTGAAGGATTTGGAGTTACAACAGAACACTGCTGTTGCTGATCTAGCGCGATTAGCGCGCTAGATCAGACAATTAGCGCACTAGATGAGCAGGAGATGGAGAACAAGAGATCGACAGGGAATTAATGCGCTAGATTCCCTGTTAGCGCGCTAATTCCAGGCATAGAAACATCAATAGTGCTGTATTTTCATGAATTTTGAATGAGGGGACGGGACTGATTTAGGAGTTCCTAATAGATTATAATGGACTTATATTGACTGTAATTGGTATATGATAGGTGCTGTTTAATCGGGAGAGAGTTAGGGACTGGAAAGTTAGAAAATTGGACGGAGACTTAAACCCGAGGTAAGTTGGGATTAACTTATTTATCAATATTGCCTGGCTATTTAGTATATTTAGCTCATGTAGTTGTTGGAATTGAAATGGGGGGATTATGTACACTGTGGTGGATTTCAATAAAAGGAAAACGGTGTTTATTGTGATTCACTATCGTAAGTTCCTGGAATTGAGACAAGGTCTTATAGGAGATGGGTTGGATTCCCAGCCTATATGTAAGTTCCTACTCAGTTTAAAGGTTGCGTGGATTACATTCTCACTAGGGGGCTTAGGATAAAACCATTTGGCATTAGTGGATGGGCTAGAGAGCACATATGCGCAATGTGTTGGTCTAGCAATCACACTAATAGCGGCGGTGGGTAATCGACCCTAGTTTTTATAAATAAATGGGGATCATAGTGTACTAGTCCAATATCTTTGGTTTGCATCTGTTTATGTATTGATTTATATGCTTTCCATATCCTTGTTAGTTATTATTGGATCATGTTGTTATTGCATGTTTCCTTTGAATATTATATGGAATGTTGATGGTTATGTGAATCCATACTTACTGAGCAAGTTGGAGCGCTCACCCCAATTAACAATTACAGGTAGAGCCGACGAGCGCTACGACTACGAGATGGAGAAGTTTTAGGATTCTTGAACTTCTCTTCGATGTAGTGAGTTTCCATTGTCTTATATATTGTATTGAATTACATTTTGTAATATCGTATGGGATGGGAGTTTTGTATAACCGATGGTTATTCCGATTTTGTGTTAAATAATGTATATCTTATTTTGATTATCAAAAAGGTTTTGAATTTCCGCTGCGTACCGTATTTGTCTTAATCGATAATTGATATACAACAATGGAGATCAGGTATAGGTGGTAAGGCTACTGGCTCTGGTTAAGTCTGGTAAGGGTAATCTGGGCTTAATTAAGGTTTCAGGCCGGGTATCGCCCTAATCTGGTTAGGGGATGCTACAGTTTGGTATCAGATCTTAGGGTAGATAAAGTTAGATCCTACCTTAGAGCTTAAGGTTGTTAGCTCTGATACAGTTTGGTATTAGACCCAAGTTTTAAAGCTTGGTGACATTGGAATAACTCAGATACAACTGGTTTATAATTTGGTGCCAGAGTTTATATTTATCACTTTTAAGGATAAAGTGGTAACAGTGATACAGTTGGGTATCATGGACAATGCTCTGACCTTACATTCACTTTTGGGATGGTGTTCGAAGTGAATAAAAGCCTACTGTAATGGTTAAAATATTTTAATTACCCTAATAATGGAATATAAGTTTATCGACTCTGAGAGTTGTCTCGAGTTGTGGATAAGCTTAGGGTTGAATGAATGGTTTTATCGTGATTTTGGGGGGTAAACAACAGATAAAAGACTGAGATATGTTATTTGTTATGTATACTATATCTACGGGATAGATATAAGAGCTATGTCTTTTCTGAACGATAATAAGATGGTTGAAGTCCATCTATTTCTCATGATATGAGAAGGAATTTGAGGTAAGAGCTCCGGAGAGTCTTAACCTCAGGGAAATAACAAGGAAAGACTTACAAAGATGAAATAGAACTCTTCTCCAAGTAACATCTTTAATGGTTTTTATTCTTACTGATATTATTAGATAATAATAGTCAGTGAAGAAGTATTTATGTGGGTCAAGACCTTGAGATGTGTATTAGGAAAACGGAAATCACGAAATTATGAAAAATTGAATGACTTTCACGTTGAAACTCAAAGGTGGCAGACCACTTTGAGAGATGATTAATACTAGTGTTGAGACTAGTAAGGTGATAATGAAAGTTATTCAGTAAACAAATTAGTGGTTAAATGATAAAAGCCTAAGGGAGATTAGAAAACCACTAATGCAGTTATACTTCATAAGTTGCTATGAAGTAGATATTTCAGTTATGGTATGAGTTCGTATTGGAATAACAAGTGGTTTATCATATTAAGAAAATACATTTTAAATCTAGAATATAGCAATGAGTTGGTAAGATACCCTAATATGATTTATTAGACGAATATGAGGATTTGAGGAATCCAAGGAATAATGTGTTGTAGTTGGAAATGAGTATTCATTACTCATAATTGACAACTCATTTTGGGAAAAAAGAAGTGAAATCGGTGGTTTTCAAGAGGTAGTTGAGATCTGATTGTCACAATGATATGATCAGAATTAGGGATATAATTATAAAATGATATCAGGGGGTTGCCGGATCATTTTAAGTGGATGGTGGAAACCACTGGAACTTATTAGAACTCATGCTATGATTTATAAATAAAAGGATGTTGAATTCAGAAAACCCTATATTATAAAGAAGTTGTTATTGTGTTATAACATGGGGTCTTTGAAGACTTAGAGAATGCACGAGCAATTACCATATAGAATTGTAAATTGGTAACGGTAAATTGGTTTAAACCAGAATCTTATAGGTGCTTGTGCTAAGTTTCAAAGGTTAATTAATGGTAAGAGTGTTGAATATTAACAGTAAATCAGGGGATTTGACTGTGATTGAGACAATATGAGGTTGTCCCATATTTAACAGAAAGGTAAAAAGAAATGAACTTGAGTTAACTGAATAAAGTGAAAGAAGAAAAATAAGATTGAAATAATTGAATATTACAAACGATTGATCCAGGGGATCTGTAGTATTGTTGTGTAATTTATTCAATTAACTCAAGTATGAAATTGTTAAAATTTGAAATGAAATGCAAGGATGCCTTGGAAAATGGAAGTATAGTCTGACTACAATGTTTGCTCGATGATACCTAAATTGTGGAAGAAGTTAAAGGTTTGTCCTAAGACTTCTAATTTAGGTAAGAATGGGTGATGATACCGTAAATCAAAATTGTAGCTCATACTTCCAGCTATATATATTTATAGTTCTTGAGTTGAGAGGAGAACTACTGGAGATTGATAATCCTGAGGAAGCTATTTGGTTGTTGTACCAAATACAACAAGGCATCACTTGTAAATAAAAAGAGGTTGTAGAGAATTCTTTTAGTTATTCTTTGCGATTAATGAGGATCTTAGAAGAATCATTAAAAGACAACCTGAGAATATAACACTAGTGGACTAGTGTAAGAGTTAAAATGGTAAGTTTCAAATTGTGAAAGTTTGAAAAGTGGAAAAAGTCAGAGTGATAGAGATAAAAGGTAAGAAAGTTGCCTTGACAATTCCTAAGAGTTAGGAATTCACTCTGAGATGTCAATCATCAAGGTGATCATGTTGATAATGCCTTGAATAAAGAAAAGGGCAGTGGCTATAGTTATGATAAAAGCTGCTCAGTAATAGCTCTTAAGAGAGATGTTTATTGATGAACAAGTGGAAGTCCTGCGCAGTACATCATCATCAGCTGAGTTGTCTGGATCATTAACTATAAGTATGTTCTTTGAAGCTCAAGTTGGAGTGAGCTAATAATGATCAAATGAGTGATCAATTATTGAAAGAATTGATTGAAATTATCAAGTATGTCAAGGGTGACTACTAATTATTGATGTTGAAAAGGATAATCTCCAATTTGAACATTGAGCATGTAAGCAAGTTTTCTGAACTTGAAACAAAGAGCGAAACACGAATGTTGTAAGAATCTCATGATTTCTTTCATATATTTATTCAAGCAAATTCCAAAATTCATTATGATGAGAAAATGAATTGTGTTGGTGACATGAAATGAAAAAAATTGACGATGTCAATCTTATAAAGAAACATGAGATATATTAGCAGGTAGAAGCTGAATAATTTTAACCTGAAGGATTATATTGTTCTTACTTATATATGAATGATATTTCATGCTCAATAACTCGTGATGGATTAACCTAAGTTGTGGTGACAACTAAAGGTTATTGATAATGGAATTGTAGAACTGACAAAATTTGAGATTTCTTGCCAGTATGGTGATTTAAATTCTCGTGGAAAGGTAAGCGAGATGTATGTGTGTGGAAGAGTTGAGAATTAGAGAGAACCAATATTATTATTTTAGTAAGGAACTGAAAGTTTGTTTCTCAGGAAGGAAGAGATGTATAATAGTTGGAAGACTCAATCTTTACACAATATGTCTGCAGCTGGGTTTAGTTTTCATAGAATGTAAGTTTTCGAGCTTGTGACTTGGAAAGAAATAATTAATGCGTGAGTTCTGTGGGGTTAAGTTTAGTAGGCTATATATAATGTTAAGGCATTTACCTTGAAAATTTGTATGCTTTACTTCGTTGTCAGTTTGTGTGAGGACAAGAAGTTGAAATACAAATTAGTTTGAGCCTGAACAATATAAGAACTACACAGAAAGGGTTATTCGACTGTCAATATACAATTGCAATTCCAATAGATGGAGAAAATGTAGCTATTGATATAGTTTCTCAGTTTAGACTTCATGAGAAAGTGACGAAGATGATGATTTGTGTGAGTTTAGCTGACACATCATCAACTGAGAGAGCTAATGGCAGAGCTACTAATCTGATCTTTTGAGTTCACATTTAAATTGAATTGGAGATGATTAAGTGGTGATTGATTGTTAGAAAGCTAATCAGGATTATATAGAGTGTTAGAAGTTAACGGCTAGTGTAGAGTGTCCTGATTGGTTAATTTCTGATAATGGTGCGTTACGGTTCAGGGATAGATTATGGATTCCAGTTCAGGATCAGGTGAAGCAGGAAGTGCTATGGAAATCTCATAAATCTCTTTACTGCATTCATCTAGATAGCAGTAAGGAATATCATGAAATGAGGCGCCATTATTTATTGTTAATTTGGGATGAAAAATGATGATGTGAAGATAATAAAGAGATATGAGATATGTCAACAAGTTAGGGCTGAGCATAGAAACCCGGAGGTATACTGTATTCGCTGCCTGGTCCTGAATGGAAATGGGAACATAGATTGGTGGATTTTGTTTCCAGTTTATCTCTGAGTTAGCGTAAGCACAATATGGTGAAGGATTATATTTAACATGTTGATGGAGTCTGCGCATTTCTTGCCGGTTTTGATGAAAAATCCTCTTGACTGGTTATGTATTATATACATACATGAGCTGTTAGAGTTAAGGGTGCTTCAGTGTCGATTATTTCAGGATAGGGATCCGAGATTCACGTCCAGAGGATGGAGTGAACTGTTGTGACAGCTCTAGAACTGTTCTTAACCTCAATATGATATATCATTGGCAGACCAATGAGTAGCCGAAGTAATTGATTTTAGTGCAAGAGGATATACTTTGAGTTTGTATCTTAAAGTCCAATAATAACTGGAAGAGATACATTTCTCTGTGTGAGTTCATTTGTAATAAACAACTGTTAAGCTAGAATGGAATGCTCATTTGAAACTGTGTATAGTCAACCATGTCATTCACCGGAGTGTTTGGACAGGGGTTGAGATGCAAGTTTATTGGAGGCGGAATTGATTTAGAACTACACATAGGAGATGTAGCTGATTCTCCAACATTTAAGTACAACACAATTGAAGCAGAAGAGATACGACAATAAAATATCATAGATGGTTGGAGCTTTCAAGACCAATTAGGTTCTGTTGAAAGTCTCACCTATGAAAGGAATGGTATAGGTTTGGATTTTGAGGTAAACTAGCTTTAAGTTATGTTAAGTCGTTCAGAGTACATGGAAAGGGTTGGTCCTGTTACTTACAGGTTAAAGTTGCATCCTCAGCTAAATCGAAGTTCATAATGTCTTCCATAAGTTAATATTTAGTAGAACGGAGACTCAGTTCATTCCAAGGTTTGGTTGGAATGAATGCGATCTTCAGGAAGACTTATTTTATGAAGAGCAGTCAAGTAGGTTACTTGATTGTAAGATTCATAAACTGAGAACCAAAGAGATTACTTTGGTTAAGGTGAAATGGTGATTTCACAAAGATGAGGAACAATTTCCAGTTTTCTTTGAAACTATGAGTAATTTTTGAGTTACTTTAATTTCGAGGATGAAATTGTTTTTAAATTGGGGAGACTGTAAGGACCCGTTACCTTAAGCTGGTGATTAGTGTTAATCCAAATCCTAATTAATCCGAGTTAGGCTCGTGGTTAAGCTCGACGTACCTTGATTAGCATGTCCGTGTGTTTGCATGATGTATGGCGTTTGTTTGTATTGTTGAAACAATTCATGTATAGGTTGTTGTATAATAGGGAAATTATACACAAGCCTATAATGCACAAAATACACGATAAGTCATGAAATACCGGTACACGGTGAGCGACGAGGGAGACGTGGCATGAATGTGCGCACTCATGGCTACACTTGGACGTGTCCGGGAAGTTATTGGTGACAAAACACGCAAGTCATATATATAAGGATATATATGAATATATATTAGAAAATTAAGAAAATAAAATTATATAGATCATTTGATCGTCTCGAACGAAGCGGAAGTACAAGATGTGTCAAATTTCATGTTACGATAGCACGTGTTACTTTAACACATCGACGATTCAATCAATCTCGAAATGACGTGATGCGTATCTCGAGGAATATATATATATATAAATAAAAGTTGATGTTTATCAACTTATTCATTTCGATCAACAGAGATTCAGGAAGGTTCGGCCGGGTTTTTGCGAGATAGGAGGTCATTCCGGAGGCGATTCAAGCCAAGTTGAGGAGCTTAATCAGTAGAACGGCTCGAGAGGAACACATAGGTATGTTTAGTTTTGATGATAATCAAAGTTTAAATTGGAGGTGATGATAGGAATCGTAGTAATTTGAGTTGTTTGTGGTTCCAATATAGTCTATCACCTCATATTTGATGTTTCTGAGCTGTTATGGATGAATTTATGGTTGTTGGGATCCATTTTGTGGTGTTTTTGAAGGATTTAGAGTTGCAGCAGAACGCTGCTGTTGCTGATCTAGCGCGATTAGCCCGCTAGATCATACAATTAGCGCGCTAGATGCGCAGGAGATGACGAACATGAGATCAGACAAGAATTAGCGCGCTAGATTCCCTATTATCGCGCTAATTCAGCCTATCGCGCTAATTCAGGCCTAGAAACAACATAGTGCTATGTATTTTCATGAATTTTGAATGAGGGGCTTAGGGACTGATTTAGGAGTTCTTAATAGATTATAATGGACTTATATTGATTGTTATTGGTGCATGATAGGTGTTGATTAATCGGGAGAGAGTTAGGGACCAAAAAGTTAGAAAATTGGACTGAGACTTAAACCCGAGGTAAGTTGGATTCAGTTATTTATCAATATTGCCTGACTATTTAGTATATTTAGCTCATGTAGTTGTTGGAATTGAAATGGGGGGATTATGCACACTGTGGTGGATTTCAATAAAAGGAAAACGGTGTTTATTGTGATTCACTGTCATAAGTTCCTGAAATTGAGATGAGGTTTTATAGGAGATGGGTTGGTTTCTCGGCATATATGTAAGTTCCTACTTAGTTTATAGGTTGCGTGGATTACATTCTCACTAGGGGCTTAGGATAGAACCATTGGGCATTAGTGGATGGGCTAGAGAGCATATATGCGCAATGTGTTGGTCTAGCAATCGCACTAATGGCGCTGGTGGGTAATCGGCCCTAGTTTTTATAAATAAATGAGGATCACAGTGTACTAGTCCTATATCTTTGCTTTGCATTTGTTTATGTATTGATTTATATGTTTTTCATATCCTTGTTAGTTATTATTGGATCATGTTGTTATTGCATGTTTCATTTGAATATTATATGGAATGTTGATGGTTATGTGAATCCTTACTTCTTACGCAAGTTGGAGCGCTCACCCCAATTAACAATTACAGGAAGAGCCGACGAGCGCTACGACAACGGGATGGAGATATTTTAATAATCTTGAACTTCTCTTCGATGTAGTGAGTTTCCATTGTCTTATATATTGTATTGAATTACATTTTGTAATATCATATGGGATGAGAGTTTTGCATAACTGATGGTTATTCCGATTTTGTTTTAAATACTGTATATCTTATTTTGATTATCAAAAAAGTTTTGAATTTATGCTGCGTACCGTATTTGTCTTAATCAATAATTGATATACAATAATGGAGATCAGGTGTAGGTGGTAAGGTGCTGGCTCTGGTTAAGTCTGGTAAGGGTATTCTAGGCTTGATTAGGGTTTCAGGCCGGGTATCGCCCTAATCTGGTTAGGGGATGCTACACGAATCCTCCTCGGCGCAGGTGTTATGAGACCAACCCCCAAAATTAGTTAATTTTTAGTGGTTTTTCATATTAGGAACTAGGGTATTCAACCGGGGAGTCGACATTGGAGCCGCCACACATAACTTTTCATACTTGGTGATTGTAAAGACCATGTCTGGCTAAACCAATCTTGCTTAGGTCGGAGGGGAAACAAGTCGGGATCATTGATTCATGGCATATACTAGGTGAGATCTATGATTTTTATTTAATTTGATTCAATTTCTCCTATTTCATTGTTGTTGATTTTAAGGATTATGGTTTAGATCTAGGGTATGCATGTGGCCAGTGCATGCTTTTAGGTGGACAATCTATAGTTATTTGGACCGATAGTATCCGTGTAATTGTACTTTTGGACCAATAAAGTACTAACACTCACCCGTTTGCCATAAAAACCTTTCGGTTCTTGAGTTTGCAACAATTGAATATAGGTTAAATCAAAAGCGGACACGATTCGGTTATTTAGGATTAGTATTCCCACGGATCCTTATTATTGCGGTTAGTGTGTTAAACTCGATTGGCGGATGTCTAGGGTTATGCATTAATTAGGGAAGTAATTAGTGGCGGACGTCCTAGCTATCGAGATTAGGGGAATTAGGAATTTTTTGCGGACCTCGATTTTCTATAGCTAATATAGGAGAACTTGAATTAATAACTTTTTGGAAAGATTGAGGACCATAATATGCCATTGAATCTTGATTCTTGCTTGTGGAACTGTAGACCTAGGTGTTTTCTCTCATTGATATTATCTTTTGCGAACTTGTCGTTTTTGCTAGTTTAGTTAATTGTTTCCTTGAACTTTCTAAAAAACCGCCATTTTTAGTTAACTTAAAGTAAACCTCAAGTCCAGTGGATTCGACCCCGTATTTACCACTACTACACCCTTATGGTTGGTAACTCCATTATAAGTTATATTTGGCACGCACGACACGTGATCAAATTTTGGCGTCGTTGACAGGGACTTAGTCCTTACTCTGAGTTTAGTTTTCTTTTTTCTTCTTTTTTCTTAGTTTTATGCTACCACACCTCACTCGGTCAAAATCGGTTGGCTCACTGTTACCTTTCGATCCTAAACCGGATATAACATTTCATAGGTGGATTAGAGAGACCCGACTTAGGCAACAAGAAGGCCAAAATCCTCTGAACATGTTTGCAAATCGCCAAATCACTATAGGTCACGCCAATCAAGAGCTTCAAGCTCTTTGGCGCAACAACCCTCTCGTATCAACTATCCGGATAATGCCAGAGACTTTGAGTTGAGGTATGGGTTCATTCACCTCCTACCATCCTTTCATGGTGGTGAGAATGAAGACCCTGTTACTTTCCCGAAGGAGTTTCAGACTAACTGCAAGCCAATGAAACCTTCCAATGCGGACGAGGACACGGTTAAACTCAGATCTTTTTTGTTTTGCCTTAAGGATAAAGCCAAAGAATGGCTTTTCTACCTTCCGCCTGGCTGCATTAACTCTTGGAATGAGATGAAAACCGCATTTTTAAACGAATACTTCCATGATGATAGAGTTGCTTAGCTCATCAAGGATATATGCAACATTAAAATGATGTCAGATGAATCATTTGGTGCATATTGGGATTGCTATAAGCGATTGATTACTAGTTGCCCGCAACATGAAAAGTATGAGAAGGCCATAGCCCGTTTTTTCTATGTTGGCATGTTGCCCATAGAATGACGCATGATTGATAATGCGTGTGGGGGTCGCATTCGAGATAAAACTCCAGCCCAAATGAAGCAACTGTATGAGGACATCGCACAACAATCACGTCTTTATGGTGATCTTGATGTTACTGCTTACCGAAGTCTGATTGCAGGGAGTGTCTCGAGTTCTACTGACAAAACATTGACCAACTAACCTCCATGATGGAGCGTCTCCTCTCATTTGGAAAATTGCAAGTCAAAGCTTGTGGCTTCTGTACTGCCACAAATCATGCAACTAATGAATTTCCTACTCTCTTTGAGGACAATCCACAGGCCAATGCCATGGGTAATCAGTTCCAGGGACCACCTAGAGTCCCATTTAGGAATACATACAATCACGCAATGGCGAGGAACAACCCGAACTTCAGTTATGGGCCTCAAAATCAGAACTATCAGACCTTCGTCCCTAGAGGTCAACCGTTGCCTACACCCTCCAATAATTCCTCTTCACTTGAGGATATGTTTAAAGCTTTGATGGGTCAACAAAGCCAATTTATGAATGAGATGGCCCAATTCAAGGCTACTACTGAGAAATCGATCAGCGAAACCAAATCAGCGGTCCAAACTCTTCAAGTTCAAATGGACCAAATGGCACAAAAGAATGGACGTCTCGAGGATAAGGGAAAGTTGCCTTCACAACCTTACCCGAATCCTAATGCGAGTGCTAACGCAGTTACACTCAAAAGTGGTAAAAAGCTGGAGGGACCTAAAAGGAACAATGGGTCATCAGATGCCAAAGACCAGGCAAATGAGGAAGAACACGAGTTAGTAGTGACTCTGTCTATCCCTAAACATATGGTAACTACTCAAAAAGAAGCACCGCCCACATTCAAGGCCAAACCTCCTTTTCCACAACGAATCATCTTAGATAAGAAAAATGAGGAAGAGAAAGAAGTTCTCGAGACCTTTTTGCGAGTGGAAATCAATATTTCACTCCTCGACGCCCTGAAGCAAGTCCCTAGGTATGCAAAGTTTCTTAAGGAACTATGCACTAACAAAGAGAAATTAAAAGGCAATGAAAAAGCCCAAATGGCAGAAACCGTCACGACTATCCTACAAAAGAAGTTGCCTCGTAAATGCAAGGATCTTGGGATGTTCTCAGTACCTTGTGTTATAGGTGATGTAAGCGTTCAGATGGCTATGTGCGACCTTGGCGATTCCTTTAATGTCATGCCATTGTCTATTTATGAGACATTGCATGCAGGCCCATTAGAGGAGATCAATATTGTCATTCAGTTGGCACACCATTCAGTTGTCAGACCCGTGGGTGTTCTCATGGATGTTCTAGTCCGAGTGAACGAGTTTGTGTTTCCTGCTAACTTCTACGTGGTAGATACGAAGGAGGAGTCATTCCCCAATGCTTCGTCAGTACTCCTTGGACGTCCTTTTTTGAAAACGGCGATGACAAAGATAGATGTTGATGATGGATCTCTTACCATGGAGTTTGATGGTGAAGTCATCAAGTTTAACATCTATGACGCGATGCGATACCACGATGATGTGTCGTTTGTGGTGTGTACCATGGATTGTGTAGATCCATTCGTTGAGCAGACCTTGATCACGAGTGAAGATGATGAAGTTAAAGTAGTATTAGAAAATCATCTCGACACTACTCATATCCACGAGAGTGTTTTGACCCTCGATACTGATGTCGAGTATGTTGTTTTAGAGTTGGATGCATTCCAACCCCTACCCACAAGTGTCTGTTATTTGGAGTTGCCTACTTCTGACTCTGAACTTTCTCCCTCCTTGGTTAAAGCTCCCACACTTGAGCTAAAACCATTACCTGAGCACCTAAAGTACATGTTTTTGGGTGAGAATGACACACTCCCTGTGATCATCTCGGCCAAACTTACACATTTGGATGAAGAGAGACTCCTGCGAGTACTCCGGGAGTTTAAACAGGCTATTGGGTGGACCACGACGGATATCAAAGGTTTGAGCCCTTCCACTTGCATGCATCATATATATATATGGAAGAGGGGTCAAAACCTACGAGAGAAGCCTAGAGGAGGCTCAATCCGCCTATGATGGATGTCGTAAAGAAGGAGATACTGAAGCTCCTTGATGCTGGCATGATTTACCCCATCTCTGATAGTAAATGGGTAAGCCCTATCCCGGTGGTTCCTAAGAAAATGGGAGTCACGGTAGTCACCAATTCACATGGTGAGTTGGTTCCGACCCGCATTCAAAATGGATAGCGGGTATGCATTGACTACATGAATATAAACGCTTCCACTAGGAAGGATCACTTCCCTCTTCCATTCATTGATCAGATGTTGGAGAGACTAGTCGGTCGTTCTCATTACTGTTGTCTTGACAATTATTTCAATTTTCATTAGATACATGTAGCGCCTGAAGACCAGGAAAAGACGACCTTCACTTGTCCGTTTGGCACTTTTGCCTATCGGCGCATGCCCTTTGGGTTATGCAATGCACCTGCCACCTTTCAAAGGTGCATGGTGAGTATCTTCTCAGATTTTGTTGAGCATTTCATTAAGGTCTTCATGGATGAATTTACTATTTACAGTGATTCGTTCGATAGTTGTCTCATCAATCTGACAAAGGTACTCAGCAGGTGTATCGAGAAGAACCTGGTTCTGAACTATGAAAAATGTCATTTTATGGTGGACCAAGGTCTTATTTTGGGACACATTGTCTCAGCCAGGGGCGTAGAGGTCGACCAAGCTAAAATTGATGTTATCAAGAAACTTCCCTACCCTACGAACGTGTAGGAGATTAGATTTTTCCTTGGACACGTCAGTTTTTACCGTCATTTCATCAAGAACTTTTTGAAGATCACACAACCCCTATGCCATCTACTCCAAAAGGACGTACCTTTTGAGTTTGATAAGGCATGTAAGAGTGCATTTGAAGTACTGAAAGACTCACTTACTAGCACACCAGTGATTCAAGCCCCTAATTGTGAGCTTCCATTTGAAATTATGTGTGATGCTAGTAATCATGCAGTGGGTGCAGTCTTAGGATAGAGAGTCGATAGAGCTTCATATGTCATTTACTATGCTTTTCGTACTCTAGACGCGGCTTAGATGAACTACACCACTACTGAGAAGAAGCTCCTTGCCGTTATCTTTGCACTTGAGAAGTTTCAGCCTCATCTTTTGGGAACCCATGTTATTATTTACTCTGATCACGCAGCCTTAAAGTACTTGATGAGTAAAAAGGATGCCAAACCTAGGCTCATTAGATGGATACTCCTACTACAGGAGTTTGACATCACAATTATAGATAAAAATGGTGTAGAGAATCTAGTCGCAGACCATCTCAGTAGGATTGAGAATGGTGAGCATCCTACCCCTCTTAAGGATGATTTCCCTGACGAGTCCATTTATGCTATTATGGAAGATCTCCCCTGGTACGCCGATTTGTGAACTATATCACCTCGGGCGAACTATCTCCTCATCTTTCGAATGCTCAGAAGAATAAAGTAAGGAGCGATGCTAAGTACTATGTATGGGATGACCCATACTTATGGAAATTCTACTCCAACCAGGTTATTAGGCGTTGTGTTTTTCAGACCGAGTGTCACTACATATTGGCTTTTTGTCATACTTACACCTGCGGCGGCCACTTCGGTCCCCGTAAGACAGCTAGGAAAGTTCTTGAGAGTGGGTTGTATTGGCCCACTATTTTCCATGATTCATACATGTTTACCAAGACTTGTCCTAACTGTTAGAAAACTGGTAACCTTGGTCATCGGGACTAAATGCCACTTACCCAGATTCATATTTATGAGATATTTGACGTATAGGGTATAGACTTCATGAAACCATTTCCAGTGTCATTTGGTAATGTTTACATACTCTTGGCAGTGGACTACTGTCTAAGTGGGTTGAAGCTAAGGCTACACGCACTAACGAATCTAAAGTGGTATGTGAATTCCTCAAATCGAGGATTTTCACAACATTTGGTACCCCATGTGCCCTGATTAGTGATAAAGGCTCCCACTTCTGCAACCGTATGGTTGAAAGTCTTCTGAGGAGGTACAATGTCACTCATAGAACGTATACAGCGTGTCATCCCCAAACGTGTGGCCATGCGAGGTCTCTAATAGGGAGATCAAATCCATCTTGGAAAAGACGGTGAATCCTACTCGTAAAGATTGGAGTACACGTCTTAATGACGCGGTTTGGGCTTACCGAACGACGTTTAAAACGCCAATTGGAATGTGTTGGGTTTTGGGGTTCATACGCAGCGGAGATTACAAAATAGTTTTGACAAAAACCCCAACAGGATCCGAATCTAATTCCATTAAAAACGTTTAAACCATGAAAAACTTAATCATACCTCAATCGCAATATACCTTTATGAAGGTTAATCGATCTCTAAGGCGCTGCCAACGACGAACGCCTCTATCAAGCCAGCTCCACACACGAACGGCGGCCGAGATTTAAAGTGCTAGCTTCAAGAGAATACCAAACCTTTTTGTTTCTCTCCAAAACGATCCAGAGCATACCAAAAACCCTAAGTCGTTTCTAAAACGAAAAATAGAGTTTCAACGCCTTTTTTTCTTTTTATATGTGTATTCTAACTTAAAGCGTTCTATTTATACAACCTTGTATATAGACGGTTAAGTAAATTACACATATACCCTTACTTAAAGAAGTATAAGTAATACACCACAAGGACGTTTATGTCATGAATTTTATCACATAAAATTCATTTTTCTCAATCATCTTAAAATCTCGCAAAACCATTCTTAGTGTGCGACCCAATAGGCTCATACAACGTTGGCGAAGTGTACCAAAACACATTTTGGTATACAAGTCATAAGCGCCTCTAGCAAGACATTATGACTACCCAAGTTGTATGAATATCAAATCGATATAACCTAATCAATAGTGTATATAACATCCTTTTGTCACACGATATCCTTTTGATCAAACATAAGGCATGGAATTGTCATCCAACATGTTCAATCGTACTAGTCTCGATCTCTAGGTAGATGAAAACATCCAAGTGACATTGATCAATATCAATTCACTTAGACTAGGCCTTTTAACATCTAACACATCGAGGATCCACTAGATATCTCTCTTTATATGAGAGGGACAAATTCTATCTCGATTACACAACTTCATCACATTGCTCACACAAGAACCAATCACAACCTTTATAATCGTCCTGGTTAAAGATAACGTTTGATTGTGTCAAATTACTTGTGTTCCTAATGTTGAAGTCTCTGCAATCTCAAGTCGAGGACCGAAAAATATACCTATCATGAGAAACAACTATGACTTAATCCATGTGATGTTCTCATAGCGGGTCGGTCCCCAAGATTTTGTTCCCTAACAAGTACTCGTGATCTTGATTCGTATCCCTATACGTATAATCATCATATGATCATCAATCAATACTCACACTAGTCTTAATTCATTATAGTTCCCAAGATAATGATCGACTAGGGACATTTAGGATATTTATGTAAATACCCATGGATCTTATTATAATGTAAACATGCAAATTAATTATAATAAACATCAAATGAAATCTCTATTTTATTAACTAAAAGTATTCATAAAGACAGTTAATGGATTGACCTAGGGCACATGCCCCATCAGAATGTCCCCATATCACCTTGTGTTTGGTAAAGCTTGCCACCTGCTAGTCGAGCTCGAGCATAAATCATTTTGGGTTGTGAAACAACTTAATATGAAGCTCGATGAAGTAGGAAAAGAGAGAAAGCTCACTCTCCAAGAATTGGAGGAAATCAAGAACGACGCGTATGAAAATGCGCGGGTTTACAAAGAAAAACGAAAGCGTTCCATGATCGCAATCTCTCTAGGAAATCTTTTCGTGTCGGTAAGAAAATGCTTTTATTTCAATCATGTCTTAAGATTTTTGCAGGTAAGCTGAGATCGAGGTGGACAGACTATATGTTGTGATTGCAGTGTATGATCACGGTGTAGTGGAGATTCAGAGTTTGGAGACTGGTAATGCTTTTAAAGTGAACAACTATAGATTGAAGATCTTCTATGAAGACTTCCTGAGCCATAATGTGGGGACGTCTCACTCGCAACACCAATCTACACTGATTGACAGACTCAGACCAAGTCGAGCCAACGACTTTAACCAAAAGTGCTACTGGGAGGCAGGCCAAATTTTGATAAGTATTATTTTGTTTATTCATTTTAGTATTTTTTTTATCAATATGCATGAACTCGTATCATTTCCTTCTTCTTATATTTATCACGTTCTTTCACCTTCTTCTTTGTTTTCTATGTGTGGACCTCTTGACTTGTTTTGAACCTTGGAGAAAAGGTTCGGAATAAGTTTGGGGGTATTTTAGGGATTGTGGATTGTGTTGGATGGATTCTCTTGCTAAACGACGCAGTTATGATCGTTAAATTTTTTTGACATTATGCGGTTATCGGATGTAATGGTGGTGTTATTCTCATTCTCGTATCTTTCCATTCCTATTTTCTTATCATTGATACTTTTATCCTCCATTTCACTAGGATATGATACATTTTCATGCATGCATTTAGTATAGTTTTTTATTATTATTAGTAGTAGACATGTGTCTATCTATGTTTGTTCTTGCATTTAAACCTTACATAGTGTCATATGTTGCATTTAGAGTCACCCGAGACTTTGTTTCATGCCTTTGATTGTGGACGAGTACAATATAGTTGCCTTTTTTACTTGAAACTCAAAGAAAACTAGGAGAAACACTCAATCGAGTTCGTAGTTCATCGCATTTTTATGATTTCATCTTATTGCTTAATTATCTATTATTTCTTCCCTTTCTTATTATTCTTCAAGGCATTGATCCTTTATTGCTTGAATCCTTCGAGTTCATCTTACCTCACTTTTGTTCCTTTCTCATGCATCACTTCATACTTTCTCATAGCCAAAATATTGACTCTTTCTGGCTTGTACATCACTTGCTCTTGCATTGGCTCATCCATTGTTGTAGTGCTCATCATGTGAATAACATTAACATTCACTTTATGATTTATGATAGTGTTACTTGGAAATTTCCATTCCTTCCTTAAATTCAAAGCAATGGTTAGCTGACCAATCGGTCTATCCAAGTTCTTGATGGATTGTGATATCTCATCATCCATCCTCTTTAGAGCTTGCTTCACATTCTCCATCTCTTTCTCATGCTTCTCATGGCATTCCCTATTGTTCATGTCGATAGCGTGCAAGAATTTCTTAATTGACTTCAATGAAGTCATATATTCGCTCTGCCCTAGCTTCCTTTTTTGGACTTGTTGATCAAAGCATGGAGGTAACTTTAGTGCATTATCATGATTTCCATATGAAAATTTGGGGTTGTTGTATCCTTGATAAAACCTTTGAGGAGCCATTCCTCTCGGCCTGAAGTTGTTTTCGTAGCTCTGGTTGTTCATGAAGTTGATCTCCTCAAGCTCAATTCCTTGCTGCATGTCCATTGGACTAACCACCATGGCTTGGTGATTAACAGGTTGTTGTATATCTTACGCTTGTGGACTTTGTCGTCCCATTTGAAGCTTTGCCATTTGACTGCTCAGATTGGATAGTCGTGTCATGATCGCAGCTTGCGAATCAATCTCATATACGCCTGCTGGTTTCCCCACTGTGGAACGATTACCTGCTATAGAGTTATGAGACATAAGATCTAGGATATCTAATGCTCCATCCTCATCCTTGGTTAGTAGAGAACCACCTGCTATGGCATCTACTAGTGTTCTGGTGTTGTGATTCATCCCATAATAGAAGATCTGTAGCTTTGCTCATTTCATGTATCCATGTCCTGGACATCTCCTCAACATCTCCTTGAGTATTTCCCAAACCTCGCCAAGAACCTCGACATCCTCCTACTTGAATTGATTGATTTTCAGTTTCCTTTCACTGACTTTCATTGGGGGAAAGAATTTGTCTAGAAATCTTTCATTGATTTCTACCCATGAAGTCATATTCCCTTCGTTCAGTCCTTGGAACTAGCATTTGGCTTTTCCACTCAATGAGAATGGGAAAAGTCTCATCCTGATCACCTCCTTTGTAACTCCGGTAATATGAATGGTGTCCCACTTCTCCAAAATATTCTTTACATATGTAACTAGATCTTCATTCGCTAGCCCGTTAAACAACCTATTATGCACCATGTTGATTAGAGACGATCTCAATTTGAACTCGGTGGTGTTGGTAAGAAGCCCATCACTCTGTTTTAAGTCTCTTAAACTTCTGGCTTGAATTATTCATGAAGACATCTTTGTCCCCACATTTTGTCCTACACTACCAGATCACCTTCCGGTTGGTTATTCCCTCGGTCCTATTGTTGGTTTCGTGCTTGATCCTCTGCCATCTTGATTCCTTTCTTTTTCTTTCCCTTGTTGGTTCTGTCAATCTCAAGGTCGTAAGGCACCAAGACCTTCTCTCATTTACTATGCATGCACTAATTCTCCCTAAAAAACATGAAAGATCAAGTGTAGATCGTCAAACTTGAAACTTAAAACTTTTATTTTTTATATTTTTTTTCTTTTTAAAACTTGAAAGTAAATTACTTCAAATAAAACTTAACAATTTTGTAAACTAACTAAAATAAAGTGGCTAGCTATCCCCGACAACGGTGCTAAGAACTTGGTTGTGACCACAAGTATAACAGTTTGATTGTAGTAATAATGTGATCAACTAATGTTGATTACGGATATCTTCCTCAGGGAAAGGTGTATTGCACACAATGTACTTATTTCACAACTTCACATAGGTAATGAATAACTATGCTTTTCAAATAACTTCTTTCATCCTCATTATGTGTGTGCAATACTAAATTAGAATAGACATATTTCCTACAAATCCACTTCAACCCAATGTCGTGACAAAAAAGATTATAATGTGCAAACTGGAACTCCACCTATCGGTATGAATAACGTAAGTTCCATATTGCTTTAAGTTCCAAATCTTTAGATTCATAACCAATTAATTTTACTATTCGTGCCTCCCTAATCAATAACTATTTATCGATGTTATATATTTTACGTTTGTATCGTCCATATCTAGATTAAAAGCTCCAATGGCCATGGTAACTTTTAAACCCTCTAATTAACAAATACATGATCAAGATGTTCGTAGCATTACATCTAGAATCAACACAAATTCTAACCATTACACTTTTTATCTTTAAAATCCATTCATAACTACTTTAGCATAGCATTCATACCATAGGATCCATTAATCTCTAATATTAATGAACTACTCACACATTATTGAAATAAACGTACACATCATGGTATTCATTGCAATCAAAGATTGAATTAAATAACTTCAATTAAATCAAGAAAATAATACTGAATAACCAGACGTGAGTCTTCAATGTCTTCTCCTCCAACTCTTTTTAATACTCAAGAACAAAGTAAAACTATGCAAAACTATAATAAGTGGTTGCTCTTAATGATAATTGGTAAATTGTTTAGTTTAACACGTTCTAATACTTATTTATACCCCTAAGACACTTTAAAAAATAATTAGAAACCTTAATAGACAATTCCAAACAAACTAGAACTCTAAACTTTCTATTTTCTACATCTCAGCGTTGTCCATAAGTAATTCGATGCTGTCTATATAAAGCCACGGCATCATCATAGCTTTGACCTCTATGTGTGCATTTTCCCTTCTCAGTAGGTTCAGTGCTCTGTGTAGTCCACCCTGGCACTATGTGTACAACTCCATGGCACCGCCAGTACGTTGCCACTGCCGCACCTCTTTTTTTCTCTTATTGGTTCTCCATGCCTTGCCCATGTTGTCTAGTCATTTCCCATTGCGTCAAGCATATTAGCCACGGTGTCAAATGTGGTTTTGTGCATTTTATCCTCGCTTCATCCTGAAATCACTCATTTGTCTCATTTATACCTTGTATACCTGAAATACATAAATACCGTCAATTAGAATTCATTCTAGGATATTTATACCAAACATACTACTAAACTAGTGTTATATATAAGTCTAAATAATCACTTATCACTTCCAACACACATCCCAATCAACCCCCGACGCCTGACTCTAGCTAACTAGGTACCTAGTGTCCTATTTAATTGATTATATATGTGTTAGAGTCATTAAGTTGTATTTACAATTATAGTTCCTAATATAGTTCAATTGTAATCTAACTTGACTATTTATAACTTAGCACCCATTTTGCTCTTGATATTAAGCTACTAAGGGTTGTTATTGTGTGAATAATGTAACTTGACATATTGGTGCTAAACAATCCTCTGAAGAGTCTAACAATTCATTCCAAGTCAATTTGGTGTCTAATGGTTCCTTTTATTTATTTCAAGTCCTTATTAAGCACTTAACTCGACCAAAAGTGCCCGGACTTGCTTAATATTGTCCAACACACTTTATTCATTGTTTTTGGGTGTTATGACCTAATTAGGATCATTAAAAATCATTTCAAATGGGTATACAACACTGGTTTGCAAAACAGTCCCCTAGGGACTTCCAAATAAATATTTGAAAGTTAGTTTTCCTTCAACTTGAAAAATGGCTTAAAAATAAAAAATTTCTAAAATTCTCGAGGCTGGCACCATAAAGTCTAAACACTTGAAACCAAGGTTTTTGAGTGATAAAGTCTTATTTAAAAGTCCAAAAACCCAATTTGCAACTTTAAGTGAAATTCCAAGTTCTTGGTTGAAATGTGACTTGAAAACTGAGTTAGACATGCCGAACAATCACGAAACTCAATGGCCACCTTCACAATAATCTAATAACACATTCTAGAGATTTTGGTTTAATTTCGATATCATTTGATGCCCAGAACACCTTAAGTCGAATATGAACTTATTAAGTAAGTAAATTTTGCCTATTTAGAATCCTATTTGAAAAGACATTCAAAATACCTCAAAAAATTACAAAACTCGGTGGACGACTTTCCTACAATATAATTATATGATCTGAAAAGTTTGGTCCAATTTTGGCATCGTTTGCAGCACAGAATGTGCTTCAACCCATTTCAGCTCAATTACTGCCTTTTTTCCTATTTCAAAACTATTTTTGAAAATCATTCAAAACATGTTCGAGTCACTTTAAAATTTTGATGAATCAAATTTATAGTATGTTGATGTTCTTTGTAAATTTTGGTGATTTTTGGACTAGTGGTGACCCCCGGAAAAAGTCCAAAAGTCTGGGCCAAAAAGTAAAATTTTTTAGGCAAGTCAGGTTTCATGCTGGGGTGATGCCCTGGCCATGGATCCCACGTCACTCCTCTTGGCATCATTTTGGAAGTGATCCATGCCGTAGGTGGCAGCGTGGGATCATTCCCATGGTGCCACAAGCGGTACAATTCAAAAAAGAGGTGAAATTAGGGTTTTTGTCGTCTTCCTCGCCGACCCCAAGCCTAAATCCACCCATATAGGGCTTCGAGACCTACCAAAAAGTGACCTCAAATGGATTCATACATGAATTATAACATCCAACATCATAATTTACATCATGCATCAACATTCATAAACTTTTACATTCATGAACATAACAACAATTTTGAACTCAATTCTTGAAATCATTTTGTAATACACTTGTGCATTGAACGTACAAGGTTCTTTTTCTTTAAATCCAACATAGAAACTTTAGAATTGAGTCAATGCTCACCCAAACAATTCGTTATTAAAAATTAAAGAGAAAAACAAGGTAAACTCTTACCCTAAGGCTGGATTCTTAATGCAGCTCCTTGTTAAGTTTTTAGC
Organism: Stephania cephalantha; assembly: GCA_039657325.1. NCBI lineage: Eukaryota > Viridiplantae > Streptophyta > Magnoliopsida > Ranunculales > Menispermaceae > Stephania > Stephania cephalantha. The sequence continues at coordinate 23,898,259 of CM077576.1, forward strand.
TACAAATCGATGAGTTTCATTAACTCCTTCTCTAATTTTCCCTCTTTAATTCAGGATTCTAGTTGCATGTTTTTGGTGAGATGAAAATGGAAACCCACTTATATATGTTTAGTGTGTGTGTGTGTTCAATTTATAACCATTAGATCCTCATCTCATCTCTCCTGCACACATTTCAAGATCGATCTCATGGTTTCCAAATTAAGTGAGTAACCTAGATGTGTCATCAATTAACTTAAATTCCTATATCAAATACGTGAGGACCCTAATTCTCCAACAATTGCTACCCAGCCTAAACCATCACCAAACCCCTCGAGATGACTCAGCGAGTCGGGCGATGATCTATTAAGCCTTAACCTACAAAAATACAATAAGACAATCTACAATAGAAGCCTTTGAGTTTATTAAGTGCGGAAATAAAGCAGAAAGTCTTATAAAATTTCAACAACTAAGCTATAAGTTTCACAAGTCCACCCATAAGAAAATCCCCTGTTTATTACATAAAATATTCCAAAATTGAATAAATATAATTAAACAATCTTGCAAACGAGAAAAGAACTTCTATGTTATGACCTTGCTCTCTCCTTTGTCCTGAGCATCGACTAAGGTACCTGGAGGGGGAAAAGTAGTGGGGTGAGCAATCCAACAAGCTCAGTAAAGAAGAAGCATGTTTTACCCTTAATCATCCAAGTAATATCTAATGAGTAATAACTAGCAAGAACAAGGTTATTGACCAATTCTAATATCATTCCGGGCATGAAATGATAGTATAAACAAACATAATATATAATGCAAGATACAACAAAGCAAAGACTGAACAAGATAGTCAACAAGATAACAATGATAACATGAATGTCATAGAGTCAACGAAGTGAAAACAGATATAAATTGTATGATGTGACAACCAACTAGCTTCAAGGCATCAAATATGATCCCACCTCATAGATTGGTGTCTAAGCATCATTATGATCCTGCCTGCCATAAATTGGCCTTCAATGTATTATTTAAGAGCGGAAGGAGATGACAGGTGGTCGTGTGCTCTCCAATCCGAGGTACTCTTCATAATTATTCATTCCAAGCATATCAGTTACATATGCATTAATAAATAGAGAGCTCTAAAGAACAAGATAAAGCGAAACAACAACATATATTCAATTTGATTCCAAGCAAGATATCAACCATTCACTACTGTGAATCCTAGCATAACTAATAACATGGCATGATTGAAGATAAAGCAAACCCCACTTACCTTGAAGCACTGTTATCCTATCCAATCCTAACTTGAAAGTTCCTATTCGGTTCTCCCAATGTCTATATTGTTCTAGGTTAAAGTATGTATTATTAATATGTTTTATTCGAGGTAAGTTTACTCAATTCGCAATTATATCTTGAAAATGATATAAAACCCTTTTCGAATCAATGTCATGCCTTCGCCACGGTGTTATAGTTTTTTGGGTTAATTACCAATGCCTCGATCCTTATCCCGATGATATATCTCGATAAAACTCAGTAATTCTTTAAAACAACGAGATCTGATTTAGTTCTAGAAAAATGCCCAGCACCGTCCTAGCGTCGTGGACTTACCCACAGAGTGCTAGGTGAAATCGTTGGACTTCGAATCGACAACTCAAAAATAGTTCAATGATCTGCTATTGTCGTACATTATATGCCACAACGCTGGGGTTCGCTAGACCGAATCCTAGAATTCTCAGGTAGCACTGTGGCACAAACTCAAAATTCCAACCTGAAATTCAATTTTCAAATTCTCCAACAACTCATGCTGACCCCCAAAGGTCCAAACTCGATCAAAACATTAATAAACGACTCGTTTGAAACCATAAGATCATTCCCACTTCATCAAAGAATGTATCCAAACTACAAATCCATCATTAAAAGATAGATTTTGCATATTCACTTGAACAAACCAAAGAAGATGGGATAAAGATTACCCAAATCACAAATCATGGCATATGGGTTCATCTTCTATCTTAAAACTCTAAGTGAAACCATGATTTCATTCCAAAATCAAAAAGGTGAATCAAAACCCCTACATCTCATCTTAGTCTCTTTAAGTACTAGGATGATCCTAAGGTCCACATTAAATTCATCCTTAATATGTTATTTACCAACATTGCCCTTTTTTATTTAATTTATTTTACAAGTCCTTTAGGCTTAATTTTATTTACTTAGGCTTATATTCCCACCTAAGCCAACTAAATAGTATATAGTTGATAAGTCAATAATTAGACATATTTTATAGTACATTTTAGGATGATTTTAGATGTAAAAGACTACATTACACATGATTTTCTCTTGTTTTTGTTATTTCAGGTGATAATTGGAATATATGAAGAAATGGAGTAAAAAAAAAGAATATAACGGATTTGATCAAGTAGAAAGAATACGCAAAGAATCATCAGCAAATCAAGGAAGAACTGGAAAATAAAGCCATCGATTCCTGATGGACTCTTCATTTGTATTTGGAATCACTACTCAGATCTCTGGAACACTGAGGTTGTTTTTTCAAATTCCTAGTGATTTCACGTAAACCATGAATCGTTGAGGAATCAGTGGGTTTGATTTTGAGGATTTAGATAACCATTAGACGTTTGAGTTAGTTTAGGATATGTACTAACTAGAATACTATATATACGACCCTAGGGCTACGTAATTAGTTGTCCTTGAGTATTTAGATCAATATTTCATTGCTCTATGAGCCATTGTTTATTGTTTTAGTTTATTGCTTTTAGAGAAGATTTGAAGATTTAAAGTATTTATTTCAGAGGTATTTATCTATCTTTTTTTTTACTTTATTGCGATGTTATTTATGAATATGAGTGAGTATTTTATTAATCTAAAAAAAGTTTGAACGTAAACTTAATCCATTTCGCAATGTAGTTATGATGAGATGATTATGTGCTTAATGCTTTCAACCAATCGTATTCTTTGATTTACTGAGTTAATATATTATTATTTGCAGAGCTTAATCATGAACTTTGTATTGCATGCATAGTCTAGAATGTGTATTGTGATATTTTGATTCATTATCTAGTTTAAAGTAGTAACTAGAATTGTTTGAAAGGTATATTATCGTTTAGATGTCCTAGGTGAATTTGAGATCTAAGTTTAATATTGAAGTGACTTTTCGAAGGTGTTAGATTTAGTAGTTCCAAGTTTTGACAAAGTGTAATGTGATTTTATTGCATGACGTTAATGTCTTTGTGTATTTAAAGGGGTTAGCTCAATAAAATTAGAACATGATATTTCCACCGGTATAAGGAGAGCCAATGGCTTGCTAAGGTTGTTTACTTACTTATGATTAGAGTTTAATGATCTATGGTACTTTATAAAGTATGCTCATAACTATATGATTAAAGTAAAATGTTGTTGGGTTTTGGGGTTCATACGCAGCGGAGATTACAAAATAGTTTTGACAAAAACCCCAACAGGATCCGAATCTAATTCCATTAAAAACGTTTAAACCATGAAAAACTTAATCATACCTCAATCGCAATATACCTTTATGAAGGTTAATCGATCTCTAAGGCGCCGCTAACGACGAACGCCTCTATCGCGAAATCACACACGAACGGCGGCCGAGATTTAAAGTGCTAGCTTCGAGAGAATACCAAACCTTTTTTTTTCTCTCCAAAACGATCCAGAGCATACCAAAAACCCTAAGTCGTTTCTAAAACGAAAATAGAGTTTCAGCCTTTTTTCTTTCGTATCTGTGTTCTAACTTAAAGCGTCTATATATACAACCTTGTATATAGACGGTTAAGTAAATTACACATATACCCTTACTTAAAGAAGTATAAGTGTAATACACCACAAGGACGTTTATGTCATGAATTTTATCACATAAAATTCATTTTTCTCAATCATCTTAAAATCTCGCAAAACCATTCTTAGTGTGCGACCAAATAGGCTCATACAATGTTGGCGATGTGTACCAAAACACATTTTGGTATACAAGTCATAAAGCGCCTCTAGCAAGACATTATGACTACCCAAGTTGTATGAATATCAAATCGATATAACCTAATCAATAGTGTATATAACATCCTTTTGTCACACGATATCCTTTTGATCAAACATAAGGCATGGAATTGTCATCCAACATGTTCAATCGTACTAGTCTCGATCTCTAGGTAGATCGAAAACATCCAAGTGACATTGATCAATATCAATTCACTTAGACTAGGCCTTTTAACAACGATCTAACACATCGAGGATCCACTAGATATCTCTCTTTATATGAGAGGGACAAATTCTATCTCGATTACACAACTTCATCACATTGCTCACACAAGAACCAATCACAACCTTTATAATCGTCCTAAGTTAAAGATAACGTTTGATTGTGTCAAATTACTTGTTTCCTAATGTTGAAGTCTCTCGCAATCTCAAGTCGAGGACTGAAAAATATACCTATCATGAGAAACAACTATGACTTAATCCATGTGATGTTCTCATAGCGGGTCGGTCCAAGATTTTTGTTCCCTAACAAGTACTCGTGATCTTGATTCGTATCCCTATACGTATAATCATCATATGATCATCAATCAAGACTCACACTAGTTTTAATTCATTATAGTTCCCAAGATAATGATCGACTAGGGACATTTAGGATATTTATGTAAATACCCATGGATCTTATTATAATGTAAACATGCAAATTCAATTATAATAAACAAAGAAAATGAAATCTTCTATTTTATTAACTAAAAGTATTCATAAAGACAGTTAATGGATTGACCTAGGGCACATGCCCCATCAAATGTTTGGACTCAAAATGAATTGATGTTTCATTATTTTGGATGTTTAATTTGTTTAGATATTTATGTAACGGCCCAAATTAATTAAACTAGGACGAGCGTTAATCTCGGGATGTAACGGTCAAAATTCGGGCGTTACGTGGATCACTCGGTTGACTCGGACACGAGAACCGAGAAATATGTTATTTGTGGAATGGTGGTTGTGTAAATGTGGTGTTTAAATTTATTATTATATTGCACTGCATGTGTGTATGTTGATATCGGGCGAGGTTGTGTGACGGGTGTTTGCATCGAAAGGCTTGTCGACACGGGTGTCGAGTAGGCGAACTACAGGTACACTAGGAAACTCCACTAATTCACATTAAGATGATTAGTTGATAAATTAAAATAGGTAATGTGACCATAGGCTAAGTTAATTCAATTAACATGATAGGCTATGGTGTACTTTGAATTTCGTGTCGAGATGCGGGGCACTGAGTGCCGGGTAGTCGAGGGTTAGTGGGACCACAAGTTGATAATTTTTGGCGAATAAAAACTATTAACCATATATATTATGTGGGCCTAAGTTAAGGTAAATAAATTCAATAAATCAAGGCCTATAGTTTGAGTAAATTAAATGGAAAGCATATGATTGGTCTAGAGATACACATGGAGACATCTAGGAGCTATGTGAGTAACAAATTGGTGTCACTTGAGTTTGGTTAGTGGGAGTTAGTGGGCTAAGTGGCAAGAGATAGATCACTAGATAAACCTTGGGATAAGTAAATACATGAGGATCAATGGTTAAAAATACATCTTATTTTGATATATAAAAGATGATTGATCAACAAATGCAAATTTAACCAACTACATTGCTGGGAAATCAAAGAGAAAAGAGAGATTTGGAGCTGGATTTCAAGAATTTGGAGGTCAAATTGGTGCATAAAACTTAGGTAATCTTCTTTTTCATCTCTTACACTTTCATTTAAACCCAATTTTGTGAAAATTTGATGAAATGCAAGTTAGAGGGTTAAATCCTTGGTTTGATGTTAGCTTGATAAATTACATATTTTATGAGCATATAAATGGAAGATTTACAACTGGTTTTGAAGAATTAAGCTTTTTGAACAATTTGAAAAAATTAGTGGATTTTATGAAATTAATTAATTTGATCTAATTGAGGTTCTGAGGTAGATGTAAATGATGTTTTGGGGTCAATTTGATATGGAGATGATGTTAAATGGAGTTTAGTTAGCTAATTAAGGACTTTGGATATAATTTTTGAGTTGAAAATTTTGTCACAGAGGGAAATTAGCACGCTAATGAGGAAAACTAGCGAGCTAATGATTCTTAGGCAGAAACTCGAATTTAATTTCGTGATTAACGCGCTAATAAGCCCTATTAGCGCGCTAACTCGACACAAAATTTTTTGATAAAAATGTGTTTTAATAACGTAGCTAGTTGAAACCCACTTTTTACACACCGATTCTTAGATTTACTATTTTTAACTTATTTTGAAGGAATTAACCTAATAAAATACTATTTAATAATTTTTAGGTTTTGAAATAAATATTGGTTTTAAGAGTTAATAGACACTAAATTAATCTTAAACCCATTATATTTGAACTGATAAGACACCGAACTCAGGGATATCGGATATCGAGAGCTAGTCAGGTCGGATTCAGGAGTCCGAGGAAGTCGGAGCGCGGATTGAGGTGCGTAAACCCAATGAGAATGCTTCACAGGATTCATGGTTTTGATTTTATCGATATCATATTTCATGTGTGACTGTTGGTGGGCACACATTGGTTTTCACTCTTATTCGGTTTTGCATATATATATTGGTTATGGCTAAATTGCTTGCACGAGTTACTTGTGTTTAGTGCTCGTGTCGATGGTAGTAGAATATATCTACAACTGTCGAGAGGGATTTAGGGTGTTTTCTTGACTTGAAATAGCGTTTGGAGTGGTTCATCCGGTAACTGAAGTTAGGGTTTAGTCATTATAAGTCTGTAAGTATATACGTGGTTCCTATTTAATTTATCGATTATTGGCTGGTGTAGGTCAGGGTGTTCTCGTGATTAGACAGATGTTTACTTATTATTGCTTCATTTCCAAGCTTATTTAGTTGGTACATGCTGCTTATTTACTTCACGCTATTGCTTTTGCTTGTCGTATGTTGTCTACATTCATGGGAATATAACGTATTGTTGTCAGGAGTTATATTCGCATGTCTCGTAGTTTATCAGTTTTGTTTCATGAATATTGTGTGGACTTCTCTTGGGATTTTACTCACTAGACCCGTCACTGTATTTGTTGGGTGACTGAGTGCAAATCCTTCTACGAGCAAGGGCAAGATCTCTCACCGTCGCCGCTCTCTGCTCTCTCTCTCTCTCGCAGCTCTCTGCTCTCACTCTCTCCGTCTCAAATTCCTCTCTTCGTCCAGGGATTCAGTTTCCGATTCGTCTCGAACCTTCGCGTTGATGAAATTTCTGGTAAGCATCTTCAATCGATGCTTCTATCGAGATTGCTGTCGATGCCCTAGCTAGTTGTTTGTGCCTTTTTTAGGGTTTCAATTTCTAGCGTTTCCGATCGTCTGTGTTGTTTGATTTTTCATGCGATTAGGTTGTTTGGATAGATGTTAGGTTGAATGTCGAACCTTGAAATTTGTTAGAGGTTTTGTTGATGCTGGGGTTTTGTTGATGCTGGGGTTTGTACAAACATTGGTCTTAGTTCGGATTCCACATCGATCCTTATTAGCGCTGTTACGACCTTGTTGATGCTTCCCTAGCTATTGCAATAAGACTCGCAATTTTGTCCAAAATCTTTCAACATGTTCATTCTATGCTATACCATATATTCAGGATGATCTTAATTTTGGCCTTATGCCTGAACTATTTTCTTTTATGATGCCAAGCTATCAGTTCTGGCTGGAGATTTTCTGCTCTCTAGAGCTTGTGTAGCACTTGCTTCATTGAGAAACACTGAGGTATATATTCATCTTATAGTTTTCCAGTTACTTCATTTACTTTTATAGTTATTCACTTGAACAAGATCCTTTTCTTTTTAAATGCCAGGGTGTATTGGCTAGGTACTTGTTTTATTGTAGTGATGAATTCTGTCATGTATATGGTATTACTGCTACAGTGCTGCTCGGCAGTGAACCTTCTTGAGTTATATAATCTGTCTGTAGGCTTTTTGTATTGCTTATGTTGTTTTTTCTTATTGTCTGTTGTTTTAGATTTACTAGGTGTATCAATGAACATTTGCATCTACAGGTCGTGAGCTTACTTGCAAAAGTTGTGGAGCATCTTGTAACAGGTGAAACCATGCAAATGACAAGCACTTCTGAGCAGCGGTGTAGGTAGGAACTTTTCTCTTTTGTTCCATGCTAGACCTGTTCTAGTGCAGTTTTTGCTAGGTCTCAACTCTCAAATGAGAAACTGTTCTGTTTCTAAAAGATTTATATTAACTGAGAAGTCTCAATGCTTGCTTATGATTATGGGAAGAATCTGGTTTGTAACTTCGTACCTTAGTTTCAAGTTTCATTTTATGTTGGTTACTTTGAGTCATGAAAATATAAGTTGCCTAGAATAAATAAATTCATGGACTCAAGCACATTATGAAGACCCATTAACATGGAGTTCTTTGCATAATTGGGTATTTTCATGCTTTCAGTGGATTGGCATATCACTCATTGACGACGTTGGATTTCACAGGGGACAACTTCCCTCGAAAAGCCTTCCTTGTTGGATATACGCCATGTAATGTTGCCTTACTTTATTAATCATATTTTAAAAAGAGAGCTAGTTGTGGAGTCACGGGTTCAAAAAAGGTTAAAATTGGAGTACAAGTAAATGGTTCTACTGAGTGTCTTTTGAGGCGTAAACTTGAAACAAATTGTTGTGCTTAGTTCCTTTGATTGCATAGAATTTGAGACCTTAACTTATTTATTTATGTACTTTTACCTGATAACTTTAACAATAATCTCAAAGATAGCGAGTTGACCAACACTTCCTCGTTTTGTTTTACACCAATTCTTTTCTAATCATACTCCCTTCTTACAAGCTTCTTCTTTTCGAGTTGCTTGTTCAAAACAAATTCCCGCCGCGAAATCTCGAATCAAAACTCGAGAGTTTTTATTTTGTGTAGCTTCTTCTTTTTGCATATTAAGTTGGTAGAGGTTGCTCGAGAGTTAGCCGCAAGTCATGGAATATATGGGGAGAAGCACGAACAAAGTATTATATTTATATGATTTCCATCATTTCCTTAAGCTTCCTCTTCTTCTTGTTTATGTAATTGTTTGGTAGTTGGGTTTAGACTTTGGTAACCACTTTGCTTCAACAATTATTCTCTTCAAGATATTATTTTAACGTGCTATGTCTCATGCTAATAGCGCAGTAAACATTTGCAGCTCTCCTTGATTGTTGGTAGCCAGGCTATTTGGAAATTGAAGAATTCATGTATGAGTTAAATTGTGCTATATTTTATTAATGTCTTTTTACTCTTTCATTGGTATTTTTTTTATCACACTATCATAGTTGTTTTGGGTTGTGTCTGCAATGCTACAACAACATAATATTTGAGATGGTTCTCGTATTTCACTTCGTAATTAATAAGGGTGCGTGTGAGAAGAATCAAAGTTAGACAGCCTTTTATCTTGACCGTCAATAGACTTTAGGGAACAACCACATTTCTACTTCGCTTGCTTTCCAAGGTTTAATTTTGATTTTATTTGTATTTCTTTTTCATTTGAAGGTAAATAAATTCTCATTTATTCCAATTTCAAGCTTCAATGTTGAATTTTATTTTATTTTTATAAGAATAAACTAGTCGACTCATAATTAATTAATTTGCAATTTAGGTTTTATTTTCTTTGGGAATGATAACGTATTGTTGTCAAGATTATATATATAAGCATCACAGTTATATTCGCATGTCTCGTAATGATGTTTATCGCTTTGTTTCATGAATATTGTTTGTATAATTTAGGACTTTTTGATCTTTTTTCGGGATTTTACTCACTCAACTTTAGACCCATCATTTTTTTATTTTTTTTTCATTTAGAACAATATTTGTACGATATAGAAACTTTTTAGATTGTTTTTGTTGTTTCGTACCGTTAAGTTTATATAAATTGCAAATCCTTCTACGAGCAAAATTAGAGACGGAAATAGCAACTAATCTTTGGATTCCGCTGCTATTTCCGCAATTTTCGCTTTATGTTAGATACATAAATCGAAACGGAAAATTCGGTCTCGATTAGCAACTGGCGACTACTTTTAATAATAGTGGAGCCTCTAAATCGTTTTAGAGATTTTATTGATTCCGTGTTCGCTTCACAATTAGAGACGGATTTTTAACAAATCGAGACTAAATTTAGTGAGAGGAAGAAGGCACCGGGCGACTACCTTTAATAAGGAGCCTGCTTCGCGTGATGTATATATTTATTTATTTTTGTTTGGTTTTGGGGACTGTAGAACACTGATTACATGTATATGGAACTTTTGTTATACCTATCTCACCTCAATATATATATGGTATTTTTCGCTGGGTTTTCCACTACTTAGGATTTTTAAATATTGCATAAGTTACTCATTTAAAGACTTCCGCTGTAAAATTATAATATAACTTGATAAATCGTAACTAGGGTTAGCCGGAAAAAAGGTAAGCAACTCGTTGGGTTGCGAGGCGTCAAGGATAAGTGGGCCATGACGTGGCAAGGCTAGGTGACGTGGGATGCGACGTGACAGTAGAAAGGGGACTTGGAATTTGGGGTCGCTACAATTTATTTATTATTGAAGTGAATTAACTTGAATATTAGTGAATTTGAATTGTGTTATTTAAGTCAGTTTAATTAGTTTAGTTAATTATTATAATATTATAGATTGAAATAATGATTTTTAATTTTCGTTTAAATTAAATAATTAAATTAAAGAAAAAAATAACCATTGAAAGACTTTTTCTTAAAAAACTTTGATAAATCTCTGTGGAGTCGATCTCACTTATCACTGCTACAAATAATAAGGATAAACGGGAAACTTATTATACACGCTCGACACATGTCAATAGTCTATGTGACACACATTATTCACACCATTACACGCATATCATGCATATCTACCAAATTGACCTTGATAAAGAGGCAACTTATCCAAATAAAGATTTGGGCCGATACAAAATAAGTCTTGTTAACTTAGCTTATAATTTGTTTAACTTAGGTATTTTTATTTATATCACCTTAAAACCAAAGTTATTGTCTAATCTACAATTATACCACTAATCCCTTACCCATCGCTCGTAGCGTGTACGCACATTGAGACGAGTCTTTCACTTGTAACTTCATTGGTATTAATCACATTAAATTAGATAATATCAGGTATAGCTATGTAATAAAAACATCAAACATAAATAATATACCTCGCTGTCGACTCCCGAGGGTTGACCGAGTATGCCGCGTCACGTCAGGTCCACGAAAAGGTCCTGAAAATGACACGTGGTATGAGTTAGAGTTTTAGGGTTGATACATCCGCAGTTTAAACATTTATCCTATAATGAGGGGTTCCCGATATCGTCAAAGCAGATAAGATCAGGGAGTTCCTTACCTTTGTACAAAGGAAAATGACCATAGCCGAATATGAGTTAAGACTCAATGAGATGGCCGAGTTCACATATGAGAATGTTCTATTCTAGGTGACTCGTAGGAGACGATTCATCGATGAGTTGTGGAAAGACATACGCGCTATGGTGGCAGCATCAGGATCGGAGACATACCAGCTGGCCTACCGATCGTGACCTAAAGTATAACAGTTCAATTATAGTAATAATGTGATCAACAAAGGTTGATTACAAATATCATTCCTCTGGGAGAGGTGTATACAGACACAATTACTTAGTCAAGTTTACTATATTGTTAAGAATGTCTCTTTTTGTTTGGTTTTAACTAGAACTAATATACTATAAAAATAATGTAAATCAAGTTGTATTCTTATATTGAGAAAACTCTTAGTTCACAACTTCACTTAGGTAATGAATATTATACTTCTCATATCTAACTTCTTTCATTTTTCTTATGTGTGCGCAATGCATAATTAGAATATACAATTTTTTTTAATATTCACTTCAACCCATTATTGTGGTGAAAAAGATCTTAATATACAAACTAGAACTCCACCTATTGGTGTGAATAACATAAGTTTCATAAAGCATTAAGTCCCAAATCTTTAGACTCATAAATAATTAAGTTTACTATCCATGTCTCCCTAATCAACAACTATTTATCGATATTATATATTTTATGGCTGCGTTGTTCATATTCAGCTTAAAAGCTCCAATGTCAAATCCCAAAATTTTTAATTCAATAATTATGGTTAATCCTGGATTAACGAATCTTAATTATGATTTAGGTCATGAGTCAGGAGCTAAAGACCGGTGAAATGAGATTTACAGGTAATTAAAAATTATTGTGTGATGTGTGCTTAATGTTGTGTACTATTTTATATTATGTTATTTTGCAAAATTCAAGTTAATCGAGTAATTCGATATTTCGTGAGGTTTTGTCTTGAGATACGTGTCAAAATGAGTCCCGATAAAGTTAAAATGTTGACTCAAACTATCATTTCGAATTTCGTAAAAAATAATTGTATTTAAGTATGAAAATCCAAAATTTGAAGTTTAATTAGATTTAACGAGCCGACGTGGGTTCCATACCTCGATTTGCATGCGAGATGAGTTGTCCAGAGTTTTGAAGCGTATTAGTAAATTCTCCAATTTTTTTTTTTGAATTGGGATATTTTTCGGGGTTTATTTTGGACAAGAATTGAAGAGATAATTACGAAATAAATAAAAAAATGGCCTAACTACCCCAAAAGGTATTGTTGTTATATAGTGGGAGATAATATTCAAATGGCATATTGGTCATTTTCTATTCCCCTTTTAATCCAAGAGGGGCGTATTCAATTGAGATTTTAATAAACTTTTGGCTACTTTTAATGACTAAAAAAGTTTAGGTGAAAACTTTTAGAGAGTTTATAAAAGTAAGGTGTATTCAATGTGGACTTTTATAGACTTTTAAAAAGTCTACAAAAGTTTTGAGGTATTCAATTTAAACTTTTAGAGAGTTCATAAAAGTAAGGTGTATTTAATTTTTTGGTGACTTTTGTAGATTGGTTACAAATCTTGACTTTTGTAGACTTTTTGTATAAAAATACACATAAAGAAGTCTTCAATTTCTCATCACCTCAACCCTGAAACTTTTAGAGACTTCTAATTTTTGTTGGTTACATTTTTCAATAAGGACTTCATTGTTCACAAGAGGTTTTTTTCTTATCAATTGTTTTTATCAACTTTTTCCAATCACTCCACAACTCTTGGATTTCATTGCTCACTCATTATACTCTAATATCTATGTTGATGAAAATGGATTGATGTCATTATTAACAAAATCTCATTCTTGCATCACTATACATTTTTGATAGTTTTTTTTTTTGACAAAGAAGTTTTATTTATTTAGTGTATTATTATAATCTCAAAAAGTGTAGTATTATTATTTTTGAAGAAAATAATTGTATAATTTTTTTAAAATGCAAGAAGTGCATTTTTTAGAATTTAAATTATCATTATTAAGAAAAAAATATACTTTTTTTGCTTAAGTCAAACAAAAAAATAAATTACAAAATTTTTACACTAATATTTCCAATGATCTTTTCTCAAAAAAAAAAAATTTCCAATGATCTTACCTGATTCTTTTCTACCACTAAAGGATGATTAATTTACCTATTTATTATGTCGATATTTATTTACTTATTTGTTATGCTACTACCTTGAGAGTAATTCATTAATATGTCTATATGTTTTTTTTTATTAAAATACAAAAATACTTTTTAAAAAATTAGTAATAGTTCTTAAGAAAAAAATATAATTATTTTTTTTATAATAAAGTGTAAAATATTTGTTTCATTTTAAAAATCACAATAATTTAGTATCATCAAAATCATGTTTAGAAGTTCACAAAAGTCACTAAAAATCTTAAATGTTGATAAAAGTCATCATAATGAAATCTACGTAAAAGTCTATCAAAGTCTTTAAAAATCTACAAAAATTTAAAACTTCATAAAAGTCATTTACTTATAAAAGTAACCAAAAGTCTATTAAAATCTCAATTGAATACACCCCTGCAAATCGAAGTCTAAGAGAAAGGGGGGTGTGCTACTATTCATCATCTTCCTCGTTCAATCTTCTCACTGTTTTCCATTTTCCTTCAAGTTATTTCAGTATCTCTTTCTCTCTCGTTTCTCTCTGGTGTGAAATCTCTCCCTCTCTTCCATCACTGTCCTTGAGATTGAATTGAGAAAGAAGTGGGCGTGACTGTTGAGTGTGATGGCGTTGAGGTAAGGTTTATTGGAAATCAAATTTTTATTTAAGGATTGTTTATTAAGGTAAGGATTGGTTTGTAGGTTCAATTGAGATAGATAGTTGGTTTGTTGATTGTGTGATGAAGAGGTGATGAGGGATTTGTTTAATTCGAAAAAAAAAAAAAAACAGTCAAAACAAAAAACAAAAAAGAGGCATTAATTGAATCGTTGATGGAGGGGGTAACCAAAGGAGGGAGATGACCAAGAGGGAGGGAAGACGATGGTGGAGAGGGGGAAGCTTCGGCTCAACCCTAAGTAATCGAGTGAGTCGGGAAAAAAAATTGACTAAAGAACGAAATAGAGAAGATGATCTTCTCTGTTTTGTTCCAAGGGCTGGGGATGAACCCACAAACCGGACTGAACTGGTTCTTGGCTCGGTTTAGGGGTCAAACTCCTTTCCCCTAATTAAATAAAAAAGTGTTTTTTATTCAAAAAAATTAAATAAAATTCCTGAAAATTAGGAAACTTATGAAAATTGAGATTTTTAGACAAATTATTAAAAAAATTAGAGATTAGAGATTTTTAAGAAAAACGTGGATTTTGGAATTTTCTTGAAGATTTATATTGGGGATTTTGGCTCGTAATCCGTGTTACGACATTGGAAATGCCCTAAATTGCGAAAATTATTTTAAAGCCTAATCTAGGTTAATTTTAGATTATGAACCACAATTTGGAGTCGAAATTAGGATCTGGACATCCGAGAAGTTGATTTGGAGAGATTGTGGGGTTTTCGAGTCCAGGCGGGCCTAAATAAAATATAATAAATTGAAAAAATTATGAAATTATTGTGGAATCTTACCAAACTCATAAATGAATTGTCGGACTGCAATTAGAACTCCATGTGGACAATTTTACTGATACAGAGCGCAAGGAGTTACGGTATCGCGTTTATAAGGTTAAGTAAATCCCATAGTAACCTTTACATTGTATGATTATAATTTCGTATAAATTGCATTGATCCTTGATATTACATTATTTCTTGTACATGCATACATGGATGGGGAGGATAAGTTCGATTCGAGTCTTCTTATAGTGTTTACTATACTGTGGGTATAGGGTAGACACTATATTATGCTTGAGGGGCTACAGTCACTGATACTTTGCATCGCATGGTTATCATGGGATCATGTTGAACCAGATTATACTCTGATAGACTTGAGGAACGAGACTCGTTTGGTTATCTTCTTTGCGCATGAGTCCTTATTACTATTTACTTACCACTTTCGGAGGATATCAACTGGTTGTGGTCGGATAACATAAACGGTATGGATTCACAGTTGTATTTAAATTCCTTGGATTATATTGTTTGTTTAATCTCTTGGATTATTATGCATTTGATTATTATAGGTGTATTGGATAATACAAGATTTACTTATCTGACATTATCAAATTTTTATAAATGGATAATGACAGGTTCAAGCGGCGACAAAGGAAATGAGAAGCTATCAGATTTTCTATGACTCCATTAGTTCTTTTCTCTCTATCCGTATATTGTTTTTGATATACTATATTGTATTAATGGGTTTTTGGGTTCATGTATGGTTAGGATCTCCATGGGATTGCTTGAAACAGTTTTGGGACAAATTGAAATAATTTTGAAGTTAAGGTAATGTTAGTTTAAGGTTTTTGATCTTTTAAATTAGATTAAAATGAATATACATTTCGTTGATGCAAATATATTGTTATGTGGTGGATTGTGTGTCCTTCGACATTTCCACCAAGCTGAGTAGGTTTTGTTGAAGATTTTTGAAGGCTGCATTTTTCGGTGTAGGCTTAGAAATAGAGGAGGTGCTGTCAAAAAAAATTTACATAAATTTTGAGATTGTTTAATGAATTTTAAAGAACTTTGAGGTTTGAGATTTACTTTAAGATCTTTTATGGTTAATAAATTATTATAATTGATGATTACTTTGAATTAATTTTAATTATTTGTTGATGGTAAGACTAAGGCTGTTATATTATCAAGTTATTAAGATAATCTAGGCCGGTCAGATGCCCTAATTAGATGGGGTGTGACATTCAAGGCCATGGTAACTTCTAAAACCCTTAATCAATAAACATGTGATCAAGATGTTCATAGCATTAAGCATAGAATCAAACACAAATTCTAATCATTGCACATCTAAAACATTATAATCAATTCAAAACTTTGCATAGTATTCATACCATATGATCTATTGATCCCTAAGATAAATAGACTACTCACATAATTGAAGTCAACATCATACAATTCATAAACATCATTTAAATCAGAGATTAAACTAAATAATACCTTTAATTAAATCAATGAAACAAAGATTAAATTGCAAATAGGAGTATATAATGTCTTCTCCTTCAAAATCTCTTCTCAATACTCAAATAAAACTCTTCGAAACTCAAAACTAATGTAAACTATGGTGGTCTCTTGTAAAAGTATGATAATGTATGGTGGTGGGTTATGGTGTGTTATTTGTGTACCACATCCTATTACCTATTTATACTCAGACTACTAAAATTACAATTAGAAGCCCTAAATAACAATTTTTCAAATGAAATAGAAGTCTAAAATTTTCTATTTTTCATAGTTGATGATGTATGTAAGTGATCAACGCCATCTGTGTTATGTGATTGCTAGGGGTGGGCAAACCCCGATTTGGTGGTGAAAACCATCAAACCGTGACCAAATCGGGGGTTCACGGCTTGTTCGTTTTGTAAACCACCACCAAACCACGAACCCTCAAAACCGCAATCAAACCGACTGCGGTTTACGCGGTTTGGTCAGTTTAATTTTACGATTTTCCTACGACACATTTTAAAAACAATAAAAAAATAAAAAATGCCACACATTCCATACATGTCCATTAACAAAACATGCAACAAAACATATAAATATCCATACATGACCATCAAACACACAATGAAACACATTAACTCAATCAAAATTATGAGTATTACTTCATTTACAAATTTAAAACAATATTAAAAAACTTCAACTCAATTCCAAGTTTGGGGGTTGTTTTGCGGTTTGGTGAACCATAGTTCTTCATAGATGAAAACCACCACCAAATCGCGGAATCGCGGTTTTCAAGTTTTCTAAACCACCCCAAATTGCGATTATAAAAAACCACACCAGACCACGCGGTTTGGACAGTTTGGGCAGTTTGGGTGATTTTATAGAAACCACTGACCACCTCTAGTGACTGCGCCACCACAGCTCTGTGTCTTCTCTGCATTTTTCCTTCTCGGGATTGTTGACCCTGCCTGTATATTGATTTGACGCCGCCTATGTTGAGCCATAGCGCAGTCAATGCGCCAACTTCATTGCACTATTCCACGTTGTCTATTCATTCCCCACGATGTCGTCCATGTATACCACGATATCAACTTATATTTTGTGCTTTTTCTTCTATTTTCTTCATGAATTCATTCCTTTGTTTCTTTTATACCTCGTAGACCTGAAAATACAAAAATACCATCAATTAGAGATCGTTCCCGGATATTTACACATATTATGCAACTAAACTAACCATATATATAAATCTAATTAACTACTTCTCACCTACCATTAGGAACTCAAGTGTGAGTCAGAACTTTCGTGAGGATGATACTGATGCGTACTGCAAGTATAACAGCTAGCTTGTAGTAATAGTGCAATCAACTTACGTTGATCACGGATATCGTCCTTAAGGAAAGGTTTTTGCGCTAGTTAATTACTTGTTTAACTTTTAACTATTGCTAAGGAAATCACTTTTTAATTTGTTTTTTACTAACTAAACTAATCTAACAAATCAATTTAAACTTACTTTAACTCTTATATTAAGGATATCTTAGTTTACAACTTCACCTAGGTAATTTAATACTATGCTTTTCAACCACTTTTACATCTCAATATGTTGTGTGCAATGTCTAATTAGAATAGACAGATTTCTTTCAAATCCACTTCAACCCATTATCGAGACGAAAAAGATTCTAATGTGCAAACTAGAACTCCACCTATCGGTGTGAATAACGTAAGCTCCACATTGCTTTAAGTTCCAAATTGTTTGATTCATAACCAACTAAGTTTACTTTTCGTGTCTCCCTAATTAACAACTATCGCTCGATGTTGTGTATTTTACAATTTTACCGTTCATATTCAGATTAAAAGCTTTAATGACCATGATAACTCCTAAAACTTGTTGGGTTTTAGGGCTCATACCCAGTGGAAAATTCAAAACAATTTTGAAAAACCCCTAACGTGATCGAAAATAGGTTCCATTAAACTAGATCTACAAAAGTAAATCATACCTTAATCCGTGATTTACTTCTCTGATTGTTCAATCTCTAAGACGTTCAAACGCCCGTCCTCTATCAGAAATCCACATAAGAATGGTGACCACGATTTGGAGTGCTAGCCTCAAGAGAGATAGAAAAAAAATTTTCCTCCCAAAATTCGAGAACTCGAAAATAGCAAAAAAAAACTAAAATCTTCTTTCATTTTAGGGTTTTATCCTCTATTTATATGTGTAGATAAGCTCTCACTTAAAATCATATTCGTAATACAACTATTGTATTTAGGCAGTTTAAACAAATTACACATACACCCCTATTAATAAGTTATCATATAACAAATCATAAAAGGCTTTTACGTCATGAATTTTATCATATAAAATTCATTACTTTGGACCAATTAAAATTGCAAAAGCCATTTTTTATGTGCGACCCAATAAGTTCATGCAACGTTAGCAGTGAACCAAAACCATTTTAGTATACAAGTCATAAGCGGTATCTAGCAAGACATTATGACTACCCAAGTAGCATGAATATCAAAATCGATACAACCTAATAAATAACATATATCATATCTTTTTGTCATATAATATCCTTTGATTAAACATAAGGCATGAAAAATCACCCATAATGTTCAATCGTACTAGTCTCAATCTTTAGGTAAACTAAAAACATCAAAGTGACATTGATCATATTAATTCTCATGGCTTTGGCCATTATCAGTCTATCATATCGAGGGATCCACTGATATCTCTCTATATGAGAGTGAAAAATTATATCTTAATTACGCACCTTCACATATTATTCACATGGTAACCAATCACAATCTTTATAATTGTTCGGTTAAAGACAACATTTGATTGTGTCAAATTACCATGCTCCTAATATTGAAGTCTATGATAATCTCAAGTCGAATGACTAAATGATATACCTATCATGAGTAACACCTATGACTTAATCCATGTGGTGTTCTTATGGTCCAGTACCTTACTCCTCAACAAGTACTCATGATCTCGATTCATATCCCTATATGTATGATCATCACATGACCATCAATTAAGATTCACACTAGTCTTAATTCATTATAGTTTCCAGTATAATGATCGACTAATGACATTTAGGGTATTTTATCAAATACCCATGGATCTTAATATAAGGTAAACGTGCAATCACTTATAATAAAACAACAAATGAAAACCTCCATTTTATTACCTAAAATCATAAGATAAACAATGTTTGTAGATTGACCTAGGGCACATGCCTCAACAAAACTTAATATCATTAAACATGTGGCTAGTATGTCTAAAGCATTACACTCATAATCAATATAAATTCTAAAAATTGCACTTTTATAATCACTTTTTATTCATGTTCAAAGCATAGCATTCATACTATAGGATACATTGATCCATAAGATAAATAGACTACTTGCACTTCATTGAAACACACGTATCACAATTCATAATGGAAATCATTACAAATCAGAGATGAATATAAATATTACCTTCCATTAATCCAACGAAACCAAACTTGAATTGCAAACGTGAAGTCTTCAATGTTTTCTTTACATAATACTTCTTAATACTCAAACTCAAAGTAAACCTATGCTAAATTACTCAAATTGTGGCTAATAGTTGGTATGTGTTGTGTTTACTACATCCTAATACCTATTTATACTCCCTAATAACAATTAGAAACCCTATTTTACAATTTAACTCGAAATAAAACTCCAACTTTCTATTTTTTTCTTGTTTGGTGTTGTCACTAATGCCCAGTACCGCGTGTGTTAAGCCACGGCACCGTCACCGTGCCATCACTGGATGCACTTATTTTGACTCCCTGGTGCCTCTCGCGCTATCATCGCCACCCCGATGTCTTTATCGCTTTTATATTGGTGTCGTCCCTTGTGTGCGACAGCGCCGCCACAACGCCGGACCTCCAGAGTTGATTTCTTCACTTTCCCATCTCTCCCACGTCGTGTCTTTCCTTCCCACAACGTCACCATGTGTACCCACGACGTCAGCCATGTTTTTATGGGTTTTTAATATGTTTATTCTCGTTTTTTCTTATTTCATTCATTTACACCTTAATTCCCTAAAAATGGAATAATACCATGAATTAGAGCTCGTTTATGAATATTTATACTAAATATATGACTAAATTAACCCTATATATAAGTATAAATAATCACTCATCAGATATGCAGTTTCAGGCATAGTTCGATTGGTATAGTCAAGGCAAGCACAATTTCAACAGTTATCAGAAAAGTCAGGGATGAAATGTCAAATCCCAAAATTTTTAAATCAATAATTACGGCTAGTCGGGGATTAACGAATCTTAATTATGGTTTAGGCCGCGAGTAGGGAGCTAAGGACAGGTGAAAAGAGATTTACAGGTAATTTTATTTTTTTTGTGATGTTTGCCTAGTATTGTGTACTATATATTATATTATTTTGCGAAATTCAAATTTACCTGTAAATATCTTTTCACGAGATTTTATCTCGAGATACGTGTCGAAATGAGTCTCGAGAGAGTTAAAATATTGACTTAAACTATCGTTTCAAATTTTGGAAAAAATAATTGTATTTAAGTTTTAAAATCCAAATTTTGAACGTTAATTGGATTTAACGAGCTGACGTAGGTCTTACACATCGAATTGCGTGCGAGATAAATTCCAAGAGTTTCGGAGTACATTGGTGAATTCTCCAATTTTTGGTCGAATTGGGGTATTTTTCAGGATTTAATTTGGAAAAAAATTAAAGAGATAATTACAAAATAAATAAAAACTCAAAATGACCAAAAAGGGCATTACTATTGTGAATGAGAGGATAAAAATTTGAGGTCATTTTGGTCATTTGCACACCCTTTTGATTTACAAATCAAAATCGAACAGAGGGAGGGATCAATTTGGGGTTTCTTCTTCGTTTCGTCCTCCCCCTGTGCACCCTTTCACTATTTCATTTTCATATTCCTTTATTGCTCTCCCTCTTTCACCTCATCGTTGGTATAACCCTCTTTCCAGTCATTGTTGTTGGTTCGATCAAAAAGAAAAGAAATCGTGGACTATGGTGACAGTTTGAAAATGAGTATGGGTTTAAATCAAATTTTTGATTTTGAAAGCACTGTATTAGGATTGAATTTGAATTGGGATTCGTTGTTGTTTGTAGATTGATGGAGAAGATAGAGATGATGAAAGTTTGGTTTGAGTAATTAAAAAAAGAACACAGACGTTGGGGAGGGAGATGACCGTGGGGGTGGTTTGAGGAAGATGATGGAGGAGGGAAAGATCCCGAAACCCAAAAAGAAATATATAATACAATTTGGAATAAAACAGAGGCTATTACCCTAATAAAAAGACCTTAAACGGTTGCATTCAATGATCAATGATCAAACCCCTTTCCCCATATCTATTACCCTAATAAAAAGACCTTAAACGGTTGCATTCAACGCTCATCACACACGTGTTAATGTTTCGCTTTTTCTCTGCCCTCCTCTCCTCTTTCTTTTCGTTTTCTCTCAACTCTCCTTTTTGTTTCGGTCTCTTCATCATCTCGGCCCTACTTTCCCTAACAACTTCCCTCGCTTGTGACCTAATTCTCTCGCTTTATGGACTTGCCATCTTGTTTGCCCATCGCTCAAAGAACAATTATACTTGTACTTTTGCAAATCTTTACTTGTTTTCCAATTTCTCTTGTTAAGTTCTTCCTCAGTTTCTCTGTCAATATTCTCTCGCACACAAAATCACAAGAACCACAACCTCCATTAATGGTCACCATGTCCTCCACTTCTACTCCCACCATTCCGAAGGCACCTCCTCTACGCGCCTAATCATCTCCACCACTACTTGGTTCTGGTATGATTCATAACTCAATTTTGAATTGATGTTTGTTAAGTGTGGAAACAAAGAATGCAAACAAAAATCTACAATCTTTCATTCTAAGACTTCTATGCAACGGTTCAACAAAGAATTTAAATGAAAATGTTTAACATGACAACAAAGAAACCGCAGGAACTCACCGCTTAAACTGAGAATGCAAGAACATAACATTGTATATAAGATTTGATAGTGTATTTCCATATCATAGCCCTTAAACAACTTGTACTTGAATGTGCTTGTGAAGCCATCAAAACTGTTTAATACGTGTAGAACAAAAGTAAACCACTTGTTTCTTATCATAATCAATACCTAAAGAATCAATTGTATAATTTGTATAATAAAGTGCTCTGAAGTTGTTTGATGAAATGCCCATGAGACGTTGTATATATTTCAAGGTCAAAATTTACAAAAGTTGGGACGACAACTTTATGTCCTCTTCCCTCAAAGCACTTATATATATATATCTACAAAAACCAAGAAAAAAATAATTGTCCATAATCTCTACCTTTTCTCTTAAAAACACTCCCAGTCCATATCAATCTTCAGGTTTACAATATCTACATTAATAGCCAATTAACCTCACCTTGGTTTTATGTCAGTTATGTTTTTTGGTTTACCTTATTTTCTAGGGGGTAATTGTTTGAGTTATATTTTATTTATGTGGAGGATCACTTCAGTGCTTATGGCTTATGAGGGTATTGGTTAAATGTGTTGAGGTCGCATGAAATGCATTTAAAAATCATATAAAGGAGCCCATCATCCTTCGAAGCTACTTTGAAGTAGATGTATTTGTTACTTGAAAAGTAAGTTATGCCTTCATAGTGTGCTCAAACCATACTACTTATCAAAGTCTTTATTTGATTATCGTTGTCATTTGACATTAATCTCAAACAACGATTTCTTTAGTTTCACCAGCTGTTATTTTTCATGAGTTAATGCAAAGTGGAATCCAGTTGTTATGCACTCTTTTGAACGCCCAATGTGCCTATTTCATGGCATAGGAAATTTGGAATTCTTGTTGATTAATTATATATATTACGCTTATAAAAAGGCCTTAAATTTGGGTTTCAACGTCAACGTCGGTAGTCTCTCACGTGAGTTGCTCGTACCTTGAAATTTTGCCCTTTCAACTGTGAAGTGACTCTCGGTCTCCAATAGCAACTGTTCTCTTAGCATCTTTTGCCGCTTCATATAATCTTCTCTGTTGCTCTCGATTGCTTTGCATTGATGGTTCTCTCTTTTCTCTCATACTCATTCATAAGAGATTGGTTAGGATCTTTGACAAGGTATTAGATATCATTCATGTTATTATGCTCTTCTTCTTTCTCAACCGATTATTGTTTTCCTCATATTCTGAGTTTTTCGTCTTCGTTCTCTCTCTCGACAATGAAAGTTTGTTCGAGAAATTAGGGCTCGAGGTCTTCGTCAAGCTCTCCACTGATTTCTACACCAGGTTAGTAATGGTTTGTTGTTTTGTGATTTTTTACGATTGTCTTATTATCACTTGATAGTCCTATTCATCACAATCAGGATTATTCAAATCCTTTTTGAAATTGGCAAAATTATGAACCTAATCCATGTTAAGTCATGGTATTAGTTGTATTTCGCTTAGTGGAAGATCATGGTTATGCTTAATTATTTGGGCAGTATGCCTTATGGAAGACTCATGCATTTTATTTGAATGTATAGTCCTTGGATATCAACTGATGAAGTTGTGTTTCCTATTTATTTGATTAATGGCTTGCAAAGAAGAAACATAATTTTAAGAATCAATGAATAGAATTAGATCATATCAAATTTTCTTTGGCTTTTCTATCAATCTATCTTAATAAGGAATACAAGGATTTACATGAGGCACGAAGAGTGACGTGTCAATGAATAAAACATTTCTTTGTTTGGATGGTAGTATAGAAAGTTGTAGTTTGAATTTTAAAGTACTACTAAATGACAATCATGTAATTGAATTACCTTTTCTAACTCATTTGATTCATCAAAGTTAAAAAAAGAACTCATTTGATTGATCATGAACACTGAACTAGCATTGTGCGTTTACTTGAGTTAGAGAGTCAAAATTGTCAAGTTCTCTAGTTCATGACTGAAATTTTTTACATGATGCAGCTGTAATTGTTGAATTGACTTTTACTTTATCCATGCAATTGTTGCTTTAAGTTTATTTTACTCCATAGTCAGATGGATTGATTCTTGGTTATACAGGTCTTAGGGTCTAGTAGCATCCCCTATCCAGATTAGGGCGATACTCGACCTGAAACCCTAATTAAGCCCCGGTAACCTAGCCATACTTAACTAGAGCCAGCAGTCCTCTCCATCAGTACCTGATAAACTCAACATGTATATTTATATCGAATAAACAATTCAAAGTATACGGAGCAGAAAATTTATAACTTTTTTGACATATATAACAATATACGGTAATACAGAGTTTACCAAAACTCAAAATCTTTATTATAAACCTCCCAACCCTGTTTATATACAACAAAATATATCAAATAGTGATTATATACATGAATGTTCATTATAATGAAGAGAAGATACAAGACTCCTAAATCTTCTCCTTTCCCTTAGTTGAAACGCCAGGTTGCAAACCTGAAATATTAAATTTAGGTGAGCGCTCCAACTTGCTCAATAAGTAAGGACTCACATAGCCATTAACATTCCATATAATAATCAAGAAAATTTTGCAATAACAATATGCACCAATGTTAACTAACAAGAATATGGAAAACATATAATTTAATACATAATTGATGCATAGCAAACTATCATGGACTATTATACTGTAATCCCTATTTTATTTATAATACAATGGTCGATTACCCACCGACGCCATTAATGCGAATGCTAGACCAACATATTGGCCGATATGATGTTTAGCCAATCCATTAATGTTCAATTGTTCTATCTGAAACCCTCAAGTGAGTATGTAATCCACGTAACCTATCAAATTGAGCAAGAGTTATATATAGGCCGGGAAGGGAACCTATCTCCTTTAAACCTTTCCTCAAAACCATGAGTTACAGTCGTGGTCACATTACACTCCGTTTTTCATTTATTGAAATTCATCACAGTATACATAGTTCCCCATTTTCGTCTATAAACTATATGAACTACATATACTAAGATAACCAGGCAACAATGATAAATAAGCGAATCTGTACTTACCTCGATCTAGGTTTCCGTTCCAAAATCCTAACTTTTCTGGGCACTCAAGTTTTCGCGGGGATTCAACACATATCATAGACCATTAATGATCAATATAGGTCCAATATACTCTAATTAGAACCCATAGTTCACTCCTTAAGTCCTTTAGAAACCTCATCAAATCACAACATTATTGTTGTTCTGGGGTAGGAGCACGTTCCATCCGTGAACGGGGCGCACTCCAACAGCTGTGTTAATCACAGTTGTTGAAGGGAGCGCGCTCCTCTGATAGGTAGAGCGCGCTCCACCTTATGCTGTCTCGACAGAACACAGGCCAGCAGCCACTGTTTCACTCATAAATCAGTCCAACAACAATTTAAACTCCCAAAATTCATCAGGGAGGACCTCTAGTGTGGTAACAAACCATATTCAGTCATCAAAAATCATAATTTACAGAGAATTTATCATCACTATCGAATTGAACTTCAACTAACATAAGAATAAATCATACCAAAGTGATGATCTCTAGTTGTTGATTCGATTAAGCTCCTCAATCTTTGTCAAAATCACTCCCTGAATGATTTCTAACGATCAAAACTAAACCCTTAAACCCTCCTGTCGCTATTGATTGATCAAATGAATGGGATAAGTATGCGTTTTAAGTTTAAATATATGGATTTTCCTTGAGATACGCATCGCGCTATCTCGAGACTAATCAAGTGGTTGATGTGATAAAATGACACTAATCTCGACACCATCAAGCATTTACGCTCCATTTGAGACGATCAAATGATCCATATAATTCAACTATTCTTTTATTTTCCAATTTATATATTTATATATCTAAAACATATATATATATATATGTTTCTCTTGTATTTTCTTGTCAATAAATTCACCGGACATGCTTACGAGTGTACTCGGGCGTGTGCATTCATTCGATGACCTCCTCGTCGCACTTGGTGTCCCGGTAATTCATTGTTTATTTTGTATTTTCCATTTATAGGTTTGTATATAATCCTTTATTATAATACAACCTATATATAAATTCGTTTAACAATTTAAAAAAACTCAATTCAACATGCAAACACAAGCACACTTTAATCGAGGTACTTCAGACTTAACTATGAGCCTAACTCAGGTTAATTAGGATTTGGATTAGTACCGATCACTAGCTTAAGGTAAAAAGTCGTTACAAGATCCCTCTGAGTTTGGTGACGAGGGAGGAGCTCTCCTTGAATTCGAACTTTCGCTCTGGGTAATTTGTTTTCCATGATTATGCAATATTTCATACAATGTATGGTTTGTTTTTATGACTTCATTGACTTTCTTGCACTGATTTATAATAAATAATCAAATGATGGTCTATCTCCCGATTGAATTGAGGTTTTTTCTTTGGTATACAATTAAGGTTTTTGCCATGACTAATGAATTCTTAAGATTGGAGGTGAAACACAAATTTGGAGTTGAGACTTTGTTGTTGTTGTTGAAAGTGAAACACCAATATGTAGTGACAAGTTAGGAACTTTCACTTTATGTTGTGGTCACATTCCTTAATGTCTGACCTTGGTAAAATTTGTTAAGTTTCATTATCAATGTGAATATTGAAGAACTACTATCAAGTGACCATTAATTTTGAACACTTGCATGGTGGGCATGTAGTCTATCTTGATGTCTTGAATGATTGCATATGTATACATGTGTGTTCTTCAATGGATGTTTATGATAAACATCTTCCAAGTTCAGCACGATTCATGGTTAATATTTTTCTCTTGTTTTATTTGTTTGTGAGGCGAACAAGAGAGAATTCTAAAAAGCCAAATGTGAGATGTACATCTTTCTTAATTTTTGGTATCCTCTCTTAATTCTTAGATAAAATACTACATAATAATTTAGTTTTAGAATATTAATCTTTTTAATTTATTTATATTTTTAATAGTAAGAATAAATTGTTAAAGAACTTATAAAAAATGTTGAAAATTGAATTCCCGTGCATAGCTCGTATTCGAAACTAGTTTAAATAAAAGCTGGTTTTAAACTCAAAAAATTAAATAAAATCCCTGTAAATTAGGAATTCATAATAATCGAGTTTTTGGAAAAATTAATGGAAATCGTGGATTTTTATGAAAAATAAAGATTTTTGGATTTTCTCAAAAAATTATATCGCGGTTGTGCCTCGAAATGCGTTGGACAACACTGAAAATGCCAAAAATTTCAAAAATTGTTTAAAAGTCTAGTCAAGGTTAATTTTCGATGTCGAACCACAATTTAGAGTCGAAATTGAGATTCGAAAATCCGGAGGTTTGATTTGTAGTGATTTTGGAGTTTTCGAGTCGAGGCATGACTAATTTAAAAATAATAAATTGGAAAAAATTGCGAAATTGTTGTGGAATCTTACCAGACTTATAAATGAATTGTAGGACCACAATTGGAACGTCATGTAGACTAGTTTACCGACTCGGAGTGCAAGAGATTTGTGGTATCACGTTTGTATAGTTAAGGAAAGCTTATAGTAACCATTACATTGTATGAGTATAAATTTTGTTTAAATTACATTGATCCTTGTTGTTGCATTGTTTGTTTGTACATCCATACATGGGGGAAAGATAAGGTTGAATCGAGTCTCTTATTATAGTGTTGACTATACTATGGATATAGGGGAGAACACTATATTATGCTTAAGGGGCTGGAGTCACTGATACTTTGCATCATGTGGTTATCATGAGATCACGTTGAACCGATCATACTCCCATGGTCTACAGGAACAAGACTCGTTCAGTGCATGAGTCTTTATTATTATTTACTTACCACTTTCGGAAGATATCAACTGATTGTGGTCGGATAACAGAAAAGAGATGGGTTCTCGGTTGTATTTGAATTCCTAAGAATATATTGTTCGTTTAATCTCTTGGATTATTATGCATTTGATCATTACAGATGTATTGGATCGTGTGGGATTTACTTATATAACATTATCGAGTTTTTATAATTAGTAATGACAGGTTCAAGCGGCGACAAGGAAAAAGGAAAGCTTTCCGACTTTTTGTAACTTGCACAGTTTCTTTTTCTTTATGTATGTAATGTTTTTATATAATATATTGTATAAATAGGCTTTTGGGTTCGTGTATGGTTAGGATCTCCTTTGGAATGGTTGTGATAGTTTAGGAATGGATTAGGAAAATCATGAAGCTTAGGTAATGTTGGTTCAAGGATTTTGATACTTTAAATCAGGTTAAAATGAATATATATATTCTATTGATGCAATATATATTGTAATGGATGGATTGTGAGTCCTTCGACATTTCTACCAAGTTGAGCAGGTTTTGTTTGAAGACTTTTGAATGTTGGGTTTTCCGGTGTAGGTTTATAAATAGAGGATATGTTGTCGAAAAAGTTTTACGAGATTTTGAGATTATTTAATCAATCTAAACGAACATCGAGGTTTTAAATTTACTTTAGGATCTTCTTGTTATGTTTAGGGGTTCATATGCGACGAGAAATTCAAAACAATTTTTGAAAAACCCAACATGATCGAAAATAAGTTCCATTAAACTAGATCTAAAAAATACCTTAATCCGTGATTTCCTTTTCGATTTCCAAGACGTTCAAATGCACGTCCTCTATCGGAAATTCACACGCAAACGGTAACCACAATTTGGAGTTCTAGCCTCAAAAGAGATAAAAACTGTTTTTTTTTCTCTCCCAAAATCCAGAGAACTCAAAAATAGCAAAAAAAAAATCTTATACATTTTTAGGGTTTCAACCTCTATTTATATGTGTAGATAAGTTCTCTTAAAAAACTTATTCACAATACAACTATTGTATTTAGGCAATTCAACCAAATTACACAAACGCCCATATTAATAAGTTATCATATAACAAATCGTAAGGGCTTTTATGTCATGAGTTTTATCATATAAAATTCATTACTCTGGACCGCAAAGTCATTTTTTGTGTGCAACCCAATAGGTTCATGCGATGTTGGCAGTGAACCAAAACTACTTGGGTACACTAGTCATAAGCGGTCTCTAGCAAGGCATTATGACTACCCAAGTAGCATGAGTATCAAAATCAATACAACCTAATGAATAACATATATCATATCCTTTTGACGTGCGATATATTTTGATTAAACATAAGACATGGAAAGTCACCCTTAATGTTGAATCGTGCTAGTCTCAATCTTTAGGTAGATTGAAAACATCCAAGTGACATTGATCATATAAAGTCACTTGGACTTGGTCATTTAACAATCTAACATATAGAGGGATCCATTGATATCTTTCTCTATATGAGAGGGAAAAACACTACAAGAACATGGTGGAATAGCATCAAAAAACAATGACAGAAAGAATATGTTGCTAAACAACAACAGATCAGCAACAGTTGTGCATCAGACAGTCCGTTTGACTCGGTTGACCCAAAAGCAACAATTCAATGACAGATTTGTGACAAAACATTGTGACAGATCGTATGTTGTCATAAATCAGTCGTTGATTTCTCCCGCCATACATTTCTCGCCAATATGATGAACATAGAGATACGAGTAAATGAGGTTGTGACAGATCTGCTACAGATCAACGATAGACATGATTCTGTCGCTGATCTGTAGCAAAGTGAAAAATATTTAAAAATGAGGTTGTGACAGATCTGCTCAGAACAGCGACAGACATGATTCTGTCGCTGATATGTAGCAAAGTATATTGATCTGCTGCAGATCAGCGACATACTTAATATGTCGCTGATCTATCACAAAAAGAAAAATAATCAAACAACAAAACCCATCCTCCTCGTCCCTTCTCTGCGCAAACCACCCCCGCCAAACCCTTTCACCGCCCCTTGCATCATCGTCGCCAGCACTCTCGCCACCACCGTCGCCGCGTCGTCCACTCTCAACATCGTCGTCCTCCACGACTTCGTCGCCTCTCTCCTTCCTCTGCATCGCCCGCTGCTTGCACGCCGACGCCATCGGCCCGAGCGTCGCTCCGCCGCTACTCTCCTCCTCCGTGACTCCGCCGCTGCTCGCCTCATCCACGACTCCGCCGCTGGTCTCCTCATCCGCGACTCCTCGCCGCTGGTCTCCTCATCCGCGACGCCGCCGCTGGTCTCCTCATCCGCGACTCCGCCGGTGCTCGCCTCGTCCGCGACTCCGCCGCCGCTCGCCTCATTCGCGACTCCGCCGCTAGTCTCCTCATCCGCCACTCCTCGCCGCTGGTCTCCTCATCCGCGATCGACTCTGCCGCCTCTCGTCATCCGCGACTCCGCCGGTGCTCGCCTCATCCCGACTCCACCGCTGCTCGCCTCATTCGCGACTCCGCTGCGGGTCTCCTCATCCGCGACTCCGCCGCCTCTCTCCTTCCCCTTCATACACCGCTCGCACACCGACACCGCCGTCGGCCCGAGCTTCACCTTGGTGGACTAGAACGAAGGCATAGCAGACTCGTGGAGTGCCTCACGACTAGGAAGTCGATGCGGTGGACCTTCAAATCATAGTCCCAGCCTCGCTTAATCCCGATTCCAGTACATCCTCGCCGGAGCACTCGTGGTTTGCGCCTTTTCTTATACTTCTATTTTGGAATCTGTTGAATCGTTATGTTTTTTTCTCTTACTACTGTAACTAGGAAATCTAAGTTTTTCCTTTAATAGTTCAACGAAATCGTACCTAGGTTATGCTGGAACATACTGCTAAACAGCAACAAATAAACAACTCAACAATCTGTTGCTAAACAACAACAAATCAACAACTCAACCATCTCGTTGCTAAACAAAGCAACAAATCAACAACTCAACAATCTGTTGCTAAACAACAACAAATCAACAACCTAAGTTTATGGTCATATGTTAATGTGGTTATTTTGGTTACAAATATTGTCAGAGTCAAATATAACTCCCAACTTAAAATTAGTATTTTCAGGTTTGATTTTATGATTATAGAAGATGCAAAGCATGAATCGAATCAAAACAACCTCGAAAAACTCAATTAGAACGAATTGAATTTGCATTAGGTAGTTTCAATTTTCACTTAGCTTGTCATATGGCAATTAGCAATTACTATTGTTAAATTTAGTTCATAGTATGTTCATTGATTAATAATACAGTAAATTAATATATCTGTACATTGTCTAAATTATTGTTTGGCTGTGCATTTCCAACGAAAAATGATATCTTATTGAGTTATAACTGTATATTCTTATATTGTTTATTAATTGTGATTTTTACTTATCTCTTTGCTGCTTTTCCTTGTGATATTATTTCAATTTTGAGCAATCTTTGCATCCTTTCTTTTTTAAATTCGTTGCTTATTCTCATGTGACTATATATCAACTTTGAAGTGATTTAGTACAGTGTCGTATATATAGAGAGACAAGCGGGAATTATAGATTAATAAATGCATACATTGTTTAACTTAATGTTTGGTTGTGCATTTCAACGAAAAATGATGTCTTATTGAGTTATTACTCATTCTTATATTGTTTATTAATTGTGATTGTCATTTACTTGATACTTACTAGGTACGTAGCTATATTTGAAATCTCAAGATTATATATAATCCAAGTTAATGAATATTAATTTGGATTACTTTTTAAAATAAAGAAAATTATAAGAATTTATATATTTCCTTTTTAAGAATTGATAAGATTTATCCATTGATCGGCTGGAAAACTTAGGATCGAGATGTCTACTAATTGAGAATGGATGTATAGTCGTATTGAAAATGGGTTTACTCGACGAGAGCTCATTAACGGCGTGAACGAGTTCATAACATACGCAAAGATGCACTGTAGGACATTCACCACTGAGGGAAAAATTCGGTGTCCATGCAACCATACGAAGTGTCGTAATCGTTCATACTTATGATGTTGCATAGCGCTGGAAGTATATCTGCGAGACAGCATGGTGATACGTTGGTACGTATACATACATAAATAGTCTCGTATGTAGATGAGCGGAAATAAAAACTACTAATCCTGGAACTCGCTTGTAGGAGAAGAAGCTTAAACGTCGTCCCACACGCAAGGAGATGTTTCGACACCTCCACACCCATGGCCATGACGGCCAAACTTTCGTCGATCAGAGATCCGCGAAGATTGATGTAAGTAATATGAATTGCATATAAATAGTTTTCGAGACAACACATGTAGCACATCAATTTAAAAGAAAACAGTAGAGTTAACTATTACTTTATTAATTTAATGCAGGCTGAACTCACTCGGAGATTGGACGAGATGTCCGCCTAGTCCCCCGACACATCGATTGACGAGGATACCGTTTATCTTGAGGTGGTGCCAGAAGTCAAGGGACGTGTCTACGAATTAGGGTCACGAGGTTATCATCGTTGCATATCTTCAGGGGAAGCAAGCTCATCTTGAGGACCAGCGTATGGACTTCATGAGTTGGAAGAGCTCCAGCGGGACCACCAGAGGTTGCAAGAAACATTGCTGAATGAGCGAATGGAACGACAAGAACAAATGCAGAGGGACAAGATGGAACGCCAAGAAGAAAATCGAGAGATGCATGACTGTTTAGCACGTATAGAGGCATTGTTGATGCAACACCTTGGTATTAGGCCCCACGTGCCTCCGACACCGCGACCTCCACTATCACCAGTTACAGAGCGTTCTGGTCCTCAGAGTGACGACTAGCCTGGACATTTGACGACCGACATAACACCTTCTCAGTATGCGCACCTGGATGACCACTAGCCTGGACATTGGACAGATCCACATAGAGAGATGCCTGAGGATAGACATCATCTTTTGGATGATCATGATGAGTTTATGTCGCAACTTATGCCGCCTCCGCGACCACTGCCACGGCAATAGTCATCGGATGTTCTATCATTTTTTATGGTGAGTTTTTAATTATGAGTCAATGTATATCTTCACATTTTTTCCTTCTAATGTAGTCGATGTGATTCTTCATTTGCAGGTATGTGCAGCGGTGGCATTTGGTATTGGTGTTGCTTACAGAGAAGGAGTTGACAAGGCTTCTTTGTTTTTGCTGGGTAAGATATAATTACTTTACAACTCCCATGTTGAATTTTATGTTTATTTTTCTGCATCTAATGTTTTGGAGAATGAGGGTTGATTGAGAGAGTATTTTGGTTTTACAGAGACCAAGTGATTGTATTAAGTAATAATGCCACTATATGTTTTTTCATGCAAAATTTTTTATAGGTAGTTTTTGTTAGAGTTAACGTTTGTTGGTGTCATAGTTTTTACTAACTAGTTTAACTTTTGAATCTAATCAAGAAACCTTAACTAAGACTTCATTACAAAAAGTGGAGACATTTCTTAAAATAATACTATACTTTGTGAATAAGTGGTGTTGGAATTAAACTTAATCTAGGAAATCTTATGGTTCAATTCATGATATTGGATTGCAAACAACACAAATTTGATGTAAACTAGTGCAAGTTAAAAGTGATTATGCCATTGAAAGTGGAAAGTGAAAAAAACTCAAATATTGGTCTTACTATACAAGGAACAGGGGAACCAAAGCACATGTGCTTATCAATAATCTTTCATGAAACAAAGTTGGCCCATTATGCAAGACTGCATGAGCACGTTTTTACTTCAATTTACATTTAGATGTCTCACTGTGCTCGTATGTTCCAATATTGAAAAGATTGGATTCTCAATGAATGCACCTTTTGTGTTAGAATGAGTTTTGCTAAAAGCCACA
Source organism: Stephania cephalantha (assembly GCA_039657325.1). Lineage (NCBI taxonomy): Eukaryota > Viridiplantae > Streptophyta > Magnoliopsida > Ranunculales > Menispermaceae > Stephania > Stephania cephalantha. The sequence goes on from CM077576.1 coordinate 23,932,395, forward strand.
CTAGACCTTATATTTGATTGAAAGAGTGCTCTATCTTGTACTTGGCTTCCTTTTTTCTTTTCCTTGTCTTCTCTTTTTAATCTTACAACTCTCTTTGATTCCATCCTAATGATTTTGCTTTATAGTTTACTTATTACATTGATCAAAGCTAGATTAAGGAAAAATCCGACTATATTAAACCTTAACCTAGCCTTTTAAGTTGAGATTCAACTATACTTTTTAAATAAGTAGCCTACATCTCAAGTTGCTTAAGAAGAGTATTTATAGTCTTCGATTTCACTTAAATTGGATGTGATGTTATTTTAATTTGTGTTGGAATATTTTGGTTGCATGTAGAATATTGTTCATGTTCCTTTTAATTTTCAGGATTTGGATGGGATACGCTCTGCTAGCTAAAGAATTTGTATAGTGCATATCTATGTATCGGTGAAAGAATGCTATATATAGGAGTGTTTTGTACACATTGTATATATGTAAATTTGTGTAGCCAGCTTGTGTAGTTGTTTGTATTTTGTTGAATAATGTTCATTTACTACTTTATAGTATAGTACTAATTATGAAATGTTAATTTCATTCTTTTGTAGACATTGTTTGTCAAATTTTGATGATATACATACATCTTTCCAATTTTTATAATATTAGTAGCTTTTAATTTGTTTTTGCAGATTTTACTGCAGGTTTTTCTTTTACTATTTACTGTTTATATTTTCATTTGAAAAAATTATCATTCGACAATTAGCGACAGCTCCGATCTGTCGCTAATTTGTCGCAAGTCGCTTTGCTGACTGGGCACCAATCAGCGATAGACGATGTATGTCGCTGAATTGCAACAGAGTTGCGACATACATCATCTTTTGATTGGGACAAGATCAACAATGATAATGTCTGTCATTTGAACAACAATAGAGTTACGATAGAACGTGTCTTTGCTGACTAGGCAAATCAGTGACAGACACCGTCTGTCGCTAAATAGCAACAGATTTGCAACAAACACGTCTATCTTGATGACTTCGATCAAGAATGAGACCGTTTTTATTGTTTGTTCGAGAGACAAACCTTTGTCACAAATCAGTCGCTGAATAGCAACATAATACCTAATATGTCACTGAGTTGCACCATCAACAAAGATTTTAGCAACAATTACTATCTGTCGCTGATTTGTTGCAGAGTGGTTTAGCAACAAATCCGTACCAATTCAGCATCAGATTAGTTTGTTGTTGATTTGGTTTTTTCTTGTAGTTAAATTCTATCTTGATTACACACCTTCACATATTATTCACATGGTAACCAATTACAATCTTCATAATCGTCCAGTTAAAGACAACGTTTGATGAAGTCTATGGTAATCTCAAGTTGAATGACTAAATGATATACATATCGTGAGTGACACCTATGACTTTATCCATGTGGTGTTCTCATAGCGGGTCGGTCTAGTACCTTGTTCCTTAACAAGTATTCATGATCTCGATTCATATCCCTTTACGCATGATTATCACATGACCATCAATCAATATTCACACTAGTATTAATTCATTATAGTTCCTAGTATAATGACCGACTAGTGACATTTAGGATATTTTAACAAATACCCATGGATCTTATTATAAGGTAAACATGCAATCACTTATAATAAAATAGCAAACAAAAACCTCTATTTTATTAACTAAAATTATAAGATAAATAATGTTTGTAGATTGACCTCGGGCACATGCCCCCAACACTTGTAAGGTTAATAAATTTTAATATTTGATGATTACGAGGAATTGATTTTGTTTATTTATTGATGGTGAGGTTAAGGCTAACTAGATTATCAGGGGAATAAGGTAATATGGGCCAATAAGATGCACTAATTAGGTGGGATCTGACAGGAGAATTTCAAAAAGCATAGATTTGGATGAACATCGAGTGGCCATGCACCCTCTATTGTAGCTTCGAGAACATCACACACTCCAACGGGGACCACCACACATTCACGTGTCCCCGCACCCTCGGCTACTCAAAGTGTGATATTTAGGCCATCACGTCCATCACAGCAGCCGCAACAGAGCGAGGCCAGAGGGTTGAGGCCGAGTGCATCCGTGAATGTCATGCTGCCACCTCCAACTTACCAGAAGTCGCATATAATATGTTTCCAGTGTAGGGGGAGCAGGGCATTACAAGAGTAGATGTCCCAACCTACCACCATCTGAAGAGAATGTAGCTTTGGTTGCTCAAGGAGGAGTCCATGTAGTAGTTGAGCAGGACCAGGTGACCCCGCGATGGTTAGTTGTAGGTATGGGCTCCTATTTTGGTGACGAGACCAACATGCATTATTTAATTTAAGATCTATCATTTTCCTCTTATCGGGAGACAAAATTTGGTACGTTAAGGTTGGATAGGATAGAACAAAACTCGATAAAAAAACTACTATCATTGAGGGAAATGTATAATCTCACAGATAGTCTGTATAATACTAAAATTGAAGATTCCCCAAACTAAGAATACATTGAAATGACCATAAAGTGCATGGTACACAGAAAAACGATTGAAAAGTTGGAGAATACCTTGACATAACGCAATAAGTAGATCAAGTGATTTTGATTTAAAAGGGATGCACATTATAGAAGGTGGCGCATCGAAGATAGTCAAGTTACTAAAATTGGGGATACCAAAACTTTAAAACTTCTTTTGAAATAAGTGTGGTGTACCTGATGGCAGTACAATATATAAATGAATCAAGTTAGTACGGCTTAGAAAGCATATCTTATAGCTAGTAATACTATAACGAGTCAAATGATAATGAACTCAATGATATATTATAAAATTAGGGAAACCCATATATAAGTACATCCTTGGTATGATTGACCGGTGTTGGACATGTGAATTGATGACTATTAGGTCAAGTGGAACCCAACTTAATCAAAAAGGAACAATCGAACGAAAATATCGTTGAGAAACAAATAATGTAACTAGTGCCACCTGACCTAAGTCAATGATGGGTGAATCCTTAAGATTGGGGATCCTTAGATAGGATCGATTCATGAAAAGACAAATAAGTAAATAGGTGGTATAATGGATTGCAAATCCAAGAGAGACAGTGAACACTACGATATCCTTTTGTAGCTATAAGACTTGATAGGGAGAGTAACTCGTCAGAAAGCCTAAATTTTAAGCATATTGATAATATCACAAGAAATCATGATAATCGCTGGTAGTAAGTGACTTGAAATTTCTCGATAGGAGTGGCCGTTACTTTCAAATGTAAAATATAAAAGTTCGATAGGAGTGGTCGTTACTTTCAAATGTAAAATATAAAAGTTAAGACACATTTACTTCTCGGTGAGAGAAAGTTTTAAATAATCTATAAAAGCTAAGAGTAAGCTCAAAAAGGTGACAGGAGGTGTTTGTTCACCGAATGTGAACCTGACTAAACCAAATGAATTTAAAACGACCGCCTAATCATAAGAGTTGACTTTAAATATAGCCTACAACAATAAATGATGACATATGTTGACAGTGATGTTAAGGTATTATTCCCGAGAGGAATACTAGATATGCTCATTTGTAGACTGCACAGATAAGTCGCAAGGACATGAAGAGTCGTTCATTGATATGTAAGCAAGATGGCGATATAGATGGTGTGCTAGTGTTCATACTATAGTGGGCATATATCTTTGTTCCTAATAGTGTGATGATATGAAGACTTGGCGGGTAACTAAGGTATAATGACTCTATTGAAACTTATACAAGATAAGCCTCATGAATTCTGCCTTGTGGGACGAAGATGATATTATTGAGATATATGAGTCAAACGGAAAATTTAAATTCACGTGGGGTACGAGCAGAAATACGCAGATGCAGATTCGTATCAGTTAAACAATGGTGTAATAATCGTTATGGATGGACACGCCTGGCTATAGGTGTACTTTGAATTTACTTTCGAGGACGAAAGTTTCTAAAATTAAGGATATTGTTACAACCCGAAATTTCAAAATGCCCACCCCGGAGGCAATTTGTAATTTTGCATTTATTATAGTTTGTTGTGCATATTTGGATATACTATATAGTATAAATACAAACTTGGGAGAAATTACTAAATTCGAAAAAAAAAAATTAAGTGAAGACAACTAAATAACTAAGGAAGCCTAAATGAGGTTATAATAGACCTAAAGACCATTTAATGGGCTTGAATTAAGCCCATGGGTAATTTAATAATTTTGCAAAAACTCTACACTAGTGGTCGTGATATAAAAAATACTATTATAAACCCTAACCACCTTTTTGTTCAAACTACACTAAAATTGAGAGAGAAAAGGAAACGAGAGCTTTGTTTGGTGAATCATGGTGGGTGGTGCTTTAAAGTCAATGAGGTCTCCGTTGAATGTAAACCCACCCTTTCTACCCTTTATTTTTCTTGTCTAAATGAATTGCAAGCTTGTGTTTGCACCAAAAATGATGGAGAACCTCTTCTTTTGGTTTAAATTGGTGAAGTTTTTGTGGAGGAGGACCCTAAGGGGGTGTCGGCACCACGCGACGACATCTCCGCCACCGCCGCTAAATAGAGGAGGGCAACTGCAGCACTGTCGTTGCCACTGAACGGAGTAGGGAAGTGGTAGCACCGCCACCGCCACTGTCCCAAGAATGGGTATCCACTAGGAAGCCTCAAAGTGAAGGCCGAAGGGAGGGGTGGCACTTAGGCCACTCGCCATGACCATTGTCATCGCCAGGAAGCCAGCCCCAGTAAAGCCCAAGGGGGTGGCGCCCCTTGGCCACGGGTGCTACTAGGCAGATGTGCGCCACTGCCCAGTAGATGTCCAAAGGCCGAACTGGCCCCTGGACCTGTCAACAGGGGTCAAATGGCCCTTGGACCTTAAATAAATTAAAAAACAAATATTTGCCTTTAAACGGGGTGCGCTACCATGTCCCTCGAGGGCACACCAGGCGGGTCCCACCCCTTGACCCTTGCACTAGGCGACAAGGGACTCGCGGGACCCACACTAGTGGAACTCCAAAGTAAATTTAATGGTAAATTGGAATTTAAAATGCGACTTGTCGTTGATGTAACATGTCTTGAATTGTCTAGATTCGTGAAACTGTTCACATAAAACCTCGAGAGCACAAGGACCAGGAGTGGATATCGCAGTGAGTTGAAATAAGTTGGGAGCTTCGCTCAAGTATAAAATATGAAATGTTATTAGATAACTAGTATTCACGATTTGAACTCATGACTTGGAAATGAGTCACATTATGATATTGACTTAATTTTACTTATCTATGAGATGTATGTGTGTTGCACTAAACTTTGGATTACCTCTTACTGGATAAGGAGATGGAATTACATTTTTCTGGATAAGGAGATGGATTTACCTTCTCCTGGATAAGGAGTGGGATTACCCCTCCTGGTTAATGAGCTGGGAAAATTTCCTTATAAAATTCTCGTGACTAATTACTAAAGACATAAGCGGTGGCCAACTTCTCATGAAATTTTTAAGTGATTTGGTGCACATATCGATGATGGCTTGGACAAACTTATTATCAGTTTGATGGGACCATTGATGGGACACAATGACCATTGTGTTCACTAGTGATCTTCATCACCTCGAGGGTAGGGGATTTGGTCACCTGAATCAAGTCAATAACTAATATGCATTGAATGGAACAATGACTTATATTTATTATTAGTTCTTTATGGTATATCTTTTGTGGGCCCCTTATGCATGAATGCTTTGATTTCACTTATGATTTGTGAATCTCTTTTCTAGTCATGGTTTAATGAATCTTGAAACTTGCTTTAAAAGTTATGAATGGATGGCTTCTCACTTGTTAATGAATATGAACCTCACTTCCATGCTTCTATATGATTTGGAACTCTTCTACATGCTTATGAATGGATATGAAATATGCTTCCATGCTTTCTACTTAATGTTTTGTGATTTGGTTTCAACTTCATGTTGGATCTTGCATAACTATTAAGTAGTACTTGCATAATTGATGTTTGAGCAAAGTTTTCATCTTATTAAGTTATGTTGTCCCTTTTAGTTCACCCCACTTAAATTTTAGGGCCTTTCACCTCTATTTTATATCACAACAAAGGTAGTCGTGAAGCCTTTCCTAGCATACATGAGCCTTGCATGTTTCTATTACTCTATCTTTGGTTTTCGAAAAACTTTGAATAGGGTTGTAACTTAAAACATGTTATTGGGTAGTTTGAACCCCTTTCATCTTAGCTTGAACCATTTGGAAGCTTTTTCGAAGCATTTGGAAGCTTTTTGGAAAGATTTTTGAACTTGTTTTAGGGATTCAAGAACCTATATATGATTTTCATGGTTTTTTTACATATGGATTATATATATATTTATCTTTCGCACTTATTATCCATGTCTTTTATATGATGTTTCGCATGTTGAAATAGGAGTGACAGACCGTTACTTGGGCCTGGTTCAAGTATCGGGCTTGGGTGATGGTTTGGGTTAGGCAACCCGACCCCAGTTCAGGTGAGGGTCGTCACATTTACTGAGTGTCCTGCAATACAACAATCACACCAATTTCTATTGAGTTCAATAAACTTAAATACAATACTATGTGTTGGGCAATATCCTCAACCACACTGGTCATACCCAAGCTCGATAGACATGGATAAACCATCGGTCAATCTCGCTACTCAGGGATAAACTCACCGTTACTTAAGTAACTAATGATATGAAATTAGTAGTAATTAATATATATATATATATATATATATTTATAGGGTTCTTACACTTTACGTCGGACACCACGTGGGAAACACAAAAAAGAGCATATTGAAAAAAAAAAAACACATCCAAATTATCCAATCAAAAATATTCATATTAAATTGATTTTGGGCTTCTTAATATGGAACAAGTTCAATCCACCTCAAAGCCGGCCCAACGGAATTGGGTTGGGCCAAACGTTTTTCTTAGAAAGGGATTATTCATGCCCGGTTATTTGCTCACGAGCCTGATGGCAGCTTCTGCACATGTCTACATTGTTAATGTTATCCCACCTTGCATCTAGTTATATGCATTCCACTCAATTTTTTGAAGATGCGTGGATCGAAAGTTAGTCCCACATTAGATAAGTGAAACTTCGAAATGAAGTATATAAGTGATGGTCTCTCCTCAACTAATACCAATGCTTTTTGAGTTAAAACTCCACACTTATGAGAAAATTAACAAGGTATCAGAGCTCATAGTTTGGATGGGACGTGAGAGGAAAAACCCCTTGGATCATGACTTTCGGTCAATGGTGGAGTGTTGAAAATGCGTGGACTGAAAGTTAGTCCCACATCGGATAAATGAAACATTAGTCCCACATCGGATAAATGAAACTTCGAATGAAGTATATAAGTGATGATCTTCCTCAACTAGTATCGAGACCTTTTGAGTTAAAACCACACCTATAAGTTGAATATGATTAAGTTGAAGACAATATTGGTACTAGCGAAGATCCACGTGCGGCAGGCCTCTTGCGAATGATGTGCCCGCGAGTAGAATATTAACAAAATTACAAAGCATATTGAAACTGAATCTGATTTTTTTTGTTTTTTTGAATAAATAAAATTATCATTAGTCTCTTAACGCATTGAATGGAACCAATGAAGGAATTAAAAATGATCTCCCGATCCAAAAATATTCATATCAAGCTGACTGCCAAACTTTTGGCCTTCAAAGGCAACCGTGCCATTCAATAACCATAATAGCTTGAGGGTTTCAACCAGTGTGACAGTTGATAATATCATAAGATGTTTGGCTCAAAAAACAAAAAGAATATCAATGTAAGATGGAACTCTATCTAGCTGATTTACCAACTGCAGTTTCTTGAAGAAAACTCCTCAAACACAGTTCATGTACAAATTAATCAGGAAAAGGAAGAATTAAATCCACAAATTTCTAGAAAACTTAATCATACACATGGAAATCATACAAATAGGTACATATATCAATCTCAAATGATGAATTGAGAATACCGGAAATTTAACCTTGCTTACACGACTCCACAACTCTAGGACTTCAACATGAAAGGAAATTTTTGAACGCTGGTAGCTCCTGGAATAGTGCAGCGCTGAACTACAAATAACTGCAACAAGAAAACAGAAAAGCATTATCAACTGGAGCATAAGTAGAAAGATATAAGGTATGCCAGCAAAATTTATGGTGTTGCACTCAAGGAGATTCAGGTTAAACATGATGATGAATTGATGATAGAAATGCATTGTTTTGCTCGCAGGAATTACTATGCAAGCATTACAAGCTTCAAGGTACTGATTCGATTTGAAAGTTTCACAAGCCGCAAAGTAATTTTTAGGCAAAACATATTTTTTGGTCCTTGAACTTTGAGATTTTTATGCTTTTAGTCCCTGAACTTTTATTAATGTACATTTTGTCCCCGAACTTTCAGTTTTGTACATTTGGTCCCTGAACTTTTGAGTGTTTTATGCTTTTGGTCCTTGAACTTCAAGTTTTTTATGTTTTTAGGGGAAATTTTTTTTTTTTTTGGCTTTTGTTGATTGATGTGAGTCGTTTGGCCTAGTAGTATAAACCACTTTACTCTTCTTGACTAGTCACACGTCACTTTTACTACCCACATTGCCGGAATTTAACACTTTAAATGGTGGAAGGACTAAATGTAGATCTTTGTGAAAGTTCAAGGACCAAATGTGTAGTAATAATAGTTTAGGGACCAAAAGCATAAAAAACACAAAGTTCAGGGACCAAATTATGGGTTTTGCCTAATTTTTAACACAAACACATATATGGAAGCACTAAAAATTTTGCTGGAAGCAAAAGCAACAAAAAAATCCAAAGGCTTAATCAGGAACTTCAATACTGATAATCCATCTTGGCAACATCATGACGTTGCCAAAAGGTTTTGATATGAGGACGATGTTATCAAAAGGTCTAGATGTTTGTCAAGTAGATGCCAGACATGCTCCGAAGATGAAAACTTGCCACTTCCCAATAAATCTTATAGATATGAGCATAACAGATCCTGCTAAACCTTATAGACATGAGCAAGATTCGGCAATAAAAATTGAGTGTGCCTCCCTTCGACTGTAAGCAGAATGGTGTAGATTCCCTTGGAATTCGTGCGACACATCCCAATAAATTTTACACCATTGTGTAGCAAATGTATTTCTCCTAGAATGTTAGATTATCATTTTCCCAAACGGAAAATGCCTCCTACAGATAAGCCAACATTATTTTATAACGTACCCATAACAAGTTCTAGAGGCAATCTGAAAGTGCAACTATATTTCCAAAAGATGGCCTTATAAGGGAAAATCGAGCATCACTTCTGTAACTGCAACTATAAACATTCCTAAATCCCCCTTGTGTAACTAAATATCTGTTCAGATTAGAACCGAAAACACATGACTTCAGCTAAAATCTTTTGAATACCAAGGAAACTAAAAAAATTGTTTGTTTTCTTTCTTTCTTTTTCGAGGTGAATGAAGAAGTTTCCAGATCTTCCTCAGACAAACACATACTCTCTTCTTTTGGCAATCAGAGAGATTTAAAAGAACAAAACTATTTCAGTATCCTCAACCGAAAGCATCTAAATCTAAATTTTAGGAGCCTCGTTAGACTCTCCATGGAAAAAAAAAATAGCCTAGGTTCATAACAACAACAAAGACTCGATGCCAAATTAGTGCAGGACAGTTACAGGGAATATATGCTTCCACTCAACCCACCAAATGCCACTGATGTTGTGCTTCGATATTCTTTTGAACGCTCCATAATAAATGCACCGCCGCAAGTTTTCTTAGGTCTATACCTATCTTCTAAATACTTCATAATTATCGCTCAAAAAGATGAGAATTTTTCGTTTACACAATCCTATTATGTCAATGACTTGTGGTACTCAAGTCTTATGAACTCATTGATCTTTAGAAGATACTACATGGGCAAAACTATACATGAACTCAGGTCTAACACGTACAAATCTCCATCATAACATGGATGCAAAAGACATATTCTCTTGAAAAATAAACTATTATTTTGCAACAAAAGGCGTTAGACAAAGGAAATACAACATTTTGTCCATGTATTAATCAAAGTCAGATGACACTGTAATTATTATCAACAAAACTAATAAAATAATTAGTTATGTCAATTTCTAACACAAGATAGACCCTCACATCAAGATGAACCAATAGAGGCAAGTGAAATAGGTCCATGAGATACATCTAAGGTTTATGGGATCAGCTGATTTTGCAGCCTCCACTAGTCATCATCTTCTTGTTGAAATCCTAGAAAGTACAATTAAAATAAACCCCAAAAGAAGTTACAGAATGTTATCACAAGGACTATTTTAATCGGCTTACGTCAATTTATATGAAATTTTATCAAAAGCTAGTTAAGCGAAATGGGAATCCCAAGAATAAACACATACAAACACATAAGCCGCCAATACATACAAATAAAACATTTATTGGGCCTCTAAAAAGAGAAAAAAAAAAATTTATCGGTACATAAGAGAAAAAATAATTCACTTTTGATACTAAACAAAATTCTTAAAACCATTCAATGAAGCATATGGAAGTGAACGCACTTCGTCAAAAACATAGTGAATGACCTACAGGTTTCATGAACAAATTTCATGAAAAGGAAGTAAACTGTCCAGGATTATTGTCTACTAGATTCAGTATGAAGAATCGCTGGATATCAATCAGTTAGGTTATTTCATCACCAAATATTTACTTGGAATGAACCTATGAAGAACTCAAAAACCGGTTATTTTCTTGTTGTCTTGGGAGTTGGGACGACACTTGGCCAATCAAAATAATGAAAGCGGGTTACCGTCCTTGAGAAAAATTTGGGGCATGACAACAATTACAATGCTTTGATATTTTTCATATGAAACGGGTCAAGAAAATCTGAGGAAGAAGTCTTTGATATACCTCACTTTAGGGACTAACCAGATTCAAGGGGTACTTTTAGATGGCTGTAGGAAGGATCACTATTTGTCTTACCTATAACAGGCAGGATAGGAGATTGAGAGTTTGGACCTGCCTTTGAATATGACATTAAGAAAAGAAGAAAAATTAAATAGAAAAGCTTGGAGCCGTCTTTGAATATGACATAAGAAAAGATAAAGAAGAAAAATTGAATAGAAAAGGTTGGGGAGTTTTGAATTCATTAATACCACCTTCAAGATTTTCTTTAAAATAATTGTAAAGAATGATCAAAACTTCAGAAGTTTAAGGAAAACAATGAAAACTAGTGCTTGTCTCGTGAACTGCACAGGTGTGTAATTAAGAACATCAAGAATTTGACAATGAATTGTGGCGGCGCGCCACAAAAAATGCAATGCACAAGGACCACATGCATCTTTATATCAAAATTGCAGACAATGTATACGATGATAATTAATCAAATTTGCATACATCAGATCAACAAGCAGACAACTGAGGATAACATTCAAGGTGATACCTTAACAAAAAGAACTATTGACGAGGCTCAACAAGGATATACAATGACTTCCCATTAAGTATGCATGATCCCTGCACGATTGCAATTTACATAGAACCAAATTAGAATTAGAAACCCGACCACAAGTTGACTGTTGATTGCTAATTAACATTCACACCAACTCTAAAATTTCTGAATTTGATCACTATACAACCAGAGACAATGTTCTCAACGAGATTGATCTTGATTTACTAAAAGCAAAAGTAAAGTTGCATCTGACATTAGAATATCTACCTTAATGAAATGCAATATAAAAACTGTAGTTCATTCGCTGAAAAGATCTAAGAAGAAATATAATTTTGATCGGAGATGCTACTAAAGATGCTTTTAAAAAGGTTAGCAACACGCATTCAAGTAGGATGCATCCTACATAAGAATAAGATTAGACAGGAACGAGATAGAAGAAGTAAATCTGTGTACCTTGATCATCTCAGGCACGCCAACAACACAAGCACACTCAACCACCTCAGCTCCCGCACGTTCTAATAGAGAAACAATGCACAAGTATGTCTTTGTAAAGTAAGAAATTTGACAAAGTCAAAAGAAAAAGAAAATGTAGGTAATATATTAATTAGCTAAGGAGAAAGGAGGATAAGTGAAAATAAAAATAAAAAATAAAAAATAACAAACTAAGGGAAGGACCTCCAAAATCTCACCTAGAAGTCTAATTGCAGCAGAAAGGGTTCCACCAGTAGCAACCAAATCATCAATGACCAATGCACGCTCGCCAGGCTGCACTGCTCCAACATGCATTTCTAAAACATCGGTTCCATATTCAAGCACGTAATATTCAGATATTTTTTCCCCTGCATTCAGTGTTTGGTAAGCGAAATTGTGTAACTGGAATACATATAAATTTAAATAACCAGAAGACATCATAGTGACACCGTGAAATAGAAAACAGTAGTACTACTAAATAAAAAGTAATGCACTAGACTGATATCAGCAATGAATTATATAATTCAACAATGAAATCAGATTCTTATGTCCTAGCTTGCTCATGACCACTGCTATGATGGAACATATGAAAAAGACAAGAACAAGTTCAATCAGAAACAGCATTTATCAGAAAACCAGAAAGATGTGGCTTAGTGATAAAACGACCTAGACATTGATGTAGGCTCCAATTCTGAGAAATCGATTATTTGCCACCAAATTTCTAAGAAAAGAACTTACCCATAACTTATTAAGAAACTATGCCAACAAATTTCTACAAAATGAATTTATCTTGTATGAATCCTTTTTTATTTTCAAAAGGTGATGCATATGCAAGAACCAACAAAGCAATGCCTGCAAACTTAAAGTCGCCGTTCAGGATATTAGTGTCAAGAAGATCCATTGACCTAAAATGTCAAGCACATCACTTAATTATACCTGGTAACTTTCTTGGCTTGCGCAGAGGAACGAACTTTGCACCAATGGCCAAGGCAATTGAAGGACCAAAGAAAAATCCCCTAGCCTCAACTCCTGAATTTAAAATTTTTTATTTTCAGTAAGTGCATAAATAGAAGAATGCTGAAGGTAAATACTACATCTTATAGAAATTACACATCAATTTTCAAGTCAGATCATCAGCCAGGGAAGTAGAACTATCAAACTAGTATAAAACAAAAATCACATATCATTTCCATTAGGACTTTCATGCAATTAATTTAGCTATAAATAAAATCAACCACATGTATCATGTCAGAGTCACACAGTAGTACACTTGGCTACTTCAAAGTGCACTACTTTCATTATATCAAGTGCAGAAATCTACACAATGTAGATCACTAGAAAAAAATGGAAAATTTGATACAAATATTGAACGCATGTGAAATGCAAATGAAACGGAATAAAATTATAATTTCAAAAGTTCCCTTACTACAGGATCATTTCTTAAACATCTAAAAGCAAAGGCAGCAAGCCAAGACTCTCATTGCTTTACCTGTCTTATCATGTCCAAAACAAGGCCACCCTTTCTTGCATTTCAAAACGTGGAAAATGCAGAACGAATAACAAGCCATGTCTCTTTGCTGCTCTTTTTTGTTTTTAAATCATACAGTTCAAAATTTTCAACAACTAGAAAAAGTTCATCATCAGCATCATCTGTTGTTAGGTGGAGAGTCTAATTGCCAACTTCAGCCCATAAGGCTACAAGTATAAGCCCACCACTCCAAAGATAAGATCAGAATGTTGGTATGAAAATATTTACATTCATAAAACATTAAGTGATAGACACACACATGCAAAAAGAAATAAAGGGGTCTCACCCCACAAAAATCCATGCACGTTTTTCTTATGTCAAGATGAATATTAAAAGAAATAGAGGATTTCGTGGGACCCGCTTGACAATCAGTCTATCAAAGAGTTTATCTTTATAAATTAAGATTTTAAGACTTTTCAAAGGTTAAACTCCAGTTCCTTCTCCAAACCCCTCTAAAATAGGTAATTGCTAGAGAATTGGAGTGAGAAAGAAGAACAATTAACAAGAGTAGAGACCTAGCAGACGAGTCAAAAACTGAAGCTTTGAAGCTCATTCACAAGTGTTATGCCCACTTATTTGACAAACGGCCAATACAACGTGGGACAAATTACAAAGAGTAACTTGATTTTCAACAATCAAGACTTTATGGCAATTTCAACAAGTTTTCCAGTGTTGGGTCATCCAAACAAAACTTCATTTCAATTACCTAAATTAGCCATTAGATACGAAACATTTCATACTTGAAGCCCCCAATTATTTTTCTTAAAGTGAAAAACCAAAATATTAACCAATCAATCAACATGAATCTAGAAAGACACAAAGAAAGTCCTGTAAAGATCATTAATCATGTTTAAAACACTGTTTATTTTGTTCGTCCTTGCAATCAGACGGACAATAATATCAAGATCGGCACAAGAGAAGAACATGTCCAGTGAGGCTGACCTGAATGTCTCAAATAAACCAAAGTTACAACCAAATGCATTTTGGATAGCAACCAAGAACTCAGAAGTTTCTCTTGGATCCATAACCATACCAAGTGATTTTAAATGAAAACAAGAAAAGAAAAACACATAGAGTTTTTTATTTGAGAGAGAGAGAGAGAGAGAGAGAGAGAGAGAGAATCAGAATAAAATATCAGAGTTCAAAAATATTATATTGGTAAACAAACCCCCAATTTCCCATCTGATTCCTGATATCTGTCTAGTGAGAAAAGCTCAAAAGGCAACAAGTTTTTAATCAGAGAAAAGCAGGAGAATAAGAAGAATCCAAGCATAGAAACCAAAATCCCAGATACCACATTTTAAGTTTCTGAACCGCCCATGCAAGAAAACTCTTACAGACCAAAACCCACCAAGAAAAAAGCATTAAACAAACACCCAACACTTTTGTTCATCATCAGAAACAACTGAGCAAGTCAAACTGATACCAGCAACAACAGAGATGTCCATGTCTCTGTAACGATCAACAAAGATGTCAACAGTGTCTTTGAACGCCTTGGGATCAAGCAACAAAGTAGTAATGTCTTGAAACATGATCCCTGAAACGAAAACAACAACAAAAAGGAATCAACAAAAAATGACCCAATGTGTTTGATGAAAGTCCAAAGACAGTATTTAATGAAGAAATTCATGGAAGGAAAACCAAAACCTGGTTTTGGGAAATCAGGGACCACCCTTATGGCTTCTGTGATTGCTTGAAGCCTGGGGTCTCCCTTCAGTCCATCTTCACTAGCAAACATCCCTTCAGTCTCTCTCTCACTCTCTATCTCTCTGACTCTTCAAAAAAAAAAAAAAAAAATACTTTTTTTTTTCTATCATACGAGTTCTTGCTGTGAGAGAGAGAGAGATATAGTGTCTGTATCTTACAAGCACACTGACGTGAGTGCCCTCCTTATATAAACTTTTTATTAAAAAATTTAATTGGGGATTTGGAAGGATTTTAAGAGATTTTGAATGACTTTGAGATTGAGAAGCATCTAATTTAGATTTTAATTAATTTTCATGGACTTTCCAAAAGTCGAAGGTATTTACAGGGGTGTATTCAATTGAGATTTTAATAGACTTTTGGTTACTTTTATAAGTGAATGACTTTTATGAAGTTTTAAGATTTTGGTAGACTTTTAAAGACTTTGATAAACTTTTATGTAGATTTCATTATGATGATTTTTATCAACATTTAAGATTTTTAGTGACTTTTGTGAACTTCTTAAACATGATTTTGATGATACTAATAGATTATTGTGATTTTTAAAATGAAACAAATATTTTGCACTTTATTATAAAAATAAATAATTATATTTTTTTCTTAAGAACTATTACTAATTTTTTTAAAAGTATTTTTGTATTTTAGTAAAAAAAAAACATATAGACATATTAATGAATTACTCTCAAGGTAGTAGCATAACAAATAAGTAAATAAATATCAACATAATAAATAAGTAAATAAATCATCCTTTAGTGGTAGAAAAGAATCAAGTAAGATAATTGGAAATATTTTTTTTTTTGAGAAAAAATCATTAGAAATATTAGTGTAAAAATTTTGCACTTTATTTTTTTGTTTGACTTAAGCAAAAAAAAATATTTTTTCCTTAATAATGATAGTTTAAATTCTAAAAAATGCACTTCTTGCATTTTTAAAAAATTATACAATTATTTTCTTCAAAAATAATAATACTACACTTTTTGAGATTATAATAATACACTAAATAAACGAAACTTCTTTATCAAAAAAAAAACTATCAAAAATGTATAGTGATGCAAGAATGAGATTTTGTTAATAATGACATCAATCCATTTTCATCAACATAGATATTAGAGTATAATGAGTGAGCAATGAAATCCAAGAGTTGTGGAGTGATTGTAGAAGTTGATAAAAAACAATTGATAAGAAAAGACCTCTTGTAAACAATGAAGTCCTTATTGAAAAATGTAACAAACAAAAATTAGAAGTCTCTAAAAGTTTCTGGGTTGAGGTGAGGAGAAGTTGAAGACTTCTTTATGTATATTTTTATACAAAAAGTCTACAAAAGTCGAGATTTGTAACCAATCTGCAAAAGTCACCAAAAAATTAAATACACCTTACTTTTATGAACTCTCTAAAAGTTTAAATTGAATACCCCAAAACTTTTAGAGACTTTTTAAAGTCTATAAAAGTTCACATTGAATACACCTTACTTTTAGAGACTCTCTAAAAGTTTTAATTGAATACCCTAAACTTTTTTAGTCAATAAAAGTAACTAAAAGTCTATTAAAATTTCAATTGAATACATTAATTAGAATTTAGATAAATTTTGGTGGATTTCAAAAAAGGTCACAGTGTATTTAATAATTAAATATCATTAGGATTTTGGTGGATTTATATTCAATCTTATCTATATGATTTAGATGGATTTTGGATTAAATCCTTCCAAATCCTTCAAATTCAATGAAATCCTTAAAAATTTACTTAAAAGAAATCCATAATCCGTAATTCAATACACCCCCAAATCAAGTTCTCAAATGGGCATTTGCTCATGGTTTTGGACCTACAATTCACACATCAAGGCAGTAAATCAGAGCCATCCAAGTGGGCATCTCTCTGATTTAAGAGAAAGTAGGAAAGATTGCGAAATAAAACACATCGCAATCAAACTTGTAATGTGGGAGACGTACTTTAATTATGTGATCTGTGAATTGGGAAATCAAAGCTTGTCTTTTAAGAAACAATGCAAATAGAAAAGCATAGGCTTTAATCATTTCCACACACAAGAATTTGGTGGTGGTTACAAATAGAAAGTCCCCACCAAACACTGTAATAGGGATTTAATTCATTGTATGAGAATAGGAATATTGCGATTCTATCTCTGGGGATTTGATTGATCTCATTTGTGAAATGTTGCTATATGAAGTTTGAACAAGAATATCCAGAATTGATACAAAAAATTATGAGCTGTTGAGTTTGTCAGCAAAATATTATATATTATATTTATTTATTATTCAATAAATGTAAGGTGAGAACAGTAGGGGTGGGCAGCGGTTTTCGAAAAACCGCTCAAACATTTGGGGGCGGTTTAAAAAACTTTAAAACCGCATAATCGCGGTTTGATCGCGGTTTTCATTTTAAAAAACCGCGGTTTCACCAAACCGAGGGTATTTTAGTAAATACCCAACATTTACAACTCAAAACCCTAAAACTTAAAAAAAAAAAAAAAAAAAAAAAACTACTGTTGAGTCAACAGTGGAAGATTTGGTCTCTACAAATCTTCCACTTCCACTGCCATTCATCCTCCTCACTCCCCGTCTCACCGCCGCCGCCGAACCCATCGCCTTTATGGTATATAATATGTATGATTGTTTTTTTTTTTTATGTTTTGTTGTATCTTATGTTGAATTTTTTATGAACAATTGAACATTAAACATGTATGGATTTTATGATATGTAATATGTATGATTGTTTTTGTTTTTGTTTTTTTTTTTTTTTTTTGAAAATGGGTCGCATGAAAATCGCGAAACCAAACCGACCAAACCGCACAAACCGCGAGCGGTTTGAGTGCGGTTTTGATGGTTCGCGGTTTGGTGGTGGTTTGCAAATCGGCCAAACCGCGAACCCTCGATTTGATCGCGGTTTGATGGTTTCTACCACCAAACCGCGGTTTGCCCACCCCTATAGAACAGCCACAGTGGGGCAAATTGCCTGCACAGGAACACAATAAATTATGAGAGGGCAGGTGAATAAGCATGGTAAGATTCTCCCAAAATAAGAAAGGCCTTGTTTTTAGATAAGAGAAAAAAAAAAAAAAATAGTAATGCTGAGTGACAGCTTTGACACATATATTTGATACACAATTTTTTAGGCCTTATGGATGAAGTTCGAAACACTCTTGTATACCTTGATGAATAATTCAAAGGACCTCGACAACTTTGTCCAATGCAAGTGTTACTAAATGCGATGTTTATAATAATTATTGACTATTCCATAATATATGCAGTCTATCTTAATAGGCAACGGCTAATGGACCCACTTTTTACTTAAACGTACTCCACTTGGTGAACACACTCCTTTTTTGAATTTAAATTGGTGAACACCCCACTTTTTTTTTCGAAATCCTTGAAATACTCCACTCACCTCATCACCCTCACCATCAGCCTATTACCCTAAATCATCTCAATTTCTCGATTCTTTTGCCATTGTAGAGCACTTGTACTAGGGCAGAAGTATCATTGGAGTTTTTTTTTTGTTCAAATAAGGTCGGATTTGAGCTTGTTTGTGCCTTAAAATTCAGAAGTGTCGCATCTGGGTCTCGATCACACAAGGTTGTGACATCTTCAGAGGTATCGACCGACTCCCATCAAGATTTATGAAGACGTCTCGGTGGGAGAGGACTGAGAGGTGTGAAGTGGTCTCAGTGGGAGCCGACTGAGACTCGTGAAGCAGTCTCGTTGGGAGCCGATCGATATCAAGAACTCTTCAAAGGTAAAGAGGTTTCGGTCAGTTCCACCTAAACCTTTGAAAGAGGTCTCGATAGGGGCCAACTGAAACCTCTTCACAGTCTTGGTGGGAGTCGATCGAAACCACTGATGAGGTTTCGAATATGTGTGACCAAGACGCACGAACAACAAGAACGAAGAAGAAACTTTTGAAATCGCCTAAAACATCCATAAAAACGAATAAAAAATTAGGTGCTTTTTTGTAAATGCGCTAATTCTCTCAAATCCATCCACATTTCACCCTTAAAAAGTCGAGATTGAAGCCTAAAATCAAATTGCTAAACACCACCGACAATAACACATAAAATAACTTCAAAGATCACCAAACAACCAAAGAATTGAACTCAAAATAGTGAATAGTTTCACCAACGCAAGCCGACGTGATCTCATCGGAATCACGATAGAATGTGGCCGGAATGGATGGTGCGAATTGAGGGTGGGTGGAGCTCGGTCTTAAAAGTGGGTTGGGAGT
Organism: Stephania cephalantha; assembly: GCA_039657325.1. Lineage (NCBI taxonomy): Eukaryota > Viridiplantae > Streptophyta > Magnoliopsida > Ranunculales > Menispermaceae > Stephania > Stephania cephalantha. The sequence goes on from CM077576.1 coordinate 23,951,769, forward strand.
TGAAGTATGGGTGAGAAAAAAACTCTTATATATGAAGGGCAATTTGGTCATTTCACAAAAAGGCAAAATTGGAAGGTAAAGAAAGTGGGACTAAGGTGCGTTCAACAAAAAGTGGGGTCCATTCAGCTGTTGCTAACTATAAGATCCTGCTATTGAAATCCATAAAAGACATACACAAAAACATACATTTGTTAGGGTCCACTCAATGCATATCCATATGCGTATGCTCTTGGGGTAGGAAAACCACGGTTTGGTGGTGAAAACCATCAAACTGCCATCAAATTGGGGATTCACGGTTTGACCGTTTTGCAAACCACCACCAAATCGCGAACCTTCAAAATCGCAACCAAATCGACCGCGGTTTTATGCGGTTTGGTTTGGTTGGTTTGGTTTTGCGATTTTCCTGCGACACATTTTCAATAAAAAATGTCACGCATTCCATACAAGTCCATAAATGTCCATCAACAAAAACATATGTCCATACATGACCATCCACTAAGAACACAATGAAACACATGAACTCAATCAAAATTATGAGTCTAATTTCATTTCAAAAGTTAAAACATGAAAAGGCTTCAACTCTATTTCGTTTCATTCCAGATTTAGGGGTGATTTTGCGGTTTGGTGAATCACAATTTTCTATAAATGAAAACCATCACAAAGCCGCGAGATTGCGATTTTCAAGTTTTCTAAACTACCCCCAAATCGCTAGTTTGAAAAATCAGACCAGACCATGTGGTTTGGACGGCTTGGGCGGTTTTGCGCATACCACAGCCCACCCATACTATGTGCACTAAGGTACGCAAGCAAGTGCATGTCTTTTGTGTGCGGCCTTTTGGGGTTACAAAAGTATTTTCCTAACAAGAGGTATGTTATATCATTAGAGCATCTCTAATGGAGTCGTAGATTGGGGGAGAATGTGCGCCACCTAGGACAATATAAACATCCCAGCCTAAGAACATCTTTAATGATTGATGTGGATTGTGGATGTGGATTCTTGTCATGTCAGCAACGTGGAAGGGATGTCCGTTTCATTTGGCTAAAATAAAACATTGAATTTTAAAATAGCCAAATAGGTATCCAATAGTCTATGTGGATTGCGCTTCTTATTTTAAAAAATTATTGTTTTTCTATATATTTTGGAAAGAATTGTTGACGTGGCTATTGACTACACCGTTTAGAGTAGTAGAAATTCGAAATAGACAATGTTCATTCCTTACATGTCACGTCGATTTGACATTAAAAAATGCACATTCCCATTGGAGGGTTTTCTTTTTCATTTCAATGTCTATTTAGTCCTAGGTGGCACGCATTGACGCCCAATCCATATTCCACACTGTCTACCGCACACTCTATTTCTAGAGGGTTCAATAAACAACCACTACGAATTAAAAAAAGAGCAAAAAATAAGTTTATCCTGAAATATAGACAACAAAGAAAGATTTGCGTACAAAAATTGCCAATTGTGAAATACATACCAAGAAAATCGGTCTATATAAATATGCTCCAACATAACTTTTTTGGCAAAAAACCATTATTTAGTTCCTAAACTTTGTGTTTTGTATGCTTTTGGTCCCTAAACTTTTATTACTACACATTTGGTCCTTGAACTTTCACAAAGATCTACATTTAGTCATTCCACCATTTAAAATGTTAAATTTCGCCGATGTGGGTAACATAAGTGCCACGTGACTAGTCAAGAAGAGTAAAGTGATTTATATTACTCGACCGAACTACTCACATCGACCAATAAAAGTCGAAAAAAAATTTAATTTTCCTAAAAAAAAACTCAAAGTTCAAGGACCAAAAGCCTAAAAAACTCAAAAGTTCAGGGACTAAATGTACAACAATGAAAGTCCAGGGACCAAATGTACACTAATGAAAGTTCAATGACCAAAAGTATAAAAGACTCAAAGTTCAACTACCAAAAAATATGTTTTGCCACTTTTTTTTTGAGAAATATAATAAAAAAGAGAATATATTTATAAAAAATAATGGCTTAAGAAATGTAATATGTAAAATATTAAAAATCAACCACATCAAAATAATAAAAACAAAAAGAAAGTTCATATGCCATAAAATTAAATGTAACTAAAGACGTTCTAAAAAAAATGTAACTAAAGCCAAAAGATTTTTATAGAAAAAATAAATAAAACTTTATGAACTTATACTTAAAAATATTAATTATTTTAAAAAATTATTTCCACTTTTACCAATAAAAAAATATCAATTCACATTATGCATTCGAAAACATGTTTAGAGTTGAATGTCTATTTGAGCCATGTAGGAAAGACATCCCTTTACGGTGGTGACGGACATGAATCTACAGCCACAATCTCCATTTTTCAATTGAAGATGCTCTTAAAGTTTTAAACCGTGCTTGTCATAAATAAAGAAGTTATTATTTACACACACCTCTGAATGCATACGCTTATTAAATTTCTTGACCAAACTACCATTACACTCACCACCTCCTCAATCTAAGCCCACACTACCACCATCTCTATTACCACCAGCCACCACCATGTGAGGAAGACTTTTTTGGAGGAGGGGTGGTGGAGGTAAGGGCCACGGTGGCAATGGAGATAATGGAGGATGGTGGTGATGAAGATCGTACGTTTAGGTTGAGGAGGTGGTGTGTGTATCGGCAGTTTGGTCAAGAAATTTAAAGTGTATGTGTGTTACGACAAAGAGTGTGTGCAAATAACAACCCTCTAAATAAATGCACGTCACGGATGTAGGTAATGAGTATTTAAATAACTACATACATTATACATATGAGATTGTGTATTACAACCAAGATTATTAAAAGGCCTGTAAACTATAATATTAATTGAAAAAATTATTAAGAAATATTAAGGGCATTTAAATTAATATCTATGCAAATATATTTTAAAGATATGTTCATTCCGAGTTTGTGCATCTCTCCAATACTATTTTTTGTAGGTTCAATGTCTCTACTATGTAAGATGATAACTTAACATTCTAAGATACATACATTTAATATACAATGGTGTAGATTTGATTGGGATGTGTGCCGCACAAACTCTAAAAGAATCTACACCTTTGTGTAGCAAATGTAAGTACCAAGATAATGTTAAAAAACCATTTCCATTATTATTTAGGAAAAAGTATGGTGTACTTTTTAAAAAGAAAAGAAGTATCATTCATAATGATTGATATAATTTGTGTGGGGGTTCTATCCCTACTAAGTACTAATGGATTGTTCGCTTGGGCTCGTTAGACTAGTGAGTCCCAAATTCGCACTCAAGCCCCTTATTTGCTTTTTTTTTTTTTTTTTTTTTTTCGCTACAAATCATTCGTGAAACCACTTACGCAAAGTCACCTCTCCACTATTGCTAGGTAATATGTCGTCTTTAGGTTTGTAGTTTACCAAAATACTATCAAACCCGCATCATATAGGCTTCTAACCGGCATAGATTGCTTTAATATACTGATAATCTAGTCAGCCTTATCTGTCTTGAGATTCATGAATCAAGTCATTACTTCAAATCCATTTGTAATAATTTTATCGTTTTTGAGACTTTAAAACCTTAATCTGAACTGATTAATTTAATCCTTAATTTTTAAAAAATCGGCAACATCTCTACTAATTCTAGGCCTTAACCGAAAATCCTGCCTTAACAATTCTTGAAACAAAACCTACTCAGAATGGTGGAAATGTCGAAGGACTACCCCGTTACAATATATTTCATCCAAATAACACAATTATTCATTCTAATCTAATTTTGAAAGGTCGAAATGATTTCAAAACTTAAAAAACATAAACCTTGCTCCCAAAGTGGTTTCGGTTCACCAAATTCATTACAATTGTTCAAAAGATCAATCTATATCACACACGAACTCAAAACCCATTTAAACAATATAGTATATAAAAAATAATACATACATAAAGAAAAGAAAGCTCGCTTAGTCATAGAAAATCCGAGAGCTTCTCCTTTCCTTTCCTGCTGCTAGATCCTATAATCGCCAACATTAAAGTAAAAAAAAATTCAGATAAGTAAATCCCACACTATGCAGTACACCTGTAGTAATCAAATGCATTGTATTTCAAGAAATTAAATGAACAATAATATTGCTAGGAATTGTAATTATACAAGAATGAAATCCATCCTGTTTCTGATAACCGACCACAATTAGATGACGTCTTCCAAAAGTGGAGGATAAACAATAATAAAGATTCATGAGTTTGAGAGGAAGTCCCTCGAGAAGCCACGCCCTCGACTATAAATGGAGTATGATCCCGACCAGCATCACAAATCCTATGTATCTACAACGATTAGTGACTCCATCCATAGAGCACAATGATGTTCACCCTAGCACACATATAGCCAGTAAACACAATGAAACCCCCAAAAGACTCATTTCTCTCGTGTCCATGAATGAATGACCAATGAATTATGCAACGATAAACCGTGCATGCAATTATATTCAAAAAATATATTCATACAATGTAAAGGTTATTATGAGATTTACTTACAATACATACACAATCCGATGTTTTCTCACATTTCGGGTTAGTCGATTAGTTCAAACGGGGTTCCAATTGCGATCTTAAAAGTCATTTACACATCCAATAAGTTTCAGAGTCAATTCCATAAGTTTTCCGTTTAATTTCAACTTAACTTGTGTAATTAAATCGAATCCTCCTTAAATAAATTATCCAATGTTTGAATCTCATTTTTGACTCAAAATTATCATTCGATATTGAGAATTAAGTTTTTCTAGGCTTTAATGTAATTTCCCAAATTTCAAGTCTTTTTAGGCGTCGTAGCATGCTTTACGAAGCAAAAACCTGGTGTAACGACCTTGAAAACTCCAAATATAATTTTTTTTTTTTAAAAAATATATTATTTTAATCGATTTTCCAAATTTTTATAATTTTTTGAATTTTTCTTATTTCGGCCAATCGACCGATTTTGGGCCTAGGCAAGGAATTCCCTACACAAAGCATGGCATGGCCTGGCCTACCCTAGTTAGTGACCATGACAATAGAAGTAGCAGTTCACTACTGCTATTATGAATCTTTTTTATTTCTTCAAAAATCCACCCCCGCCACCACCCAATCTTCGACGACCTCAACCCTATGATTTTGATTTTGTTTTCGTTTTGTGCGGGTGATTACTAGATTTGTCTTTGATAAATGAACGATCTATTTCGCTTTTGTTTATGTTTTGAATCTCTTCTTGAGATGTGATCTTCTTCATTTGCGTTTGTACGTTTGATTTCGATTTCAATTACGTTGCGATTATTTTTATGTTTCACATGTTTTTTTATATCTTTGATTATATACTATTTACATTGATTGAATTAGGAGAATAAAAAAGTTTGCATGACTTTAATATTTAAGGAGACATTTTTTCTTTTAAGGATAGCATACTAGCTTTGGACTAAACTCTATGGAGCGTCATGGTAACAAAAGAACGAAGACAATTTTTTCCTTTTTTAAATCAAGTGGGGAGGCATCTAAGGTTGACAATCTTTCTCCATCGCTTGTTGAGGCTTCATCTCGCGAGGAAACGAGACCTTTAGAATCTCCAACTCCGTAAGATTATATTGATTCTAATTCTTTTGAAAGAGATCCGGGCCATGCGTATCCAATACGGCAATATTCCTTCAATGTGAGATGAGATTAGACGAGCATATATAAAGATGGGCCCTTATCAACCTAGGTTGCCAGAATACCCACGAACTCTATTCGGAAAGCAATATCGTCGCTTTCAACCAAAATGGTTTGGAGAATTTCAATGGTTGGAGTATTCTCCTTCAAAGGACGCGGTATTTTGTTTCCCGTGTTACCTTTTTGAAAATGGTAATACACCTCAATGCACATTAACTAATGGAGGACTTAAAAATTGGAAGAGAGTTAATCAAGGGGTTAATTGTCCATTCTTGATACATATGGGAAGCATCAATTCGCCGCATAGAAATTCTGTACAATCTGTTGAGAATTTGTCGAATGTTACTCGACACATTGACAGGGGTGATAAATGCACAAGCTTCGAGAGGATGTTCGAAAAATCGGTTGCATGGCTTAAGGTTACAAGTGAGGTCAATTCGATGGCTTAGTTTACAAGGATGCGCAGCTAGAGGTCATCGTGAAGGTTCAACTTCAGAAAATCGAGGAAATCTCATAGAAATGTTGAAGCTTATGGGTAGATTAAATGTTAACATTGAGGACGTTATACTCGACAATGCTCCAGGGAATGCAAAGTACACCTCGCCAAATATTCAAAAAGAGATTTTGCATATTATGGCTAACATGGTGAGAAAAAAAATTCGTGAAGAAATTGGAGATAAAAAGTTTTGTCTATTAGTTGATGAAGCCAAGGATGCAGGAGGCAAAGAAGAAATGGCAATTGTGTTGAGATTCGTGGATGGTCAAGGCTCAATTAAAGAGCGCTTTTTTCGATATTGTCCAAGTCGAAAACACCGCTTTCAACACTTAAGAAAAGTGTATGTAACTCTCTTGCTCGGTATAACTTACTTATAGATGACTTGCGTGGTCAAGGATATGATGGTGCTAGTAACATGCGTGGGGCATGGAATGGGTTGCAAGCTTTATTTCTCAAAGACTCGTCCATATGCATATTATGTGCATTGTTTTGCTCATCGACTACAACTAGCATTAGTTGCACTTCTAAAAAGGAACTGTCGATTTGGTTACTCTTTTCAAAGTTGTCTTCTATTGTTAACCTTATAGGTTCTTCTCCAAAACGCCTTACTCGAGTTGCAAGCCTTTCAAGTCGTAGAGATTGCACGTAAAGTAGCTAGTGGTGAACGTGAAACTGTAAAGGAGCTAATCAAATCGGAAGTTTACAACGAAAGCAGAGAAACACGGTGGAGCTCTCATTTTGATTCTATTTGCAGTGTGATTGATATGTATTGGGCAACGATGCAAGTGCTTAAAAAATGGTTAGTGATGGATCTATCGATGATATTCGTGGTGAAGCAAAAGGTGTTTTAATGATGATGGAAACTTTTGACTTCGTATTCATGCTGCATGTAATGCATAGAATTTTGGGAATTACAGATATTCTTTGCCGAAACTTGCAAGAAAAAACTCTAGATATTCTGAATGCAATAGATTCAATTGCCACAACAAAAGTACTTCTTCTAAAATTACGAAATGAAAGCTTTGATCACCTTTTGATGTGTGTGAATTCGATTTGCATAGAGTATGAAATTGAAACACCCGATATGAATGCTTGGTACAATGAGGGCACAGTCGTTCTTGTCAAGAAAAAGTCTCGTCACACAATTGAGCATCATTACCACTTTGATATGTTCAATTCCATGATTGACTATCAATTGGAAGAGTTGAATTACAGATTCAATGATGATGCATTGGAAATCCTTAAGTTGAGTTGTGCTTTACAACCAAATGATCAGTTCAAATTATTTGATGTTGGTCAAATATGTATTCTTGCAAGAAAGTTCTATCCTCATTGATTTTAGTGATCAAGAAATGCATCATTTGAGATTTCAATTGGAGCATTATGAGGTTGATGTACTTCACCACAAGTGTTTTCGAGAATTTGTCATCAACTTCTCGAGTTATTGCAGTAAATTAATTCGAACAAATAAGTCGCATCACTACAACTTGGTTGAGAGATTGATTCCTTATTTTGACTCTACCTCAGTATCCACTGCATCAACAGAAATGAGAGCATTTTCAGCTATGAAGCGTATTAAGACTGATTTACTTAAATAGAATGGAAGAAGAATTCTTGCGTAGATACTATGATCATTCATATTGAACGAGAATTCGCTCAAAATATCGATATAGATGAAGTAATTGATGAATTCGATTCTTTAAAGCAAAGGAGGGCACAACTTAAATAGGTTATTTTTCTTGATATTCTGATTTTTATATAATTTATTATTTAAGTATTATTTTTATTCTTTACCCACCAATATAATTTATATTTGATTCTATATTGTTTGTGTTTGCAGCTGATACACTTTTCATTGATCGAGTCATGTTTGTGACAAGTAGACAACAATTTTTAATTTAAGGTACTTCAGTTGAACTCATTATCTATTGATTTTGTTTCGATTTGATCTATTACAAGTGTTTGTGTTCAAATGTTTTTGACAACAAACCCAACTCATCCCCGAACTCATAGAACCTATGAAATCTCCAAAAACCCATTGTAAATTAATTAAATTACCTTATATTCTCTACAATTTTGCTGTCAAACAAATTGTGGATTGCGATGCTTCTCTGGCTTTTTATATGTGCTGATTTGAATTCGAATTCCACAGGGAACAAGTGAGGATTGATGGCGGGACTGTGAAGAAGACGTGAGGAGTGATGTAGAGTCAATGTAGAGAGTTGGGAGAATAGGAGTTGAGATATGTATGGGTGTTAAACGATGGTGTTGATGGTGTTTTTTTTTCTCCACTCACCCATCCAACTCTCATAATTATTGGGCGCTGCTATGGGCACCCCACCAATTAGTGAAGGCACACCACTGTTGAGGGCACCAAGTGGTTTACCAAAGGCACCCAAAAAAATTGAGTGAAAACCTGAAATTACTCCCAAGTGCACCCACCACACAACAACCGATTTGATAAAACGCAAGCACGAGGAAGTTAAAAATTTTCGAACCCTAAACCACATTCTCGATCCTTAGTGAGTGCAATCGATTCCTTTGTGCTTCTCCTCTGATTCTCGCTCTCTTAAGTGGTGGTTTTCTTCCCGTTTGAGAGATCTCAAGTTGTCTGGACAAGTTAGGGCTCGGTTTTAGGGTACCAAGTCAGAGGAGGCGTTTATTCGACAAGTTATAGGTATGTATAAACTTGATTTTGATAGATTTTGGTTTGTTTTGTGTATTTCGTCTACTAGGTTGTTGAATTTGCAAACCGTGCTTGTCGACCACACAGGTACGAGAATATGAGCACAATTTCGGTAAAGTATGACCGAGACGTAGGTCTTTTTGTATTTATTGTAGTGTCTCGATTACTTACTACCGAGAGTCACCTTATAGGCTCGGGGGTAATCTCCGAAACTTGTAGTATATGTGATCTTCGATGGTCTCGGTTAACAATAACCGAGATTTTAGTTAGGTAGTATTATCCCAAGTACACAGACACATGGATTACTCTCGGACACCACATACCGAGAGTAGTACAAAATGTATAATTTGGTTAGTCTCGGTTATGTACAACCGAGACTGCTCCAACTGTCTCGATTGTTGAATACAGAGACTAGGAACACTGTCTCGGTTATAGACAACCGAGATTAGTGTTGTTTTCTTGAACCTGCTTGACCGAGATTATAAAAAATGGTAGAATTTTGTCTATTTTTTTAATTTCATTTCTTTTTCTATTGTAGGTGCTGACATGTTATTGTCTTATCAGGTATGGCTCGTTCGAAGACCACGGTGACTAGAGAGGAGGCTGACGTTGACGCATCGAGGGGTAACCGCGAGCGAGGCGGCCGGAGACACCCGACTGCGTCTTATTAAAAAGAGAAACAGAACAACGATGTGAAGGGAAAGGGAAATAGTACTGCTGATCGAGCAAAGAACGTCGACACGCGTTGACGCAAAGATCTTGTCATTGCCCAAGGCGAAGTTGAGGATCATGCATCGGAGTCTAGTAACAGTGAGTCATCTGCACCAGCTGACACCACTAGTAGGCATCGTAGTAATGTGGGTGGGAGTACTAGTGGTGGAGGTAGTCGGAATGAAGGGGAGTCATAAGTGCAATCAGAAATCTGTGCACCTTTCCTCGGTGGTCCTTCCGATGGATCATTGCTGAAGAGCTTTAAAGATAATGTCGCATTAGCGATTTGGAGTAATGATGTATGTATAGTTTCATTGAATATAGTACTTACAAAATTAAGGTTTTCATATAACTGATGAAAATTTTCTTTTCTTATGGTAGGATCGCCCGATACTCAAGTGTATCAATCACGGTGCTCAGATCCAAAAATTGGACTTACAGTCGTGTCACCCTGACATTGAGGGCTTTCAGAGGATTATCCAGCGGTCCGGGTTGAATACGCTGATAGACTGCTCATACCGCAAGGCTAACAAGGAGGTTATATCTGCTTTGTGGAGCGGTGGCAACCGGAGATGAACACGTTTCACTTACCCTAAACTGGTCCCATTTGAATTCGGAACCAATTTGACTTTTTAGGTCAATCCGACCATTTCACGTTTTTTTAGGTAAAAACCCCAGTATAAAGTCTCGCACGAATCTCGAATTCTTCATTTTTCATAGAAATTCATATATTTCTATTTATTTGATCAAAATATTTTTTGGGGATTTTCCTTATTTTTCAAGAATTTTTCTCTATTTTCTAACTTTTTCTCTCTTATTTTTTATTTTGTTTTTTGTTGGGTCAGGTCGACCCTAATGAATTTGACAGACCTGGACTAGGGCAAGGGGTGCACACGCAAGGCCTGTGCACGTGCATTCCTTTCCTCCATTCAAAACTAGGGATATAATTCATTTTTTTTAATTCTACGATTTGGCTATGATCAAACCATAAGAGGAGATCACTCCCCTCCATTTCCTTCCTCTTTTTTCCTTCCCAAATCATCATCTCCATTAACACAACACCAATAACATCAACGTTATCACAACAACAACCAGTTAACAACACCACAACTCACCTCGGTATCGATCTCTCCATCTCGATCTCTCCCTCCACTATTTCGACTTATCTCTCCCTCTCTCTCTCTCTCTCTCTCTCTCTCTCTCTCTCTCTCTCTCTCTCTCCCTTTGATTTCAAATTAACAGAGGAAGCAGTTCTATTGAGGAATTTAAATATGAGATTTCCTCGAGATTCGTATGATATGAATCTCGAGGCAAATCAGATGGTTTCTTTTCACCATTTATATTTTGGTCTTTCTTCAAGATATGTGTTGCGTATCTCGAGGTCGATCTTCATGGCTATTAACCAACCCATCCCTCTTAATCAACTTTTTGTGATCAAATAAAAAGATTTCTCGAGATTCGTACATACAAATCTCGAGGACGACCCAAAGGATGGAATTAAAGACACATTGATTTTCCTTGACATGTAATTGCTCACATCTCAAGGCATCACAATGCCAATCACCAAACCGTTCAACTCATTTACTTCATCGATTCCCATGCTACGCGTATCTCGATGCGAATCCAATGTATAGTTTTATTTGATTTAAACTTTAAGATTTATTTATATATAACTATATATGTATATATATAATTATGCATTTTCGCACCTATAAATTCATCACGCGCGCCAATGACCACCGACGGGCGTGCATAATATTATACTTCTTATACGTGTCATCCTCGGCCCAACATATCACTAGGCGCCCACCAATTATTTAATATTTATTAATTTCTAATATATATTTATATATCTAATATATATACGCCTATAAATTCAAGCATTTATAATTTCGCCATGCGCGCCAACAAGTTCATTTTGGCGTGCACGCTCCCCCGCTACTCTTGTGCGTCACCCTTGACCCATACACGGTATTAGGCGTCCCAATAATTTTTCAGTTAATGAATCATAAGCTAATTAATCCTATTAATTTCAATAAATACTAATACACATCATACAAACGCCAAACATCAAGCAAATCCATGCATATACTAATCAAGAAAAGTCGGGCTTAACCACGAGCCTAAATTGGGTTAATTAGAAACCGAATTAATGTTAATCACCTGCTTAAGGTAATGTGTCATTACAATAGGGACGGCGCCAGGGTGGACTAAGCAGGGCACCTAGCATACTGAGTGAGAAAAATGCACAGAAAGAGGCCTAAAGTTGTGGCGATGTTGTGGCTATACAAAGACAATGTCGGATCACTTATGGATAGCGCGAACACTTAGAAAATAGAAATTCTAAAGTTCTAGTTCGTTTGGAATTTTCTATTAAGGTTTCTAATTGTATTCTAAAGTGTCTTAAGGGTATAATAGGCATTAGAATGTGGTAAACTCACAACTTTACTAATTATTAAGAGCAATCAATTAACATAGTTTAGCATAATTTTACTTTGCTCTTAAGTATTAATAAGAGTTTTGGAGAATAAGACATTGAAAACTCAATGTGTTGTTATTTGGTATTGTTTTCTAGATTTAATTGAAGTTATTTAATTCAATCTTTGATTGCATTGAATACCATGAAGTATATGTTTATTTCAATGATGTGTGAGTAGTTCATTAATCTTAAGGATCAATGGATCATATGGTATGAATGTTATGCTAAAATAGTGATGAATGGATTATAAAGATAAAAAGTTCAATAGTTAGAATTTGTATTTATTCGAGACGTAATGCGACAAACATCTTGATCATGTGTGTGTTGATTAGTGGTTTTAGGAGTTGCCATGGCATTGGAGCTTTTAAGCTGGATATGGACAACATAACCATAAAATATATAAAATCGATAGATAGTTATTGATTAGGGAGGCACGACTGGAAAACTTAAGTGGTTATGAATCTAAAGATTTGGAACTTAAAGTAATGTGTAACTTACATTATTCACACCGATAGGTGGAGTTCTAGTTTGCACATTAGAATCTTTTCTGTGACTACAGTGGGTTGAAGTGGATTTGAAGGAAATTTTTTATTCTAATTGAGCATTACACACACATAATACAAATAAAGGAAGTGAGTTGAAAAAACATAGTTATTCATTACCTAGGTGAAGTTGTGAACTGAAATCTTCTTAATATAGGAGTACAAGTATTTACATTTTTTTGTTAGAATAGAATAATTTAATTAAAAATCAATTAAAAATGGATTTTCTTAACAATAGAGCAGATTCGACTAAGTGAATTATGTGCATACACCTTTCCCTGATGACGACATCAGTAATCAACATCAGTTGATCACATTATTACTATAATCGAGTCATTATACTTGCGGCCATGATCAGTTGGCAATCGATGTGCCTTTATGTCGTTAAGATATAAGATGGTAGCATTTCATGCTAGTTACTACTTGTGGTAGGTGTTCTCACTAAGTTTAATGATGCTAGCTCGTCGAAAATATATGGCATATCTAGTAGGTTTTGCAGTCTAGTTAGAATGTGATTGTGTTGCACGTTCCTTCTATTGACATGAGGAGAACGAGGTGGCAAGAGTCGCTATAAGGCTATCTATGGAAACTAGTACCAAAAACACCTTTTAAAACTGACGAATCAATCCGATCCTTTGAATCTCAATTCACATTGTGCTCTAGATTGTTTTAGTTATTGAATTCTATTTTTTAAGTATTTAAGTTTATTATCCACACATCTAATTTCTAGTCTAGTTTAGTTTTGATTTCAAGAAATCCCCTTTTTTGTTTAAGCTAAAAAAGAACATCCCAATCCCTGTGAGTTTTACGTCATACTTACCTCACTACAAATCTAAGTTAATCGGTGAATTCGAGACTATTACTAGTATCTTTCATGGCACATACTAGACATGGACTAAAATGTCCTCCATAATCATAAGTTTAGCAATGAGACATGACAAATTTTATTTTTGTTTGTGGAACGCATCTTCAAATGGTTTTGGTCGGAACAGAGTTTCCATAAGTAAGATCATCCCATAAATAATGTTCACAATTGTGTTTAATCTTATTCTTTTGGGCTCTTGTCAAATGAGGTGATAGCCTATTAGTAGTAAGACAGTTGACTATATCGGCATACCATGGACTAGTTATAGCTATTTTATATAAGTGTTCATTTGGAAATTCATCATTTAATGGTATTTGGTGTTCTCCAAATTTTTAGTCTACTTAGATGATCTGCCACTAAGTTTTCAGCACCTTTCTTGTCTTTTATTGTAAGATCAAATTCTTGTAATAATAAGATACATCTTATTTATCTTGGTTTAACATCTTTCTTTGCCATCAAATATCTTAGTGTTGTATGATCTGAGTATACTATTACTTTTGTTCCTAATAAATATGGTCTAAACTTTTCTAATGTGAACACAATTGCTAAGAGTTATTTTAAGTGGTGGTATGGTTTAGTTGGGTGGGATCCAAAGCTCTTGATGCACAATATATGACATGAGAATCATTTCTTAACTTTTAATCTAAAACAGCTCCTACTGCATAGTTGCATGCATCACACATTATTTCAAAAGGTTGTGACCGGTCTGGTGATTTTATCACAAGTGTTGTAATCAAGGCATTTAAAAGCTATCTTGCATTTAGGTGTGAACTTGAATGTAAAACTTTTTGCAAAAGTTTGCATAAGGGTTGTGTTATTTTGAAAAATTCTTTCAAAAAACGTTTGTAGAATCCTGCATGGCAAAAAAATATATTACCTCAGTGTAATGTTTTTATAACTTGAATTTTAGCGGGGTCTACCTTTATTCTTTTTGCTGACACTATGTGTCCTAATATAAGTCCCTGATTTACCATAAAATGATATTTTTCATAATTCAATACAAGATTTTTTTTCTATTTGTCTTTTAAGTACTTTAATTAAATAAAGTAAGAATTCATTGAAAGAATTACCATATAAGGTAAAATCATCCATTAAAAAATCAATAAAATGTTCTACGTAGTTTGAGACAATACTAATAATATATCTTTGGAATGTAGTGGGTACGTTACATAGGCTTAAAGGCATACGCCTGTAAGCAAATGTACCGAAAGGGCAAGTAAAATGGTTTTTTCTTGATCATCTGGAGCTACAGGAATATGATGAAATCTTGAGTATCATCCAAACAATAGTAATAGGTTTGTCTAGCTAGTATTTCTAACATTTAATCTATAAATGGAAGTGGTTAGTAATCATTTATAGTTTCAACATTTAGCTTCATATAATCTATGCACACTCTCCAATCATTTTGGATTCTAGTTGGTACTAATTCTCCATGTTTGTTTGTTATAACCGTAATCCTTGTCTTTTTTGGAACTACTTATATCAGTCTAACCCAATTACTATATGCGATTGGGAATATCATTCCTGCGTCTAGTAATTTTAATATTTCTTTTTTTACTACTTCCATCATTGGTGGATTTAATCTACGTTGAGCTTATCTAAATGATTTTGTATCTATTTCAAGATTAATTCTATGCATGCATGTGGCCAGACTTATTCCTTTAATATCAGATATTATCCATACTATTGCTTTCTTGAATTCTTTGAGAATATTTACTAATTTCTCCTCTTCTAAATTTGATAATTTATTAGAGATTATAACTAGTAAGGCGGTGTTATTCTCTAAATAAGCGTATTCTAAATTATATGGCAGAACTTTTAAGTCTAAATCTGGAGCTTTTGTATAGAGGGTAAAAGTCTCGAATGATTTATTGGTAGATCCATATAGTAAGAGAGTTCAGGGAGTTCATTATAAGATTATAAGGCATTGATTATCTCCCTTGTCTCTTCATCTATATCATCAACGTCATTTAAATCCTCTATCACTTTTTCAAGTTTGTCTGACTTATCATTTCTCAAATTTTATCTATTATAGGATCTAACATATCTACGGTGCATACTGATGAAACATCTAAAGGATGTTTCATAGCATCGTGGATGTAGCATCCCCTATCCCATTTAGGGCGATACACGGCCTGAAACCCTAATTAAGCCTCGGTACACTAGTCGGACTCAATTAAAAGTAACAATACACCATCCTTCATACTTGATAATCACAATACAATATATCTTATATCAAATAAGTAATTGAAAATGCAGCGGAATTAAAACTTTTTCGATAAAGCATAAGATATAAAAAATCAACATAAACCTCGGTCGTAAAAACATATCCCAACCCTATTTATTACAATTTAGTAATTCAATACAATATATAAACAATAGAGAAATAAATTTACCATAGAGAAGACTATAAACTTGTAATATTCTCCATTCCCAAGTCGAAGCACACGTCGATAACCTAAAATGTTGATTGGGGAATGAGCACTCCAACTTGCTCAATAAGTGATGCTTGTAAACATATTATTTATCAACTACTATCAATGAATCAATTAATAGAAATATGAATCCAAAACATATTTATTCAAGCATTAAAATGATATAACAATAGATAACGGAATGCAAGTTCACAGGTCAATTGCAACTATACACGTGACTTGTATTTTCATTTTAAAACTGAGCTGTAAACTCCCGTTACCCTTAATTATAGTCTATAGCAACTCACATGTTGGCTGACGCGTGATTTCTATGGTGTATCCAGGCTTAGCGTAGCTACCAACTCAAATAGAAAAGCAACAATTGGGCACATCAAGGTTTCTGAAGGGAAAGTGTTGGTAATGATCCAACACTTCCATTGTCACTCCAATCCGATTCACCCGTCATACCTATTTCCGAGAATTTAATATAAAAACTAGTTCAAGTAACATTACATTGCCCCATTCTCAGTCCATAATGCTATATGAACTAATTATATTAACTTGTTGCATAATTGATAAGAATACGAGTCCCACTTACCTGCTAAGCTTTCCTAACTTTTTACTGATTTACACGACTCCCAAGATCCATAAACCTTTTCCCCGTCAATCAAGAACCTAAACTAAACCAATTATCATTAATTTGGCTCCAATATTCATTATCTAGTACTACTAAACTAGTCTTAATTGAATCTGGGATCAACTTATCAAATTTTAGGTCAATATGACCATTTCACGCTTTTTGAGGTAAAACCCCGGTATAAAGTCTCACATAAATCTTGAATTCTTTATTTTTTTATAGAAATTCATCAATTTCTATTTATTTAGTCAAAATATTATTTTTTAAGATTTTTTTGTATTTTTCTAGAATTTTGCTCCATTCTCTAGTTTTTTTTTTTTTTTTTTTTATAAATTGGTTGGTTTAACCCTGAACCGGACCCGGTTTCGGGTCAAACTCCCTTTCTTCTTCCTTGATGCCCTGCAACTGCGGATCAACATATATTTTTTTTAATCTCGATCGGGTAAGGGATACGACCTCCTGCGTCGTCTTCCTCTTCAGACAAACTACTTTTGCAGTTTATTCGAGCACCCTTCTCTTCTATCAATAACAACATTAACAACATCAACGCCATCAACAACAATAACAATAATGACAACGATCAATAACAACTCCCTTACCATAGGTTTGGAGCTCCATCTTTCTTTCTCCAACAATCTCTATCACCCCTGGTCTCTCAATTTCATTCTCTCTCTTTTCACATCCAATCTCCTCTGTGAATCGAAATGAAAATGGTTATGGCAGTGTGTTTTGAAATACATATTAGATTTCTTTGAGAATCATATGTACGAATCTCGAGGCAAATCTAAAGATTCCTCTCTTTTCATTTATATTTTAATTTCCTCGAGATACGTATTGCATATCTCGAGATCGGTCTTGTGGCTATTAACGAAATCAATATAACATTTTGATCGACTTATTTGTAATCAAACATGTTGATCTCCTCGAGATACATACTGCGTATCACGAGGTAGATCTTGTAGTTTAGTAACTAAACATCTAATCACCACTTGATCGTCCTAGAGATGGGATGACATGCATTTCAAGGCGAGGAAATTCATCTAAACTCACTAATGTATAGCCTATTCACTTCCTCGATGCTCACGCTACGCGTATCTCAAGGCAAAACCTATGTATACTTCAATTTTATTTAAACTATAGGATCCATTTATATATTTATTTATAACTATATATATAACTCATATTTCGCGCCTATAAATTTGATGCGCGCGCCAAAGACCACTATCGGGTGTGCACACTACTGAGTGTCCTATGCGTGTCACTAAGCGCCTACCAATTATTAATTATTTATTTATTTCCAATATATATTTACATATCTAATATATATAAATATATATACGCTAATAAATTCATGCATTTATAATTTCGTCATGCGCGCCAACGAGTTCGCTTGGGTATGCACACTACCTCATGGCTCGTGTGCATCACACTTGACCTACACACGGTATTAGGTGTCTCATAATTTGTCAATTATTTAATTATAGACTAATTAATGTGATTATTTCCATAATTAATAATACAAGCCTTTCAAACACCAAACAACATGGAAATCTATGCACACGCTAATCGAAACAAGTCGGGTTTTACCACGAACCTAACTCGTGTTAATTAGAACTCTGATTAATATTAATCGCCTACTTAAGGTAACGGTTATTACAGTGTAGCATACAGTAACCTGATTAGGGAAATACCCAGCCTGAAACCCTAGTTAAGCCCATATTATCCTTACCAGACTTAACTAGAGCTAACAGCCTTACCACCTTCACCTGATAAGCACTACTGTAAATCGACTATCGAAATAAAATAATGAACATACACAGTGGAAATCTAAACCTTTTCGATAATCAAAATAAGATATACATTATTTAAAATAAACTGGAATAAACCTCGGTCATATAAATCTCCCATCCCATATGATATTACAAAACTGTAATTCAACACCAATATATAAGACCAAAGGAAGTCATTACATCGTTCAAAACTTCTATAACTTCTCCATCCCGTAGTCATAGCGCTTGTCGAATCTACCTGTAATGTTAATTAGAGTGAGCGCTCCAACTTGATCAGTAAGTAGGGATTCACACTAATCATCAATATTCCATATAATATTCAAGGATATCATGCAATAACAACATGCACCAATGATATCTAACAAGAATATGGAAAGCATATAAATTCAATATATAACGGATGCAAAGCAAAGGTCTTGGACTTGTACACTGTGATCCCCATTTTATTTATAAAACTAGGGTCGATTACCAACCGGCGCCATTAATACGAGTGCTAAACCAACACACCGCGCATATGTGATGTTTAGCCAATCGATTAATGCCCAATGGTTCTATCCTAAACCCTCTAGTGAATATGTAACCCACGCGACCTATTAACTGAGTAGGAATTACGTATAGACTGGGAGATCAAGCCCAAGTACTATACAAACTGGTCTCAGCCCTGAGAAGTTACTCTCGTGGATTACATTAGACACCGTTTTCTGTTCATTAGACCCATTAGCGCGCTAATGACAGATAAAATATGAATTTAAGATTTTGGTGATTTTCAACTTAATACATGTCTAAACACTTATAAATAACCTAAACTTATAAAATTGGACTTCGGGAACTTAGTGGATCGTAGCTCGGTGTAAGGGAGTTGACGGGTTGGATACGGGAGTCCGAGGAGGTCGGAGAGCGGTTTGAGGTTTGTAAACCCAACTGAAGAACTCTGAGTATTTGATTATGTTTTGAATTTCATTCCTATCATGTACGTGGGTTGAGGTTACACCCCCATATTTCCTAGTTGTGTGTTCACGATGCACTGGTCTGTAACACGTGTGACCTGGCCCTTAGTGAACGTCAAATTGAGCTTGCCCCTAGTGCATGTCTCGGTGACTTAGCGGATTTGGTTAGCATCATGAGGGATCAAGTGTTGGGCCAGTTGGGCGCAACCACTAGTGGGATCTTGGTGACCCGAAGTACAGTCTAGTACATCTGGAGCGAGCACACACATTTGTTTGTGTAGCTGTTATTTATTCATGCGATGAGCCATTTACAGTTGTTTGTCTTTACATTCCGCATGTTTGCTTGATAGTACTTCTTACATTTCCTTACTTTTATTTACGCGAATGCTCAGAGTGGTTCCTTGGGATTTTATTTACTGGATTCATCATCTATCTTTTTGTGATGATTGAGTGCGGATCCTAGTACCAATGGGGTAAGGGGATCCTAGGCGACTACATCTGATTGCCCGCCGTCGAGGACCTACTAGTACGTGTTTATTTTGATATTTTGTATTATTTTGGGTATTGGTGGACTTGAGATGATACGGTACATGTATATATACCTTGTTTATGGTACTGTCGCTTATATATAGAGTACTTTTTTGAGTTTTACACAATAGGATTTGCTCTTATAAATAATGTGTACCATGCTAAATTACTTATTCTAATTGTATCAATAAAGGCTCCCGCTGATTTATGTTAACTTGTAAGATACAACCCACTAGTATGGTCAGACATTAGAATAAAATGCAAATTATTGAACTTAATAAACATTTAAATACTTAAAGAGAATAAGTTAAGGAAATATGGATAAAACACACGTGGACATTAATTTCAAGACAAGAGAAGGACGGGCAGTGTCCGAACACGTGTAGTTGGGCCCACCGGGCGAGGAGTACACGGATACACGTCACCCCGAGGCGGTAGGGCCGCCACAGTGCCCACCAATTATTAATTATTTATTTATTTATAATACTTATTTATATATCTAATATATATCTATATAAATGTATATATACGCCTATAAATTCATGTGTTTATAATTTCGTCGTGAGCGCCAACAAGTTCACTCGAGCGTGCACACTATCCCATGACTTGTGTGCATCACCCTTGACCCATACACGATATTAGGTGTCCTATAATTTGTCAATTATTCAATTATAGTCTAATTAATCTAATTATTTCCATAATTAATAATACAAGCCATACAAACACCAAACTTCACGCAAATCTACGTACACACTAATCGAGATAAGTCAGGCTTAACCACGAGCCTAACTTGGTTTAATTAGAACTTGGATTAATATTAATCACCTACTTAAGATATGGGGTAATTACAGTGGATATTTTAGTTTACCATTTCATTATCTACTTTCATTGTTAGAGTTTTGTTAGAAACATTTATTTTGGCTTTTGCCCTTTTTAACAACGAACGTCCTAAAATAAGAGAGGTTTTACTAGAGAAGTGATCTTTTTTATGTCTATGACATAAAATCAGCTGGAAAAAATAAATCATTAACCATAAGTAGTACATCTTCTAATACTCCTACAAGTTGAACAGTAGATCTATCTGCTAATTGTACTATTATATCAATTTCTTCTAAGGGTATGTTTGTCATTTGTAAATGACATAGATGATTAGCCTCATTGCAAAAAGCACAGATTTTACTTTAGACTGATCTATCTTTCAATAATAATTCAACCATACTTTTTAGCACATCAAATTTATCATCTAATGTCTCTATTATCTTCCTATTAATTTCATAAGAATGGTTTTTCATAAATTTATTTTTCTCGCAATATTTTTTTGATTGTGTGGTCATTCTATTAATAGTGTATCTTACTAATAATGGTGTTATATCGAACAAAGATCCTCCATATACCGTGTCTAGGAATATTTATACTAGGTTGTTTAGTCCTTTGGAAAAGTATTCTAATGAGTTTTTTTCTTTTAATCCATGTTGTGGACATAATGATATCAATCTTTGGTATCTATCCTAAAACTCACCAAAAGTCTCTTTGTTTTCACCCTAGTATTACTAATTCGTTTCCTATCCAAACTAATTTTACATGTTAGAACGTATTGATCTAAGAAGGTTTCTAACATTTTGGACCATGTGGTTTTGGAATTTTGAGAGAGATAGAATGGCTAATCTTGAGCTTGACCTCTTAAGGAAGAAGGGAAAATCTTTAGCTTGACATGTCCTAACTCTATGTTTTTGGATTTTATCACAATTACTATATGCATGTATTTCCTAATAGATTGTTGAGGATCTTCATCGCCTTCACATTAAAAGTGAGGTAAAGAATTGATGAATCCCGGTTTTAACTCAAAATTAGAGAAATCCATGGAAAAAACAATACACATAGGTTCGTAAGCTATGATATTTTTTTTGGTTTCCCTAAATGTAAGTTCTTGCTCGATGTCTATCATATTGTATGACATTCAACGAGAAAGATTCTTAAGAAATTATTTTAAAATTTTTGGCATGGCGCCAAAAATTAACACGTGTCGAGCATGTACAATAAATTTTTCACCTTTATTTTACTATTAAATTTTGTAGTAGTGGTAAGTGGGATTCGTCTCGATAGGGATTATGCAAACAATTATCATAACTACATTGCAAAACGGTAATACCTTTCAAACAATTATAATTACTATTTTAAATTAGATAATGAATCAAAACATCACAATACATATTGTCCACTATGCACATAATACTTAGATTCATGATTGCAATCCGTTAATAAACAACCTATTAAAATCAATGAGTTAAAGAATACGATTGGTTTAAAGCATTAAGCACACATTCATCTCATCATAACTACATTGCAAAACGGATCTAGCTCATGTTAGGAGTTTTGTTTAGATTAACAAACTACTCACTCATTATAATAAATAAAACCATAAGAGAATAATTGAAAGACATAATTTAAAATATCTTAATGATAACTTGAATCTTCAATCTTCTCTAAAAGCAAAATAAAAAAAATAATGAATGACCTCCAAACTAAAGTAAAAGTGTAAAACTATCAAAAAGCTCTAAATTTCTTAGTCTAAGGTTTATATTTATAGTATATTAGGTAATACATATCCTAAACTAACTCAAAATCCTAGTTGTAATAAAAAAATCCCTGAAATTGTCACCAGCGATTCTGGTTTAAGTGGAATCGCTGAAGAAATACTTGGAATCACTGAGAAACCACTGGACTTATTTTCCAATTCTTCCTTGATCAGTTGGTGATGATTCTTTGTGCAATTTTTCCATTCGATCATTTCCTTCATTTTTTTCCCTTTTTTACTCTATTTCTTCATTTATTCAAATTATCACCTGAAATATCAAAAACAAGAGAAAACTTCATGTAATATAGTCTTTTACATCGAAAATCATCCTAAAATGTACTGTAAAATATGTCTAATTATTAACTTATCAATGTTTTTTTACTTAAATACCAAACTGCCCTTATGTGTATTATTTAACAAAATTATCATTATTCTTTGTTTAAATTGTTTAGCAAGTTATTTAACTTTAGTTCCATTAACTTAGGCATAATTACCCTTTTAAGTCAACTAAACAGTTTATAATACATGCATTAATCACACTAATACACAAGTACCACGCATATTTACCAAAATACCCTTAATATTAAGACTAATTACTTTGATTTAGAAATTAGGGGTGTTAGACATAGTGTCACACATCGTCTTGCCTCCTAACCAACGTTGAAGATGTTGAACCACTATAAGAATGATGGAATAGCAACAACAATTAGCGACAACCTAGATTTGTTGCTAAACAATAACAAATAAATAACAGATGTGCATCAGATAAGTCGTTTGACCCAGTTGACCATGAAGCAACTATTCAATGACATATTTGTGACAAAACTTTTGTGACAAACTGTTGGTTGTCATAGATCTGTCGCTAAATTTCTCCTGCCATATATTCTCGCTCATTGTTGTCGCTAATCTGTTGCTAAAATAAGCAACAGATTTCCGACAAACCTCGAGATCTACATAAGAACACGTGGCATTTAATATGTGGCAAAAAACAAGTCAACGATAAATCTGCTACAAATCAGTAAGTGACCTTAGTCTGTCACTTATCTGTAAGTTTGTCGCTGATCTGTAGCGGACTAAAAATTAAAAAAAAAAAAAAATTGCAACGTCTTCCCCATTTCACAGTTGTTCCCACTCTTCTGCCCAAACACTTGACTACGATTTAACTCTCTCGTCCATCTTGTCCCACCCTCATCTCCAACCCCATTACACCTCAGAACCCACCAATTCTCCCTCATCAATCAAAACTTCTTGCACGCCAACTTGTCCGTCCCCTTTTTCTATTCCTCCCCCCACCAACACCAATCCTTAACATATCCTCACCCATCTCAAGAACTTCATCTCTAAAACCCTAACCCTATTTCACCCCCTCGTGGGCCAACTCTACGACCCTTACCACCACCACCACAACCACCATCACATCATCTACAACGACGAGGGCGTGAATTTTGTTCACGCCCGAGTCTACCACTGCACCCTCATCTTTTGTGTCCAAGATTTGCATCCTCAAGCCGTCTACTCTACCCTCATCACCGCCATAGTGGATCACCAAACCCTCATCGTCAAGCCGTCTCATCCATCTCCCCAAACCCTCCGGTCCATCTCCTCATTCTTCTCTCCCAAATCGATCGACCAACCAGGCGTGGTGTGCTCCATCCCACCCTTTAGTTTGTTGCCTCGCCATCTCACTAGAACAATTTTGGTTTTCAATAACACATAATAAAAATGGCTTTTGATAAACCTCTATGCAACATGTATCTCGCACACCCCTCTTAATCGTCTAACAAATCGCAATAGAGGAATCAAAGTAGATGATGATGATGATGATGATGATGATGATGATGATGATGAACTAGTCTTCTTCCCCTTCTCAATCAAAACCCTACCTAGGGTTTCCTTCCTCTCCTCGATCTTTGCTTCGCTCCTTTTATCTTCCCCTCCATTCGAAATCCTAGATCGGTTCAAGTTTGGATCCAAAATGGAGGAACTAGAGTAGGTATCGATCATATTAATATTTGATTTTGATTTCAATTCTGATTGTTCATTTGTTTCCAAGTGTTTTTCTAGATCATGCTTTTAACTATCTCTTTCGCGAATTCAGGTCAGTCCATCTTCACATCTCGCCATGGCGTCGGACCACCATCTTCAAGGTTAGGGTTTTTATATTGACTGATGGTTTATATATTCAACTTCAGTGCTTAGTAAGTTAACTAATATTGAAGATTTGGGTATTTTAGGGTTTCATGATGATGTTTGGCACATTTTTATTGATTTATTCTTTGAGAGTTCAAATTGGGGTTGTATGGTTTATAATTGATCAAAAATCTGATTTTTGGTGTGAGTGTGTTTTACATGTTGTTTAGACCTTACCATGAGAACAACGAGGCTTGTCGATGGCAGAGACAAAGCTAAATGAATTTCAGATCCTAAAATAGTAAAGATTGAGAGGCTCTCTGGGTTCGATTATGGTAATTGTTTAATTGTACTTATTACAAATATGGTTTTCTAAAGATTTATGAATGCTCACGTAGAAGTAAACAATTTCTGCTTGTGGAAATCATTTTGTGTTTATCGATTAGATTTTCATGTTTTCCTACTTGTACTGATTTCTTATTTGGTTAGGTATTGACCTTATCTAAAATAAAAAGTTCTTTTATGGATTCATTTTTAAATAGGAGTTCATTAAGAACATTTGATTCTTATATTTAAAACTGACCCTATGGTGTCAATTGATTCATTTGTTTTGGTTACAGTTTTGGGGAGGGAATGATACCTATAAAGTTGACAACTAAAGTTTTTGATATGCTTCATAAAGTTATCTACAAGTGAAAGAAGCTATAGTTCACATCATAAGATTTTTAAAAATTCATGCATGACTATTGCCATCTCAATCTGAGTACTTATGGGTCTAAGTATGAAGCTTTGTTTGGTAATAAATTAAATGGAGTTTTTCGAATACAAGTTCAGCTAGATGAAAGTTCATACATCCAAACTCCTTACTATTTGTTTGCTATGTCAAAAAATTATGCAGGAGAGTTCTTAAGGTTGAGGGTTGGATTGGTCATTAGCAACTATATTTGTTCCTTTTTCTGCTGGATTTATACTTGGACTTGTCTTGTCAAAAATCTTGGTATGTTCATACATCCAAACTCCTTACTATTTGTTGTTAATATAATTTGTGAGGCTTTATCTTATTTAATTATCAAACAAATTTAGCTAGGTTATTATCATGAGCATAATTTATATAGTAATTATTAAATTGTGAAATGAAATAATGCATCAACAAGGGCCGATCCAAATAAATTAATTATCTTGGTTGATTTTTTGGTTGCAAACAAGTATATCATATAGTTAATTGAATTTTTAATTTATGTTTGAAGGTTGCTAGATTTCAGTTATCAAGAGCAAGAAGACATCTTCTTCCTTCATCCTTAATACTGACTAGCCTCGAGATTATGTGGTCGTATACTCTGCTAAAAATCTAAGTACACTTATTTCTAATAGGGATGTTTTGCTACATAGAAATGATAGACTTGGCGCCTTGTATTGCATTGCAATTTATATGGGTGATATTTATTTCTTCTTTTCCTAATTGTTCGACTTGTAAGTATAAACATTTGATTTAGCTTGACAACTGACCTCACTCGTCATTGGCATTTGACAGGACATGTCCAATTTTCTTTGTTGAGGTAATTGGAGAAGATATCAAGCATTGAAACTAGTTGGTGAGCAAAAAAAGGTGCTCTTTTGAATTTTTAATTCCTTCTGTTTGTTCTACAGGTTTGGGTAAATTTTTTCTCATTTCATTTTGTTCATTCAGAGAAAGCATAGTTGATGATTGCATTAGTTTGAAAGCCCTACTAGATGAGAGCTAATTGGACTTGGACTTAGACTTGGATTTGAACTTTTAAAATGCTAAACAAAAAATGTAAAGTTAGTGTAACTTGTTAGTGATTAGCTAGTGATTTGACAAGTAACTATTAATTATTTGAAAAGAAAGTGAAAAAGAAGAAAAAAATTTGGTGACAATTCGTTTGTTGTATCACATGTGTTGATTTTCATCAAAAGAATCAATTTGAGATTGTAGTGTTTAGAGTTCTTTTTCAACATTTCTTGAAAACATTATTTAAAGTTTTAATTTTTTTCTCCAAAATTTAAATGTATTCAAAACTTCATGGTATAAGTGTTGATTTTTGTTAGCATGAAAACATTCACTCAATCCTTACTCTCTTTTACTGCAACTTAGAAAAAAGAAAAGTGATTGATCATGTATGTTCCTTTAGGTGCCAACCAACTCATATGAGTAAAGAAAAAGCACACAAATTGAGTAATCTCATCAAGTGTGTAAAGGGCACAAGATATATAGACCACCAAAAAAGCAAATCCATACTCTTTCAATGCTTACATATATAGTGAATCAACCTTTTTGGTTTTGCTTCTAACCCCTTTAATCTTCAACAGATCTTACACACTGATTAGGAATTACAAAAGCAAAACTAAAGCTAGCAGACTCACTGATTCAAATCATCATCAAATACTTAACATATAAACCATTACTAGTACTAATACTATTATCACTACATATCACATAGCAATCTAGCAAAATACATAAGGCAAACTACAAGTGGACAAAATGTGACCAAGTAACTCCTACTACTACAAGTGGCAATGCTACTAGAATCATCATAAGCATAAGAGTAAGCCCTCGAACAAGCAGTCTTGAAATTCCTAGAATAAGCAGTTGGCTTGCAAGATTGAGGATTCCCATAAACCTTTTTATTGATTCCATAATTTAAAGTTTTAATTTTTTTCTCCAGTGAATGTTTTTCTTTTACTCATACTCAAAATTATTTATAAATGTAGGTTGTCTACATCTTATAATGTATTTTATGTTTCATCTAGGACTTCAAACTTAAGTATTATTGATCCAAATTAAATTCCTTAGGTTAGTGAAGCCCAAGGTAGCTGGTTAAGAGACAGATTCCAACTTATTCACCTTGGCCTCATTGTACTAGTTGAGCTCAAGATACATACACTATTTTAATGTGTTCATTTTTTCTCTAATGTCTCCTTGAACCTCAAAAAGAAATCGAGAAAAAAATAATCCATTTATTCTAAGATCATGAAATTCTTCTTCTGCATATATGTAATGAGATTTCACTTCCATCAACATGACAACACATGTTAACACCTACTTATAAGGATTGTGATAGAGTGAAGAAGGGGGACGCCTTTGGTATTTTATTGATAGTTGGAAAAAGAGGTAAACAATCTCAATGAGAAGGATAACCTACCCCAAGAAGAGGAGAGACTCTCTCTAGTTCTCAAACCCTAATCGACTTACAAACTCCTCATAACCAAAAAAGGTCATAAACAGTTACCCTATTTATAATCCCCACCTAATCCTTCTTAGATGAGTGGACACATAATTGACACTTACAAATATACACACTGACTCTACTCAATAACTCTCTATACTTAAGTTGGGCTGGGCCCTGACTCCCGGGCTGGGCCCGTCTGGACCCTAACAGGTGATCCCTTGCCAACCTCTCGGGCTTTCTTGCATTGATACACCTTGTCAATGGCTGGAAGTTTCTTGGCCTTATCAGATTGTTAACGTATGTTAAATAATCTAATGGTCTTACATTTATACGCATGTTCCTAATTAACATGGGTTGGCTGCAGAATGGTGTCAGAGCTCTAACGCTAGATACATATGACTTTGAAGATGATATTTGGTTGTCATTCCTTCAAAAGGAATGTGCTTTCCATTCACTACCACTTGTGACTTCTCTTGCAATCCTTCCTTCCTCAACATATCCTTTGTATCTCTTCACTCTCTTTGCTTCCAATCCAACACATAACTCCACCACCAATCTTGCATTCATTGGCTGATCAATGTGCATAGGCATAGCTATAATGGGCACTCCAGACTTGTAGGTGATATCTAATTCAAGTCCTAGTTTTTAACATTATAGAAATAAGTTGAGTCTCCTTAATACATAATAAATGTTAAACCTATAGGTGATATATTATTCAAGTCCTTCATAGTCTTCAATTGGACCAAAATTGGTTGTGATGTTATTTGTGTTGGGTTATGTTGGTTGGTTGTCGATTTGTTGAATAATATTGAATTTCATTGTAATTTTTAGGATTTGGATGGGATACACACTCTGCTACCGAAAGATTTTATCTAGTGGCTATATATGTACCAGTGAAGGAATGCTATCGGAGTTTTCTAAGATGATGCATATTATATCTTTGGAGACTTTATTTTTCGGAGACTTTACTATTTTACAAATGGTATTGCAGGATGTTTGCTTTTACTTTTTACTATTTTAAAAATAAATTATTTATTCTAGTCAACGATGGAATTGCAAAAAATGGGTCTGTCCTGACTGGATTCTAGTCAATGATAGATTGGTGTTTGTCGTTGTTCAACAATAGAATTGCAACGAACTCATTTTTGCTAACTAGGTTCTAGTCAGCGACAGAAGACAGTCTGTCGTTGTTTAGCGACAGACGTTTGTTGCAATTTTGTCACTGTTCAACAATGCACAGACTAATTTGTCGGTGATTTTAATCAGCGGTAAAGAAAGTAGCAACAAACATTTTTTGTTGTAGATTTTTCACAAAACCCCTTAGTGATAAAATCGTACAAATTTAGCAATAGAGTTGTATGCTGCTGAATTCGTTTTTTGTTGTAGTCGACCCAATGCCAAGACTGAGTAGGGCCTGATACAGCGCAATGCGCGGGCCTACCTTGGCATTTTTTATTTCTTTTCGAAAACACCGGAGCTCTTCTCCATTGCCAAACACCTCTCTTATCTCCTCTCTGGGGTGTATGTAACCTCCTAAAATTGCAGCACACCGTACACAACATCATTTTATGTGAGCTAAACTAAAATCCATCTAAAAACTACGTTTAACATAAAAAGTTTTCAAAACTATTTTGATTCGATTATACACTTTCAATTCTTTAAAATCAAAAATATAATGGCTTCAATTCCAATTAAAGATTAGTGATTTAATACTTGGAAATAATTTCAAGGTGGTGTGAAGTTCAAGTGTACTCACACTTCAATTTATGAAATGAGAAAGGGAAGAAATTATACCTATGGTTTGGTGTTGATCTTCTAGTCTTGTTGGATTACAATTCCATCCCCGATTCTCCTCAAACTCTTTTCAATATTGTAAATCTGGCAAGTTATTTTCTAGTTTCCCTTAACTTCTCTCCCGATTTCTTGTTGAAAATGTGTTGTTTGCATGCATGAAAATCATGAAATGCTACTTGTATAGGTTATATGCATATGGTTAATCTCCACCATACATCCTTCTCTTTATTGCATCTCTTGACATATCATACATGATTAGGACAACACAACATCCACTTATTCTCTACTAACTCTCATTTCCACCTCTATATGCATCTCGAGGTTGATCAAGTGATCTCTTTTAATTACATCGGACTTAGGGTTTAATTTTGTTTATCAATTCAATTCACTTAACCTAAGCATATTAATTAATAATGTAAGTTATGTTTCTATAAATCATATGGATATTTTCCACATAGCTCAACTACCCGAACCCCGTGCTTGCATACATCTGGAGGCAATGCCTTACATGAATATTGATGATAAATTATAAAATTTAATGTAACATTGTATTATAAAGTATACACATGCATCACATTATGCATTCATCACTCAAAAACAAGATATACCTTGATATTAATGTTGAGTGTCAAACCACGTATCTGCCAATGGGCGCCACTTCATGGGTCGGTGATCTTATAATTTAGTATAAATAAATATTAGAGATTTGAGACATTATAATGCCGCTTTCAGATGTAGTAGTGACATTGTCAATCTGTCGCAGTCGGATGTGGTGGCGAAAATTAGTGTGTTGTTAATTGCCAGATGTGGCAGCGATGTAGCGAAAGAATAAAGAGAAGGGACTATAATTTCACCCAAAGAGTATATTTATCAAAAAATACATTAAATTAAGAGTGTTGCTAGGAGGACACCACTTATGACACTAGTTTTGACACTGCCTACGTGGACACTGCCACCTCAATCGACACCACAAGACAGGCACTTGACACTACTGACATAGACATGCAACATCATCAGGTTTTATGTGTTAGAGGTAGTGTTATCGGTTGGGTTTTGAAAGAGAAAAATGTGCTTTCACATCAAATCAAGTCATAATGTCAGCTTTGGTCAAATTGTACTTGAAGCACATATTAATGCAATTAATGCTTGATATCTTGCCCCACAAGTTGCATATTTTTGCTTTATAAAGAAAACAAATAGATAGAAACTCAAAACACCATTTGAGGCTAGAGTTGGAGATCGAGAGAAAGAAAAGAGATCAAGGTGAAAGAAGGACGACGAAGAGGTGATATCATGTTTTGTTGAGTTAAAGGCACCATTTGCTATGAATTTGATGTCTAAATTTTTTATTGATATGTTTTTGTAATATAATTTTGGTTTTTCATCTTATGCAATGAGGACGACCAAGAAATGTTGTTTCTGAGGGGAAAAACTCATGACCGTGCTCAATGCCCCGAAAAGAAACCATGCTTCCAGTGCGATTGGGAGTTGGTGCTGAAATGTGTTCGAAATGATTCTCTGAATGATGGTCGATGCTCATCTTCTCACTGCCCAGTTTTTCTTTAGGCGAACAAGAAGGAACAAAAGAACAATCGCGAACAACATCCCAGCTTGACGATGCAACTATGCAGAAGATGACTGACTTGTTCACAGAGGCTTTAGAAGTGGCAGAATGAAAGTGGCAGGGGTTCGTGGTTAAAATGCAATAAATATCTCTAATATTCACTAAGTATTTAATGTTGTTGATTTGTTGAACTTTGTCTACTCTATCTTGCTATTTAGGATGCCTCTGATCATCTTATATTTGAACTTTTGGTCTTATCTTAACATTTGCTAGTTCTTTTGTGAACCTATTGACCATTATGGAAATGTGTTTTTAAGTCTGTTTGGTATCTTGATCTTAAATGGTGTGCTTAAAGAGTAGTTTATTTATGCTTTAAAGAATATTTAGTATGCTCAGAATAGTTGTGCTCATGATTTGGTTTTATATGCAACTTTTGATAATACTATATAGTATGGACTCTACTCGAATATGCATTCGAGTTGACTTAATTCTAACTATTTAAATTTTGAGTTGACTTGATTCTTATCGACTATTTTGAGTTGACTCGATCCTAATGAATGATTTTTATCCAGACTTGAACCTTACGTGTGATAAGTCTAGTGCGTACAGGGGGCTTGGTCAGAGAATGTGCGACAAAAAGAGAATGCAGTAAAACCATTTGTGGGAAGGTAAGAAGGCAAGGAAAATAAGGAAATTGAAGGTAATGAATATCGGATGATAAGTAACTATTCAAACCTCCGAAGACATTGGGACACTTCAAACCTCTAAAGATGATACCGCAGGTGGAACTTGTAAAGATGATGATGTTGTTGAGGCCTCTGAAGATGATCTATTAAAATATTGGGTGTCGATACTTTCGACAAACATTTTTGTGGAAAGTATCGGCATCCAACATTTTAATAGGGACATCTTTCGACGTCTTAATAGCATAATCATCTTTACAAGTTTCAGCTGTGCAATATCCTCTTATGAGGATTCAAAAGTGTTTTCCGAGGTTTGCTTAATTTTTCAGCATCTGATAGTTCAATTATCTTCAATTTTCTTATTTTTTTACTTTTTATCTTTCCTACAAATGGTTTTGCTGCATTCTCTTTTATTTCAACAGTGTCATGTTTTTGAAAGTCTTTGTCAAAAAAATTAAATAGATGGCAGGGACTTGATTGTTATTAATCTATACTTTACAAAATTCAGTAAAGGTTGGCTACATTTTTGCGAACCTATTTTCTAATAGTAATGTTTGATTCTTAGTACTAATTCCAATTCTATTACGGACATGTAACTTTTAAGTCGACTTGTAATTACAATATAATGGAATTAAGAATGGTGCACACGTCGATTTGAGTTTGCTCAACTTTTACAAAAGGCCGAAGTCCATGGTAGAGCACGCGTTAAGTTTGAGGTTGCTTGTATTTGACTCATACCTTCTAAGAATATAAACACTAGACTGTGGTGTTTATTCTTAGCAGTCTAAATTAGATTAAGAATATTTCACATATGTTTATTTGCTTCGTTTAAGTTTTGAATTATATGTATATTAAGTGTTTGTCTCTATCCTTCATCGGGCTCGAGTCGAAACTTGCTCTTCCATGCCTTGCACACACTCAGATGGTTACTGTGAGAGCCTTCTAATGTAATGTTATCATCAAATCAAGCATTGCATATTCATAGGTTTGAGTCGACTTTTTTTATAACATAATTAAATTAAGCATCTATGTTACGCACATTTTTTTACGAAGATTGATTATATCAATATGGAATAAACCACTAACATGTCTAAGAGAGAGTGAAAGATAAAAAGAAGAAGTAACCAAAGACATGTAATCATTACAATAACGAAAGGCTAAAAAATGAGAGTCCGAATTTCCTTTATTGAAAACACCATCAGTGTTTAATGTACATATATTTATAGCAAAATCATTTAATACAAGATTGACTAACAAGTAACTAACTAAATTGAAATCTATTACATATATGGTTACAAAGGAGACAACGTCGGCAATGACAAACATAGTGTAAACATAGCATTACTATTACAAAGGAGTTAAAGTCACGTCCTAATCGGCCCCCCAACTCCAAAATTCCAAGTAAAAAAGCGAACCACCGACCATTCAAATGTAATTTTCAGTAATAGCGTTCCCACAAATAGCACCTAGCACAACAAAAAACATGAAAAATTGGGAGGAAAAAAACATTTTAGGATACGGAAAAGAACACTTTACCAACAAATTTATAGTATAAGCCACAAATTTACGCAAAAAAATAAAGGTTTTACCATCGGGCCCTCACCGTTTGTATGTTGCTCTCAATCTTATTTCCAATGGTAGTTGGCTCAAAGTATGTGTGAGGTCGAGGAAACGACACATTAAGCTCTAATATTCTGAAAAGTAATACTTAACAAGATTTAAAAAAAAACATGCCATGATTTAAAACAAAACCACAAAATTAACCATAAAATATGCTTACCATCTTACCTTGATTATCTCTTTGTCTCCCTTTTTTGTTCAAGTGTTGGGGTCACCTAAAAGTGAGAACTCGAGCATACCATCTTAATTTAACAAATGCGCTTAAAAATATACATACCAATATATAAAAAACTTCCATATAGGATAAGGTAAAAAACATGCAATAAATTATAATAAAACCATCAAATTGACCAAAAAAATATTAAGGACTTACCATCTGATCTTTATCTATGTATGTCTGTATGTCTGTTTCTTTTTTTGTTGGGTAAGTTCAAAGTGAGTATGAACTTAAGCAGACCATCACAATTTTTCACATTGTACTCAAAATTATTACAGATAAAGATATAGAAAACTATTTAACGTAGGATAAGCAAAACGCATGCATGTCTAATTAAGTGTTTTGATAAGCAAAACAAAATAACCATAAGAAGATCAAGGTGTTACCATATTCCTTCGATCGTTTGCGAGTTCCTACTTGTTTGTACCTGTTTGTCTACTTGTTGAGCCGGCTCAAAGTTAGTAACAACTTGAGCAAACCCAACACAATATATCAACCAAATGTATTTAAAATATTACAAACCAAGAGTTTAAAAAGTATTGTTTAATTGTGATGATGGGATCCAAAGCCAAAAAGAGAGGAAAAGAACTAATCAAGGTTCACTTTCTCTCGGGTGCCACGCGCGCTTCCGGTTCTTGCGCACCATCCGATCATGCATCGCCTTGTCGCATTCCTACACCACCGGATCAAATATTTCAACAAACTCCTTAGTGATCTTCCTGGATGACTCAGCTTTCCTTGCAACTTCATTGGCTCTTTTCATCAGGTTGTCCATGTCCTTGTGTAGTGTCTCCAAGCCTGCACCGACATCTCCACCAGTTCTGGAAAATGCTTCGCTCATCCGACACAACCTACCATCAATAGAAACAAGAAAATCTTCAATGCGATCCAGGCGAAACTCTAATGTTCCCTTCACTTCCTGAATGAGCTCAACTAAGACATTGTTTTGCTGCTGGCTCGAATGGGCACCCATGTTTCCCAACGAGAACCCCTCGTGTTTTAAGTCAAGTACTGGCTCATCGCTTGCACATTGAGTATTGGCTCATCGTTCGGCTCCTTGAACTTATCCCCCTGCACTGGCCCTTTCTCCTAGTTACATTGCACTGGTGAACTTACGACAACTTCCTTACCGCCCCTCATGTGATCTCCCTCTTCACTGACCTTCTCCACTCTCGATGGCGTGCTCACTAAAAATTCTAGATCACCCATAGACTGAGTGATTCAATCATCATCAAAATCCCCTCCCACAACAACGTCACCCACGTCACCATCCCTATCTACATCAACACTAGGCTTTTACTCTCCCATTTCGGTAGACTCAACTTCACTATCATTTTCTAGAATACGAATATCACGTTGATCCTCACCCTCACCCTCACCCTCACTCTCACCCTCACCCTCTTCGTTATCCTCATCATCACTGTCCCTTTGGTCCTAACCCTCCTTATTGCCCTAATACCTCTCAGGCTTCTTCTCAACCCATTTATGAATCACCTCATCAAAAACTAGCCCCATCGTAGCAAGATTACTCCTACCCAACACATGATGTCGATCACTTTTTCTCGAAATGCGCCTAACTAGCGATGATTGACTTGTTCATTGTCCTGAATAAGTGTGTGAGGTATATGCCATAAGATCGATGACTCAATTGAGGTGAGTTTTTGCATTTGTTGTGGTTTGTTGTTTCGGGACCAAGCATGGAGGGGGTTCGGCCTCCATGGCCGAACCCCATGCTCACGGTGGGTGATGGCAGGGGCCTCCCACGCCATCACCCCCGGGGTCGGGGTGGAGAACCACCCCAACCCCTCACCGGGTCAGGGGTGGAGAACCACCCCAACCCCTCACCGGGAGGAGAAGAAAAAAAAAATGATTTTCTTCTTCCTCCCGATCGAACCAGATCGATCGGGAGGAAGGAGGAGGCGCGCGCATCGCGCGCGTGCACACCAGCTCTTCAGGCCGGGCCCCGAACGGGCCGAGCTCGGCCCATGGGCCGAGCTCGGACTCCGTTCTCAGTCCAGGCCGGCTCAAGTCCGACCGTTTGGGTCGACCCGACCCAAACAAGAAATAAATAAAAAAAGAAAAACAAAAGAAGAGAAAAAGGAAGAAAAAAATGAAAGAAAATTTGGAAAAATTCGGGAAAAAATGGGAAAAATTGGGAAAATTATATTTCAATAAAATAAAGTTGATCGAACCAACTATACTTGTACTAATGAGACACCAAACTCGGGAATTTAGGAAAAGGGCACGGGAGAGCGAAGGCCGCTTAAGCTAACACATTACTTTGTTGTGTGAGTATACCCATTGACAACTTTACTTGGCATTTCATTCCTATTAATTATTATCCTTGCATAGTCCTTTTGACTATTTGCTTTTGTACTCTTATATCATGTGTTCTTTGTGTCTATGCTCATTTGATGAGTCTAGTTTGCATGATATCCATTCATTTGATTTAATTCATTGATTCCATTCCATGCTATGTCTATTCTTGTTGTTTTAAATGTGAATTGAAGGATAAATAGCATGCTATTAGGCTAGTGAATATCTTATAAATGTTGAAGAAGACTTGTATTCCTTATTTGTTTAGGTGTGTAGATGTGCCTATGCCTTGACAATCCATCCTTGGTATTTCTTGAAAATGTAAAAAAAGTAGTTTTTGCATTTAGGTCCCGTACTCGATCGAGGTGTGCGCGAATCACGGGGTTAGAGTCCCTGGGGATGTCGGCACATGTTACTTGACACCGTATGACACTCGGGGTTAGAGTCCCCGAGGTGGTCTACGCACCGGGGTTAGAGTCCCCGGGACACCGTACGACACTCGGGGTTAGAGTCCCCGAGGTGGTCTACACACCGGGTTAGAGTCCCCGGTAACACTTGGGTTAGAGTCCCTTGTGCTATATGATTATTGGGTCGGGGTGACACGTTTCACCGCCGATCGGACCTAAATCACTACTACTTAGCCTAGTGTCGGTATCACTTGTTTAACTCTCGGTATTTACTCGCATATGGTTTATTATTCAGTTTTCCAATTTAAATGCTTTTAAATACCATTTGAATATTTGGAAATGCAAATTAAACTTGTCACCGGGGATTACTTGTTTTATTTTTGTACTCACCGTCCTTTTTATGACTGTGGGTGCAGAGCCGTCTACTGCAAGGTGCTTCAATTACTTTTATGTGTATTCTTCATGTGGTGGTATATTACATAAGCCAAATCAATTTTTTTCTCACTCAGTATGCACCACATCAAAAATAGATCAAATTGAAGGATATAAGAGTGACTACCACCCTATAAGTGAGGCTTCGACTAACCATGAGATGTATCAAGTGGGCTAAAATAGTAAGATCTCTAGTTTTGGGGGTCTTGGAGACATCAGGTCGGGTTCCTTACAAATTCGCCTCAGGCAGCCTCACGATCAAACCCTTCGACTGGGCAATTTAGTGAGTGTTGTAGTACTTGAAGCTACCCTTGGGCATCTTGAAGAGCAATCAGATGGAGTCAGGGGTTACTCTTACCCTCTATCCTTGAATACCACACTTGGACAACAATGGATTTTCGGGTTCGAGGGTGTCAAAGTTAGGCCTTGGGTACATGGGTAGGTCTTTAGTCAAGAAACTTGCCCATTTCATGCGGTGAAAATGATAACGAAGATTAAAATCTATGGTATCGAAAAAGGAAAGTCCACACGACGAGGAAAATACACTAACCTTACTGCGAAGTTCGTTCGATAGGCTGCTAATATCTCCTCGGTTCTGCACCCCTTAAGATCCACGGGTTTATCCACAGAGAGGACTTCCTTTCCTTCCTTTTGTTGCACCATATAAGGTCCAAGGATTTCTCCACAATGAGGACTTATTTTCCCTTTCTTATACACGAAGTCGTCGCCCTTATTTTCTTCAGATGTGGGGAGTCTGCGGGCTTAGTTTCCACTTTGATCCTCTTTCCTTTCTTGCTATTCATCGAAAGAGGCATATTTGTTACGACATAGACCATTGATCGAGTGGTTCTAGCCATGGATGCCTCTCTATATCTATGGTGGTTTTGCAAGAACCATTCCTGAAATATGAACAGTCGAGAGGAGTAGAAAGTGGGGACGAAGCAGGTGGGTTCTCTCTTCAAACCGCTTATATAAGGTTGCATTCCAACGTTTCGCAAAGCCACGTGTCTCCTCGAGCCACTTACTCCATAACGGGACGTGACGTTTGATGGGCTGGTGACCCTTTAATTTGATAAGTCACCAAGTACCATTAATACCTCTTTACTACCAACTATACACCCATTTATCGCTATAGGATAAGATCCTAATGTTATATCCACTTGTATTAGTCACTTGTATGTAATAAAAAGAATCGGACATGGGGTTGCCTTTGCAATGTGTACCTTAGAGTTTAAGGTATGTATATACAAACATTGCCACGTTAAGGGCTTCAGGTGGATCAACCTTCTTTTTTTTACAAATCTCTTATCCTAATGTTATTTTAACTTGTATTAGTCACTTATATGTAAAAAAAAAAAAATGAACATGGGGTTGACTTTCCAATACGTACATTAGAGTTAAAGGTATGTATATACCAACATTGGCATGCTAAGGGCTTCGGGTGGATCAAACTTTTTTTACAAATCTCTTATCCGAATATTATTTTAACTTGTATTATTCACTTGTATGTTAAAAAAGAAATTGGACGTGGGGTTGACTTTCCAATACGTACCTTAGAGTTTAAGGTATGTATATACCAACATTGGCACGCTAAGGGCTTCGGATAGATCAACTTTTTTTCTACAAATCTCTTATCCCAATGTTATTTTAACTTGAATTAGTCACTTGTATGTCAATACAACATCATTCACAGTTCACATAATGTACTCAAAAGTTAATCATAACAATATAGCCAACACAGTTCACCTAATGCACGCGTTGGATCGGCTCATAGGTTGAACTTGAGCAGAGCAACACAGTTCACCTAATGTACTCAAATATTAATCATAGCACTATAGTCAACATTTAAATCAGTATAACTATTTAAACACTCATGGATTAAATAAGATGGATCAACATATCAAATATTTAGCATGTACTTGCATCCATGCAAATTTCACCTCTCAATCGAAAATTCCCGTGCATCCAAATCATTTTATGGAATCGCCACTTAATGCCGATAACCATCGACCTTTGATTGAGTGGCGACACACATCATGTGTATGCATGCATGGGGATTTCATGGATTTCCATCACACCAATAATTATAAAACTAAAAAAATATGGATAAACTATTGTTCAACCAAAAATATTGTTTAACCAAAAACCATGTTTAATCAACCTATCGAGAATGTCTTAAGCAAGGCTTGGAACGGACCGTCCATGAATTACTGAGATGTGAACATCCAAAGAGTTTGTGTACCTGTAATTGGATCACTGATAATGACTTAGACATTTCATGTACTCGGTTGTGGAGTTTGCAACAAGGCAACAAGGCAACAGTAGCAACAATACTTGAAGCAGCAGCAGCTTCGTCGCGAGCGGATGACCCAACTTTCGACCTCTTTTTTTATGTTTCCGAGTAGGCTCAACAACGTTCTTACCCTTTCCATTTTGCTTTGACTCAACAACCGCCTTTCCATTGCCTTTCTCTCGATGTTCGTGTGCACCCTTAATTCTCTTAAAACGCAGAATCCTAATGCAAGACACCATGTAAATATATTTCAAAATAGGCTCCTTTCGCTTTTACATCCACATGCCTCATCTTCTTCATCTTCAATCCGCGCGAGCTCTTCTTGTAGCATTCGAATAACTTCAGTCGCTCTTTTGAACTTTTTGCTCGAGGTGGAACAAGGTCAGCTAGTTTAGCACAACTGCGGTTGATGAAGTTAAAATGATTATCCTAAGTACGCATTGTTTCAGCCTTCAAATTGATTGCTGCATTTTCAAGCGCGTGAAGTCCTCCACCGATTGAGAATGTACCTATCCAAGATCTCGTCCACCCAGAAGGGTCTAAGATGCTTAATGAATGACAACACAAAATTCCTAAGCTTTGAAATAACGTGCAAGAGAAATTACAGTTCATAACGTGACAAAACACTAATTCATAACATATATAAAAAAATGTGGTTTAAGTAAGCTCAATTTACCTGTAGACGCAAAAAATGGAGTGGCCTCCATCTACCCAGTATTTCACATCATATGTGCGCACATATGGACCTTCTAGCCCTTTCGAAAGGTGACATTCATTACCTCAAGCCCGATAGAAATTCCTTCGGTACGCACCACCCGAGTTCAACAGTTTAGTTTTTTCCTCATTTCATTATGGAACTTGGTGTACATGGCATTCGTGTACAACCTTTGTATTTGTTCCTCGTATGGCTAGCATGAGAAGGAATCTATCGGGGAATGGTCGGACTTAAAGTTGGCGATAAGCTCATTTTCAAACTTAATAACAAGTGCAGAGTTGTATTGCCTTATGAAGTGTTGAAGAGATGTCCTTGAATAGAAATACTTGCCAAAAAAAGCATTCACACTCTCGAACCTTTGCGTTGTCGACATACCGGCCCAGAAATAATCCTTCACGTAAGCTGGGATCCATTTCTCCCCAATCGCATACAATGATTTTAGTTAGACGTGACTTCCAATAAAAATTAAGTCATCATCTCTTTCCAGCTTTGCTCAAAGTCCCCCAGGAGCAAGCTTTCATACACGGTCTTTTTTAAAAACTTCATTATTGATTCTTTTTCTAGTCGTCTACCGAATTTCTCGAGCACTTTTCGCATGATATGCCACAAGCAAAAACGATGACGACTTGATGGAAAAACTTCCTCTACACCTTCGATTATAGAGGTACCTTGGTTCGTGATAATTGCATCAGGCGCTCTCATTCATACAAGTAAGCCACGATCTAAACAGCCAAACTTAATCATCGATCGATTCATGGAAAGTAGACCACAACCAAGCAACACAGTTTGGCCGTAATGATTCACTCCAACGAATGGAGCGAATGACATATCATACCTATTAGTCATGTAGGTGTAGTCAAATGATACGACATCATTGAAGTACGTGTACACACTTTTTAATATCGCATATCGGCCCAAAAGATGTTTCGGAGCCGACAATCTTTGTCAATATTGAAAAGATAGAAAAAGTTGGAGTTCTGACTTTGTTTCTCGGCAAAGTAAGCCCGTAAGGCCTTGGTATCCCCATCCTCGAGTCTCGAACGCCTTATCTCATCGACGTAGTTTCGGCCGTCCTTCATGCTGAAACCAAGGGAAGCCATTCCTCCTTCCATCTCATTCGCCATGGAAGCTACTTATTTGGCAAGCGAAATACCTGCTTCATCCTCCACAAATAATTTGCGCTTTGCTCGATCGTTCAAATTTCTATGACTTCGAAAGAACCTCGACCTCTTTGGACAAACAGGGTGGTTGTGCTCCAAGTTCACCCTCGTAAAATGCCAAAGCTCGTCATCTTGAAGCTTCACTATTGCACGTACACGATAGTGAGTCCAAGTGCTCGATTTCGTCCCTTTTTCCCTGTCTTCTTGGTGTATTGTTTTACTTCAGTGCAAGCAACTGTACACTTCCATACTTGTCCTTCGGCTCGTCTATACATTTCTATCAGCTTCGTCCCGAACTTGACTGAAAACGCGTATTTGTGGTAATACTCTTTGGCACATTCCAAGGACTTGAAGGTCATCTCATCCTCTGGGGCTGGAGTCGAGTCGATTGAACATTCTGCTTCTTCGAGAACCTTACTCGAAAGTGTGTGCTCATCTTCATTTTTGAGCTCAGGTACTTCAGCGTCCGTCTCGTACCCAACCTCCTCATTGCATAATGAAAAGTCACTTTAGATTAACACTTCTTTCGCGCCTGAAGATGTCATAGGTTCGTCTGTGCTAGATAAAGCCTCCACATCATTCCGATCAAATTCACCTGACTACAAAGACAACAACAAAATCAAAACATGTACGGTCAACAACTATTCAATGAAGGGAACAACAAGATGCACAACAAAATCAAATGTCGATAATGCCCATATTAGCATAAATGACATCCTAAATAGATGTACATGTCTTTCGATGTCGTAAATCACATTGCAACTATAACAAACTTTTAACAAAATGCAGAGAAGTACAAACTAACATCTAAATCAAGTCATCCATATATGAAATGTTGTCTGCAACCAAAGATGTGCAGACCAATGTACAAACTGGATATTCCATTCTTTGAGCAGAAAATACATTCCTCAATGTCGATGAAAGGGTCAATGGACGAATTTAATCTCAGATAAAGTAACAACAATTGCCAAGATTCATCTGTTGCGTTTTTTGAGAGTTTGAGCTCACATTCTTCCTAAGAGATTCGAGACAAATAGAATGTTCTAAGATTTTCGCTCTTCATCTTTAGATTTTTTTTTGTCCTTTTGGATAATTGATCAGTTGATGTGACAATTACTTTTCACCAACTCACAACAACAACCACATCAGGCAGTGGTGTGAATAGTTGTCAAAAGTGTACTTTTGACATTTTCCCTTATTATAACACTCAAATTGACACCCCGGATTTCCAGCTCACTTCGCCACATCAGTTAGCCAAAAATGTCATGTCATCCGCCACGTAGGTAGTGTTAAAATTAGTGTCATAATTAGTGTTATCATAAAATTATTTTTAAATTAAATGAGAGACTAATATAGGGTCATAATAATAATAATAATAATAATAATAATAATAATAATAATAATAATAATAATAATAATAGATGGCACTGTTCATGCACGCGCGTGTACTGACATGCATCATATCCTGATTATTAGACACGGATAGGTCCCTCCACTGACTTTCTACTCACGATGGTATCCTTCGAGAATCCACACATAGACTTCTCATACCTCAGTTCACGTGGGCCCACACATCATTGATTCGCTTGATTCACTTGGTGCTGACGCATGCACGCGTAAACGTATCATACGTAATCTTGGCTTTTTTTTTTTTTTTTTTTTTTTTTTTTTTGGCATTTGTAATCTTGGCTTTTTAAAGTGGAAGATGCGAGGACCTATTTGGAACATCCAAAATTGACGCATGATTGATGATGTCCATTATATACAATGATTTTTGTGTGCATAAATATCAATCGAGAAATGATCTAACGTAGATCACGAAAGTCAAAACCAAATATTGGCTTGCCTCCATTATGCGTTATCCGTGGCTTTAGATGTAGATCTGATCTGCTTTCGACCTTTTTGAAGCTTAGGCCCACCTTGATTCTGTAATCTATCGTTCTTTTCTCTTTTTCTGAATCGCTGAGCTGTCATGTACTTATAATGTTCATGCGCCTCTGCTCTACTAAGTTATTTAGCTGTAGTCAATTGTTAATCGCTCGATGGTTATATACCCTCAGATCTTGAGAAACAAGTTTTGTTCTTTCTCTATCTTTATCGAATGAAGCAACTTTCTTTAAAAAATATAATTTCAAATCGAAGTGAAAGAAAGGTTTAAGGAGATGAAGTTTGTCAAATCCAAATCAAAAGGTAAACCTTTAATTTCTTTTATTTTCAACTGGATTCAAGGCAGAAAACATAATAAGTTCTAGCTGAATGAATAAAGTTGAGTCCGGCTATGTCCACCTAGCATAATGATTAGGGCACCCTATAAAAATTTTGTGAAAATTAGTTTTAGAAGGAAATGTCAAAAATGCCCTCTCATACCCAACAATTCACTCACGATCGAAAAACTTCTCCTTCCCGCGCACCTCACCTTCAATCGTCCAAATTTTTTTCACGAGTGCAATCGATCCCTAGCCGTGCATATATGCGGAGTTGAATGAACTCAATTGACCGATTTCGGAGGAGACAATAATGTCGGTTTGTATTGTAGGGTTTGTTAGATTCTGTATGTTTGCATCACTGTTAATATATAATGGGTGAAGAAAATGAGTGAGAGGCGAACATAGAACAAGATGAAGTTTTTTTTCTTGATTTTTTGTATTTTTTTCATTTTTCAAAATGTACAGAGGACGCGAAGTGATCGACCACACAATACCGAGACACTAGGTCTCAATTGTATCTAGCCGACACTCTTGCATGAGTCTTGGACTAAAGCAACCAAAACTTTTGTGGTACTAGTCACAGTTATTAGGTACCGACACTTGATGAATAGTCTCGGACATGTGCAATCGAGACAGCATGTTGTTTCTCGAACTTATGAGACCGAGACAGTCAGGGTGCCTAGAGAAATAAATGGGGTGCCCTGATCTGGTGGGGTGCTCATTTTTTAACAAATGGGCAATTTGGAAAACTTTGACGAGTGCCCTGATAATCGAAGTGCCCTGAGAAATAGCCGAGGTGCACATAGCCGCACTCATAAAGTTTGAGTATGAAGTAAGAAAATAAAAATAAAATTGAGTCTTGTAAAATACATAATTTCTTTGAGTCTTGTAAAATATGAGAACTTTAGACTTCGTTCAACAATACTAACTAATAATCTAGTTGATATATAATAATGAAAAATTATTAGTTGGTGGCTAAAAGTTGGTAGTCTATTTAAGGGTGGTGTCAGTTTTTGGGTCTGAACGGGTCCTAACCGCCCTTGATATAATGGAACATATTTGTCGTTCAAACGCAACCCAAATTTAAATTCAGACAAGCATATCTTGTCCAGACCTAGTTTACTTTAAAATCGAGTTGTCTAATTGTCCGAATTTATTCAATTATTAAAAAATAACTTTCATGTTTAAAAGACTTTTAAAGTAATAAAATCGTTATAAATATAATCTCAAGCAATCTAGGTAAGTCTAACTTGTATTTACTATTTTAACTTATAAGACATTATAACATTTTTTATTAATATTATCTCGAGAAATCGATGTAAGTCTTGAAATAAAAATGAGTTTTTTATATATTTTATGTAGTTTATTATATTTGTTAATACTTTTTGTGTGAAATCAATTTAATGAGATTGATCACACAGCACAAAAATTGTAAACAAAGAAGAACAGAAAATAGCAGTGTGACGAAACGTCTCACACAAGCAAATGATTCTTATTACACACATAAGTGATGATACAATATATATACAAGGGTATAACTGTCTAACAGCCTAACTGTTTAACCAGAGCTGTTAGAAGATGAGTTAAACTAACTAGAATTAGATAACCACAGTTAAACCTTCTCAGCCATGATCGTGTGTCCTAGAATCTTGATTACCATTCCTAACAGCCCCCATCAAAAGAAACCTGGGTGAAGAGACAAGGTTTACTTCGGTACAAAGGGAGGAGAAACGAGGACCAGGAAGGACCTTGGTAAACAAATCAGCAGCTTGATGAAGAGAATGAACAAAACGAAGATCAAATACTCCAGCAACTAACTT
The DNA here is from genome assembly GCA_039657325.1 of Stephania cephalantha. Taxonomy (NCBI): domain Eukaryota; kingdom Viridiplantae; phylum Streptophyta; class Magnoliopsida; order Ranunculales; family Menispermaceae; genus Stephania; species Stephania cephalantha. Next base: position 23,996,626 of record CM077576.1, read on the forward strand.
TTCCCTGACAAAGTGTGCATCAATCTCCACATGCTTGGTACGAGCATGAAACACAACATTGGAAGCTTAGGACTGAGCACCAGTGTTGTCACAACATAAAATTGGACGGGAAGGAGAAGACAGACCCAGTTCAGACAATAAAGAATAAGTCCAAATAATGTCAGACACACCATTTGCCAAAGCTCTGTATTCAGCTTCTGTGGACGAATGAGCAACAACAGTCTGCTTCTAAGAGGACCAAGAAATCAAGTTATCACCCAAGTACACACATGCACCACTGGTAGACCTTCTATCATCAACATCACCAGCCCAATCAGCATCAATATAAGCCTCAATAGCCAGAGAAGAAGAGGGATGAAAACAGAAACCACAATCCAGAGTCCCCTTCAAGTAACGGAGAACACGCTTACATGCTAACCGATGAGTCTCAGAAGGTTGTTGGAGGAATTGACTAAGTTTGTTAACAATGAAGCTGATGTCAGGTCTTGAGTAAGTAAGGTACTGCAACGCCCCAAGAGTACTCCTATACAAAGTTGGATAGGAGAAAGGTCCGTCATCACTACGAGAAAGCCTCTGGCCAACAGTGAAGGGAGTGGCAAGAGGTTTGGATTCTTGCAAACCAGTTCGATGAAGAAGGTCCAGAAGAAACTTCTGTTGAGTGAGATAGAGACCAGAGGAATCGTGGAACACCTCAAATCCCAGGAAGTAGTCAATCTGGCTAAGATTTTTGAGAGAAAACTGAGAATCTAACCAATGATCAATTGATTGACTTGAGAAAGATTAGATCCAGTAACCGAAATATCATCAACGTAAACAAGAACCACTAGGATAGAATCTGATGAACGCTTGAAAAATAGAGAAACATCAGATACAAAGTTTTGCAATCCCCAATCAACTAAAGCATATTTCAGCTTTGAGAACTAAGCACGAGGAGCTTGTTTGAGATCATACAAAGCTTTGTTAAGCTTATAAACATAGTGTGGAAAACTCTGATTCACAAAGCCTTCAGGCTGAGACATGTACACTTCCTCAGTGAGTACACAATTCAGGAAAACATTATTAACATCCACTTGATGAATAGGCCAATTGTAGGTGACAGCCAAAATGAAGAGAATCTGAATGGATGAAGACTTCACAACATGAGAGAAGGTGTCAACAAAAGCCAACCCCGGAGTTTGTTGAAAACCCTTAGCTACCAACCGTGTCTTGTATCTTTGAACCTCACCAGTAGGGGAAGTTTTTAGTTTAAATACCCATTTGCATCCAACTGGATTCATATACTCAGTAGGAGGGACTAAAATCCAAGTGTTATTTTGATCAAGAGCAGTGATCTCATCAACCATGGCAGAGTACCATCGACTGTCCTGTAAAGAAGCTTTCACAGTAGTAGGTTCAAGTTGAGCAGCAAGAGCATAGGGAGAGTGAGCAACCAATGCCTTCTGGTGAACATAGGATGAATATTTTCAACAGGTACAATGGGAACAAAAGGTACAGAAGTGACTACAGGATCGATTAATGGTGTAGGTGTAAGAACAAGTACTATGGTAGCTGGTAGAGTCGCTGGTGTAACAGTAGGTGAAGAAGGTAAAGACTCATAGACATGAGCAACATCAATTGGAAAAACATTGGAGACTGAAGGGATATGAGAAAGCACAGGCAAAGGTTGCATAGGTTTTTAAAAAGAAACATGACAGACTGTAAATAGGGGGCAGGAAGAGGCGCAGGTTGTGACTGAAAAAGAGCCACAAAGGGGAACTCAGTCTTATTAAAGACAACATCTCTAGACACATAGACTTTGCCAGATGGATGGAGACACCTATAACTATGATGGCGAGGGCTGTAACCAAGAAACACACACTTGGTAGAACGAAAGTTGAACTTGTGAGCAGAATATGATGTAAGGCTTGGGAAAATAAGAACAACCAAGCACTTTGAGAAACTGATAATTTGGTTATTTCTTGAAACAGGTGTAATAAGGACTATTTGTGACGACCCCAACTTCTAAACAAGGCACCGCCCGGCCTAATCCCGTACTCAAGCCTTAATCCTAACCACTTAAGACTTAAGTACGTATTAGTCAGCCTTTCGTCCCTATATTCCTCTAAATCCATGTATTTATATATTATGCAATTGAAAGTTAATTCTGATGTCATTATCCTGTGAAGCGGAAGCATTCATTCTTCAAAACTCCTAATTGTGGAAAACCAGGAAAAATACAGAGTCACATGCACGTATATATGACATTATTCACTCAACCCAATGTACAACCCAAAATGACATAAACAATAATAATACAGACATACAAAATGAGTGAGGAGAGTCGCCGAACTGCTCAGAAGAAGTCATCGATCTTCTCCTTCCCCGGTTTGTTCGTGTGCTGACGGACTACACCCACCCACCGTCACAAACTAGACGGTGAGTATAGTGATATTTAAGTACTAACTGGAGAATTCTATGCCACATTTCCAAAATAAACGAGTGATATTTAAAAGCATAAAGTAGTGAAATAAATTGCTGAAACAAGAAATGCAAGTAAATACCATAGTTAAAGATGTAAAGACAGACACATGCTAAGTCGAGATGATCTACGTCCGATCGGCGGTGAGACCTATCACCTACCCTTTCCCACTACTATATGGAGTTGCGCTCAACATATTTCACACAACTAGCGGAGCTACGCTCTACGCTTACACAATATTAATCTCATGCTTGCCGACCACCCCGAGTCCCATAACTCGTGTGCCGCGCAAGTGTAGTGGTGAGTGCCGGAACCCCGGTAGACCTATGTCCCCGTGAACCGCGCATCTCTCGTGCAATGGACACTAGATAATCCCTACTTTACTTTTAAAGAAAAATAATTCCAAAATTTTAGGATTCCAAAACAAGTTAGGCTACAAAGCGCAAAGGAAATAGAATACAAGTCCAATTAAGTCCAAATTATTCCATTAGCATGCTTTTCATCAATCTTTTCAAGAATGACATCAAATGTAGGAATCAGAGTCAATGAAACAATTCACAAGGCATCATGTCACAATATTCACCCATGAATAGATACAAGAACAACATGATGTGCTAGTTCAAGTAGTAATGTCTACCAAGAGACTAATAAATCAACAAAGATGAATGAAATGAAATATAAAACTCTCACAGTTGTACTTACACTTCACATGTGTGTCCTAGTTTATCCGATCTCTTAACAATTTCGAAATGTGTGCCCAAACGCCGGAGTTCTCCCCTTAGTGCCCTAACATTCAATAATGTCTCGATTTAGGCCAAATCGAATTCGAGACAAATTTCTAACATATATTTTATTTTATTTTAGGCAAATCCGCCCATTTTACGCTTTTTGAGATAAAACCCTCGTAAAATGCTTGTCCGAAATTCCAAATATTTTATTTTTCATAGAAATTTATTATTTTCTATTTATTTTTTCGAAATATAATTTTTCGAGATTTTTTCCTATATTCTGGAATTTTTTTCCGATTTTTCTCTAATTTTTCTTTTTTTTTCTTTTTTTTTCTCTTTTCTTTTATCTTTTTTTTTTTTTTTCTTTTTGTTTTGGGTCTGGGTCGACCCGTTTGGGTCCTTCTTCCCCAACGGACCAGGGACTCCCTGGTTCGTTGGGGAGGAAATTTTTTTTTTTTTTTTTTTTTTTTGGTCATGAACTGGGGTTGGCGATCTACACAGCTCGTGTAGGGAGGGGAGACGACTCTCCCGAGTCATCTCCTTCCTCGAAAGCACGGGAGCTCCCAATCTCCCGAGCTCCCTCCATACACCCCACCGACACCACTCCACCCCATCAATGGAATAACAAACCCACCTTGATTCGTCTCGGGTTCTCTCATTCTCCTTCTCATTTTCCTCCTCTAACGATTCTTCTTTTTCCTTCTCTCCTAGTTTGGTTGATGTTGGCGATAAGAAACCCAATTGACTTATTTATATGTGGTCACTTTAAACCATAGCCTTAGATCTTGGTGTGCACACGTATCCCGAGGCTCATCACATGGAGCACATTGTCCCACTTGTCCCCCAAGTCATTTGTGAGTGACTAAAAAATGTGACACCTTGCCTCATGATGGGTTAACGCATGTCTTGATACACATCCAATGCCTAATGTTTTATTTTCCTAACTATAGGCCATTTAATCCTTTAGTTCAATGTGGCCACATTGCAACCACTCATTACCCAATTAATTCACATTTTATTTAAATAAATTACACTTACCCCAATATGCCGCTACCTCGGTCCCATGTCGACAAGCAACTCGAGGTACGTCACCGCTCGTCTCGATACCTACACACTCGTAGAAAAATTAACTTAATAGTCTACACAAATTCAATACACTAGGCATACATCACCGCACAAATAAAATATACCCCGACCCTTGCCTCGGTAAATGAACATATCACGGTGTGGGTCCTACAGTACGGGTCGTTGAGCCTGTGTAAAGACATAAACACAAGTTAGAAATTCGGGCCGTTACATTATTGTACTCCAAAACTGAGGAAGGTAAGCTGTTGATGAGAAAGACAGCTGTAAGAAAAGCTTCTTCCCAGAAATAAAGAGGCATGTGCGAATGAGCTAATAGAGTGAGACCCATCTCAACAATAGTCCGATGTTTCCTTTCTAGAACTCCATTTTGCTGATGTGAATATGGACATGAATAACGATGATGAATTCTAAGCTTGTGACAATAAAACTCAATAGGCTTAAACTCAAGCCCCATATCAGATTGAAAACACTTCAACTTTGTTCCTAGTTGAAGTTCAGCTAACTTTTGAAAGTGAACAAATGCTGCATATGTATCAAACTTAAGTTTTAGAGGATAAAACCATGTAAACCTACTGTAAGCATCAACAAACACTACATAATATCAAGAGCAAGAAGTAGAAACAACAGGAGCTGTTCCCAAAAGATCAGAATACACAAGTTCAAGTGGAGAGGTAGCAGTAATTGAACATGAATTATAAGGCAATTTATGAAGTTTTCCAATCTTGCACGAATAACAAAAGTGTATATTAGATTTGCGAAAAATAGAATTACAACTCTGTAGCACCTTCTGCAGCACCAATGAAGATGGATGACCAAGTCTAGCATGCCAAAGATAACAATCAGGAGTAACAACATCAGTTAAGTTTGTAACACGAGTTTGAGAAAATGAGCCAACGGAGATAGTAGAGAGATTCTCACCAAGATAATTGACAGAAACTTTGGGAAGACATTACAATCCATCCGTAAGCTTGCCTAGTAACAAAATTCTTCTCGAGACTTTATCCTTGACAAAGAAGGAGTCAGCAAAAAATTCAGTAACCACATCATTATCATTTGTCAATTTGGAGATGCTAATAAAATTTTTAGCAAGACAAGGAACATGAAGAACATGTTTTAATGACAATGGAACAACAGAAGAATCATTAGAACATAAAACATCATTGCCAACAGAAGCAATAGCCAATGAATCACCATTACCAACAGTAACACGTTGTGTACCTGTGTAATCAGCTTTATTCATTAGAGAGGATGAATCAGAAGTCATGTGACTAGAGGCTCCTGAATCCATGTACCAATTGGAATTTGCAACTAAACTTGGAGAAGCAACCAAACCCTGATAGTGATGATAATGAGCTTGTGGAGCAAAAGAGGGAGAAGACTGTGAATTAGAAAATTGTGGAGGACTTTTAAACTGGTTATTCTACTTACCAGTTGATTAGGTCCATGATAGGTCTGATTAAACCTATGATAACACTGTAAAGCCATTTGACCAGTGCAAAAACAAATTTGACAAAACACCTTGTTATTCCTACGACCTCCATGTCTTCCTCCTCTATTACCAGTATAACCTCCTCTAGTTGAAACAGTTCTTGAACCACCACCATTTCTATTTCCAGACTTGGTAAACTGAACTTTCTTATCATCAGAATTTGTGGCAAAATTTGCAGACACATGAGGTAAATCTACAAAAGGACATTGATTAAGTTGTGTAATTCTATGTTCATGCATCATCAAAATATATTGTGCTTCTTGTATAGACATATTCTTCTCCTGAGAAGACACAAGAACAAAAACAGGATCAAATTCATGTCCTAATTCACTAAGGACTGATTGAATCAAGTCAAATTCAGAGATTACTTGACCAATTGATCTTAATTCAGCACCAATGTTCTTGATCTTTACAACAAATTCAGAAATGGAGGATGAACCCTTCTTTAAGGTGTTCAACTGTTGTTTTAATTGCAGTGCCCTTGCCATTGAAGACTGAGCATAAAGGCTCTCTATAACATTCCAAATCTCATAAGATGAAACACACTCAGTGTCATGACCAATCACACTTTTATCAATGTTTGCAAATAACCAACACATCAACATAGAATCAAATCTACTCCATACCTCATCGATTTGAACAGTAGATGAAGAAGATGAAGAAGAATTTTTATCTGTTGATGATGATGATAAGAAATCATCAGTGATCAAGAGTGTCAGACCAATACCTTTGATTGCTGATTGAACTTGAACTTTCCAATAAATGTAATTGGTTTCATCAAGCTTAGTAGGTAAACTGAAATTTAGTGATTTTGCTATAAAAGCCACATCTGGTGCGAGATTGACAGAACTACTGTCTTCGTTAGAAGGTGAGCTAATCTGATCAGACGCCATATGCTATGATACCATGTGAAATCAATCTAATGAGATTGATTTTTCAGTTCTCTTAGAACAGAACATAAAACACAACACAAAAACTGTAAAAAAAAGAACAACAAAAACAACAGTGTGATGAAACGTCTCACGCAAGCAAATGATTCTTATTGCACACACATAAGTGATGATACAATATATATATAAGGGTATAACTATCTAACAACCTAACTGTCTAACCAGAGCTGTTAGAAGATGAGTTAAACTAACAGGAGTTAGATAACCACAGTTAAACCTTCTCCGCCATGATCCTGTGTCCTAAAATCTTGATTACCATTCCTAACATTTTGTAAATTATAAAAGGTATGATAACATATTTTTTAAAAGTAAAATTAGGAATCTTTTGAAATTCGGGTCATATCTTGTTGGATCTTACTCGAATTTCAATTTGGACATGCTTAATCAGAACTCAAGATGAATTTATAAAATTATCGTCCATTCATTTTTTTCGAACCAAAAAATTGACACTTCATATATGTTTGTTCTCAGCTTTTGGCATGATTGACACTCTTTAGATAAATATTTCCTCATCTAACACACTTGTGAAAATATTTGAAAATGTAACATATATAAGCAAGAGAAATTTAATGGGATTGATAAAAACACTCACCCATTTGTTTTGCACACACCACTAAACCCACAAATGACCAAAACACCTCACATCTTTCAAACACATCACCTCCCTCAAAAGTTACTACCCTCCACTGACCGCCGCCGCCGCCTCCTACCACCGCCTCCACCACTTGGCTGCTGCTCGCTGCTTCCCACCGTCAACATCCCTTTTTCTCTCTTTTCTTTTCTTCCCTTCTTGCTCCTCCCTCCCTCTTTGACATTTGGCCGACAAGATCTCGTCGGTTGGAGGTCAAAGAGGCACGAAGGAGGAGAGGAAAAGAAAAGAAAAAAAAAAAAAAGAGGGAGGTGGTGGAGGCGTTAGAGGCGGTAGCAGAAGGCAGCGATGGACAGTGGTGGCAGACGATGACGGAGTGCGACGGCGGACAATGCGCATGGCGAGACGACATCAAGATCATCGAGTCGCGACGAGCAGCGGTGGTCGGTGGAAGGTAGTAACTTTAAGGGAGGTGATGTGTTTGAAAGAGGTGATATTATTTTGGTTATTTGTGGGTTAATGGTGTGTGCAAAATAAATGAGTGCATATTTTTATCAATCCCATAAAACTTCTCTTACTTAGGTGGCTTGTTACTGCAGCTATATATGTTAAATTTTGAGAAAATATTTATCTTTTTTTTTTAACAAGAAAATATTTATCTATATTGTGTCAATGATGCCAAAAGCCCATTTTGTTGTTTTGCGGCTTTAGGCCGCCAAAACAAAGGCAGGACCAAATCTATGTTATCGTACAGCCTATATCTCACACGCCCTCCGTTGCGATCATTAATTGATAACAATAAAACTTGGATGCAATGACAAGTAGTGAAAATATTTGATGTCCCACATGCAGGTCACGAGTGTTTGAGGAGTTAATAATGACGAGACACGTAGAATGCACGGAGAGGTGCGAGACCCAGCAAAGCACGCGCGACGCCCCCACCACCTCGACAATTAAAATATGTTGTCGTGAGGCAATCTCATATGACATTTTATTTTTGTTTTGTTTTCGCGTTGCACCGATTTTTCAAGTCATGTGTTCTCTGTTAAGTTGCGATTAGACCTCTTCATGGGCCGGATTTTAGCTGGGCACAACCGGGCTCGAGCCGTGCGCAACCGGCCCGCGTCTAAAAATCTTAGTCCAACTCACCATACATATGCACGCGCCTATATATAAGCTTAAGCCTACACCATGTAAAAAACATAAAAGCTCAAAAGCCTATTTATATATATTTTTAATATTAAAAAAATAAAAATAAAATATTTATTTAATATATTTTTATAGACTTTTTCGACACTATATGTGTGTATAGTATATTTATTTATTGCGCAAAAATTAGGTGTAGCTCAAATGACAAATGCTAAACATTTTTATATGTGCGTTAGGTCCTATGTTCAAACATCTCATTGAACACTAATAATTCTAAAATATACAACAACAACAACATAGCCTCAGTCCCAAATTAATTGGGGTCGGCTACATGGATCAAACTTTTCAAACTTTTAATAATTCTAAAATATATTACTTATAAATTTATGTTCAGACTGGACTTAGGCTTTTAAGGTGGCTCAAACACATCTCATTTTAAAATAATCTTATCAGGGCTAGGGCTCAGGACGAAATTTTTTTGAAAAAGGTTGCAAAAACTCGGTTATTTATTGATCAGGTCCATTTGCCATACATTGTTGGGGTGTCCTTGCGTTTAATTTATGATCGGGGTTTTTAAAATAAGAAAAATATTAGAATGGCAACAAATAGGTCACACCTCAAGATATATTGGCCCACATGAGCCGTCTATGTAGCCTCCGCCTAAGTGTTGCAAAATGATGTGTTACAAGTCTTCATCTATGACAAACAATACAAACCTATTTTTAAGTAGATTTTACAGTATTGAAACCGTTTATAATTTGAGAGGTTTTTGAAATTAAAGAACGAGCATACAATTGGTGAACAAAGGAAGGTCGGATTGTTAACATAATAAAACTCAATACAAAAGAGGAAGAAAAAAAATCAAGTAAATCACCTGTACAACAGGAATTTTTTACAAAAATACTAATGTTTTTAGTTTAAATCCGAAAAATAGGGTGGTGTACTTTTTTTTCTCGAGAATAGGCAATAGCGCCTTTTGAAAAGGCGCTATCATAGCCACGTGGATTTTTTTCTGACGTGGACGGTCCACGTGGACTGCCCTTACACAGATAGCGCATTTTGAAAAGGCGCTATTCGTGTAAGGTCCGTCCATAGCGCTTTTGAAAAGGTGCTATCCGTGTACACGTGGTCATCCTACGTGGACATCGGCCGACCGAATAGCGCCTATGGGTTGTACGGGTTATCCGCCTCGCAATACGCGCTATCCGTGTAACCGGTCCACGTGGTCATCATACGTGGACATCGGCCGACCGAATAGCGCCTATGGGTTGTACGGGTTGTCCGCCTCGCAATCCATGCAAACGTCATGCACGTATCCCGAGGTGGCAACTCATACCGGGTTACACGGATAGCGCGTATTGCGAGGCGGACAACCCGTACAACCCATAGGCGCTATTCGGTCGGCCGATGTCTACGTAGGATGACCACGTGGACCGGGTTATACGGATAGCGCGTATTGCGAGGCGGACAACCCGTACAACCCATAGGCGCTATTCGATCGGCCGATGTCCACGTAGGATGACCACGTGAACCGGGTTACACGGATAACGCCTTTTCAAAATGCGCTATCTGTGTAAGGGCAATCCACATGGACCGTCCACGTCAGCAAAAAAATTCACGTGGCTTTGATAGCGCCTTTTCAAAAGGCACTATTGCCTATTCTCGAGAAAAAAAAAGTACACCACCCTATTTTGTGAAATAAAATGTAAATGTGCCCTATTTTTTGAAAAACACCGTGCAACAGACCATAGTTGTTGTTGGTGTCGCTTAATTGAATTGAAATTATTGAATTTGTGGGCATACATTTTGATGTGGTCACCCAAAAGATACCAACGATTGTGCCTCATGGCGTGTCAAAAGTATGGCTCCCTAGCATTTCGCAAATTAAAACCGTCTATATATACAAAGAATTCATGGATAGAAAATCAAAAAGCACAAAATTTTTTACTAACTTTTTTTTTGAAGAAAAATAAAAATTATATTAATTATTAATGGCTCGGTACAGTATCAGACATAGAATAAAAAAATACATTGATTCACTAATCTTAGTATATTGATTCACTAATCCTATTTGTTCAAAAGAACTGTCATTACTTCACTAATTAAAAAATTAAAATAAATATTATTCATGAATCAAGATGTGTATTTGACAAATCAAAGAATTAAAAAGAAACAATCAAAATAAATACAATTTAAGAATCTAGACGTGTATTTGACTAATTAAAAAACTAAAAAAATAAACAATCAAAATAAATAAATTTAAAAGGTAAAACTCATCTTTTGGTATTTGAACTTTCAACCTTTTATGTTTTTGATCCCTCAACTGTCAAAAACTACACATTTGGTCTCCTCGACTTTTTAGGTAGTGCACATTTAGTCATTCTATTAGTTGAACTATTAAAATTGATGATGTGGCAAACTGGACTCGGTTCCTATCTGACCCGGTAGTTCAAGTAAACCAAACCAATTTTAGAAAAACCAACTAAAAAAAATGAAATACAAGCTCTAATCATTCACTTTGTTGAAGCACAAAACACTGTGAAACCCTCTTGTCCCTCCTCTCTAGTTCGCTCACCTTCCTCCCACCTTTTTGTTCACACACCCTTTCCCTCCTCTCTCTTCGCACAACCTCCTCTCTGTTTGAGGTCGCACGAAACGCTTCCTTTTCAAATTCGAATACTTCTCCACTTCAAGATGTCAACTACATCCTCATCATCGTGCAACTCTAGTTCGAATGACATTAGAGAAGCTTCTTCTTCAAATAAGGAACTCTGTTGCTTACTTCAACAAGCCTCGCGCAAAGACAAGAAGTTTATAAGCTAGAGAGGGAGGTGATGTGCCATTGTTCGAGGCCATGTATGGTGAGAATTTTCTAGACACTTGCTCATCTTGGTAGGAGGTTCCACTCTTGTGCTCGTGGTCGTCGTGAGGTAATGTGTTCATTGGGGGAATTTGGGCTTTAATTAATGCTGCATTTGATTATTTTTTTGGGTGTTAAGTGATTTAGTTAGTGTGTTTTTGATTTATGGGATTTGAAGAAAATGAAACAAGCCTCTACAAATTCTTGTGATTCATAAAGTTTCTTTAGCAATTTATGTTTCAAGTATAAAAAGGAAAAAAAAAAAACAAAACTTACTGCATTGTTGGGGTGGCAAAAACACTTGAGCCCAACCCCATAATTCCCTTGTGATTTGTTGTACTCATAAAACATTAGGCAGTTTGTCAAGCAAATCAAATGAGACCCTTGTACCTAACTTAGTTTTTTCATTAACACCCTTGTAAATCCTAGCATAATGTGAGCAATTTAAATGTTTTGGGCAAAAACCTATTTCTAGTTTCTCTACATCTTTGATAAACCAATAAGTTTGGAGACTTTATTTCATTAACAATGCAGTTAGAGACAATACTGCAGTTATAGAGATGTGGTGAAGCAGTGATGGGTAGTTGTTGTTTTCTTTGATTTGAACACTTGAGGAGGAGATATAATTGAGTCTGGTTATGGAGTAGGAAACCCAATTGAGAGTAGTTTTGGGGACACATAATGGAGGGAAGAAGAACATGACTTGTGAGAGTTCTGGATTCATAGTTGATTGAAGAGGTGGGGAAGAGGCCTTAAGATTAACTGAAATAGAGAGTTTGTGATTTGCATAGAAGGTTTTGGTTTAAAACCAAGTTGTTGTTCTGAAATTTGATTTTGCCACAAAAGGTTGTGGGATGGAGAGTTAGTGATGATACATAGCTTTGACAAGCCTAAAAGAGCACTCACATTCATCGGTCATACCATAGTACAGAAAATTGTTTGCTTTCTTCGATATGGCCTGCCAAAGTTGTCAACTATGTAGTAACAATTTCATAAGAATGAATTATTGTTTTGTTCTCCATGTAATTATTGATAAGAAAACATATATTCTTGAGCAATTAGTGCATCAATCTTTTTATTATAAAAATTTGAGTTCTAACACCATGTTTAATTTTGTTTGTTCCATAAGTTTTGTATGTTTGCAACTACTTCTTTTGGATAGACGATAAATTCCCAGAGTTTATGCCTTGCATTTTGAATGATCTCGTTGATACAATTTCAAAGTTCTTTGAGGAAAGAACTAACCATGTTGACGTGGATGAGGTCGTCAAGGTTTGAGTATAGAATAATTTATTAAGGTTAAAAGTTGCAAAGTTGTATATAAAAAACCTGAGGCATCGAAAAGGCAATGTTTTGAGTTAAAATTGATTGTACTCGTTGCGATTGGATGGTGTATTTGGGTTTTATCCCAAAAGTAATTGCATACTGAATGTTAGGGTTCGAGCATTGTCTTGATTAAGTTCTTATAGTTTAGTATCATGAACTACTCATATGTACTAGTTTTTTTGAAGCCTCATATGTACTAGTTTAAGATTATTTATATATGTGTGTCTTCCACTGTATTCTACGTTACCATTGCTTCTTTCTTTTGGTTTCCATGTATTCCTTTATCTCAAATTAGGTCTTCCACTGTATTCTACGTTACCATTGCTTCTTTCTTTTGGTTTCCATGTATTCCTTTATCTCAAATTAGGTGTGCCTACTATAATATTTCTTGGTTTGTTTTCCACATTGGCTTAGTAATTTCAAAATAATATTTATTTGTGTGATCTTTTTTACATGCAAAGATTAAAACTAAAGGAAGGAAAGGAAGACATGAAATAAATTTAGTGTAAAGTGATCCAGTTTGCATATTGGGATTCTTATATTGCCTATTAACATACATTTTTTTTAATAGGCCAATAGCAAGTTCAACATTATAGACATATTAGTGGCCAAAATCAATATTCTTCTTCTATGATTGTAGCAGTTGATGAGACTAGTTAGGCTCTTCCTGTTGCTAACACATAACATGTACTATAAATCAAAAATAAAATGCGCTAATTGCAATTATAATGAAAGACTCGATCATTGTCGTCCGCAACTGTCACTTACAAGTAGTATCAATCATATTCAAATATTAACAAATATGTGAAGGATCTTTGAGTTAACACTTGAACATGTCACATAGATGTTTGTGAAGAACCTAATGATCATATCCAAAAGCATATCCATAATTGCACTTAAGGATTGCACTTTGGTTTTGGAGTGAGTTTATAAACTCTAGGTTGTGTGTCACCATCAACACGACGAGCTGGAAGGCTTTGCATCGGTGCTCTGGTAGCTGTAGAAGTTGTAATTGGGGGCACACCTTTGACTTGCTTCCATAGTACTCCCCCATACAAATATCTTGGTTCTTTGCCAAAAGTCCGCAAATTAGAAAAGAAGAACCTCTCAGCATGCAAGAAAGCGAAAAATCCCTAAGTAGAGCTACACAAGTGAATGTAACAACCTAACACAAACCCAACTACTAGACTTCATAGGCAAACTCATGAAACAAAATAACTATTTTGACAAAAAAAGTGGAAAATATAGATAACAAAAATATGTTCCACTATAAATGAAACATTGAACTATTACACAAGATTCGGGTTATCATTTACCTGCTATGTAATGACTCTATTCTTAGAGTAGCATACTCTAAATCCTTTATAGGTAGAGTGTGGAGCTGATCCATTTGGATTCTTTCCAACAATCTTTGAAACATGCCTTAAAGTGTCACTATTTGATGCTCTTATTTATGACCTTTTTTTCTTTGGCACTTGAACATCTTCATTGTGCTTCCTTTTAGTTGACTCAATATTTTCTTGAATATTCTCTCTATTGTTCTTCTTTTGTTGATTTTTTCTTACCATTGTTCTTCTTTTGTTGAATTTCTTTTTCGCCATTGTTCTTATTTTGCTCGTAATTATGGAAAGTCACCCTTAATGTTCAATCGTAGTGGTCTCAATCTTTAGGTAGACTGAAAACATCCAGATGACATTGATCATATCAATTCACTTGGACATGGCTATTTAATAGTCTAACATATCAAGGGATCCACTAATATATTTCTCTATATGAGAAGGACAAATTCTATCTTGATTACACATCTTCACATATCATTCAAATTGTAACCAATCAAAATCTTTATAATCGTCTGGTTAAAGACAACATTTGATTGTGTCAAATTAACATGCTCCTAATATTGAAGTCTATGGTAATCTAAAGTCGAAAGACTAAATGATATACCTATCATGAGTAACACATATGACTTAATCTATGTGGTGTTATCATAGTGAGTCGGTCCAGTACCTTATTCCCTAACAAGTACTCATAATCTCGATTTGTATCAATATATGTATGATAATCACATGACCATCGATCAAGATTCACATTAGTCTTAATTTATTATAGTTCCTAGTATAATGACCGACTAGGGACATTTGTGATATTTCAACAAATACCCATATATCCTACTATAAGGTAAACATGCAATCACTTATAATAAAACAACACATGAGAACCTCTATTTTATTAACTAAAATTATAAGATAAACAATGTTTATAGATTGACCTAGGGCATATGCCTCAACAATTTGCCTTTCAAACCAATTCTATAAAGACCATTACGTGGAAAGACCTTCAAATACACGAAAGCTCCCTTGGTGTACGTGAGATCGCTGCGATACAAGTCTGCATATTTTTTTGCCTCTCCTGGTCCCCTTCAAGCCTCTGACAAATCTATCGTACCTTCTCCGTGTGATCAACAATAATTTCGGGCCCCACTAACTCTCGGTCCTCTTGTTTAGCTCAACAAGATGGCGAGCGAAACGGTCTACTATATAATGCCTCAAATGGTGCCATCTCAATGCTAGCCTGATAATTATTGTTGTATGCAAACTTACACAACGGTAGGTACTCCTCCCAAGATCCGCCAAACTCTAATACACAAGCTCGGAGCATATCCTCGAGAATCGAAATCAACCTCACAGTCTGCCCATCAGTTTGACGGTGAAAAGCTGTTCTGAACTATAGGCACGTACCATACTGCTCCTGCATACTCTGCCACATCCTGAACGTATACATAACATCACTGTCTGACTGATAGTCAAGGGTACCCTATACAGCCTGATAATTTCTCTATCGAACAATATGCTCAACTAGTTAAATGTGTAATGAGCTACGACTGGAAGGAAGTGAGCAGACTTCGTCGCTCTATCCACAATCACCCATATCGAATCATGTCGTTCGGTAGTCCTTGCCAATCTTTTGACAAAATCCATAGCAATGTCTTCCTACTTCCATCGTAGAATGGGAAGCGGCTGTAGTAACCCTCAAGGTCTACGTTGCTTGGCCTTCACCAGCTACAAATCCCACAGTTCCTAATAAACTCAGATATGTCTGCCTTTATCCCAGACCACAAAAATGTCTCCTCATGTCATAGTACATCTTGGTCTTGTCTGGATGAATAATGAACAAGGAATGATGTGAAACGTAAAGAATCTTATCTTTCAACTCTGCCATTGACGATATCCACAATCTGCCCTTGAATCTCAAACACTGATCTGTAGTCTCTACCCAATTAGTACAATTAGTACTCTGGGATAACTCACAAAATTTCAGGTATAAAATGTTGGCTCTCTAACCCTTTGACACTCCCTTTGTAGACACTGTTTGTAGTTTCATCTGTGCACATATAATCACCCGAATGTTTGTAGGAATATCTGACTGACTGATCATCGCTGCTACCTCGAGTAATCCATACTCATGCGTCATATGACATCTGAAAAACTCGACATCTCTAGTCGGTATCCTAGTTCATATGTAACTACATTAGCTTGTCCTGGGTGATACTCCAATGAAAAGTCGTACTCCTTCAAGAACTCTAACCATCTGTGATGTCTTATATTCAACTCTTTTTGTGTTTAGATATACTTCGACTCTTGTGATCAGTGTAGAGTGTGAATCTCTCTCCATATAGATGATGTCTCCAAATCTTCAGTGCAAACACCACCGTTACCAAATTTAAATCATGAGTGGGATAATTCTTTTTATGTATCTTTAGCTGTTTCGAGGCATAAGCCACTATACATCCATCCTTCATCAATACATAACCTAGACCCATATGAGAAGCATTTGTATATACCAAGAATCCCTATCCAGCCTCTGGCAATACTAATAGTGGTGCGGTGGTCAGCAACCACTTGAGCTGAGTAAATGCCTGCCCGCACTCCTCGGATAAATCAAATACAATGTCCTTCTGAGTCAATCTGGTAATTAGTGAAGGGAACTTCAAGAAATCCTTCATGAACCTGCAGTAATAACCTGCTAAACCCAAAAATCTGCTGATCTCAATAACTGACGTTGGTGCCGGCCAATCCATAATAGACTGAATCTTGGCCGGATAAACTGCAATCCCTACTGCTCTAATAACATGACCTAGAAACTTGACATCTGAAAGCTAAAATTAACACTTGCTGAACTTGGTGTAGATTCTTTGCTCCCTCAAATTCTGTAACGTCTCCCTGAGGTGCTGCTCGTGATCCTCTCGAGTCCTCGATTATATCAATACATCATCGATGAAAACTATCACAAAGCGGTCAAGAAATGGTCTCATCACCCGATGCATCAAATCCATAAACATAGCGAGGGTATTGGTCAGCCCAAATGGCATGATCGTAAACTGATAGTGTCCATATCTCATGCTGAATGATGTCTTGCACCTATCCTCACCCTTAATCTTAAGCCGATGATACCCTGATCTTAGGTCTATCTTGGAGAAAAATTGCGCTCTTCTCAGCTGATCTAATAAGTCATCAATTCGCGGCAGTGGATACTTATTCCTAACTGTGACCTTATTCAACTATCTATAATCGATACATAGTCTCAAAGTACTGTCATTCTTCTTCACAAACAGGATGGATGCTCCTAATGGCGACATGGAAGGGGTGATAAATCCCTTATATCCAAAATCTTAGACCAGACTCCTTAACTCCTCCTACTTTTTAGGAGCCATACAGTACGACGGTATAGAAATAGGCTTGGTGCCTGATACTAACTCAATGATAAAATCTATCTCTCTTGGTAGTGGCAAACCAGTGAAGTCCTCCGAAAACACATCTGGAAACTCGCACAAAATTGAAATATCCTCAAGTCTAGGTCTCTGACTCTTTGCCACTGTATATAATGACACTTGAGTCTTTATGTATGTAATGTTTTTGATATACTATATTGTATAAATGGATTTTGGGGTTTGTATGTGCTTAGGATCTCTGGTAAACTATTGTATTAGTTTTGGGTTGGATTGGAATACTATGGAGTTAAGGTAATGATGTTTTAATGACTTTGATCTTTTAAATCAGGTTAGAATAAATAAATAGTTTTATTGATACAATATATATTATTATAGGTGGATTGTGAGTCCTTCGGCATTTCCACCAAGCTGAGTAGGTTTTGTTGAAGACTTTTGAAGGCCGGGTTTTTCGGTGTAGGCTTAAAAATAGAGGAGGATCTGTCGAAATATTTTTACAAAATTCTGAGATAATTTAATTAGTGTAAACAAACTTTGAGTTTTGAGATTTACTTTTAGAATCATTTATGGTTGATAAAGTTTTATATTTGACGATTAAGACATCTTAATTTTATTTATTTATTGATGGAGAGGTTAAGACAGCTAGATTATCAGGAGATTAAGGTAATCGCGGCCGGTCAGATGCCCTAATTAGGTGGGATATAATAATGTTACTATAAGAACCAGGGATTTTAAAGGAATCTTGTTGTTTGAGGTTAAGTGAGTGATTAGTTAGGAAGTAATGCGACAGAGCGGGGTTAAAAAGTTTAAGAACTTTATGATTATGTTATGTGTGTTTTATATTATCTAGATATTGATGGATATAGCTACGATGAACCACTTTTTCTTGCAATTTTTATTGCAGAAAACTATGGGAGGACAACAAGAGTCGGGTTAGGGATTTGGCAAGGGCAATGGGATCCATAACATGTTGATTCAAAATTGTTTCAAAACTTAGCTAGGCAGATGTCAGAGTTATTGAATATCTTATGAGCAAAGGTGGTAGCCCAGGCACTTGTGGTCCGTGTTGCTCATGAAGTTCTTACTATCACTCCAGACGCTCAAGAGGAGTAGGCCACCATTACATTTCATCCTAGAGTTGAACCGGTTACTACAGTTTCAGTTAGGGTTGATCCAACCACTATTAATGGAATGTGACGGAAGGAAATTATGAAGTATGACCCTATGTACTTCTATGATGAATTGGACTTGAGGATTATGGAGACTTGGGTTTAAATCATGAGAAGTTTCATAACATGTTGGGTATTGATGAACATTTGAGAGCTTTGATATTTTCATATTATTTGCAAGTTGATGCTGAGATTTGGTGGAGATATTTGCATGATAGGCATCCTATATTTGAGACTTGGGCTGACTTTCTCGATGAGTTCATTGAGCAGTACTTTGATGAGAGTTTAATTCTATAGAAAAAGCTAGAGTTTGATTATCTAGTTCAAGGAGACATTTCATTGGCTTAGTATGATGATCAGTTTAATTACTTGTTAAGGTTTGCTGGGGAGTCAAGAATGATAGAGAAGGAGAATATGCACAAGTATATGTATGGGTTATAGGAAAAGCTTAGTACCATTATATCGGTGACTAACCCGAACATTCTGCGAGAGATTCAAGATAGAGCCAGAGCCTATATGACTACAGAAACATTTCAGTGCGAATCACGATGATGTCTGGGCATTGTGGAGTCAAGAAAAGCTCGAGTTTTAAGGGTAAGAAAAGATTTTTAGGAAGGATTGACTCAAGTTTCCAAAAGAAAGGAATGAGTGGAGAACCACCATTCACACCTAAAATAGCTGTTGTACCATCATATGTACATCGTAATCTTTTCCAAGTGTAGTCTCTAGATTGAGATGATGTAGACAGGCTCAGGATAGACTTAATCACAATCTTTTTAGCCTTCAGGTCATAAAGGTACACCTCAGTCGCAGATGAGTAGAGTAAAGGTCTAGGATCTCTGGGATAGGCCTCAAGTCAGTGATTGAAAATTAGTTAGGAATCTTCTGTAGGTAGTAAACCTATAATTAACTGTTTTGGGGGTAAGAAGCAAGGTCACATTGGCTGAGATTGTCGTTGGAACTTGAATGTAGTTACGTGTTGTAGGTATGGAAAGAAAAGACATTACAAGATTGTATGTTCATGACTCTTAGGAGCGTCCTTTTGTGTGTCATAGTCTTACCAACATATCAAAGAATGATTTCAGGTAGTAATTGAACGATATTAAGATGCAAATCGTAATGTTATCAAAGGTATGATTTTATTTTATGGTCATATGGTGATTGAGTTAAAGTTAGCTCTGGTGTGAGTCCCTATTCACCTTGTCCTCATACAGGTAATTGGGGATTAGGTGTATCCTCACTTTATGTGTGAGAAATGTGTTGTTGAGATCTCTAGACATGAGATGGCAGCTAGTTTACGTTTTTTGGAGTTTATAAAGTTTGATGTGTTATTAGGAATGGATTGGCTAGCAGCTTATCATACACATTTGGATTGTTTCCATAATACAGTTGAATATGGTCATTATTCAGAACAAATATCCACATCCTCGAATTGATGATTTTTTTCATCAACTGAACGGTGCCAAATTATTTTCTAAGATTGATATTTGTTCTGGTTATCATTAGTTGAGAGTTTGGGAATATGATGTGTAGAAGACAATTTTTAGTACCAGATATGGTCATTTGGAATTTGTTGTTATGCCATTTGGATTGACAAATGCTCCGGCTATGTTATGGATTTGATGCAGATAGTGTTGAGGTCGTATCTAGATCACCTTTTGATAGTCTTCATTGATGATATCTCGATCCACTCTAAGACACGTGAGGAACATAAACAACATCTCAGAGTTATTCTTCAAACTTTGAGAAATCATAGGCTGTATGCCAGATTTAGCAAATGCAAATTTTGGTTGTATGAGGTGAAGTTTTTTGGTTACATGGTTAGTACGAAAGAAATCTAGATAGATCCATCTAAGATTAAGGCTATCATTGGTTGGCTAAAACCTACCACAGTGACGAAAATACGAAGTTTTCTGGGATTGGCTGGCTATTATCGTAGATTTGTGAAAGACTTTTTTTTTAAGATAGTTAAGCCAATTACTAAATTAACTTAGAAAAATGTTTCATTTGTTTGCTCAAAAGAATGTGATGCTGCATTTTGGGAATTGAAGAAGTGTTTGACTTCAGCACCAGTTATCGTATTACCTGAATCGGGGGAAAGGTCTTACAGTTTATACTGATCGATGCAACAAAAATGGGTTTGGGTTATATGTTAATACATAATGGCAGGTGATTGCTTATGCTTCTCGACAGTTAAAGACTCACGAAAAGAATTATCCTGTTCATGATTTGGAATTAGCGGCTATTGTGTTTGCTTTGAAGCTGTGGAGACACTATTTGTATGGGGAAAGCTTCATGCTATTTTTAGATTATAAATTTTTGAAGTATTTGTTTTCTCAAAAAAGAGTTAAATATGAGACAACGATGATGGATTAAACATTTAAAAGACTTTGATTTTGGTGTTTAATACCTTCAAAGTAAAGCAAATGTTGTTGTTGATGCATTGAGCAGGAGAAATGTCGAAACCTTGAAGGCAGCCAGTCGTTTGACTTATGAGTATGACTTGCTCGAAAAATTCAACACTATGAATTTGTTAGAGATTCCTGATGCTTGATGATGAATCGATTTGTGCTCAGTTTATAGTAAGACTGTCTCTATTCAAAAAGTGATAGATTGTTATCAAAGTGATGTGGATTATGAGAAGCTGGAGGGGTTTGATGTTGATAGTAATAATCCAAAGTGGGGTGAGTCTGCAGATCATAGTCTGTAGTTTAAAGGTAGACTTTGGACTCCATCGGTGTTTGAGGTTTGGGATGAAATACCGAGAGAAGCTCATCAGTCCATTCATAGCATTCATCCTGGCAGAACCAAAATGTATTATGATATGAAGCGATTGTGTTGGTGGCTAGGGATGAAAGTTGATGTAGGTGATTAAGTGAGGAAATGTGAAATTTACCAACAGGTTAAGGCCGATTGGTGAAAACTAGGTGGTATGTTGCAGCCACTTCCCATACTACAATAGAAATGGGAACATATTGCGATGGATTTTATTACTCATTTGGCTACTTCATGGAGGAAACATGATGCGATTTGGATTATTGTTGATGGACTTACAAAGTTTGCTCATTTTCTTCCTATGTCACTTTCCGATACTTTACACAGCTGAGCTTGTTATGTGAGTGAGAGGTGGTTCGCTTGTTTAGTGCGTCGTTGATGATAGTTTCTAATCAAGATGCTCGACACACATCATGGTGTGGCAGATCGTACAAGAACAATTCGACATTCAATTACATTTCAGTCCTGCAATTCATTCACGGGTAGATGGTCAGATTGAAAGTTTGATCTAAGTGTTGGAAAAAAAGCTCAACTCTTGTTTAATGAAAGTTGGAGGTTCATGGGAGGAATATAATACCTCCGTGTGTGTTCTCTTACAATAATAATTGTCAATCGGGTATCAAGATGAATCTGGTTGAGGTTTTGCATGGGATACCTTGTTGTTCTCCTGCCGGTTGGGCTGAACCAGATGACTTTTTGGAGTTGGGGTCCCAGATGGTTCGAGCTCACAATGAGTTGTTAAACAGATTCATCTAATATTGAAAGCGGCTTAGGAGAGGCACAAAAGTTATTATGATTTCTATAACTGAGTTGCGGAATATAGTGAAGGAGATTGAGTTTATTTGAAAGTCTCCCCTCGCGAAAGCCATTACAAATTTGGACTAAAAGGAAAGCTCTCTACCAGGTTTATATGACCAATTAAGATTGTGAAATAGATTCGGAAGGTTGCTTATAGACTTGCATTACCGCCTCAGCTAGCCGAAGTTCATAATGTATTTCACGTGTTTATGCTCAAGCGGAAATAACCTAACTCGCATCACATAGTAGAATGGAGTCAGTTTGGTTTGCAGGGTGATATGTCATGTGAAGAGCTACCTATATTTATTGTGGATAGGAAGGTCTAAAAGCATTGAAAGAAATAAATACCACTTGTTTTGGTTAAGTGACAATTTTATAGCGACTCAGAGCTAACATGGAAATGAGAGACATACATAAGAGAACATTTTCTGGATCTCTTTTAGTCCAAGTAAATTTGGTTTCAATTTTAATTTCGAGGACGAAATTTTTATTAGTTGGGAAGATTGTCGAATCCTAAAAACTTTAAACCAATAATTACGGCTAATTCGGGATTAATAAGGCCTAATTATGGTTTAAGCCCCGAGTCGGGAGCTGAGGACAGGTGGCCAAAACGGCCCTTAGACCTTAAAAAAATAAAAAAATAAAATAAAAATAAAATAATATATATAAATTGAAAACAAATCCTTTCATTAAACGAGGCGCGCTACCGTGTCCCCGATGGAGATTTCGACGAACCCTTCTCAAATTAGAGCACCTCTTGGCCTAATCCCGTCATTAAGACCTAATCTCGCCACGTAGGACTTAACAACGAATTAGTCAGCCTTTTTCCAAAACTTTCCTATTTATAAGTAAAATTTTCAAATAACCATTTTCTTATCTTATGTCAATTAATAAGTCAGAGTTAATTAAAATTGTACAAACTTAAAGTCTATTCAGCGGAAAAACTTAACAATTTAGCGGAAGCTTTTAAAATGATGCCTAAGAATGTGGAAAACCAGGAAACAAAGATCACATGCATATATATATATATATATATATATATATATAATGATAAAATGACGATAATATATCATCATGTATCTGGTCAGGGTGCTATCTCAACCCATAATATATACACCCAAAAGTATATGAAAGACATATAAAAGTCATACAACAAGGACAAAAACCTACAAAATCCGGTGTAGCAACACTCCAATGGCTCAGAAGTAGCTGCCGATCTTCTCTTTGCCTGGTATTCTACTTAATGGATTTGCACCAACTGCCATAAAAGGACGGTGAGTGCAGGAAAATAGAAAGTAACACTAAGAGACATTTGTTCACATTTCCCAATATATGAGAATCTGAAAGCATAAAAAATAACAATTATGTTGAAAAGAAATCATGCTATAAAATACTCCAACTAAACAATATGAAACTGACACTCGGTTAAGTAGTAATGATATAAAGCCGGTCGGCCGTGAGTTATATCACACCTGCCTTATTCCATTATATAGGGTGTAATCAATATCATGAATGCCTTCACATCCTCACAAATACCCATTATATATATAAACATTCACAAGTGCACCTGTGATGACCACTACTTCTAAACAGGGCACCGCCCGGCCTAATCGCGTAATCAAGCCTTAATCCTAACCACATAAGACTTCATTACGTATTAGTCAGCCTTTTGTTTCTATATTCTTCATTACACTTGTCCAAATATTATTAGATTTCAGGGTTAATTAAAATCTTTTATTATTTTAATACAAATTATATATTTTAAAGATTATGCAGAACCTTTTATTATTTAAAATCCTAAGTGTGGAAAATGAGGAAAATACAGCATCACATGCATGTATATATGGAACTATACACTCAACCCAATGTACAACCTAAAATATACAGTAAAAATATAAACAGTAATAATACAGCAAAAGTCGAGTCATACAAAATGAGATAGGAGAATCGCCGAAATGCTCAGAGAAAGTCACCGATCTCCTCCTTTCCCGGCCTGCTGCTGCTCGACGGACCTACACCCACAATCACAAACTAGACGGTGAGTATAGTAATATTTAAGTAATAACTGGAGAATTCTATGACCCATTTCCAAAATATTAGACAGGTATTTAAAAACATTAAGTAGCTAAAGAATTTCTGACACAAGTAATGCAAGTAAATACCATAGTTAAAAAAATGTATAGAATGACATAGGCTAAGTTGAGATGATCTACGCCCGGTCGGCGGTGAGAACTATCACCTAACCTTTCCCACTACTATATGGAGCTGCACTCAACATATTCCACACCAATAGCGGAGCTGAGCTCTACATACAAATCATATATTTCATTCTTGCCGACCACCCCGAGTACCATAACTCGTATGCCGCGCAAGTGTAGTGGTGAGTGCCGGAACCCCGGTAGACCTATGTCCCCTTGAACTGCGCATCTCTCGTGTAATGGACACTAGATAATCTCTACTTTAGTTTCAAAGATCAATATTTCCAATTCTCTAATATTTTAAAACTAGTTAGGGTACAAAGCCCAAGGGAATAGAATACAAGTCTAATCCAATCCAACTTATCCTAATAGCATGCTTTGATCAACTATCTACCAAGAATAACATTAAGAGTAGAAATTGGAATCAATGAAACATTTCACAAGGCATCATGTCACAACATTCAATCATGAATAAATACAAGAACAACATGATGTGAGATTACAAGTAACAATGTCTACAAATAGACCATAAAACAATAACAATGAATAAAATGAAATATAGAATTCTCATAGATTTACTTACAATTCACAACGCTTGTCCTAGCCTATCCGATCTCTCGACACTCCGAAATTAGTTCCCAAACTCCCGAGATCTCCCTTTAGTTCACTGGAGTTGTTTGATAAGTTTTAGAGTGGGTTTGGATAGTTAGTTAGAGTTTTAAAACCATTTATCGTGTTTAAACCATTTTTGGAAATTGCTGATTTTTGTTCTGTCAGGGGAAATTAGCGCGCTAATTAAGATTAGCGCGCTAGTTTTCGACATTAGCGCGCTGCTTCACATATCTAGCGCGCTAGATTATCGACCTTGCGCGCTATGTGCAACAGAACCCAGAATTTAGCACTTCGAATTCTGGGTTTTTGCTACACATAGGCTTTGTTATCGCTTTAGGGACCTTCATACACACTACAAGAGGTCCCTAACACCTACCCCAACACAAAACAACAACAACATCAAATTCATAAATTCACAAAGTTTCTGGAATGGAGAAGTTACCTAGCTTGAATATCTTCTTCTTCCTCACCAAGGCTTCAATGGATACACACTTCTCCTCTTCTCTTTTATTACACCAGAAACTCTTTATTCTCTCTTCTTTCCTACCAATGATTTGATGATGAAGATACGAAATGAAAGTTTTTGACTTATAGGTTTATTTGACCATTTAAATATGTTTATAGGCCTTTGATTCAAGTGTGCACATGTATCTCGAGGCTCAACTAATGGACCACCTTGTCACACTTATCCCTCAAGTCATGATTGAGTGACTCCACATATTGACACCTTGACCTCTGGATGAGTTAATGCGTGTCTCGATGCACATCATGTGAACATTTTTTTATTTTCCTAACTTTAGGCACATTAATGTTTAACTAAATCTGACCACGCTAAGCCACTTACAAAACCAACATTTAACTCAAATTAATTAAGCTTAACCCATATGTCGCTACCTCGGTCCCACGTTGACACGTAACTCGAGGTACGTCTCCGCTCGTCTCAATATCTATACACCCGTATTACACCCGTATAAATTGACTTAATAGTCTACACATATATAATACACTAGACATACATCACAACAAATATAAAATATAACTCAGCCCTTGCCTCGGTCAATGGACATATTACGGTGTGGGTCCCACAATACAGGTCGTTGATCTTGTTTAAGGAATTAAACACGGTTAGAGATTTTGGGCCGTTACAGCACCTCACATGTAATGTATGCTCGTCAACAACCTCGGGTTCCATACCACGTATGTTGCACAAAATAGTGGTGAGATTCCGACAACCCCAGAAGTCTAGTGACCCAGTGTGCCGCGCTATCTCTATCATATCATGGTCTTAGATACAAGAACTACTATCATAATCCAAGAATTAACATGATTTAAGAATCCAATAATTGTAATTGCATACCTAATGCACAAAGGAATTTAGATTTACAATACTATCAACTCTTACCTAATAACATGCTATTTCATTTAACCACATATCAATAATCAAGAATGACATAGCACATGATTTAGAGTCAATGAAACTATTCAACCAACAATCATACCATGATAGCAAACTCATGAAATGAGGGGGGAAACAAGTCATAATATATAGAGTACAATAGGCAAATCAGTCCAAATGACTGGAAATGAATAAGAAAATAGGGATGAAATGTAAATAAATATCTCAATCAATTTACCTACAATGCGCGCAATGGCCTATGCTATTTCGACCTCCCAACACCTCGTATCACGTATTTGAACTCTCGAGACTCTTCCTTAGGTCCCTAATATCATTTCATAGGTTTTGGAGTGTGTTTATACCTTTAATTAAGGTATTAGAGTTGTTTAAAGTGTTTAAGTTTGAATTAGGAAACTGTTGATTTTATACTGTCAGAACACCTACCGCGCTGGATGACTTTCTCAGCGCGCTAGTCAACTTGATTAACGCGCTACTCATAAGTGCGTGCTAGCTAGCTCATCTAGCGTGCTATGTGCCAGAAAACCTAGAATTCTGCACTTAGAATTTTGAGTTTTCTTCACACATAGACCACTCCAACACCGTGGGATCCTTTTCCACACCTACCAAAGACCCCAAGACATCCATTAACACCACAAGATCAGCCATACACCATTTACTTCAAAAATTCATCAAATTAAGTAAGTTACTTAGTGTAAATATAATTAACTAGTTGATGAACACCAACAACTTGATCTACTCCTACACCTAATTCACAAACTCTAGCTGATCTCATCTCCAACTTTACTTCTCCAGCAACCTTTCTTCTGTCCTAAGTTTTGAAAATGAAATGGTTTGATTTGCATGGGTTGATCCATTCAACCTTATATATTAAGATAACGTTGCTTAATAGCCATTGATCGTTATGTACACACGTATCTCGAGACTAATCAAATGATCTACACCTTGATACATTTCTACTAACTATTCACTAAATTCATCTAGCTAACACCAATATCAAACCCAATTGGTCTCTTGATATGCTAACACGTATCTGAAGAATCATCACATGGCTACTGTTGACTTGCTGACTTAGGTTACATTTAACATAAGACCAACTATAGCGACATTAATACTACTATTTAAGCTACACTAAACTTAAATCAACTTACCACATCACTCACTATCCCGGTCCCATGCGAACATGCAACTCGATGCATGTTCCCACTCATGGCTTGACACCTAAACATAAGTAGGAGTGACTTAGTAGCCTACACATATACAATACACTAGGCATATACCACAACAAGTGTAACATATATCTAGTGCACATATCCTCGATCAATGCACGTATCTCGATGTAGGTCCTACGTTACGGGTCGATGATCCTGATTATATAATTAAACTAGGATTTACAAATTTCGGGCCGTGATAAATCTTCCCAACTAATAAAAATTTCGTCCTCAAAATTAAACTTAGTTTAAAACTATACTGTTTCGACAAGGTACAAAAACCTATCTCGCATATAGTTTTCCCGCTCCTAAGAAAGTTTTGAGTCTACGTGGAACTGTCACTTGACTAACACATTCGGGATAGACTTACCTCTCAATGGTTGTACCCTTCAATCTATGATCTGTACTGGCTGCTCCTCATAAGATACATCACCTATCAGGTCAATCTAACTCAAGTGAACAGTTGGTCTCACATCTACTTTCGACTTAGTTAATTGAAGCATAGAAATATGGAATACTGGATTAATCCTTGACATCTGTGGAGGTAACTCAAGCTCATATGGAACCTTCCCGACCCGTCTCTTGATCTTGAAAGGCCGGATAAATCTCGGTGCTAACTTGCCTTTCAAACCAAACATGTGAAGACCTTTTCAAGGAGAAACCTTCAAATACACAAAGGTTCCCTCGTCATACGTGATATCATTACGATACGTATCTGCATACCTCTTTAACCTATCTTAGGCCCCTTTAAGCCTCTAGCGAATCTATCGTGCCTTCTCCATGTGATCAACAATAATTTCAGTTCCTTCCAACTCTCGTTCCTCTAGCTCAGCCCAACGAGATGGCGAACGACACAGTATGCCATATAATGCCTCAAATGGCGCCATGTCAATGCTAGCTTGATAACTTTTGTTGTATGCAAACTCACACAACGGTAGATACTCCTCCCAAGATTTGCCAAACTCAAGTAAACAAGCCCTGAGCATATCCTCGAGAATTTGAATCTACCTCTCAGTTTGCCAATCAGACTGAGGGTGAAAGGCTACATTGAACTATAGGCGCATACCATACTGCTCCTGCATACTCCACCACATCTTAGATGTATACATAACATTTTTTTCTGACGTGATAGTCAATGGTACCCCATGCAGCCTAATAATCTCCCTCTGAAAGAAAATGCTTTATTGGTCAAATGTGTAATGAGCTGCAATTAGTAAAAAATGGGTAGATTTCATCAATCTATCCATAATCATTCAAATAGAATCGCGTCAACGAGCAGTCCTTAGCAATCCCTTGACAAAGTCCATTGCTATGTCTTCCCACTTCCATCGTAGAATGGGAAATGACTATAATAATCCTCCAGGTCTACGATGCTTAGCCTTGACCTGCAGGCAAATCCTACAGTTCTTGATGAATTCCGATATGTCCACTTTCATCCCAAGCCACCAAAAATGTCTCTTTATGTCATGGTACATCTTGGTCATGCTTAGATGAACAGTAAATCGGGAACGATTTGAATCTTGAAGAATCTCATCTCTTAGCTTTGCCAGTGACTTTATCCACAATCGGCCTCTGAATCTCAGACACTGATCCATCGTCTCTGTCCAGTCAGTACAATTCGTACTTTGGGCTAACTCACTAAATCTTAGGTACAAGATGTCAGCTCTCTAACCCATTGACACTCTCTGTGTAGACACTATCTACAACCTCATTTGTGCATAAATCATCACCCGAGTATCGGTAGGAATATCGGTCTGACTCACCATTGCCGCTGCCTCGAGTAATTCATACTCATGCGTCATATGACATCTAACAATCTCGACATCTCGAGTAAGTACCCTACTCAATGCATCAGCAACTACGTTATCTTTTCTTGGGTGATACTTTGAAGAAATATCATAGTCCTTCAGAAACTCCAACCATTTGCGCTGTCACATATTCGGCTCTATCAGTGTGAAGAGGTATTTCAGACTCTTATGATTAGTGTAGAGTGTGAACCTCTGTCCATACAAGTGTTGTCTCCATATCTTTAGAGCAATCACCACCGCTGCTAACTCTAAGTCATGAGTGGGATAATTCCTCTTATATATCTTCAGCTATCTGGATGCATAAGCTACCGTGCATCTATCATGCATCAACACATAACCTAAACCCGTATGAAAAACATTTATATATACCAAGAATCCCTGTCTAGCCTCTTACAATATCGACACCGGTGCGGTAGTCAACAATTTCTTCAAGTGAGCAAATGCCTCATCGCATTCCTCAGTCCAATCAAATATGATGTCCTTCTAGGTTAATCTGCTAATCGGTGAAGCTATTTTCGAGAAACCCTTCACGAACCTACGATAATATCTTGCTAAACCCAGAAAACTTTTGATCTCCAAAACTGACGTCAATGTTGGCCAATCCACAATAGCTTGAATTTTGGTTGGATTTATAGCAATACCTGCTGCTCCAATAACATGTCCCAAAAACTTAAACTCTGACAGCCAAAATTCACACCTGCTGAACTTGGAGTAGAGTCTGTGCTCCCTCAAAATCTGCAATGTCTCCCTGAGGTGCTACTCGTGATCTTCTCGAGTCCTCAAGTATATCAATATACCATCGATGAAAACTATCACGAAGCGGTCAAGAAACGGTCTCATCACCCGATGCATCAAATCCATAAACCTGACAGGAACGTTGGTCAAACCAAACAGCTCGTGCTGAACGTTGTCTTGTACCTATCCTCATCTCTGATCTTAAACTGTTGATACCCCGATCTTAGGTTTATATTGGAGAAAAATTGCACCCCTCTTAGCTGATCAAATAAATCGTCAATCCTTGGTAATGGATACTTGTTCTTGACTACGACCTTGTTCAACTTTCTATAGTCAATACACAATCTCAAAGTACCATATTTCTTCTTAACAAACAAGACAAGTGCTCCCCATGGAGTCATATAAGGTGTGATGAATCCTTTCTGTACCAAATCATGTAACTAACTCTTCAACTCCTCTGACTCTCTCAGAGCCATGAGATGGTGGTATAGAAATAGGTCTAGTGCCTGCTACCAACTCGATAATGAAGTTTATCTCTCTCGGTGTTGGTATACTAGATAAGTTTTCCGTAAACACGTTTGGAATCTCACACATAATTAGAATCTCTTTAAGTCTAGGTCCCTGACTCTCTGCTACTGTGTATAATGATACCAGAGTCTCCATTTCTCTACTAGTCGTAAGTCGACCTCTAGTGCCCTACTATACGTAAACATCGGATGTCATGAAATCTCAAATATCACTATCTTATTGAAACAATCGATATGAGTATGATACGCTGCTAGCCAATCCATCCCTAACAACACGTCGAAATCTAAGAACTAGAGAACCCTGAAGTCTGAGGTAACTCTACCCCACCTATCTCTCTACTCGGCATACCTCAACAAGATAATTAGGGTAAACCCTATCCTCGGTTGCGGTACTCAAAATCAAATGTTTGCTAACTATAACCAGTGTCAACCTTTAGATGTTTATCATGCGACCAAAAATGAAAGATACTGTAGAACCCGAATAAAAAAGACCTATGAATTTCTACCACAAATAGATTATGTATCCTCAATGAGTCCTCGTGTAGTATCGGCATAAGACTATGCTACCATAAGTACACCTTCTCGACTCTGCAGTGGAATCACAACTACTAGCTTTGAACAATCTCTAATCATATGCCCAACCTGACCACACCTGAAGCAAGTAATCAACCTACGCTGACTCGGTGCTTGATCCTGGGCTTGTGCCTATATTTACCCCCGTTAGAAACCATTTCGGCCTCTACCTCTACCTCGGCCTCTGCCACCCAGCTGCGATGTGGCGTAAGTGGTCCTAGAAGAGCTGGCAAAGTAGTAGGAGCTTGTAATGCAGGTCTGACTGGTGGTGGCTAGGGGGTCTACCAACTATACTCTGCAACAAAGTAGGGGATGACATATAGGGTACAATTGATGTAACTATCCCTGATTATTAAGAACTTCTCTCACATCTCCTTTGTCCCTTGTCCTTCTGTCTCCTATTCTCAAACTTCGTAGTTTGATCAAATGTCAACACTGGTCATAACGGCGTCCCATCAACAATTACTTGTCTCTCAGCTAATACTCAATCAGATAACCTTTGAAAATCATCGGTAGATGGAATATGAGGCTGATTACCACTAGCATCTACATCCCTGCTATTGCGTGAATCATACATCAATGTCTACAAGTTGATAGTGAATGTGAATCAGCTCAAAGGTAGCCATCATTAGGACCATAGCTAAAGACGGTGAGTAGCAGCACTCCACTGTCATAAAAAAACCTATAAAATTTGATGTAGCAACACTTCTTTGCTTAGAGGTAGTATTCATCGATTTTCTCTTTGCCTGGTTTGCTACTCGATGGATCTGCACCCACCGTCATAAAAAGGATGGTCAGTACAGGAAATTAAAAAGTAACACTGAGAGGCATTTGTTCACATTTCCAAATATATAACGAGTATCTGAAATCATAAAAAATAGCAACTATTCTGAAAAGAAATCATGCTATAAGATACTCCAGTTAAACAATATGAAACTGACACTCGGCTAAGTAGTAATGATCTAGGACCGGTCGTCCGTGAGTTACATCACATTAGCCTTATTTTACTATATAAGGCGTAATCAATATCATGAATGCCTCTGCATCCTCACAAATGCGCATTTCATATATATAAACATTCACAAGTGCACCTCACGTGTGATGTATGCTTGTTAACAACCCTGGGTTCCATACCCCCATGTGTTGCACAAAATAGTGGTGAGATCCTGACAATTTTGAAAGTCTAGTGACCCCGTGTGCCGAGCTATCTTTATCATATCATGGTCCTAGATACAATAATTACTTTCATAAAACAAGAATTAACATGATTTAAGAATCCGATAATTGTAATTGCATATCTAATGCATATAGGAATTTAGATTTACAATACTATCAACACCTACCTAATAGCTTGCTATTTCATTTGACCGCATATATCAACGATCAAGAATAACATAACATATGATTTATATTCAATGAAACTATTCAATCAAAAAATCATACCATGATAGCAAACTCATGAAATGAGAGAGGAAACAAGTCATGGTATATAGAGTACAATAGGCAAATAAGTCCAAATGACTGAAAATGAATAACAAAACAAGGATGAAATGTAAATCAATATCTCAATCAGTTTACTTATAATCCACGCAATGTCCTATGCTAATCCGACCTCTTAATTCCTCGTATCACGTATTCGAACTCCCGAGACTCTTCTTTACGTCCCTAATATCATTTCATAGGTTTTAGAGTGTGTTTAGACATTTAATTAGGGTATTAGAGTTGTTTAAAATGTGTAAGTTGAAATTAGTAAACCGCTGATTTTGTACTATCAGAGCACGTAGCGCGTTGGATGACTTGTCTAGCGTGCTAGTGACCTCATTAGCGCGCTAGTCAACTTGATTAGTGCTCTACTTATAGGTAGCGCGCTAGCTAGCTCATCTAGCGCGCTATGTGCAGGAAAATCAAGAATTTTGCACTTAGAATTTTGAGTTCTCTCCACATATAGACCACTTCAACACCTTGGGATCTCTTTCCACACCTACCAGAGACCCCAAGACACCCACAAGATCAGCCATACATCATTTGATTCATAAATTCATCAAATTAACTAAGTTACTTAGTGTAAATAGAATTACCTAGTTGATGAACACGAACAACTTGATCTACTCCTACACCAAATTCACATGCTGATCTCCTCTTTAACTTTACTTCTCCTACAACCTTTCTAAATTTACTTCTCCTAAGTTTTGAAAATGAAATGGTTTGATTTGCATGAGTTGATCCATTCAACATTATATATATACTAAGATAAGGTTGCCTAATAGCCATTGATCTTTATGTAGACACGTGTCTCGAGACTAATCAAATGATCTACACCTTGACACATTTCCACTAACTCTCCACTAACTCCATCTAGCTAACACCAATATCAAACTCAATTAGTCTATTGATATGTCAACACGTATATCGAGAATTATCATATGGTTATTGTTTTAACTTGCTAACTTACGTTACATTTAATATAAGACCGACTATAACCACATTATACTACTATTTAAGCTACACTAAGCTTAAATCAACTTACCAGATCACTCTCTACGTCAGCACACATCTCGAGGAGCATCCCTACTCACATCTCGACACCTAAACATAAGTATGAGTGACTTAGTAGTGTACACACATACAATACACTAGACATACACCACAAAAATCTAACATATACCTCGGCCACGCTTCGGTCAATGTACGTATCTCGATGTACGTTCCATGTCAGGAGTCGATGATCCTGATTAAATAATTAAACTAAGATTTAGAAATTTTTGGCTGTGACAGAGACAGACCGGGTCTCACCTCTTGACCCTCACATCGAAAAATGAGGCACTCACGGGACCTACACTAGTGGGACCATTAAGTAAATTTAATGGTAAATTGGAATTTGAAAAGTGACTTATCATTAATGTGATGTGTCTTAAATTATCTAGATTCGCGAAACGGACCATATAAAACCTCGTGCGCTCAAGGATCATGAGTGGATATCGCAGTAAGTCGAGGTAAGTGGGGAGCTTTGCTTATGCATTAAATATGTCTTGAATATTAGATAAATACAAATATCACGTTCATATTAAAAGACCTTGGATAGGGTTGCATTTAGTTAAAAATATGAATATGCTTATATATGGAATGCATGTGATATAACACTTGTGTTATTCGATCAAAAGCGGTGATGTAGCAGTATGCTCATCAAAAGAGAGTTGTCCGTGCCAGGAGTAGTGGTGGTGTAATAGTGTGCCCACCAAAAGAGAGTGGTATGCGCCACTAATTGCAGTGGTGTGGCTATGATCCCACCAAAAAGAGAGTAGTCTACACCACGAAATATCAATTTAACAAGTGGTCACAATTGGTGAAGGCTTGGAAACACTTACTGTTGGTTTGATGGAAGTAAGTGAAGGTCACAATGGCCATTGTGACCACCAATGGTTCACATCACCTCGAGGGTGATTATATCAGTCACCGGATTCATACCATTATCTAGAATGCATTGAATGAAACAACTTATATTTATTACTATTTCTTATGGTAAATCTCTTATTGGACCCTGTTTCATGAATAACTGGAATATATTTACAAATTGTGAATTCTCTTTCATGATGTGGTTTCAAAAGAATGCTCACTTTCTTGCTTATTGAATTATGAATCTTACCTTTATGTTTTACTTGACTTGGAACTTGTTTACACTCCTTTTACGAACAAGAATCATGACTCTATTACTTTTCATGAAATGCTTTACAATTCGGTTTACAACTTCATGTGCAGAATTGGTTTGTTTTATAGGTAATACTTGCATGTTAAGTGTTTGAGCGAGTCTTCTCTCTTATTGAGCTATGTTGGTTCTTTAGCTCACCTCACTTACACTACAAGTCCATCTTCGAGTATGGCAGATCGTAAAAAAGGAAAGGTCATAGCCTGAAGTCTCCTTGCAGTGTGAGCCTTGAGTGTTATTATCTACTATTTGTTTAAAGAACTATTAATAAG
Organism: Stephania cephalantha; assembly: GCA_039657325.1. Lineage (NCBI taxonomy): Eukaryota > Viridiplantae > Streptophyta > Magnoliopsida > Ranunculales > Menispermaceae > Stephania > Stephania cephalantha. Next base: position 24,031,782 of record CM077576.1, read on the forward strand.
GGTTGTAATCTAGCCATGTATGTTGGGTCGTTAAACCTTTATTTAGTTAGTTCGATACATTTATAAGCTTTTATAAGGTTTTGGAGATTTCATATTATTTTGATTTGCTTATGTAAATTTGAGATATCCGATAGTTTGGATTATGATGACATATGAATATTTATTTAAATCCAAATTTCACAAGTTGTTTAGGCGTGCCAGACCGTTATTTGAGCCTGATTTAGGTATTGGGCCTAAGTGGCAGTTTGGACCGGATGACCGACCCTAGGTCGGGGAAGGGGTCATTTATTTTGCAAAAAACTCAAGTTGACCAAGTAAATTCAAAATTCGTCGAGTTCAATCTCGAGATACGTGTCGAAATGAGTGCTGAGGAAATTAAAACATAGACCTGATCCTTTTGTTTTGAGTTTCACCAAAAATATTTGTAATTAATTTTTAAAATTCAAGTTTTAAACGTTAATTAGATTTAACGAGCTAACGTGGGTCCTACACCTCTATTTTCATGCGATATGTGTTGTTCGAGAGTTTCGAAGCACATTGGTAAATTCTCCAATTTTTAGTCAAATTGGGGTATTTTTCGAGGTTTAATATGAATAAGAATATAAAAAATAAATATAAAATAAATTGGAAAATGTCAAAAGACCAAAAATGGCATTGGTTTTATTAAGTTAAGGATAAAAATTAAAGGGCATAATAGTAATTTGGCTTACACTTTTAATCCGAATTTTAATCAAATAGGGGGATCGATTTAGGTGTTGACATCATCTTCAGCTTTGGTCATTCATCTCCATCGTTTCCACTGTTCTTCATCATCCCTCATCATCTTCACTGCCTCTCATGTTTTTAGTGTAAACCCGCCTTTTCCTTCACTGCTTTTGATTAATTGAGATGAGGAACCGCGAGTTAATTATTGGCGGCGGTTTAAGATAGGTAATGGTTTCAAATTTGATTTTTGATTTTGGGATTATGATGTAGTGACTGTGGGACTGGTTTATGGTTTCGAATTGAAGAGAGAAGTTATTGTTTGTTGTAAGTTGCGAGGGACAGAGGAGAATGATCGATTGAGAAAAAAATGAAATATAGTGAAATGTAGAGGGAATGAGTGAGGAAGAAGATAAGGGAGGTAGAAGAGGGGAGGGAAGAGACGATGGGGGAAGGGGGAACCTATAGATTCCCTCACCCTAATGATCCAACTTATAAAAAAATTGAGAACCAAACAAAAGATCTTTGCTTCTCTGTTTCGTCGGGAAAACCCTAAACCGAGCTGAACCAGGTTCAACTTACTTGAGTTGAACCGAGCCTGGTTCAAGGATCAAACCCCTTCCCCTAGTTAAAAAATATTTTAAAATAGAAAAAATAAATCCCTGAAAAATCGAGAAAATTCATAAAATGAGATATAATTAATAAAACTTGGGGATTTATTTTATGAAAAATAAGGATTTTGGAATTTTCTCGAGGATTTATATCGTAGTTTTGCCACGTAATGCGTGTTACGATGTTGAAAATTTCCAAAATTGGAAAATTAATTAAAAGCCCAGTCTATATTAGTTTTCGATGCCGAACCATAATTTGAACTCGAAATTGGGATTCAGACATTCGAAGATAAGATTTGAAATGATTTCGAGGTTTTTCGAGACAAGAGTAGTTAAATTATAATAAATTGAAAAAATCTTGAAATGGTTGTGAAGTCTTACTAGATTTATAAATGAGTTATAGGATCGCAATCGAACTCCGTGTGGATTATTTTACTGACATGGAGCGCAAAGAGTTACGACATCACGTTTGTAAAGTTAAGTAAAGCCCATAGTAAACTTTATATTGTATAATTTCAAATTTTGTATAAATTGCATTGATCCTTGCTATTGCATTATTTGTTGTATATGCATACACACGGTCGGGGAGGATAAGGTTGATTTGAGTTTCCTTATAGTGTTTACTATACTGTGGGTATATTGTAGAACACTATATTATGCTTGAGAGGCTAGAGTCACTGATACTTTTCATCACGTGGTTATCATGAGATTATGTTGAACCAAATCATAATATGATAGTCTAGAGGAATGAGACTCATTTGGTTATCTTCTTCGTGCATGAGTCCTTATTACTGTTTACTTACCACTTTCGAAGGACGTCATCTGATTGTGGTCGGATAATAGAAATGGGATGGATTAACTATGGTATTTAAATTCTTTAGATTATATTGTTTGTTTAATCTCTTGAATTATTATGCATTTGATTATTACAGGTGTATTGGAAAGTATGAGATTTACTTATTCGACATTATCAAATTTTTATAATTGTGTAATGGCAGGTTCAAGCGGCGACAAAGGAAAGGGAAAGTTTTTCGACTTTCTGTGACTTGCTCAATTTCATTATCTTTATGTATGTAATCTTTTTAATATACTATATTGTATAAATGGGTTTCAGGTTAGTGTGTGCTTATGATATCTAGTAAACTGTTGTATTAGTTTAAGGATGGATTGAAATATTGTAGAGTTAAGGTAATGATGGTTTAAAGATTTTGATCTATTAAATCAGGTTAGAATGAATAAATGGTTTTATTGATACAATATATTGTTATGGGTGGATTGTGAGTTCTGCTGCATTTCCACCAAACTGAGTAGGTTTTGTTGAAGACTTTTGAAGGTCGTTTTTTCCTATGTAGGCTTAAAAATAGAGAAGGAGGTGTAGAAATCTTTTTACAGAATTTGAGATAATTTAATTAATGTAAACAAACTTTAAGGTTTGAGATTTCTTTTAGAATCCTTTATGGTTGATAAAGTTTTATATTTGATGATTACGATATCTTAATTTTATTTTCTTTATTTATGGAGAGGTTAGGCTGCAAGATTATCAGGGGATTATAGTAATCTAGGTTTGTCAGATGCCCTAATTTGGTGGGGTATGACAAACACTGAAAGCAATATTTGGTCTGCTTGCAATAAGATATAATAAGCTACCAATCATGCCTCTGTATAATGTAGGATTGACATCAACACTTTTGTCATCCTTTTGGATTTTTTTACTAGAGCTCATAGGTGTTCGAATAGACTTAGCAATGTCCAATCCAAAACGCTTAACACAAGATTTGGCATATTGATTATGAGATATAAATATACTATCTTGAGGCTGTATAATCTGCAAACCTTAGAAGTAAGTACGATCTCTAACCATGCTCACCTCAAATTCTTTCTTCATCAGATCAACAAACTCTGAAGCTAGCTTTGCCAATGTAGCCTAGAAAACAATATCATCGACATAAATCGCAACGCAACCACAAAATGTTTTTTTCTATTTTTAAGGAACAACGTCATATAAGCGGACCCTCTATTGTAACCCTTCTGCAACAAATAGATAGTCAACCTTTCATACCAAGCTCATGGTGCTTGATTCATACAATAAAGTTCCTTTTTTCAGATGATAAACATCATTAGGTTTGTCATGAACCTCAAATCCTTTATGTTGTACAATATAGAACTCTTCTTGCATATATCGATTTAGGAAAGCACTTTTAACATCCATTTGCTGTAACTTGAAGCCTTTGTTACAAGCAATGGCTAACAGTAGACAAATAGATTCTAATATGGAAACTGTAGCAAACGTCTCATCAAAATCAATACCTTCAAACTGTGTGTATCCTTGTGCAACCAATCAGGCTTTGTTGCAAACAATAATACCATTCTCATATGTCTTGCTCTGGAATATACACTTTGTACCAATGATGTTAATATTAGTAGGTCATGAAACAAGCTCTTACACATCATGTATGATAAACTCATTGAGTTCCTTTTGCATAATATTTACTAGTATTCATCCATTAGAGCCTTCTTGAAATTTTTTTGGCTCAATCTGAAATGTAAAACATGCAAAAGGAACCATATTCATGTAATCAACGAGAGGAATATCTCTAATTTGCACCGAATCATTAATTGAGCCATTAATTTGCTTAATTGAGTAACCTTTCGGCATCCTTGACTATGGAATAACAGATGTAGAAGTAAAACCAGTTTCTATAGTAGCATGTGATTTTAAATCATCACCATCATTATCAGATGGAGTGATGTTATCTAAATCAGATGGTTTAACAGTAGGCTAAGTAATAGGTGCTGAGCTAATTGGTGTTGGCAGCTCATCATCATCATCCTTTTGAAAGGACAATTGTTATGTTCTTGCACAATCATTAACCATAACATTTATAGATTCCATCACAGACATAGTTTGCTTATTCCAGACTTTATAAGTTTTACTATTCTAAGAATATCCAAGAAAAACTCCAACATCTTTGGAATCAAACTTTCCCAAGTGATCTCTATCATTCAATATGAAACAGGTACTGCCAAAAACATGAAGATATTCTGCCTTTTTAGATTTTAAACGGAGTTTTTGTAGTCAATGGCCTAAAATAAACTCTGTTGATAATGTAGGTAGCGATATTTACTGCTTCCCCCAAAATATTCTTAGGAATATTTTTCTCGGCTAGCATGACCTTTGTCATCTCCTAAATTGTGTTGTTTTTCTTTTCAAGAACACCATTCAGTTGTGGTGTCTTAGGAGCAGCAAATTCATGTTTATCCCCAAATTTAGCCTAATAATCAGCAAATTGTTTATTCTCAAAATCTCTTCAATGATCACTACGAAGTTGATCAATGGATACATCCTCATCTATTTTCTCATTCAAAAGTCGAACAGTTAACTTCTTAAACTCATCAAATGTTTTTGTTTTATCATGCAACAAACGAATCTAAGTAAACCATGAGTGGTGATCAACAATGACTAAAACATACTTATTTTTCCCAAGACTTTCAACTTGCGTTGGGCCAAACAAGTCCATATGCAGTAATTCTAACACACATGATGTCAGTATGTCATTTACGCCATTGTGTGAAAAAGAATGTTATTTTCCCCTTTAACATGACTCACAAATAGAATTTGACTTAGATGATAGTTTAGGAATACGTCTAACAACATCATGAGAGAGCAGTTTTTGAAGTTGCTTAAAATTAAGATGACTTAGCTTTCTGTGCCAAAGCTCTGTATTAGTCAGAGAAACAGAGTTGGCTCTGTATTAGTCAGAGAAATAGAGTGGCACATAACTTATAGCTTATGAAGCGATATAGAATGTTGAAGAAACATATAGCAATTATCTGATGATCGGATCCTGTAAATGATGCATTGTCTTTCTTCATTGATTATCTGAAAATGATCTTTAGTGAAGTTGACAAACAATTCCTGATCACACAGCTAATAGATGATGATTAGATTAGATTTCAACCTATCAACATGCAGAACTTCTTTAAGATTAGGCAATCCTATAACATTAAGAGTTCCTTTGCCAACAACCTTGCCTTTCTTTACGTCACCAAATGTAACAACACCTTCCTTAAATGATTCATAATTTTCAAGAAAGCTTTTGTTACCAGTCATGTGTCTGGAACAACCACTATTCAAATACCATAACTTAGTCGTAGTTGCTGAGAGTTGCAGATGCGCTGTCATTGCCTTTTGAGATTTAACTCTCCAAACCTTCTTCGATTTTTTCTTCTTCTGAAGTGTACTCAAATCTTTAAACATCCGATAGCATCATGGTCAAATATGACCAACAATCCTACAATAATGACATGAAGGAGGAGGTTTGTTGTCAACAACATCAGTCACATTTTTCTTTGTGATTGCAACAACTTTATGTGGTAGAATCTTCTTTGCCTTTGTTATATCAAGTTTAGTCTTGATTGATTAACCTTCATTGATTACATTACATTTGACAAAAATGGTAGGAGCACTTACAGATCCCTTAGTATAACCAAGTTCATGCTTAACTTGCGAAGATTGACCAGTTTGCAACATTCTAGTTAATTTATGAGGACCAGAATGGAACTTTGTAGTAACAGCCTCAAAATAAAAAAGAGCTTTCTTCAATACATAGATTTCAATCTCACGCTCTTTCAACAGTGCAAGATAAGTCACGTGTTCTCTTCCAAGAGTTTTGTACTCCAGTTTGACATAGAAGAATTTCATCTTCAAGTCAAAATTCTGATCATAAAGAGATGTCCATTCTATGAACAATATGTGGCGTCCCCAAACTCTAAGGCAACCCTGGGCACTGTTATGTCACATCACTTATCATCCAACCCTGCCTTGTCATGGCCTACTTATCTATGACGCCCCACGACCTAACTGATTTCTTAGATGTTTTAAGATAAACCCTAGATTAGCTAATTATTTTTCATGCAATTATTAGTGATTTAATAAGCCAGTTAGTCAATCTATCAAGTTATAATACAATTCTATAGCGGAAGTCATTGAGATTGAGTAAATTATGCATTTTAACAGTCCTAAGTCGTGAAAAACCCAACAAAATGATATCATGAATAAAACAATGGTGAAATAAGTACAACAAAAGATCCATATACATGTAGTCAGTATTCTACACTCCCCAAAGCCTAATAAAAGTAGATATATATGTACTGTAATATAGCATAAGCTGGCATAGAAAAAACCTCAGCAGTAATCGCCTGAAACCTCCTTGCCCTTGCTCATTAAAGGATATGCACTCGCTTATCTCAATAAAAATAGATGAAGAGTCCAGTAAGTAAACTCGTAAAAGAAAACCACTGAGCCTTTAATAATAGAGAAGCCAATAATAATGTTAAATAAACATACTGCAATAAATAGGCAACTGTAAGATCATCGGATGCGTAAATAACACCAATGAAAACCAAATGGTCGTGTCACACATAACATACTAGTCTATACTTCGAATTCCCTCTGTAGGATCCCTCTAGTGGTTGCACCCAACTGGCCCATCTCCTGGTCCATCCAGTGGCCAGCGTAGACCCATGACGCACCGACACATGTACTGATAAAGTAGCTTGGGATGTCATTCACTGAGGACTCCTGCTACACATGTTATAAACTAGCGTACTAGAGCCCTTACAACACAACACCAAATAAAAGCAAGCGGCGAGTAAAACTACCGATCGTTTAAACCAAACCAAAGCAGTAATAGAACATGGTATTAAATATCAACAAAATAGTAGATAGAACAATTGCAATAGTTAAATACTCAAGATGTGTTTCTTAAGGGATTTACGCACCTCAAATCGCACTTCAAAGTCTCGAAAATACCTGATCAGACCACAATATGCCCCGACTATCGCACTATAGACCTCAAGTCACTTGGGGATCAATTTCGAGTGTTTTAGATTGATTATAGGTATTTGAAGTTAGGTGTGTAGGTGAAGTCTTCAAAACAACCCCAAATGACTAATAAAGTTTCAATTTCAATCATGTATTGCAACGCATGTTTTGGGCATGAAAACGTTGAATCTAAACAAATCCCTAAGATAAAAGTTGTTGGTCTTTGTCTTAGCTTTTTGAAAAGGTTTTGTTTGCAAAATTGCGATTTCAAACGAAAAGGATATCACAATTCTACCATAACAGCTCAAATTCGAAACAAATCCCACCAGCAAGATTGTAAGAATCATTTCTCCTAATATATAGCTCTAAAAGTCCTGATGTTTGGTTATGAGTCATCTAACATACCCAACAATAACATACTAAAATATCAGCTTAATCCTATATAGTATTGAGGGAGTTATGCCCTTGCAAAACTTCACTAGTTTTTCATGAATATAATTAGTTCTACTAGCAAGTTTGGCTTAATTCTTTTGAAACCAAAGTTATATGACATGTATATGATTCATCGTCAACCTTACAAAAACATGAAATCAGCAAACCAAAACTATTCCACACCTCTTGGTCAAGCATGGAAATATGTTTATCAAAATCGAAAGGAATAAGGAGTAGAAGTTGTTACCTATTGTTTAATCTTTTGTAGTTTGATCCTCTAAGCTTAGGTAATCTTGAAGTCCTAAAAATTCAGCACATTGTAGCTCTATTTTGGCTCAAACATTTAGAATTCTTCTTCTCTTGTTTGCATGAAAATCAAAGTTTCTCTTTTATATACTTAGATTAGCAACTTGATTAATTAAGCAAATCTTTAATTTGACTAAGTCAGTTACTAAGACATATGTCCTCTCTCAAAGCCACTTGTCCCACATGAACAATGCATGTCTCAACTCACTAGTTACTATTTAGCCTAGGAGTCCAACACATCTTCATCATCTCCATACAAATCAATGCTCTCCAATTTGTTTGCCCAAACTATAGTCCCATTAATCCATATCAATCAAATTTACAAACTTAGACACTTAAACTCATGTGGTTCGTGTATCTAGTCTCATTGTTGACACATTAGGGGTCCCACTAACTCCCGAATACCCAACACCCTGTTCCCGTGTCTTGACAAGCATCTCGAGGCGTGCCATTTGTAGTGTACTCGACCAATATGAGTTAGACTAAGGTTTACTTATTCATCTTAACCCATTATTATCATAGTTATGGTCATTTAATCAAGTTATATTGTCTATCCTTAGTGATCCCGTACTACACCTACTCGATACCTGCATTGACACGCTTTACTAAGCATTTACCCGTCACACATTCTCATACGGTATGGCAATATAAATACACACAAGCAATGAGTTATGCAATAAATAATAATTAACATTGCAATTATGGTCCAACTCTGAAATTAAATGAAATAACGATGTCGATAAATATTGAGCCATTACATTTCTTCCTAACTAAGCATAATTTCGTCCCAAAATTTAAGGTAAATAATATCTCATATCACAGGACTATTAGGGTAATCTAACAGCCTAAATGAACTTGGTACTAGGTTTTTCTTCTTTTGGAATCTCAGAAGGAACTATCTCATATGTCTTACAATTCAACAGTGGCGAAACACCCGACGACATCACTGCTAGTCTCTTTACGAAAAGTAAGCTGTAGTGGAACAATTGACAACACTTCTGCTAGTCTTTTTACGAAAAGTAAGTTGTGGTGGAACAACAGATGACACAACTACTTGCCATTTCACGGGGAGGAAGATGTTATGGAACAACAGATGACACCATTAAACCACGAACCCCACTAGACCATACTTCAGTACATTAGGATCCCTCATGTGGGCTTCTCTAACCCCTTCCACTAGTTTGTCACCTAAAAGTCCTCGTGGTGGTCAGCATGGACCCACGACCCACCCACGTGCACTGAAGACAAATAGTTTAGGTTGCAATTCACTGAGGGCACTCGTGCCACGTGCAATGGCCTAGTGTATCGCACAATCATAATGTCTTCATATGTCTTAATATGAATCAAAATACGTATACACATAATGAAAAGAAATAACAGACAAAATGCGTCAGATAACCTTAACAAGAATTACCAATCTATGTACCCTGACCGTATTGTTGGGCTTCACCTGGCCCAACTTAGTTACAGTGTGCACTGACTCTTAGTGTCGCTACCACAAATCTCACTGATCTCAGTGGACAATCCCTCCAATCCATACCATTAACACCTATCCCTACATCATGGTCATATAAAACCATTACCTGATCCTTAGCACTGTCCTTGATCATACGATCCCTATGCTCACCCTCTATTATTTTGAGTCTATCCTTACTGTGATGCTTGAAGTGCTAGTGCTGGATAAGCTCTATATGTCTGGTCATCGTCCCTACGACCTCGATTGTGCTATATGTCTTCTCTGTCATCCTGATCTCTTTTTCTCTTCAACCTAGAGCTCAACTCTAACTGTCCCTTAGCAACTCTAGACCTCAGCCGATAAGTCTAATGTGCTCGGGCCCTATAGTAGATATTCTAAAGTGTGCATGCCCTCATCGACACTATAGCGCTTGCAATTACTAGGTACCGAAATCTCTTCAGGTATTGCACCATTGTTCGACTGCCCTGTCTCAAGTGTAAGAAGACCTCCCTCGGCCTCAACTGAATCTCGATCGAAATGTACTTATCTGCATCCTACTCCTTTGTACCTCTCCTTTCAGTCCTCATACTCCATTTGGTCGGGACCATTTTGTTAAAGGTATGTGTGTCGTTGCACAAGACAAAATACTCTTGTATGTCGAACCTTCTTGAATAACTTGACGCGCAATTCTGAAACAATTCTGCTTCAGCGTAGTGTACCACATCGCGCGAGTTGTCAAAACGTCTAACAAGATCTAATCGTCCATCCATCATGATCAAATAGCACGAGCCGGATTGTCTTCCATATACGTGTATAATATATATATATATATATATCAAAACACAAAATGTATATAAGCCATAACGCTACCTAACTCCAGTTGCTTCCAAACTAGGATTCTAAGTTAGGATCTTCGTGTTTCCACATCTAAAGTTTGTTTGTTAAGTTTTATTCTCTTTTCTTTTAGCATTTCCCTAGGCTCCATCGACCTTGCACTGACACCAAATTGTGGCGGCCCCAGACTTCGAGGCAACCTTGGGCACAACCATGTCGCATCACATTTATCTATACGCCTCGTGACTTAACTGATTTCTTACACGTTTTACAATAACTTCTAGCTTAGCTAATTATTTTTCATATAATTATTAGTAATTTAATTAGCCAGTTAGTTAATCTATCAAATTATAATACAATTTTACGGCGGAAGTCTTTAAGTAAGAATAACCATGGATTTTACTTACTTTCAAGTCATATAGAGCATCAGTCCTACTTTGGAAAACCCGAAATAGAGTACACTGTTTATAAGGCGACAAAAGTAAATATATACAAGTACAAGTGTCTCATAAGTCTCCCATAAACCCAAAATACATAACAAAATATGTAAATAAACACCTACAAGTAGTGTGCCGAACAGTGGGCGAGCTCAAAGATAGCTGCCAAAAATCCCTATACCCTTACTTATAGAAGGATCTGCACTCAATCATCACAACAAAATAGATGACGAGTCAAGTGAGTAAAATCTTAAGGAAATTCACTAAGCATTCATATGATGAAGTAAAGGAAATCCAATAAATATTGTTAAATAAACATGCGGAAAGTAAACAAGCTACTGTAGATGGACCATCACATGCTTAAATAATAATAGAGCGTAAATGTGTTTGCCCGTCCTGGTCAGACTAGATCATACTTTGGATTTACTCCTTAAGACCCTTTTAATGGGCGCACCCATTTTTTTCACCTGGTCCTCTCGGTGGTCGGCATAGACCCACGACGCACTAACACGTGTACCGACAAAGTAGCTCGAGTCATCATTCATCGAGAACTCCTAATACACATGCTACGGTCTAGCGTGCCATAGACATAGAATGGAATAGCCAGTGGGAGCAAACTTAACCGTCTGTCACAACAATAATAAAGACATAGATAGCTGAAGTAAATAAGGGATATAACATGAATATACTAAAAAGAATAGAGTAAAATAGCAATGAAATAAAATAAGTGCTCAAGTGACGTTCAATTGAGTTTTATGCACCTAAACATGCTATTCGATTTCCCCAAACTTATGAATTCAACCCTGCTCAGCTCCTAGTACCCGAGCTACGGTCCCCTTAGTCCCTTGGAGTCCAAATGTATCATTTTGCTCAATTTAGAGCCACATTAGTTTAATATTATATATAATCAAAACATAACACGTATATAAGCCATAACGCTAATTAACTCCAGTTGCTTCCCAACTAAGATTCTAAGTCAGGAACTTCGGACTTCCACATCTAAGGTTTGTTTGTTAAGTTTTATTCTATTTTCTTTTAGCGTTTCCTTAGGTTCCATCGACCTTGCTCATATGCCAAACTATAGCGGCCCCAAACTCCGAGGCAACCCTTGGCACCGCCATGTTGCATCACACGTCACCCAGCCCTGCCGTGTCATGGCCTGCTTATCTATGATGCCCTACAACCTAACTAATTTCTTACTTGTTTTACGGTAAACCCTAGCTTAGCTAAATATTTTTCATGTATTTATTAGTGATTTAATTAGCCAGTTAGTCAATCTATCAAGTTATAATACAATTTTACAGCATAAGTCTTTAAAACTAAGTAAATTATGCATTTCAATAGTCCTAAGTCATGGAAAACCTGACAAAATGATACCATGAATATAACAAATGCAAAATAAGTATAATAAGAGACCCATATACATGTATTCAGTGTTCTACAATCCTCAAACCCCAACAAAAGTAGATATATATGTACTGTAATCCAACACAAGCTGAAGGAGAAAAAGTCCACAGAGGTAATCGCCTAAAACCCCCTTGCCCTTGCTCATCAAATAATCTGCACTTAGTAATCCCAACAAAAATAGATGACGAGTCTGGTGAGTAAACTCCAAAAAGAAAACCACCAAGCATTCAATAATAGAGAAGCCAATAATAATGTTAAATAAACACGTTGAAATAAACGTGCAACTGTAAGATTATCGCTTGCGTAAATATCACCAATGAAAACCAAATGATTGTGTCACGTGTAGCAGACTAGTCTATACTTCGGATTCCCTCTATAGGATCCCTCCAGTGGGCGTACCCAACTGGCCCATCACTCGGTCCTCTCCGTGGCCGGTGTAGACCCACGACGCACCGACACATCTACCGATAAAGTAGCTCGGGTCATCATTCACTGAGGACTAATGATACATATGCTATAGTCTAGCGTACTAAAGCCCGTACAACACAACACCGAATAAAATCCGGCGATGAGCAAAACTAACGATCATTTAAACCAAACCAAAGAAATGATAGAAATGGAAATGAATAACAACGAAATAGTAGATTAAACAATTGAAATAGTTAAATACTCGATCAATATGTGTTTCTTAAGTGATTTACGCACCTCAAATCGCACTTTGAAATCTTGAAAATACCCAATCCGACCCCTATATGCCCCCGATTATCGCATTATAGTCCTCGAGTCTCCTAGGATCAATTTTAAGTGTTTTAGATTGATTATAAGTATTTAAAGTTAACTATGTAGGTCAAGTCTTCAAAACAGCCCCTAAAGACTAATAAATTTTATATTTCTTTCATATGTCGCAGCGTATTTTTTTGGTCATGAAAACGTTCCAATCTCAAAAACTTCTCGAGATAAGAGTTGTTGCCCTCTGTCTTAGCTTTCTGAAAAGTTTCGGTTTGCAAAACTCTGATTTAAAATGAAAATGATATCACAATTCTACCAAAAAAACTCAAATTTGAAAAAAAATCAAACCAGCAAGATTGTAAAAATCATTTCTCCCAATATATAGCTCCAAAAATTGTGATATTTGGTCATAAGTCATCTAACATACCTAAAAACAACATAATAAAAGATCAGCCTAATCCTATAAGTATTAAGGGAGTTATACCCTTGCAAAGTTTGGCTAATTTTTCATGAATATAATTGGTTCCATTAGCAAGTTTGACTTAATTCTTTTGAAACCAAAGTTATATGACATGTATATGACTCATCTTCAACCTTACGAAAATGAAATCAGCAAAAAAAAACCATTCTACACCTCTTGTTCATGCATGAATATTTTATCAAAATAAAAAAGAATGAGGAGTAGAAGTTGTTACCTATTGTTTATTCCTTTGTAGTTTGATCCTCTAAGCTTAGGTACCCTTGAAGTCCCAAAAGTTCAGCACATTGTAGCTATCTTTGCACTCAAATATTCAAAATTTCTCTTCTCTTGTTTGCATGAAAACCAAATATACTTAGATTAGCAACTTGATTAATTTAGCAAATCCTTTATTTAACTAATTTAATTACTAGGACATGTGTCCTTTCTCAAAGCTACTTGTCCCACATGAAGAATGCATGTCTCCACTCATTAGTTATTATTTAGCCTAGGAGTCCTACATATATTCATCATCTCCATACAAATCAATGGTCTCCAATTTTTTTCCCAAACTATTGTCCCATTAATCCATATCAATTACATTTAAAACTTTGGAAACTTAAATCATGTGGTTAGTGTATCTAGTGTCATTGTTGACACATTTGTCGGCCCACTAACTCCCAACTCCAAGACACCCTATGCCCGCATCCCGACACGCATCTCTAGGCCCGCCATTTATTATGTACCCGACCAATATGAGTTGGACTAATTTATTTATTCATCTCAACCCATAATTATCATATTTATGGTCATTTAATGAAGTTATATTGTCTAGCCTTAGTGTTCCCATACTACGCCTACACGCTACTTGCGTCGACACGCTTTATGAGGCATTTACCCGTCACATTCTCACACGATATGGCAACATAAATACACACATGTGATGAGTTATTCAATAAATAATAATTAATATCACAATTATGCAACTAGCAGACAAAAATAATGATTTATACCCAATCAGACATGTTCTAGCCTATCCGAGGCATCTACGTGGGGCCTGAGCTGGCGGCTGAGTCTGAAATTAAACGAAATAATGGCATCAATAAATATTGGACTGTTACACAATATATCATAAGAAGCTTGAAGATCTTTTGCAGAATCCTCATTATTGACAACAACACATTTATCGTTGGCATTTTCATTACTATTTTCCGTGTCAGATATTACGGAATCAAGTTCAAAACACCAACAGTAGATGGAGAAGCAACAACAACATTTGCATCTCTCAATATAGCAGTGAGTTTAGTAGCATAATCATTCGAACTTTTATCACTGTCATCTAAGTCATCATCACTCCAAGAAGCATTCAAGCACTTCTTCTTCTTGTAAGTAGGACATTCAATCTGAATATGTCCAACTCCTCCACACTCATGACACTTAATGCCTTAATGTTTATTGTTAGCATATGTCTTCTTATCATCGGTAGAAGGCTTATTGTTGTCATTACCCCTTTTTGTAATTAAATCCAGCAAGATTTCTATTATAGTTTTTGATAAGTTTTGAGAACTTCTTTGCCATCATAGCAAACTCATCTCCCATAGATTCATTAGAAATAGATGTCTCAACACGATAAGCATTCTTAGAAGAAATGGGCTTTTTAAACATACTCATCTCATATGTTTTCATAGAACCTATTAATTCATCAAGAGACATCTTAGTAATATAACAACAATCTTCGATTGCAGTAATCTTCGAGTTCAATCTTGAAGGAAGAGCACGAAGAGCATGTCATACTAACTGCTCGTTAGTATACTTTTTTCCAAGTTGAAAAGCTTAATTGGCAATATCTCGTAGACGACCATTGAAAGAGGCAATATTTTCATCCTCTTTAATCTCAAGACGATCAAGCATAGAACTTAGTTGCTATAACTTCGAATTTTGATAGAATTTGTACCTTCAAAGACTGTCTTTAAAACATCCCATGCTTGCTTTGCAGTAGTGCAATTTGTAATAGTTTGACGCGTTCACCATCAACATCACTAAAGATAGAATTGATTGCCTTAAGATTGGCAACCTTATCCTTTTTTCTCGCCTTCTATTCATAGAGATGAAGGTTTTGCAATAGCTTTTCCATCCGTATCTGGTTGCGTTGGAGCAATGTATTCTCTCTCAAGTAATTCTATAACAATTTCATCAATAGCAGAGACAAACCATTCGAACTTTCCAATAGGCATAGTTGGTTCATTCCAGCAACCGGGTCAATTTATTGATCCACCTTCACGTTCTTCACTAATTTGTTGTCGTAAAAACTCATCAATCGAATCCATGGCTATAAAACTCTCTATAATCTCACTCTTCTACGCTTGTAAAAACAACAAAGTGACAAGCTCTCATACCACTGTTAAAGTTTTGGAAACCAGAGGAACTGGAGAGATTAACGAATTGGTGATGAACTAATAAACACACATCAAATTAAACGAGAATTGATATCGCAGTCATACTTGAATGTCTTCCTCTGCGTAGGCTCAGCCTAAACAATAAAATAATCAAATTGATAATATGTACAACTACTATAATGATCTCTCATTCTCACATAACTCAAGTAATGAACGATGATCCACACAATGGTGATCTTGAGTATTTATAAACTCTATTTATCTACCCTGTCTAAGAATTCAGCCTTAAATATAATAAAACTTGGAAAACCTCATTATTCTCCAATTGTAAATCCTATTGGAATCATCCAATGTTCAACAACTAAGTCTTCTACTCTTTCAAGAATCTCGACTAGTCGTTTCCATAAACTTCTTCAATCCTTTATGCACCTTTATCTCAGATTTTATATTTTTAATCCATCTCGAAGGTGTCTGCTTGCAATATCAAACTTATTCATTATTGTAGACTAATACTGATAGTTGTTCTCTTTCAATATCCAACTCGTGTTCAATTCCTGCTTCAACTTCAAATTTGTCTTCGTATTCGAGTCTGATTTTGATACTATAATCTTCACTGGAACTTGCATTGTAGTCTTTCTCTGACTTGTATCTGTGATGACTCATTTTTTAAATAAGGCACCGCCCGGCCTAATCCTGTCATTAAGATCTAATCTCAACCCTATAGAACTTAACAACATATTAGTCAGCCTTTTAATCTACAGTGAGACATCTTGCTTAGTCAGACTTCCATCTTGAATGCAGCATCTACAAAACTAACTCTGACCCCTGTTCAGATAATATACTTCCAATAAGGATAGACCGACCCAAACACAGTAAACTAAGGTCTAACAAGAGGGAAATAGGCTAACAAGAATTGTCATCAACTTACCTCAACCTCATTAGCTCTAAAGGGGCACACCTGATTGTTATGCTCCTTTGAGTTACAAATTCGGCATTTCATGACCCTTCCTTCTCTTAACAACTTGTCCTTAACCATTTAGGGTTCACCCTTATCTTTGCATCGATTCTTTTTTTGTCTCCCGACTTCTTTTTGAACCTAAGTGGCTCAAGTTTAACACCATCTATCTCGAGCCAAAGATTTTTCCTTGGCACTACATCCATTATGTAATTGTATGCCTTTAAGTATGTTTCTTTACTATACCAATGAGCCACAAAATCCTCGGGTGCCTTAGACTGATGATATATGGTAAAAATACTATGAGGGCATGGAACTCTAGTCATGTTCCGCTCTCTGCATGAACGTGTTCTTGCCTTCATGCCCACCTTGTGTTTGTCAACTCCAATATACACACAAGACACTTCATATTCGTTGTCTCCGTTCCATTCTACCCTCCAATCAGAAGACTTTTCCTTATTTCTCTCCAACTTAGACAAAACCCGAGGAGATACATCATAATGCCACTTGGTTGAGTCTTGTTTCTTCTTCACCGACCTTTTCATCACCTTGCGCCTTATATCCTCCAACATCGATATCATGGACTTGCACCTTGCCTCTAGAATCCATCCATTAAATGTCTTGAAAAATTTGTTATCAACGACATCAAATTAACATGTGTTTACAAACAAAGCCTTCAAATATATAATTATCCAAACTAATATAATTGTTTTCATAAATAAGTAATACATGCATTACATAACTTTTCATTAAAATATACCTTCGACCATTTCTCAATTTCATATCCCATTGCATTTTTCTCGCAACTAATGCCTAACTTTGTCAACCCTGTCATTTTATCCTGTTGTCATGATATATAATAGAATTACAATAGTAATAAAGTTAGATACTGATAATTCACCAATTATGTGGCGACCCCAGGCCATGAGGTCGCTGACCAGGGTGAGGTGGTGCGCTGTGGGTCCCGCATCCCTGCCATGTGTCTGACCCACTGGGTCCCGCGCCTTGCTGGCGTCTATCGCCATGCAAACGTTTCTCAGTATCTGTGTTGCTTTGTCCAATCTCGTTATGGAGTTAACCAATTATTCTAGTTCATGCATTAATTTAGTCAATTCAATAGGATTCTTGAAGTGTCTTACATGTATTAAATGATAAATTTAGCAGAAGTCTTAAAAAGGTAAAAGATGGCATTTATAAGTATTTTCATATTCACAATACCAATCCTAAAGTGGAAAACCCAAAAGTAAAGTACCATATATACAAGGCGAAAAAATAAACAGACTATGCGTATATATACATGTATATATGTCCCCCGAGTCCCCATATCTCATAGTTAAACTAAAATAGACAAAAATAAGCACTTACGAGTAAGTCCTGGACAGAATGCGATTAGAGATAGTCGCTTAGGATCCCCTTGCCTCTACTCGTAGAAGGATCGGCAACTCATAACCAAAAGAGAAACGAGTTCCAGTAAGTAAAATAAAAAAAAAACCACTAAGCATTCAATATCACTAATAACAATGATAAAGGAAACATGTGGTAAATAGTTAATAAATGTACTAAGCATTATCAAAATCATATAATCGGGAAAGAAAATGGTGCGTGTGTACCCTTCCCAAACTGACTAGACCATACTTCAGTATACTAGGATTCCTCCAGTGAACGCGCCCACTGGTCCATCACCTAGTCCTCTCGACGATCGACCTAGAACCACATTGACACGTGTACCAAAGAAGCAGCTTGGGTCGCCATTCAATGAGGGCCCACATACACTTGGTACGATATAACAACCACGCAACCGTTCGACATGACATAATATCAAGGATAGCCATATCAACCATGCATTAACTATGTAAGACAATGAAGAGGAAATAAATGTTTAAGGTGTGTTTCTTATGGGTTTACTTACCTTGCACGCTTCGCAATCTCACCCGTGAAGCCCCGACACTGACCCGACCTCGTACCCGAACCTGCCTATCGGCTCCTAGGTCCCTAATGTTGATTTTGACAAATTGTTATGTGTACGATATCCCTTCTATTATATAGTTTTAATAAGGTTTTTCTTACTATCCTCGTGACCAAAAACGTCCCTTATAGGCACATAAGTCCCTTGTGGGCATAGAGGCTTGTAGGCACATACGTCTCTTATGGGCATAAAGATGTCCCTGTGGGCTGATCTTGACCACAAGTATAATGGTTCAATTGCAATAATAATGTGATCAACAAAAGTTGATTATGGATATCGCTCATCTGAGAAAGGTTTATATGGATACACACACTTAGTTAAGTTCACTAAATTTTTAAGCAGGTCTTTTTGGTTTTGATTTAAACTCAATTCTATAAAAATAATGTAAATTAACTTGTATTCTTATATTGAGAAAACTCTTAGTTCACAACTTCACCTAGGTAATGAATTACTATGCTTCCTATATCATATTTACTTCATTATTATAATGTGTGTATAATGCATAATTAGAATAGACGTATTTCCTTAATATTCACTTCAACCTACAGTCATGGTGAAAAGATCCTAATGTGCAAACTATTACCCCACCTATTGGTGTGAATAACATAAGTCTCACATAGTATTAAATACCAAATCTTTAGACTCATAAACACTTAAGTTTACCACCCATTCCTCCCTAATCAACAACTATCTATCGATGTTATATATTTTATGGTTATGTTGTGCATATCCAGCTTAAAAGCTCCAATGGTCATGGTAATCCCTAAAACCCCTAATCAACAAACATGTGATCAAGATGTTCATATCATTACGCATAGAGTCAAACACAAATTCTAACCATTGCACTTTGTAACATTATAATCAATTCATAACTTCTTTTGCATAGTATTTATACTATAAGATCCATTGATCTCTAAGATAAATAGACTACTCACTCATCATCAACAAAAATACACAAATTATGGTATAATTGCAATCAAAGATTAAATCAAATAAATTTAATTAAATCAAAGAATAATACTGAATCACCTCAATTGGAATCTTCAATGTATCTCCTTCAAAACACTTCTCAATACTCAAATCTAATGTAAAACTATGTTAATCTATCTTCCTTGGTCTATTGTAGTTCATAAACTCTAAGTTTACCACATTCTAATACCTATTTATACTCCCAAGACAATTAAGAATACAATTAGAAACCCTAATTAACAATTTCAAATGAACTAGAATTCCAAAACTTTCTATTTTTCTTTCACGGTGCTGTTTGTAAGTGATCAATGCTCCCTGTGTAAAGTGATAGTGGCGCCACAGCGTCAACCTTTTACGTGTATTTTCTCCTCTCAGTAGACTTGGCGCCCCCTGTGTAACTACCCAGCTCTTAGTGTGTTAACCTACAATACCGCCACATCGTCAAATTTCCTGCACCTCATTCTTTAGTCTCCACGACTTCTCCACGCCTTGCATTCATTTTCCATTGCGTCAAATGTTTTTGCTAAGACATCATGTGATTTTGTGCTTTTTCTCCTCATTTAATTATTAAATCACTCATTTGTGTCTTTTATGCCTTGTAGACCTGAAAACACATAAATACCATCAATTAGAGCTCATTCCGAAATATTTAGGCCTATTATACATCTAAAATAGTCATATATATATATGTCTAATTAAGCACTCATCATGAGCACAAACACTATTCATTATCTTATCCTATAACAAAATATGCACAAAGATAACCACAACTTAAGAGCCAAATCCTAACCCAAATCAAACAATTCTTGCTCCTTGTGGGTCTATTTGACTCATATGCTCCTAATTAACCTAAATCATCAAGGATAATCTAATATGAACTATACATCATGCATTAATTTAAGATCTAAGCTTACATCAATAGAGGATTGTCAAGATCATGAAATTACTTTGAAGGCCTCATTTGAAAAATATTTGAGTTTTGTAAATCAATTTGATATAACCCCTTTAGATGAAATTAGGTGAGCAAAACCCCATTTGGTGCAAACCCATGCTTTTAAGATCAAATTCTCATGAATTGAACAAGAACAAGAAGAAAAGTTTACCTTAGTGTTGAGATACCTTTTGTTGGAGCTTCATAACTTCATTCCCTACTAAATTGGCAGTCAAATTTGCCCCTACTTCTTGCTGAAATTTCAGAACTATTCCCTTTCTTGTTTCTACTCTATAACAAATTATCTAGGATGGTTGCATCTCAAGAAACTCCATTAAGTCTTCTTTTATAGTTTAGATGCTTTGATCCTAGTCTATCATCTTGCACAAGTTCATCATCTCTAAGGAATCTAATGGTTCATGTTTGCAAAGTCATACTCTCAAATGACACACACTCTCATACTCGTCTTGTCTAATTTCTCATATTCTAAGATCATTCTAATGCAATCCAATGGCCTAATTTATTTATGCAGACTGTAGGCTTTCATTAATGTTAATTACATAGTCTATTTCAACTTAGACGTATTAACACATTAGGTAGTCTTCATATGTTCTTTTGTTAATACATTCAAACTCACTTTAGTACCTGACTACCTGACACGCGATGCCTCGCGCTCTGGAAAGCATCTCGAGGCGTGCCATAGCTTGCATTATTAAATTATATGCCTTAGGCTATAGTTCTATTACTTTCATTATGCCTCATTAAATCATAGTTCAATTGAGATTTATCAAATTAATATATGCTACTCTACTGTAACCGTACTTCGCCTACCTGATACCTGCATTGACACGTATCCCAAGGCAAGTACCTATCACACTAACTCACCCGAACATGATAATTGGTAATGCATTGCGTAAATTAGTAATTAACGCACCGCAATATAAACAACTAACATTAAAAAATAACTAATTATACTTAGTTAAGCATGCTCGTAGCTTATCTGTGGCATCCACGTGGGTCTGAGTTGGAGTCCTAGTATGGAAATAATAATAAATAATAACGTTAATGAAACTAGGTCGTTACTAATTGTGCTATATTTTAGTGTTGTATTACCATAAATAAGTGATGTCCCACAAAAAACCAGTCAAAAAGTTCAACCTCACTACTATGCCCTATATCATCACTTTCAAAATACTTACTTTTATTACCATCATTATATTCTCCAATCGGATAATCACTTATCGTTCCTACAACTTTATATTCACTTACCGATTCTTCAACCAAATAATCATTCGCAGTTTCTTCACTAACATCATTTCCCTCATCCCTTTAATACCCATCAATCTCGTCCCCTAGTAGTTTTCTTCCATAAACTTGCAACTCTCTCTCTTCTACCTAAAATTATCCCCTTTCATCATGTAACTATTCTCCATCCCCTATTATATCTCGCCTATATTGTTCATTTCTGTAGGAAAAACTCATTTTTTTGAACGCTTGCAAAACTTCTTGCATTTTATGAGAAGTATTATGTAATTCCAGTTGGTTTTGAAAATTGAATTTAGATTTAAGTCTTTGAGACGTTGTTTATTCATTGGTAGTTTTATTCAAAATTTCGGTAAAATATTTATATTTTAACGTAGGATCCGCTATTTATTCTCCTATTTCTAGAATCAATTCTTCATATGATGTTAATACATTTATTTCATTATCTGTATCAGAGGTAGAAGTACAAGTATTTTGGATATTAGCTAAACATTGACAAGTTTCTGAGGAACTAGTTTCTTCTTGGATATCAATTATTTTCCTTTTATGATTTTTGAGATGACATTTGTTTGCATAATGACCTGGCTTTCCACAGTTGTAACATGTATTTGTTTTATTTTTATTTGTGTTATTCTTATTATATTTCTTTTTGTAGTTTTGGTGTTTATCAGTCTTATAGTAAGCGTCTTGATTGTTATTGTTAGAAAATTGATGAAGTCGTCTTCGGTTTTTAGAATTCCTTGAGGATGGTCTAACTTTGGCATCATGGCCAAATCGATAACAAAAATCGCCTAAATCTTTATTTTTTAATTTATTCTTTTTATTTAACTGCTTCTTAAGTTTTATATCATTACATATAGCTAATCCAGTCATTTGAATTGTTTGGATTAAATTGCTATAAGTGAAATTGTTATAGTTTATAGTTCTGCCACCTTTTTGACGTAATAATATTTTAACCTTTTCGGCAAAAAACGGTGGTAATCCTGCTATGAATCGTTCTTTCCAAAATAAGGCATTTGTTGCGGTTAACGTATATACTTTAGATAAGAAAGTATTTTTATACCATCTAAAATTTGTTAATGTTCTACATTTTAGACTTTGTAATTAGTCTCAAGTTTTTTCATCCATAGTGGATAACGTTCCTAATAAATGCCAGATTATATTTGTACTGAGACATAAAACACCATTTGGTTGTTCTTGTCCTTGCGCATTTAGAATTGGATTGTTGTTATCATTACGTTGAACTGAATTTATAATTTCTTATCGTTGTTCGTTAGATAAGGCATAATTCCACCAGCCATGTAATTGACCAATAAAACTAACTGCTATTTCACCAATTACATGATTTTTTGGATGATGATGCATTCTACATGCTTTGGCATATACTAACATATGTTGAATAACTTCGATTATTCTATATTCAGATAAGCCATCTATATTCCATTCATAAACATTTTCGTCAAATTTAATTCGCTTGGCTGTATTTTCTTCTAATAACAAATCAATTAGGGATGGTATCGAATAATACTGCTTAGTTTTTTAAACATTATAGGTTGGATGTCGTCTCGGCTTATGAGTACGTTGAATTTCTAAATCAAATAATTGACCAGCTTCATTATTTTTTGTTTAATAGGGTTTAATTCTAAAGATTCACTTAATTGTTCTGATTGAGATTCTGATATAGTAGATTGATTTTCTAAATTAGCTATTATTAGAGATTTATATTTGTTGTCTATTTTTGCGGAATCTACTTTTAATGTTTCTAATTTAGATGCTATTGTTTGTAGTAATTCATCAAAATATTTTAGTTTTATACTAGGTAAAGAACCTAATGAATCCTTCATCATAGGTTTTTCAAAATAAGTTCAGTGTTAGATTGTTTACTGGTAGAGGCTTCAGTCCTAGAATGTTTTGACAAGGTTGACAGATAAATATTAGTAAAGTTATTTTGTTCGATAATATGATTTAAATTTTTTCATGATATGGGTTTTTCTTCATCAAAACCTCCTTTTAATTGATCTGCTTTAATATTTTATATTATTTTAATGGGAGCTAATGGAGGGTGAGGCTGAATATATTTTTCTCCTTTAGATCCTTCCCATATATTGTTAATTTTATGTATTATTTTAGGACAGGATTGAGCTAAACAATCAAAAAATTAAATATTCTGTTTCGTTGATCATATATAGACAAAATATTTTTCTCTAATGGATGCTTGTTGAGATTTAGAACATAATTTACAGAAGATGAGAGCTAAAGGATGTTTAAGAAATTGTTCTTTTAAAATCATTTATAGTAATGTTATCTTCTGTAGGTGTAACTGGATACGCCACATGAGAGGGGATTCCAGAGGTTGATGCTCTTGTAGGTTATGCTTCATACACATAATCGTTATTTGTTGTTGGTATTGTAGAGCAAGATTTTCGAGAGGCAAAATTTATTTCTACTAACCCATCATCATGAGTTATGATGGTATGGATTTGATCATTTGTATTATCTGGAAGGTTTTCTTCTTTATTTTTATCTTGAATTAACCATGTTTTGGGTATATTAATATCTTTCCAATTTAATTGTTTTCTAGTAATAACTTTATTTTGTATATTTGTTAAAAATAAGGTAGAAGTCCTTTTTTTGCAAATTAGTGTATGCGACGCGGGAATTATTGTGTGCATTAATTTATAATAAATTCTATAAACAATAATGACATTTGAACATACTCCTTTAATTTTAAATCCTTGAGTGTAGAGACTTAATGTTGATGCTTCATGGGCTAATTGATCGTAGAGACTGAATGTGAAGTTAGGAAAACAATTGAAGAAAATTGGACCTTTAGTCATGCTTTCTTCAATTATTCCTAAAAGGGAATCATTGAATTCTAGATGTCGTTTATCTCTTACTAAGGCTAAAACAGATGTGTTAAGGCCTAATGTAGTAAATGGTTTGATGGCTACTTGAATTAATCCTATATGCAAATATTTATATTTTTCCTTGTATTGTCTAATTTTTCAGGAGAAATTAAGAGTATTTCTTGTCTTTCTTCATCTATGGATTTGGTATTTTCTTCAAGTTTTATTATAAAATCTTGATTTTTTGAAAAAGAACTTTGAGTATAAATTTGTTTAGGATCGATAATAGGCATATCCAAATTTTGAAGAGATTGTTCAATATCGTTATAGGAAATTTCACTAACATTTCTTAAATCTATTTTTGTTTGTATTTTTTCAAGCTTCAATTTATGGTTATGTGGGGTTTCAGAAAAGGAGGATGAGTCAAACTTCACAGTTGGATTTTTAAATGAAAGAGCACCTTTCATTTTTTAAATTAATTCACTCATGTTTTGTTCCTAGGACTTAAGTGGCAACTTGGTCAACGGTTTACTGCTAGACTTATTCGCTTCCTGCTGCTAGACTTACAATGCGACTAGGAAAGTCTACACTTAATTGCCTAAGAGTGAACAAACGATGAACTAATTTAAAAATGAAAGAAAAAATTTTAAATCAAAATCACGAACTTAAAGTCTTAATTCAAAATCCTTTTGAAATCCAGCTGACAAATATAAAATATATAGATAAATACTTACAATTGGGAGTGATTGAGGAACTAAATGAGTATTTGATGAAGATGAAGGAATTTGGCTCTGATACCAAATAGGTGGTGGGTGACAACGATATTGGCGAGAATGTATAGAACAAGGTTTGCGATGATAAAAGCTACAGGGATCAATGGTTTCAAAGAAAGGCTAAGTGCAGAAGTTCGTATGAAAGCTTTTGAATATTTTTTGATTGAGGAGTTCCTGAGACAAAGTTCGTATTTATAATCAAACAACTAAGAAACTTGTGGCCATTAACAAAGATGCTAAAGGAATGGCTCACAATTAAAGATACCACACTTATAATGGACAGACAAAGTAAAATAAAAAGACGCATTGTCGTAGAAAGATAGTCCAACTGACTAACGGGTACTTTAATAAAAGCAAAAGAAAGAAAAAGACGCATCATCTAAAAAAGATGATTCTAGACAAACTTTACATAATGAGTGGAGTCCAACTACCCTTGGTGTGAAGGATCATCCACAAAACATGACGCACCTACTTTAATAAAGTAGATTCTTAACAGACAGACTGCTTTACATAAAGATGATAAAGTAGACGACAACTTCTTGCCATAAAATATTATGGACAACTGTATGATTTGATCTGACTGAATGATGCTACTGGATAGATGTATGATTTGAATTAGCTGAAGGGATTTGAATTGGCTAAAGGATGCTTAGCTGTATAACCCTGTTTGGCGCTTGTAGAGAAATTATTGAGCGAGATGAGTAATGTTGATGTAAGCTAAATTATTGGTGATCATGTGGTTGATTGATTGATTGATGTGGTTGATGGATTGATTGAAAATAAAATTTTTCATAGGCATGAAGGCAGGCTGATAGGCCTGGAGGCATGAGCCTGAACATGAGGTATGGCATGAGCCTCATTGCTTGATTGAAAATATGAATGAGTAGGTTGATATGCTGGGAGGCATGGGCTTGACAAGGATTTATGTCATGGGCCTGAAGGCAGTATTGCATGGGCCTAAAGGCAGGCATAAGCCTAATAAATTAATTGATAACAGCAAGGGCCTGATAGATTTATGAGGGCATGGGCCTGAATTTAGAGTCAAAGAAATTAGGAGCTGAGGAACTAGCTCATTCTTCAGAGTTATTTCTTGATGTTGCTGATTGAAGTTCTTCTACTCTTTTCATTCTTTCTTCCATTCGTTGAAGATGTCGAAGGATTGTTGTAGTGAGGTATAGAGATAATTGATTAGATGAGGATGGTTAAATTGGTTTTTAGGAATTTCTTCCTTTTGAAAGTCGGCTTATTTATAAGTTTTAGGAGTGGATGGTGGTTTGAAAATTAAATCTGCTGGGATTATTGGGATTGGCTTATCTTGGATTGGAGTAAATGAACCTTCCTTGATGGAATCGACATCAAATTTATCCCACCATTTAACGTGGGTTTCTTGGACTAATTAATGGGATGTTTGGTTATTGTGCTGACTGATTTTATGGGTATTATAGTTCCACTTGAGGATCCATGGGATGATATATTTCTGGATAAATTGGAAAAATGAAAGTCTTTCCTTTTCATATAAGCTTTTGAATTTAGAGGGTAGAATTTGTTCGATTGGGCCAAATCTTGGCCACCATTCATGAAGAAACCAAGCAGGTAAAGTAATCCGTAATGATTTTTTAAATGTTATGTACCATGAATGAACTTCTACGGGATCTTTGTAGAAGCGGATAACTTTTCATACTTCAATATAGTCATTGTAGCTGACATGCATAGGAGGATGAGTAGATAAAATTGTCATTGATTGATGAGTGAACGGTGATTGCTTGACTAGACTCTGTCAACTCCATTCTTCCATGGTGAGTACCTTCTGAATCTTCATTTTTGAATAAGCTATTTCATCTGTTCCGAGTTTCTTGAAATGTTCAAAGATCACAGATTGGGTTTGATAAAGCAAAGCTTCATAAAGCTTCATTGAAACTTGAGGTTGTTTTGGAATGAAATGGTAAGCATGAGGCATGATAATTTTGACTTGATTTTCTAGGGATTGTTCGAGAAGAGAATGTTCTAAAAGAATGACGATATTATAATTACTACAATGATAAAGACAACGATCATCAGGTTTATTATATTGATTGAAGAGAGGAGAAAATTTATTAGAGAAATAGGAATTTTGATAAGTAAGGAGGGTTTTGCCTTTACAGCCATGATCTCTATAGAATGAATTTGAGCGGTTAGGAGGAATTTTCGAGATAAGAAATCTGGAAGAGAATTATTTTCTCCCTTTTATATATTCAATTTTGAAATAAAAAATACTTAAAAGAGCTTGCCATCTAGCAAATATTTGTTTAGAAACTAGATTTTTGATATCTTTCAAAAGTATTTCTTTTGAAGATTTGCAATCAACTCGTATCAAAAACTTTTGATTTAAAACATCAGATTGAAACTTTTGAACACATTAAACTATTGCTAATATTTCTTTTTTGACTGTCGCATAGTTTTTTTGGGTGTCGTTCCATAATTTTGAGGTATAACAAACTAATTGTTCATTTCCTTGAGGGGGTTTTTGTAATAAAATACCACCATAACCTAAATCATAGGCATCAGTTTGAATAATTTTAGGATAAACGGGATTAGCGAGATGAAGACATGGGAGTGACTTAACTTTAGACTTGATGAGTTGAATGTCTTTAGTATGTTCTGGCGTCCATTGGAATTTGACATCTTTTTTTAGAAGATCTTGTAAGAATTTTCTATCTTTAGCGGCATTTTTGTAAAAATCTGTCAAATAGTTAAGGCATCTTAAAAATCTTTGTAGTCGTTTTTTATCAGTGAGTTGATCTGGGAATTTATCGAAAAATTCAAAAACTCGATTTATAGGTGTTATGGTTTGATTTGCAATCTTAAAACCTAAAAAACTCATTGAGTTTGAAAAAGCTTTATTTTTTTGAGATAACACTAAATCATTGGTTATGATAATTTGTTGAAATGTATGTAGATGTTTCCAATGCTGATCTAGAGATTTAGAAAAAATAAGTATGTCATCAATATAGACTAGAATATATTCATGATAAGGATGAAAGATTTCATTCATCATCTTTTGAAATTCAGATGAAGCATTTTTTTAATCCAAATGACATAACATTCCATTGATATTGGCCAAATAGAGTATCAATTGCAGTTTTATATTTGTCTTCTTTCTTAATCTGGATTTGTCAAAAACCAGATTTAAGATCAAGTTTTTAAAAAATAATTGAATTAGTTATTCGTTTTATCAAATCATTTTTATTTGGTAATGGATAGCGAATGGTTTTTAATACTTTATTTAAGGGTTTATAATTTATTACTAATCTAGGTGATCCGCGTTCTAATTCTACGGCATTTTCAACATAAAAAGGGGTACAACTCCAAGGAGATCTGGATGGAGTTATCAATTTCTTTTGCAAAAGATCTTTTATTTCTTGATCACATAGAGTTAATAGTCTTTCACATATTTGTGACGGATTTGCTTTTGTAGGAATGTGATTTTCCTGAAAATCATCAATATACGTAATGCTACTTGATGTTTTTTCCAATCCCAAAATGCAGATGGGATATCAGAACATCATTTTGTAATTAAATGGTTTTGAAAAGTAATTATTTTTTATTGAAAAGATGGGGTATTAATTATTTGGTATGTTTTTAGATTTTTAATTTCTGATTTTAAAAATCCTATATTAGTTTGTTTATTTTCTATTTGGCTTATTATTTGATTTAAATATCTAGTTTTGGGTAGTTGAATGAAAGGAAAATCAATTTCGTTGTTTTCTAGCTAAGTTTTTATTCCTTCGTAGTGACAGAGAATGGTTGTATTTTTTGTAAAAATAGAGTTCCTAATAACATATCATGCTGGAGATCTTTTACAACAATAAATGAAGTGCGTATGCAAACATTATTTATGCAAATATATGCCAGAGGAATTTTAAGTTTAATGATGGATTTATTTACTTCAGTTGTGGAAATTCGACTATTAGTTTTTTCACAGTAATGGAGTGGTATTAAACCTTCTCTAATGCAATTTAAGTCTGCTCCAGAGTCAATTAAGGCATGACTTGTATATTTAAAATCTTTTATTTTTAAAGTAATTGAGGTAAACCATCGTTGATGTGTATAAAAACACATTATTTTTATGGACTGAAAAGTTCTCAGAATTAACATTATCTTCTTCTAATTCGCATTCTTAGCGTTCACTAAATTGTTAAGCATGTCTTTTTTGTTTTGATTCAAACTCAATTCTATAAAAACAACGTAAATTAACTTGTATTCTTATATTGAGAAAACTCTTAGTTCACAACTTCACCTAGGTAATGAATTACTATGCTTCATATATCATATTTACTTCATTTTTATTATATGTGTGCAATATATAATTAGAAAATAGACAGATTTCCTTAATATTCACTTCAACCTAATGTCGTGGTAGAAAGATCATAATGTGCAAACTATTACCCCACCTATTGGTGTGAATAACATTAGTCTCACATAGTATTAAATACCAAATCTTTAGACTCATAAACACTTAAGTTTACCACACGTTCCTCCCTAATCAACAACTATCTATCGATGTTATATATTTTATTGTTGTGTTGTTCATATTCGGCTTAAAAGCTCCGATGGTCATGGTAACCACTAAAACCTCTAATCAACAAACATGTGATCAAGATATTCATATCATTACACATAGAATCAAACATAAATTCTAATCATTGCACTTCGTAACGTTATAATCAATTCATAACTTCTTTTGCATAGCATTCATACTATACGATCCATTTATCTCTAAAATAAATAAACTACTCACTCATCATCATAAAAAATACACAAATTATGGTATTAATTGCAATCAAAGATTAAATCAAATAACTTTAATTAAATCAAAGAATAAAACTGAATCACCACAATTGGAATCTTCAATGTATCTCCTTAAAAACTCTTCTCAATACTCAAATCTAATGTAAAACTATGTTAATTTATTTTCCTTGGTCTATTGTGGTTCATAAACTTTAAGTTTATCACGTTCTAATACCTATTTATACTCCTAAGACAATTAAGAATACAATTAGAAACCATAATTAACAATTCCAAATGAACTAGAATTCCAAAACTCTCTATTTTTCTTTCACGGCGCTGTCTGTAAGTGATCAATGCTCCCTGTGTAAAGTAACAGTGGCGCCACAACGTCAACCTTTTACGTGTATTTTCTCCTCTCAGTAGACTTGGCGCCCCCTGTGTAACTGCCAAGCTCCTAGTGTGTTAACCTACAACACTGCCACATCGTCAACTCTCCTGCACCTCATTCTTTGGTCTCCACGACTTTTCCACGCCTTGCATTCATTTTCCACAATGTCAAATGTGTTTGCTAAGACATCATGTGATTTTGTGCTTTTTCTCATCATTTCATCATTAAATCACTCATTTGTATCTTTTATGCCTCGTAGACCTGAAAACACATAAATACCATCAATTAGAGCTCATTTCGAAATATTTAGGCCTATTATACATCTAAAATAGTCTTATATATAAGTCTAATTAAGCACTTATCATGAGCACAAATACTATTCATCATCTTCTCCAATAACACTATGCACAAAGATAACCACAACTTAAATGCCAAATCCTAACCCAAATCAAACAATTCTTGCTCCTTGTGGGTCTATTTGACTCATATGACTCCTAATTAACCCGAATCATCAAGGATAATCTAATATGAACTATACATCATGCATTAATTTAAGATCTAAAAGCTTACATCAATGGAGGATTGTGAAGATCATGAAATTATTTTGAAAGCCACATTTGAAAAATATTTGAGTTTTGTAAATCAATTTGAATATAACCTCTTTAGATGAAATTAGGGAGCAAAACCCCATTTGGTGCACACCCATGCTTTTGAGCTCAAATTTTCATGAATTGAACAAAAACAAGAAGGAAGGTTTACCCAAGTGTTGAGATACCTTTAGTTTAAGCTTCATAACTTCATTCCCTACTAAATTGGTCGTCAAATTTGCCCTCACTTCTTGCTGAAATTTCAGCACTATTCCCTCTCTTGTTTCTACTCTACAACATATTATCTAGGATGGCTGCATGTCAAGAAATTCCATTAAGTCTTCTTTTATAGTTTGGATGCTTTGATCCTAGCCTATCATCTTGCACAAGTTCATCATCTCTAAGGAATCTAATGGTTCATGTTTGCAAAGTCATACTCTCAAATGACACACACACTCTCATACTCATCTTGTCTAATTTCTCATATTCTAAGATCATCCCAATGCAATCCAATGGCCTAATTTATTTATGTAGACTGTAGGCTTTCATTAATGTCAATTACATTAGTCTATGTTAACTTAGACATATTAACACATTAGGTAGTCTTCATAGGTTCTTTTGTTAATACATTCAAACTCACTTTAGTACCTGACACGCGATGCCTCGCGCCTTGGCAAGCATCTCGAAGCGTGCCATAGCTTGCATTATTAAATTATATGCCTTAGGCTATAGTTCTATTACTTTCACTATGCCTCATTAAATCATAGTTCAATTGAGACTTATCAAATTAATATATGCTACTCTAGTGTAACCGTACTTCGCTTACCCGATACCTGGATTGACATGTATCTCGAGGCGAGTACCTATCACACTAACTCACCCGAACATGATAATTGGCACACACTTGCAATGCAATGCGTAAATTAATAATTAAAACACCGCAATATAAACGACTAACATTCAAAAATAACTAATTATACTTAGTTAAGCATGCTCGTAGCCTATATATGGCATCTACGTGGGTCTGAGTTGGCGTCCTAGTCTGGAAATAATAATAAATAATGGCGTTAATAAAATTAGGCCGTTACTAATTGTGCTATATTTTAGTGTTGTACTACTATAAATTCTAAGACTTTTGTCTCCATTTATACTTTGAAACCTTTGTTTTTGTGTTTTCAAGGTACATACTTAGACGTAAAGAAGTGATTTCCCACAAAAAATCAGTCAAAAAGTTCAATCTCACTACTATGCCCTATATCATCACTTTCAAAATACTTTCATTACCATCATTATATTCTCCAATCGGATGATCACTTATCGTTCCTACAATTTTATCTTCACTTACCGGTTCTTCAACCAAATAATCATTCGCAGCTTCTTCACTAACATCATTTCCCTCATCCCTTTCACACCCATCAATCTCGTCCCCTAATAGTTCTCTCCCATAGACTTGCAACTCTCTCCCTTCAGCCTAAAATTCTCCCCCTTCATCATGTAACTATTCCCCATCCCCTATCATATCTCGCCGATATTGTCCATCATCATTTTTGCTCTTTTTTTCTTCTCGCTTCTGTTCTTTGACTCTTTAGTTTTTTTTTTCGAGCTTCCTGCAATTCTTCTTCATCATCATCGGTGAACACAGGCACGTCGAAAAGTATGTCATCAAAAGTAGTGCCATCACATTTGTAATCCTTAAGCACAAAAGCATTAAATTCATTAACATTCGTCCCATCATATGGGTTTTCTTGTATTGTAAAAATTGTCTTTCCCTTTCAACCACAATTCCTTCACTTATAGCTCTAACAAAAGGGTGATTTTTTCCCAGCCGCTAACAATAGTTATGTACTTACATGTTCAATGAGAAATTCAAGCAAATTCCCATTCTTTTTCCCTACAAGCTTTCAAAACACCAACATCGTCTTTCACTGTGACAAATTCATTCTTACCACAATTAAAATATTACAAGGCGCTAATAGCAGTGTAACTCAAGTCTTTCACGTAAGACATGACATTTGGATAAGACGAAAGGTAAACATCAAAATGGGAACTAATGAGTTTCCTCTTCTATCAATGCCCATCGCACTAAGCCCTGACTTATCCTTAATCACCCTAATTAGGCACCTAATCTATTCAATTAACTTTAACCTTAAAATAACTTTTATCCCAATCCATAATAATGCTCCAAATTAAATTTATATCCTCAATCAAACTCAATTCATGATTTGTTTATTTTGGAGCAAATTAGAAAATTATACGGATTGTTCTCCATATTTTAAAAAATTTGGCAGCACCTCCCCTAAAAGTAACCTGCCGAAAAATTCCCTAATAGAAAACAGAATGGGGAGAAGCCTAGGACTCACAATTCCTCGCAGTTCACAATACGTATCAATTTAAAACACTTTAACTAACTTAACGTCTCCGATACCTTATTTACAGCTTAAATTCCAAAATAAACCAAAATTGAAATATAAACTTCTCGACTTGTTTTAAACTACTTTAGGAGACTCTCTTAGCCTTTCACTGGTATTTCACAACCTACACTCGCCCCAAGAACCCCAAAATAATACATAAAAAAATTTAAAACAACAAAATATTAATTTTAAATTTAAAACAATCATCAAAATCTTCAAGATTTGGTCCATTCTTCCTTATCTTCACAGAGAACCTAACATCATTAAAAACAACTTGAAGATGTCAGGTAAGTAAACTCGTACACTACTTTGTACTCCTGCAAATGTTAGTCCGAATACATGGAGACATGTAATTGCATTTCCAAATAACAATAAATTTATATAACATGAAACCATTTTATTATTATTCAAGGTTCATAAACAGGTTGGCCGACCCAAAAATGAACCTAAAACAGTAATAAAAGTCCAATGCATGCTCGCCAAAAAACTTGCATGCCTTGGGTCTTCCATGTTCCAGTCTATCTAGTCAGGAAACCTAGCCCCGAGTCCTGCTCGTGAGCCGTAGCACTAACAATCCATCGTCCGGAATGACATGAATGCAGGATCAAGAGTGATGCGAAATGCAATGAAAACTAAACACAAATGCAGGTACAAAGATAAATTCCATAAGTAGTAAAGACCATTGTAGGGTTTACTTAGACCAAACCAACTCAAAGTTGGTCGCGAAACCTCACACAATGTTTCTCGGCTTTCACGTACTTCGAAAAGTCCTATTAACCACAAATTCACATATTTAGATTTACATTTTCATTTAAGCATTTCGAAACTATTTTCCAGTCATAATGGAGTGCAAATCTCTTCCAAACTTAGTTAATTCTTTTTAAAGTTCCCAAACATTCTTCATACATTTTTCCATGTTAATGAACTATCATTAGGTCTAAGCTTAGGTGCTACTCAAAGCATGACATATAGGGAATCTAAAAAGTTCAATTTAAGTTAATTTGAATAATAAATACCTACTCAATTTATCATTTAAAATTGATATATTGTAACTGTCACAATCGGTCATTTTTTAACAATATCAATAGGTCATGTTCTACCTTGTTTTTCAATGATCAAAAGAATTTCATTGATCACAATCTTTGTTGATCATCAAAGTAGGTTATACAAGGATTCTAACGAACCTATTCGCAAGTATTTTAGACCTCATTTAATGTCTCAAATCAACGCCCCAACTTGCCTACTCAAAACAGTTTTATACCTAGTCAAATTTCAACAAATTAAAAAACAAGGTTTTAGAACCTGTTCTTGCCTTTGAAAACTCCACAAAAACTAATCCGATCTAAAATCTGATTTTAAAGAACCAAGATTGATATATAAACATGATAATCCATAAGAAATCTCGATAAAAAACCTTCGTTTCGTCTTCAAATCATCCACCGAACACAACATGAAAATATGACAGCACTACACCAAAATAAACGACTAATTTTGTAAATCCGCACTAGACTCGTTCAAATTGATCCAAACCTCAAGCCTTATTCAAAATCATTATCCAAGGCAAAGAACACAACCACACAACAACAAACAACAATTATTGATGTCCCTTCCTCTTCTCCAACCAAGACCTACAACCCACTTTAAAAACCAACAACAACAACATCAAAAAGGAAAAATAGCCATATGCAACAACAACGATAGTCACAACAATAATTTCAGCAGCTTTACTGCTATCCCATTTCTTCATTCCCAACACTTCTCTAACCTTTCTCTAAAACCCAAACAACAAGAACAACATCCAATAGTAACCACAACTGTCCCTGCTCATCGTCATCAACCATCTCCCCGACTGCCCAACTAATATCAACATCACAGTTAACCCATAAATTCCCATCAAGACATGAGTTTTTAAAAATTTGAAATAGATGAACTTACCACAAGTTCTTTGGAAGTTTGGTTCAGCAGAGAAAAACACCGAACCAAGCCATTAATGGTTGTTCTTCAACTCTTCTAATCATAATCTCTTCTTCCTCCCTTTGATCCATTGCTCTCCCTTCTTTTTAAATCCGAGAGAGAGAGAGAGAGAGAGAGAGAGAGAGGAGCGAGATTGTGAGAGACAAGAGTAGGAGAGGTAGTGAGGATGATTAACACAAAGACGATGACGATGAGGAACGGGTGAGGCGTGTCGATGAAGGTAGTGGCGAGGATCGAGGACGACGAGAAGGGTATCGACCCGGGGAGGAAAGGGTTTCGATCAAATTGGGCAAAGAAACAAAGGTTTCTACCGTTTTATTTAATTTCCAAGTCAATGACCAAAAATGCCATCTCCTTATTATCCATTACTTCTCAATTCAATTGCCCTTGTTGGTCTTTTTGCTTTTATCTTTTAATTTTCTTTATTTTGTTAAGTTTTAACTCATTTAAAACTCAATTAAAACCTCGAAAATTACCTCAAATTCTCAAAAAAAAAAAAAAAGACAAATAACCCAATGCACTCAGAAACACTCGCACACCGCGTCCCAGCCCTAATTCAACTTGTGTTTCGTGATGAAATAGTGTATATTACAGACGGTAAGCACACAACACACAAAAAGTAAAATATATCGTATGATCTCTGGTCCATAACGGATGGGTCCCACCTTGGATACCTAAACACCATTAAAAACTTGAAATTCGTAATTAGCCGATTAATTAAGGTTTATGAAATTCTCGAATTTCACATCTTCCCATTAATATATTGATCCCCTCTAAACTGACCCCATAAGGTATGACAAACCTCAACCTCTCAACCATTACTTAAACCCTAGCCACATTGCAATCACCAACAAAGCAAAACACAATCAGTCATTAAAAGTAAATGCAAATGTCACATTACATAAGAAAATCTATGATCTTCCAAACATAGCAAATGCTATAAGAGTTGTTACTCTTTTTTTTTGAGATGGTAACTAGAGTTATCGTTACACTTATAAATGAAATTACAATATAAAAGTAATTTAAAAAAGACAAGTATAAGTCTCAAGGCATTATTCCACACTAATGATAAGTGATTATTTAGACTTATATATAGTATTAGTTTAGTAGTATATCTAGTATAAATATTTCGAAATGAGCTATAATTGACGGTGTTTATATATTTTTAGGTATGCAGTGCATAAAGGAGATAAATAGGTGAATTCGCGAAGAAATAGAGCTAAAATACACTAACATGAGTTTGACACCGCGACACTTGGGTTTGACGCTTGTTGGAAAGAAAGTGCACATCGTGGGAAAGAAGGCACATCGCCAAGGCACAAGAAGAGAAAAAAAGGAGGTCAGGACAGTTGAAGCTATCACAACGCTGTGGAGGACTAAGGATGGCACTGGGGTAATCCGCATAGGGTGCCGAGCTTACTTAGTAGGGTTTATAACTGTTTTAAAACATGTCTTAGGAGTATAAATAGATATTAGAACGTGGTAAACTCACTAATTACTACCCAATAGCAATCAATATTATAGAGTAACATTGATATACTTGAGTATTATGAAGATTTATGAAAGAGAAGACATTGAAGACTAACGTGCGGTGATTTGGGTATTGTTTTTGTTGATTTAATTACAGTTATTTGATTATATCTCTGATTCAATGAATACCACTATGTACATGTTTGTTTCAATGAAGTGCGAATAGTTCATAAATCTTAAGGATCAACGGATCATATGGTATGAATGCTATGATATAAACATGAATAGATTGTGAAGATAAAAAGTGCAATGGTTAGAATTTGCATTAATTCTGAGTGTAATGCTACTGACATATTGATCACGTGTTTGTTGATGTTAGGCTTTAGAAGTTATCATGGTCATTGAAGCTTTTAAGCCGGATATGGATGCTACAACCGTAAAATACATAACATCGATAGATAGTTATTGATTAGGGTGACACATATAGTAAACTTAATTAGTTATGAATCTCAAGATTTAGAACCTAAAGAAATGTGGAGCTTACGTTATTCACATCGATAGGTGGAGTTCTTGTTTGCACATTGGAATCTTTTCCGTCATGACAAGTGGGTTGAAGTGGATTTGAAAGAAATCAATCTATTTTAATTAGGCATAGCACACACATAATAAAGATGAATAAAATGAGTTGAAAAGCATAATATTTCATTACTTAGGTCAAGTTGTAAACTAAGACATTCTTAATATAAGAATTTAAAAATAATTTACATTGTTTTGTTAAATTAGATTAGTTTAGTTATAAAACCAAATTAAAAAAGATATCCTTAGCAATAAAGTAATTTTTTCCAGGTAACACTTAGTGCATACACCTTTCCTTGAGGACAATGTCTGTAATCAATGTAAGTTGGTTACATTATTACTACAATCGAGCCGTTATACTTGCGGCCATGATCAAGTTTTTGGCACCATTGTTGGGGATAGGTAGCCACTTAGACTTAGTTAGTGTGAAAAATAGTTAAAGTTTTAGTTTATAGTACTATAATTTCAAGTTTGTAAAAACAAAAACAAAAAAAATAAAAGGTTTAAGTTTCAAGTTTGACATCTTCACTTGATCTTTTGCATTTTCTTTTCAGGGATAATTAGTGGATGCGTAACAAATGAGAGAAGGACTTAGTGCCTTACGACCCTGAGATTGATAGAACCAACAAAGGAAAGAAAAAGAAAGGAATCAAGATGGATGAGGATCAAGCACAAAACCAATAGTAGGGCCGAGGGAATAACCAACCCGAAAGTGATTTGGTAGTGCAGGACATAAATGTCTGCGTGACTGCTTCAAGCCAAAAGTTCAAGAGACTTACAACGGAGTGATGAGGCTTCCAACCAACACCATCGAGTTCGAAATGAGACTGTCTCTAATCAACATGGTGGAAAATAGCTTGTTCAACAGGCTAGCAAATAAAGACCCAGTTGCACATGTAGAGAATTTTGGTTCCATGTGCGACACCGTGCACAATACTAGAGTTACAAAGGAGGTGATCAGGATAAGACTTTTCTCATTCTCATTGGGTGGAAAAGTCAAATCCTGGTTCCAATGACTGAACGCATGGAGTATGACTTCATGGGTGGAAATCAATGAAAGATTTCTAGATAAGTTCTTTCTCCCAGCGAAGGTCACTGAAAGGAAACTGAAAGTCAATCAATTCAAGCAAGAAGATGTTGAGTCTCTTGGCGAGGCTTAGGAAAGATTTAAAGAGATGTTAAGGAGATGTCTAGGACATGGATATGTGAAATGGGCATAACTCAAAAGTTTCTACTATAGGATAAACCACAGCACAAGAACACTAATAGATGCCACAACAGGTGGTTCTCTATTAACCAAGGATAAGGATAAATCAATGGACCTCTTGGATCTTATATCTCAAAACTCTACAGTAGGTAATCGTTCTAGAGCGAGGAAACCAACAGATGTATATGAGATTGATTCGCAAGTTGCGATCATGGCACAACTATCCAACCTGAGCAATCAAGTGGTGAAGCTTTAAATGGGACAACGAGGTCCACAAGTGCAAGCTATACAGTAACCTAGTAATCACCAAGCCATGGTGGTTAATCAAATGTACATGCAACAAGGAATGGAGTATGAGGACATCAACTTCATGAACAACCAAGGCTATGGAAACAATGGCTCGTCAAAGGTTTTATCAAGGATACAACAACAACAACCCTAACTTCTCATATGGAAATCCTAATAATATACTGAAGTTACCTCCAAGCTTCGATCAACAAGTCCAACAAGGGAAGCTAGGGCAAATTAAAGAGATTACTTCATTGAAGTTAATTGAGAAACTCTCACACGCCATGGACATGAGCAATAGGGAACAACATGAGAAACACAAGAAAGAGATGGAAAATATGAAGCAAACCATGAAGAGAATGGATGATGAGAGATTTCAATCCATCAAGAACCAGGTGAAACAGATTGATCAGTTAGCCATTGCCTTGAATTCAAGGAAGGAATGATAGTTTTCGAGTAACACTATCACAAATCTCAAGGAGAATGTTAGTAGTGCTATTCACATGATGAGCACTACGACAACGAACAAACCAAGACAAGAGTAAGTAATGTACAAGCCAAAAAGAAGTCAACACTTTGGCTATGAGGAAGCATGAAGTAATGCATAAGAATGGAATAGAAGTGAGGCAGAATGAACTTGAAAGATTCAAGCAATAACGGATCAATGCCTTGAAAAGTTAAAAGAAGGAGAATAAACAATGGAGAGCTAAACAAAAAGATGAAAGACTTTTAGAAGAAACACAAAAAAGAAATGGTATCAAGGTGGTTCCAAAGAAGCCGGAACCAAAGTTTAAGTTCATACCGAGACTTCAACCAATCAAGATGAGAGATCTTAAATACATATGCATAGCAATAAACATTGATGGGTATCGGTTTAGAAATGTCTTGAGTGTTATGAGAGCCTCAATTGATGTCATGCCATTAATGGACATGTTACACACTGATTTGAAGATCAGTTGTCCCAATACAACAAATTCTCAAGTAGTTGATGGCAACTTGGTACCAACCATCGAAAGAGTCTTGAATGCAAATGTGAAAGTGAATAGATTCACGTTCATTGCAAATTTTGAGGTTATGGATCACAACATGGATGATGATGTGTCTATGATACTTAGACGACCATTCTTGAATATTGTTAATGTTGCATTGTACACAAGGAAGTAAAAGATCATAATGAGTATCAAGGAAGATGATGATGCTGAGAAGATTGTCTTTATTGATGGGCAAAAATTACATTTTAATGGGAATGATATAATTATCTCGAATCTACAAATGGAGTATATATTTAGACTCGGACTCAATGAGCAAAAAGGTAGGTTAATGACATCAAACTAAGCACTACTAGGAGGCAGCCCATGGGTTTTTAGATTTCAAGTTTTTAAATTTCAGTCAGCGAAGTAGTTATTTAGTTTAGTTAAGGACAATTCAAACGTTTTAGTTTATAACTTTTGAATTTTTTTGCTAAATGTGCAAGAAAGACCATTTGCCGGGTGATGATTCATCGTAATGGAAAAGTCTCGACAAAACTTGGTAAATAGCTTAAAAGAGCGAAGGAGTTAAAGCGGTAAAGGTGAGATATATGGGCAAATCACGAGTAATTTTTTATGGAATTATGTATATATATGGATTTCACGCGGTCATGACATCTTGTGTTGTAATACATAAAGTCGAGAAAGCACCAAATAGGAATTAATGAAAAATATATGCAAAAAACGGCGCCATGAGGGTATAAGGAACAGTGCCAGCAAGGCACTGAGCTGTGAGGACGAAAGCCTCATGGTAGTCCCGACGCAGTAACGGCGCCAGTGTTGATGAAAGGGGTTTTAAACCTCACTTCACCCACATTCTTCACACTTGAAAACTATTTCGTTCACTAACTACCAAACACACATCCCTCTAAAATAACCCAAAATTGATCATTTCTAACTAAGAAATGATAGTTCCTGGTCATGTGTCGTGCGTGCCAAGTATAACCCGCAATTAAGTTACCAACCACAAGGGTGTAGTAGTGGTAAATACTGGGTCGAATCCATAGGACTTGAGTTTTACTCGAAGTTAACTAAAAATGGGGGGGTTTCCAGAAAGTTCAAGGAAACAATTAACTAAACTAGCAAAAATAAATAGTTTGCAAAAAAAATATAATATCAATGAGAGTAATCACCTAAGTCTACGGTTCCACAAGCAAGAATCAAGATTCAAAGGCATTTAATGGTCCTCAATCATTCCAAAAAGTTATTAATTCAATTTCTTCTAGATTAGCTATGGAAAATTAACGTCCACCAAAAATTCTTAGTTCCCCTAATCTCGATAGTCAGGACGTCTGCCACCAACTACTTTTCTAATTAATGTATAAACCAAGACATCCGTCAATCGAGTTTAACACACTAACCACTGTAATTTGGTTCCGTGGGAATACTAATCTTAAATAATTGAATTGTGTCATCTTCCGATTTAACCTAGATTCAATTGTTGTACACTCAAGAACTGAAAGGGTTTTACGGCAAACGAGTGGGTGTTCGTCACTTTATTGGTCCAAAAGTACAATTACACGGATACTATCGGTCCAAATAACTATAGGTTGACCACCTAAAAGCATGCACTTGCCACATACACACCTTAGATCTAAACCATATACTTTAAAAGCAACAAAAATTAATAGGAGAAATTGAATTAAATTAAATAAAAATCATAGATCTCACATAGTATATGCCATGAATCATGAATCCTACTTGTTTCCCCTTCGACCTAGGCGAAGATTGGTCTAGCCGGACATCTCTACAATCTCCATGTATGAAAAATTGTGTGTAGCGGCTCCAATGTAGACTCCCCGTATGAATGCCCTAGTTCCTAATATGAAAAACTACTCAAAATTACTCTTTGGATGTGAGAGAAACTAATTTTGGGGGTTAGTCTAGTAGTACGTGCGCCGAGGAGCATCTAGGGACTGTTTTTTAGGTGAAAATGGGTTTTGTACATGTGGCAGCACGCGATTGGAGCATTTGAGTTGAAAACCGCCACGTGGCAGCCGTTGGTTGGCTGGAGACGGTCGTGTGACGTTGTTGGACAAACCGGGTGACAATACGTGGCAACAGGGGGAGCAATTTGGTTCGGTCGAACGAATGACTTCATGAGACGAATGTGATGTGGAGATCTCGAGGACGATCATGAAGCTGTTGTGCGTGAGAGATGGAGGACGTGCTGCTGGGGAATGGTTGACGTGGAAGCGCCTGATTGGCTAAGACCGGTGCGGTGTGGTGAGAACAAGCTACGTGTCCGCATGCAAGGAAACAGTTGGAATGGCTTTGCGAGCTGGACAAATAGACGACTGACACGTGTTAATTAGTCTGTTGATCACCTATTCTATCCACCGTGCAACGCGTAACTCGAGACAAACTGTCCGGTATCCAATCACTGCTTGTAAATTCTCCATTTTGAGTATTTTTCGCCACGAATTCAACCGCGCAATCCGTTTCACCTGAAAATGACCAATAGATATAATTAAATATATATTTAGGAAACTTTCCACATTAAATATACTAAAATAGACTAATAAAAGCATGTAAAAACCAACTTATCAAATACCCCCAAACTTAAGACTTTGCACGTCCCGAGCAAAAGTGTAAATGACAACATAAAATAGATCTATACCCGATTCAAAATTCTTGGAGTCCCTTTGCTTTACATAGCCATCAAATTAACAAGCAACTCAGAAAATTTCGGAGTTATGATATTTAAAGACTCACAACTCTAACACAATTAAGATCACACATTAAAGACATAGATCCGGTCAAGACAAAGGCCATCAACTACTCATGAGTTTTCTTAGTCTATACATTCAAGCACGCAAGTTTAAAATCTCACTTAATCAAGTGAAAGCACTCGAGCTAAATCT
Source organism: Stephania cephalantha (assembly GCA_039657325.1). Classification (NCBI taxonomy): domain Eukaryota; kingdom Viridiplantae; phylum Streptophyta; class Magnoliopsida; order Ranunculales; family Menispermaceae; genus Stephania; species Stephania cephalantha. The sequence continues at coordinate 24,074,636 of CM077576.1, forward strand.
TTTATTTGAGGAGTTTCACAACTTCCACCTTTATTCATTTTATTTTCTCTATTTTTCCTCAATTTTTCTTTCAAGTAGTACGATCCCTGCTACATTTCCTGTGGACCGCTTTTCTCACTTTTTCCACCACAAGATTCTCTGCTCCATTTCCTATGGAAACCTGTGGGACTCTCTATTTTTTTAGAAAAACTCATGTTAGTCCTTCTCACTTTCACTATAATCAAGCAAATCCCCTAACGTGGGTCAAAATATCAATACTTGCATAAGTCTGACCGTTTACTCCCTTTCGTTATCTAGCACAGAGTCCAACCATTAACTAAGTACCTAATCATGAAATCATAAAAATGCTGAGCTACGGATTCAATTGAGTGTTTCTCATAGTTTTCTCTAAGTTTCAAGTCAAAAAAGCAACTGTAATTTAATTATCCACAACCAAAGGCATGAACAAAGTTTCGGGTGACTCTAAATAAATAAAATAAAAAATAAAAACTATACTAAATACTTGCATGAAAGTGTATCAAATCCTAATGAAATGGGAGAAAAGTATGAATGGACAAGAAATGAAAGAAATGGAAGAAATGATATAAAACACCACCATTACCATTCGACAACTGCATATAACCGCATAAAAAAATAAACGATCTCACATGTGGTCTTTCGCAAAGAATCCATCCAAATCAATCCACAATCCCTCAAATACCCCCAAACTTATTCTGAACCTTGTCCTCAAGGTTCAAAATAAGTCAAGAGGTCGACACATAGAAAACAAACAGGATGGTGAAAGAACATGATAGATATAAGATAAAAGAAATGATACAAGTTCATGCATAATGATAAAAAAATATGAAAATGAATAAACAAAATGATACGTATCAAACTTTGGGCTGCCTCCCGGTGGCGCTTTTGGTTAAAGTCATTGGCTCGACTTAGTCTGAGTCTGCCAATCAGTGTAGACTGGCATTGCGAGTGAGACGACCTCCACATTATAGCTCAGGAAGTCTTCATAGAAGATCTTCAATCTATGGCCATTCACTTTAAAACCATTACCAGTCTCCAAACTCTGAATCTCCACTGCTTCATGATCATGCACAACAGTCATAACATACGGTCCTATCCACCTCGATCTCAGCTTACCTGCAAAAATCTTAAGACATGATTGAAATAAAAGCACTTTCTGACCAACACGAAAAGATTTCCAAAGGAGATTGCTATCATGGAATGCTTTCATTTTTTCTTTATAAATCTGCGCATTTTCATACGGGTCATTCCTTATTTCCTCCAATTCTTGGAGAATGAGCTTTCTCTCTTTTCCTGCTTCATCGAGCTTCATATTAAGTTGTTTCATAGCCCAGTAGGATTTATGCTCAAGCTTGACTGGCAGGTGGCAAGATTTACCAAACACATGGCGATATGGGTACATCCCAATTGGCATTTTAAACGCCATTCGGTAAGCCCAAACCGCATCATTAAGACGTAAGCTTCAATGTTTATGAGTAGGATTCACCGTCTTTTCCAAGATGGATTTGACCTCCCTATTAGAGACCTCTACCTAGCCACTCGTTTGGGGATGATACGCTGTAGACATTCGATGAGTGACACTGTACCTCCTAAGAAGACTTTCAACCACACAGTTGTAGAAGTGAGTGCATTTATCACTATCGGGCACGTAGGGTACCAAATGTTGTGAAAATCCTCGATTTGAGGAATCCACATACCACTTTAGAGTCGTTAGTGCTTGTAGCCTTAGCTTCAACCCACTTAGACACGTAATCCATTCCCAATAGTATGTAAACATTACCAAATGACACTGGAAACGGTCCCATGAAGTCTATACCCCATACGTCAAGTATCTCATAAATATGAATCGAGGTAGGTGGCATTTGGTCCCGATGACCAAGGTTATCGGTTTTCTGACAGTTAGGACAAGTCTCGGTAAACATGTATGAATCATGGAAAGTAGTGGGCCAGTAAAACCCACTTTTGAAAACTTTCCTAGCTGTCCAACGGGAACCGAAGTGGCCACCGCAGCGTAAGTATGACAAAAAGCCAAGATGGAGAGACTCTCAGTCTGAGGGACACAATGCCTGATAACCTGGTCGGAGCAGAATTTCCATAAGTACGGGTCATCCCATACATAGTACTTGGCATCGCTCCTAACTTTATTCTTCTAAGCCTTTGAAAGATGAGGAGATAGCTCGTTAGAGATGATATAATTCACCAAATCGGCGTACCAGGGGAGATCTTCCATAACAACATAGAGGTACTCGTCAAGGAAATCATCTATAAGAGAGGTAGGACGCTCACCATTCTCAATCATGCTGAGATGGTCTGCTACTAGATTCTCTGCACCACTTCTATCTTTGATTGTGATGTCAAACTCCTGTAGTAGGAGTATCCATCTAATGAGCCTAGGTTTGGCATCCTTTTTACTCATCAGGTACTTCAAGGCTGTGTGATCAGAGTAAATGATAACCTTGGTACCCAAAAGATAAGGCCGAAACTTTTCAAGTGCGAAGATAACGACAAAGAGCTCCTTCTCAGTAGTGGTGTAGTTCATCTGAGCCGCGTCTAGAGTACGAGGAGTATAGTAAATGACATGTGAAGCTCTCTTGACTCTCTGTCCTAAGACTGCACCCACTGCATGAAAACTAGCATCACCCATAATTTCAAATGGAAGCTCCCAATTAGGGGCTTGAATCACTGGTGTACTAGTAAGTGAGTATTTTAGTGCATCATATGCACTCTTACATGCCTTATCAAACTCAAAAGGTACGTCCTTTTGGAGTAGATGACATAGGGGTTTTGCGATCTTCGAAAAGTCCTTGATGAAACGACGGTAAAAAGCGGCGTGTCCAAGGAAATATCTAATCTCCATCATGTTCGTAGGGTAGGGAAGTTTCTTGATATCATCAATTTTAGCTTGGTCTACCTATACGCCCCTGGCTGAGACAATGTGTCCCAAAATAAGGCCTTGGTCCACCATAAAATGACACTTTTCATAGTTTAGAACCAGGTTCTTCTTGATACACCTGCTGAGTACCTTTGTCAGATTGATGAGACAACTATCGAATGAATCACCGTAAATAGTAAAGTCATCCATGAATACCTCAATGAAATGCTCAACAAAATCTGAGAAGGTACTCACCATGCGCCTTTGAAAGGTGGCAGGTGCATTGCATACTAAAGGGCATGCGCCGATAGGCAAAAGTGCCAAACAGACGAGTGAAGGTCGTCTTTTCCTGGTTTTCAGGCGCTACCGGTAGCTAATGAAAACTGAAATAAACGTCAAGACAACAGTAATGAGAACGACCGGCTAGTCTCTCCAACATTTGATCAATGAATGGAAGAGGGAAGTGATCCTTCCTAGTGAAAGCATTTAACTTCCTGTAGTCAATGCATACACGACATCCATTTTGAATACGGGTTAGAACCAACTCACCTTGTGAATTGGTGACTACTGTGACTCCCGTTTTCTTAGGAACCACCTAGATATGGCTTACTCATTTACTATCGAGATTGGGTAAATCATGCCAGCATCAATGAGCTTCAGTATCTCCTTCTTTACGACATCCATCATAGGCGAATTAAGCCTCCTCTGGGCTTCTCTCGTAGGTTTTGACCCCTCTTCCATATATATATATGATGCATGCAAGTGGAAGGGCTCAAACCTTTGATATCTGTTATGGTCCACCCAATAGCCTATTTAAATTCTCGGAGTACTCGCATGAGTCTCTCTTCCTCCAAATGTGTAAGTTTGGCCGAGATGATCATTGGGAGTGTGTCATTCTCACCCAAAAACATGTACTTTAGGTACCCAGGTAATTGCTTCAACTCAAGTGTGGGAGCTTTAACCAAGGAGAGAGAAAGTTCAAAGTCAGAAGTAGGTAACTCCAAATAAGAGACACTTGGGGGGTATGGGTTGGAATGAATCCAACTCTAAAACAACATCCTCGACATCTGTATAGAGGGTCAGAACACTCTCGTGGATATGAGTAGTGTCGAGATGATTCTCTAACACTACTTTAACTTCATCATCGCCACTCGTGAGCAAGGTCTGCTCAATGAATGGATCCACACAGTCCATGGTACACACCAAAGACGACACATCACTAGGGTATCGTATCGCGTTATAGATGTGAAACTTGATGACTTCACCATCAAACTCCATGGTAAGAGATCCATCATCATCATCTATCTTCGTCTTCGCTATTTTCAAAAATGGACGTCTAAAGAGTACTGAAGAAACATTGGGGAATGGTTCCTCATTTGTATCTACCACGTAGAAGTCAACAAGAAACACAAACTCATTCACTCGGACTAGAACGTCCTCGAGAACACCCACGGGTCTGACAACTGAATGGTATGTCAATTGAATGACAATACTGGTCTCCTCTAATGAGCCTGAATGCAATGTCTCATAAATAGACAATGGCATGACATTAATGGAAGCGCTAAGGTCGCATATAGCCCTCTGAATGCTTACATCACCTATAACACAAGGTACTGAGAACATCCCAGGATCCTTGCATTTAGGAGGCAAGTTCTTATGTAGGATAGCCGTGACGATTTCTCCCATTTGGACTTTCTTGTTGCCTTTGAGTTTCCCTTTGTTAGTGCATAGTTCCTTAAGAAACTTTGCGTACCTAGGGACTTACTACAGAGCATCGAGAAGTGGAATATTGATTTCCACTCGCCGAAAGGCCTCGAGAATTTCTTTCTCTTCCTCCTTTTTCTTATCTAAGATGAGTCATTGTGGAAAAGGAGGTTTGACCTTGAATGTGGGCACTGCTTCCTTTTGAGTAGTTACCATCTATTTAGGGACAGACAGAGTCACTACTAACTCGTGTTCTTCCTCATTTGCCTGGTCTTTAGCATCAGATGACCCATTGTTCCTTTTGGGTCCCTTTAGCTCTTTACCACTTCGAAGTGTAACTGCATTAGCACTCGCATTAGGATTCGGGTAAGGTTTTGAAGGCTACTTTCCCTTATCCTCGAGACGTCCATTCTGCTGTGTCATTTGGTCCATTCGAACTTGAAAATTTTGGACTGCTGATTTTTTTTCGCTTATAGATTTCTCAGTGGTAGCCTTGAATTGGGCCATCTGACTCATAAATTGGCTTTGTTGACCCATAAATGCTTTCAACATATCCTCAAGTGAAGAGGAGTTATTGGAAGGTGTAGGCAACGGTTGACCTCTAGGGACGAAGGTCAGATAAATCTGATTTTAAGGCCCGTAACTGAAGTTTGGGTTGTTCCTCGTCGTTGCGTGATTGTATGTATTCCCAAATGGGACTCTAGGTGGCCCCTGGAACTGATTACCCATGGCATTTGCCTATCGATTGTCCTTAAAGAGAGTAGGACATTCATCAGTTGCATGATTTTTGGCAGTACAGAAGCCACAAGCTTTGACTTGCACTTTGCCAGAGGAGAGAAGATACTCCATCATGAAGGTCAGTTGGTCAATTTTCTGGTCAGTAGAATTCGAGACACTCCCTACAGTCAGACTTCGGTATGTAGTAGCATCAAGATCACCATAAAGGCATGACTATTATGCGGTGTCCTCATACAGTTGTTTCATTTGGGGAGAAGTTTTCACGTCCCAAATCTCTAAACCCCGTTTTAATTCCTTAATCAGGATCATCGACCATTGACGTGGGACCTACACTGTGATACGTGCACCGACCGAGGCACGTGGCCGAGGTATATCATATTTTTGTATTGATGTGTGCCTAGTGTTATGTATTATGTAGACTTACTAAGTCGATTTGTACAGTTGTAGGCGTCGAGACGAGAGCGGGGACACGCCTCGAGTAGCGTGCGAGCCAGGGAACCGGGTAGTTAGCATTTTGGTAAGTCTTATTTAATACTAATATGAAATAAGGAATCACTTATAAGCCTATGGTTGTGTTTGTTAATGTAAATCAAATTAAAGGCCTATAGTTGAGTAAATTAAATGGAAAGCATAGGATTGGTCTAGAGATACATATTGGCACATCTATGAACTAGGTGAGTAATGAAATGGTGTAACTTGAGGTTGAGATAGTGGGATTTAGTGGGATATATGGCAAGAGGTGGACAATTAGATGTTCCTCGGGATACATAAATCCATAGAGATCAAGGGCTAAGAAAGAACATCACCTTAATATATATTATTAGTGATCAAACAACATGCAAACCAAATCACTCATTCGTTTTTGGAGAAGAATTTTTGATATGTGTAATAGCATTATGGATTAAATGCGTGTCACGAGCCACTCGAGCGATTTCCTTTTTGTTTATGCGTGAGTTCTCGCCTAGGTAGCCGGGGGAGGAAATACAGTAAAAGTGTGCACGTAACGGAGAAAAATACGGGTCGATGAGGTAAGGTGAGTCCGGGAACCCAGGGGTTAAGGTTGGGGACTTGTGGGTGGGCAAGGCACACCTAGGACACACCCCACCATATTGATTTGAAATTTCAAACAAAAGAAACCAACCACCCCACCCACTCCCATCACTCACACCTCACACTCCCATCACTCACGTCACACTCCCATCACTCTCTCTCTCCTCCCGATTTATCTTCTCTCCCACTCACCTCGGTCAACTCTCTCCCATCACTCACGGCTTCAAACCTCTCTCTCTCTCGCGTTTCACTTCTCACTCACGGCCTCTCTCTCCCTCGGCTCACCGCCGCCTCTGCTCTCGCCGGTGGCCGGGACCCGAGGACGCGGAGGAAGCCGCCAACCGGAGGTTCGCTCACCATTCGGTTGGCCGAGACCAAGCCGTCGTCGGAGGTCCGTGGTGGCGAGGAAGATCGCCGGAGGTCTCACACACTCTCTCTCTCCCGTGAGCACTCGACCACTCTCCCTCTCCTCACGGTTTGCTCTCCCTCTCGGCTCACGTTTCTCTTCATTTCTCTTTGTTTTTGTTGTTGTTCGTCACACTTGTTACGTGTGCATGTGGTTGCCGTGACGAGGACCGGCCGTGGGCGACCTCCGGAGACCCACCGGAGTCCAAGACGTCCCGGAACCACCCCCCCCCGCATGGCCCATGCAAAGTACTTGTTGTATACATACAACAAACTCGGTTTTTGCTAGGTGTTGACCCTCTCGCCGGAAAAGGCCCTCACTGGCGGCGCCACCGCCGGACCACCAGGACCGGAACGTGTCGGGGACCCCACCAAAACTCGTATGTGGGTCCCACAATCCTAAAAGTGACCAAAAACAGTTTTATAGGTGCAAAGGAACCGATATTTCATGTGATGTGTACGTTGGAGGCTCGCCGGAAACCACCATCGCCGGCGGTCCTACCGGTCGAACCACGATCATTAAAGGTTGTCGAGGTCTCACTTAATATTAGTTGACGTCTAGCAATCCTCGGCTAAGTCCGAAACAAACGTACGTAAGGCTTTTGGAATTAGTTCGTGTGATGCCATCGTCGAGTCGAAAAAATATATAGTTGCTATTCAAACGTCGCGTGGCGATGAATGGCTATGATGTCGTGATCATGTTGCCGGTCCGCGAGACCATGACGTGACCCGCATACGACTGAGCCGAGCCTATGACTCGCGATGAAGCGAATACGTAGTTTGTCTTCAAAACCCGAGAAAAAGTGTCTTCTTTTATTTATTAAAATGTATGACCGTCCGAGCCATTCAAAACATTGGAAATGATGATAAGTTTAAACCTAAGTGTTAGTGAATGACTCGACCTAATAACACGAGTTTCCGACCTTGTCAGGTAACGGGAAACTTGAGGATACGCGTTAGGAGTCGCGGGAGTTTTACGTGGATTACGATAATCTCGAGTAAGTACACTTGCCTTAAAAAGCATTTGTACGATAGTAAGCCACTAAGAAGATATCATGTGATTCATTTTCACTTTTCTTGTGTTCGTTATTATCCCATCATTGGCATTCCATTCTATGTTCTTGTATGTGTGTTCTTGGCATAAGTACGTCTCGAAGGTACATGCGGCTGCACTAGAAGGGATAAAACGCGGCACTCGAGCGCACGAGTGTTTGACCACCCCTAGTGATTGTGTGATACCATGTACTTGGATTGTTGTGGATGGTTGTGGATTGTTATGGTATTGTTGTGGAATATGGACTACTTATTGCCTCTCTTGACTCGTAGAACACGCATGTTTCGATTGCTATCATTTCCATCTGTCTATCATGCATTCTTGCTTATTTATATTCCTGCATTTCAACATTCGCATGATATTTAGACTGTCTTGTTTGTCGTTTCATGAATTCTTGTTATATTCTTCTCGCTTTACTTTCAATTTCTCTCGATTGCTCACCGTCTAGTTTGTGACGGTGGGTGCAGATAAGACGGAGAAGCGATAGGGGCAAGGGACCGTGTCTAGGAGACTTTTTGTGAGCAGCTGGACGTGAGGTACCGAGATGTAGGCTCGTACCTATCCTTTTTGTATGACGTTTATGTATATACATGTATGGTTGTTTTGGAACCGGGAACTAGGTTTGAGGTGATTTCCATAATTTCATTTTGTTAACTTGGATATGACTGCCTTGGGGGTTTCCACATTTATATAGATTCCTAATTTCCCTTGATTGAGTTATTTCCCATTATTTGATTAGAATATGATTTTTGCTTCCGCTGTATTATAACTGCAATAACTCTTTCATAAACCTTAAAAACCTTAAAATTTTGATAAGTTGAGGCTGACTAGGCTCGTCCAGTTCGCTGAGAAATTGACTCGGGACCTGCACGGGTCTAGGCCGGGCGTACCCAAATGCATTGGGAATTTGGGGCCGTCACGCTTAATCGAGACTACGAGGTTTGGTTATATAGACTGACTCATGTTGTAAATTCATAAAACACAAGCCATTGAAACCAATGCGGAAGTTAGGAACGGTCAAACCGAAAAGTGGAAACCACTAGGATCCCGTAGAAACTTACTCGGGAAGTAATTGGGCGAGTCAAATTATTTTAATACATATTATGATTGCTATGTATATTAGAGAGGAGTGAATCATCAAGGTGTTGAAGGAATCCATGGGAGTTGGTGAGAAATTCTCAAGCTAGGGTGCTACATCAACTAGGTACACATCCTTTTAGTTGAAATTAGAACAAGTTCTGGTTTTAGGCTAATTTTAGATGGTAAATGATTGAGTGTTTGCAATTGATTTATATATTTAGATTCCTCATTTCAAGCTGATAATCTAGCTATATTGAAGTTCTTAATTTGGTTTTGAAATCATAAAGATATGAATTTTTGAAGTTGCAACACCAAAACTAGAATTCTGCATGTTGTATTAGGAATCAACCTGGTAATTTGGTCATAATCTGCCCATTTTAGATCCAAATTGATCCAAACCAGTGGCATTTGAAAGCTTATTTAAAGTGGAATAACTTTGCTTAATTGAAGGTATTTTGATTCAAATTTTTTTACGTCCAAACATGCTCTACAAACAGGTACTTGAATTAAAAAGGAAGGTTTTGAAACTAAACTTGTTAAGGGCATTACTCCCTAAGTACTTATCCAAATGAGCTTAACTGAAGGTATTTTATGCCATATGACCAAAAATCACATTTTTAGGAACTATAGATTCGGAGAAATAGATTTTCTAAGTCCGCTAGTCGGATTAAATCTCAATTATACCTATGTTTAGTAAAACCATGATATCTCTTTCATTTTAAATCAGAATTTTGTAAACTAAACCTTTCTGAGAAGCTAAGAGAGAGACCAACAATATTTGTACTGATGGAGGATTTGGATATTTCGACCATTTCATGCCTAAAAGTGCGTTAAGATGTAGGACTGAAATTGAAACTTAATTTAGTCTTTAGGGACTAATTTAGGAAGATTGATTTAAAGTCTATTGAACCAATTTGAATACACAATAAACACCACTAAATTTAACTTAAACCCACTATATTTGAACTAATGAGACACCAAACTCAGGAACCTAGGAAAAGGGTACGGGAGAGCGAATACAAGATTTGGAGTATCAGGAGGCCAGTAAAGCTAGAACTTTACTTTGTTGTTGTGAGTATACCCAATGGCAATTTTACTTGGCATTTCAATTCTATTAATTGTTTTCCTTGCATAATCCTTTTGACTATTTTGCCTTTGTATTCTTATATCATGTGTTCTTTGTGTCTATGCTCACTTGATGAGTCTAGTTTGCATGATATCCATTCATTTGATTTGATTCATTGATTCTATCCCATGCTATGTCTATTCTTGTTGTTTTAAATGTGAAATGAATGATAAATAGCATGCTATTAGGCTAGTGAATACCTTATAAATGCTTAAGTGGACTTGTATTCCTTATTTGTTTAGGTGTGTAGATGTGCATATGCCTTGACAATCCATACTTGATATTTCTTGAAATTTAAAAAATAGTTTTCGCATTTAGGTCTCGTACTCGATCGAGGTGTGCGCGACTCACGGGGTTAGAGTCCCTGGGGATGTCGGCACATGTTACTTGACACTGTATGACACTCGGGGTTAGAGTCCCTGAGGTGGTCTATACACCGAGGTTAGAGTCCCTGGTAACACTTGGGTTAGAGTCCCTTGTGCTATATGATTATTGAGTCGGAGTGACATGTTTCACTGCCGACCGGACCTAAATCACCACTACTTAGCCTAGTGTCAGTATCACTTGTTTAACTCTGGTATTTACTCGCATATGGTTTATTTTCCAGTTTTCCCATTTATATGCCTTTAAATACCATTCGAATATTTGGAAATGCAAATTAAACTTGTCATCAGGGATTACTATTTTATTCTTGTACTCACCGTCCTTTTTATGACGGTGGGTGCGGAGCCGTCTACCAGCAGGTCAGGCAAGGAGAAGATCGGTGATTATCCCTGAGCCCGCGGCGCGTCACTACATCGATTGTTGGTCTTCTTTTGGTATTTTGATTGTATATGTTATATGTCTTTCAGATATTATTTGGGCTTGTATATTGGGTTGAGCGTTAGTTTCCCCGACTTGACTTAGACTATTTTACTGTTTCAATGCATTTTGAGGACTTTATATATGTGATGTCATTTCCTGGTTTTCCACACTTAGGATTTTATAAATGGCTTCTGCATAAGTTACCTAATTGCTTTCGCATAATCAATAAGACTTCCGTTAATTAATTAATTTAATAAAAAGTTTTAATTAACTCTAAATTTTATAAACTAGTAGGATTAGTGTATTACTTATCCTGAACACGAGAAAAAAGGCGTCTAGGTTGTAAAGGCTGACTAATACGTAGTTAAGTCCTGCGTGGATATGATTAGGGCTTAATTACGAGATTAGGCCGGGCGGTGCCCTAGATTAGGAGAGGGGCCATCACATAAGTTTTATCTCAAATGTGACCCCCACATGCATTATCAATCATGCGTCGTTCTACGGGCGACATGCCAACATAAAAGAAATGGGCTATGGCCATCTCAGACTGGCCATGCTGCAGGCAGCTAGCAATTAATTGCTTATACCGATCCCAATATGCACCGAATGATTTACCCGACTTCATTTTAATGTTGCATATATCCTTGATGAGCTGAGCAACTCTATCCTTAGGGAAGTATTCATTTAAAAACATGGTTTTCATCTCATTCCAAGAGTTAATGCAACCAGGGGAAAGGTAGAAAAGCCATTCCTTGGCTTTGTCCTTAAGGCAAAATGGAAAAGATCTAAGTTTAACAATGTCCTCGTCCACATTGGAGGGTTTCATTGACTTGCAGTTAGTCTGAAACTCCTTCAGGAAAGTAACGGGGTCTTCATTCTCGCCACCATGAAAAGATGGTAGGAGGTGAATGAACCAAGACCTCAACTCAAAGTCTCCGGCATTATCCAAATAGTTGATACAGGGGGTTCTTGCGCCAAAAGAGCTTGAAGCTCTTGATTGGCATGACCCATAGTGATTTGACGATTTGCAGCCATGTTCAGAGGATTTTGGCCTTCTTGTTGCCTTAGTTGGGTCTCTCTAATCCTCCTATGTTCTCTCTCGTTTAGGATCGAAAGGTAACAGTAAACCAGCCGATTTTGACCTAGTGAGGTGTGGTAGCATAAAACTAAGAAAAAAAGAGAAAAATGAAACATAAACTTAGAGTAAGAACTAAGTCCCCGACAATGGCGCCAAAATTTGGTCACGTGTTGTGCGTGCCAAATATAACCCACAATCGAGTTAGCAACCACAAGGGTGTAGTAGTGGTAAATACGGGCGAATCCACAGGACTTGAGTTTTACTCTAAATTAACTAAAAATGGTGGGTTTTCAGAAAGTTCAAGGAAACAATTAAATAAACTAGCAAAAATAAAAAGTTTGCAAAAAAATATAATATCAATGAAAGTAATCACCTAAGTCTATGGTTCCATAATCAAGAATCAAGATTCAATGGCATTTAATGGTCGTCAATCATTCCAAAAAGTTATTAATTCAATTTCTTCTAGATTAGCTATGGAAAATCGACGTCCGCTAGAAATTCCTAATTCCCCTAATTTCGATAGTTAGGACGTCCGCCACTAACTACTTCTCTAATTAATGTATAACCCTAGACACCCGCCAATCGGGTTTAACACACAAATCACAGTAATTTGGTTCCGTAGGAATACTAATCCTAAATAACCGAATTGCGTCCGCTTCCGATTTAACCTAGATTCAATTATTGTACACTCAAGAACCGAAAGGGTTTTACGGCAAACGGGTGAGTGTTTGTCACTTTATTGGTCCAGAAGTACAATTACACGGATACTATCGGTCCAAATAACTATAGGTTGTCCACCTAAAAACATGCATTTGCGACATATACACCCTAAATCTAAACCATATACTTTAAAAGCAACAACAATAAAATAAGAGAAATTGAATTAAATCAAATAAAAATCATTGATCTCACATAGTATATGCCATGAATCATGAATCCCACTTGTTTTCCCTTCGACCTAGGCGAAGATTGGTCTAGCCGGACATCATCTCTACAATCTCCGAGTATGAAAAAATTGTGTGTGGCGGCTCCAATGTAGACTCCCCGTATGAATGCCCTAGTTCCTAATATGAAAAACCACTCAAAATTGCTCTTTAGAGGTGAGAGAAACTAACTTTTGGGGTTGGTCTCATAGTACGTGCGTCGAGGAGCATCTAGGGACTATTTTTTGGGTGAAAATGGGTTTCGTACACGTGGTAGCACGCAATTGGAGCGTTTGAGCTGAAAACCACCATGTGGCAGCCGCTGGTTGGATGGAGATGGCAATATGACATTGTTGGACAAACCGGGGTGACGACATGTGGCAACAGGGGGAGCAATTTGGTTCGGTCGAATAAACGACTTCATGAGGCGAATGTGATGTGGAGATCTCGAGGACGATGTGGTGTTGGTGCTGTGCGTGAGAGATGGATGACGTGTTGTTGTGGTGCTGGGGTGTGGATGATGTGGAATCGCCTGATTGGCTGAGACCGGTGCTGGTATGGTGAGAACGAGCCACGTGTCCACGTGCAAGGAAACAGTTGGAATGGCTTGGAGAGTTAGATAAATAGACGGCTCACACATGTTAATTAGTCTACTGATCACCTATTCTACCCACCGCGCAACGCGTAACTCAAGGCAACTTGTCTGGTGTCCAATCACTGATGTAAATACCCCATTTTGAGTATTTTCACCACGAATAGAACCGCGCACTCCGTTTCACCTGAAAACGACCAATAAATATAATTAGATATATATTTTGGAAACTTTTCACATTAAACATACTAAAATAGACTAATAAAAGCATGTAAAAACCAACTTATCAGTTCCTTGTGATTTAGAGTGAAAAAAGAGAGTGCATTGTAGATTTGCACAAAGAGGAAAGCTAGGGCATTGATTTGAGGATTTGATTTAAAAGAGTACTAGGATTTTAGTTTGTAAGCGAAATGAGAGGACTTGGATTGATAAAGGCTTGGAGGAGTATTTTACACCAAAAATATCCTAGCATTGAGGTAAATTTACAATTTGATTAGTTATGCTTTGAGATTTTTGAGAAATCATGATGAAATTGCATAAATTGTGGATATGAGGTTGTTGGAAAGGATTTTCAATTTGTGTGAATGTTGGGCATCAATGTGGCTTATGGAGACCTATTAAATGTCTTTTGTATTATTTGGCATGTGAATGATCTTTGTGATATTAAAATTTGTTTTTAGGTGATTTGAAGACCCGTGATGTTAGTTGTGTTGTCGTGTGGGTTTTGAGAAAAATTACGAGAACAAGGAGGCAAGCAAGTCAAGTGAGTGAAGTGAAATTAAATGACTTTGAGGCATCATCCTCAAGAGATCCCAATGAGGAGGAACGTAGGCCATTTAAGTCGAAGTACTATATTATTAGAGAGGCTAAGGATAGATACGATGTCATTGAGAATAGAAAGTTTATTTGCGAAAGAGAAATGAATTTGCTGACTAAGTATGACAAGAGAGTAAACAACTACATTAGGCAATAAGGTTGAGACCAACTCACTCAAGACTATAGGAGAACAAGGTTAAGGGAATGAGTGAAATTCTATACAAGTTTTACGTCAATGCAAAGTTTACTAGGAAAGGTGATCCGGTAAATGCGAGAGGGGTGTTTGTCCCTTTTAATGTGCGTAAAATTAATACTATCTATGGGATTAGAGCATATGAGTAGGATTGAAGATAAACGGTTTCTGGATAATTTATATGAGAAACACTATAACATATATCCTTTTAGAGTCATAGAGCGAACATTGGTTGTCCGAGGACATCAAGGATGGGTAATGGGAGCTGAGAATGTATTAAAGCACATTAAGAAAGTGAGGGTGAGGAAAGTCTAAATAATGTGGCAACATTTTCTTGTTGTTTCATTATACTCGACCACTCAGGGCGAGATCAACAAGCCAAAGGCGGCTTATTTGTTTGAGATTACAAAGTACAGGGACATCAAAGCTGATGAGATCTTCAATAAGAACCTGACGGAATCTATCATGTCGGAGAGAGACAACAAACTGTTGTTTCCAATTTTGATTACTCAGATGTGCTTGAAGACCGAAATGCGAGTGCTTTAGGATGAAGAGTTTGATATTGAGGCCCAACCAACCATAGATGAAGAGTTTATGATCACACTGAAATTACCAACTGGTTACCAAAAGTCCGAGGATGAGAAGGAGAGAGCAGAGGGTAATAGACTTAAGGCCGGGTTTTTGGCAAAGCGGCAAGAAGATTACGGAGTAACAATATCATCAGTAGCATCGGAGTTAGCCCAAGAGTTGCAAGATGAAAGATATGGCGATGAAGAGGATCACCTGGAAGGATTCGCCAAGGGCCATGAGTTTGTAGACCCACTTAGAGGAGAGAATGACTTGGATGGTCTTGAGGTTGTTCCACCACCTCCTCAACCACAGCCACCAGTACCACCACCAGAGGATTTGAATCCATGATAGCGGAGGTTATGGATTACTGATAGAGGAGACAATACAGAGAAATAGAGCTCAGTATTGTGAAGCCTTGATGAGATATGAGAAAGACTGAATTAATGGACATCAGAACATAATGTCATTTGCAGATCACCAGAGGGATGTAGCTAAATATGATAGGAGGAGACGGATGAGACCGACTGATATGTCTTTTGGATTTCCAGCAGGACCGAACTATGGGTTTGATCCAGATGTAGTGCAGAGCATAAGGGTGGAGCATCCTTTGACACCATTCTATGCTGGAGATGATGATGATGATGCGGAGTCTTGATGTTAGAGTCTTACGATTTCTTTAGACCTTAGAGAGATGAGAGATACATTGATACTAAGGGGGAAGAAATAGGCATATTTAATGAAAAAGTTGGAGTTAACTTGCTTGATGGAGTAAAAGTGAGAAGTGCTGACAAGGATTCTACAAAAAAAGATAAAGAGAGAGTCCCACAAGTTCTACAGGAAATGGAGCAGAAAACTTGATGGTTAGAAAAAGTGAGGAGAAACGAAATCCATTGGAAAAGGAGCACGGACCGTGAAATTAGAAAATATAAGGAGAAGATGAAAAGAAATGAGATATGAGAATAATGAAATAAAGGCGAAAGTTTGAATCAAACTCTTCAAATAAAAGACTTAGCTCGAGTACTAGTATCTTGGTTGAGTTAAGTTTTCTTCCAACTATTTAAGTTCTATATACTCTTGAAGTGCCAAAGTCTACCAAAATTAGTTTGACTTATTTGTGAATTCCTGAGCTTAATGAGAAATCATGAGAGTGTACACTTGCTACTTGAGTGTCGAGGCGAAACAAACTTGAGAGTAGTGATGCATTTTGTTGTGATCTACTCGTGAGTTTTGAAAGTGAATTGTATATGTTTTTAATGCTACATGTCTTTTAAATGTAAGTTTTTGCAAAGAAAAGCTCTTGAGTGGATTATTTAACTTGAGCTTATTTGAAATAAAGGATACTCTATGAATGATGTAAAATGAATATGAACTAGAGTGATAGGAGTAATTAGAATACTTAGTAAAATACACATTTGCTCAGGACGTGCAAAATCCTAAGTTTGGGGGTATTTGATAATTAATTATTTAGACTTATATATAGTATTAGTTTAGTAGTACATTTAGTATAAATATCCCGAAATGAGCTCTATTTGATGTTATTTATGTATTTTCAGGTATAGAAAGCCTAAAGGAGATAAACGGGTGAATTCGCGAAGAAACCGAGCTAAAATACACTAACATGGGTTTGACGCCGTGGAATATGGGTTTGACATTGTGGGAAGGAAAATGCATAACGTGGGAGATAAAGGCACAACGCCAAGGCATAAGAAGAGAAGAAAAAGGAGGTCGGGATAGTTGAAGCTATGACGATGCCGTGGAGGACAAGGGATGACGCTGGGGTAGTATGCACATAGCGCCAAGCCTACTGATGGAGAAAAATGCACAAAGTGGCTGAAAGCTGTCACGACACTGTGGCTTTGATACACTGCGCTAAACCACTTACAAACATCGCCGAGAATAAAGAAATTGAAAAGTTAGAGTTCTATTTCATGTGAAATTATTTAGTAAGGTTTGTAATTGTTTTAAAACGTGTCTTAAGAGTATCAATAGATATTAGAACGTGGTATACTCACTAATTAGCACCCATTAGCATCCAATATCATAGAGTTGCATATGCTTACTTTATTCTTGAGTATGAAGAAGATTTGTTGAAGAGAAGACATTGAAGACTCAAGTGTAGTGATTCAGGTATTATTTTTATTGATTTAATTGAAGTTATTTGATTATATCTCTGATTTCAATGAATACCACTATATGCATGTTTGTTTCAATGAAGTGTGAGTTGTTCATTAATCTTAAGGATCAATGGATCCTATGGTATGAATATTATGCTATAACCATGAATAGATTGTAATGATAAAAGTGCAATAGTTAGAACTTGTATTGATTCTTAGCACAATGCTACAAACATCTTGATTACGTGTTTGTTGATATTAGGTTTCAGAAAATTATCATGACCATTGAAGCTTTTAAGCCGGATATGGATAGTACAACCGTAAAATACATGACATCGATAGATAGTTATTGATTATGTAGGCATGGATAGTAAACTTAATTAGTTATGAATCTAAAGATTTGGAACTTAATGTAATGTGGAGCTTACTTTATTCACACCGATAGGTGTAGTTCTAGTTTGCATATTAGAATCGTTTACGTCATGAAAGTGGGTTGAAGTGGAATTAAAAGAAATATTTTTATTCTAATTAGGCATTGCACACACATAATAAAATGAACAAAGTTAGTTTAAAAGCATAGTATTTCATTACCTAGGTAAAGTTATGAACTAAGATATTCTTAATATAAGAGTTTAAAAGTGATTTACATTATTTCGTTAGATTAGATTAGTTTAGTTATAAAAAAGAATTAAGAAGGATTTCCTTAGCAAAATAATAATTTTGACTAGGTAACAATTAGTGCATACATCTTTCTTTAAGGACGATGTCCGTAATCAACGTAAGTTGGTCACACTATTATTACGATCAAGCCGTTATACTTGCAGCCACGATCAATGTCAACATTATTAAACAATGGAGACAACAAATGCCAACTTCTATTATTAAAATATGGAGAACAAGTTTTAACATGAGGAGTTCAGCTTATAGGACCACTTACAATTCATAAAAGACAATGTCATATCCATATGAACACTCAAAAAAATCGGCACAATATAGTCATTGAATGGTGTGAAGGCAACCTCATAAAATCACACCAACGTATTTATCAAAAAAAATCCTAAAACATATACTAAAACCTGGGAACCACATGCAATAAAAATCTAGAATAAAACCATATATATAAGTTCACAAGGCCATTGCCAAATTGAATGAATAGAGAAGAATAATCCGTGCCATATTTTTAATTTGATAATGTGGCTATCTTAAAAAATTTATAATTAATGGCACATTAATGGAGCACATATATTATTCAAAAAAACAAATGGGGCACAAATAATTGCACAGTGAGATCCACAGTTACCTATAAAGAAAAGTACTTTATATTATGTAAACAAGTACATCCATTAGGAATCTTAATTTTTTTTTAAAGTGGTATGTTTTCATTTTCAAGAGACTTGAACATCAGAGACTACAAGATTGGCTTTTGAAGTTGCTAATATGTACATCAATAGAGACAGTGATTGATAGAATGGTTTCCTATAATAGTTCAAGAAAAAGAGAGAGATAAGGGAAAGAGAAAGAAAGAGTAAAACCTGAGAGAGGAGAAGAAAAGCAGAGCCACCATAAGAGAATGAACCGCGACTGCGAGTGAGAGGGAGAGGGAGAGAGATGACCACGAGTAAGAGGGAGAGAGATGACCGCAAGAGATATGACTGCGAGAGAGTTTAAACTTAAGAAGATTGTGAGCTTCAACGAAGTGAACAATTAAGGCTTAAGTTATTATTTTATTTTTTAGTTTGTTTTTTTAAAAAAACTGGTTTAGTTCACTTGAGCCACTAGTTCATATAAGAATCGACCACGTGGCGCCACGCGGAGAGTCCAGTTTGCCACATCATCAATTTTATTAGCCAAACTAACGGAATGACTAAATGTGCACTACTTGAAAAGTTGAGGGACCAAATGTGTAGTTTTGAAAGTTGAGGGATCAAAAGCATAAAAAATTGAAAGTTCAAAGACCAAAAGATATGTTTTACCAATTTAAAAGCTTATGCTAACTCTTTCAAGATCAAGTACTTGGACGATCCTAATGAAGTTTCACAACTCTTTGAAGGGCATTTGATAAGTCGCTAATTGTGCTATAATTTAGTGTGATATTACTATGAATTACAAGACTTTTATCTCCATTTATCCTTTAAAACCTTTGTTTTCGTATTTTCAGGGTAAATACAGGCTATTAGATGAAAAAAAGTGATTTTCCACCAAAATCCAGTCAAAATGCAAGAAATAGGCTTAGTGCCTTCCTAGCGCCTCCAGATACACTATAATCACCAATGAATTGTTAGCCTTTACTTGACCGGATGAAAGAAAATATATTAGGGATGTTGTGCATGAAGCCTTGTGAAGACCCAAGAGAAAGACGAAGCTTAAACTCCAAGCAGAAGTATTCTATGATGGATAGTAGTCTCAAATCGATACCCTATTGTTCACCAGTTTAAAAAAGCAATACGGTAGAAATGCTGGTGTAGAATTTCGATTGACCTTCATAGCGCCTTGGAAGTATACACATAGCGCTGGCAAGGCGTTGGGCTTAATCGTGATAGAATCAAAGGAGAAATAGTGTATCATAGTACCATCTTAGTGATTTGCAGTGCCTTGGGATTTTACACATATGACGCTGGACAGATCAGAAGATTGACAGTTTTGTATTTTATGGATTTGCAAGATTTGGGATGAGATTACCTCTTATCACACTTTTACTATAAATAGAAAACTCTAGAATGACTTTAAACACTCTCTTCCATTCTTTTGACTTTCACTTTGAATTGATCTTTTGGAGGAGAGGAGAAGACTTCTCTTAGGTTTCATTAGTAAGTTTTTATTTATTTGTTTTCTATGTCGATGAGTGGCTAAGTTCCATATTCTAGAAAAATGTGATTGGGTTCCAGGATTTAAGGATTCGGGAGGTTTTGTGCTTTTTGTTCTAATATTGTTTAATTCTAGTTTTTGTATTCTTGATTACAATGTTTTATAAAGTTCATAAAGTTTTTCTTTTTATCGTTATGTAAGTGACATGCACTCCAGTTTGGGCAAAGTTATTGCCAATAATCTTATCGCCTCTTGTTGAAGAGGATTATGTTAGGTGGCAAGTGGGGCCGTGTCTGTTGGCAATTCATGTGTCTTTGTGTCGTTAAGACATGAAATGGTAGCAGTTCATGCTAGTTATTACTCCTGGTAGGTATTCTATCAAAGTTTAATGCTATTAGCTCGTTAAAAATCTACAGCATATCCGGCAGGTTTTGCGGTCTAGTTAGTATATGGTTGTGTCACGCGTTCCTTCCATTGACATGAGGAGAGCGAGGTGGCGAGAGTCACTATAAGCCTATCTATGGAAACCAGTACCAAAACAACCTTTTAAAATCGACAAACGAGTTCGATCATTTGAATTTCAATTCACATTGTGTTCTAGAGTTTTATAGGTATTGAATTATGTTTTCTATGTATTTGAGTTTATTATCTACACATCTAATTACTAGTATAATTTAGTTTTGATCTCAAGAAACCCTCATTTTTGTTTGAGCTAAAAAGGGGCATCCCAATCCTTGTAGGTTTGACCTTGTACTTACCTCGCTACAAATCTTAGGTAGTCGGTGAATTCGAGAATATTATTGGTGCCTTCGACGGGGCATACCAACATTTTTCTTGATTTGTAGCATGAACTAACGTTGAAGATGGATTAACTTTGGTAGTTAAAGTACGGAGTTGGAGAGCTATGATTTCAAAAAAAGGGAGAGATGCAAGGTTCCAGTTAGAGAGAATAAGGTTCCAATTGAACACGAAAAGAATAAAAAACCTGAAATTGAACAAAAAGGTTATATATTAGATTGACTAATAGAGAGCATGAACTTTTCAAACTATATTAGGAAAGGCCTAGATAAGGAAAGAGATGAATTAGACTATCAGAGTAGCGCGTCTAGAAGATATCACAAGCCGAGAATAACTTAAAAAAATTAAACTTTTCAAACTAATTAAATTTGTTCTGAACCAAGAATAACTTACATCCAATAACAAATTTAAATCAAAACTACAATCAGCATAAAATGTTGTCACAATCAACTCAATGATATCCATCAAAACCTTTGCCTTGAGTTATCCACTATGTGGGATTTCACCGCCTTCTTCTGAAATAGCTTGAGCAAACTTTGCCACCTAAAAAAATAAACTGCAAAATTTCAAAAAAAAAACTTTCCCAAAACTATTTGATCAAACTAATATTAGAACAAAGATAAAAGAATAAAAAGGATAAATAAAGATAAGTATACTAAACGTTTAAATGAAAATCGAATCGCTTGTAAACAATGTGTCACGTACATAAACTTAAACAAGCCTCCAAACAGGGGAAGAAGCAATTATAGTACATTAATGTTCCTCATTCAACCACCGAATAATTAGTTAATATTATTAAGCAATTTGTTAAAGATAATCAAATTCTCAAATTCCCTGCAAATATCCCATGAATATGTCTTTGCAGTTCGTAATCAAAGTTTTGTTTCGAAGAACTAATAGTCTAACTGTTTGGAAAAAAATAGCTGATGGAGTACCTGAGAAATACGAAATTATATGAAAAGACATGTCATTAAATACATTACTTAAAAACCTTCTCTACAATACACATAATTATTTGATATTAGAAATCAATTTATTATTTACTATTTAATAATGATTATTTCATAATAATTCTAAAAAGAAATATTAAATATTAAATAATATATTTTAAATTTGTTTTTTTAGTGGATTTTTAATTTAGTGTTACTTAATATATTCTTATTCAGGTTTTCAAAAGAAATATCTTTATGTAGGTTATATATATATATTAAATAGCACATACCATATTTATTTTTTGGGCAAGTAACAAATATGTTAACTTAAAATTTTGTATTATATATTCATATTTTGTTTAACTAAACATATTTATCTTTTTATCCAAAGAATGTATTTATCTTCTCATTTATCAAAAGAAAACGCATTTATCTTTTATCAAACCAAATGAAGTTATCTTAAATATCAATTAATATCTTTAGGCAAGACACGTACGTACATTTTTGTTATAATTTCGTTTGCACAAGTTGGGAATGGAGGGCACCATAGTAATACCAAATTCATCTGGCATTTTTTATTGAAACGATACCCAAGGTGGTGTCTACAATTCTAGCTTATCACCTAGATTATTTTCGAAATAATGTATTGCGTGAATTCTCAAAATCAAGTAAATTTATTCCAATTAAGCAATAAGCTGACGAATATATTCTCATAAAACAAAAGAGTAAAGAATGAAAACAAAACATAATTGGTATAATTAGACCTCCTAACAGCAAGGCCTTTGAGAAGTTTCTAACGGATAGACCGAGCCCGAGCAATGGCACAACCATTCTTACCTTCTCACTTAATCAAGCAAAAATCAATCAAAACCCTAATTAAACACATCGAAACCTAAATCATGGTCGAAAGCCACCACTTATCGATCAATCAAACCCATCAAAACCCTAATCACAATCGAAATTCACCATATATACCACTCACAAAAAAATCCATCAGCGATGAACATATACATCAAAAAAACATACTAAAAATTTCAAAAGGAAACAAACGAATAAATAGCAAGAGAGATTGTACAAAAAAAGAGTGAGATAGATCAACTTCGAGAAATCAGAAAAAAGGAAGTGAGAGATGTAAAGTTTCCATCTAGTTGCTTTCACTTTGCACGAAAAATGTCAAAAATTTAGTGCATCTTACATTACGTTAGTTCTATTCTCTTTTGTTCTCAATATTCGTTAGTCAATTGTACTGCTATGTTATGGGCGTATTTTATGGGAGACTTGATCAATTCTAAAAGTTGTGGCAGTAAATTCAGGAAGAGTTTGTTTTGAGTAGTTGCAGTTTTTAAGGGATAGTTAGTTAGTATTGCTAGCTTATAAATTGGCTATGTTATGCTGTATTTTTTAGTTGAGTTCAAAAGCAAATAAATCATTCTCCAATTTCTTATTACTGCTATTTCTTATTCCATATTGCAGCAGTCATCTTTTATTTGTTTCATGGTATCAGAGCTTGGTTGAAGCTCTTTTATTGCTCTTTCTTTCTTCTTGCCTATCAAGCTTGTGTCTTGTTGGAGAATATTGAAATTTGTGTAAAAGATGGAGCTTGGAAATGGGGGAAACAACTCAAACTCACACTATGGTGTGGAGAAGCTTGTAGGTACAAACTACAAGTACTGGAGAATGTGTATGGAGGCATATCTTCAAGGTCAAGATCTATGGGATTTAGTTTCAGGAGCTGATGTTGAAATTCCTGCAGACACTCTAGAAAATTCTGAACTACGCAGGAAATGGAAGATCTAGTGGGGCAAAGCTCTCTTTGCTTTAAGAACTTCAATTAGCAAAGAATTCATCGATCATGTTCGGGATATCAGCTCATCAAAAGAAGTGTGGGAGACACTTGAGAGGCTATTTTCCAAAAAGAATACAGCAAGGTTGCAATTCCTGGAAAATGAGTTGGCATCTTCAACACAATGAGGTATGTCTATTTCTGAATATTTCTTACGAGTTAAAAGCATTTGTGCTGAAATTTCAGAACTAGATGCGGATGAGAAGATCAGTGAAGCCATGCTACGACGATTTCTCATTCGAGGGTTGAAGAAGGAGTACACTCCATTCGTCGCCTCCATTCAAGGATGGGCAAATCAACCTTCAGTTGAAGAATTGGAGAACTTGCTTTCCAATCAATAAGCTTTGGCAAAGCAAATGTCCAAGAATTTTGACTCGGAGGCTGTTCTCTTCTCCAGGGGTTCGCACAATAAGAAATACTCACCAACGAACAACAAAGAAGGGTCAAAGAGTGGAAAAGTTTCTGACAATTCACAAAATCGAACATTATCAAGTGCTACATATGTGGAAAAATTGTAGAGTGAAGCTCTCCAAAGCAAATGTTGCAAGTGAAAAAGAAGATGGGAACAACTTGAAATGGGAGCAATGTTTCACTATTGAAGTTATTGATGGGGGAAACACCGTTGCAGCTGAATCGACAAGTTCAAACATCTTTTGATCAAGAAATCTGCAAAGATGAATGGATCATTGATTCCGGTTGCTCTCATCATGTAACCGAAAATGATTCGCTACTTTCTGAGATGCGTCAACACAAAGGAAACCGTGTCATTATTACAACTGACAATTCAACTTATCCGGTAGCAAATGAAGGAGTTGTGAAGATTGGCGTTCTTGACAACAATGCAGTCCAACTTAATGACGTCTTTCATGTCCCAGGTTTGCAAAGAAACTTAATTTCAATTTCTCAAATTACAGATTCTGGAAAATATGTTTTGTTTGGACCTAAAGATGTAAAAGTTCTTGATAATATAAAGACCATATCAGTTGATGTTCTTACCTCTGGTGAGAGGAAAGGTTCCTTGTTTGTTATGTCAGCAGGAGAAGCCTATGTGAAGAAAACAAGTCAAACTGAGAGTGTAGCAGTTTGGCATGCTCGGTTGGGTCATCTAAGCTATCAACTATTGCAGCAAATTTCCTCTAAGAAATTGGTGGACGACATACCAAGTCTACAAAATGTCCGTGAAGATGTAATTTGTCAAGGATGTCAATTTGGCAAATCACATCGTCTTCCTTTCATGAATTCTTCAAATCGCAGGTCTGCCATGCTTGAGTTAGTCCATACATATTTGATGGGTCCGACAAAAACATCAAGTTATAGTGGATATCACTATGTTATGGTGTTGGTAGATGATTTTTCAAGGTACACTTGGGTGAAATTCTTAAAAGAAAATAGTGAAGCATTGTCAAAGTTTGTTGAATTCAAGGATGTTGTAGAGAAGGAATTCGGGAAGAAACTTAAATGTTTGCGAAGTGACAATGGAGAAGAATACATGTCACATGATTTCTTCCACTACTGCAGCAAAAATGGCATAACACGACAAATGACTTGTCCAAGTACTCCTCAACAAAATGACGTTTCAGAAAGGAAGTTAGCTCATATTGTTTTGATGAGTTTATCATGGTTGCATGATAAAGGTCTCTCGAGAGAGCTATGGGTTGAGGCTTGTTCAATGTGCATGCTATGTCATAAATCGCTTACCTCCCTGGCCAGGTAAAGAGAAGTCTCCTTTTAAGTTTCTATATGATAAAAAGCCAAATGTAAATTACTTTCGAGTTTTTGGTTCAACTTGTTATGTTCATATTCCAAAATCTAACCGAAGTAAGCTTGATCCAAAAGCAAAGAAGTGTATTTTTGTTGGCCATGATACTTGCAGAAAAGGATGGAGGTGTATGGATCCTGAAACAAAGAAGTATGTCACTTCTAGAGATGTGGTGTTCGATGAAGTGTCCTCTTACATTACAAAGACTACTTCAATTCAAGAAGCTATTCCTGATGGGAATCAGGAACATTTGGAGATGCATTCAGAAAATAGCATGGAGGCATCACAAAATGATGAATGATCAACTTCAAACACCTCAAATTCAGTTGGTGCTGAACAACAAGCTCTATGGAAGCCACAAGGGAGAAAAGACCACCAAGTTATCTTCAAGATTATGAAGTGCAGCCGAATCATTGTACTACTCTGTCGTGCTTCTTTATTGGAGCAATTGGTGAAGAGCCTACAAGCTATGATGAAGTTAAATACCATTCAGCATGGGAAGCTGCCATGCAAGAAGAAATTGAGGCTTTGCACAAAAATCAGACATGGGAATTGGTTCCAAAACAAGAAAATTGTAAGCCTATTACTTGCAAATGGGTTTACCGATTGAAGAAAAAATTAGATGGAACTGTTGATAAATGCAAAACAAGACTTGTTGCTCGCGATTTTTCTCAAAGCTACGGGTTGGATTATGAGGAGACATTCAGTCCAGTTGCGAAAATGGTAACATTACGATCTATTTTTTCTCTTGCAGCTCATAAGAATTGGAAATTGTGGCAGCTTGATGTAAATAATGCATTTCTTTACGGGGAGTTGGATCGTGAAGTATTCATGGAGCAACCTCAAGGTTATGTCTCCAAGCAATTTCCTCACCATGTTTGTAGGCTAAAGAAGGCGTTATACAGACTCAAACAAGCACCACGTGCTTGGTATGGTAAAGTTGCTCAATACTTCATCTTTTGTGGCTTCAAAATATCTGATGCATATTCTAGTTTGTTCATCAAACGAAATTCACATATGCATTTGCTAGTTCTGTTGTATGTGGATGATATGAAAATAACTGTAGATAATGAAGTTGAGATCTCAATGCTGAAAAATGAACTTTCTATTCGTTTTGAGATGAAAAACATGGGGAAGTTGGTTGTTTTCTTGGACTAGAAGTTAAGAAATCAAATCAAGGTTATTTTATTTCTCAAAAACAATATGCAAATGAGCTTTTGCATCGTTTTGGCATGGGGCAGTCAAATGAAAAAACAACTCCAATGGAACCACATCTCAAGTTGATGAAAGATGAAGGAAAGTTACTGCGGGATGCTACAAAATTTCGACAACTTGTCGGTAGTTTAATTTATTTAACTATCACAAGACCAGAAATTTTTTATTCTGTTGGTGTAGTCTCATAATTCATGCAATGTCCAAGGAGTACTCACTCAGATGTTGCAAAGAGAATTCTGCGATATGTAAAAGGGTCTCTTGATTATGGTTTATTGTATGAAAAATGTGATATTTTTCTGCTAAAGGGTTTTATTGATGCAGATTGGGCAGGAGATGCAAATGATAGACATTCTACTTGGGGTTATTGTTTTAACATTGGTTCAGCTGTGATATCCTGGTGTAGCAAGAAGCAAAATGTAGTTTCTTTGTCCATCACTGAAGCAGAATATGTGGCAACAACTATGGCTGCTCAAGAATGCATATGGTTGAGAAGTTTGATGGGAGATATGTTGTGCAAAGTTGAGTATGATGTACCAATCAAGTGTGATAATGAAAGTACTGTTAAACTTGCTTCCAATCCTATTTTTCATGCTCGAACGAAGCATATAGAAGTTCGGCATCACTACATTCGAGAGAAGGTACTGAGTCAAGAAATTGAGCTGCAAGGGATCTCTACAAATAACCAAGTGGCAAACATTTTCACAAAAGCATTGGGAAAGGCTAAGTTTGAAGAGTTTAGAGCTGCACTTGGGGTTGTTAATTGTAAGCATGCACTAAGGGGGAGTGTCAAAAATTTAGTGCATCTTACATAAAGTTATTTCTATTCTCTTTTGTTCTCAGTCAATTCAGTTTCGTATTTTATAGGAGACTTGATCAATTCTAAAAGTTGTGGCAGTAAATTCAGGAAGAGTTTGTTTTGAGTAGTTGCAGTTTTTTTAGGGACAGTTAGTTAGTATTGCTAGCTTATAAATTGGCTATGTTATGCTGTATTTTTTAGTTGAGTTCAGAAGCAAATAAATCATTCTCCAATTTCTTATTACTGCTATTTCTTATTCCTTGTTGCATCAGTCATATTTTATTTGTTTCAAAGAAAGCCTTGAGATTTTTCGTAAATAATTTATATCTTTTTCTATACTTAATTCTTAAATATATACATGGAGTTTCGACTCCTTTTCATCAAAAAAATATTATGTATTTGATGGGTCATGTACAAGGGTTTTGTTTCAATTGTTGTTTTCTCATTCTAGCACACCGTATGTGTATTCTCTATTTCTTGTACATCTATATGAATAAAGCCTCTTATTCATAAAAAAAAAAAACAAGGTGTTATGTGTTTACTGTTTGGCCATCGAAATGTACAACTTTTTTGTCTTTGATAAGAAAAAATATTATTTATCAAAAACTCAAAAGAATGTGTGCAAATTAATTTGCGTCCCAACTGCAAATTTACATAGCATATTTATGTACCTCTTTTCTCACAAAAACTGATTAAAAAACACCAAATTTCTACCTCGAAATTTTTAAGAGGAACATAGAGAGACTCTGGAAAGTTGTATTAATCATAATCAACTTTTAGGCCACCTAAGCTCTTACATTGCATACCTAATTAGCAACATTTAGTGTTTAAGATTAATGATCGATATATTTGAAAAAAATGTGAATGATAATACATTTTGCCTACCACTTTTTAACTCCGCTAAAGAAAAACATGCATTGCCGATCCAAAGCCTAAAGAAGGAGGATGGAAAACGTTAGATACAAATATATTGAATCAATCTTAAAGAGTCTTTTTCCATCAACGAAAGATTTTTGACATTTGCGGCCTCCCTCAAAAGTTCGCTACATATTGAATGGGCAGTCATGATTTGTTGTGAATTCCAAAAGGGGCTATATATGCATGGCTTCACTGAAGACTACATCTAGTTATTAGACTTTTAGTGTGATGATGTATGTTTTGATTTCTCATCTTCCTTTTACATTGAGTGCTCAAAAAGTTTCGCATTTTTTTGGCTTAATAATTGTTTAAGCAAGGCTTGTTTGAAGTTGTTGGGGGTATAGAGCAAAGTTATAAAATCGAGACCCTTAATTCTCATATACTATGCAGCAGTGATTTTTTTTAGATATTAAAAATACTATTTAATACTTTTGAATACATTGTAGCTTCTTCCCGTTAAATACATGATATTAATAATTTTGGATAAAAACATAAATTATTGATTACTTTAAAATGATTTTGGAATGAAAGCAATATACACGATTAAAGTCGTGGTCACCAAATCATTAAATCAACCGTTGGATAAAAGAAATTGATAAACTAACTAAATTAGTGCTCGAGTTCGCATGCCTAAGGGAGTGAAGGAAAATGGACAAAATAGAAACAAGTTTTTTTTAAGCCTCACGTGCGAAGCACGCGCATCTCTAACTAGTATATATATTGTTTGAATTACATGTTTGTAATATAACAGGGATTTGGAGGTTTTGTATAATTGAGGTTTTATTTAGTAAACTCTGGTTTTCTATATATGCTATGCATCATCGAAAAAGTTTTAAATTTTTCGCTGCATTTACTTTGATTTTTATTTCAACATCAATATACATGCTAAGTTTATCAGGTACGAAAGGAGAGACTGATGGCTCTAGTAAAGCTTTGCTGGTGTACTGGGGCTCAATTAGTGTTTCAAGCCGACTATTTCTGTAATGGAGATAGGGGATACTTCAGAGAAGGATGAGAAGGTTACAGTACCAAGCGAGTAAATATATACTATATATTGAAAAAGAGAGTCTGAACAATAGAAGAAAATAAACAAATTAAATGAGAGGAAGGGCGAATCCAAATTAGTAAGTGAAGAAAAGGGGCAAGAAAAGAAAAGAGAGGAAGAGCGAATTCAAATTGGCAATTGAAGAAGAAGAGGCGACAAAGTAATTTTAACTCATGGTCGAAAGCTTGAGTTATTCATACCCTCGTCATTAGGGTAATTGGCTGGCCCAGATTATCCCAAAACCTCTGATAATCTAGTCAACCTCTAAAATTTTTAAATATTCGTTATTTGAAATCGATTTTCTAAAATTCTCGAAATAAATGGCGTCCTCAAAGTTAAATTCAAAATCTTTTCTTTCTTAACTACAACAAATTAGGAAATCCTTCAATTTAAAGTTTTCATTTCTTAAAGAACTTTTGGCAGAGTCTCTCCTGTAAATAGAGAAAAGCCCACATCTTCACTAATATCCACAACCATTTATATATTAAGATTTATACATCTGAATAGTCCACTCAAACAAATATATTGATCCATAAACCATTTCACGAAATCATTTGACCCTAAATTCAAGTTTGCATTCGTCATTATACTATCATTGCCATCATAGACTCCTTTGAAAAAATTCAAAAAATAAGACTAACTCACAACCTAAAGCCTAAAACATTATAATAATCAAATTGTTATACAAATAGCTAGAAAAAGAAAAAGAATGTGAAGAAATCACCAGAATACTAAAGATCACTATTTCCTTTCTTCAGATCCATTAATTCAACCCGTAATTATCCAATAATAATGATTCGATAATGTCTAATAAGTAAATCTCACACTATCCAGTTCACCTGTAATAACCAAATGCATCTTAATAAAATAATTTAAATGGAAAATTATATATCAAGAAATTTAAATATACAATAATTAATCCATCCTATTTTTGTTATCCGACCACAATCAGATGACATCTTCCAAAAATGGTAAGTAAATAGTAAAAAGGAATCATGAAATGAGAGAATAGCCAAACGAGTCTCGTTCCTCTAGTCTATAGGAATATGATCTAGATGGACATGATCTCTCGATAACCATGTAGTGCAAATAATCATTGACTCCAGCGCCTTAAGTATAATTTAGTTTTCTCCCCTATAACCACAGTATAGTAAACATTATAACGAGACTTGAATCGACCATATCCTCCACCCTGTGAATGCATGTAAAATAAATAATTTAATAACAAGAATCAACGCAATTTATACGAAATTTATAATTATACAATGTAAAGGCTACTATGTGATTTACTTACAAACAGCTAACTTCAAGCTTAATTTTTTGGGTTCTCAAAGCGTAAAATCACCTTGAAAGTGGTTCCAATAGCTTTCCTACATACCCAATTATATTAAAAGTCAAGCTTCAAGTGAAACTAAATAACGAAACCACTAAAAACAACGAACTATGGGCTTTCCATAATAACTTGGGATAATTTTGTTAATCTTGAAAACCTCAATATTTGTCATGCTAACCAAAAAAGAACTTGTAAAGCTCACTTCATACTTTCCATAAATTCCATGAACACTCCAATCTGATCACAAATGGAGAAGTTATGAATTTCCCAATATTGCATGTTGATTAGGCAAACTCTATTTATTTTAACTAATGAAACATCTCCAAATTAATGCTTTTGCAATTAAATCCTCAAAACTCGACACCAAACACCGATAAATCACATCAAACAAAATTCAAAATATTTTCACAGCCTGTGAAGTCAATTTGGACAAAAAATAATCCAATTCGTCTAGAATCCCAATGTAAACCAATTTTGACTGTAAAACATCTTCAAAACAATTAGCAACTGAATTGCATTAACACAATTTACCAAAACCCTAACCTACGTTAGTGGAATTTATTCCAAATTGGAGCAAATCAAATCAATATATCAATTCACAACAATCCCTACCAATTTCTATCAAAACCTCGCGAAAAAAATAAAAAAGCTTGCAAGAAGTCTAATGGAATTGTAGAAAATGCCCTTAATTAAGAATTTACCAAATTGCATGTCGTATAGTTCGGTTCCACCATGGTAACTTAGCTCGAACTGACCATTTTGCGACGTTCTACTATTTTGCAGAGAGAAACCAAAGGAAAATCGGACGTAGGGAGATCCGTAAAGGAAAACTTAGAAATGAAAAATCATTGATTTTGTTTTTTTGGCTTTCTTGCATATTTATATATAAACCCCTGGATGTTTGTCAACAACTTAATTTTTTTCTTATTTATTAATTCTCGAAATCCCTATTTTGATGTTTTTGAATTTTGATGCTCGTTTTTTATTTAGTTTTTCACTAAATCAAGCCAACTTCTCGACCAAATAGTTTAATTCCATAAAACTTCCATATTACTAATTTTGGTCACACTAAAACCCCAAAAAGCTTAACTTTGTCCACGACATACTAAAGTCTTTCATACCAATCCTCTTATCATAGTTAACCAAACTTGCACCAACTTGGACTCAATCTTAAACTTGACCACTGCCAACCGACATAAAACTCGAGGAAAGGTCTTGCATCTACTTCGTTCTCATTTTACCCTACCACCAATCCCTACTTGCACGTAAATCGAGAAAATATCTCCATGTGATACTTGACACTTGATTTACAAGTTTTCAAGCAAATACTTATTTATTTTCACTCGTGTCTTTCAGACACGCACTTGCAACCCCGATTATGTTAAATTGAGGACACACCTCAACACACTCCGACATCGCGACGAAATACTATATAAAACATACACTAGGCATTCACCAAAGAAGAAAATATCAACATAGTGATTCCCTTTTTTACTAATATGAATCATAATCCACAACATATGTCGTAATTAAAACCCACTAACATCGTAATTAAATCTAAATACTAGTTTATTAAAATAAGGGATTTGACAATCTTCCCAAATAATTTAAATTTCATCCTCCAAATTTGATTAAAGGAAAAGTTCCCTGATTCTGAATAGTAAGAAATTAATCGCTAATAGGCATAATTACCTTGTAAGAAAACTCTTCTTATTCACATAAACCTGTTGTAATCTTATAAGTAGTGTCAAATCCCAAAAAATTTAAATCGATAATTACGAATAATCAGGGATTAACTGTAACGACCTGAATTTAATTCATCGTTATTAATGACGTGGTTGCAGACGTGGCTGACAGCTCAGACGCTCGTGGGACCCGCAGCTAGGCTAGTGCGCGCCTGGAGCTAGGTAAATAGTTATTTTGTGTGCTGATTTGTTTAATTTACCATGTTTACGTTGAAACATAATAAACGACATTGTAATGTGTGTATTTATATTACATTTAATGTGTGAGACTGTATGTTAAGTATTTGTCTCGATATGCGTATCGACGCGGGTATCGAGTAGGCTAAAAGAGTAAATACTAAGCCGGGGGAAATAATACACACATGAAATAAATAAGATGGGTTAAATAATTAATACGTAATGCCTATTTGATGGTTAGGGACATGGTAGTCACGTATGTCGCAATTCGGGATGCAAAACCGGGCGTCGGAACACCCGAAATACCACTTTTTGGGTTGAGAACAAAGGCAAGTGTGCCATTAGTGTTATATTTGGAGTCATTAGAGGTTGGAAATGGAGCAAATGGTGCTCATTGGATTGCCTTGAGATGTACAAGTGAGGAGAGATGCTTAGTGGACTATAAAAGTCAAATTGACTTTCATACACACATGAAATAAATAAAATGGGTTAAATAATTAATACGTAATGCCTACTTGATGGTTAAGGACATGGTAGTCACGTATGTCGCGATTCGGGATGCGAAACCAGGCGTCGGAACACCCGAAATACACTTTTTGGGTTGAGAACAAAGGCAAGTGTGTCATTAGTGTTATATTTGGAGTCATTAGAGGTTGGAAATGGAGCAAATGGCGCTCATTGGATTTCCTTGAGATGTACAAGTGAGGAGAGATGCTTAGTGGACTATAAAAGTCAAATCGACTTTCATTCCACCACCTTTTCTCTCTCCTTATCTAAAAATCCGAAAATAAACAAGGGTTTTGGAGTGTCAATTGATCATTAGAGGAGCTTGGAGTGGTTGAATCATCAAAGCGAGGTGAGATTCACAATTACCTCAACTTTCTTCATCTTTTGGTATAAATATTTGAGGTGTTGGTGTGAATCCAATATGGATTGTTAAGTGGTTGTTAAGTAGTTGTTTTGATGGGTTTTAAGTGTTATGAAGTTAAGTAATATGTGTTGTGGTAGTTGTAGTTGTTGGTGGTGGTGTTGAGAACCCAAACTACTATCCAAATCGCGATTAGCGCGCTAATGTTCTTCCTGACGAAGAAAATTAGCTGCTTAGAAATCTAGCGCGCTAATCCCTAAACCTAGCGTGCTAGATTTTGCAGATTTTAGACTATTTTTGCTAAGTAACATAAAATACATCCAATTGACTAAAATCAATTATAAATGGAAATAGGTCATTTCGGGCAGTAATTTGGATATCTGGGATTCGGCAGAGTCAGACCGGGGGTTATTTACCGGGACACGGGGTGTAGTTTGAGGTGTGTAGTATCCCAATTGAAATTTTTTGAGCAGTACTTTATTTTTGCTTTTGAATTCATATTATGTCTTTCAATAATCTATTCTTAGTTTTGGTTTAAATGGATGGACGTTGAGGCTCTCCCTCCGTTCCATTTATGTGTGTATGTACACTAGGCCATAACACATGTGTCAGGGATATCGGTGACTAGTTCGACCCTAGAGCCGCGTCGGGGCACGTGTGTGTGCGTCATAGGTTCTATTGCGACCACTTAGCGGACCCATATACTTGCCTTTCTTGAGTGCTACTCGCCGGCAGTAGTCTGTGGGGAGTCTGAAGTATTGCGCTAATCGACCCTAGGCTCTACGAACACACTTTGAGTTTGCACTATTATTTATCCATGCAATGATTACAGTTACCTGTATTTATGTCCACATGTTTGTTTAATAGTTTCGTTCAAATTCCAGTATTTACTTTCAATTGCTCACTTAATTTCCTTGGGAATACTCATTCTGGACTCGTCATCTGTCTTTTTGTGATGGCTTGAGTGCGGATCCTAGTACGAGTCGTGGCAATGGCAAGTTACTGGAATACCTGTGATTCAGAGATATTGAGCTAGGCTTATACGTTTTTATTATACATACTTTGTTTTTATTTTGGGGATTTGGGATTGTGAGATACTTCATGACTCTATACTTTTGATATTTTGATACATCGAGGTGTAGTTTTGGTCTACGATGATAAACGGGTTTTCAACACTAGGTATCAGAGTTAAATGCATGACTATAATGTTTTATATATTTTGACTATCATGATAAAAGACTTCCGCTGTGATTTATTATGGTTTAAAATGATCTTAATAGATGACTTGAGTTCAGTAACAATTTAAATAGTAAATTATTGTCTATTGAGGTTAATATGATTAAATGGTGGATGAGATAGCATGTGGGACATAGATGGCGCTGGTAGGCCAGGTTGTGGGCCAACATTGGTCCCTGTGGTGGTCCATTTGAAAAATGGGTCATTACATTTTGGTATCAGAGCAAGGTTGGTGAACTTCGAGGAATTGAAAATTTACTCTGATATGGTTACATTTGTGATATAATTTGAGGATAAACTTGATGAATAACTTTAGATGTGGAAACCTAAAGGAATTGCCTAGAGTCCTAGTTGGGAAGTGAGGTGAGATGGGTAGAAATCAGGGATATACGTGTTATATTTTTGCTTGTATATTACATACAATACACGTATATACACTGAGGCTGATTAGACGCACGATCTTCTATGCAGATACCGATGGACGGATAGCCTTCTGATACTACTCAGCCTGAGGTCGGAGATACCAGTGATCCGACTAGCCGACTTTGACGTTGGAGTCATTAGCGCGGACTATGGATGATAGATTTGCGTTATTATTAGACATGATGAGAGTTCGGGATGCTCGGGAGACTACTACAGCTCCTACTACCATTTTGGTTGCACCGATGACTACTACTCAGGCTGTTGTAGCTCCTACTAAGGCTAAGACTCAGGTGCAGGCAAAATATCAGAGACACTAGCCGAAAGAGTTGCACCAATAGTAGTACCAGCGAATATTGTAGTGGTTTTTACACTGCGACTCCTGAGCAGCCAGCAGTGGCGTCTACTTCTGGGAGCCTGATGATAGTTGAGGCTAAGAAGATGAAGGACTTCATTAAGTTCTCACCAGGATAGTTTTATGGAGCCGGGGATCCAGAGATACCCGGGAGGTGGTTGTTATCTCATGAGCGGCTACATGACTTGCTTCGGGTTGAGGAGATTGATCGGTCGAGATTATCGAGTTTTTGCTTGAGAGCTGATGCAGCGGTTTGGTGGACTACCTACATCGCGACTCATCCTACTGTGACTACTTGGGCAGAGTTCGAGTGTTGTTTATGGACGAGTATATACCTATGGAGGTCAGGTTACGATTGAGGGAGGAGTTTTTATCATTGGTTCAGGGTGATATGTTTGTCACGGTGTACATGGAGAGGTACCGATATCTATTGTCGTACTTCATGGACATAGCAGGAGCCGATCAATTACAAGATATATTATTTTATCTGAGGTTTGGATGAGAGGATTGCGAGCACGGTTGTATCTAGCTGAGCTCGTACACTGGTAGAGATTTAAAACAGGTCCCTCGCACATAAGACATATATGGTTCAGAGGGCCAGTCGATTAGCGATTTAGGCCGCGTTACAGGGTCAGCAGAGTCAGCCAGCTTCTAGTTCTCGGTCTGATCAGTAACCGAAGAGATAAATGAGAGGCCAGGACCGACAAAGACATGGCTAGAGACCTCGTCGAGGTGATTGGCATCAAGGTCGCAAAAGCGACAGAGATCATCGTGATGACCGGGAGAGACGTGATGATCGCCAAGCGGCATATTCTACGACTTCTGCATCAGTTGATCAGCCTAGACAGCAGTATAGGCAGGATAGAGATCAGAGAGGCCAGAGTCGATGCTAGGGTCAGGCACGAGTCAGAGGAGTTCTGGCAGATCAGAGACTTGTACATGTTACCGATGTGGTCAGGTTGGACATATTAAAGCGGATTGCACTAGACCAGCACCACTACCATCATAGACGGAGCAGGCCAAAGATAGGGCCCAGACTACAGCTTTTGGGGTAGCGCAGTCGGACAGGGACGCGACGAGATAGTTGATTGAGGGTACGTTATCTTGTTTATGGTATTTTCATGCATATTATGATGGATTCTGGCAGCATACTGTCTTTTATTCTTGGACGCATGGTAGGAGAGTTAGGGTTACCTGCATAAACTTTAGGTACACATCTTGTTCTCAGAACTGCAGCTGGAGATAAGATTTACCCTAATCGAATATGCCGAAATTGTATTATGGAGATGGAGGGACATCAGCTACCGGCTGATTTGAAAGTGTTATAGTATCAGAAATTCGACACTATGTTCGATATGGATTGGTTATCATCCTAACATGCACAGATCGACTGTTTCAGCAAGATAGTGACGTTTGATATCGAGGGGATTCCAAAGTTTACATTTGTCGGAGTTGCGACTACATTACCTATCACTCGAGGCAGACTAGCTACATTGCAAGAGATGGAGGCGTATGCGTCTATGGTTGAGCCAGAGCTTAGGACGATTATTAGGGTTGAGGATGTTCCTATTTTCCGCGAGTTTCCAGACGTGTTCCCTGATGATTTACTAGGATTGCCACCACCGAGAGCTGTTGAGTTTATCATTGAGCTGATTCTACGGACTCAACCAATTTATAATAGGCCAAATAGGATGTTAGCATTGGAGCACGAGGAGTTGAGGACCCAGTTAGAGGACTTATTGCAGAAGGGTTTCATTCACCCTAGCATGTCACCTTGGGGAGCTCCAGTTCTTTTTGTGAAGAAGAATGACGACTCGATGCATATGTGTGTGGACTACCAAAAGTTGAATTAGGTGACGATTCATAATCGTTACCCACTTCCGAGGATTGACGACTTATTCAATCAATTGGCTAAGGCCAAATTTTTCTTGAAGATTGACTTACGATCAGGATACCATCAGTTGAGGATTCGAGAAGAGGATGTGGAGAATACCGCTTTTAGTACGCGGTATGGACTATTCGAGTTTACGATCATATCGTTTGGACCGACTAACGCCCCAACGATCTTCATGGACTTGATGCATAAGGTTTTGAAGCCATTTTTGGATCGATACGTCATAGTTTTTATTGATGACATCCTGATTTATAGTAAGACTTGTGTGGAGCACGAGAGGCATCTCAGAGATGTATTGACGACGCTGAGAGAGCACATACTTTATGCCAAGTTCAACAAGTGCGCATTCTGGCTGAGTGAGGTGAAATTCTTTGGGCATGTCATCAGTGATCAGGGCATATATGTTGATGGTGACAAGATTCGAGTGATTATTGACTAGAAAACACCCAAGTATATATCTGACATCTGTAGTTTCCTAGGTTTTGCATGATATTTTAAGCGCTTCATGCAAGATTTTTTGATGATTACAGCGCCGATTACAAGGTGACAAAGAAGGATGTTAGATTTGAATGGTCACAAGAGTGTGAGGATGCTTTTTGGGAGCTGAAAAGAAAGTTGACTTCGGCACCAATTTCGGCATTACCTGTAGCAGGTAAAGGTTTTTCAGTTTATACTAATGCATCAGGCATTGGGTTGAGTTGCGAGTTGATGCAGGACGGACACCCAGTGGCCTATTTATCTTGATGGTTGAGACCTCACGAGGTAAACTATCAAATGCACAACTTGGAGCTTGTGGCGGTCGTGTTTGCACTAAAGGCTTGGAGGCACCACTTGAACGGTGAGAGGTTCATGTTGTTCACCGATCACCAGAGTTTGAGATATCTATTCACTCAAAGGGAGTTGAACATGCGACAATGGAGATGCCTAGAGTTACTGAAGGACTGTGACTTCGAAATTGAGTATCATCTGGGTAAGGCGAATGTCGTAGCTGATGCACTGAGCAGGAGTGGCATCAAGAGCCAGATGGTACTACAGCATATGACACATGAGCATGGGTTACTTGAGGCAGCGTCGGTGTTGTATGTAACAGAGGCTATTACTGAGCTACGAATTTTCTGTCAGATGCGAGTTCCTACGGTGTCTCTTGAGCGGGTTGCTGAGTTGTGGAGAGATGACAGCCGTTATTTGTAGATCAGTGGTCTGGCTCAGGATCCGGGGTGCACTGAGTGGTCAGAGGGTTCAGACGGGTGCTTGAGACACATGGGTCGTTTGTGGATACCAGGGGTATCAGACCTCAGGGACAACATTATCGAGGACGCACACCAGTCGCGATATATAGTTCATCCCCGGTCGATGTATCACGATCTGCAGAGTTTTAGTGGCTGGTGAGATACATTCGAGTTGTCATATTTGCCAGCAAGTGAAGGCTGAGCATAAGAGACCAGTTGAGGTTGCTACAGTCGCTATCCATTCCTCAGTGGAAGTGGGAACACGTGACCATGGACTTCGTCAGTGGCCTACCCTAGACTACGAGGAAACATGATGCAGTTTGGGTAGTTGTCGACAGGTTGACGAAGTCAGCGCATTCCATACCGATCACCATGAGATATTCAGTTACACAACTGAGTACTATCTTCGAGAGAGAGATTGTCAGATTGCACGGGGTACCGATCTCCATTGTTTCTAACAGAGATCCGAAACTTACTTCAAGGTTATGGGAGAGTATGCAGGAGTAGTTTGGCACTCGCTTATAATTCAATACTACGTACCACCCTTAGACTAACGGGCAGTCAGAGCGATTGATTCAGATTCTCGAGGATATGCTCATGGCGTATATATTACAGTTTCGTGGATCATGGGAGGATTACTTACCTTTGTGTGAGTTTGTTTACAACAATAGCTATCAGGCGAGTATCGGGATGCCATCGTTTGAGGCACTTTATGGTAGGCACTATAGGTCACCAACATGTTAGGCGACACCAAGGATACAGTGGCTATAGGACCTGAGGTTGTTGTTGACCATACTGAGAAGGTGAGACAGATCAGGCAGATGCTTCAGGTGGTGCAGGATAGGTAGAAGAAATATGCGGACAAGTATCTTGAGGGTCTGAGCTACGAGGTTGGAGACTTGGTGTATTTGAAGGTTTCGCCCTTGAAAGGTTATCAGAGGTTTGGCATTAAGGGGAAACTGGCACCAAGGTTAATTGGGTCGTTTAGAGTTGAGGAACGCGTCGACAGAGTGGCATACCGTCTGGAGTTGCCACCGCAGTTAGCAGGGGCACATCTGGTGTTTCACATTTCCATGTTGAGGCCGGCTAGGACGGGACCGAGGCCTATGGTTGATATACGTCAAATAGAGGTGAGACCTGACGTATCATACAAGGAACAACTTGTAGAAATTGTGGATAGGAGGACTCTGATTTTGAGGAATAAGGAGATTTCGAAAGTTTTGGTACGATGGCAGCATCATGGGACCGAGGGACTCACCTGAGAGCTTGAGTCTACTATACGACGACGGTATCCTCACTATTTGCCGGTAAGTGTTTAAGTTTAATTTAGATTTCGGGACAAAATTTCACCTAGGTAGGAATAATTGTAATGGCCCGAACTTAATTCACCGTTATTAATGACATGGTTGAAGACGTAGCTGACAGCTCAGACGCTCGTGGGACCTGCAGCTAGGCTAGTACGCGCCTGGAGCTAGGTAAGTAGTTATTTTGTGTGTTGATTTGTTTAATTTACGATGTTTACGTTGAAACATAATAAACGACATCATAATGTGTGTATTTATATTACATTTGACGTGCGAGACCGTGTGTTAAGTATTCGCCTCGATATGCGTGTCGACGCGGGTACCGGGTAGGCTAAAAGGCTAAATACTAGGTCGAGGGAATAATACACACATGAAATGAATAAAATGGGTTAAATAATTAATATGTAATGCCTATTTGATGGTTAGGGACATGGTAGTACGCATATGTCGCGATTCGAGACGCGAAATCGGGCGTCGGAACACCCGAAATACCAATTTTTGGGTTGAGAACAAAGGCAAGTGGGCCATTAGTGTTATATTTGGAGTCATTAGAGGTCAGGAAATGGAGCAAATGGTGCTCATTGGATTGCCTTAAGATGTACAAGTGAGGAGAGATGCTTAGTGGTCTATAAAAGCCAAATTGACTTTCATTCCACTACCTTTTCTCTCTCCTTATCTAAAAATCCGAAAATAGAGAAGAAGAAACAAGGGTTTTGGAGTGTCAAATTGATCATTAGAGGAGCTTGAAATGGTAGAATCATTAAAGCAATGTGAGATTCACAATTACCTCAACTTTCTTCATCTTTTGGTATAAATATCTGAGGTGTTGGTATGAGTCCAATATAGATTGTTAAGTAGTTTTTTTGGTTGGTTTTAAGTATTATGAAGTTAAGTAATATGTGTTGTGGTAGTTGTGTTGTTGGTGGTGGTGTTGAGAACCCAAACTTTTCAGCCAAACTGTTGTCCAGAACGTGATTAGCACGCTAATGTTCTTCCTGACGAAGAACATTTAGCTGCCTAGAAATCTAGCACGCTAATCCTCAGACCTAGCGCGCTAGATATTGCAGATTTTAGACTATTTTTGCTAAGTAACATAAAATACATCAACTTGACTAAAAATTAATTATAAATGGAAATAGGTTATTTCGGGCGGTAATTTGGATATCTGGGATTCGGTGGAGATGGACCGAGGGTTATTTACCGGGACACATAGTGCGGTTTGAGGTGTGTAGTATCCCAACTGAAATTTCTTGAGCAATACTTTATTTTTGCTTTTGAATTCATATTTTGTCTTTCAATACTCTATTCTTGGTTTTGGTTTAAATGGACGGACGTTGAGGCTCTCCCTCCGTGCCATTTTTGTGTGTATGTCCACTGGGCCATAACACGTGTGCCAGGGATCTCGGTGGATAGTTCGACCCGAGAGTCACGTCGGGGCACGTGTGGGAGCGTCGTAGGTTCTACGCCGACCACCTAAGCGAGATCCAGATATTGGCTTTGCTTAAATGCTACTCGTCGGCATTAGTCTGTGGGGAGTCTGAAGTATGGCGCTAGTCTGACCCTAGGCTTTAGGAACACACTTTGAGCTTGCACTATTATTTATCCATGCGATGATCACAGTTGCCTGTATTTATTTCCGCATCTTTATTTAATAGTTTTGTTTAAATTCCAGTATTTACTTTCAGCATTGCTCACTTAATTTCCTTAGAATACTCATTCTGGATTCGTCATCTGCCTTTTTGTGATGGCTAGAGTGCAGATCCTAGTACGATTCGTGCCAAGGGCAAGTTACATGAATACCAGTTATTCAGAGATATTGAGCCAGGCTTATACGTTTGTATTATATATACTTTGTTTTTATTTTAGGGATTTGGAATTGTAAGATACTTCAAGACTCTATTCTTTTGATATTTTGATACATTGAGGTGTAGTTTTGGTCTACGATGATAAATAGGTTTTCCACGTTAGGTATCAAAGTTAAATGCATGACTATATTGTTTTATATCTTTTGAATGTCATGATAAAAGACTTCCTCTGTGATTTATTATGGTTTAAAATGATCTTAACAGATGACTTGAGTTCAGTAATAATTTAAATAGTATATTTTTGTCTATTGAGGTTAAATATGATTAAATGGTGGATGAAATAGCATGTGGGACACATCAGGCGCTGGTAGGCCAGGTTGTGGGCCCGCATTGGCCCAGTGGCGGACCATTTAGAAAATGGGCCGTTACATTAACGAAGCCTAATTATGGTTTTGGCCGCGGGTTGGGAACTAAAAACTGGTGAAATTAAGATTTTAATTAATTTTATTATTGTGTGATGTGCGCCTCGTGTTGTGTATTGTTATATTATTTTATTTTGTGAAATTCAAGTAAAATGAGTTAATTAGAGAATTTAAGGTGTTTTATCTCGAGATACATGTATAAAATGAATGCCAATGAAGTTAAAAAGTTAACTTGAACTATCATTTTTAATTTCGCAAAAAATAATAGTATTTATGTTTTAAAATCTGAATTTCGAACTTTAAAAGGATTTAACAAGCCGATGTAGGTCTCACACCTCAAATTTCATGCGAGATGCGTTGTACAAGAGTTTTGGAGCGTATTGGTGAATATTTCAATTTTTTGCAGATTTAGAGTTTTTTTCACGGTTTAATTCGGACAAAAATTGAAGAGATAATTATGAAAATAAAAAGAAATGGCCAAATTACCCTAAAGGGTATTTGATTTATAAGTGGAGGGATAATAATGAGGGGCAAAATAGTCATTGGTTTATTTAACCCCTTAGAATCGAAACAAGGGTCTTCTTCTTCGTCCTTCACTGCCATCGTCTTCAAGCTTCATTGTTTTTATCCTTCGTCTTCTTCACTCTCCCACCGTGTGTGTGTGTGTGTGCTCCCTCTCATCTCTCTCTTTCGAGACTCCCTCTCTCTTGTCTTTGTGGGATCTAATTGAATATAGGACAGTGAGTTGGGAGTTGGTGACCGTCGTGGTGTTGAAGGTGAGTAATGAAAAATCAGTTTTATGAGTCCTCGATTGTAAGTGATTGTTTTGTTTGTGATTTCAAATTTAAGAGTCACTGTTTATTTGATATGGAGAGGTGAGGTGAGGTGAGGAGGAAGATCGATTTCAAATAAAAAAAAAAACAAACAAACAGCAACAGACATAGCACAAACAACAACAACATAGCCTCAGTCCCAAATTGACATAGCACAAACAACGAAAAAAAAAACACAGTCATGAGGAGTGAGGTGAGGAAGAAGATGTTGGGAGGGAGAAGACAATAGTGAGGAGAGGGAAACGTGATCTCCCTTCCCAAACCTTCACATCCAGAAAAAAGGAATCGAAAATGAAACGGTGACTTTTCTCTGTTTCGTTTTCGTTGGGAAGGAAGGTACCAAAAATCGGGCTGAACCAAGTTCAGCTCAGGTGAGCCGAACCGGCCCGGTTGAGTGATCAAACAACCTTTCCCATAATTAAATATAAAAATATGTGTTTTTAATTCGAGAAGTTTAAGTAAAAATCCTTAAAAATTATGAAAAATCAAAAAATGGGATTTTTGAACAAATTATTAAAAATTTGGGATTTTTGGAAAAAATGAGGATTTTGAGATTTTCTCGTGGATTTATATCAAGGGTTTTGCCTCGTAATGCGTGTTAGAACACCAAAAATACTCAAAATTAAGAAAATTATTTTAAATCCTAGCCTAGGTTAATTTTTATTTCGGACCGCAATTTGCAGTCAAGATTGGGATCCAGACATCCGAGGGGTTGGTTTGGATTAATTTTGGGGTTTTTGAATTGAGACAAAACTAATTAAATTAAATAAATCGAAAAAATTATAATTATGCCTAAACATAATTTTCGATGCCGAACAATAATTTTGAGTTACAATGAGATTCGGGCATCAGAGAATTTAGTTTGGAAGTATTTTAGGGTTTCGAGATGCGATTGGATCAATTAAATTTCAACTAATTGGAAAACAATTGTGGAAT
Organism: Stephania cephalantha; assembly: GCA_039657325.1. Classification (NCBI taxonomy): domain Eukaryota; kingdom Viridiplantae; phylum Streptophyta; class Magnoliopsida; order Ranunculales; family Menispermaceae; genus Stephania; species Stephania cephalantha. The sequence goes on from CM077576.1 coordinate 24,118,441, forward strand.
TGTTATGAAATCTTACCGGACTTACAAATTAATTGTAGGGCCATAATTGGAACCTTGTGTGGACTAGCTTACCTATACGGAGCGCAAGGGAGTTGGATTGATAAAGGCTTGGAGGAGTATTCTACAACAAGAAATAGTCCGACATTAAGATAAATTTACAATTTCATTAGTTATGCTTTGAGATTTTTGAGAAATTGTGATGAAATTGCATGAATTGTGGATATGAGGTTGTTGGAAAGGATTTTCAATTTGTGTGAATGTTAGGCATCAATGTGACTTATGGAGACCTATTAAATGTCTTTTGCTTTATTTGGTATGTGAATGATATTTGTGATATTAAATTTTCTTTTTAGGTGATTTGAAGACCCGTGTTGTTAGTTGTGTTGTTGTGTGAATTTTGAGAAAAATTATGAGAACATGGAGGCAAGCAAGTCAAGTGAGTGAATTGAGTGCAAATGACTTTTAGGCATCATCCTCAAGAGAACCTTATGAGGAGGAACTTATGCCATTTAAGTCGAAGTACTATATTAGTAGAGAATCAACTGATAGATACAATAATTGAGCATAGAGAGTTTATTTGCGAAAGAGGAATTAATTTGCTGACTAAGTATCACAAGAGAGTAAACAACTTTATTAGGCAACAAGGTTGTGAGCAATTCACTCAAAACTATAGGGAGAACAAGGTTAAGGGAATGAGTGAAATTGTGTACGAATTTTACGCCAATACAAAGTTTACTAAGAAAAGTGATCCAGTAAAGGCGAAAGGGGTGTTTGTCCCGTTTAATATGTGTAAAATTAATACTATCTATGGGATTAGAGCATATGAGTAGGATTGAAGACGAAAAGAGTTTCTCGGATAATTTATATGAGAAACCCTATAACTAATACCTTTTAAAGCCATAGAGCGAGCATTGGTTGTTCGAGGACATCAAGGATAGGTAATGGGAGTTGAGAATGTGCCGAAGCACATTAAGAAAGGGAGCGTAAGGAAAGTCTGCATAATGTGGCAGCATTTTCTTATTGCTTTATTATACTCGACCACTCCTTAGGGCAGGATCAACAAGCCAAAGGAGGTTTGTTTGTTTAAGATTACAAACTACGGGACATTAACACCGAAGAGATCTTTTATAAGGACCTGAGGGAATCTATCATGTTGAAGAGAGACAATAAACTTTGTTTCCTATTTTGATTACGCAGATGTGCTTGAAGACCGGAGTGTGATTACTTCAGGATAAAGAGTTTTATATTGAGGCCCAACCAACCATAGATAAGGAGTTTATGCTCACACCGAAATTATAAATTGGTTACCAAGACTCCAAGGATGAGAGGGAGAAAGCCAATGGTAATAGACTTGAGGCCGAGTTTTTGGCTAAGCAACAAGAAGATCATGCAATAGTAGCATTATCAGCAACATCGGAGTTAGCCCAAGAGTTGCAAGACGAAGGATATGGAGAGGATAAGGATCACCTGCAGGGATTCGCTGAGGGCTACGAGTTTGTAGACCAACTTATAGGAGAGAATAACTTAGATGGTCCTGAGGTTTTTCCACCATTTCCTCAACTACATCCACCAATACCACCACCAAAGGACTTAAATCCAGAGCAGTAGAGGTTGTGGATTGCTGAGATGAGGAGATAGTACAGAAAGGACTAGGCTCGGTATCGTGAAGCCTCGATGAGATATGAGCAAGACTGAATGAATGGACATTGGAACATCATGTTATTTGTAGATCACCAGAGGGACATAGCTAGATATGAGAGGAGCAGACGGATGAGACCAACTGATAGGACTTTTGGCTTTCCAGCATCACCGAACTATGTGTTTGATCCAGATGTCGTGCAGAGTAGAAGGGTGAAGTGTCTTTTGACACCATCTTATGCAGGAGATGATGATAAGGATGCACAGTCTTAATGTCAGAGTCTTAGGATCTCTTTAGACCTTGGAGAGATGAGAGATACATTGGTACTGATTATTTTATATTTGGGATATTTTTGTCACTTATTTAGTTATTTAAATTCTAAGTTTAGTTTATTATATTATATATTTTGTGTTAGTATATATTTATGTTTTAGTGTTTTCATGTTTAGGCTTATTTTTAAACCTTGAGGACAAGGTTTGATTTAAGTTTGGGTGCATCAACATTACACTATAGGAAGTGGTAAGAAATGATGAAATAAGGATGAGCACTACAAGTATAATCATCAAAATTTTATTTTTGAAGTAGTTAACGAGGAAATCATGGTAGTGTCTTTCTACCTCATTTATTATTTGAATGTGTTTAGGTAGTATAGATTAGGTTATATATAGTAATATGTAATGAATAAGTAATTCATTTGCATGTTCATTCCTTTAATTGATGATGAGTAAAATACAAGTGTCTTGTTCATATGAAACTCAATAGAATATTTTTTAAATTTTTGAAGAAAATATGAAATATAGCAATAACGGTATAATTTCATGATTCGAACCCTAGAGTTAGGGAAGACCATGAACTTGAAACAAAAACGAGAAGAATACTAGAACACTTCTGGTGGAAAAAGTTAGATCTCTAAGGAATTCTATAATAAGTGTGAATCTTACTTGATAAAAAATCAAATAAAGACTTAGTGCTATGAGGGAAAGAAATAGGCATGTTTAATGATAAATTTGGAGTTAACTTGCTTGATGGAGTGAAAGTGAGAAGTGCTAACAAGAGTTTTAAAAAGAAAGGTAAAAAAGAGAGAGTCCCACAAGTTCTACAGGAAATGGAGCAGAGAACTTGATGGTTGAAAAAGTGAGAAAAATGGTATAAATAGGAAAAGGAGTAGGGACCATGAAATTAGAAAATATAAGGAGAAAATGAAAAGAAACAAGAGATGAAAATAAAGAAATAAAGGTGAAAGTTAGAATAAAACTCTTCAAATAAAAGATTTAACTCGAGCATTAGCAGCTTGATTGAGTTAAGTTTTCTTTCCAACTATGTTAAGTCCTATAGACTCTTGAAGTGCTAAAGTCAACCAAAATTAGTTTGATCTATGCCTATTTATGAATTCCTGAGCTTAATGAGAAACCATGAGAGTATACACTTGCTACTTGAGTGTTGAGGTGAAATAAACTTGTGAGTAGTGATGGTTTTTGTTGTGATCTACTCGTGAGTTTTGATAGTGAATTGTATGTGTTTTTAATGCTACATGTCTTGAAAATATAATTTTTTAAAAGAAAAGCTCTTGAGTGAATTATTAACTTGAGCTTATTTGACTTAAAGGATACTTTATGAACGATATAAAATAAATATGAACTAGAGTGATAGGAGCAATTAAATACTTAGTAAAATACACATTTACTCGCGATGTGCAAAATCTTAAGTTTGGGGGTATTTGATAAGTGATTATTTGGACTTATATATACTATTAGTTTAGAAGTACATTTAATATAAATATCCCAAAATGAGCTCTATTTGATTGTATTAATGTATTTTCAAGTATACAAGGCATAAAGGAGATAAACAAGTGAATTCGTGAAGAAATGAAGCTAAAAAACACTAACATGGGTTTGAAGCTATGACACATGGGTGTGATGTTATGGAAAGAAAAGTGCACAGCATGGGAGATAAAGGCATAATGCCAAGGCACAAGAAGAGAAGAAAAATGAGGTCAGGACAGTTGAAGCTGTCACGGGGCTTTGGAGGACAAGGGACGACGCCGGGCTAGTCTCCATAGGGCGCTGAGCCTACTGAAGGAGAAAAATGCACAAAGTGGCCGAAAGTTGTCATAGCACCATGGCTTTGTACATGCTGCGCTGAACCACTTACAGACATCGCCTAGAATAAATAAATTAAAAAGTTAGAGTTCTATTTCGTGTGAAATTGTTTAGTTAGGTTTGTAATTTTTTTAAAACGTGTCTTGGAAGTATAAATAGATATTAGAACATGGTAAACTCACTAATTAGCACCCATTAGCAACCAATATCATAGAGTTGCATAATTTACTTTATTCTTGAGTATTTAGAAGATTTATTGAAGAGAAGACATTGAAGACTCACGTGTGGTGATTCGGGTATTGTTTTTATTGATTTAATTGAAGTTATTTGATTATATCTTTGATTTCAATGAGTACCACCATGTGCATGTTTGTTTCAATGAAATGTAAGTAGTTCATTAATCTTAGGGATCAATGGATTCTATGGTATGAATGTTGTGCTATAAACATTAATAAATTGTAATGATAAAAATTGCAATGGTTAGAACTTATATTGTTTCTTAGCGCAACACTATAAACATCTCGATCACGTGTTTGTTGATATTAGGTTTCAAAAATTGTCATGGCCATTTGAAGCTTTTAAGCTTAATATGATCATTACAACCGTAAAATACATAACATCGATATATAGTTATTGATTAGGGAGTCACGGATAGTAAACTTAATTAGTTATGAATCTAAAGATTTGGAACCGAAAGCAATGTGGAGCTTTCTTTATTCACACCGGTAGGTGAAGTTCTAGTTTGCACATTAGAATCGTTTACGTCATGACAGTGGGTTGAACTGGAATTGAAGGAAATCTATCTATTCCAATTAGGTATTACACACACATAAAAAGATGAACAAAGTGAGTTTAAGAGCATAGTATTTCATTACGTAGGTAAAATTATGAACTAAGATATTCTTAATATAAGAGTTTGAAAGTAATTTACATTGTTTTTTTAGATTAGATTAGTTTAGTTATAAAACCAAATTAAAAAGGATTTCTTTAGCAAAAGAGTAATTTTGACTAGGTAACAATTAGTGCATACACCTTTCCCTGAGGATGATATATGTAATCAACGTAAGTTGATCACACTATTACTACAATCGAGTCGTTATACTTGCGACCACGATCAACTACATGTCAACATTATAGAACAATAGGGATAACAAATGCCAACTTCTATTATTAAAATATGGAGAAAAAGTTTTAACATGAGGAGTTCAGCTTATAGGACCACTTATAATTCATAAAAGTCAATGTCATATCCACAAGAACACTCAAAACAATTGGCACAATATAGTCATCGAACAGTGTGAAGGCAACTGCATAAAATCACATCAACGCATTTATCAAAAAAATCCTAAAACCTGTACTCAAAATTAGGGACCACATACAATAAAAATCTCAAATAAAACCATATATATATAAATTCACAAGGCCATTCCGAAATTGAATAATAGAGAAGAATAATTCGTGCCATATTTTTTATTCAATAATGTGGCTATCTTAAAAAATTCATAATTACTGGCACATTAATGTGGCACATATATTATTCAAAAAAACAAATGGGGCACAAAGAATTGCACAGTGAGATCCACAGTTACCTATAAAGAAAAGTACTTTACATTATATAAACAAGTGTGTTTTTGTTTTCAAGAGACTTGAACATTGGAGACTACAATGTTGGCTTTTGAAGTTGCTAATATGTACATCAACGGAGATAGTAATTGATAGAATGGTCTCTTACAATACTCCGAGAAAAAGAGAGAGATGGGGGGAGAGAAAGAAAGAGTGAAATTTGATAGAGGAGAAAAAGAGCAGCGCCTCCATGAGAGAAAGAACCATGACCGCGAGTGAGAGGGAGAGAGATGACCACGAGTGAGAGCGAGAGAGATGAATGCAAGAGATATGACTGCGAGAGAGATGACAACGAGAGTTTAAAGTTGAGAAGACAGCAAGTCTCAACGAAGTGAATGATTTAGGCTTAAGTTATTATTTCATTTTTCATTTGTTTTTTGTTAAATCGATTTGGTTCACTTGGCCACTAGTTCATATAAGAACTGACCACATGGCACCACGCGGCTAGTCCAGTTTGTTGCATCATCAATTTTAATAGCCAAACTAACGGAAGGACTAAATGTGCACTACTTAAGAATTAAGGGACCAAATGTGTAGTTTTGAAAGTTGAGGGACCAAAAGCATAAAAGGTTGAAAGTTCAGAGACCAAAAGATGGGTTTTGCTAATTTAAAAGCTTAAGCTAACTCTTTCAAGATCAAGTACATGGATGATCCTAACGAAGTTTCACAACTCTTTGAAGGGTATTTGATAAGTCGTCAATCGTGTTATAACTTAGTGTGATATTACTGTGAATTACAAGACTTTTATCTCCATTTATACTCTGAAACTTTTATTTTTGTATTTTCAGGGTAAATATAGGCTATTGGACGAAAAGAAGTGTTTTTACACCAAAATCCAGTCAAAACGCAAGAAATAGGCTCAGCGTTTTCCCAACGCCTCTAGATACACTCAAATCGCCAAGGAATCGTTGGCCTTAACCTGATTGGATGAAAGAGAATTCATCAGGGATGTTGTGCATGAAGCCTTGTGAAGACCCAGGAGAAAGATGAATCTCAAACTCCAAGGAGAAGTATTCTACAAAAGATAGTAGTCCAAAATTAATACCCTATTGTTCACTAATTTAAAAAAGCACTAAGGTAGCAACACCAGTGTTGAATGTCGGCTGGCCTTCATAGCACCTTGGAGTTATACACATAGTGCTAGCAAGGCGGTGGGCTTAATCATGACAGAATTGAAGGAAAAATAGAGTATCGTAGCACCATTTTAGCGATTTGCAGCCCCTTGGGATTTTACACATATGACGTTAGACGATATGAAGATTGGCAGTTTATATTTTATGGATTTGTAAGATTTGGGATGATATTACCTCTTATCACATTTTACTATAAATAGAAAACCCTAGAACGTCTTTAACCACTCTCTTCCATTCTCTTGAATTTCATTTTCGATTGATCTTTTAGAGTAGAGGAGAAGACTTCTCTTAGGTTTCATTAGTAAGTTTTTATTTATTTGTTTTCTATGTCGATGAGTGGCTAAGTTCCATATTATAGACCAATATGATTGCGTTCTAGGACTTAAGGATTCAATAGGTTTTGTGCTTTTAGTTCTAATATTGTTTAATTCTAGTTTTCGTATTCTTGATTACATTGTTTTATAAATTTCATAAGATTTTTTCCTTTTTCGTGGTGTAAGTGACATGCACTCGGGTTTAGGCAAAGTTATTTTCAATTATCTTAACGAAGCTCAGTAAAAGGGATTATGTTAGATGGCAAGTGGGGCCTTGTTTGTTGGCAATTCAAGTGCCTTTGTGTCGTTGAGATATGAGATGTTAGCAGTTCATGCTAGTTACTACTCACGGTAGGTATTCTCAAAGAGTTTGATGTTGCTACTTGGTTAAAAATCTACACCATATCCGGCAGGTTTTGCGGTCTAGTTAGTATATGATTGTGCTGCACGTTCCTTCCATTGACATAAGGAGAACGAGGTGGCGAGAGTCACTATAAGCCTATCTATGGAAACTAGTACCAAAACAACTTTTTAAAATCGAAGAATGAGCCCGATCCTTTGAATTTCAATTCACATTGTAGTATAGAGTTTTATAGTTATTGAATTCCGTTTTTAAGTATTTGAGTTTATTATCTACACATCTAATTTCTAGAATAGTTTTGTTTTGATTTCAAGAAACCCCCATTTTTGTTTAAGCTAAAAAGGAACATCCCAATTCTCGTGGGTTTGACCTTATACTTACCTCACTACAAATCTAAGGTAGTCGCTGAATTCGAGAATATTATTAGTACCTTCGACGGGGCATACCAACATTATTTTTGATTTGCGACACGAACTAACATTGAAGATAGATTAACTTTGGTAGTTAAACTACGAAGACGGAGAGCTATGATTTCGAATGAGGGGAGAGATGCAAAGTTCTAGTCAGAGAGAATAAGGTTCCAATTGAACATAAAAAGAATAAAAAACCTGAAATCAAATAAAAGGTTATATATATTATATTTGACTAATAAAGAGAATGAACTTTTCAAACTATATTGGGAAAGGCCTAGATAGGGAGGGAGATGAATTAGACTATTAGAGTAGCGCATCTGGAAGATTTCACAAATCGAGAATAACTTAAAAAATTAAACTTTTCAAACTAATTAAATTTGTTTTGAACTAGAATAACTTACATCCTATAACGACTTTAAATCAAAACTACAATCAACATAAAATGTTGTCGCTATCAACTCAACGATATCTTGTTAAAACCTTTGCCTTTAGTTATCCACTATGAGGGATTTCACTTCTTTCTTCTGAAATAGCTTGAGCAAACTTCGCCACCTAATTGGATGAAAGAAAATTCCACTATGAGCACCCCATCAATTACTGAAGGCACCTCCATTTTAGGTTTTTTCCTACTCCAAATTGGACATCAATGGAAATGACACAATTGCCCTTTCATATAAATAAACCACACTACCACCAACACACATTTCATCCAATTTTGGGGCACCCCACCTCGGCCCTCTGTCATCTCCAACAAAACTCAAGTGTTCCATCGGCGATCGTGCATCGATGCTTTCACGTTCACAACAGTCGATTGTGTGGAACAATCGATTTCAATCATATTAAGCTTTGAATTAGCTGATTTGGTGTGGCAAAGAGTGTGTTCGGAGTTTTGGTTTTCATTGTAGCGTTTTCTAGATCCGACCATTTCGAAGTGGTTTTGAGCATCAAATGGACCAAGGTAACATAATGGGTAGGAAGAGCTACAATAATAGATATTTGTTGCTGTTTTTTGTGAATTTTTTCAACTTTTAATAAGTCTCGGTAGTACAGGTCCGAGACTTATCAATAAGTATCGATGCACGTGATGGCGAGACTTATCAATAAGTCTCGGTATGTGGTGGCGAGAGACTTATCATTAAGTCTCGGTATGTGGTGGCCAGAGATGATCTTATGACCGAGACTTATCAATAAGTTTCGGTTAGGCTCCGAACGAAATCTCGTTCATATTTTCGGCCCTGTGTGGCTGACAACCACGGGGTTCCAAAAAAAAAAAAACCAAGAAAATGAACAATATACAAACAAGGCCATGACAACACATAAAATGCAACAATAATGAATCACTGCTCGCGCCGTCAAAACGCAACAACAACAACAACAACAACAACAACAACAACAACAACACAAAACGCAAACAAGACCGTCAAAAATCTCCTACGACTCTGTCTCGTCGTTCGCGCTGCTCTAGGGCGAGAAGAATTCCATGGCTGCGTTGGCTGGGATAGGCGTCGGGCGTTTGGGTGCGACTGTAAGTGTGTGAGTGGGATGCTCAATTTCAAGAACATGGGGTATTATTTGCATTTCACCCCAATTTTGTTGGGTGCCTTCAGTAAACACTTGGTGCTATTTGTAATGTGGTACCTTCAGTAATGGGTGGGGTGCCCATAGCGGGCTCAAAAACTTTCCCAAAACTATTTGAAGATAAGTATATTAAACGTTTAAATGAAAATCGAATCGCTTGTAAACATTGTGTCACGTACATAAACTTAAACAGGCCTCCAATCATGGAAAGAAGCAATAATAGTACAGTGATGTTCCTCATTCAACCACCTAATAATTAGTTAAAATCATTAACGATTTGTTAAAGATAATCAAATTCTCTGCAAATATCCCATGAATATATCCTTGCAGTTCCTGATGAAGGCTCATTTTAGAAGAACAAACTAATAGTCTAATTGTTTGAAAAAAATAGTTGATGAAGCAGTTGAGAAATACAAAATTACATGAAAAGACATGCCATTAAATACATTACTTACAAAACTTCTCTACAATACACATAATTATTCGATACTAGAAATCGATTTATTATTTACTCTTTAATAATGATTATTTAATAATAATTCTAAAGAGAAACATTTAATATTTAATATTAAATAATATATTTTAAATTTATTTTTAGTGGATTTTTAACTTAGTGTTAGTTAATATATTCTTATAAAGGTTTTCAAAAGAAATATATTTATGTAGGTTATATATATATATATGTATATATATTCTATAGCACATAACATTTTTTTTGGGCAGGTAACAAATGGGTTAACTTAAAATTTTGTACTATGCATTTATATTTTGTTTAACTAAACATATTTATTTTTTATCCAAAAAATGTATTTATCTTCTCATTTATCAAAAGAAAACGTATTTATCTTTTATCAAACCAAATCTGGTTATCTTAAATATCAATTAATATCTTTAGGCAAGACACACGTACGTACATTTTCGTTATAATTTCGTTTGCACATGTTGGGATGGAGGGCACGACAGGAATAACAAATTCATCCGACGTTTTTTGTTGAAACGCTACCTAAGGTAGCATTTACAATCCTAGCTTATCACCTATATTATTTTTGAAATAATGTATTACGTGAATTCTCAAAATCAAGTAAATTTAATCCAAACAATAAGCTTGACAATTATATTTTCATAAAACAAAAAGATTAAAGAATGAAAACAAAACATAATTGGTATAATTAGACCTCCTAACAGCAAGGCCTTTGAGAAGCTTCTAACGGATAGACCGAGCTTGAGCAATGGCACTACCCTTCTTACCTTCTCACTTAATCAAGCAAAAATCAATTAAAACCCCAACTAAACCCATTGAAAACCAAATCATGGCCGAAATCCACCAAATCCACCACTTACCCATCAATTAAACCCATTAAAACCCCAATCATAATCGAAATTCGTCAAATCTACCACTCACCAAAACTCCATCACCGATGAACTGATACAAAAAAACATACTGCAAATTTCAAATGGAAATGGAAACAAACGAATAAAGAATAATAAAGATTGTACCAAAAAAAGAGCGAGAGAGATCGACTTCGAGAAATCAGCGAAAGGGAGTTAGAATGTAGTGACCTGTTACCTTCAGTAGGTGATTAGTGCTAACTCGTATCCTAATTAACTTGAGTTAAGCTCGTGGTTTAGTTCGACGCATCTAGATTAGAGTGCGCGTGGGTTTGCATGTTGTTTGATATTTATATATAGGTTAATTGAATTAAATGAAAAAATATAACCTATAATTTGGAAATCAAATCAATTGAAAATTGTGAATCATTGATTAAGCCTCGAGATGCATGGCGTGATCGTTTTCATAATATTATTCGTATCGTTTTAGATATAAACCCTTAGATGCACCTCGAGAATTGCACTAAAAATCATGATTAAAATGAGGCATGAGGTGGCGAGGTTAAGGAGAGGTGGCTGATTAGGTTTTGATTTTGGGATTCGAACGAGAATTGGACCAGGTTTCTAGGGTCATACAAGTACTAGTATAACATCAAAATTGGCCTTAAATGGTTTGTGATAGGTTCTCAAACACCGGGAGATGTTCAAGTACCTTGATAGCTAGAAAATTCTAAACAAAACTTCAAGAAACTTAACCAAGGTAAGTGAGATTCGTATTCTTATCAATTATGCTTCGTAATTAGTATAGTTAGTTTATATATTATTATGGATTGGGAATGGGCCAACATACAGTGATTTGATTGTTTTAAATATAAAAATCTTCGAAAGTGATCGATAAGGTTGTCCGGGACAAAGAATTGGAATGGATAGTCTGAAAATGGATTTCACTTTTTATCTTGAAGAAAGGAGAAGTATAGCTAGAAAATCAATTATGCCCTTCATCCTCAGTGATCGGAGGCTACCTTAACTGTTCAATGTCCATTTAGCGTTAGCAGCTAAGTCAAGCTTGAATCGACTAGCAGAATCACATATCGGCCAACTTGTAGATTTTGTGTTGTATTCTCGAGTGGCATGAGAGTACGACTCTATTTTGAAGTTCAAAGTACAAATCGCAAGTATTGATGCGAATGCTTATTTAACTTGCATTCTGTTATTTATTGTTTATATCAATTCTAATGCCCGAATAGATATGTTTTAGATTCATATTAATATTCATTGATTCATTGATATTAATTGATATGTTTACGAGTATCACTTACTGAGCATCTTGGAGCGCCACCCCATTAAACATTTTAGGTTCTCAGCTCGACATTTCAGTGAAGGGTAAAGAGAAGGCATAGGTTTTATAGTTTTCTCTACGATGTAATGAGCCCTGTATGCTCCTTCTCACTTAAATCCATTTGTTCAAGCATAAAATCAGTCAAATATTTGTACAAATATGTCTATAAAAGGTCGATCGCGTTGCTTTTGGAGTATCTACACATACAAGTCGAGATAGACGAGATAGCTCAATTTGTTAATGCTAGGTGGATATGTGCTCAAGAAGCTTTGTGGAGAATATTCAAATTTCAATTGAATGGAATTTCACCTTCTGGTAGTTGGACTACAAATACACTTACCTAATCATCAACAAGTCCAATTTAATATAGATGAGTCTATAAGACATATTAAATGATAGTGATAGATCAAAAACTATGTTGACAGAGTTTTTTAAGAAAAATGTTATTGACTGAATCGATGCAAGGCAATACTTAATATTACAATTTCCACCAAAGATATTGGTGGAATCAAAGACTTAAAGAGTGGACTAGAAGACAAAATATTAGTAGTAAGGTAGTTGGTAGAATGTACAACTTGTTTCACCATTAGATAGAGAACGCTACTATTTAAGATTATTACTCAATCATGTTAGGGGACCTATATCTTTTGAAGATTTGCGTACCTACACTTGATGGATTTACATTTGAAACATTTAAACAATCTGTTGCAGAAAAAAGGTTTACTATAAGATGATGATAGTGTAACTCATGTGCTTGAGAAAATTTGCAAATGTGCATATGCCGCGTTCTTTAAGAAGACTATTACGCTACTATTTTAGTTTTTGCAGAACCAATTAAATACGTGAGTTATGGGATGAATTCAAGACGTATATGATTGAAGATTACAAAAATGCAAATAAAAACGACCACTCTCTAGATGAATCTTTCTTTATAAATTGTTGCCTTAAAGATTTAACCAATTATCTCTCAAACATCAAAAAAATATTGCGATTACGATTTACCCCAACTAACTTGAATCAATAACCAACATTAACAAATTTATAGTTGAAGAAAAATCTATACAAATATCAGAGAAGATTTAGATTCAATAAGAAAATTAAATAATCAACAACAAAATGCATTTGATAGTGTCATCCATAGTATCGATAGTCATGCACATACAATTTTTTTAATAGATGGACACAGGGTACGGGGAAAAACCTTCTTATACAAATCAATCTTAGCATACATCGTAGTAAAGGATTAATTGCATTGGCTACAAGCTACATCGAGAATTCTTTGCCATGTCATTGCCGGGGTCGTACTAACATTCAAGATTTAAGATCCTTATTCTATTAGATTCCACTTCAACATGTTTCATCGAAACAATCGGACTTAGCAGTGACTAAATCCATTTTAATAGGCGGTGAATGCAACGTTTTTTTTAGCACAACAAGTTCTCAACCAACAAATACATTGCAGTTTTTTTTATTAACGAAATACATTGCAGTTATGATAACTGTCTATGCTTCTCTTTAATCTTTTTGAAATTGCCCCTGAAAGTCTTTTTTTGATTGGTTGTAGCAACTTATACAAAGGATAATGGTAGAAAAATCACAATTTTTCCATTTTTTAAAGCGCAAATTTGAGGAACTGAAACCACTTTTCTTGGATCATTTCCTACAAAAAAGCAAAAGTTAAGGAGAAGTTACAACCATTCCGTTTTGTGAATAGAAACTATTTTAATCCATTTAAAAATTTCATCTCGGTTTTGTGTTCAAAAAGGTTACTCAAATCCCTATATCTCGCCTCCTTTGTGGCCATGACAGCCTCCACACAGCTCTCTTCATCTGTTCACATGTAGCTCCCTCCTCCTCCTCCCCCTCCTCGATCAGCGGTAGCGAGTCCCGCGATTCAACCCTAATCCTTTCGCCTTCATCTCTATCAAATTCTCTACCCACAGCGATGTCGACAAGGTACATACGTCACCTCTAGAAGAGGACGATAGGGATAAGGAGGAGCGACGTCGGCACCATGAATGTTCGTTAGTAGTCGATCACAAGAGTTGTACTTATGGTGTTAATGTTTCTATGTTATGGGCTAAATTTGTTTTGATACTTTGTCCTCTGTTTTGGAACACTTTAAGGGCCTTTTGTCTGGAACATTTTCAAAGACGGTGATAGACAAGTAAGGCATGATGCTTCTCTAGAGTATCCATGGAGTGTTTTTTTGGGGGCTTACTTTGTTATAGTTAATAGGGTTTTTGATAGGTAATGTGCAGGGGTTTCGTTTCAAATGTTGTTTCCTCATTCTGGCACACCTTATATTATGTATTTGAGGGGGAGGGTTTAGGGGTTAGAGGTTTTGACTTCGCAAACATTTTGGTGGTGGGTGCTTCACATTGGTAGTTCTTTAGGGATGATGCACCTATGACAGTGAAGGTCTCCTACCAATTCACGAACAATTTCATGTTGCAAAGTCAGACATCCCTTTTTTGAGTTTCCATCTGGTTGCTTTCACTTTGCATGAAGAAAGCCTCGAGACAACTAACTGGAATGGTTAGGGAGCAAGTTTCATATCTTGGATCATACATTTTGTAAATAATTTATATCTTTTGTTGTATATTATTCTTAAATATATACATGGAGTTTCGCCTCCTTTTCATCAAAAAAATATTATGTATTTGATGGATCATATACAGGGGTTTTGTTTCAATTATTGTTTTCTCGTTCTAGCACACCGTATGTGTACTCTCTATTTCTTGTAAATCTATATGAATAAAGCCTCTGATTCATTAAATCTATATGAATAAAGCCTCTGATTCATCAAAAAAATAAGAGTTCAATGGGAAGTATCTCATGTGTGTGCCAACACAAAGATTGCCGACTCGAGGACTGTTTAAGGGACCATGGCCCTCTGGCTACGATTTCATTAAATTGTATGTTTGTTTCTTTTATTAAGATATTTTTTAAGCCATTTGTTTTTTTTGTACATGTTTGTTTTGTTTTATTAAGCTTGGAGGAGTTACAACAGTGCGGAAGTGTTGTTTTATTAAGTGACGTACATGGAGATCAAGATTGCAAAGAAGGTTGCTGATCTTTTGGTTTGTAATTTTTTCCATAGTATAGATGTTTCAATTAGCTTCAATTTTACTTAGTGTCGCCAGGATCCTTATATGATCTCATTTACTTGCAATACTTTTCAGTACTTAATTTAAATTCCTACAGTTTCTTTATGCCATTGGAATGTTTTTTTCAATTTTTTGTTAATTAACAAAGTGTTATGTGTTTATTGTTTGGCCATCTAAATGTACAACCTTTTTGTCTTTGATAAGAAAAAATATTATTTCTTTAAAACTCAAAAGTACGTGTGCATGCAGATGAATTTGGGATTTTTTGCTTGATTAACACATTTGGGGAGAATATTTATCAAGCTAATACACTCACAAAAATATTTCTCAATCTAACACATTTGCTGCCACATCACCACCACGTCACCGCTTACACAAAAAAAGCAACGAAGTCGTGATCGTGGGTCACGACTTTGTTTTAAAGAAAGTCGTCACGACTTATTTAATTTTGATTTTTTAGTTTTTTTTCTTTTTTCCTTTTAGATCTTTAAAAAAAAAAAACTGAACGAAAAATTTTTAAAAAAATGCAAGTCGTGACTTAAAGTCACGACTTGTATTTTTTCTAATTTTTTTATTCGGTGTTGTTTTTTTATTTTGTATTTTGTATTTTTGCTTTTGGTAATATACACAAACAAATACAAACAACTTCTAAGTTATTTATACCGAGTGTTTGGCTCAAGGTTTGAGGCAATATGTCTAGAGAAATTAAGTCTTATAGTGTGATGGACAGATGAATGCATTTTGAAGAAACTAGAGAATGTCTAGATTCTTTCAATTTGGATAGTAAAAGATGGTACAGTTGAAAAGCCAACTAGACCAGTTAGTAAACACTAAACAGGAACAACTAATCATCAATATTACTTCACTCAAAGAGATAATATGGATGTGGTTCATGAGTGTTGCAGTATTGATCATCTAGGATAATTGGGATAGGAAGATCAAATAATTTATTTGCTTAGTTATAAGCATTAAAAAGTTTATCGACTGAGTATGCTGCCTAAAGTAACATTGGCGACGTAACCAATCTTCAATGTTGATAAATTTCTCAATCTCCAAAGAATTGAAGTCATCAAAGGTGATGCACAATGATTATGTTCAAATATTGGTTGAGTACTAGGCCCTTTTGCACTTACCACTATGTTACAATTGCAACTAGTATATGATTGCCTTGGAACTAAATCTAAAAATAACTCCATACAATTTGGTGGTGGAAATCCTGCCACAATCTCCCAAGCATTTTTCAGAGTTGATTCATCAACTATTCGCAAAGGGATATAGTTGTACGTTCCAGTTCCAATGTACACAGGATATCGATATATCATGTTTAATATCATTTTTTCATTGTCTATCTCCAAAGAATTACAAATAAAACTCACAAGTTCCTCGTACCCTAAACTCAACTTCGATCTGAGATGTCGAATAGGCGGCGTCGTGTACGAAATTCCAGATGGTCCATCAACCATGACACCATTCATATAGCACACCAAAGTTACTCTTCGATCAACCATTATGAAATCTATATATGTAGAATATAATTGTTAATCAGTAGAAGTGATGATAATATAAATCAGACTTAAAACAAAACTTGCAACTATGAATTGATCTCTTGAGAGTATCCAACATTTTTTTGTCAAAGTTCGAAAGGAATAGTGGAAGCTAGAAACGCTATGCGATCTCTACGACGATTTACTTGCAACAAAAACGAGAAAGTTGAAGGGTCGCATTCATTTACAACTTGACTGAAATTGGTAAATTGTTATCGATTGCGAAATTTATCAACATTGAAGATTGGTTACGTCGCCAATGTTACTGTTACTTTAGGGCGACATACTCGATCGATAAACTTTTTAATGCTTATAACTAAGCAAATAAATTATTCGATCTTCATATCCCAATTATCCTAGATGATCGATACTTCGACACTCATGAACCACAATCATATTATCTCTTTGAGTGAAGTAATATTGATGATTAGTTGTTCCTATTTAGTGTTTACTAACTGGTCTAGTTGGCTTTTCAACTGTACCATCTTTTACTATCCAAAGTGAAAGAATCTAGACATTCTCTAGTTTCTTCAAAATGCATTCATCTGTCCATCACACTATAAGACTTAATTTCTCTAGGACAGATTGCCTCCAAACCTTGAGCCAAACACTGGTATAAATAACTTAGAAGTTGTTTGTATTTGTTTGTGTATATTACCAAAAGCAAAAATACAAAATACAAAATAAAAAAACAACACCGAATAAAAAAAATTAGAAAAAATACAAGTCGTGACTTTAAGTCACGACTTGCATTTTTAAAAAAATTTTCGTTCAGTTTTTTTTTTTTAAAGATCTAAAAGGAAAAAAAAAAAAAAAAAAAAAAAAAACTAAAAAATCAAAATTAAAGAAGTCCTTTAAAACATAGTCGCGACCGTACTTTGTTGCTTTTTTGTGCAAGCGGTGACGTGGCGGTGATGTGGCCGCAAATGTGTTAGATTGAGAAATATTTTTGTGGGTGTGTTAGCTTGATAAATATTCTTCCCAAATGTGTTAATCAAGCAAAAAATCATGAATTTGTGTCCCAACTGCAAATTTACATACCATATGTATGTACCTCTTTCTCACAAAATTTGAATAAAAAACACCAAATTTCTACCTCAAAAATTTTTAAGAGGAATGTAGAGAAGCTCCAGAAATTTGTATTAATCATAATCAACTTTTAGGCCACCAAAGCTCTCACACTGCATACCTAATTAGCAACATTTAGTGTTTAAGAATAACGATCGATATATTTGCAAAAATTGTGAATGATAATATATTTTTGCCTACCACTTTTTAACTCCGCCAATGAAAAATATCCATTGCCGGTCCAAAGCCCAAAGAAAGAGAATGGAAAACGGTGGATAAAAATATATTGAATCAATCTTAAAGAGTCTCTTTCCATTAACGAAAGATTTTTTATATTCACGGTCTCCCTCAAGAGTTCGCTACATATTGAATGGGCAATCATGATTTATTGTGAATTCCAAAAGGGGCTATATATGGCTTTACTGAAACTACATCTACGTATTAGACTTTTAGTGAGATAATGTAAGATTCGATTTCTCATTTTCCTCTTACAGTGAGTGCTCAAAAAGTTTCGCATTTTTTTTGCTTACTAATTGTTTAAGCAAGGCCAGTTCGAAGTAGTTGGGGTATAGAACAAAGTTATAAAATGGAGACCCTTAATTCTCATATACATGTAGCAGTTAATTTTTTTAGATAGTAAACTACTATTTAATTGTTTTGAATACATTGTAGCTTGTTCCCGTTAAATACGTGATATTAATAATTTTGGATAAAAGATAAATTAATGATTACTTTAAAATGATTTTGGAATGAAAGCAACATACACCATTAAATTCATGGTCACCAAATCATTAAATCAACCGTTGGGTAAAAGAAATTGATAAACTAACTAAAGTAGTGCTCGAGTGCGCGTGCGTAAGGGAGTGAAGGAAAATAGCGAAAATAGAAACAAGTTCTTTTTAAGCTTCATGTGTGAAGCACGCGCCTCTCTGACTAGTATATATATATTGTTTGAATTACATGTTTGTAATACAATATGGATTTGAAGGTTTTGTATAGTCGAGGTTTTATTTGATAAACTATGGTTTTCCATAAATCGTATGCATCATCGAAAAGTAATAAATTTGTGTTGCATTTATTTTGTTTTTTATCTCGATATCAATATACTTGCTAAGTTTATCGGGTACGGAAGGAGTGGCTGTGGGCTCTAGTAAAGTTTTACTGGTGTACCGAGGCTTAATATGGGTTTCAAGAAGACTATTTCCCTAATCGAGATAGGGGATGCTTCGGAGAAGTGCGAGAAGGTTACGATACCAAGCAAGTAGATAGATACTATATATTGAAAAAAGAGCCTAAATAATAGAAGGAAACAAACAAATCAAATCAGAGGAATAGCGAATCCAAATTGGTAAGTGAAGAAGAAGGGGCAAGAAAGGAAAAGAGAGGAAGAGCAAATTCAAATTCGCAATTGAAGGAGAAGGGGCAAGAAAATAATTTTAACTCACAGCAGAAAACCCGAGTTATTCATGTAAGACCCTCATAATTAAGGCAACTGACTGGCCTAAATTATCTCATAACTTCTAATAATCTAGTCAACCTCTAAAATTTTTAAATATTCATTACTTGAAATTGATTTGTTAAAATTCTCAAAATTAATGGTCATCCTCAAAGTTAAATTCAAAATCTTTGCTTTCTTAACTGCAACAAATTAGGAAATCCTTCAATTTGAAGTTTTGATTTCTTAAAGAACTTTTGCCAGAGTCTCTCCTGTAAATAGGGCTGTCGAAAATTCAAAAACCAGATAAACAACAGTGGGAGAAGGCCTAGAAAGACCCACATATTCCCCAATATCCACAACCGTTTATATATTAGAATTTATACATTTAAACAATCCACTCAAACAAATCTATTGATCCTTAAACCATTTCACGAAATCATTTGACCCTAAATTCAAGTTTGTATTCGTCATTATACTATCATTACCATCATAGACTCCTTCGAAAAAACTTAAAAAAAAAAAGCCTAACTCACAACCCAAAGCCCGAAACACTATAATAATCAAATTGTTATACAAAGAGAAAAAAAAGAACGTGAAGAAATCACCAGAATATTAAAATCACTCTTTCCTTTCTTCAGATCCATTAATTCAACCTATAATTATCTAATAATAATAATTCGATAATGTCGATAAGTAAATCTCACACTGTCAAGTACACTTGTAACAACCAAATGCATCTTAATAAATGAATTTAAAAGGAACATTTTATTTCGAGAAAATTAAATATACAATAATGAATCCATATCGTTTCTATTATCCAACCACAATCATATGACGTCTTCCAAAATGGTATTAAATAATAATGAGGAATCGTGTAATGGGATGATAGCCAAACGAGTCTCGTTCCTCTAGACTATGGAAGTATGATCTAGTTGGACATGATCTCACGATAACCATGTGGTGCAAAGAATCAGTGACTCCAGTTCCTCAAGCATAATGTAGTGTTCTCCCCTATAACCACGGTATAGTAAACACTATAATGAGACTCGAATCGACCATATCCTCCACCCCTTGTATGCATGTACAATAAATAACTCAATAACAAGAATCAATGCAATTTATACGAAATTTATAATTATACAATGTAAGGGTTACTATAAGATTTACTTACAAACAACCAACTTCAAGCTTAATTTTTTAGGTTTTCGAAGCGCAAGATCACCTTAAAAGTGGTTCCAATAGCCTTCCTACCCAATTATATTAAGGGTCAAGCTTCAAGTGAAACTAAATAATGAAACCCCACAAAAACAACAACCAAAATATGCTCGATAACTATTTCCAAAAATAATTATTTATAACAACTTCAACTAGCTTTCAACTAGCTAACATGGGATAGTTTTGTTAACCTTGAAAACCTCAATATTTGTAGTGCTAATCAAAAAGAACTTATAGAGTTCACTTCGTACTTTCCATAGACTCCATGAACACTCCAATCTGATCACAAATGGAGAAGTTATGAATTTTCCAATATGGCCTATTGATTAGGTGAACTTCATTTATTTTGAACTAATGAAACCTCTCCAAAATCTATGCTTTTACAATTAAATCCACAAAACTCGACACCAAACACCAATAAATCACATCAAACCAAATTCAAAATATTTTCACAGCCCGCGAAGTCAATTTGGACAAAAACTAATAATTCAATTCGTCCAAAATCCCAATGTAAATCAATTTTAACTATAAAACATCTTCAAAACAGTAATCAATTGAATTGCATCAACTTAATTTACCAAAACCCTAACCTACGTTAATGGAATTTGTTCCAAATTGGAGCAAATCAACTCAATATATCAATTCACAATAATCCCTACCAATTTCTATCAAAACCCCGCAAAAGAAATACAAAACTTGAAAGAATTCGAATTGAATTGTAGAAAATGTCATGAATTGAGAATTTACCTAATTGCAGGCCGAATAACTCTGTTGCACCATGGTAACTTAGCTCAAATTGACCGTCTTGCAACGCTCTACTATTTTGCAGAGAGAAGCCAATGGAGAATCGAACGTAGGGAAATCCGTAAGGGAAAACTTAGAAATGAAAAGACATTGATTTTGTTTTTTTTTTTTTTTTTATATATTTATATATAAACCCTCAGCTGTTTGTCAATAGCTTAATTTTTCTTATTTATTAATTTTCGAAATCTCTATTTTGACGTGTTTTGACTTTCGATGCTCTTTTCGAATTAGTTTTTCACTAAATCGAGCCAACTTCTCGACCAAATAGTTCAATTCCATAAAACTTCCATAACATTGGTTTTGGTCACACTAAAACCCCAAAAGCTTAACTTTGTCCACGACATACTAAAATCTTTTAGACCAATCCTCATATTATAGTTAACCAACCTTGCACCAATTCGGACATAATCTCAACCTTGACCACTGCCAACAGACACATAACTCAAGGAAAGGTCTTGCCCCCACTTCATTCTCATTTTACCCTACCACCAATCCCGACTTGCACATAAACCGAGGAAAAATCCCCACATGATACTTGAAACTTGATTTACGAGTTTTCGAGCAACTAATTATTTATTTTCACTCGTGTCTTTCAGACTCGCACTTGCAATCCCTATAATGTCAAATCGAGGACACACCTTAACACACTCTGACATCGCGAAGAAATACCATATAATACACACACTAGGCATTCACCAAAGAAAAATAACATTAACATAGTGATTACCTTTTTCACTGATCTGAGTCATATTCCACAACATATGTTGTAATTAAGACCCACTAACCTCGTAATTAAATCTAAATAATAGTTTATTAAAATAAAGGATTTAACAATCTTCCCAACTAATTTATATTTCGTCCTCCAAATTCGATAAAAGGAAAAATTTCTTGATTCTGAATAATAAGAAATTAATTTCTAATAGGCAAAATTACCTTGTAAGAAAACTCTTCTTATTCACATAAACCTGTAGTAATTTTTACAAGTAGTGTAAAATCTCAAAAACTTTAAACTGATAATTACGATTAATAAGGGATTAACGAAGCCTAATTATGGTTTTGGTCGCGAGTCGGGAATTAAAGACCGATTAAATTGAGATTCTTATTTAATTTTTTTATTATGTGATGAGTGCCTAGTGTTTTGTACTATTATATTATTTATTTTGTGAAATTCAAGTTAGGTTAGTAAATTAGAGAATTTAAGGTGTTTTATCTCGATATACGTGTCGAAACAAATGGCGACAAAGTTAAAAAGTTAACTAGAACTATCGTTTCGAATTTCGCAAAAAATAATGGTATTTAAGTTCTAAAATTTGAATTTCGAACTTTAAATGGATTTAACAGTCGATGTGGGTCCCACACCTCGAATTTCATGCGAGATGCGTTGTATAGGAGTTTCAGAGTGTATCGGTGAATTCTCTAATTTTTGGCAGATTTGAGGTATTTTTCGGGGTTTAATTCGGACAAAAATTGAAGAGATAATTATGAAAATAAAAAGAAATGGCCAAATTACCTAAAAAGGTATTTGATTTATAAGTGGAAGGATAATAATAGAGGGGCAAAACAGTCATCGGTTGATTTAACCCAAAAAACTTGACTGAAATTCCGAAATTGCGTCATAGTGCACCCCACCATCAATCCACCAATTTGATAAAACGAATGGGCAATTTTATCATTTCAATCAAGGTAAATTTTAGAGGAGAAAATAACCATAAATTTTTGAGTGCCTTAAATAATAAATGGGGTGTTCATAGCAGCGCTCAAATCGAAACAGGGGTCTTCTTTTTCGTCCTTCACTGCCTTCGTCATCAAGCTTCATTGTCTTCATCCTTCGTCGTCTTCACTCTCCCACTCTGTGTGCGCGCGCGCTCCCTCTCATCTCTCTCATTCGAGTCTCCCTTTCTCTTGTCCTTGTGGGATCGAATTGAATAGAGGACGGTGAGTTGGGAGTTGGTGAACGTCGTGGTGTTGAAGGTGAGTAATGAAAATTCAATTTTTGTGAATTCTCAATTGTAAAGGACTGTTTTGTTTATGATTTCAAAATTAATAGAGTTACTGGTTGTTTGAGATGGAGAGGTGAGGTGAGGTAAGGAGGAAGATCGGTTTCAAATAAAAAAAAACAAACGACAACAGACACAACACAACAACGAACAAAAAAAACACAGTCGTGAGGAGTGAGGTGAAAAAGAAGACGTTAGGAGGGAGGAGACGATAGTGAGGAGAGGGAAACGTGATCTCCCTTTCTAAACCTTCACATCCAAAAAAAAAAGAATCGAAAACGAAACAGAGACTTTTCTTTGTTTCGTTTTCGTTGGTGAAGGAAAGTAGGGGTGGGCAGCGGTTTTTGAAAAACCGCCAAACCGACCAAACCGTGTAAACCACATGATTTGGTGCGGTTTTTAAAACTCGCGGTTTGGGTGCGGTTTGGAAAATGTGAAAACCGCACAATCGCGGTTTGGTCGCGGTTTTCAATTTGGAAAAACCGCGGTTTCACCAAACCGAGGGTATTTTAGTAAATAACCACCATATACAACTTCAAAAGTCAAAAACCCTAAAACATAACAAAAAAAAATCCTCTCACTCCTCTCTCTCTCTCTCACTCCCGAAATCCTCTCACTCCCGCGGGCGCTCCTCTCTCTCTCTCCCGCCGTCTCTCTCTCCTCTCACTCCCGCCGTCTCCTCTCTCCTCTCACTCCCGCCGGCGCTCCTCTCTCGGTTTGGTCGCGTCTCCTCTCTCCTCACTCCCGCCGTCTCCTCTCTTCTCTCACTCTCGCCGCGGCTCTCTCTCTCCTCTCACTCCCGCCGTCTCCTCTTTCCTCTCACTCCCGTCTCCTCTCTCCTCTCGAGCACTCTCACCGCCGTCGGCCCGTCGCGGAGTGCCCGTCTCACTGCTGCCGCACCGCCGCCCTTCATCCGTCTCACCGCCGACGCCGAATCCATCGCCATCGTCGTCGCCTTCCACCGCGCGAACCGCTGCTGCGTCCACCGCTGCCTCGCACCGCGGCCTCGCGCCGCATCGCTGCCTTCCACCGCGCGAATAGCTGCTGCGTCCACCGCTGCCTTCCACCATATATGATTGTTTTTTTTTTTTTTTGAAAATTGATAGCATGAAAACCGCGAAACCAAACCGACCAAACCGCGCAAACCGCGGGCGGTTTGGTTGCGGTTTTGATGATTCGCGGTAGGTTGCGGTTTATAAATCGGCCAAATCGCGAACCCTCGGTTTGGTCGCGGTTTGATGGTTTCTACCACCAGACCGCGGCTTGCCCACCCCTAAAGGAAAGTGATGACCCCAAACCAGGCCGAACCGGGTTCAGCTCAGGTGAGCGGAATAGGCCTGGTTTAGGGATCAAACCCCATTTACCATAATTAAATATAAAAATATATGTTTTTAATTGGAGAAATTTAAATAAAATCCCTTACAAATTATGAAAAACCGGAAAAATGAGATTTTTGGACAAATTATTAGAAATTGGGGATTTTTGTGAAAAACGAGGATTTTCTCGATGATTTATATCTGGTATTTGCCTCGTAATGTGTGTTACAACACCGAAAATGCACAAAATCGAGAAAATTATTTTAAAGCATAGTCTAGGTTAATTTCTGATTTATGACTACAATTTTGCAGTTAAAATTGGGATCCAAACATCCGAGGGGTTGGTTTGGATTGATTTTGGAGTTTTCGAAAGAGACAAAACTAATTAAATTAAATAAATTGAAAAAATTATATTTATGCTTAGACAACGTAATTCTCGATGCCAAACAATAATTTTGAGTTACAAATGAAATCCGGGCATTGGCGAATTTATTTTGGAAGTATTTCTGGGGTTTCGGGATGCGATTGGGTCAATTAAATTGCAACTAATTGGAAAAGAATTGTGGAATTGTTATGGAATCTTACCGGACTTACAAAATAATTGTAGGACCGTAATTGGAACCTTGTGTGGACTAGCTTACCTACATGGAGCGCAAGGGAGTTGCGATATCGCTTTTGTAAGGTTAAGTAAATTCCATAGTAACCTTTACATTCTATTAGTATTTCGCGAATAAAATTGCATGCACGGTTTATCACTGCATATTTATTGATCATGTATTCACATACACAAAAGGAAGGAGGCCTTTGGGCGTCCTATTATGTTCATTGGCTATTTGTGTGGTAGGATGAACACCGTGGTGCTCTGTGACTGGAGTCATTGCTTGTTGTAGACACTTGTTTAAGATGGGTTGTGATACTGGCCAGGATCATACTCCACAAATAGTCGAGGGTGTGGCTTCTCGAGGGACTTCCTCTCGAACTTTTGAATCTTTATTACTGCTTACCCACCACTTTTGAAAGACATCATTTAATTGTAGTCAGTCAACAAAAAGGGGATAGATTGCATATTTATATATTTATGATTCCTTGTGATGTTATTGTTCGTTTAATATATTGGAATACATTGCATTTGATTATTACAGGTATATTTGATAGAGTGAGACTTACTTATCTGACATTATCAAATTTTTATAATTGGGTAATGATAGCTTTTAGCGGCGATAAGGGAAAGGGAAAGCTTTACGACTGATTATGAATTGCTTAATTTTTTTCCAAAGAATTGGAATACTGTGGAGATATGGTAATGATGGTTTAAAGATTTTGAAAACTTGAGATAAGTGAGAATGAATAAATAATTTTTGGTAATGCAATATATATTGTTATGGGGTGGATTGTGAGTCATTCGACATTTCCACCAAGCTGAGTAGGTTTTGTTGAAGAATTTTTGAGGGACGAGTTTTCCGGTGTAGGCTTAGAAATAGAGGAGGTGTCGTCGAAAGATTTTTACAAAGTTTTAGAGATTATTTAATTAATCTTACGGAACTTTGAGGTTTGAGATTTACTTTTAGAATCCTTTAGAGTTGATAAAGTATTATAATTATTGATTACTTTGAATTGATTTCAATTACTTATTGACGGTGAAATTAAGGCTGTTAGATTATCAGGGAATTAAAGTAATCTAGGACGGTCAAATGCCCTAATTAGATGGGGTATGACAACGTTGGTATCAGAGCCTAGGATATAAAAGGGTGGTTTGGAGGAATCGAACCCGAGTCATCCACACCAACACGTAAGCTACTAACCAACCAAGCTATCCATTCGAATTTTGTTGATTAAGGTTTAGTGAGTGATTAGTTGGGAAGTAACGTGATGAATTAGGGTTAAAAATTTTAAAAACTTTACGAATGTATTAGTTGCATTTTATATTATCAAGATATCGATGGATATAGTTATGCTGTCAACTTATAGTACAACAAGAGCCAAGTCGAGGATTTGACAAGAGCAATATGGATCTAGAATGTATGGATTTAAATTCGTTTCAAGACTTGGTTGGGCAGATGTCAGAGTTCATGATATGTACGAGCACTGATGTCAGCCTAGGCACATGTCATTCATGTTGCTCAAGAAATGTCACTCCAGCCGCTCAGGAGGAGCATGGTACCTCTGCTGTTCGTCTCAGAGTTGAGTCGGTTGCTGTAGTTCCGGTTCAGACTGGTCTAACCGTGGCTAGTGGAATGTCATTGGAGGAAAGGTAGGAAGAGCTATATCAACTACTAAACTGAACATTCTACGAGAGGTTCGAGGTTGGGCCAACACTTATGTAACTACACAGACTTTTCAGCGCAAATAACGATGATATCAAGGCGTCGTGGAGTTAGAACATAGCTTAAGTTCCGAGGGCAAGAAAAGGCTTCCATCTCAATTTGACTCGAATTTCAAAAAAAATGATTTATGTTCCGAAAGTGTGAAGGACCATCGTTCTCACTTATGACATATGTCGTGCCATCATATGTGCATTGTGATTTCTTTTACGAACATAACCATTAGACCCTCAAAGTTGATGCAAACAGGGTCAAGACAGACTCGATCACCGTCTTTTCATTCTTTAGGTCATAAAGGTACACCTTAGTCGCAGAGGAGTGGAAGTAAAGGTCGAGGATCTTAGGGACAGGCCTCGAGTCAGCAATCAAAAACTAGTTATACATTTCCTATAGGTAGTAAACCTATAGTTACATGTTTTGGGTGTAGTAAGCAGGGTCAAATTAGCCGAGATTGTCCTCGTAATTTAATGCAGTTACGTGTTTTTGGTATGGAAAGGAAGGACGTTACAAGATTGTGTGTTCACGACTCTTAGAAGCGTCCTTTTATATGTCACAACCTCAACAACATATCGAGGAAAATGTTCATATGGTGACTGAACGAGATTCAGATGGAAATCGTAATCGTTTTGAAGGTTCGATTTTAGTTTGTGGTTGAGTGGTGACTGAGTTAGTGTTAACTCTTGTGCGAGTCCATATTCATCTTGTAAACTCAACACAATAATTGAGGATAAGGTGGATCCTCACTTTATGTGTAAGAAATGTATTGTTGAGATCTTTAGACACGAGATGGCCATTGATTTACATGTGTTGGAGTTTTTAGAGTTTGATCTGTTCTAGAGAATGGATTGGCTAGCAGCTTATCATGCACAATTGGGTTGTTTATATAAGACGGTGTTTTTTTTATATATTTTAGGTTGTTCGGTTTTATATACACCGAAATATTGTCTAGGTTGCCTTTAACTAGAGGTAGGCGAGCAACTAGGGAAGAAATGAAAACTCTTGCCGAAATTATTAGTATAGAGGCAAGACCTGAAATTAAATTGGAAGAGTTACTTGATGAAAAAGTCTATTCACTATAGCATAGTGTTGTGAGACGCACTAGTTCTTTTTGTGAAAAAGAAGGACGATAGTTTGAGGCATTGCATTGATTATAAACTGTTGGACAAGGTCACTATTCAGAATAAACATCTATTGCCTCGAATTGATGATTTGTTTGATTAATTAAACGGTGCCAAATTCTTTTCTAAGAATGATCTTCGTTCCGGTTACCATTAGTTGAGTGTTCGGAAAGATAATATGCAGAAGACCGCGTTTAGTATCGGATATGGTCATTTTGAATTTGTGGTAATGCCATTTTGGTTGACTAATGCTCTAGTGATATTTATGGATTTGATGCAGAGAGTGTTGAGGCCATATCTGAATCACTTTATGATAGTCTTCATTGATGATATTTTGATATAATTTAAAACTCGCGATGATCATGAACAACATCTCAGAGTTATTTTCCAAACTTTAAGAAATCATAGAATGTATGCCATATTTAGCAATTGCAAGTTTTGGTTTTCCGAGGTGAGCTTTTTGGAAGTTATGGAAGGAATTTCAGTAGATCCAGTCAAGATTGAGGCTATCATTGGTTGGTCGGAACCTACTACAGTGACAAAAATACAGAGTTTTCGGGGTTTGCCTGGCAATTATCATAGATTTATGAAAGAGTTTTTCTAAGATAGCTGCACTAATCATTAAACTAACTCAGAAAAATGTTCCATGTATTTGGTTTAAAGAATACGATGCTGCATTTTGAGAACTGAAAAAGTGTTGGACTTTAACACTGTTCTT
The DNA here is from genome assembly GCA_039657325.1 of Stephania cephalantha. Taxonomy (NCBI): domain Eukaryota; kingdom Viridiplantae; phylum Streptophyta; class Magnoliopsida; order Ranunculales; family Menispermaceae; genus Stephania; species Stephania cephalantha. Next base: position 24,146,918 of record CM077576.1, read on the forward strand.
ACATTGCCTGAACCGAGGAAAAGGCTTACATTTTATACTGATGCATCGAAAGTGGGTTTGCGTTGTGTGTAAATGTAAAATGGTAGTGATTTCTTATGCTTCACAATAATTAAAGATTCACGAGAAGAATTAACTTGTTCATGATTTGAAACTAGCGACGATTGTGTTTATTTTGAAGCTATGGAGATACTATTTGTATGAGGGAAGCTTTATGCTATTTTCATATCATAAAAGTATGAAGTATTTGTTCTTTTAGAAAGAGTTGAATAAGAGGCAACGATGATGGATTGAACGTTTGAAAGACTTTGATTTTAGTCTTAAATACCATCCAAGTAAAGTGAATGTTATTACTGATGCACTGAGTAGGAGGAGTGCTAAAACATTGAGAGCGACTAGTCGGTTGACTTATGACTATGACTTGCTTAAAAAAAATAAATCATCGTTATGAATTTGTCGAAGATTCCTGATGATGATAAACTAAATTGTGCTCTACTTAAAATACAAATTGTCTCTATTCAGAAAGTGATAGAATGTTATAAAAGTGATGTGTATTATGAGAAGTTCAAGGGATTTATTATTGATAGTAATAAACCAGATTGGACTGAATCATGTGGATCAAAGTTTGAGGCTTAGAGACAGGCTTTGGATTCAATCAGTGGCTGAGATTCGGGATGAGATATTAAGAGAATCTCGTCGGTTTAGATATAGCATTCATCCCGACATGACCAAAATGTGTCATAATATGGAGTGAATGAATTGGTGGCTAGGGATGAAATTTGATGTGGGTGATTATATGTAGAGACGTAAAATTTGTCAACATGTTAAAGCCGAATGGTGAAAACCTGGAGGTACATTGCAACCACTTCCTATTGCTCACTATAAATGGGAATATATTGTGATGTTTTTTGTTACTTATCTGTCTACCACACAGAGGAAACATGATGCAGTCTGGATTATTGTTGATGGACTGACGAAGGCTGTTGATTTTCTTCCTATGTCACTTTTTATTAACTTTACACAGCTAAGCTCGTCGTGTGAGCGAGAGGTGCTCCGCTTGTTTGGAGTGTCATTGACGATAGCTTCTGATCGAGATGCTCGGTACACACCAGGGTTATGGCAGAGCATAGAGGAACCACTCGGCGCTCAGTTACATTTTAGTATTGCATTTCATCCACGGGTGGATGGTCAAACTAAAAGGTTAATCCATGTGTTGGAGGACATGCTCAGGGCTTGTGCGCTGGGATTTGGAGGTTCATGGGAAAAATACATACCTTTGTGTGAGTTATCTTATAATAATATATGTTAATCGAGGATTGAGATGAGTCCGTTTGAGATTTTTTATGGGACACATTCTCGTTCTCCTGTTGGTTGGACTGAACTGGAAGATTCGGTGGAGTTGGGGTCACAGATGGTTCAAGATCACACTTAGGTTGATCAGCGGATTCTTCTAAGATTGAAAGAAACTCAGGAAAGGCACAAAAGGTATTGTGATCTCTATCACCAGTTTGTGGAATATAGTGAAGGAGATTAGATTTATTTAAAAGTCTCCCATCGCAAAGGCCATTACAGGTTTAGACTGAAAGGAAAGCTCTCTCCTTGATTTATAAGACATTTGAGATTGTGAAACGGATTGGGAAGGTTGCTTATAGACTTGCATTACCGCCTAAGTTAGGTGGAGTTTATGATGTATTTTATGTGTTTATACTCAAGTGGAATAAACCTGATTCGCATCACATAGTAAAATGGAATCAGTCGGATTTGTAGGGTGGTGTGTCATATGAAGAGCAACCTATATTGATTGTGGATAGGCGGATTTAGAAGCTTTGAAATAAAGAAATTCCACTTGTTTTGGTTTGGTGGTAATTTCACGATGATTCGAGGTTAACATGGAAACGAAAGGCGTATAAGAGAGAGCATTTTTTAGATCTTTTATAGTCTAGGTAAATTTGGTTTAAATTTTAAATCTAGAGGACGAAGTTCTTATTAGTTGAGAAAATCTTCAAATCCCAAAAAATTTTAAGCCGATAATTACGGCTAATCTGGGATTAACGAAGCCTAATTATGGTATTGGCCAAGAGTCGGGAACTAAAGACCAGTGAAATTGAGATTTTTAATTAATTTTATTATTGTGTGATGTATGCCTAGTGTTGTGTACTATTATATTATTTTATTTTTGTGAAATTCAAGTTAAATAAGTAAATTAGAAAATTTACGCGTTTTTATCTCAAGATGCGTATCAAAACGAATGCCGATGAAGTTAAAAAGTTAACCCAAACTATTGTTTCAAATTTCGCAAAAAACAATGGTATTTAAGTTCTAAAATTTGAATTTCAAACTTTAAATGGATTTAACGAGCCGATGTGGGTTCCACATATCAAATTCGTGCGAGATGCATTGTACAGGAGTTTGGGGCGCATTATGAATTTTCCAATTTTTTACGGATTTGAGGTATTTTTGGGGTTTAATTCATACAAAAATTGAAGAGATAATTATGAAAATAAAAAGAAATGGCCAAATTACCCAAAAGGATACTTGATTTGTAAGTGGAAGGAAAATAATAGAGGGGCAAAATAGTCATTGGTTGATTTAACCCCTTAAAATTGAAACATGGGTCTTCTCCTTCGTCCTTCACTGCCATCGTCTTCAAGGTTCATTGTCTTCATCCTTCGTCTTCTTCACTCTCCCACAATGTATGTGTGTGCTCCTTCTCATCTCTCTCGTCCGAGTCTCCCTCTCTCTTGTCCTAGTGGGATTGAATTGAATAGAGGAAGGAAGAGGATGACCCCAAATCGGGCCGAACAAGTCGGCCTAGTTCGGGGATCAAACCCCATTTCCTATAATTAAATATAAAAAACATATGTTTTTAATTCAAGATATTTAAATAAAAATCCTTAAAAATCATGAAAAATAAAAAATGGGATTTTCGAAAAAATTATTAGAAATTGGGGATTTTTGTGAAAAATAAAGATTTTGGGATTTTCTCGAAAAGATTTTTATCGGGGATTTTGCCTGTAATGCGTGTTACAACACCGAAAATGCTCAAAATTGAGAAAATTATTTTAAAGCTAGTCTAATTTAATTTTCAATTCCATAACGAAATTTGCAATCAAAATTGGGATCCAGACATCTGAGGAGTTGATTTGGATTGATTTTGGGGTTTTCGAATCGAGACAAAACTAATCAAATTAAATAAATTGAAAAAATCATATTTATGCCTAGACAACATAATTTTCGATGTCGAACACTAATTTTGAGTTAAAAATGAAATCCGGGCATGGGAGAGTTTATTTTGGAATCTTTTTTGGGGTTTCGGGACGCGATTTGATCGATTAAATTGCAACTAATAGGAAAACAATTGTGGAATTGTTATGGAATCCTACCAGACTTACAAATTAATTGTAAGACCGCAATTGAAACCTGTGTGGACTAGCTTACCCACACAGAGTGCAAGGGAGTTGCGATATTATGTTTTCAAGGTTAAGTAAATCCCATCCACCTTTAGATTGTATGAGTATTTCTCAAATATAATTGCATGCAAGGTTTATCGATGCATATTTATTGATCATGCATTCACGGACACGAGAGGAAGGAGGCCTTTGGGTGTCTCATTGTCTTCATTGGCTATATGTGTGGTAGGATAAACACTGTGGTGCTCTGCGACTGGAGTCACTGATCGTTGTAGACACTAGTTTAGGATGGGTTATGATGTTGGCTAGGATTATACTCTATGGATAGTCGAGGGCGTGGCTTCTCGAGGGACTTCCTCTCAAACTCATGAATCTTTATTACTGTTTACCTTCCATTTTTGGAAGGCATCATCTGATTGTGGTCAGTCAATAGAAATGGGATAGATTACATATTTGTATATTTATGATTTCTAGTGATATATATTGTTTGTTTAATCTCTTGTAATACAATGCATTTGATTATTACAGGTGTATTGAATAGTGTGGGATTTACTTATCTGACATTGTCAAATTTTTATAATTAGGGAATAACAAGTTTTAGATGCAACAAGGGAAAGGGAAAGCTTTCCAACTGATTGTGACTTGCTCAGTTCTTTTCTCTCTATGTATATAGTGTTTTAAAATATAATATATTGTATAAATGGGTTTTAGGTTCATGTGCGGTTAGGATCTCTTTTGAAATTGTTGAAATAGTTTTGGGACGGATTGGAATACTGTGGAGCTAAGGTAATGACGGTTTAAGGATTTTGAAAACTGAGATAAGTGAAAATGAATAAATAATTTTTGGTAAGAATATATATTGTTATGGGGTAGATTGTGAGTCCTTCGGCATTTCCACCAAGCTGAGCAGCTTTTGTTGAAGAATTTTTGAAGGCTGGGTTTTCGGGTGTAGGCTTAGAAATATAGAAGGTGCTGTCAATTTTTTTTTATGAAATCTTAGAGATTATTTAATCAATCTTACGGAACTTCGAGGTTTGAGATTTCCTTTTAAAATCATTTAGAGTTGATAAAGTATTATAATTGATGATTACTTCAAATTAATTTTAATTACTTATTGATGGTGAAATTAAGGCTACTAGATTATCAGAGAATTAAGATAATCTAGGCTGGTCAGATGCCCTAATTAGATGGAGTCTGAAAAGTAATGATCCAGAAAAGTTCAACTTTTGATCTCTTATTCCTGCATTCTATGAAAAACTTATAACAATTTACCTGCCATTCTTAGCTATTTTGGATTTATGACAAATAATATATTTAACTTTTGGAATATCTATTAAATATTGCTTTATTTTACATTTCACTCATTGATTTCAATTCTAGAATCAATACTTAGCAAGAAATAACATATCATGTTTTTCATAAAACAATTTTCATTATTAACTGAGTATTATTCCATAACTCGTTGATAATTCTTTCTCTATCCACCAAAATTTGTTATACATATCCTAATTTGCTTTCTCATCACTAATCATTTCTAATTAGGATTGTCGGCTAATCAATTCTTAGACTATCATATGTCTAAATATATATAGTGATGCAAATAATATTTGAACATAACATTAGATATTAAAGTAGAGTCGCGTGTCTATCTGATCTATCACCATTCAATCGTTTCTCGATAAAACCTGGAATTATATAAGTCATCTCATGACTATAAATCTTAAATTATATCTGCCATCCCATGACAAGAGATCTCAAATTAATTTGATCAAAAAATGATACCTGTCACAACATGCAACTCTCACTCATTCTCTAAATGTCTACTCACAATATCATTTAAGTTGTAAATGAGAAAACAATTATCAATTTTGACTCGTCAGCCAATTCATTTAACTTTTCATTTGACTAGTTAGAAAATTAATGACTTTTCTAACATTATCAAATCATTTTGTATCCATAAGTTCACAAAAGAACCGCATTTCCTTCATGTAATTATCAATCTCTTCTAGATTGCCTTCTTAACTACTCCAGTTTCCACATTACCAATTTAATCAAATTGGTTTCTATCATGTCTCTAATTATTGATATTTTACATCATCTCACGTCTCAATATCGTACTGTTCACCAAACTTCTTCCTACATTTGAATAGAGATATTTTATTTCCCTTATTTCGGTAGATATATACTTTCAAACATATATATCAATATATTTCATGATTATACTCCCATAGTATAACTTTTAATTTGTATCACATACAATTTTATAAATATGTGATCTCTTTTCCATCTTTACTCAATGTATACTTCTGGCTTTTCTCAAATTACCATAGAAGAATATTCAATTCTTCAAACATATTAAGGCAGGTATATTGTCCTCTATTCATTATTTCCAACTAAAAAGGATAATACTGAATAGTTGAGCTGTAAGTTGTGTCTCTTTTCATTTTTCTTTGTATCTTTAGAGTCATATAGGTATTTTTACATCAAATTTAAATTAAAAATAACATAGTGTTTCAAAACTTCACCACTGACTTATCATGTGGTGTAACACTACATTTGACCCAATATACAATGTATTCACCGATATCAGTGATATACAACTTTGTGTGACGACCAAAGTCCCCACAAGCTGGGCTCGCCTGGCTTAGACTTACGTGTACCCCTGAGTCAGACCCTCAAGGTTAACGCAAGCCTAGTCAGCCTTCGTTTCCATTATTATTACAAATTTAATGTTTTAAAGTCGAGTTATTACATTTTGCAAGTTTTAAAATATTTATCAGCGGAAAATAAACTAGCAATTTAAATAACTCAATAAATGACAAGTTGAGACAACCTATGGTGTGGAAACCCAAAGTATTATGATCTCATGCATACGTAAGATATGAAAATATACATGTATCAAAGTGCACTCACCCCATAAATCCATTTTACAAAAGAAGTACCAAATTAATACACCAAAAAAGATCTACGCGTATTAAAAGTGGAAGCCGACTATAAGGAAAGATCAAAGGAAGTCACCAAGTACCGGCTCTTTTCCCTTGCTAGATAATGTACCTATAAATTGTCACCACACATGAGACAATTTTAGTAAGTAAAGCCAGAGAAGTCTCAACATTAAGTCTAGAATCCAATAAAAAATTGCTGAGAGATTATACAGGTAATTACAAAGAAATGAAATAGAAAAAGCATGATAAATAAGCTAATAAGGAATTCAAAGAGAATCAAGCGACAATAGTACACTTATATATGGGTATCCAAGTGGTCCAAGTCCATCAAGTTGCAACACACAGTTACGACATGACTTTCAAGTTAGATTGTAGACTTAGATCGGCTCCATCAACCATAACGGACACTCAGTCACCTCTACCTGCTTGACTTTCCAATCATAAACTACAAACTTAGCACAATCTACAATCCTTATAGTCACGGTAATACATATGATCACACTGCACGTGTACCACACCCGTAACTACCATTCGACAACTTAGGCCTTAATCCGCTTGATATGAGAGTTCATCACGAAGATAATCAATATGAACCACACAAGTTATCGTAGGCAATAAATTTAATTTAAGTTCACAAATAATGCATGCATTTGAAATATGAAGTCACGAAAATCAATAATGAATCACACAGATAAGTCATAGATATTGAATTCACAAGGAAAGCATATCATGAAGATATGGAATTGAAATCACAAAGAGAGCATCAACATCGATGATAACATGACAAGAAAGTTCACATAGAACAAATTACTAAGTATGATAACCAAACAATTGATGAGAACTAGTATTGCAGCCCCTGCTGGTTTACTTACCTAATTAACATGCAAATTCATATGCTCGTGACTCCCTTACACTTCAAATCACGCATCCGACACCTGACACTACTCCTCCTACATTTTGGGTGTCAATTTAAGTTGTATTAGCTGTGTTTTAGTCTGAAATTAAGGGTTAAGACCGATCAAAATCAAAACAACCCAAAACACATATACAAAAAAAAATCATTCTACGAAAAAACTCTTTCTTTCGGAGCATTTTTGATAAACAAGATATCTTAAGTTTTAAAAACCAATGGTTCGAGGTTGACCCACTCTCTTTCATAGCTTTCCGGCGATATGCGAAACGTCAAAAACGGAGTTAAAACGAGGGAGATACAACCATTTTACTAAAACTCGGCATTAGCGTGCTAATCAGCCTTATTAGCATGCTAATGCAATTGACAACTACATTTTTGCAGGTCAGGATTTTGGGTTTTTTACCTTAATTCACACTTAGGTCGTCCCCATCATCCAAGATTCCCATAATAGGGTACAAAAACCTCAAAACATCATAGAGCATACATTGTAACAATAACATACATCATACATAGAGATTAAACATGCAATGAACTCAAAAATTTGTGTTTTCATTAAGAACACTAAAATCTTCAATTGGTCATATCTTTGTGAAAACTAAGCCATATTTAAAAATTCTTTATAGTAGTTTGAGTGGTTTTTCAAAAGGATTCCAAATATGAAATTAGATTTTAAAATAAAACTCCTTTTCAAATCGAAACTTGGCTAAAATCAGAATCATTGTGAAACCCCAATTTGCTCAAAAACTTCAAAACTTAAAAATGGAGTTTGGGGACCCAATTAGATGATCCATCTTGATCCTAGATAGTATAAAAAAACTTAAGTTTCAATTTTACATTAAAAACTCACAATTAGAGAAGTTAAGTTCACCTAAATCGAAATCAAAAGATAGATAAGAACTCACCTAGGGTTCTTGATTGATTTAATCGACTTGATATTTCTCATAGGTGATGAACTTGGCTTCAAATGCTTGACACATATCAGATGTGTACAATAAGTTTCCTTTTTATATTATCCTTTAAATATTTTGTAGTAGTGATAAGTGAGAATCGTCTCCACAGAGATTTATCAAACTTCTTTAGGAAAAAAGACATTTAAAGGTTTTTATTATTTGTTTTACTTTACTTTACTTTATTAATTAAAAATAATAATTAAAATGACTAATAATTAACTATAATATAATAATATCTTCACTAACTATATATTATTAACTAACATAATTCAAATTCATGATCAATCAAATAGATTCAATTCAATAATAAATAAATATCCAAAGAAACAACCAGAACAATGGAACATAAACCTGTTTTGCATTCCAAACAAGTAACTTCTACCATATAGTTATGAGTATATTTTAAAAAGTATCATAAATCATTAATATCTAATTATAAGTAAGTATACAGCTTTTAGCCAGCCATTGTTCTCCTTATACCGATGGAAAATCCATGTTATAATTTCATCGAGCTAACCCCTTTAAATACACAAAGACATTAACTTCGTGCAATAAAACCGCATTACACTATAAAAACATCGAACTACTAAACATAACATCTTCAAAAAGCCACTACAACATCAGATTTAGATCTTAAACTCACCTAGGACATCTAAACGGTGCTTGCCTTTCAAACAATCCTAGTTACCACTTCAAATTGATAATGAAACCAAATATCACTTGTATACATTCTAGACTATGAATGCAATATAAAAACATGATTAAAATCAATAGATAATAACCTATTAAATCAGTGAATCAAAGAATACGATTGGTTTAAAGCATTAAGCACATAATCTTCTCATCATAACTACATTGTAAAACAGATCTAGTTCATGTTCGGACTTTATTTACATCAACTAAGTACTCATTCATAATAATAAATAACATTGAAATAATATAAATAAATGACATAGATAAAAACCTCTGGAATAAATACTTTAAATCTACAAATGTCCTCCAAAAGTGAAGAACAATAAAGCAAAAACTAAAATAATAAAGAATGGCTCCTAGAGCAATGGAATTTTGATCTAAATACTCAAGGAAAACTAATTTTGTAACCCTAAGTTTGTATTTATAGTATTATAGGTAGTTAACATCCAAAACCAACTTAAACAACTCGTAGTTATCTTAAATTCTCGAAATATTCTTCAGCAATTCCTAGCAATTTGTATGTGAGTGGAATTGCTGGGTAAATTTATAATTCTAAGGTCTTTGGTTTCATCGATTTAGCCTACGATCATGTGTCCCTAGGAATGGGTGGTAAAAAAATTCCAGTTCTCCCTTGGTTCTTTGGTGATGATTCTTCGCATACTCTTTCACCTTGATTAATTCCTTCATAATCTTCTATTTTTTGTTTATTTTTTCATATTCTCCATTTATTACCTAAAATAAAAAAACAAGAGAAAACCTCGTGTAATATAGTCTTTTACATAAAAAATCATCCTAATTTGAACTATAAAACATATCTAATTATGAACTTGTCAAATATTCCCAAACTCAGTATTTTGCCGTCCCGAGCAAAAGAATACTCTCAATCATATTTTCTTTTCTTCTATTGTTCTGATTTCATAATTATATACTCCTATTCTAAAAAAATGATTTTTAAATAAAAACATATTACCTTCATAAAAATAAGAATCATGATAGAATAGAAAAAACTAAAGAACAACCCCTTTATTTAACATTTCAGCCTCCTAATTGTGTAATACATCTTAGAATTTAAAGTTAAACCAATCACCAAGGTCAAGGCACTACATAGGTTTTCTCAATCTCCATTGACAAGCATCAAGCTTATGATAAATAATATAAAATCTTAAAATACAAAATCACTAAATCAATCTAATTTTTCGAACAATATTTAAAATATAACCACAATCTAAGTCGATAGAGACTTTGATTCACCAATAATCCTTATTTCATATTCATTTGTTGGAATAAAAAGATATACTTCAATTAACTTAGCTATAAGCACTTGAGCTAAATCTTTTATTTGAAGAGTTTTCATAAACTTCCTTCATTTTCTTATATCTCTCTTTCTTTCTTCTTCAATTATATAAATTTTCATTTTCTTCTTATATTGTATTCCTACAGTTCCCTGCTCCAATTCCTTTGAAATCCACCATTCTTTTTAATATATGAATTATTCCTCTCATTTCCCCATCACTAGATTACATGCTCCATTTTCTTTGGAATTTGTGGGTCTCACTATTTTTTCATTAAAAACTCTTGTTAGCTCTTCTCACTTTCACTATAGTAAAGGAAGTACTTTTTCCAACAAAGTAAAGTTTATTGGCTATTTCCTATTTTCTCCTCAATAATAGCATAAACTCTTTTCAATATATATATATAAACTTGATTAATAATCTTTATATAACAAGGTTATTAGAAATCTATCTTGTTTATCTTACACTTTTGCTTCAATCTTCTACCCATTATAATGTCTAACACAAAGCAATCAAGTTCATCTAAACTCCTTTAGTGTATACACAATTTAGGTGAAGTCAAATAGTATATAACAATTCATTTCCATTATAAAATTTATATTTTCATAGGTAACAATAATATATCGCTTTCATTTCTATTCAAACCCAAATTATATTCATATTCCTAACTAAATAAAGTAAAATGAAATGGGAAAATATTACCTGTATTGTTGAGAATTTTGAAAAATTCACAATGTTTAACTAGATTCTACCTCTCGTTTCTACCATACATTGCATTTTCATACTTCACTTCACCTAATACCCCCAAACTCATTCCAAATCTTATCCTTAAGGTTTAGACATTAATTCAGGTTCCAACAAAAATAAAAATACCCCGTGAAGCTTAAACGAATAAATTAAATTAATAAATAACTAACATAAGAATGAATTGCATAAGTAAATACAATTTAAACATTTCCAAACATCATTGCATAGAATTGAACAAATCAAACCATTGTATAAATTGTGAATAAGCCAAAGCAAAGGTATCATAAATTTACATACTACATCATTCATATAAGAATATTACAAACTAAGATCTCTCATGAATAACACTCAAGAAAAGATTATACAGAGAAGAATAAAAATCTCAAAACCATCATCTAAACGTCGCATCATCTTCATCATCCCCATGATCTGCTATTGAAACTGGTAGCTCCCTTCAGGATCATAGACGGTGCAATTTACTCCCTCTATCTGATTATCTTCAGTAAGGACTCCTTGGTTGGGCATTCTCAGTTGGAGTGATGGGACGTAAATGTTGGCTCCCCCGCCTTGAATCCTCTTGGTCCTACGTTGCTTGAATCCATAGATGCTTCTAATAATCTCACATTGGTTTTGGAACATGAACTCTTGATGTCTCAAAGTTCTCATCTGATTACGCAAGACTGACCCCATCATGGCCAATTCTATTTCCTCCACATATATGCCAGTGAAGTCCTTTACAGGTGGCTTTGGGCTCTAGTTCATCTGCTCGTTATATGTGGCATTATGCATATTTTCTAAATTTCTTTGATTTTCTCCCCATACTTTTCTTCTCTCTATGGTCTCTCTCATTTGTTTAGTGTTTCAATCTTGTTCTCCTCCGAGTCAACATATCCTAACACCTTCTTGGTTTTCACAATGACTTCATCAGTGATGGTCTTATCCGGGAAAATATCGAACTCGACTCCTCTCATCAGAACTTGATCTTGTTTGCAAAATTTAGTAATCATCAAGGGAAATAACAGTCCTTCATTTTTCGTAGTGGTCATGGCATTCCTAATCAATTCATAGATTACTCCGCCAACATCAATATATTAGATCCTTTTGAATATGTGGTATAAAAGAGCCACCCTACTGGTCACTATGTCGTAGTGTTGTAAACTAGGCTATAGGCTTGCATTCAAGAAAAAAACTCCAAACTTTAGTTTTTTTCCTAAAATATTTGGTTTGTATGTGTTTTAGGTACCAGTTTGAATCAAAATGGAAACCATCCCCCAAAATAGCTTCTAAACCGTTCCTTATGGTTTTGTGGGGAAATCCATGTCTATACATATATTGAAGTTTTGGGTACTCATTATTTTGCCTCAAATAAGATTTTGGTAAACCATAATATCGGTTTATTCTTTCAGGTGAGTAGTCAACTGGTCTTCCTCGGACTAATGCTACTATTTTATTTTCATCTCCATGCCTGTTTGCTTAGAATTCACTCACTAGTATTGCACACCTCATTTCAACTGAGGACCCTGCATCGTTATCGGCATAGTAATCCCTAGTTAACAATCCCTGGTTCCTTTTCCTTATTATGTTTAGGATCTTAGGCTCATACTTAACTTCGTTTTTCATATTGAAACCCCTCTCTGGTATAATCTTTCTATTTTTGCTAATGTCACTATTCATTCTAGCAACAGCTTTGGCATTGATGAGGTTATGGGCATGAAAAGAGATAGTAGGTGTCTCGTCAGCCTCTTCCTCTCCCTCCGAATCATAGTTAAAACTTAAAGGTGGAGAAGATTCTCTAGGTGCTCTAGTTCGATAAATTCAAGACTTTATTTTAAAAGAAGAAATCTATTTGAAAAGTTAGTTTGAGGCTTTTCGAGCAAACTAGGGTTTAAGGAATTTTCAACCTAGAGCTTGAAGGGACGGTCTAGGGGAGTTCAAGAGGTTCAATCTTAAGAGATTCACTCTCAAGAAATTAATAACATCAACCCTAGCTCTTTACTTCGTCAAATTATTTATTCGGGATTTTCGCACATTTTCGATATTTTTCAAAATTGTTTTGTTGGAATTTATTCAATTGTCTTGCACAAATAGTTTCATTGATTCCAATAGACTAAGAATAGTGATCACATTGATATTTGATTTACAAATTCAACAATTTCGGAATTTTTACTATAATTACGCATATTTTCACAATAATTACTAATTTCAAACTCGTTTACAAAAATGAGTTTGAAATGAGTTTAAGGGTTTGTTTATAATTTTATTTTGATTTAAGGTGCTATGATTTCGAAAAGACTACAATTTTTTGCCGAATGTCTTTACAACATTAAGAAAATCGATTTTCCAAGTTTACATTTTACTCATCATGCCGATGCCAAGTATATTTTACATTTACGATGAATTTCAAACTAGCTTTCCAAATAGGTTTCTCCTTTTAAATAATGTCTTGAATTTTACTGAACTATTTCTAACAACATTGTTTCTATCATTTATAGGTTTCTCAAGTTTTTGAACTTGTGACTTTTTGAAATTCGATAGAATGGCTGGATGAGGAAAAGGTAGAAGTTCTCGAGAGGAGAATGGAAAGGCACCATTGGTAGAAAAATCGAAACAAAAATTCAAAGCTCCACCCAAACCTATTAGGCCTATGGGGATTTCCTCGACTAAACCCTAAACTAGAGTACCTAGATAGCCTCCTCTACCCTTTAGTTTTAAATATGATTCGGAGGGAGAGGAAGAAATTGAGGAGACACCTACCATCTCTTTCCATGCCCATAACCTTATTAATGATAAATCCATCGCTAAGATGGAGAGCGACATTAGTAAGAAACGAAAGATTATTCCGGAGAGGGGTTTTGACATCAAGAACGGAGTCAAGTACAAGCCTAGGATCCTAAACATAATAAAGGAGAGGAACATGGGATTATTGACTAAGGATTACTAAGCCGATAACGACGCGGGGCCTTAGTTTAAAATAGCTATGTGAAATTTAGTTAGAGAATTCTATTCGAATAGGCATGGGGATGAGAATAAGAAAGTAACCATAGTCCGAGGAAGACCAGCGGACTACTCACCTAAGAGAATAAATTAGTACTATGATTTACTAAAACTTCATTTGAGGCATAATACGAGTACCCTAAACCTTAGTACAGTATACACAAATTTCCCCACGAGACTATTAGGAACGTTTAAGAAGCTATTTCGGGGATGGTTTCCAATTTGCCCAGACGGGTACCTGAAGCACATACAAGCAAAAAACATTAGGAAAATAACCAAAGCCTAGGGCTTTTTCCTGAACACAAGCCTACAACCTAGTTTACAGCATTACGACATAGTGTACTATAGGGTGGCTCTCCGATACCACATAGTGGCCCGCCATGCCACCGGACACATCACCAGGTCATGCCACTTCAACTGTACGCCTGTCTATGACGCATGCGACAAGTAATGAACCTTTTTAATTAGCCTAATTATTCAAATTATTCAGTGTTTTATGAAGATATGTTCTTAATTTGGTTTAGTTAGACTATTTATTTATCTCACTTAACTTTTTTGATAAGTTATTTAGTGGTCCTTGGTCTTTTCAACTAAATGTGTGAGTTATATATAATAGCGGAAGTCTTTCATTTCAGATAAAACAAATAATAAATATCAAAAATTTTACTTCATTAACAAATACTAAGTAGTGAAAAAACCCATAAAAAGATACCATGTATATATGTATAAGGCGAAAAAATCTACAATATAATCAATATATATGTATCAGTGTATCAAGTCTCCCAGAATATACCTAATAGTAGTAAGATAATATATACAAACACCTACGAGATGGGCTAGCGGAGGCTCTCAATGATCAGATGAAGTCGCCAAGTACGGCCTTCTCCTGGCTTGTCGTAGGATCTGCACTCAGTAATCCATGCAAAAATTTAATGACGAGTCAATTGAGTAAATCCCAGAAGATATGCAAGTTGCATTTAATAAGAATGTAAATAAAATGGCTACAAATCATGCTACTCAATAAGAAATGCACTGTAAAGGGATAATAACATGAAGATAAGTCGTTAAGAAAGTAATAAATGTCGAACGCGAGTGTGGTATATATCTGCCAAACTCTATGACTAATAACACTGGACCGAGGAAACTCTGGTGACGAAGTAACTCCTCGCCACTGCTCCAAGGTCGATGAGGAACTCTCTTGGACGGAAGTTTACAACTCCGGGCCAACTGCCTCAAAGGAGAGGAATCTATGTCGGAGTTAACTCCTCACGACACCATCTCTCTAATCATCGACTCGCGGAGTAAGTCTCATGCGTAGCCTATGGCATGATCGGAATCGTAGCAACAATAAGATTGCTAATCACGAGGGAGCTATAGAGGGGTTATACCATCTCGTCGACCATATACAGACACACGCAGGAGTGGAGTTGTCAAACAAATCCAAACTGGCGTAATTCAGCGGTATAATGAAATAAAATAGTAAATAAATGCTACTTGTTTTTCTGGCGGGGTTTAGTTACTAAGATGCAATGAAAACTCGGTCCTTACACGTTTCGATTCTGCTACGTTCTCGACACCAAAGTATGTCTCTGAGTCCCTAGTGTCGATTACATAAATTTTTGGTGTATTAGATGCACTTTCTAGTAAGTTGTTGGCATAACATTGTTGTAACACTCTTGTGGCCACAGGGCCTGTGATTATAGACCCTTGTGACCACAAACATCCCTTGTGAGTACAGACATTCCTTTGGGGTCACAAACGACCTCTGTGGACACAGACTTCCCTTGTGCCCACAACATCGGTTGTGGGCACAAACACTCCGTGGGCACAAACATTGGTTGTGGGCACAAACGTCCCCTATGGGCACAAACGTCTCTTGTGGGCACATACGTTCTCTGTGGCCACATACATTATTAATCATCTTCAACAGCCCGACATGCACGGAAATGACTTAATCTTCAACGTCAAATACTTATCCAAATTAAGAAATTTTTGATCATTATGGGATGATTTATCCCCAATTACTCTTAATTAACCCAATGCAACAACGACCCATGTTTTAAATCCTCAATTTGGGTAAGTTAATAACCATTAGTTGAAAAGCTTCAACAATAAGTACAAGGATTTAATGGCCAAATTTTTGAAAGATATAGAGATGAAATCATCACATCTTATACCTTTAAAACATAGGGGAAATATAGATTAACCATCAAAATTTCGTTTTGGGTCAAGAACCCTAAGTTGTAACACTCATTCAAACAAAGTTTAGAGTAGAAATGCATGAAAAATCGGGGATTTAATACCTAGCTTGAGTCTTGATGTAAACTCTCTACCCTTGTTGCTAGAACACCACCAATTTGACACAAACTCCTCTAGATCAAAAGATGTCCAACCCTTCTTGCTCTCATGAACTAGAAATCCTAATTTTTTTTTGTTGGTTGCATGAATGAGCATGAATGAGATCAAAGTGAAAGGCTAAGTTATATATTTATACTAGCCCATCGCATATTCCTAGCCCTTAATCTTGCATAAAGCTCTCATTTTTAGGTCCATTAAGGGCTTGAACTTGATCCATCCAACCATGGATGCCCATTAAGTATTGTTAGTTTAGGCCTTTAAATGATTCATTTCAAGGTTGATCTAGGGCCAAAATAATTTTTATTTATACTATTTTAGGTCTCTTTTTATATGAATCAATCCAAAATTCATGCCATAGGTACATTAGGTGATTTAATTAGCTTAGTCTATGCTTTACTGGTCAATTTACATATAATGCTTAGACTAATTCTTGCCTACTCACTTACCTCGCACCGTTGTGCATCACGAGGCGTGTCAAGTCCATTCTTGGCCTATTAATATTTAATCTATTTTTTTTAGCTTGTTAAGATTACTTAGCTTAGATTATTATTGCTTTACCAATAATAAGTTTGTCTAAGCCCTTTCATCCCCGTACCCGCATCACACGCATCTCGAGATGATACTCGTCGCACTCATAACTCATGCAAAACGTGATAATCAATGGTACACATGGCGCAATGCTATAATTCATAGTAAAACGACCATAATAAACAAGCATCACATTAAATGTAATATAAATAATTATACCTCGATAGGCGTGTCCTAGACTAATCTGCGATGTCCATGTAGGTCTGAGTTGGGTCTTAGTCTAAAATTAGATAATTAAATAATCTTTAAATTAGGTGGGCCGTCACAATCTTCCTAACTAAAAGGGATTTCGTCTCGAAACCCAAACTCAAAGTAAAGTACTAACCATGGAAAAGATGGGGGTATTTCTCGTGCATAGTAGACTCTCCCTCCCAGGTAAGGCCCTCGTTTATATGATACTGCTACCTGACGAGAACCTTAGGAATATGTCTAGTCCCGAGAACCTGAGCTCTGCGGTCTACTATCTCGATAGGGTGCTCATCGTACGTCACGTCTGGCCTAACCTTAACATGGGTCACATCTTCCATAGGTCTCGGCCCTAATCTCGCTAATCTCAGCATGAAAATATGGAAGATGTCGTGAACCCCTGCCAACTGTCTCGGTAGCCTCAATAGATAAGCAACTTCCCCAACTCGACTGATAATCTAATATGGCACAATATACCACGGTGCAAGCTTCCCTTTGATCGCAAATCTTTAGTGACCCTTCAAAGGAGAAACTTTCAAGTACACCCAGTCGTGTACTTCATAGCTCATCCCGTCGCGGTACTTATTCGTGTATTTCATCTATCTATCCTGATTAGCGTATAATCTCTGATGAATCAGCCTAACTTTCACTGTGTGGTCTATAACAACCTCAGGCCCAATGGTAACCGTGTCCTCGGGCTCTGTACAACAAGCTGCTAATCTGCAAGGTCTCTCGCAAATTGCCTCAAATGGTAGCATCCTAATACTGGCCTGAAAGTTGTTGTTGTAGGCAAACTCACAAAGTGGCAAGTACTCCTCCCATGACCCTCCAAATAGTAATACACTAGCTCTGAGCATGTCTTCAGTATTTGTATAGTCTGCTTTGACTGCCCGTCAGTCTGTGGGTGGTAAGTCGTGTTGTATTAAAGTCTGATATTGTACTGCTCTTGCATAGCCTACCATAACTGTGACATAAGGCGACTGTCTCTGTCTGATTCTATCAATATCGGTATACCGTGTAATCTAATGATCTCTTGGTCGAAGAGCATGCACAGCTGTGGAAAGGTGTATCTCATGGAAACTGGAATGACATATGCTGATTTCGTCAATCTATCCACTACAACCCATACAACATCATGGTTGCTCGGAGTCCGTGGTAACGCACTGACGAAGTCTATAGTACTGTGTTCCCACTTCCACTGAGGGATCGGTAGCGACTATAGAAGTCCTCTAGGCCTCATGTGCTCAACTTTAACCTGCTAGCACACCTCACATCCTTTCACATCATGGCCAAAATCGGCCTTCATCTCGTGCCATCAAAATAAGCGTTTCGTGTCTTGGTACATCTTGTTCCGGCTAGGGTAAATTGTGTATCTAAATATGTGATCTTCTTGAAGAATGCCATATCGCAACTCTGCTACTGCTGGGATCCATAGTCTACATCTTTGTCGTAAACACCCATCTACTAACTCTCTCCAATCTGGTGAGTCGAAACTCGATACATCATATCGCCTCACTGACTCTCTAGGACTCGTGGAATGGAAACTGTCGGAACTTTCATCTGTTCCCAAATGTGTGCCTGTGTTGTATTTGGGACCAGTGACAAACTCATACTAACTACTGCCTCAAGTATACCACAGTGGCGAGTCATCGCCTCTATGTCCGGTCCTCTCATGCTAAGGGTATCTACTATAACATTCCCCTTCCCAGGCTTGTACTTAATAGAGAAGTCGTAGTCCTTCAACAACTCTAACCACTATCATTGTCTCATATTTAGATCCTTGTAAGTGAAGAGATACTTCAAACTCTAATGATTTGTGTATAGGATGAACCTCACACCAAAATGGTAATGTCTCTACATCTTCAGTGCAAACACGATCGTTGCAAGCTCCGGATCATGCACTGGATAGTTTCTGTCATAGGTCCTTAGCGGACGTGAGAAGTAAGCATTAACTTTGTCATTTTGCATTAGTACACATCCCAATCCAGTGCCACACATATATGTGCAAATTGTCAACTCCCAGCTAGGCTCTAGTAATACTTATAGTGGTGCGGAGGTCAACCTCTTCTTTAACACTATAAAGGCTGCCTCAAATGCATCGGACCACACAAACTCGACATTCTTTTTGGTCAATCTGGTCTTAGGCGTCGAGATTGTCGAAAAAATTAGTACAAAGCGTCGGTAATAGCCTGCTAGTCTCAGGAAGCTCCTGACGTCAGTCACATACTCTAGTGTACACCAATCGATGATAGCATGAACCTTACACGAGTCCACAGATATACCTCTATCACTGATCACATGCCCCAAGAAATTTACTTTAGAAAGCCAAAACTAGCCCTTATTGAATTTGGCTTATAATCGGTGCTCTCTAAGAGTCTTCAATGTCTCTCTAAGATGCCTCTCGTAGTCCTCATAAGTCTTTGAATAGATCAAGATGTCGTTAATGAAGACTATCACGAATCGATCCAAAAATGGATTTAAGACTTGGTGCATCAAATCCATGAACATTGCCAGTGCGTTCGTCCGTCTGAACTGCATAACGATAAACGCAAACAACCCGTAATGCGTGTTTAACGTCGTCTAGAGTAAGGCCTCCTCCCTGATCCTCAACTGGTGATAACCTGACCTAAGATCAATCTTGGAGATGACTTGCACTCCAGCCAGCTGGTCGAACAAATCGTCGATCCTGGGCAGTGAGTGTCGATTTCTGACTATCACTTGATTGAGTCTTCTGTAATCATTTGACATCCTCATGCTACCATCCTTTTTCTTTACAAAAGGACCGGTGCTCTTTAGGGAAACGTACTTGTATGTATGAAACCTTTCTCCGAAAAATCTTCGAATTGATCCTTCAACTCGTCCTGCTCTACTCGCGACATACGGTACGGTCGGTTCATTATAGGTTGGGTGCCTGGCGCTAGCTCTATCATAAATTCTATCTACCTATGTGGAGGTAATCCAGGTAAATCCTTAGGAAAAATTTTTGGAAACTCACACACGACTGGGATGTCCTCAAGTTTGACTACTAGCCTCTCAGCTGGCTCTATAGCCCCTAAAAGAATGACCATCTGCTAGGTGGTGGCTAATCAACCATTGATGATCGAAAGTGCAATTGTGACTCCGGTGAATGAGAATTCAAGAAATCCCTGGTATCTGAAAGGTGGCAGTCTTACTAAAATAATCTAACTGAGCGTGGTAAGCCGCTAACCAATCCATGCCTAAGAGCGCATAAAACTCTAGGTATTCAAGTAGTCGGAGGTCTATGGGCAACTAGTAACTTCTAACCTCAACTAAATAGTCTCTACAGATTCGGTTAGGGTAAATCTTGTCCCCAGCAGCCGTGCTTAGGATAAGGTATGTGCCTAAAATATCTGGTGTCAACCCTAACTCTCCTACCATCCGTCTCGAAATAAATGATAATATAGACCCGAAATCAATCAATGAATGCATGCTACAACCGTAAATAATCAACATACCCTGAACTTGATGTCGTGAAGCGTCACGGTCGGGCTCTGCCACTGCATGAACCTGATCTTTAGATTGTACTGGTGGGGCTGCAACTAAGTACGAACTCATTGTTGCACTGATTCTGATAGTGCCCCATCTGTTTACTTTAGGAACAAACGATGTGTTACTTACTCCTAGATCCTTGACCCTGCTGACCTTTGGCTTTCTGGCCCAAACCTTGTCCTCTCTACCTCTGAACCTGACCCTCCCACTACTGACCCTATCCCGGTCTCGTCCCTATCATTTGCGCCTTTGTCTCCGCCCCTCTGGCCTTGACTCCTAGCATGCCCCTGTGGCGGCAAGGACGCCTAGACCTAATGCTTTGCGAAAGGTACAATCGCATAGGCATCGATCACCTGCCTATCATCATGCCTGCACCTCTGTCCCTGCTGATATCTCGGCTGGCAGTTCATCTTGCCCTTCCTATACGACCTGACCTGGCTGCTTTGACCCTCATAGTATACGGGAGTAGGGCGGTGTCACTCCTCAAGGCGTATGTCTCATGAGCCAATGCCGGCTCTTAGATCTCATGTAAAGTTCTGGCACCTATCGACACGATGGCACTACCAATCTCTGGTAGAAGCCCTTGAATAAAGTAGTGGACCTGAAATCACTTGGACCCAACTACATCTGTGGCGAACATCAGCAGGTACTTAAACCTTTACATGTACTGAATCACGGTGAGAGAGCCCTGCCTCAGTGTCAAGAACTCCTCTCTTAGTCGTAGCTAGACCTTAATCGAAATGTACTGATCGTAGATGACTTGGGGGAACTCGGCCTAATGTGTGCGGTCCACCATACCGCGACGTCTCCCTTCAGCATGTAGACGAAGACTCTGACTCGTATACTATCGTGAATCCTCAGTAGTGCATGAGCCTCTCTCATATGCGAGAACCCATCTCCCAGCTGCGTCTGGGTCTTCGCCTCTGTAAAAATGTCATTGTTAAAATATAGAAAACTCAACTAGCTTAGCCTCAGCTGTCAAGGCCGTCTCAACGATATCTGCTACTACATTTGCAAGTGCGGGGAGTAGCCACTGGGGTAATCGTTGGTGTAGCTGCGGGCGTAACCAACTCCGCAGGAATCTCAACTCTGGCTACCCCGAATGGGGTATCATGACTGTCTTAATAGTAGTAGTGGTGGTGGCGAGTGTGGCAATTGCCTGTGTGGCCGCTGCTTTGTGATAGGAATAGTATCAAAATCTCCTAAAGTTGGATGCCATGAAGTGTGACTGTGTCGCGTAGAATCTGATCCAAGTCGACTCTCGCAAGGTCACTCATTTGTCTCCATCACTATAGTAGTTGGAATTGGTTGTCCGTCCATTTCGAATCTGCAAGCGCGGATTTGTTCTAGTCAACGTTGTACATGCGTATATATACATATTACATGTCAAAACATACACTATAAAACCCTAAACTACATGCCGCACCACACTTCCTAACTAAGGTTATCAGTCAGGTTAGAGGGTTTTCCACATTTTAAGTTCACTTGTTAAGTTTTATTCACTTTCGTCAAATTTTTTCTAGGCTCACCTTGTAATGACCCGTTACCTTAAGCTGGTGATTAGTACTAATCGAAATCCTAATTAATCCGAGTTAGGCTCGTGATTAATTTCGGCGTACCTCGATTAGCATATGCTTGCGTTTGCATGACGTTTTGTGTTTGTTTGGATTATTAAATCAATTTATATATATGATGTTGTATAATACGAAAATTATACACAAGCCTATAAAATGGAAAATACCCAATAAACTAAGGTTTACCAGTTAACTAAGTGTGACGAGGGAGTCGTGGCAAGAGTGTGCACGCTATAGGACACTTGTATGCATGTCCGGTGAGTTGATTGGTGAATAATACGCGATATATATATATATATATATATATATTTATATGTTTTTAAATATATATATATATATATATATATATTTATATGTTTTTAAATATATAAATATATATATATATATATATATATTGGAAAATAAAAAGAATATTATAAATATATGGATTATCATATCATCTCGAACGAAGCGTAAGTGCTTGATGTGTCAAATTTCGTGTGTCTTTAAGGAGTGTCACTTTAATGCATCAACCACGCGATCGGTCTCGAGATACACGCTAAAGGACACTTGTAGGCATGTCCCAGGTGAGTTGATTGGTGAATAATACGCGATATATATATTTATATGTTTTTAAATATATAAATATATATATATATTGGAAAATAAAAGAATATTATAAATATATGGATTATCATATCATCTCGAACGAAGCGTAAGTGCTTGATGTGTCAAATTTCGTGTCACTTTAAGGAGTGTCACTTTGATGCATCAACCACGCAATCGGTCTCGAGATAGCACAACGCGTATCTTGAGGAAAATTCATATATAAAAACAAAAACTCATGCTTATTAAATCATTTCGATCAATCGAGAGGCGGTGAGGTTCGGTTTATATTCGGATCGAAGGGAGATCGTTTCGAGAGCTGAATTCAATCAAGTTGAGGAACTTAAATGAATTAAAAGCTAGTGATCATCACTTTGGTAAGTTTGGTTTTCAAGTTTGTTGAAATTCAATTTTGTGGTGATGATCAAATCTCTATAAATTGAGGTTGTTGTTCATTTGAATTGGTTTATAACCTCATTAGAGGTCCTCCCTGGTGATTTGGGAATGTAATTGATGATTTGGAGGTGTTTTGGATCGAATTGGATCAGTAGAGTTAAGCTGCTATTGCAGTCTGATGCGCATAGCGCGCTAGGCACTGGCCATAGCGCGCGACGCGTATTGGGGAAAATGACTGACTTATGGATAGCGTGCTACCAGACCCCTGAAACCATCAATTGTGTTGTGTTTTATGAATAATTTTCGGGGGACTATATGTAACATCCTACTCAGTTTATATGTAACATCCTACTCAGTTTATAGGTGGCGTGGGTTACATTTACACTAGAGGGTTTGGGATAGAACCATTAGGCATTAATGGATGGGCTAAAGAGCACATTAGCGCGATGTGTTGGTCTAGCAATCGCATTAATGTCGCCGGTAGGTAATCGACCCTAGTTTTTTAAAAAAATGGGGGTCACAGTGTAATAGTACAAAACATTTGCATATGATTATGTGTTGAATCTATATGTTTTTCATATTCTTGTTAGATATCATTGGTGCATGTTATTGCATGGTATCCGTGAATATTATATGAAATGTTGACGATTAGTGTGAATCCCTACTTACTGAGCAAGTCGGAGCGCTCACCCCAATTAACATTGCAGGTAGATCCGCGAGTGTTACGACTACGGGATAGAGATGTTATATAAGTCTTGAACTTCTCTTTGATGTAATGATTTTCCTTGGTCTTATATATTGGTGTTGAATTACTATTTTGTAATATCACATGGGATGGGTGATTTATATAACCGAGGTTTATTCTGGTTTATTTTTAATACTGTATATCTCATTTTGGTTATTTAAAAAGGTTTTAAATTTTCGTTGCATATATGATTTGTTTTATTTTGATTAATCTATATATAGTAGTGTTTATCAGGTGTAGGTGGTAAGGCTAATGGCTCTAATTAAGTCTGGTAAGGGTAATTTGGCCTTAATTAGGGTTTCAAGTTGGGTATTGCCCTAATCAGGTTAGGTGATGCTACAGTTTGGTATCAGAGCCTAAGGTTTATAAAGAGCTTAAGGTTATTACCTCTGATACAGTTTAGTTTCAAAGCCTAGGTCAGGCAAAGTTAGATCCTACCTCAGAGCTTAAGGCTGAATAACTCTGATACACTGTGGTGCTAGAGTTTATGGTTTATCACGTTTTAGGGATAAAGTGGTAACGGTGATACAGTTGGGTATCATGGACAAGGCTTTGACCATACATTCACTTTTAGATGGTGTTCGAAGTGAATGTTAGCCTGCTTTAAAAGTTTATGGTACTCTGATTACTCTAATAATGGAACCTAAGTTTATTGACTCAAAGAGTGGTCTCGAGTTATGAATAAGCTTAAAATTTGATAAATGATTTTTATTATGATTTTGGGGGTAACCAAAAGACAAAAGACTGAAATATGTTATTTGTTGTGTATATTATATCTACATGGTAGATATAAGAATTATGTCTTTTCTGAACAATAATAAGATGGTTGAAGTATATTTATTCCTCATGATATGAGAAGGTGTTGGAGGTAAGAGCTCTGGAATCTTAACCTCGGGGATAGACAAAAAGGAAAGACATAAGAAAAGTTACAAAGATGAAATAAAACTCTTCTCCAAGTAACATCTTCAGTGATATTTCTTCTTACTGATATTATTAGACAAATAATAGTCAGTGAAGAAGTATCGATCGGATCAAGATCTTGAGGTGTGTATTAGGAGAATGGAAATTATAAAATAATGAAATACTAAATGGCTTTCGATGAAACTAAAAGATGGTGGACTACTTTGAGAGATGATTTAATCTTAGTATTGAGACTAGTATGGAAGCAATGAAAGTTATCCAGTAAACAAATTAGTGGTAAATGATAAAAGCATAATGGAGGTTAGGAAACCACTAATGCAGCTATACTTCATAAGTTGTTATGAAGTTGATATTCCAGTTATGGTGTGAATCCATATTGGAATAACAAGTGGTTTATTAATAAAAGACAGTTAAATTCAGAATATAGCAGTGAGTTGGTAAGATATCCTAGTCTGACCTATTAGACTAGTATAGTCTAAATTGGGGAGAATGAGTGGTCATTGAATCTGAGGATTTGGGGAATCTAAAGATTAATGTGGAGTAGTCGAAATGAGTATTCATTACTCAGAATTGACAACTCCTTCTGAAAAATAAGTGAAACCAACGGTTCTCAAGAGGTTGTTGAGATTTGATTTTCATAGTGAAATGATAAGAGCTAAGGATATATATCTTTATAAGATGATTTCAAGCGGGTGCTGGATCATTTTAAGTGGATGGTGGAAACCACTAGAACTTACTAGAACTCATGTTATTTTCATAATTTAAGGGTGTCAAACCCTATTGTAATGAGGTTGTTATTGTGTTATCAATAATAACATGGAGTTTTTGAAGACTTAGAAAAGGCTCGAGCAATTATCGTATAGAATTGGAATTGGTAACGGTAAGTTGGTTTATACCTAATATTTTCAAATGCTAGTGCTAAGTTTCAAAGGATAAATGGTAAGAGTGTTGAATATTAACAATAAATCAGGGGACTTGACTGTGATTGAGACAATATAAGGTTGTCATATATTCAACACAATGGTAAAAAAGGAAAGTAAACTTAAAATAATTGAATATTACAAAAGATTGATCCAAGGATCTTTGATATCGTTGTGTGATTTATTCAGTTAACTCAAGTATGTGATGGTTATAAGTTGAAATCGAATACAAGAATGCCTTAGAGGAAAGTAAAAGTATAATTTGATTACAATGTTTGTTTGACAAAACCTAAATTATGGAAGAAGTTAGAGGTTCATCCTAAGACTTCTGATCAAGGTAAGAATGTGTTGGTGACACAATAAAGCAAAATTGTAACTCATATTTCCAGCTACATATATAGTTCCAGAATTGGGAGAAAAACTATTAGAGATTTCTAATCTCGAGATAGCTTATTTTATAGTTGTACCAAATACAATAAGACATCACTTGTAAATTAAGGAGAAAGGTTGCTGAGAGTCTTTTAGTCATTCTTTGATATTAATAAAAATCTTAGAGGAATCATTAAAAGACAACCTGTGAATATAACACCAGTGGACTGGTGTAATAGAAAGTAACGAATTTCAAACTGTGGAAGTTTGAAAAGTGAAATTGTTAGAGTGATAGAAATAGAAGGTAAGAAAGTTTCCTTAAAATTTTCTATGTGTTACAAATTCACTCTGGAACATCACTCATCAAGGTGATTGTGTGGACAATACCTTGAATAAACGAAAGGGATATAGGCTATAGTTATAATAAAAGTTACTCAGTAATATCTCTTAGGTGAGATATTTACTGATGACCAAAAGGAAGTTCTGTGGAGGCACATCATCAATTAAGTTGGCTAAATTGATAACTATAAGTCTGTTCTTTGGAGCTCATATTGGAATTGAGCTAATAACGATTGAAATGAGTGATGTATTATTGAAGGAGATTGATTGAGATTAATAAGTAGGTCAAGGATGACTACTAATTATTGATGTTGGAAAGGATGATCTCAAATCAAAATATTGAGCATGTAAGGAAAGTTTTTAGAACTTGAAACAAAGACTGAGATAAGAACTTTTTGAGAATCTCATTGATTTCTTTAATACATTTATACAGGTGAAGTCCAAAATTCATTGTAATGAAAATGAATAGTTGGTGACCAGAAATGAAAAAATTGAAGGTGTCAATCTTATAAAGAAATATGAGATATATTAGCAGGAGGAAGATGAATAATTTTAATCTAGAGGGTTATATTGTTCTTGCTTATATGAATGATATTTCATGCTCAAAGATTCGTGATGAATTAACCTAAGTTGTTGTGACAACTGAAGGTTATTGATATAATTGTAAAACTGACAAAGTTTAGAAATTTCTTGCCAGTACTATGGTTTAAATCCTTGTGGAAAATTAAGCAAGATGTATGTATATGGAAGAGTTGAGAGTTGTGGAGAACCAGTATTATTATTTCGGTAAGGAACCAAAAATCTGCTTCTCAAGGGGGAAGAGAAGTATAATAACTGAGAAAGACCTTTCTCAATCTTAACACAATATATATGAAGTTGACCATGGTTTCCAAAGAATATAGTTTCCGAGCTTGTGACTTGGAAAGTATGAATTACTGGAAGAAATACGTACCGTGAGCTCTCTGGTGTTGATTTTAACAGGCTATATATAAAATTAAGGTATTTACCTTAAAAATTTGTATGTTTTACTTTGTTGTTAAACGGTGTGGGACGAGAAGTAATGATACAAATTTGTTAGAGCCTGAGTAATTTAGAACTGCACAAAAAGGTGTTATCGACTGTCAGTATACAATTGCAACTCAGGTATATGGAGAAAATGTTGCTATTAATAGAGCTTCTCAGTTTAGACTTCATGAGAAAATGACGGTGATGATGATTTATGTAAGTTTAGTTGACACGTCATCAACTGAGAAAGCTAATTTTAGAGCTACTAATCTGATCTTTTTAGTTCGATTCAAATTGAATTAGAGAAGATTCAGTGGTGATTAGTTGTTAGAAAGCTAATCAGGATTATATATAACGTTAGAGATTAACGACCAGTGTAGATTATCCTGATTGGTTAGTGTATGATAATATTGCGTTACGGTTCAGGGATAGATTATGGGTTCTAGTTTAGGATTAGGTGAGGCAGGAAGTGCTACGGAAATCTTATAGATCTCTTTACTGCATTAATCCAGATAGCAGTAAGGAATATCATGAAATGAGGCGCCTTTATTTATTGTTAATCTCGTATGAAAAAAATGATGCTATGGAAATAATAAAGAGATATGAGATATGTCAGCAAGTTAGGGCTGAGCACAGAAACCCGAAGGGTTATTGCATTCACTGCCTACTCTTGAATGGAAATGGAGACATAGATCGATGGATTTTGTTTCCAGTTTATCTCCGAGCTAGCGTAAGCACAATACGGTAAAAAAAATTGTAGTTAATAGTTGACGGAGTCTGCACATTTCTTGCCAGTTTCTATGTGAAATCTTCTTGATTGATTATGTAAAATATACATACATGAGGTGTTAGATTTTCGGGTGCTTCAGTGTCGACTATTTCGGATAGGGATCCGAGATTCACATCCAGAGGATGGAGTGAATTGTTGCGACAGCTGTGGAATTGATCTTAACCTCAGTATGGTATATTATCGGTAGACCAATGGGTAATCTGGAGTAATTGATTTTGGTGTTAGAGGATATACTTTAAACTTGCATCTTGAAGTTTAATAATAACTGGAAGATATACATTTCTCTATGTGAGTTCGTTTATAAAAATAACTGTCAAGCTAGATTGGAATACTCCTTTGAAACTATGTATGGTCAACCATGTCATTCACCATAGTGTCTGAATAGGGGTTGAGATACAAGTTTGTTGGAGCCGAAATTAATTTAGAACTACACAAAAGAAAGGTAGCAGATTAGACAACGTTTAACTACAACACAATTAAAATAGAAAAGATACGCCGATAAATATCATAGGTGGTTGAAGTTTTCAAAGGACAAATATGTTATATTGAAAGTCTCACCTATGAAAGGGAGTTGTATAAGTTTGGACTGTGAGGTAAGCTAGCTTCAAGGTGTATTAAAAAGCTGAGAACTAAAGAGATTTCTTTGGTTATAGTGAAATAAGGACTTCACAAAGATGAGGAACTAACCCGAGAGCGGAAGTATGAGAAATAGTTTCCATTTCTCTTCGAAACTGCTGTTAATTTCAGATTACTTTAATTTCGAGGACGAAATTGCTTTAAATTGGGGAGATTGTAACGACCCGTTACCTTAAGCTGGTGATTAATACCAATCTAAATCCTAATTAATCCGAGTTAGGCTGGTGATTAAGTTCGGTGTACCTCGATTAACATATGCGTTCGTTTGCATGACATTTTGTGTTTGTTTGGATTGTTAAATCAATTTATATATAAGTTGTTGTATAATACGAAAATTATACACAAGCCTATAAAACGGAAAATACCTAATAAACTAAGGTTTACCGGGACACCAAGTGTGACGAATGAGTCGTGTCAAGAGTGTGCACACTCAAGGACACTTGTACGCATGTCTGGTGAGTTGATTGGTGAATAATATGCGATATATATTATGACGACCCCAATTTCCCACAAACTGGGCCCCGCCCGGCCTAAGCCCACGTGGACCCCCGAGCCAGTCTTGCAAGGTCAACGCAGGCCTAGTCAGCCTTCCAATCCGTCAGTATAAGTAAATTCATAATTTTAAGTTGAGTTATTAGTATTTTACAAATTTTACAAATTAGCGGAAGCAATTAATACATTAAATAACTGAATAATAATGTAAAAGAGTTGGACAACCTAATTGTGGAACCCTGTAAACATGTACATTCATGTATATCTTGTGTCAAGTGTTATAACTAAGCAAAATGATATATCACCCGTGTGTATCTCTCAACCCAAATAAGTATCCCAAGTGTGATAACAACATATATAAGTAATACAAAAAGTCAAAAACCTACAAAAGTGTGCGGAGGAGGGCCGTTCCGATATCCTCATAGTAGATCGCCAAGTGTCGGCGTCTTGCCCTTGCTCGGCTGCGGATCTGCACTCGGTCAAACACAAGAATGCCGAGTCCAGTAAGTAAAAGCTAGTAGGATCTAAACAGTAACTCAAAATAAATGAAGCAGTCTAAAAGTCATGCGGATAGAAAGAAAGCTATATGGAATGCGTGATAATAAGACTGTAAAAATGAAAGTACAAAGAGAAATAAGTGTCAAAGGAAACAATAGAGAGGTGCCCAAGTAGTCCAATACCACCGAGTGCGGGTGCCGCGGGGTCGGGGTCATAGAGTCGCGACAACGCCAAACAAACTCGGGTCCTAGGACGCGGCGTCGCCTGCTGTACCTAGACCGTCGCGAATAAGGGATATCAACGGTGCCCCGGATAAAACACATCTCATTCCGACTAAATACTCAAGTGACTCGAGTTCATGGCCCCGGTTGCAAGCCGATAACCACTCCAATCAGAAACACTCGTATGACTCACTTGACCCTCGGACACTCATAAGTGGGTGGGAATTCCAAGGAAGGGACACAATACAATATCAATAAAATATAAGCTCAAATGAACTATTGTGCATTCCCTAGCTAGTTTTACTAACCTTATATTCACATAGGCCGCCACGTCAAAGTAATCGTTCGAATAGTAGGAGTCCTTATCGCGTATCTACAAGCATATAAGTATAACACAAATTCTTTAGACTCGTTTACAACTCATTTAGAGTAGCTTAGACCATTTAGGACTTATATTTATTCTCAATTAAGTTACTTAAGTCATTCTCAACTTTTTAAAATTTTCTTTCAAATCAAGACCAATAATTCGAGTGCGATAAAGAATGCAATGAAATAAAATAAGAAAATCCTATAATAACTTGACTTCCGACACAAATCAAATGAAATCGACTAACTCACAACCAAAGAGTCAAGTTCGACTCAAAACTCCCAAATCATAGCATTTGTTTAAGAATCCATGACTTAATCGAAGTAAGTTTACTTTTCAAGAAATCAATCAAAGTTTCTTTCATGCCTTGACTTTTCTTCAAAACTCATCCAAAATGATGATTCCCAACTACATTCAATAAAGAAGGCTTAAACATAATTCAAATAGATAAAAATGATCTTTCAAGAGTCAATATTTATGACATGGTTGAAGTCCATAAATCGAGTCACGTTTAGTTCATTTGAACCAATGTATCTCACCATGAATAAGTTTAACTTAAAAATCTTAACAACGACTTGAAATACATGAGGTTCCATCCTATTTAGTTGTCTTGTCGGGATAAAGATAGAGTGAAATAGCCAAAAAGGCTCGTTTAAAACATGTAAAGCATTATTTTTATAATTAATTTGACAAACCATGAGTTTTAAACAAATTTAGAGTTCATAGAACTCTATTTGAGTTCGACAACTGTTTTTTTCTTAGCCGAAAAATCCATGGAAGTCAATTTGAAATCTATGTTTACTACTAAAATCACAAGTTCCTTTTTTCAAGACTTTGTTTGGGATGTGTAGGGTCTCTTTTGAGCATTTTAACAAACACTTGGTGTACAATAGCAAGAGTTTCCCTTAATGCAACCTACATTAGTCTTAAGTCAAGCAAAATCATTTGGAGTTGTTTACAAAACCATTTTCAATAAGACATGAATCAATCCTTCTAATTAATTCACACCAAAACTATCAACAACTATTATAATTTGTAAATTGAACTTGTATTTGAATTTAAATATGGTTTAGGACATCACCATGACTTCAATGGAATCATCAACTCAAATTCCCCTTTTGAGATTTCATGTCTAGCAAAGGATCTCTATTTTTCCTTTCTTTTTTTTCTCCTCTCTGCGAACAACGTCGTCGTCGAGCCACGCCATTCGCGCGCCTCTGCTGGAGCCGCGCCGCCGTCCAGCCATCCACGCCGGAGCTCGAGTGCTCCTTGCCACCGCTAACTGCTGCCGTCCGCCGCCGTCGTGCCTCCGTGTCGCCACGTCCAGCTCGCCGTCCTCCCCCCACGCGCGCCACCTCGTGGTCCGTCGCTGCTGGCGGTCGTCCGCGTCGGAGGCTCCCGGAGTCGTTGCTTGTCCCGCCGACGTCGCATCTGCTGGTCGCCGCGTCGCCGCCCTCGGTGTTGCGCCGCCCACTGCGTCGCCATCTAGGAGGCTCGCGACCCCCTCGCCGCCTTCTTCTGTCCGCCGCCGCACCGCACCTTCGCTCCATCTGCGCCGTCTGCGTCCTCCCTAGAGCCGCTGCTCCTCGCCGTCGTCTCCGCCATCTCTTATTCTTCTCCTTATTAGCGGCTCCTCTCTCTCTCTTTGTGTGTTAGGTTATAGCTAGGGTTTTATTTTTTTTATCCCCTTTTTTATTTGGTTGAGTGAGAAGTTTGGGTTAGGACTCAATTTATTTGGATTCCCTTTGCCCTACAAACTTGTAACACTCCAAACTTGACATGTCTTGTGCACAGACCCTGGCCTTGTCCTCACTTAGCCAATTTAAATAAATTGATAGTTTATAGTCATTTCATCGCGTGCGCACTTAGTTTAAATTAAGTCACGCCAATTCGCGGTATCATATAGTACTCGCAATATTATGCCAAATAAAAAAATTAAAATCATTTTTATTTATTTTCTTTTATAAATTTTTGAACACTTTTACTTACCCCTTGATTGGGTATTTGATCACTAATAATTTATGATTAGCGATTAATTAACGACTTAAAAATACGGGTCGTTACATATATATATTTATATGTTTTGAAATATATAAATATATATTGGAAAATAAAAAAATATTATAAGTATATGGATTATCGGATCTTCTCGAACGAAGCGTAAGTGCTTGATGTGTCAAACTTCGTGACACTTTAAGGAGTGTCACTTTAATGCATCAACCACGCGATCGGTCTCGAGACAGCATGACGCATATCTCGAGGAAATTCATATATAAAAACAAAAACTCATGCTTATCAATTCATTTCGATCAATCGAGAGGCGGTAAGGTTCGGTTTCAATTTGGATCGAAGGGAGATCGTTCCGAGAGCTGAATTCAATCAAGTTGAGGAGCTTAAACGGATTACAAGCTAGTGATTATCACTTCAGTAAGTATGGTTTTCAAGTTTGTTGAAATTCAATTTTGTGGTGATGATCAAATCTCTATAAATTGAGTTTGTTGTTGATTTGAATTGGTTTATAATAGGGGTGGGCAGCGGTTTTGGAAAAACCGCCCAAACCGCCCAAACCGACCAAACCGCACGGTTTGGTCTGGTTTTTAAAGCTCGCGGTTTGGTCGCGGTTTGGAAAACGACCAAACCGCAGAATCGCGGTTTGGTCGCGGTTTTCATTTTGGGAAAACCGCGGTTTAACCAAACCGAGGGCATTTTGGTAAATAACCACCAAAAACCCTAAAAAGCTCAAACAAAACCAAAAAAAAAAAAAAATCTCGGTCCACTCTCCTCTCCTCCCTCCCGCCGCTCACTCTCTTCGTCTCTCGTCACCTCTCTGGATCTCTCTCCTCCCTCCCGCCTCCCGCCGCTCACTCTCTCGTCACCTCTCTGGATCTCGGACCTCCTCCCGCCGCTCACTCTCTCGTCACCCCTCTCTAGATCTCGGACCGCCTCCCGCCGCTCACTCTCTCGTCACCTCTCTGGATCTCGGACCGCCTCCCGCCGCTCACTCTCTCGTCACCTCTATGGATCTCGGATCTCTCTCCTCCCTCCCTCCTCCCGCCGCTCACTCTCTCGTCACCTCTCTCGGATCTCACCTCTCTGGATCTCACCTCTCGGATCTCTCTCCTCCCTCCCCGCCTCCCGCCGCTCACTCTCTCGTCACCTCTCTCGGATCTCACCTCTCTCGGATCTCTCTCCTCCCTCTCGCCTCCCGCCGCTCACTCTCTCATCACTCTCTCGGATCTCACCTCTCTCGGACCAAAATCGCGAAACCAAACCGCAAAACCGCGCAAACCGCGGTTCGGTTTGGTTGCGGTTTTGGTGGTTCGCGGTTTGGTGGTGGTTTGGAAAATCACCAAACCGTAGACCTTCGGTTTGGTCGCGGTTTGGTGGTTTTCACCACCAAACCGCGGTTTGCGGCCCTAGTTTATAACATCATTAGAGGTCCGCCCTAGTGATTTGGGAATGTAATTGATGATTTGGAGGTGTTTTGGATTGAATTGGATCAGTAGAGGTATGATGCTATTGCAGGTCTCGTGCGCATAGCGCGCTAGGCACTGGCCATAGCGCGCTACGCGTACTGGGGAAGATGACTGACTTATGGATAGCGCACTATCCATGTCATGTAGCGCGCTACCAGACCCCTAAAACCAGCAACTGTGTTGTGTTTTATGAATAATTTTCGGGGGACTTA
Organism: Stephania cephalantha; assembly: GCA_039657325.1. Classification (NCBI taxonomy): domain Eukaryota; kingdom Viridiplantae; phylum Streptophyta; class Magnoliopsida; order Ranunculales; family Menispermaceae; genus Stephania; species Stephania cephalantha. Next base: position 24,181,047 of record CM077576.1, read on the forward strand.
GGGACTGGTCTAGGGGTTCTAAATGTAATATAATGAACCTATATTGATCCCAAATAATTGGGGATAGGTTGAGGAACACCAAGGAAAAGCGAGATGATCGGAAAGTTAGGGAGTTTCAGAAATAAAGACTTAGACCGAGGTAAGTACGGATTCGTTTATTTATCAATATTGTCTGGCTATTTAGTATATATATAGCTCATGCAGTTGTTGGAATGGAATGGGGGACTATGTACACTGTGATGGTTTTCAATAAATGGAAAATGGTGTTTACTGTGATTCACGAGAGTAAGATCCTAGAATTGAGATGAGGTGATATAGGAGATGGGTTAGCTTCTCGGCCTATATGTAACATCCTACTCAGTTTATAGGTAGCGTAAGTTACATTTACACTAGAGGGTTTGAGATAGAACCATCGGGCATTAATGGATGGGCTAGATAGCACATGAGCGCAATGTGTTGGTCTAGCAATCGTATTAATGGCGCTGATGGGTAATCGACCCTAGTTGTTATAAAAAATGGGGGTCACAGTGTAATAGTCCAAAACATTTGCTTTTGCATCTGATTATGTATTGAATCTATATGCTTTCCATATTCTTGTTAGATATCATTGGTGCATGTTGTTATCGCATGATATCCTTGAATATTATATGGAATGTTGATGATTAGTGTGGATCCCTACTTATTGAGCAAGTTGGAGCACTCACCCCAATTAACATTATAGGTAGATCCGACGAGTGCTACGACTACGGGATGGAGAAGTTATAAGAGTCTTAAACTTTTCTTCGATGTAATGATTTTCCCTGGTCTTATATATTGATGTTGAACTACTATTTTGTAATATCACATGGGATGAGTGATTTATATAACCGAGGTTTATTCCGGTTTGTTTTTAATACTGTATATCTCATTTTGGTTATCGAAAACGGTATTAAATTTCCGCAGCGTATATGATTTGTTTTATTTCAATAATTGATATACAATAACGTTTATCAGGCATAGGTGGTAAGGCTGCTGACTCTAGTCTGGTAAGGGTAATTTGAGCTTAATTAGGGTTTCAAGCGAATATTGCCCTAATCAAGTTAGGGGATGCTCACGCCTGAACCTAGGCTCTGATACCAACTGTGGCGACCTCAAATCCCAAGGCAATCTAGGCCCCGCCATGCTGTGGACACGTCACCAGGTCATGCCACTTCATCTTCACGCTCGTCTATAACGGCTCATGACAAGTACTTAATCTTTTTAATTAGCCTAACTATTCCAATTATTCGGCGTTTTATGAAGATATGTTCTTAATTTGGTTTAGTTAGACTATTCATTTATCTCACTTAACTTATTTGATAAGTTATTTAGTTGTTCCTTGGTATTTTCAACTAAATGTGTGAGTTATCAATAATAGCGAAGTCTTTCATTTTAGATAAAACAAATAATAAATATAAAAAAATTTACTTCATTAAAAAACTCTAAGTACTGCAAAAACCTATGAAAAAGATACCACGTATATTTGTATAAGGCGACAAAATGTATAATAGGATCAATATCACTGCAACATTTATGTGTTTTGGTAACATAGCAATATATAAAGTAGTGAAAAATCCTTTAGGAAATCTTAAGGTTTTGATGACGGTTGCCTTTATCTATGGTCTTCATGTAAATTAAGGACTCGAGTGATTGTCGACTTTGTGCGATTTCTATCTTAAAACCCTAAAAACATTAAAACCACTAATCGAAGAAGTGGGAAGAGGGAGGAGCGTGGAATGCGAAGAGGGGCTCGAGAAGCTTCAATCGTGTTGAAGGCGAAGAAGAGATTTGAGGAGCATTGGTTCTTCGTCTCGGAGTCTGAGATTTGTGTGGAAGGAACTTCAATCGAACGAAGAGAATCTCTAATTCGTAGTCGAGAACAGGTTTTGAAGATGGGCCGTTAAAGCGATCGAGGGACTGAACTATGTTGATTTCACGGAAGATCTGTGTTGATTCAGGTATAGCCAATGCCCTGCCCTATTGTTTTTTACTTGATTCATTTGTTGTGGATGAATTAGGGTTCCTAGTTTACATTTTTATCTGAAAGTCCAACATTGATGTTGAAAGAAACAATGAAAGATGATTTGAAATAAGGGTACCTAATTCAATCTTCACTACGTTGGGTTTTAAATCTTGTCATTGATTTGTTGGTTCTTCCTTGTCCAGGAATTTGCATATGCTTACTCAACTACCATTGGAATTGGTTCTTTTATTTTGTTATACTTACTCAACTACCATTGGAATTTGCATATATTGATTATGTACATGTAGTGCTTAATTAGTAGCCATTAATCACAAACTGAATTAAAATTGATGATCGATGGTGGATTTGTTTCATGAAATCTTCAGATCTCAAACCTTATGCAATGTCAAAACCTAATTAATTAAGCACTCCCTTTATTCTTCTTCTTCTTGCTTGCTTTGCTTGGCTTGCATGATGATCTGTTGTACTAGCTAACTAATAAAATCTCATGGCGAAGCAACCAGATGAGACTCGAGATGTACTTAATTATTCCCCTCAATATATATAGTACTTACACTTAATTCTTCCAAAATTATGTTGGAACATTAATTAATTAATTAAGCTTCCTAGCTCGGTCTCTTTCTCTCTCTATATATGTACGTATATAGATGATATATCAAAAGGGAGGCCTTACTGCAGCACTAGCAGTAGTAGTACCACTTCCCCATTTACCAAATGCATCCCCAGAGAATGGATAACTCATCCCCATACTACTGCTATTCACATTGTTCTTCATTCCCAAATTATAATTAAGACCACCACTTTCACTCCCCAGCTGCCCGCCGCCTACTCCCTCTCCCCCGTTATACCTGAAGACTGCGAAGCCGCAGGCTGAACCTGCTGCACTGCTGCAGCTTCCTCCTACACCTCCTCCTCCCCCGTTATAAACAATAATCACAAGCTGGTTGAGCATTGTTCCAGCTATTGGGTGTCTCTTCTTGACCCTCAACTTTGTAAAAAAGATCACTTATTAGATCCATGTGTGTATACTAAATAGCATTGTTGTAATTTGTAAGTCCAACTTTATGTTGTCAAGTAAGCTGGCCATTTTTGAAATAAAAAGTACTAGGATAACATGAACTTGGACATCAATTAGTACGATGTACAATGTACTTGGACATCAAATGTATATATCTAGTTTGTGTTATTGAATGTTCAAGCTTGTTAGTGGTTTGTTTGAATGGTTTGCTTGTATAGGTCAAAAAGTTTATTTTTATTTGTTTGTAGTGTCTTATATGGTTTGCTTGTTAGTTGTCTTCTATCGTTAAGACAACAATGTAGTAATTACTCGTTCAACAAATATGATTTTTGCTTAAACCTTTTTGTTATTGTTTACTTGATCATTCAGTTAGAATGCCTTTTGTGAAAATAATGCAAATATGATTATTTGAGTGTGAGGGGATTCTTTGTAAATTATCATATGCAAGAATTTGTGCTATTTAATTTTAAAAGGTTTTGATTTTTTTCTGTTTGATGTCAAAGTTCTCAATTTTGTCTTCTCTGATGCAGTACAATTTTCTTCAAGTATCACAGCTCTGGTCATCTCTTGGTGAAACTGCCAGCTTTGACGGTCAACTGTCACAAAGAAGGCAATTAGGAGCAAAATAAAACAAGCAGTAACCTAGAAGTCTTACTAGATTCATAAGCTGCAGTTTATTCTTTCTTGATTTGACCTACTAATTGTATTTCTTTTCGTGAATGTTTGTGTAGGTTTGTCGCATACTCAAAAGATGCATCCACGTGATAGGAAAGGAAAAAGTGTAGTTGAGGCTCGTGAGGGAGAGGTAAAAGCTAAAAAGCTCAATGCATCATTTTTGTGTAAATAAGTATATTTTTAGTGACTAACGAATTCATTAATTGTTATTAGAGTTTTAGAAAAGCACATAAAAGGAATGAGAGAGATAGACGAGCTTGCGAAGCGGTACTAACCCAAAATCCAAATGCCGGTGTAAGGATTGGAGCTTCACCTAGGCCTGCTCATTCGATTTCAGCTTCTTCTCCAGGTTCGCCTCGAGCACCATCTGCTACTCCATCTCATGCACCATCTCAGCTCCATCTCGAGCCTCATCTGCAGCTCCATCTCGAGCCTCATCTCGAGCTCTATCTTCAGCCCCATCTTGAGCTACATCTACTGCTCCAGCTCCGACTTCACTAGGTGGTTCTCAATCAAGAGAGAGCGCTAATCACAAGAAGTTGAACCACAAAAAAAAAAAAAAGAGAGGTCCAACGAGGCTTCAGACACTTGCTTCAAAAACTCGCGAAGTCATTCAATTCAATGAGAGGGGTTAGGTTGTTGGAAAGAATTCTGAGAAGGCTGCTTCTTTATTGGGCTCTTTGGGTCGTGATATGGTGCTAATCACTTTGTCAGATTGGCACCTTTTATCAGGAAGAGAGAAGGAAGGATTGTGGAAGTTGGTGAAGGTTAGATTTTTTAAAGTTATTGTTTACATAGTTATTTAGTTCCTTAATCTAATCATATTCACCTCATCATAGCAAAGATTTGTTGGTGTAGAAGATCTAAAGACGAGAATTTTACAACAAATTGGAAGTCTCTGGAGATCTTGGAAATCAAGGTTGACAAGTTCTTTAAAGAAAGCACTTAAAGAAGGATGGTCAGATGATGAAATCAATAGTAAATTCAAACTTGAAGAAGTCGAGTTAGTTAATTGGTTTGCATTTCGAAAAAAAAAAAGAGTCATCGGCCTTCGGGGAGATGAGCAATAAATTCAAGAAGCTTAGATCGAACCATGTACTTCATCACACTATGAGTCGTAAGGGATATGCTCGCCTCGAGGAAGAAATGACAAGTTTTATTTGTTTGTCTCATATATATGTATGTATATATATATCATTACTTCTTTTTATTTCGTGACAATTTTTTTTGTGCTTTTAGAGCCAAAATTGGAAGGACTGATATAAGCAGTGTTGATTTGTGGATTGAAGGCCATAAAAATAAAAAGGGGCAACTAAATAATGCTCATATCGCCGAAGTGGTGGTATGATTAAGCGATATATAAACTTGCTTATTTTATTTTGTTCAAGTGATCTTTTATTTGTTGTTAATATTTTGTTAATGACAAAATTAATAAATCTCGAATGAGATCATCGGCGATGGCTTTTCAATCAATAGACAACGACCAGATCGCGCAAGAGTTTGTTCATGAACATCAGGGTCGTGTAAGAGGGGGGTTTGGAGTGACTCCTAACGTTGGTGCAATAACTCAAAGCACAATTTTGGTTCAGATGCTTCAAGGGGATTTTCAAATATTAGAAGAAAAACATGAACAATTAGCGTAGCTCGTTCGTAGCCAACAAATGCCTCCATCTTTGCGGCAGGTAAAAGCGATATTAGTCATCTAAGTTAAGCCAATTCGAGTTGTGAATTTTGTTTTGTTTTTTTCTTGAAGCAACAAAATGACCCTCCAAATTTACGTGGCAAGAAATGCAAGATTTTTGATTGGTTGTCTCCAAACAAGTTAGTCGGTGAAGGAGAGGTAGAGAGGTTGAAAATGATGATCCCATGCATCTCGTGGACGGTATACCTATTGGAGGAAGTGCATACTTAGTGTATGTGGAGAGGATGTTTGAACCAAATGCTTTCTTGTGGAGGAATCAAAACAATTGGACAACACTGGATAATGCACTTGGGGAAATAATTCCATGGCCAAAAGAAGTTGTCCCAATTATTTTCACTTAAAACAGGTATAATTTCGCCACTAATTTGAAATTGTTTTATGTGTTACAGTTAAGGCATTTTGTCTTATGAATATTATATGCCTCTTTTATCAATGTGCTAGTATTGCTTTTTGAATCGTGAATTTTGCCACAGAATAAGAGTTGTATTTCTTAATTGGTCGTGTTTTTGGTGGTGGTGTAGCTGGATTGCTAACAGTAGCATTCCCAGTTCAGGTATGTTGGTGCAATATTTTCTTAATTGTTAGAATATGATTCAAATTTATATGCATGGGTATTGATGTTATGTGTGACAATGTGTGTCATGTAAGCAGTGAGCTCTCAAAAATATGCCCACAATGTTGAAGTTCCTGAGTCAATATGTGGTCAGTTATATTAGCTAGAGAGTGGGACATGTGTCATGTTTAGAGTCAAAGTAGTGAGTAGTTACTCAACTATTTATTGTTATTGGTGTGTACCAAGTCAAAAATCAGTTAGTGTGCCAAACCGTTACTTATAAATGTGTACTCCATCATTTGCAATTTACACATGAAAATAAAGAGAACATCATCTCTGTTTTGTTTAGCTTACTGGTTTTTTTTATCCTAAAATTATCAACATGGTATCAGAGCTTCTTGATTCTTGAGGGCCTGTAAGTGTCATACGATGGTCTCCACCACATCATCATCTCTTCCACCTCCAACCTTCAATGGTGAAAATTATGAAGTTTGGGCTGTCAAGATGAAAGCCCATTTGAAGGGTCTTAGTATATGACAATGTGTTGAAGGTGAGCAAAGAGAGGTTCCACCGTTGGGGAATAATCCAACTTTAACTCAGATTCGGGTGCATGAAGAAGAATTTGCGAAAGCTAAGCTTCGAGAGCATTGTCACAGATTCATGCCGCTGTCGCAGAAAGCATTTTTACAAGGATAATGACTTGTGAAAATGCTAAAGAAGCATGGAGTGTGTTGCAGGCGATTTACAAAGGCAACAAAAGAACCAGGCCTCAACAAATTTTGAATCTGAAAAGAGATTTTCAGATCATGATCATGAAGGAAAAGGAAACGATATAAGAGTTCTCTGATCGATTAATGAATGTGGTGAACAAGATCCGACTAATGGGAGAGGATCTACCGGATTGCATGATTGTGGAGAAGGTGTTGTTAAGTTTGCTTGAACGATTTGAGGCAAAAATGTCTTCTCTTGAAGATTCAAGAGACACCACCAAAATGACGCTGCCGGAGCTGATCAATGCGCTACAAGCTCAGGAACAACGAAGAATGATGAGGAATGAAGCAGAAGATAAAGCGGTTGAAGGCGCTTATATAGCTAAAGCACCATTGTCCAAGGTAAGAGGAAGAAATATTCAATGTATTATTTGCAAGAAGCTGGGCCATGATGAAAATGATTGTTGGCATAAAGGCAAGCCACAGTGCTACAACTGTAAGAAATTTGGTCATGTACAAAAGCATTGCAGGTTTAAGAAAGAAGAGCATGCAAAATTGGTGGAGGCAACCACTGAAGAGGATCTTTTTTAGCAAGTGATGAGAAGTGCATTTTATGAGTTTTATGGAGAGAGGTGCTCTAAGAAAGTTGAAGAGAAGTGCTTCAAATAACCATTGAATTGAAGTGTGCGAAGAGACGTGCTTTGCAAAACTTAAAGTTTGATTTATATTTTTTATTTTACTTGTAGGAAATTTGAATCAAGGGAGAATGTTAGAATATGATTCAAATTCATATGCATGGGTATTGATGTTATGCGTGACAATGTGTGTCATGTAAGCAGTGAGCTCTCAAAAATATGTCCACAATGTTGAAGTTACTGAGTCAATATGTAGTCATTTATATTAGCTAGAGAGTGGGACATGTGTCGTGTTTAGAGTCAAGGTAGTGAGTAGTTACTCAACTATTTATTGTTATTAGTGTGTACCAAGTCAAAAATCAGTTAGTGTGTCAAACCGTTACTTATAAATGTGTACTCCATCATTTGCAATTTACACATGAAAATAAAGAGAACATCATCTCTGTTTTGTTTAGCTTACAATTTTTTTTATCCTAAAATCATCAACATTAATTGGCTATTGTATCTCTGTTATAAGTTATTCTTTTTTGCTTGCTGGGATTTAGTGTTATTTAACTTTAATCTGTTATATATTAGTCCATGTTGTGTTTACTGTTTGGAGCCATTAAGGATCCAAAAAGAGTTTATGAGACAATAATTCGTGGTCTTTCTGGCCTGTTTCGTTGGAAGTTTTCACCAAAGTACACATGTTATACTATTTAATGAGGAAAATAGGGGTGAAAATTTTTTATTTCCGGGGAGTAGGCAATAACGCCTATTGAGAAGGCGTCATCTACGTGGCAGAAAATTTTGTTCTACTGTTGCCACGTGGATAGCGCCTTTTCAAAAGGCGTTATCCACGTGGCTGACATCGTGGCGTGTAGAACACTGATAGCGCCTTCGCAGAAGGCGCTATCAGTGTATGTGTCCACGTCGACATGTCCACGTGGACTGACGTGGACACATTACACTGATAGCGCCTTCTGCGAAGGCGCTATCAGTGTCCACGTGGACACATTAGGGTTTTTTCGGTCCACGTGGATCCACGTGGACCGAGAAAACCGTGGCATACTGATAGCGCCTTCGCGAAGCGCTATCATATGCCACGTGGGAAAAGAAATAGGGTTTCCTGGTCGCGTGGCTCCACGTGGACCGGAAACCCGTGACTTAGGGCGCGCGAGATAGCGCCTTCTCAAAAGCGCTATCTGCACCCCACGATCATCTTCCGAAAACCGACGCGAGAGAATATATTCTTTGCGTCGGTTTCGTCTTACTTATAGGGGTAGGGGTAGGGGGTAGGGGGTAGGGGCGGTGTAGGTCACGGGTTTCTTGTGGAGAGTGGGGTGGGTCGGGTACTTAAGGAGGGGAGGGGGGGCGAACCGGCGAGAGGCGAGACGAGAGGAGGGAGGAAGAAGGAGGGAGGACGGACGAAAGCTTTTTAACGGGAGAGAGTGGGCGAGTGTGTGCGCGCGGCGGAGACGTTTGTCGAGCTTGGCGGGGGTACGTGGTGGTACGTGGAACGTGGTGTTATGTGGCGGTCCAGTGGTGAGCCAGAGCAGCGGTGACGGCCAGCGGAGGAGGAGGAGGGATCTACGGCGGCGGCGGGGGAGGAAGGAGCAGCGGCGGCGGCGGAGGAGGAAGGGCAGCGTAGCAGCGGAGTGGAGGTAGGAGAAGGAGGAGGTATGTGTATATAGTTAAGTTAGTTTAGTTAGTTAAATAAGATTGTTTAAGTTAGTTTGATTAAGTTAATTTGAGTTTGTTTAAGTGAGTTTAGTTAATTAAGTATGTTTACGTTAGTTTAGTTTGTTTAATAAGTTTAGTTACTGATTAGTTTGATTAAGTTAGTTTTGTTAAGTTAGTTTTAGTTTGTTTAAGTGAGTTTAGTTAATTAAGTATGTTTATGTTAGTTTAGTTTGTTTAATAAGTTTGTTTAAGTTAGTTGACGTTTGGTAGTTAATTAAGTTTGATTAAGTTAGTTTTCATTGTGGAGTGGGTACATGTTTGTTTACGTTAGTTTAGTTTAGTGAGTTTGTTTAAGTTAGTTTGGTTAATTATGTTTGTTTAAGTTAGTTTACTTAATTAAGTTTAGTTAAGTTGGTATAGTTAATTACGTTGCGGCGGAAAACCAGAGGAAACAAGTAGTTGTACTGCAATGGATCCAGGACCTTCGATCCATCACTCTTGGAACTCCAATCTACTCACAGATCGACGCGAACCTGGAGGGGCGAGGTAAGGCCAATTTACATGAATGCGTCATATTTACAGCAATATTGTATCAAAAACATACATTAATACATTATCAATTCCAAGGTTTACGAAACAATGCGCGTACGTCGAAGACGTGGGGTCGTTGATCGAACGATGCAGTATCATTCTAGGATGATCCCATATCTTCGTTCCAGTGGGTTCTATGGGATATCCCGGGTAGCATTTTTCAGCCTTGATTGGGCTTTGATTACTGCGTTTGTAGAGAGATGGCGCCCTGAGACGCATACATTTCACATGCATTGCGGGGAGTGCACAATTACACTCCAAGACGTGCAGGTGCAGCTTGGATTACCTATTGAAGGTATGCATGTGACGGGAACGACAGACGCAGACTATGCTGATGTCTGCGAGAGGCTACTTGGACGAACTCCTGGTGGAGATGACATCGTTGGTTGTAAACTTAAGGTCGATTGGCTTGAGCGTAACGTTCCGAAGAATAGATGATGAAAGCGATGACGAGTCGGTCCAACGTTACGTTCGATCGTACATACTACAACTCATCGGTGGTTGTCTTTTCGCCGACAAGTCCAATCGATTCGTACATTTGATGTTCCTACCTTTCTTTGGAGGATTTCCAAGTAGCGAGGCCAATATAGTTGGGGAGTGCATGTTTGGCTTATTTGTACGGGGAGTTGTGTCGCGGATCTCGCGCGAGGGCACATGAGGTTGCTGGCGCCTCAATTCTTGTACAACTGTGGGCATGGGACAGATTTCCATTCATAGCACCGCGGCGTCTGCGTGTATCTAGAGCTCAACGGCGAACGGTGGATGGCCAAAACATGCTTATGGACGTTCCACTCGGACACAGGTATTAAAGTCGATTTGTCATTACTTTGCAAATAATTCTTGTCCATGTTCATTTATCTTAACTTATTGTTTCATACACGAGATGGCTCGATGCATTTTCGGTTTCACAAAATGCGACGCACGTCGTATCGACATACCGTGATGCACTCGACTCTCGAGGCATGAGGATGATGTGGTGTGGCAACCATATAATGAACTCATGGGGTCTCTTCCCGAAATCTTGTAGAAATGGTCACGGCGGTTGGCTCTCGACGTGTCCCCTTATTTGTTTCCACATTGTGGAGTGGCATCGACCGAGAAAGGGTCATGAGACAATTCGGCATGGTACAAGTAGTGCCACCTAATTGTGCTTACGACGCACAACTGCACCGCGTCGAATTGCGTGGACATCATCATGAAAATTGGGTGACTTTTCACGCAAGCTACATAAACATGTGGGAAAATCGTGGGGACACCATTGCGACAATGCGGCTTGAATGAAGGGCATGACCATCAAGACTACATGACGTGGTATCGATCGGTCACTAGGATATTCATAGGACACGACGGTGCGTTACGTGACTACTCGGTAATCTTCTAACTCTTACTTTTCCTCGAACATTTAATATTTTATATTGCGTGATTTGAGCTCTTATTTTTTGTATATCAACGTAACTTGGTGCATCGACTTAGGCGTGTGTTTATTGAGGATGGGTACGAGCAAGGACTTGCTGCCCTTGATGAAGGGATTAAAATTTTGGACGAAGATGAAAGACAAAGGTCTAATCTTTCGCATGACGGAATTGACGTCCAACAAGACATAGATGAGGATAATGAACAAGAAGATGAAGAAGACGATCGGGCGAACCAAACATAGAGGTGAGAAGAAGACGAACACGACCGAGAGGCGTGCGGGAACGCGCCGGACGTCCTCGTCCACCACGTCCATCTACTTGGACTGAGATTGCTGCAGAGAGTAGCAGACGTTCTCCTCCAGCACGTTCATCTCGTTCGAGAGTGAGTAGAACAGAGAATGTTGGCGAGAGTAGTCGTTCTTCTCATAGGTACGTTCCTGCATCTTCCACACCCCAACCAGAACCTCAAATGTTTGTACCCAGGCCGCCGAGCGTGAATCTTTCTCCTTACCATTTTGATCCTTACGCACCTGGGCCTTCGTCTTCATATCTGGACCATGGAATGCCTCATCATCAAACGTATCCATCACTGCCTCCATACATGCCTAATCCATATACTCCTACTCCATATAATTACAATATGGCGTATAGTGGAGACCACTTCATTCATGAACTTGTTGACCATGACGCGACCTCATGTTCCATTCCCCCACCCCATGCGGGAAGCCGATATTTCGGGATGGTTCCACCTCCTATTTTTGGTAGCATCGATGCGAGAGGTGAGTCGAGTCAAGAACCGGAGGAGGAAACGCAACAATCTACTCGACGTGATTCATCGCAAGACCATACCTCAACAAGCTCAACCGGATGTACAAACACATCGTCCAACTAGACAAATAGTACGTCCGGTTTGCATCACCGAGCAACAACGTCAACGGAACCGCCGAAATAGACCTGCATGATGAGTTTACTTGATGTCATGGTGATTTGTAAATAACTTATATTTTGGGTTCACAAAGTACGCGTATTCAACCTTCTCATTGAATAAACTTATTTCTCATGTTTTCCATATTATTATAATGTCGTAGATTTGATTACTCTTCAATAGTTAGTTTAGTTTGTTAAGTTAGTTTAGGTTATATGTTTAATTTAACTTAAGTGGTTAGCTTAGTTAGTTAGGTGTCGGTGGTTAGGTTATATTAGTTTAGTTTGGTTAGGTTAATTAGGTTAGTTAGTTAAGTTAGTTTAGTTAGTTAAGTTAGTTTAGTTTAGGTGTTGAGGTTATGTTTGTTTAGTGTAGTTGAGTTAGGGTATGTTCCTTAGTGTAGTTGAGTTAGGTTATGTTTGCAATTAAGCTAGTTAAGTTAGTTATTTTAGTTTACTTAGTTTGTATTGTTAGGTGGTTTGGTTAGTTAATGTTAGTTAGTTTAGTTTGTTAGTTACTTTAGTTTGGTTATGTTAGTTAGTTAGTTACTTAGTTAGTTTAGTTGAAGTTAGTTAGTTACTTAGTTTAGTTTGGTTTAGTTAGGTTAGTTAAAGTTAGTTAGTTTAGTTTGGTTAAGGTTAGTTAGTTAGTTTAGTTTGGTTTGGTTAGGTTAGTTTAGGTTAGTTAGTTTAGTTTAGTTTAGTTAGTTAGTTAGTTAGTTAGTTAGTTAGTTAGTTTAGTTAGTTAGTTTAGGTTTAGTTAGTTTAGTTTGGTTAGGTTAGTTAAGGTTAGTTATTTTAGTTTGGTTAAGGTTAGTTAGTTAGTTAGTTACTTAGTTAGTTAGTTAGTTAGTTTATTTAGTTTAGTTGGTTATGTTAGTTAATGTTAGTTAGTTTAGAAAAGAGAGTTGAAGGTTGAAACCAATGTATATATATATATATATATATATATATATATATTATATATATATATATATTCAAAATTGGTTTTTTTTATAAAATATAAACTCCTCATATGCATATTCAAATTTGGTTGTAATTGTCGAGATCGCTCGACGACGACGCAACAACACGGCCAATGGCGAGTGACGAGAGCTTCCGAAACGACGCGGTTGGTGACCGGTTGGTGACGTGGCGGTGAAAGACAGATCGGCGAGTTGCGTTTGTGAGGTTGGCGCTGACGTGGCGGTGATGTGGCATGGGTTCGTACAGATAGCGCCTTTTCAAAAGGCGCTATCTGTACATGTGGCCTCCATGTCAGCGCCATGTCAGCGCCACATCACAAACGCAATTTTCGCTCAATAACGCCTTTTGAGAAGGCGTTATTGAATGAGGTGATGTGGCGCTGACGTGGCAAGGCGTTATTGAATGATATGATGTGGCGCTGACGTGGCGGTGAGGTGGCGGCCACATGTACAGATAGCGCCTTTTCAAAAGGCGCTATCTGTACAAACCCATGCCACGTGGACGCCACGTCACCGCGAACCAAAATACATCCCACTCAATAACGCCTTTTGAGAAGGCGTTATTGCCTACTTCCGTGATAAAAAAAAAAACCTCCCTATTTTGTGAAAAAATTAGTAAACTACCCCTACTTTTAGAAAAACCCCTGTTTCGTTGTGCTCTTGTATTAACTTCAACAGCAGCTTTACATTTGCACTCATACCTATGAAGGAAAACATACACAAACATAGAACATTCAAGAAATGAGTCGTTCGATCCCCCGTATCGACATCAGATCGGTTCTAATTTTTAACCATTCTTAAATTTATTTATGCATTTATTTTTTCTGAATAAAGAATATCTCAGATTCATGCCAACAGAAAACAAGCTTGTGAACAAATGGTTTGCAGAATATTTAGTGTAAAAATTTTTACCTTCCAGAGATGAGTTGTTCGATCTTTGAACGAAACTCGATGAAGGGCATAGCTCCGGTGATGAAGTTTTGCGCGTCATGTTCATTTTTTGCTGATAGAATGAAGGATGAATCACTAATTTGAAATTGTTTTATGTGTGCAGTCAACCTCAAATGTGATCATTTATGGGTTTTTTTTTTTTTTTTCGATGAAGTGTTAGCACCTTTTTTTCACTTCCTTTAATAATCCATTATGTTAAATATTCTTTTTGTTGTGATATGGCTGACTGGAGGGCCTGGTTGTAGCAGTGAATTGGCACTATTTTATGAGAATGGTCCCTTCACCATTGCAGACAACATGTCTCTTGTGTGGAATGACTATGGTTGGGATAAGATGCACATATTTTATGGTACTCATTTTATATTAATTTCATCTGTGACAAGAACAATGCAATTGTTAAGATAAATTGGTTTGGTTCTTTCATTGATGACAGGCTTCGAACTTGATATATGTCGATCAACCAACGGGGATGGGGTTCAGTTATGGTTCTGATAAACGCGACCTTCGACAGAACGAGACGGGTGTTAGCAATGATTTATATGATTTCTTGCAGTTGTGTAAATTTTGCTTTGTCATACGTATAATTCTGCTTTTAGACTTAATTAGTTTGTACTTTTAATTAATCGAAGAGTGAACTACTTCTCTTTTATGTGTCTAGGCATTTTTCAAGGAGCATCCTCATTATGTGAACAATGATTTCTACATTACCGGGGAATCATACGCCGGACATTACATCCCTGCCTTTGCATCGAGGGTGAACAATGGAAACAAAGATAAAGAGGGCATTCACATAAACTTAAAGGTATACACGCATCCATCATGTATGAAACATCCAAGCAGAACTGCGGGCAAGACTGCACTGCTACTCTACTTCCCTGATAATTCATCACCGCCAACATAGACACCCCTGCCCCAATATTAACTATTAGAATTAGATGTATACATATTGTACTAGCTTTAATTTGACTTAAATAAATCAGTAGAGTTATTAGCTTTAATTTGAAGGCAAACAAGAATGATTTATTAGATTATTTTCATAGCAATTCTTGAGAAAAAATTAATTAAGAAAGCTAGCTAGCTACATACCCAAGACACAGAAGAAGACAACATTTGCAAATATATATACATACGATGATCAATTCTTATGGGCATTACTTTTCGTGATTATCTTCTCTTCATCTTATTGTAGGTTAATAGAAGTTTATCGTGTGTTTTCATTCAGGGACAGCATTGATCAACTTAGCCCTCGGACATAGACTTCAGAACAAGCAGCATCATTGCCTTGCACAAGGGTTTGCATTCCTCTACAGTAATTTGAACCTTTGTGAGAACTATCAGGTTTAGTATCTCTTCCTCTAGAAGGCATTTTATTTGGTGCATGCTATATGTGTGCATCAACTGCTACTTGCTTGATGGTCAATTCTTATGAACTTGGTTTCGTTTCCTATCAAAAACGAATTCTTACGAACTTGACGCTTGAGCTTTTAGTAATTAGATGGTGCATAAAATGTGTATAAAACATGTATTTCTAGCTGCTTATTCCGTGCATAGGTGCCACTGCTTATAAGAATTATTTTGTTATATATATAAACCAAAAGGTTTCTCCTCTCATTGATGTCACTGGTTATAAATTTTCTACTTTTACTGAACTTGGAAGTGATGATTGCAGCAAGTTGAAAGTTGATATAATCTTTGTCAAAATATTATGTTTCTTTTATTTGTAATTGTGTTCTCATTGTTTCCCAAGAAATTTGATGAAAGGAGTTAATTTGATTGGTATCTCGTGGATGTGATATTTATTTCGAATGAGTCAATTAGGCCAAATTCTTCTGTATTGTATATTCGATATTTTTTTTTAATTAATTTGACTTGATACTTGTAATTGAGATCTTTTATTTTAAGTTAGTCTTATTTTTCTTCATTATAACTGCCTGTTTTGATATAGAGCTAGTGCCTTTGCTATAACCAAGAGCCTTGCAATCGGAACATGCCTTTAGCTGATAACAAATTCGGGGTTAAGTATTGCATCAAAGCAAATTCGAATGCTCTCTCAATAGCTGACTAAAACGTTTAGTCACATTTGCATCAGCCTTCTCTCTTGTATAAATAGACAATTGGTGCTGTTTGAATATTGTACTTGTCTGGAGCTTATAAGTAACTGATCAAGACTTCCAAGTTTCAATGTATCTGATCAAGCTTGGTCCTTTGTTAGAAATGGAACGATGTTGGATGTCATTGCAGATTAATAATTGCTGTTTATTATTATTTTTTTGTTATAAAAGTTGTATGCTGAGGAAAACAACGGTCTAATGTTTTTAAAAAATTTGAAAGTCCTTTATTATTATGTTTTTGTTATAAAAGTTGTATGCTGAGGAAAACAATGGTCTAATGTTTTTAAAAAAATTTGAAAGTGTTATAAACTAAGTTGTAAGCCAACTAGAACTTAAGTTGGACTTGCTAGAGACTTAAGTATAGAAGACATAAACTAAGAACTACTAGAACAAGTAGAGAAGAGGAGACGAGAGAAGAGAGCTAAAGATGAGAATGTAGAGATTTCATTCATACATTGATGTGTGAATAACAATGGGGTTGACACCCTTTATATAGGTCATTTGGTGATGATGATAATTATACTTATACAATGTGTACAAGTTATACATACACCACAAGTCATACAACACATCACAAGCAACATAAACAATACATGGAAGAGTTGATGTACATTGGAGATGATTGCAAGTTACATGAAGTGTGAGAGCCATGCTTGATGTTACAATTCAATGTGAGAACCATGCTTCACAATGTGGTCACATACATGCACAAGTGCCCATCCATTTCATAACACTCCCCCTTAGATGACACTTGTTGAAAGAATAAGTCTCGTTAAATTTCTACTAGAAAAAAAACATGTGGGAAAAAATCTAGTACATAAAAAGAGTATAATATTTGTAACGACCCGTAAAGTATACGAGCCACGTGTCATATGGTCCACGTGGGTTTAGGCCAGGCGGGGCTCAGTGTCGTGGGGAACTAGGGTCGTCACAATATTACTTTGTAGTATAATATTTGTTGATTGCCTCATTAAAAACCTTGCTAAGAAAATCCAGTAGGACAAAATCATAGCTAAGGAAAAGCGTGCAACACATTGATACACTTAGAGATAATTTAAATGTCTCATTAAAACCTCTACTACAAAAACCCTGTGGGAAAAATCTATTATAGGAAAAAGAGTACATTAATTGCTCTCATAATTTATTTATTTATTTTTTTATATGAAGTATAATAATGTTAGAATTGTTTCATTAAAAATCTTGCTAGGAAAACCTATTGGGATAAAACCATAGCGAAAGGAAAAGAGTGCAATACACTAATCAATCTAGATACAAAGTTTTAATATTGTTAGAATTGTCTCATTAAAAACCTTTGCAAAGAAAGCCCAGTGGGATAAAACCATAGCAAAGGGAAAAAGAGTGCAATACGTAACCAATAACTCATTTTGATTCTCCCCCTCATGTTCACATGGGTGAGACATCTTGTGCATTTTGTTGCACATGGACATCGTTTTCTATATGAACCATTTAATGTTGAGGCATATGATTGTAACTCTTTTGTATATAGTACTTGCATCAAGTAATGAATTGATTCATAACTTGTTGCTATGAATGATCTTTTGAACTTCGAGTTCATATTAATTTATACATGGATCATAATACAACAAATTTAATGCAATTTGATGTGTTTCAAGCAATTTCACGTCATTCCTTTTGAATTGGCTTATATCTCCCCATAATGGTGAGAAAACTGCTTCATCAAAGTGACAATTAGCAAAACTTACTATAAATAAATTCCCTATTAGGGATCCAAGGCATCTTATAATATGATTAATGGAGAGTTAAATCAATATAAGTCTCCTATTGATTTGTCTTGAGATAATCTCCAGCTGATAAAAAAATCCAGTTCGATAAAGGATGTCCGTGCGAATTTACGATATTTTCGCATTATTGATGATTATGGATAATCAAATAGATCTTTTCACATTATGAATGTCATTTGATTTATGACGACATTCGTTTTAATGTGTCTTATATATTACAAAAGTTAAAGCCGAGAATATTATACTCAGATTAAATCATATTCATATAGATAAATTTTCTATTATTCTGAGTAGACTTCTTCTGAACAAGACATTAACAATAAAATTGTTGTACCAGATATTGCATGAACATTAGCCTCCGCTAAATTCAAATTCGAGAAATATTCACTTTTATATTATAATGTACATGCATGTAGCACGATACACAAGACATAAACTCATCACCCATATTTAGGTCACGATTTAAACACATCTTGATGTGCTTGTTTTATCGAGCCATTTTCAATGATAAAATTCATAATATTTTGCCTTTGATTTTGAAGGCATGGTAAAGGTCACAAAAATATTCAGTTATATATATATGATAATATTTATGCAAAATAGCCTTTCATATATGACCAAAAAATGTCACAATTATGAGCGCTCATTGTCAATAATTATTTGCCCTTTGTAGTGGTGCACCACTTTTGTTCCAATTTTTGGTGGAATTGTCAATACGACATTTACCTGATATTTTTACCTTTTCCACGTCCATAAATTTATTATTGCGATCATGATCATTATATGCAACATATGCTTCTTAATTTGAAGGTGAACTAATTGGACGGGAACGATATTATATTTATAATATCTCATTATTTTACTCAGCTACCATGAGACAAGAAATCAATCATTAATTTTATTGGATTGACGTGCGCACTCGATATTTGTTGCAACAATAAATCAAGGCGGGCCACGTGACCTTATTTTTATTGTCTCATCAGTCATATTTCCACATAGCCTCAACATAGATGTAATTAAAATTGCGGAATTATAATTAATATTTGACTGATTAAATTTTGTAGCTTGAGACTCAACCGCTCATTTTGAGCTTTTGGAGCATTACGTTTTTTGGTATTTATATATTTATAACTTCATAGGGTGAAAAGATATATAAAGTGAAATATTCACTTTTCAAATCTCTAAAGAGATATTGGTAAATGATTTAAATTTTGTATAACACAACATAGTCTTGCATAGATGTTTTATTCAAAAATTATAGTATCTAATTGTCATGACAAATAATTTTTGTCGGTAATATAATAAGGCAACAAGTTCAACTATGATTGAATAATATTTTGAAAATAAATTAAATATAAAATAGTTTTCCCCTTTTTATGCAAAAATATAACATATGATTAAATATATGTTCACAACTTGATTCATTAATAAACAAAATGTACTATTCATATGAGTTGGTGGGACAACCTCCAGGTTGGGTGGCGAGACATAGTCTACTTAATACCATGCATCCTCGAACGGGATAACCCGTTTCCCTTTCAATGTTTAGCTTTACCGGGGACATGGCTTACACACTATCAACTCAAACTTATAGCATTATTTGTATTATAAAATCAAGAATAGAACAATAACTAATCGTTTGTAGTTTTAAGAGAAAAACTATATGTCACACATTGACTTTTGATTTCTGATGTAGAAGATCGTACAAGACGCAACTACTGAGCATACTTTCGCAATCGGTGACGTTATAATGCATAGTATATGAATAAAATATGCATATAGAAGTGATGCATGTAATAAAAGGAAGCAACCAATATAATATAGAAATAAATTGAACTTATTTAAATAACAAAAGTTATACCTTCCTAGATTTGTCTCCTTAACAAGCTTTCTTGAACTTCAAGATCTCCTTAATGCTAGAGCAAGCTCGTGCTGATAACGTGTAAGTTGTAAGCCAACTAGAACTTAAGTTGGACTTGCTAGAGACTTAAGTATAGAAGGCATAAATTAAGAACTACTACAACAAGTAGAGAAGAGGAGACAAGAGAGAAGAGAACTAGAGATGAGAATGTAGAGATTTCATTCATACATTGATGTGTGAATTACAATAGGGTTGACACCTTTTATATAGGTCATTTGGTGATGATGATAATTATACTTATACAATGTGTACAAGTTATACATACACCACAAGTCATACAACACATCACAAGCAACATAGACAATACATGGAAGAGTTGGTGTATATTGGAGATGATTACAAGTTACATGAAGTGTGAGAGCCATGCTTGATGTTAAAATTCAATGTGAGAACCATGCTTTACAATGTGGTCACATACATGCACAAGTGTCCATCCATTTTATAACATAATGCCCTTTAATAACGGTAACCATTATTAAAGGCTATCAAAGGCTTTTTCTATTGAACTATTAATAACGGTTTAAAATCGTTACAAAAGGCCTTGTGCTTTCATAACATCTCATAAGATGACGGATATTGTAACGGTTAAAAATCATTATGAAAAACTTTAATAACGGTGAATAATCATTATTAAAGCAGTTTTCTGCTTTAGTGTATACATGTATTAGTGTATCAAGTCTGCCTAAATATACCTAAAAGCAGTAACATAATATATACAAACACCTATGAGATGGGCTAGCGGAGGCTCTCAATGATTAGATGAAGTCGCCAAGTACGGATTTCCATGACTCATCGCAGGATTTGCACTCGGTCATCCATGTAAAAAGTTGATGATGAGTCAAGTTAGTAAATCTCCAGAAGAAACGAAAGTTATATTTAATAAGAATGTAAATAAAACGGCTACAAATCATGCTAGTCAATAAAAAAAATGCACTGAAAAGGGATAATAGCATGAAGATAAATCAATAGGAAAGCAATAAATGTCGGATGCGAGTGTGGTATATATCTGCCGAAATCTAGCACTAATAACACAAGACTGAGGATACTCTGGTGATGAAGTAACTCCCCGCCATCGCTCCAAGGTCAATGAGGAACTCTGTTGGTCGGGAGTTTACAACTCCTAGCCAACTGCTTCAAACGAGAGGAATTTATGTCGGAGTTAACTCCTCACGACACCATCTCTCGAATCATCGACTCGCGAAGTAATTATCACACGTAGCCTAGGGCATGACTAGAACCGTAACAACAATCAGATCGCTAATTACTGGGGAGCCGGTGAGGGGTCATACCGTCTCGTCGACTATATACAGACACACGCGGGAGTGGAGTAGTTAAACAAATCCAAATTGGCATAATTCATCGGTATAATGAAATAAAATAGTAAATAAATGCTACTTATTTTTTCGGTGGGGTTTACTTACAAAGATGTGATAAAAACTTGGTCCTTACACGCTTTGATTTCGATATGTTCCCGACACTAGAGTAGGTTTCTAAGTCCCTGGTGTCAATTACATAAATTTTTCGTGTGTTAGATGCCCCTTCAAGTAGATTGTTGACATAACATTGTTGTAACACTCTTGTGGCCACATGGCAAGTGATTACAGACCTTTGTGACCACAAACATCTCTTGTGGGTACATAATTTCTTTTGGGGTTACAAACCTCCTATGTGGACATAGACGTCCCATGGTCACAATATCGGTTGTAGGCATAAACGTCCCTTATGGGCAGAAACATCAGTTGTGGGCACATACGTCCATCGTGGGCACAAATGTCTCTTGTGGGCACAGATGTTCTCTGTGGCCACATACACTATTCATCATCTTCAACAGCCCAACAAGCACGAAAAATGAGTTAAACTTCAACATCAAATTTTACCCAAACCAAGAAATTCTTGTTCATTATGTGATGATTTGTCCCCAATTACTCCTAATTAACCCAATGCAACAATAACCAATATTTTAGATCCTTAATTTTGGTAAGTTAACATGCATTAGTTGAAAAACTTCAAGAATAAGTACAAGGGTTTAATGGTTGAATTTCTGAAAGTTTTAGAGATGAAATAATCACATTTTATACCTCAAAACATGGGGAAAATATAGATTAACCATCAAAATTTTGTTTTGGATCAAGATAAGTTTTAACATTTATTCAAACAAATTTTTGAATACAAATGCATGAAAAATGAGGGATTTCATACCTAGCTTGAGTCTTGATGCAAACTCTCTACCCTTATTGCTAGAACACCACCAATTTGACATAAACACTTCTAGATCAATAGATTTCCAGCCCTTCTTACTCTCATGAACTAGAAATCTTGAATTTCTTTTTTTGTTGGTTGCATAAATAAACATGAATGAGATCAAAGTGAAATGCTAACTTATATATTTATACTAGCCCACCTCATATTCCTAGCCCCTAATTTTGCATAAAGCTCTTATCTCTAGGTCCATTAAGGGCTTGAACTTGATCCATCCAACCATAGATGACCATTAAGTATGTTAGTTTAGGCCTCTAGATGATTCATTTCAAGATTGATCTAGGGCCCAAATAATTTTTTTATACTATTCTAAGCCTTTTTTTATATGAATCAATCCAAAATTCATACCATAGGTACATTAGATTATTTAATTAGCTTAGTCTATGCTTTATTGGTCAATTTACATATCATGCTTAAACTAAGTCTTGCCTACTCACTTACCCCGCACCGTTGCGCATCACGAGGCGTGTCAGGTCCATTCTTGGCCTATTAATACTTTAATCCATATTTTTGGCTTAGATTATTATTGTTTTACCATTAATAAGTTTGTCAAAGCCCTTTTGTCCTAGTACCTGCGTCGCACGCATCTCGAAGCAATATTCACCACACTCATAACTCACGCGAAACGCGATAATCAATGATACATATGTCGTAATGCTATAATTCATAGTAAAACAATCATAATAAACAAGTGTCACATAAATGTAATATAAATAATTATACCTAGATAAGCGTGTCCTAGACTAATCCGCGATATCTATGTGGGTCTAAGTTAGGTCCCAGTCTGAAATTAGATAATTAAATAATCTTTAAATAAGGCAGGCCGTCATAGGTACATTGACGTTGGCGGAATAATCTATGAAGCAATTAAGAACGCCATGACCATGAAGAAAAATGAAGGAATGCCTTTTCCCTTGATGATCACCAAGTTTTGCAAACAAGACTGAGTCCCGAAGAGAGGAGTTAAGTTTGATGTATCTCCGGATAAGACCATCACTGACGACGTCATTGAGAAAAGTAAGAAGGTACGGGATACGTTGACTCAAAGGACAAACTAGAGATAAATGCCACATAAAAAAGATAACCAACAGAAAGAAGAAGAGTAAGGGCAGGTAACTAAAGAAATTTAGAGGAAACTCAAGCTGTGTCGCGTACTATGAACAGATTAATCAAACCACAAAGCTGCCTATAGAGGACTTAAGGTGGGGGAGCCAACATTCATATTCCATCACTCTAGGTGAGGATGCCTAATCAGGGAGTCTTTATTGAAGATAACTCAGTGGAGGGAGTAGATTACACCCACTATGATCCAGAGGCAAGCTGCTAGTCCCAACAAGTGAGTTGAAAAACATAGTTATTCATTACATAGGTGAAGTTGTGAACTAAAGGAGTGTATTCAATGGGGGATTTTCATGGATTATAAAAGACTTTGTAAGATTTATAAATCTATAGGTATTTAATTTAGATCTCAAAGTACTTAGATGGAGTTTTTTAAAATGAAAGGGTATTAATTTGGATTTGGATGGATTTGTATGAAGTTGTAAACAATCCCTGGGTATTTAACTTTTTGGTGAGTTGTGTTTATTTGGGTCATAAAGAGGATTTCAATGGATTCATTTCAGAGATTATACATGACTTGTATTTCAAATTCTCTCAGAGTTGAAGCTGTAATTTCTATGGATTTATGAAAGACCCAAAGTGTTCTTTAACTCTTGCGGTTTTCTTCATTCGACTCCTCTTTCCGTAAGTCTCTACAACCCTAGCAGTGTAGTGAAATCTCTTCTCATTCCTAGCCGGTCGACCATCATTTTTCATCTCAATGAGCGACAACAACAAGCACATCCCTCATTCGATTTTGAGTTCTTCCATGATTATAGCAACAAATCCCACAAAAATCTTGCCTCCGTTTATCAAAAAACAAATCCCACACAAATACATGGAGGACAAGAAGTGTAGATCTTCATTACTCAATAAAACACTTTACTTCAAACCTTGCTCTCTCACTATTTTAGTTTCATTGATGAATGTTTTTTACATTAGCTATTCTGCTTTTCTATTTGATTGGCGGAGAAGAAGATAAAATAGTGAATAGGATACTATTAAGTCATGAACACTAGATCTTCTCAAGTCACGCACCACTTATGATTTGTTTGGTATAAAAGTCCATCAAAATCCATTCAAATCTTTCTTTCAAATCCACAAAGCCCATCAAAATCACTAAAAAAGTCCTTCTAAATCTATACAAATCCATAAAATACATCAGAATTTCATTAAAATTTTTCCAAATCCTCAATTCAATACACTCCCTTAAGATCTTAATATAAAAGTACAAGTTATTTACATTATTTTGTTAGATTACAATTGTTTAGTTTAAAAATCAATTAAAAAGGGATTTCCTTAGAAATAGAGTAAACTTGACTAAGTATACTCAGTGCAATACACCCTTTTCTAAGGATGATATCCGTAATCAACATAAGTTGATCACATTATTACTATAATCAAGCCATTATACTTGTATTTTGTCACCAAGTTTTTGGCGCCGTTGTCGAGGATAGGTAGCCACTTTAGTTAAGTTAGTTTACAAAATTGTTAAGTTATATTTTAAGCAATTTACTTTCTAGTTCATTAATTTAGAAAAATAAAAGGTTTAAGTTTCGAGTTTGACAATGTACACTCGATTTTTTTTGTTTTATTTTTGGAGAATTAGTGCATGCATAGTAAATGATAGAATGACTTAGTGCCTTAAGACCCTGAGATTGAAAAAACCAACAAAGGAAAGAAAAAAAAGGAATCAAGATAGTGGAGGAACAAACACGAAACCAATAATAGAGCCGAAGGAATAACCAACCCGAAGGTGACCTGGTAGTGCATGACAGAGTGCAGGGATAGAGATGTCTTCATGACTACTTTAAGCTGAATGTTCAAGAGACTTACAACAGAGTAATGGGGCTTCCAGACAACACCACCGAGTTTGAACTAAGATCATCTCTAATCAAAATGGTGCAAAATAGCTTGTAGAATGGGCTAGCGAATGAAGATCCAGTTGCACATGTAGAGAATTTCTTAGAGAAATGCGACACCATGCACATTACTGGAGTTACAAAAGAGGTAATCAGGATGAGACTTTTCCCATTCTTATTGGGTGGAAAAGCGAAATCTTGGTTCCAAGGACTGATAGCAGGGGGTATGACTTTATGGGAAAAAATCAATTAAACCCTGAGGAGATGTTCAAGATGGATGTGTGAAATGGGTACAACTATAGATTTTCTACTATGTGATGAATCACAACACTATAACACTAGTAGATGACGCAGCAGGTGCTTTTCTACTAACCAAATATGAGGATGGAGCATTAGATCTTCTAGATCTTATATCCTAGAACTTTACAACCATACTCATTCAACAGTAAGGAAACCGGTAGGCGTATATGAAATTAATTCCCAAGCTATGATTATGGCATAACAATTCAACCTGAGCAGTTAAATAACGAAGTTTCAAATGGGAAAACAAAATCCACAAGTGCAAGCTATACCACAACCTGTAAATCACCAAGCAATGTTGGTTAATCCAATGGACATGTATCAAGAAATGGAGCTTGATAAAATTGACTTCATGAACAACCAGAGCTATGGGAACAACTTCGGGCCGAGAGGAATGACTCATCAAAGGTTTTATCAAGGATACAACAACCCCAACTTCTCATTTGGAAATCCTAACGACACACTAAAGTTATTGCCAGACTTTGATCAACAAGTCCAACAAGGGAAGCTAGGGCAGGGCGAAGAGATGACTTCATTGAAGTCAATCAAGAAATTCTTGCATGCCATCAACATGAGCATTAGGGAATGCCATGAGAAGTATGAGAAAGAGATGAAAAATGTGAAGCAAGCTATGAAAATGATGGATGATAAAAGATTACAATCAATCAAGAACCTGGAGAGACACATTGGCAGTTAGCCATTGCTTTGAATTCATAAAATAAAGGGTAGTTTTCGAGTAACACAAGCATTACTCCTATGAAAATGCACATGGAATCCAATTAAAAAGTGGAAGAACAACTAATGATCAAGTGCAACCAAAAGATACAACAAATGACATAAGGAAGCAAATTAATTAGCAACAACAAAGTGATGCAGAACACTTGGAAAGTGACATAAGTAACCAAAAGGAAGTTGCATCAGCAGAAGAATCAAAATTGGCTCAAAGGAAGGTATGGGAGATAAGCAGAAAAAATGTGGTGCTAGGGAGAGTAAAATTTATTGACAATCAACCATTAATAAATTTACCTCTACCCTATCCTTATTGATTCAAGAAACAGAAAAATCAATATTAGTTCAAGAAGTTTGTGGAGGTTTTTAAGAAGTTACACATAAACATCCCAATCGCAAATGCACTGGAACAAATGTCGAATAACACAAAGTTTATGAAGAACATAATGGCAAGAAAAGTGCGACTAGAGGATTATGAAATAGTAAATTCGACTAAAGAATGCATCACTATTTTACAAAGGAAGTTACCTTAAAAGTCGAAGGAACCATGAAGTTTTTCGATTCCATGCATAATAGGAGTACACTTGTTTGATCAGGTCTTATGTGATTTAAGAGCAAGAATAAATTTGATGCCCTTATCAGTATTTAAGAAGTTAGGTTTAGGAAAAGTAAAGTCAACAAATATGACTTTGAAATTAGCAGGTCGATCAATGACCTATCCAAAAGGAGTGATTGAAGATGTATTGGTAAAAGTGGATAAGTTCATTTTTCGGTTGACTTTGTAGTATTGGATATGGAAGAAGATTCAGAGGTACCATTAATCCTAGGGAAACCCTTTCTAGAACCTGAACGAGCATTGATAGATGTTCAAGAGGGAGAATTAAGGTTACGAGTAAATGATGAGGAAGCTATGTTCAACATCTATAAGACCTTGAAATTTTCAAGTGAGGGAGAGCATTGTAAAAGTATCAAAGTTAGAGATATAGTTTCTGATTATGTTTCAGATATAGCCAAGCATTGCCTAGTTCAAAGCATAACCACAAGTTCTGTAGTTAAGGGTGAACTTCAGGTTTCAGTAAATGCTCTATCACCAATATGACCCCCCGAAGTTTCATAAGGGTTTTGAGAAACTAGAAAAAGAAGTGGAAAGTGTAGTTATTAAACCAACAGTGAAATTAAAGCCTTTGCTAGAGCATCTAAGATATGCGTATTTAAGAGAGAATTTAACATATCTTGTTATTATTTTGGCAGCATTGATTGAGTTTGAAGAAGAAAAATTGCTTCGAGTTTTGAGAGAGCATAAGTGAGCATTTAGATGGATAATCAAAGATATAAAAGAATTAGTCAAATTGTCTACATGCATAAGATTTTAATGGAAGAAAATCATAAACTATCAATTAAAGCTTAAAGACAGTTAAATCCAGTAATTAATGAAGTGGTAAAGAAGGAGATCTTAAAATGTTTCAACCTCTGAATCATTTATGATATTTCAGATAGTTCATGGGTTTCACCAATACATTTGGTGCCAAAGAAAGGAGGAATGACCATTGTTTAGATTTAAAATGGAGAGACATTATCCACTAGAATAGTAACCAGTTGGAGAGTTTGCATTGATTATCGAAAGTTAAATAAGGCTACAAGAAAGGATCATTTCTTTTTACCATTCATTAATCAAATGCCGGATAGATTAGCAGGATATGAATACTATTGTTTCCTAGATGGGTATTCGGGATATAATCAAATTGCTATAGTATCAGAAGATCAGGAGAAAATGACATTTACATGTCTTTATGGAACATTTGCATTTAGACGGAAGCCATTTGGATTATGCAACGCACCAACAACATTTCAGAGATGTACGATGGCTATTTTCTCTTATATGGAGAGGATATCATGGATGTATTCATGGATGACTTTTCTGTATTTGGAGCATATTTCGACCTATGTGTACAAAATTTGGCCTTGGTATTGAAAATATGTCAAGAGATAAATTTAGTACTTAATTGGGAAAAGTGTCACTTTATGGTTTAAGAAGGAATTGTTTTGGGACATAGAGTATGTGCTCATAGATTAGAGGTAAATAGAGGAAAAATAGTGCCAATCGAGCAATTTTCCATACCAAGAAACATTAAAGATATAAGGAGCTTTTTCGGACATGTAGGTTTCTACAAAAGGTTTATTAAGGATTTTTCAAAAATCACAAAATCATTGTGCACATTCTTGGAAAAATATGTTTCATATGAAATGAGTCATGTATGTGTAAAAAAATTTTAGACCATGAAAGTAGCTTTGATTTCGTACCAATAGTGATAGTACCAGATTGGAAATCTAAATTTGAAATAATGTGCGATGCAAGTGACTATGCGGTAAGAGCAGTGTTAGGCCAACGAGGAGATGAAATGTTTAGAGCTATATATTATGCAAGTAAAACATTGGATTAAGCACAATAAAATTATACTACAACAAAAAGGAGCTATTGATAGTAGTGCTTGCGCGTGACTAGTTTATAGCTAACATAGTGGGTTTAAAAGTCATTGTGTATAGTGACAATGAAATAATCTGCTATATGTTTGCAATGAAGGATGCCAAACCAAGGCTAATAGGACGAGTGTTATTATTGCAAGAGTTAGACTTGGAAATCAAAGATAAGAAAGAAAATGAAATTTTGCCTACAGATCATCTATCTAGATTACCTTATAAAGAGTGTATATGGAAGCCAGTAACTGAAGTATTCGTAGATGAGCAATTATTTCAAACATCCAAAGTAAGGGAATATCACGATTTAGACTCGGACTAAACAAGCGAAATAACGTTTGGCTAATGACGTAAAACTAACCGCTACTAAGAGGCAGCATATGGTTTTTAACTTCAGTTATTTATTTAGTTTAGTTACAAAAATCCAAACGTTTTAGTTTTCTAACTTTAAAAAGTTTGTGCTAAAAATGCAAAAACGACCATTTGCTGGGTGACATTTCATTGAAATGGAGAAGTCTCAACATATGCATATTCATAAAGCATAAACGAGTTAGAGGGATATTGTGTCACTTTGTTACTTGTTTAAATTTTATGCATTATTATTATGTTGCGTTATTATATGTTGGTGTTTAGTGTTTTTATATTTCAAGCTTATTTTTAAACCTTGAGGACAAGATTTGGTTTAAGTTTGGGGACATAAACACTACACTATGGGAAGTGGTAAAAAAGGATGAAATAAGGATAAACACTGTAGGTATGATCGTAAAATTTTATTTTTGAAGCAATTAAAGAGGAAATCATGATAGCGTGTTCCTTTTTCATTTACTTTTTTTTTGAATGTGTTTAAGTAGTATAGATTAGGTTATATATAGTAATATGTAATGAATAAGTAATTCATTTACAAAGTTCATGCCTTTAATTGAATATGAGTAAGAATACAAGTGTCTTAATGATATGAAACTCAAGAGATTGTTATAAAATTTTTTGACGAAAATATGAAACGTAGCAAACAATAGTATGATTTCATGATTAGAAACCTATAGTTAGGGAAGACTATGAACTTGAAACAAAAGCATAAAGAATGCTAAAAAACTTCTTGTGGAAAAAGTTAGATTTCTAAGGAATTCTGAGATAAGCATGAATCTTAATTGAGTATAAAAAGTATATAAAAACTTAGTTCCGAGAGGGGAATAAATAGGCACCATGTTTAATGACAAATTTGAAGTTAAAACATGCTTGATAAAGTGAAAGTGAGAAGTGCTAACAAGAATTTTAAATTAATAAAATAGAGAGTCTCATAATTTCTATAGGAAAAGGAACAAAAAATTTGATAGTTGAAAAAAAAGAAAAAAATAGAATCCATAGAAAAAGGAGTAGGGACCGTGCAACTAAAATATATATAAGGAGAAAAAGAAAATGAGATAGATAAAAATAAAGAAAAGAAAGGCGGAATATAGATTAAAACTCTTCAAATAAAAGATTTAGTTCAAGTACTAGTAGCTTAGTTGAGTTAAGTTTTCTTTCCAACTATATTAAGTCCTAAGGACTCTTGAAGTGCTAAAGTCAACAAAACTAGTATGATCTATACTTATTTATGAATTCTTGAGCTTAATGAGAAATCATGAGATTGTATACTTGCTACTTGAGTGTCAAGGTGAAACAAACTTGTGAGTAGTGATGGTTTTAGTTGTGAAACTACTTTGGTGTTTCAAGATTGAATTGTATATGTTGTTAAAGCTACATGTTTTTGAAAGTATAAGTTTTTGTGAAGAAAATGCTCTTGAGTGGATTATTAACTTGAACTTATTTGAATTAAAGGATACTCCATAAACGATGTGAAATGAATATGAACTAAATTAGTAGTAGTAGTGGCAAGAATACTTAGTAAAATACACTTTTGCTTGGGACGTGCAAAATCTTAAGTTTGAAGGTATTTGATAAGTGATTAGCTAGACATATATATAGCATTAGTTGAATAGTAGATTTGCTATATATATCCCAGAATGAGCACTAATTAACGGTATTTATGTATTTTTAGGTATACAAGGTATAAAGAAGATGATGGTGTGATTTCAGGAAAAAATAAGGACAAAATGCACAAAAATATGATTGACGTCGTGGAAAAATGCTTGACGCCATGGGAGATGACTAGACACTATGGGCAAGGCTTGGAGAACCAAGAAGAGAAGGAAAGTGAGACGGTTGTGCCAGTGTAGTGGCGACGTTGTGGGCAAAAAAGGACGGTGCCTGGGTAATTTGCATAGGGCACCGAGTCTACTGAGTGAGGAAAATGCATACAAAGAGCCCGAAGCTGTGACATGGACATGGCTTTTACACAGACAGCGCTGGATCTTTTATGGATAACATCGAGATGTAGTAAATAGAAAGTTTAAGGTTCTATTTCGTATGGAATTGTTTATTAGGGTTTTTAATTGTTTTCTAAAGTGCCTTAAGAGTATAAATAGGTATTAGAACGTGAAAAGCTCACCAATTGTCATTAAGAGCAACCAATTATCATTTTTATCAAAATGAAAAAGTGGGATCTAGTGTTCCTTTCTTAAACCCTTTCTCAAGAAGAAATACACTTAGCCAATCATACCATGCTCTAGGAGCTTGTTTTAACCCATACAAGGCCTTTTGAATACGAAAAACATGACTTGGATAGTCATGGTCTTTAAAACCTGATGGTTGTTCTACATATACCTCTTCATTTATGAAATCATTGAAGACATCACTTTTAATGTCCATTTGGTATAGTAGAAAACTACTGTGGCAAGCATAAGCAAGCAACATTCGAATTGATTTTGATTTTGCTACTGGTGCAAAGGCTTCTTCATAATTAATACCTTCCTCCTAATTGTAGCCTTGTGCAACTAACCTAGCCTTGTTTCTCACTAAGTCACCCTTCTCATTCTTTTTGTTTCTAAAAACCCATTTGGTACCTATAATGGTATGGCTCTTGGGCCAAAAGATTAAGGTCCCCACCTTGTTCCCCACAAAGTGTCTTAACTCATCTTGCATAGCCATGATCCAAAATTCTTCACCTAAGTCTTTATATATCTTAATGGGCTTGGTTTGTGACACAAATGTAATATGCCCCTCATTTCTAGTTTAGTGAAGACCTAGTGGTTATGCCCTTAGTTGAATCACCTAGGATTTGTTGAGATGGTTGTCTTAAAAGAAGTCTTGAATTCTTTTATACAATAAGTTTGGTTTCATTTCTCACATCTACTTCGTTACCATTGGGTTCTTGAGCTTGAATGATATCATCATCATCATTAAGTCTAATTTGCTCCAAGGTGTGCATCAATTGCACTTTAAAATCTATCTCATCAAACTTAACATGGATGGACTCTTCTATAGTCTTTGATGATCTATTAAACTCCATATATGCCTTACTATGCATGAAGTACCAGAAGAAAGGGCATACATTTGACTTTGGGTCAAATTTGTCCTAATGATCTTTATCATTTAAGACTTATAAAGTACAACCAAACACCTTGAAGTAACAAATGTTAGGCTTTAGGCCTTTCCATAGTTTGGGGTCTTGTTCACTGGCTTTCAAATATTTCTCCACCATCATGTTGTTTTAGCTCTATAAATTGACTTTCATCTCTGGTCATGTGTCTTGAGCACCCACTATGCAAGTACCATGGGGTGCTCCTTTTCTTATCATACACAACATGAAATACACTAGATTTTGGTACCCAAATTCCCTTGGGTCCTTGAAAGTTAGTATCAAAAACATTCTTAAATGTCCATGCTAATTTGCCTACATTGACTCTATTAAATATGCATTCTCCAACATATGGGATCTATTGCACTTAGAGCATCTATGAGCATTATTCAACAATTCTTTATTACTCATTAGATTACCTCCATAGCCTATTCATCTCTTATTGAGTGCTTGTCATTGTGCTCTCAACATTATATCAAAAATGTCATACCATTTGTGAACTTAGTCACGGTGGTGGTTAAGTCCTCTACTTCTTGCACTATGGCATCCCTTTCCTTCACGTCCTCTTCCAAATAACATTGGAGGTCATTGGTGATCTCATTTTGAGACTTAACCCCACAAATTGTTATAGTCAAGCTCTTTTTGACCTCTTTCTCCAACTCTTTCCCATGTTCAACAATGCTAGGCAAATCATCTCAATTATCAACATCATCAAAATATAGAGCACTAGAATCATTTACCTTACTTTGTGCCTATTGAGTCATTATTTGTGCACTCTTTTAGAGGTGTTTTGCAATGTAAATCAAGTCCAAAGTCATGTTTTATGGCTCTATATGTTGACTTTAGAGATTTACATGGTATTTGGGTGTTTGTGTGTGAATTAGACAAATCTAGGAAAGAAGTGAAAGTTGGATAAAAAACCATCAAGGTTGACACCCCAAGAAGGAACTGACGGAGCCATGGAGAAGCCATAGCACCAAGTAGGGCATCAGGCTAGAAGACCAGATGACACAAGAAATGAACCAACGACGCAAGACTTTACAAAGGATGGTGCCACCCACGATGCCAGGATCAGAAATAGAAACTCGAGACTGACTTGCTGTTCAAGACTTATTATAATATGCCACGCCGCCATCCGGTGCTAGCCATTAATAACCACAGCGCCACAACTGTGCCAGATTCATAAAATAGAAGTTTTTGCAATTTTGATAAGGTTCTTATTTCCCGAGCATTCCAATTTTTGTACCCAGGCTCAACTATATAAGGGATGGACCTCTATGAATGAAGACACATTGTAATTCATAGTGATTTTAAAGTAGATCAAGGTAGAACAGCCATGTCTGGCTAGGTTCTTTAATACCTTGGTCGGGGATAAAGCTCTCTAGCATGTAGTAGGTTTATTTTCATGACTTGTTAAGGTTTTCTCTAATAATAATGTTTTGTTTCAGTTCTCTATCTTTAAGTTATGGTTTTTAACGATGTCTCCATGGTAGTTTAGAGTTTGTAAATCATTGCAAATCTCTAGTTGTAAACTCATTGACCGGCTATCAATTAGGTTGAGTCTGTGATACCAACTGGGTTGAGAAGTGGCAATCACCTAGAATAAGAAAGCTGACACAATTGTTGTTCTAGGTAAATAACATCGAGAACTAGGTTAAATCATTAGAGTGGCTGCCCAAGGTTATCTAAGGGTAAGTGTTCCCACAGAGCTATTAATGGTGTTTACGTGCCAAATCTTATGAACGGTTGCCCAAGGTTGTACGGTGGATTAAGAGAAGTATTTAGAGACCGGTTGCACTATCTATCGAGAATAAGGGAATTACAGTGTTAGTGACCCCAACACCTATAGTCTATCAAGGGAAACCATTTTAAAACCCATCTTTCAAAATCGACAATACACGACATGGAAACATCATAGGGTTAGATTATGGATTCCTAGACTTAGGTATGTTTTACTATTTATGAGTTTCACTTAATTACTTTCTTGTTTAGTAGATCGTCAGGATAAAACTCTTTCAAAAACCCCCAATAATTTACTTTTCAGTTTGTTGAACTCAGTTTGACTGTATCTTATGGATTTGACCCCATGCTTGCCTCTATTACATTCCAATAGGATTGGTAACCGTTTATGGATTATATTTGGCACGCGCGACACGCGATTTGATTTTGGAGTTGTTGCTGGAGATTTGGTTCCAAATTTAGTTTAACTTTTATTTTCTTTTTTGTTTTTGTTTTAGTCTCTCAGTCTACTTTTATGCACAGTAGGATAACTCGACCTTAATCAATTGGTTCACTCTTACCTTTTGATTTAGAAATCGAAAGAACTCACCAGAGGTTGACTAAGGAAGCCCTAAACAAAGAGTCCAGTTTTCACCAACCTACTATGGCTAATATTGCTTGCCACTCTGACGTTGATCGCTAGATTATCATGGGGCACATCAATGAAGATATCTAAAATCTTCTTGCTCAACAACCTTTCCATATAAACTTTCCACCAAACGGCGAAGTTTTCGAGCTTAAGTCCAGCTTTATTCACCTCTTGCCCACATTTCATGGCATGGAGAGTCAAGACCTGGTGGCCTTCTTAAAGGAGTTTCAGACTAGTTGCCAATCTATGAAACCTCCTCAAGCAGAAGAGAATGTGCTTAAGCTTAGGTCTTTCCCATTCTGCATAAAGGATAATGTCGAACAATGGCTATTTAATCTCTGCCTTAGCTACATTTACTCATGGCACGCCATGATAAATAAGTTCCTCAGGGAATATTTCTTTAAGGATAAGGTAGCCCAACTCATATATGAGATATGCAGTATTAAGATGAAAATCGGTGAGTCTTTAGGTGATTATTGGGACTGCTAGAAGTGCCTAATTGCCAATTGCTCACAACATGGCTAATCCGATATGGCCATTGTCCAGTTCTTCTATGTCAACATGTCCCTTCTAGAGAGGCATATGATTCATAGCGCTTATGGTGGTCACATTCATGATAAAAGCCTTGGGTTGATGGAGCAACTCTATGAGGACATAGCACAACATTCTTGATTATACGGGGATATTGGTGTTGACGTGCACCGAAGTCCGTTAGTTGGAGCTATTACTAGCTCTGCTGACTAAAGAATTAATCAGTTGACTTCCCTAACAAAAAGTCTCTTGAGCGATGGACAAGTGCATGTTAAAGCTTGTGGATTCTACTCAGCCACAAGTCATGCGACTGATGAATTTCCTACTTTTTTTAAAGACCAATAGTAGGTAAATGTTATAGGTAACCCATTCTAAGGGAAAACCTGAGCACTGTTCTGAAATATGTACAATTAAGCAATGGCGGGAGCAACCCTAACTTCAATTTTAGGCCTCAAAATTAGAACTATTCATCCTTTGTCTCTAGAGGACAATCGTTGCCTAAACCAGTGTCCAATCGCTCCTCCTTAGAGGACATAATTAAATCTCTAGCGGCTCAACAAAACTAGTTTGTTAAAGATGTCTCCTAGTTCCATGTGAATACTGAGAAAGTTCTCAGTGATACAAGCACCATGGTCCACAACCTAGAAGTCCATATAGGACAAATTGCACAACGGCTGGGTCGACTTAAGGTAAGGGGGAAGTTGTCTTTGCAACCCTACCCCATTTGGAATATGAGTATTAACCCATCAGGCGCGTAAGTGAGTGCTATTTTTCATAATAGCACCGCCTCAGAAAATGAGGTTTATGAAACTGTCATCCTAGAAAAGACCAAATTAGGAGGTGATCCACTGAAACCCCACGTAAGTCCCACATTACTTACATGTAATGATTTAGGTGTAGTAGGTATCCCTTACACTATAGGTGGACTCTATCTAAAAAATGTAATGCTTAGTTTAGGAGCGTCAATTAATGTGATCTCCTCAATCTTCCATGAGTCTAAAGGGGTTGGCGAACTGTCGGAGACAAGGATTCATATTCTAGCCATTGACGGTAAGGGGGTCTCGTCTAAGGGAATCATTCAAGATGTAATGATTCATGTTGGGGATTTGAAGTTCCCCACGGACTTTAATGTCGTAGACATGACGAAGACGCACAAGTCTAGACCCTTTACAGTTTTAGTCGGTAGCCCCTTTATAGGAATGGCCAAAGTTAACATTGACCTAGTCAACGACTCTTTGTCTGTTGAACATAAAGGAATAGTGGTCTGCTTTAAAATTCCGCATATTTTAAATTCTTAAACTAACGCATTATTTGCTTACTCTATTATGGTTTTGGATAGGATGATAATAGATAGGCATTCGAGGATCGAGGAAGCTCCAGAGGAAATCGAGCCAGAGATAGCCCAAGAAGAAAAGATTTTGAGAAGAGGTGCACAAATAAGGATCGCGCTTGCATAAAATTTGCAACTCGCTAAACGAGGGACAAAACACATAAGGATGGATGATAGTAAGGAGAAATAGACTGTACCCTCTAAAATATTGCACGACAAGTTCTAATAGGACAAAAACCTTAGGAAGATCGTGCTCCCATGCAAGATTGGATACAAGTGGTTTCCTATGGTTTTATGTCACACGAGTGCTACAATTAACGTAATGTCATCCAAAATTTTCAAACTGTACGGATTATGTATCATTGGTGATGCTAAAACTGGTGTGATATATACAAATGGGATGGTGGAGAAATTTAGAGGGATGGTCGAGAATGTGTCTTTTCGCGTAGGAGACTTCCTATTCGTCAAGGACTTTTATGTGGTTAATGAAAGTAATAGCCAATGTAAAACACTTCTATTGGGATTACCATTCTTAGCAACAGCTGAAGCATTGATTGATGTGCAATTTTGGTACATTAGCATTACGGTAGGAAAAGGACGAAACTTTTCCAGGATGGAAGTGAGATCTTACATGATAAAGAGTAAGTCTTCGCACGATTCTCCGTATCGACAATTGAGGTCATTGATTTGGATCCCGACTAGGTGGAAATAAATTCATCGAGCCAATGACATCAAATAAAAGTGCTACTAAGAGGCATCCCATGAACAATTTTGTAGTTAGTAATCCGTTTTAATTCTTTTTTTTCTTATTTTTCTAACCATGTATGAAGTATTGTACTAAACTCCATATATATTATCCATTTATTTCCACCATTATTGCTATTTATATCTTATCTTAATTTTGAACCTTGAGGATAAGGTTCGTAATAAGTTTGGGGGTATTAGATATATTGATAGAATAATCAATAAAGCCTCATAAGTATGAGCTTAATCTTTTAGATTTGGAGTTCACGGTAATATTAGTCCCTTTTCGTCCTATTTCTCGTCTTCCACTTCATTCATCATTTAGAAATTAGTACAATAATACATGCATGTTTTAGGTAGTTTAGTATATTTACTATTTTATAAAGTCTTACCTACGAGTGAAACTTTGCTATCGATTGTTGCAGTAAACTTTGTCAAATTGTTAACCTCAGACTTACAAGGAGTAGAAGTGTTTTAACATCTACTTGACAACATAAATAGAACCTTGGAGTAAGGATGAGTCATAACTTGAGACCAAAGTTGGTAGGTGGTCGAATTAACATTGCGGGAAAATTTAAAATCTTTAGGATTTCGAAACTAGGACTATTTCACTTGTAGTATAATTGTTAAAAATTTAGCACATGTAAAAGAAAGAAGTAGGCTTATTTACTATAGTAAAATATGGGCTTGATGATTCTTCATTGGAGAAATATCTTAACTTTAGCAGAAGTGACAAGTGCTAACAGGAGATGTGACGGCCCCAGTTTCCCATAAACTTTGCCCCGCCCAGCCTAAGCCCACGTGGACCCCCGAGCCAGTCTCGCAAGGTCAACGCAGACCTAGTCAGCCTTCCAATCCATCATTACAAGTAAATTCATAATTTTAAGTTGAGTTATTAGTATTTTTCAAGTTTTTACAATTTAGCGGAAGCAATTAATTAAATAACTCAACAATAATGTAAAAGAGTGGGACAACCTAATTGTGGAACCCTGCATAAGTATATCATCATCAGAGGAGAGTAAATACAAGATATACATGCCCAAAATCCCTGTGTTTTTAAAACAAGTATATCTAATAATACAAAAGATTCACCTAGCTATGGAGCCTTCCCCTTGCTAGACCGTGGATCTGCACTCAGTCAAACACAAGAATGCCGAGTCCAGGTAAGTAAAAGCCAATAGGATCTACACAGTAATTCAAGATAAAATGAAGCAGTCTAAAAGTCATGCGGATAGAAAGAAAAGTGTATGGAATGCATGATAATAAGACTATAAAAATGAAAGTACAACGAGAAATTAGTGTCAAAGGAAACAATAGAGAGGTGTCCAAGTAGTCCAAGACCACCGAATGCGGGTGCCACAGGGTCGGGGTCAAGTGACTCGAGGTCATGGCCCCGGTTGCAAGCCGGCAACCACTCCAATCAGAGACACGAGTATGACTCACTTGGCCCTCGGACACTCATAAGTGGGTGGGAGTTTCAATGAAGGGACACAATGCAACATCAATAAAATATAAGCTAAAATGAGCTACTGTGCATTTCCTAGCTGGTTTTACTAACCTCGAGAAATCGCATATCATCCTCAAGACGTCCCGCTCACGCCTCGATTTGCGCACCCGACACCTAACTATTGCCTCCTAAGTCCCTGGTGTCCATTTATACCATTTAGGGCTAAGTTACTTAAGTCATTCAAATCATAACTAAATTAGGTGAAGTAAACCTCACCATGGCCTTTAAAATCCATTTGAATCCATCGCGTCGTCGAGCTTTGTCGAAGTCGCGCCTCTCGTCGAGGATCGATCGGTCCGACAACGTGCCACCGCGCCGTTGCTCCACGCCGTTCACCGCGCCGCCGTCGAAGCCGCGCCACCGCCGTTCACCGCGTCGCGCCGCGAGCCGCGCCGCCGCCGCTACTGCTGATCCCGCCAGAGCTGTTGTCTGCGAGCTCCTCGCCGGCGTCCTGATCCCTGGAACCACCGTCTCCTCGTCGCCCGCCGCCAGCATCCCGCTGCTGGTCCGCCATCCAGCCATCCGCGCTGCTGGTTCGTCGTCTCCACAGGCTCGCCACCTCACGCGGCCTCCGCGTCGCCGCTGGTCCGCCGAGCTACTCGTCCTTGCTGCTCGCACCGTCGACGTCGGTCGACGAATCTGGCTGGTCGTCTGCGGCCTCCGCCGTCACGACAGCTCGCCTGGTCGGATTCCAGTCCCGCTGCTGCTGGTGTCGCTGTCCCCGTTGCCGGCGTCGCTGCCACTCGTCCGCGACCTCCCCTGCGCGACGGTCTCCTCCATGGCTCGCCTCTGCACTGGGAGCCACCGCCCGCGCTACTCCTCTCTCTCTCTCTCTCTCTCTCTCTCTCTCTCTCTTCTCTCTCTCTCTCTTTTCGTTTCTTCTTGATGAAGAAATCAAATGTGTCCTCGAGATTCGTGCGGAGCAAAACTCGAGGCACATCAAAAACATATTTATTCAAATGATTTCCTTAAAAATTGAACAACATGCATCTCGAGACACCACAAATATTCACAATCTCGACACTCGTGACATACGCATCACGAGGCGCATCCAATGTATATTTTTTAATGTGACCACATTAAAACCACTATAGCCACTATAGCCACATTAAGCCGCTATCTCGGTCCCCGTCGGCGGCACGCGACTCGAGGCGCGTCCCCGTTCGTGTTTCGGCTCACCAAATTCCTCGCGTATACCAACTCGTAAAACAGCTCAACAATTAGCATTATAATCTTAAATTGGATATTCGGACATACGTATTTTGACGAGTGGATCCCACATACGACCCTGACCTGACACGTGGCACAAGTCAAATTTTTGGGCCGTTACAGGAGATTTCTAATAAAAATAGAGAGTCCCACTAGAAACGGAGCATGAAACTTTATGGTTGGAAAAATAATGAAATATTGGTATACTCAGGAAATGGAGCAGGGACCATACGATAAAAAACTATATACATAGAGAAAGTGAGGATCTCAAGATGAATAAAAGGCGAAAGTTCATAAAAAGAAACTCCTGTTAAGAAAAAAAGATTTTACTCGAGTACCTGTAAATAGGTGAAGTTTTTTCAATTCCATGTACCAAATAATAGCTTACCTTTAAATAAGCCATATGGACACTTAAAAGTGTGAAAATCAACAAATAAGTGAAAAGTTGTGATAAAGTAAGTTTAAAAGAATCCATTTAACAAGGAGATCAATTTGGATCTATTGCTTTGATGAAGAGACCTAGAAAACTATGAGTAAGTTGAAGGTTATGGTTTTTAAATGTTTTCAATCTTGAAAAAGTGTTGTCTTAAAAGTGGATCGTGTTCGACCAGCCTTCAGAAATCTTATGTCTCTTATCAAACAGATTGACCAAGTTTCAATTGTTTTGCAAAGTATGTATAAAGTCTTTATGAAAACATCACTCAATAGAAACTTTAGATTGACTTATTGTTAAAACACCTATGAAAGAGTGCACAAATAAGGACTCAATTTTGTCACAATGTATTTAGTCGTTGTAGTCAGATAACCTTTTGCCTGGGACGTGCAAAGTTCTTTGCTTAGG
This sequence comes from Stephania cephalantha, assembly GCA_039657325.1. Classification (NCBI taxonomy): domain Eukaryota; kingdom Viridiplantae; phylum Streptophyta; class Magnoliopsida; order Ranunculales; family Menispermaceae; genus Stephania; species Stephania cephalantha. The sequence goes on from CM077576.1 coordinate 24,221,355, forward strand.
GGTATTTGATGAGTCATTATTCGTGCACTCTTTCATAGGTGTTTTGATATATAAATCAAGTCCAAAGTCATGTTTTATGGCTCTATATGTTTACTTTGGAGAATTAAAGGGTATTTAAGTATTTTTGCGTGAATTAGACAAATCTAAGAAATACGTCAAAGTTTCGTAAAAAACGAGTAAGATTGACGTCCCCAGAAATAACTGACGTTGCCTTGGAGAAGCCACAGTACCAAGCAGGGCGTCAGGCTTGAAGACTAGATGGCGCCTGACTTTATAAAAGACAGTGCCACATACGGCGCCAGGATCAGAAATAGAAACTTTATATTGACTTGTTGTTCAAGACTTACTATATTATGCCATGCTGCCATCCAACGCTGCCCCTTAATAACCATGGTGCCACTAACGACACCAGATTCGCAGAATATAAGTTTTACGATTTTTAGAAGGTTCTTATTTCTTGGGCTTTCCTATTCTTGTACCCAAGCTCACCTATATAAAGGAGGGACCTATATGAACGAAGACATTGTAATTCAGAGTGATTAAGGAGTAGAGCAAGGTATAGTAGCCATGTTTGGCTAGGTTCTTTAATAGTTAGGTTGGGGATGAAGCTCTTGAGGCAGTACTTGGTTTATTTTCATGTCTTATAGAGGTTTTCTTGAATAATAGTGTTATATTTCAGTTCGTTATCTTTACGTTATGGTTTTTAACGATGTCTCAATGGTAGTTTAGAGTTTGTAAGCTCATTTCAAATCTCTAGGCATAAACCTATTGACCTGTTATCAATCAGTTTGAGTCAGTGATACCAATTGAGTTGAAAAATAGCAATCACATAGAACAAGAAACTTGACACACTTGTTGTTCTAGGTGAATAACATTGAGAACTAGGTTATATTTTAAGAGCAGTTGCCCAAGGTTATTTAGGGTTAGGTGTTCCAAAAGAGATGTTAATGTTGCTCACATGTTAAATCTTGATAGCGGTTGCTCAAGTTTGTATGATAGAGTAAGAGAATTATTTAGAGAGGTTTCCTTATCTATCTAGAATATGGGAACTAGGGTGTCGGTGACCCCAACACCTATAGCCTATCTAGGGAAACTATTTTAAAACCCATATTTCAAAATCGACGATACAAGACATGGAAACAACATAGGGCAAGATTGTGGATTCCTAGACTTAGGTATGCTTTACTATTTCAGAGTTACAATTATTTACTTTCTTATTTATTATACCTTTAGGATAAAACTATTTCAAACCCCCTCTCCCGAATTTACTTTTCAATTTGTTGAACTCAGTTTGACTGTATCCTATGGATCCGACTTCGTGCTTGCCTCTATTACATTCCAGTAAGATTGATAACCTTATTATACAGGTTATATTTGACATGCATAACATGTGATCAGTGCCATAAAACAACGTATAACTTTCTTATTTCTCGACTACGAGTCAGAGCTAGATAAAGATGAGTCATCTCATGTTGCCTTAAAGCTTTTCTTGCCTTTCCTTTTGTCTCTAACTCTCTTGGATCGACAATCGGCTTTGATGTTGCCCGATTTGCCACCACTAAAGAAAACCAGTTCACTTGACTAGCGTCCTTTGCCTCCACCCTTGAACCTTTTCTTCTACTTGTCAGGCTTGTACATAGCCTTGTGGAGATTTATTAAAATCATAGCAAATTCCTCCTCAAGATCATTCTTATCACTAAACTTCCCATCATCAATGATCTCAACTGGTAGAATAGGAGCTTTCAACTTTGACGATGGACTATTTGCCTTCAAAGCAATCTTTTTTTCTTGACTATTTTTTAGATGCACCACTGAGTGCTTCTAATATTGCTCAATCCTTTAGCTTAAATTCATGAACCATTAATTCTTTACATAAAACATCAAAGGTGTAGTCGCCGAGATTTTGCTCCGATTGAATAACATATTACTTAGCATCCCATTCCCTAGACATACCTCTAAGGAACTTTTGCCCCAAGGTCTCTTGATCATAATTCTTTCCAAAGTTTTTTATCTCATTCAAAAGCTTTGTGAAGCAATTAATTGCGATAGAAATGTATTTATCGGATGCAACTCGAAAAGTTTCATAATGCTCCTCAAGAATCCTCAACTTGGTTTTCTTCATTTGAATTGTTCCCCCATAATGCACTTCATGTTTCATCCATACTTCCTTAGAACGTTTTGCATGCACTCACACGGTTGAATTTATTCACATTTAGTGCACAAAAAAGTGGTTCATGGCTTTATCATTTGATAGCTCAATTCTTGTCTCTTATAGGGTGTATTCCTTTCCAAGCTTGTTCAGTGGGACATACCCATTCTTGATTGAATCCCGTAGGTTTCTACCTTGTGCTCTTATGTAGAACTTCATCCTCACTTTCCAATGAGTATAGTTTTTCCCATCAAAGTATAGAGATCTACTCGATGAGATGCCTTCCCTTAGGCGAGTGGGATTTAATGTTTGCATCCTTGCACGAAAACACTCAAAGATACGTTAATAACACTTTGAGGAATAACCTGCTCTAATAACAATTGAATCACACACGAGAGGAGGTGAATTAGGTGTACCAAGAGGTTATCACCTTTTTAAAACCTTTCAATAAATAACGATGCTCACTGCACACACAATCAATAAGTATAGATGCAATGCAAAGGTGAAAGAGGTAGAACAGATGGAAATAAGACACAATATTTATAATGGTTCGATCCAACCAATCTACGTCCACTACTTTGCCTCTCCAGTTAAAATTTTAAACGCCACTTACATTACCAACCATTGTTACAATCTAAGCATACAAGCCTAGAATGCCTAATTACAAATTATGACTTCCCACCTAGCCTCAACTAGGGTTTTTGCGTAGCCTCAACTCGGTCTTCTCTTGACTTATATCCTATTAAGTCTTACAATCAACAACTTACAATTAAGATTAATGAATACAACGAAAATCGACTTTACAAAGTAAAGCAACGCATTAAGTCCAACTACCTACAAGCCTCCTAGAGCCTAACAAATTTTATGCATGCAAGTATAAATATGGATGAGATAATGAATATGTCTCTTATCTTTTTACCAATCTTAGTCACAAAACCAACCAAATGATTCGATTAAAACGAGTGCAGTTTCAAAGCTAATGAACAAGTAGTTTTGACGAAAACCAAGATTAAGACCAAAAACTTGTTCAAATCAGTCTTAGGGTTTGGAAAATAAATCTTAAGTACAAAACCCAAAATAAATGTGTTTAAGAACACAATGAATAATTTCCATACAAGAATCTTATCAAAAGATGTAATTTAAGAACAATTAAAGTAGGAAATCTAAGTTTCTTACAACCAAAAGTGAGAGCAATCAAAATCAATTATGGTGTATGGGTTGCAAGCCTTAGAACACTTCTATGACATTAACTTTGAAATTAATTTAGTAGCCTCAAATTTAATCCAAATGATTAAGAACAAAAAACTAGTCAATTTGATGTAAAAGCTTGGACAATGGAGAGTTTTTGAGCTTGAGAGGATAATAGTGTGTTCCAAATGGTGCCTCCAACCTTTTTTTTATTGTTTGTGGTTGTTATCTCGATTCAAAAGGCCGAAATCAATCATCTTTTTTAATTAATGAAAAAGGTGTAAGCTTGCTAAAAAAACTGTTAAAAGACTAGTTAGGGCGCTAACTGAAGTCATTAGCATGCTAACCAGTAAGGACCCGAGAGTAAATACTATCTGGTTTTGGTTAGCGACTCTCTAACTCACTTACGACTCTATGAAACCTATGGAAACACATTAGATATGTTTAGTATGAGTCATTAGACCCGTTTGGACATTATGAATGATTTCACAAACCTTCGAAATTGGAAATCCCATTTTCATGAAACATATAGGGGCTTATCTACAATTATTTTGATAATGATTCAAAAATCGTCCAAACTAATGTTGGTGCATTCTAAATCAATTCCAATAGTTTTTACAGATTTAGTGCATGATAAAAACATGTTTGCATGATTTAAAAACCTTCTCAAGTCATGAAGTTTAAATCATTGAAAATCGAAACATGAATGAACTTGAAAACTTGGAAAACATGATATGCATGAATCTAAAGCATTTGGCTTATGCAATTGAACTTATATACCTTACATAAGTTGTACAAGAAGTAATCATGGATTTCTGATATCTTTCCTTATCTCGATACATTCTTAAGCTTTTCAATCTTATTTCATTCTATTCCATTTGAAATCAAGGAATTGTTTTGCCTTTAATCTTGTACATATTTGACAAACTTGTTAGTACGAATTCACATTGTTTGTTGAAATCAAAATCTCAGGTGGAGTCTAAGTGATAGAACACTTAGTCCAACAATGGCAATATTGATTACTCAGATGGGACAACCAGCTCAAATACCTAAAATCTAGCATATAACCAATCACGGGGTTAGTAGGACTAAGGGTGGAAATGAGATAATAGTAGCTCCTACACAGCCGGTGGTAGCACAAATCCAAGTACCAGAGACAACTACAATAGTGTCAGTTGATTCTGAGACTCTCATAACATGCAAAGAGTTCATGAAATATGACATTATGAGATTTAATGGAATTATAGAGGCTAGGGTAGCTGAGACTTAGATAATTGAAATAAAGAAGTGAAATTTTGTTGTTGATGTAGAGGACCAGTTTAAGGTCAAACTAGTCACAATTTTATTGATAGAATCTACTCATAAGTGGTGGAATTCCTTAGAAAGAGGGGAAGACTATCACCACTTGGCCACAATTCAAGACCATCTTTTGTAGGCATTACTTTATGAAATCAATCAAGAACAGGAAGAAGACTGAGTTCGTACAATGGAAATAGGAAGAAAGATAGATATGTTTCTCTATGGGCTATAGATGTTGTAATTTCATCCCATCCTTGCACCAATTACGCATTAATCTTTAAGAGCGCGATATAGGTGGAGGCAGCCACACTTGTCAGACCCTCAAGAGCTGTATCCATTCCATCACCAGTAACAAATTCCCTGGAAGCCAGAGAACAAATGAGTTTGCCTATTTTCATATAGTGAAGAAACAAAGGAGTGCAGCTAAAGCCCCTACACCAATAAGGTATATAGGGATGACATTTTTTAGTGCACTGATTCCACTTATTTCTCAGGCTTTAGTCGCCAAACCACCTCGCCTCAATTTGGGGGTAAGGGCTAGAGTAAGACCCAATCAGCATAGTAATAGAATGGATCTGGGTAGGTACTACAAGTCAGTGGGTTTTCTTAGAGGGCTTAAATAATATGTTATCAATATGGGCCAGTAGGGCTTATGTAGAGAGATTGTTCAATGCCACTAACTGCATCGGTAGGTAGTGTAATACAGGCAGCAAGAGGGCATACTCATCTAGTGGCTGAAGCGGATCTTGAGGCTACGAGGAAGCTTGTGGAAAGCATTTTAAACATTTTTCGTTAAGATATACATGTTTTAATTAATGGTTGTTCTGCAATTTCCTTTATTGCTGGTGCAATAGTTGATGAGTTGAAATTAGAACCTGTTAGAGCTAGTACTTTATTGATTTTGAGCACAACAGTGAGTGAGAAAGTTTATCTTAACTTGATCTGTAGGAGATGTGCAGTCAAAATTGGGGAGACTAAACTCCCAATTGATATGAGGGTTATGGAGGTCCTAGAATATGATGCACTACTAGGAATGGATTGTTTAGTAGCATACCATAGTAGTATCGACTGCTTTCATAAATAGGTAATCTTTCACGTTCCTAAACTTTCTAAAATTATAGTCTATATAGGTTATAATCCTTCACGACTTGCAACTTATAGAAGGGAAGCTACTGCTCAAGATTTAGAGGTTATGGCAAGAGTTATTACTTTTGGAGAGCCTGATTAGGAACATAAGGTTATTGAGATACTAGTGGTTTGTAAATTTCTGAAAGTTTTTCCATTTGACTTGCCTGGACTTCCACCACTATGTCATCGATTTCATCATTGGACTTATTCTTGGCACCAGACCTATATCTATTCCTCTATACCATATGGCACCGTAGGAATTGCATGAATTGCAAACTCATTTTAAGGAGTTGGTAAATAAAGGATTTATCCATCCTAGTATGTTACCGTGGGGAGCACCAATTTTTTGCAATGACGAAGGATAGAACCCTACGTATGTGCATCGATTATAGATAGCTCCATCGACTAAATATTAAGAATAATTATCCATTGCCTACGATCGATGACTTGTTTGATCAATTAAATGGTGCTAGATATTTCTTGAAGAATCATTTAAGGTCTGGTTATCATCGGCTGAGGATCATGGATGAGGATATCTCAAAAATAGCTTTTAGTACTCAGTACGGTCACTTTGAGTTTATTGTGATGTCGTTTGGTCTTACTAATGCTCTTGCTATGTTCATGGATTTGATGCACTGGATGTTTAAATCCTATCTTGACCAGCTCATCCTTATGTTTATTGATGATATTTTGATCTATTCAAAGACTCGGGAGGAGCATTTGCACCACCTCAGAGTTACATTGCAAACTCTAAAGGATAATCAGTTGTATACCAAGTTTTGTAAATGCAAATTCTGGTCATCGGAGGTAAAACTTCTCAAATATGTGGTGAATGCTGAGGGCATATCTGTTGATGTGACAAAGGTTGAGGCAATCGAAGATTGGTCTACTCCTACCGTAGTGACAAAGATTCAAAGTTTTCTGGGTTATCGGGTTATTACAGTCAATTTGTTGATGGTTTCTCTCATATTGCTCTGCCAATGACCTGGCTAATGAGTGCAAGGCTGCCTTTAAAGATTTGAAACGTAGTTTGACTATAATGTATGTTTTTACATTACCTGAATCAGAGATATAGTTAGTGATTCATCTTAATGCTTCTCATTCAGGCTTGGGAAGTGTGCTAATGTACGAAGGCTTGTATCTTATATGTCAAGGCAACTCAAGATTCATGAAAGAAGTTATCCAGTTCATGATCTTGAGCTAGCAGCTGTAGTGTTTGCCTTGAAGATTTAGAGGCATTACTTTTTTGGTGAGAGATTTAAAGTATTTTAAGATCATAATAGTCTGAAATATTAGTTTACACAGAGTGAATTGAACATGAGGCTATGTAAATAGCTTTAGTTTCTCAAGGACTATGATTTCACTCTGAAGTACCAGCAAATGTGGTTGCAGATGCCTTGAGTAGAAGAAGAATAGGCAGAGAGAATGTAGTTGTTGCCAGAGCTTCTAAGTTTCGACTTCTTACGGAAACATTTGTGATGACGATTCGTGAAAGACCAGCTGCATATCATTAATTGAGATGACTACTTCTAGAGCTACTAATCTATTATTCTATGATCAGATTAAAGCTGAACTATGGATTATTTAGCAGGTAGTAGATTGTCCAAAAGTTGATAAGGATGGCGCATAAAAGGTTAGTGGCTAGTGTGGATCATCCGGATTGGTCAGTTTTCGGTGATGGTGTGATACGTATCGAGCCTGTACAATAAGTTTCTCATATATCCTTTTTATTTGTAATAGTGATAAGTGGGATCGTCTCCACAGAGATTTAGCAAACTTCTTTATGAAAAAGTTTTCTAAGGTTTTTATTAATTTTTTTACTTTAATTTAATTAATTGAATTCAAATGAGAATTAAAAATCATTAATTCAAAATATAATAATCAACTAAACTAATTAAACTAATATAATTAACACAATTCAAATTCACTAATATTCAAATCGATTCAATTCAATAATAAATTAACATCTACACAAACATCTAGAAAAATAAAACATCAATTTATTTTGCATCCAAACAAATTACTCACATCATAGTCATAAGCATACTTTAATCTCTTTATAAACTATTCAAGATCATTAAAATCTAATCAAAAGTAAGTAGATAGCCCTTATCAAGCCATCAGTTCTCCTCATATCAATTAAAAATCCACATTCCAATTTTATTGAATTAATCCTTTGAATGCTAAAAGAAATAAACTTTAGGCAATAAAATCGCATTAAGTTCCGTAAAAACTTCGAACTACTAAATCTTACGCCTTTGAAAAGCCACTTTAATACTAAACTTAGATGTCGATCCACCTCGGACATCTAAACAGTAAAAGACTAATGAGCCAAAATTTATGCACTTCTTCATAAATGTTTTGCTATATAAATCAAGTCCAATGTCGGGTTTTATGGCTCTATATGTTTACTTTGGAGATTTAAAGGGCATTTGAGCATTCGTACTTGATTTAAGTAAAATTGGGAAAGAAGTCAAACAACAACAACAACAACAATGCCTCAGTCCCAAATTAACTGGGGTCGGCTACATGGATCAAACTTTTCCATTGTGCTCGATTAAGTGCAAATAATGGTGAGCTTTCCAAAGCATTCAAATCCCTCCTAATTAATGCATCCCATGTTAACTTTGGTCTGCCCCTACCTCGTCGAATTTCTACAGTTTCTATTGAGTCAAGTTTTCTAGTTGGGGCATTTGTAGGCCGTCTTTGCAGGTGACCAAACCACCGCAACCGCCCTTCCCTAATATTTGTATCAATTGGTGCTACCCCTACTTGTCTTTGAATTTCTATATTTCTTATTCTATCTTTACGAGTTTTACCACACATCCACCTAAGCATCCTCATTTTTGCTACGTTCATTTTATGTAATTGTTGTTGCTTTACCGCCCAACATTCACTTCCATAGAGCATAGCTGGCCTAATTGCGGTCCTATAAAATTTTCCTTTTAACTTAGTAGGAACATTTCAATCACAAATCACCCCTGTTGCACTCCGCCATTTCTTCCATCTAGCTTGAATTCTATGTGTGACATCATTCTCAATGTTACCATCATTTTGTATGATTGATCCTAGGTACCTAAAGTGGTTTACCTTAGGAACTTCTACTTCCCCTAATTTTACCACTCCGTCATCTCGATGTCTAGTGTTTCTAAACTCGCAGGTGCATGTATTCGGTTTTCATCCTACTCAACTTAAAGCCTTTAGATTCTAATGTATTCCTCCAGAGTTCTAATTTCCTATTCACTCCATCTTTAGTTTCATCCACTAAGACAATATCATATGCAAATAGCATACACCATGGTATATCCTCTTGAATATGTATAGTTAGTTCATCTATAACTAAAGTAAATAGATATGGGCTTAAAGCCAATCCTTGATGTAGTCCTATCGTAATGGGAAATTCTTTTGTAGCTCCTCCAAATGTCTTTATACTCGTTACTACTCCATCATACATATCCTTAATAGTGTCTATGTATCTAGCATGCACTCTTTTTCTTTCTAGAACCCACCAAAGAACATCTCTAGGGACCCTATCATATGTTTTTTCTAAATCTACGAATACCATATAAATATATTTTTTCTTTTCTCTATATTTTTCTAACAATCGTCTTACAAGGAAAATCGCCACAGTACTGACACTATGCATCCATAAGGTACGGCGCCACAATACACCAGACGACGTCTTTAAATGCGCCATGGCAGAAGAACCAACGATGTTAGAATTGAATTGATGGCGTCACCCACGACTCCATTCAGAAAAAAAAGTTTTAGACTGACTTGCTGCCCAGGACTTTCTATATATTGCCATAGCGCCACCTTGCGCCGTTCCTACGACCACAACTCCAACTTTGCTGAATATAAGTTTTTATATTTTTAGAAGGTTCTTATTCCCGAGAGTTGCTATTCATGTACCCTAACACAGCTATATAAAGGAGGCACCTTAATGAACAAAATTACATTGTATTTAGTGTTATTTAGGAGTAAATCAAGGTAGAGTAGCCATATCCAGCTAGGTTCTTTAATACCTAGGTTGGGGATAAAGCTCTCGAGCCAGTAGTAGGTTGTTTTCAATGACTTATTGAGATTTTCTATAATAATATTGTTTTGTTTCAGTTTTCTATCTTTGAGTTGTTGTTTTGAACGATGTCTCAATGGTAGTTTAGAGTTTGTATATATATTGCAAAACTCTAGGCGTAAAACCCATTGACTTGTTATCAATCAAGTGAGTACGTGATACTAACTAGGTTAAGAAGTGGTAATTAATTACCTAGAGCAAGAAACCTGACATAATTTTCATTCTAGGTGAGTATAATCAAGAACTAGGTTAAATCTTGAGAGAGGTTGGCCAGGGTTATCTAGGGGTATATGTTGCCACAGAGCTATTAATGTTGCTCACACGCTAAATTTTGAGATCTGTTGCCCAAGGTTGTACGGTGGAGTAAGGGAAGTATTTAGAGAGTGGTTGCCCTATCTATCGAGAATAGAAGGACTAGGGTGTTGGTGGCCCCAACATCTATAGCCTATCTAGGGAAAATTGTTTTAAAGCCCATATTTCAAAGATAATGATACAAGAAATGGAAACAACATAAGGCTAGATTGTGGATTCCTAGACTTAGGGATGTCATTATTCTCTTATTTATATTTTATCTACTTTCTACTTTAGTAGGCTTTTAGACTAAACACTTTCCAAAGGTTTATTTTTCAGTTTGTTGAACGCAGTTCGATCGAATCCTGTGGATTCCACCCTATTCTTACCTCTACTACATTCCTGTAGGATTTGGTAACCTATTACGAGTTATATTTAACACGCACGACATGTGATCAAATTTTGGCATCAACTTTTATTTTTATTTTTGTTTTGTTCTTTGAGTGTACTAGTTTATGCACAATAGGATAACTCAATCTAAATCGGCTAGTTCATTGTTACCTTTCGATTAAGAAATTGAAAGAATCTGACATGCGCCACAAGTATAACGACTTGCTTGTAGTAATAGTGCAATCAACTTACGTTGATCATGGATATCATCCTCAGGAACAAGGTTTTGTACTAGTTGTATATAACCTTCTTAATTTGAACTATTGCTAAAAGATTCTCTTTTAATTGATTTTATATCAAAACTAAACTATTCTAACAAATCACTTTAAACTTTAGTTGAACTCTTATATTAAGGATATCTTAGTCCAAAACTTCACCTAAGTAATTTAATACTATGTTGTGTATTCATGTGTACATCTCAATATATTGTGGGCAATGCATAATTAGAATAAATAGATTTCCTTCAAATCCCCTTCAACCCACTATCATGACGGAAAAGATTGTAATGTGCGAATTGGAACTCCACCTATCGGTATGAATAATTTAAGCTCCACATTGCTTAAATCTTAAATCATTAGATTCATAACCAACTAAGTTTACTATCCATACCTCCCTAATCAACACACTATCTCTCGATGTTGTGTATTTTACGGTTGTACAGTTCATGTCCAGATTAGAAGCTTCAATGGCCATAAAAACTCCTAAAGCCTAAGTTCATTAAACACGTAATCAATATTTTTAAAGCATTACACTCAGAATCAATATAAATTCTAACCATTGCATTTTTACCTATCACTTTTTTATTACTATTTCAAAGCATAGCATTCATACCTTAAGATCCATTGATCCCTAAGATAAATAGACTACTCCCATATCATTGAAACACGCACATCATAATTTAATATATAATTAATTGCAAAATATAGATGAATATAAATTTTACCTTGAATTAACCAATGAAACCAAATATTGATTGCAAACATGGAGTCTTAAATGTTTCTCCAACAAACACTTCTTAATACTCAAAATCAATGCTAAACTACTCTAATGGAGGCTAATCTCCTTCTATGTGGTTGGCTCTCCTTTGTTTACCATGTCCTAATACCTATTTATACTCCTTAATAATAATGAGAACCCTAATGTACAATTTAACCCGAATTAGATCTTCACTTTCTAATTTATGCATAGTTGGCGTTGTCACTAATGCTTAGGCGCTGTTTGTGTTAGGTCACAGTGCCGCCATGTGCCACAGCTTCATTGTGCGATTTTGAACTCCTAAAGCCTAGGTGCCATCCCTTTCGTGTCTCGGCGCTATCCCTTGTAAGCCATGGTGTCGCTATTGCTCTGGACCTCCAGAGTTGGTTTTCTTCATTTCTTCTTCTCTCCCACCTTATGCCTTTCATCCCCACGTCGTGCCTTGTCTTCCCAAAGCATCAATACATGCTCCCATGGCACCAACTCTGAATTTGTGAGTTTTTACTTAGTTTCTTCTTTTTTTTCCTTGATTTCTTCAAATACACCTTAATTCCCTTAAAATGCAATAATACCATGAATTAGCACTCCTTTAAGGATATTTATACTAACTATACAAATAAATTAAACCTATATATATATTTATAAATAATTACTTATAAGAACCCACCAGAGGTTTGCTAGGGAAACTTTAAACAAAAAGTTCAGTTTTCCCCAACCTATTATGGCTTACGACGATCGCCACGCTAGAGGTGATCGCCAAATTACCATGGGTCACATTAATGACGATCTACCAAATTTTCTTGCTCATCACCCCTTATACAAAAAACTTTCCATCGAAAGGCGAAGCTTTCTAGCTTAAGTCCAGCTTTATTCACCTCTTGCCCACCTTCCATGACATGGAGACTGAAACCCGATTATGTCTTTAAAGGAGTTTTAGACAAGTTGTTAGTCTATGAAACCTCCTCGAATGGAAAAGAATGCGGTGCTTAGGGTTTCTCCATTCTGCTTAAACGATACGGTTAAACAATGGGTATTTTACCGCTGCCATGGCTACATTAACTCATGACACGACTTGATAGATGAGTTCTTTAGGGAATATTTCCCTAAAGATAAGGTAGACCATCTCAATTATGAGATACGAAACATTAAGATGAAGATCTATAAGTCTTTTGGTGATTATTGGGATGTTATAAGTGCCTAATTGCCAATTTCTCACAACGCATGGCTAATCCGATGGGGCCATTGTCCGGTTCTTTTATGTCAGCATGTCCTTTCTAGAGTGTGATACGATTGATAGTGCTTGTTGTGGTCACATTCGTGACAAAACCCCTGCACAAATGAAGCAACTCTATGAAGACATAGCGCAACATTGCCTATTATACTAGGATATTGGTGTTAACTCGCGTTAAAGCCCCTTAGTTGGAGCTACTACTAGGTCCACTAATAAGAAAATTGTTCAGTTGACTTCCCTGGTGGAACGTCTCCTGAGTAATGGCCAAGCGCATGTTAAAGCTTATGGATTTTGCTTAGCCACAGGCCATGCGACTGATGATTATCCTACACTTTTTGAGTACTTTCAGTAGGTCAATGTCGTAGGTAACCAATTCCAAGGGCAAACCTAAGCGCCCTTTTGAAATACCTTCATTTAAGCAACAGCGAGGAACAACCCTAACTTCAGTTTAAGCCTCGAAACCAGAACTACTAATCTTTTATCCCAAAAGGAAAATCGTTGCCTGAACCAGTGACTAGTCATTTCTTACTGGAGGACGCGATTAAAAATCTAGCGGCTCAACAGAGCCAATTTGCTAGAAAAATCAACCAGCTCCAGGTGAACACTGAGAAAACTCTTAGTGACACAAATGACGCGGTCTGACACTTGGAGGTCCATGTGGGCCAAAGTGCACACCAACTGGGAAGATTTTAGGAAAGGGGGAAATGGCCTTCGCAATCTTACCCTAATCTGAATATGGGTACTAAGCCGTCAAGCACACAAGTGAATGCTATTGTTTACGATAGCACCACCTCAAAGAATGAGGTCTGCAAAACCATCACCCTAAAAGAAACCAAATTAGATTACCAACCTAAGCCCCAAAGAAATTCCAATAACATCTCACTTAAATGTGTAGATTTAGGGGTAGTAGGTACCCATTGCACAATTGGAGGAATCCATTTGCAAAACATAATGCTCAGTTTGGGAGCATCAATTAACGTGATGTCCTCGAATTTTTGTAATTCTATAGCGATTGGTGGTTTATTGAGATGAAGACTCGAATTCATGCAGTTGATTCAAAAGTCGTAATCTAAGACTTATTGGTACATGAAGGGGATTTGAAATTCCATGTAGACTTACACATCATCGACATGACAGAGTCACACAAGTCCAAGCCATTCTTAGTTCTTTTTGGTTGGCCCTTTATGCGAATGTGCAGAGCCAACATTGACTTAGTCAAGGGTTATGCGTCCGTTGAGCATAAAGGAAGAGTAGTAAGTTTTGAAATTCCATATATCTTGAATTCTTTGACTGACACTTTATTTACTTGTTCCACTATAATTTTGAATAAAATGCTTATGAGTACGTATGCATGGATCAAGGATGCCTCGGGATGGATAGAGCCAAAGACAGACCCAAGAGAAAAGCCTCCGCAAAGAGGTGCACATATCAGTATGAGGCATTCACATAATCTGCAACTCACCGAACGAAGTACTAAACGCATAAAGATGGATGATAGCAAGGGGAAGAGGATTGTACCCCCCGACACAATACAATATCATTTCCATTTCAACTAAAATGTTTGGATGATCGTGCTCCCATGCGAGATTAGATACAAGAGGTTCCCAAGGGTGGTATGTGACGCGGGTGCTATACTCAATGTAATGTCATCCAGAATCTTCAAACTACATGGATTATTTATCACAAGTATATTGAGACCAATGTAATATATCCAAATGGGATGGTGGAAAACCCAAAGGGATGGTTGTGAATGTATCTATCCGAATAAGAGATTTCGTGTTCGTCATAGACTTCTATGTGGTTAATGGAAGTAATACCCAATGTGAAACACTTCAGTTGGGATTACCATTCTTAGTGATAGTTGGAGCATTGATCGATGTGCAATTACAGAACATTAGCTACTGGATAGGGAATAGGACAATGATTTTCAAGTATAGAAGCGAGATCTTACGTGACAAAAACATGAGTCTTTGCAAGATTCTCTGTACCGACAATTGAAGTCGTTGATTTAAACCCTGCTTTGGGGGAGGTAAATTTGTCAAGCCAATGACTTTAAACAAAAACGCTACTGGGAGGCAGCCCATAAATAATTTTTTAGTTATTAATCGGTTGTAATTTTTGTTTTCCTTATTTCCCTAACCATGCATGAAGTATTATACTAAATTCTAAATATATTATCCATCTATTTTCACCATTTCTTTAATGTTTGGTATGCCCAATTTATTTTGAACCTTGATTACAAGGTTCAGAATAAGTTCGGGGGTGTTTTGGTGAGTGGACCGTTGGATAGAACCATTGGTTGAAGACCCGCAGGTATAAGCTTTACATTTTTTATTTTACTGGTAACTTAAGTGGAATTGTGGTGGTAGTTCTTCCCTTACATCCCATTTCTTATCTTCCTCTTCTTTCATCACTTAGAAATTAGTACAATAATACATGCATGTTTTAGATACTTTAGTATATTTGCTATTCTATAAAGTCTTACCTACGAGCGAAACTTTGCTTTCAATTTTTGGATTAAAAACTTAATCAAATTGTTTACCTTCAGACTTAAAAGAGGTAGAAGAGTTTTTACACCTACCTGATGATAAGTGATTATTTATACATATATATAGAGCTAATTTAGTAGTATAAATAGTATAAATATCCTCAAATGAGTATTAATTCATGGTATTATTGCATTTTTAGAGAATTAAGGTGTCTTGGAAGAAATCAAGAAAAAACGAGAAGAAACAAAGCAAAAAACCAAAAAATTAGAGTTTGCACCATGAGAGCATGTGTTGACGCTATGGGAAGAAAAGGCATGGCGTGGGAATGAAAGGCATAGCATGGGAAAGAAGAAGAAATGAAGAAAATCAACTTCGGATGTCCGGCGCCTTAGCTAACAAGGGACAGTGCTAGGACACAAAGTGGACGGCGATGAGGATCTTGGAGCTAAAAATCACATATTGAAGTTGTGGCACAGTGGCGACGCCGTGACTTAACATACACGGAACCGTGGCATTAGTAACAGTGCCAACTTCGCATTCAGTTTGAATATTAAGGAGTTTTTGTTGGAGACCAATGAAGACTCCACGTTTGCAATCAATATTTGGTTTCATTGATTAATTCATGGTATTATTTATATTCATCTCTATTTCGCAATGAATTATATATTGAATTGTGATGTGTGTGTTTCAATGATGTTCGAGTAGTCTATTTATCTTAGGGATCAATGGATCCTACGGCATAAATGTTATGCTTTGAAATAATAATAAAAAGTGATTACAAAAAGTGCAATGGTTAGAATTTGTATTGATTATGAGTGTAATGCTTTAGAATCTTAATCACATGTTTAATGATCTTAGGCTTTAGGAGTTATCATGGCTATTGAAGCTTTTAATCCGGGCATGAATGGTACAAATATAAAATACACAACATCAATAGATAGTTGTTGATTAGGGAGGCGCGGATAGTAAACTTAGTTAGTTATGAATCTAATGATTTGAGACTTAAAGCAATGTGGAGCTTACGTTATTAACACCGATAGGTGGAGTTCTAGTATGCAGATTAGAATCTTCTCCGACACAACAATGGGTTGAAGTGAATTTGAAGGAAATATGTCTAATCTAATAAGGCATTGCACAAAACATATTGAGATATACGCATGAATACAAAACATAGTATTAAATTACCTAGGTGAAGTTGTGAACTAAATATCCTTAATATGAGAGTTCAACTAAAATTTGAATTGAGTTGTTAGAGTAGTTTAGTTTAGATATAAAATCAATTAAAAGTGAATCCCTCAGAAATAGTTCAAGTTAAGTAGGTGATATACAACTAGTGCAAGAACTTTTCCATGATGACAATATCCGTGATCAACATAAGTTGATTGCACTATTACTACAATCTAGCCATTATACTTGCGGCATGCATCAAGTTTTTGGCGCCGTTGTTGGGGATAAGTAGCCATTAGTAATACTTAGTTAATTTGAATAGCTACTAAGTTTTTTTTCAATACTTTAATTTTTATTTTATAAAAACAAAAAAAAGTATAGGTTAAAGTTTCAGTTTGACTTTTTGCACTTGATCTTTTTGTGTTTTCTTTTCAGGGATACTTAGCGCATGCGTAGCAAGGGAGAGAAGGACCTAGTGCCTTACGATTCGGAAATTTAGAGAACAACCAAAGGAAAGAAAAAGAAAGTAGTCAAGATGGCTAAGGAGTAAAATAGAAACCAACCTGTAGGTGATCTGGTAGTGCAGGAGAGAGTACGAGGACATAGATGCCTTTGTGACTACTTTAAGCTTGAAGTTCAGGAGACTTTCAATGGAGATATGAGGCTTCCAGCCAACACCATCGCGTTCCAGCTACGATTTTCTTTGATCAATATGGTGCAAAATAATCTATCCAGCGGGCTATCTAATGAAGATCCAGTTGCACATGTTGAGAATTTCTTGAAGAAGTGCAACACCGTGCACATCATCGGAGTTACTAAAGAAGTGATCAAGATGCGACTTTTCCCATTATTACTTGGTGGAAAAGCCAAATCCTAGTTCCAATGGTTGAATGCAGGGAGTTTGACCTCATTGGCGGAAATCATTGAAAGATTTCTCGACAAAATCTTTCCCTAATGAATGTCAGCGAAAGAAAACTTGAGATTAATCAGTTCAAGCAGGAAGACACCGAATTTCTTAGCGAGGCTAAGGAAAGATATAAAGAGATGCTGACGAGATGTCCGGAACATGGATATGTAAAATGGGCAGAACTCCATATTTTCTACCATGGGATGAACCACAACATAAGAACGCTAGTAGATGCTGCATCAAGTGGCTCTCTGCTTACCAAGGATAAAGATGGAACATTGGATCTCCTTGATCTTATGCTTCAAAATTTTACTGCCAGTACTCGTTCCACAGTCATGAAATTAGCAGGTGTCTATGAGATTGACTCGCAAGCTGCAATTATGGCACAACTATCAAATTTGTGCAGTCAAATTGCGAAATTTTAGATGGGACCCCAAGGTCCACAAGTATCATAGTAACCCATGAATCACCTAGGCATGGTGGTTAGCATGATGGAAGTACAGCAGGGAATGAAACATGGAAAAATCAGCTTCATGAATAACCAAGGCTACGGGAAGAACTTTCGGTGAAGGGAGTGGCTCCTCAATAGTTTTATCAAGGATACAACAACAACAGCGTAAACATTCCTTATGGAAATCTGGATAATGCACTGAAGTTATCTCAAGACTTCAAACAACAAGTCCAACTAGGGAAGCTCGGGTAGAGTGAAGAGATGACTTCACTAAAGTCGATAGAGAAGTATTTGTTAGCCATGAAAGTGAGAGATAGGGAGCACCATAAGAAGTAAGGGAAAGAGTTGGAAGGAATAAAGCAAGCCATGAAAAGGATTGATAACGAGCAATCAGAATCCATCAAGAATCAGGATAGGAAAATCTGTCAAATTTTTATAGCCTTGAACTTAAGGAAGGAATGACAGTTTCCTAGCAACATCATCACCAATCCTAAGGATAACGTAAGTGCCTTTTGCATGATAAGCACTAATCCAACAAGGGAACCAAGAAAAGAACAAGTAATGTATAAGCATGAATAGATGAAAAAACCAGAAGAAGTGAAAAAGGTTGAGGTTCAGAAAGAGACACCATGGTTCACAGACAATGTTAACTACTTGGCATGCGGAGTATTTCCTCCAAATTTAACAAATGCATCATGAAAGAATTCTTAAGTGATGTGAAGTCATATTTCTCAGATGAGCCATATTTGTTTAAGAGATGCAATGATATATTGATTTGACGATGTGTAGTAGAGGAGGAATTTGCAGGCATTCGGGAGGATGTCATTCATCACTATATGGGGGACGATTTGGGGCACAAAGAACGACAACTAAAGTAATGCAATGCGGGTTCTACTGGTCAAATCTATTTAAGGACTCATATATTTTGGTGAAAACTTGCAATGAATGCCAATGAACAAGAAATGTTTCTAGAAGGCAAAAGTTTCCACAAACCACATTTCAAGAAGCTGAACTCTTCACATATGAGGAATAGATTTTATGGGACCATTTCCTACTTCAAATAAGAAATATTATATATTGTTAGCAGTGGATTATGTATCCAAATGGGTAGAAGCTATCGCAATTGCAACTAATGACGCGAAAGTGGTCATAGAGTTCATAGAGAAAAACAACTTCTGTCGATTTGGAACACCTATAGCACTAATTGATGATGAGGATTCACATTTCTACAACATAGCCTTAGACACATTATTAAAGAAATATGGAGTTAGGCACAAGGCCTCGGTGGCGTATCATCCTCAAACAAATGGACAAGCCAAAGTAAGTAATATGAATTGAAATTGATATTGGAAAATCTATAAACGCTAATAGAAAGGACATTGCATTCCAACTTGAAGAAGCATTGTAGGCATACAAGACGGAATTCAAAACACCAATTGGCACATCTCCATATAAGATGGTTTATGGAAAAGCATGTAACTTATTGGTAGAATTAGTGCACAAAGCATATTGGGCAATTAAAAAAGCTCAATATGGATTTTCAAGTTACAGGGAAGGCCAGATTACTTCAACTGATGGAGTTAGATGAGTTTAGATTGGACGCATAAAAAAATCTAAGTTTACAGGGAGAAATCAAGACAAAGGCACGACAAAAGAATCAAATATCAATCCTTTGAGCTAGGGCAACTAGTATTGTTATTTAATTCGAGACTGAAATTATTGCTAGGCAAATTGAGATCATGATGGTTAGGACCATTCAAGGTAGTTGCCACTTGGACATATGTAGTGGTAGAGCTAATCACCAACAGTGGTAAGACATTTAAAGTGAATGCCCAAACAGTTAAACTATTTTACTAAATGGAAGTAAGGCCAGATGAGCTTGATGGTTTCAAGAAGCAAATAATCAATGCCTTGAAGATAACTAAAGGGAAGCAAAAATTAAAGGCAAAGCAAAAAGATGAAGGACCTTCCAAAGAAGTCCCACAAGGCAATGACATCAAGTTGGTTCCAAAGAAATCGGAACCAAAACTCAAGTTCATCCTGCGACTTCAACCGATAAAAGAGAGAAATCATAGAGAGAAGCATATCGATAAACGTTAACATGCACCATTTTAGAAAGTTCTTATGTGATACGGGAGCCTCAGTCAATGTCATGCCACTGATGGACATGATTCATGCAGAATTGAAGATCAATTATCCGGATACCATAAATTTGCAAGTAGTAGATGAAAACTTTGATTCCTATTATAGGAAGAGCTTTGAATTTGCACGTGAAAGTAGGTAGATTTATATTCATCGCGGATTTCGAGGTCATGAACCACAATATGGATGATGATGTATCTATGATACTCAGGCGGCTATTTTTGAACACGGCTAAAGCGAGTTTGGATGTGAGAGAAAGAATGATCAAGATGAGTATCAATGAGGGCAATAATGCTGAGAAGGTTGTTTTTATCGATGGTGAAAAGTGCATCCAAACTGAAATGATAATATAATCTCCGATTTGCAGATGGAGCTTCTCGATTTAGACTTTGACTAAACTTACTAAAAAGGTGTCAGGCTGATTATGTTAAATTAAGTGCTACTGGGAAGCAGCTTAAGGATTTCAAAAATTTCAAGTTTTTGAATTTAAATTAGTATCTAGTTAGTTAGTTTAAGAATTACAATTCACGAATTTTAGTTCTAACTTTTGAAAAACTTGTGTCAAATGTGCAGGAAAGACCATTTGCCAGGTGATGATTCATCGAAATGGAAATGTCTCATTAAAAGAGCGAAAAGGAGTGAAAGAGTTCAAAGTGGTGAAGGTATGATGCATGGGCAAAATAAAAGGTAAAATTTATTAATTTTTATATTTTCATAGATTTTATGTGGTCATTACACCTTGTGTGAGTTGTACACAAAGTCGGAGGAGCGCCGGAAGAGAATTAGTGAAAAATCATATGCAAAGATGTGGGCAGATGAGCCTACCCACGACGTAGTGAGTACAAGCCACAGCGCAAAGGTGGCAGCAAGACAAAATAATTAAAATGCCCCACTACATCAATTGACGCAGTGCCGGCACTGAGGTCGAAACAAGGGTTTTAAACCCCATTTTACACTATTCTCCACACTTGCACCAAAATCCCACCACAACCACCAAGCATACACTCCTCTACAACCAAAGTTTGATCATTTTCAAGTGAGATTAGTAAGTTCCTAGTGATTTAGAGTGAAGATACAAACACATTGTGGATTTTCACAAACGGAAGAGCTAGGGCTTCGATTTATAGAATTTGATTCCAAAGAGAGCTAGAGTTCTAGTTGGTGAGAAAGGTTAGAGGGCTTGGATTGGAAAAGACTTGGAGGAGTGATCTACATCGAAAATTAATTCGGCATTGAGGTACATTTACAAGTTCATCTAGTTATGCATTAAAATTTTGAAAATTTTGATGATATTGTATGAAATTGTGAATTTGAGGTTGTAGGATAAGGTTTGCAAGAAATTTTTTAGTGTGATCATTAAGATTACCCATGGAGAATTAGTTGATATCTTTGCACTATTTGGGGTATGGATGATCCCTGTTATATGAATTTTGATTTTTAGGTGATTTGAAGATTAAGTAGCTTTGCATTTTTGTTAGTTGCTTGAAATTGGAAGGAAAATACGAGAACAATGAAACAAGTTAGCCAAATGAGAGCAAATGACTATGAGGCATTTACCTCTAGGAACTCCAATGATGAAGAGCATAAACCTTTTAAATTCAAATATTTCATTTGTAAAGTGGCTAAGGACTGATACGAGAAAATTTTACTTATGGAGTTCATTTGCGAAAGAGAAATAAATTTGCCGGCCAATTACGATAAAAAATTGAAAATTTTCATTAGGCATCGAAATTGGGTGCAACTCACTTAAAACTATAGGGAAAATAAAGTTAAAGGAATAAGTGGGATTGTTTTTGAATTATATGCTATTGTAAAGTTCATGGTTAAGGATGAGCCAGTGAAGGTGAGAGGGGTTTTAGTTCCCTTCAATAGATGTGAAATCAATAATTTCTTTGGGTTGGAAGAATTAAGCTCATATGAATCCGCTCCAAATTTCTCAGCTAGATTATATGAGAAGCCCTATAACCTTTACCCATTTAGAGCTATAAAAGATGCATTAGTTGTCCCTTGACAACAAGGATGGGTGATCAAAGCTGAGAATGTACTGAAGCACATTAAGAAGAGGAGCATTAGAAAGGTTTACAGAAGGTGGCAACATTTTCTTGTTCCATTACTATACCCCATTTCTCAGCAAGGTGATGTAAACAAGCCAAAAATAGCTTGTCTATATGAGATTACGAAGTTCGGGGAGATCAATATCAGGGATATCATACATACAAGTTTGAGGGAGTCCATAATGTTAGAAAAGGACAATAGATTATCATTTCTTATTTTGATTAGTCAGATGTACTTAAAGGCCGAAATGAGAATAAGAGATGATGAAGAATTTGATATAGATGACTTTGAAATCACCACCGAGTTATCAAGACTCCGAGGAGGACAGAGAGAGTCGAGGAGCTAGATGTGATGCCAAGTTGTTGGCCAAGAGGCAAAAAGATCAAGCAACAATAGAACTAGCCCAAGAGCTAGAAGATGAGGAGAATGCAGAAGAGGATGAGCAACAACAGTAAGGATTTATTGAGGGCTACGTGTTTATAGACCTAAAGATAGAAGAGCAGGACTTCCACGCTCCATAAAGTCTTTCCACCACCTCCTCCACCGTAGGCACCTATACCACCATCTGAAGATTTGACTCCACGCTAGCAAAAGTTATGGATAGCAGAGATGAGAAGACAGTAAAAGGAGGATAGAGCACAATACCAAATAGCCATGCTGAGATATGACTAGGATATGGAGAGAGAAAGCAGCACAAATGGAATGAGCAACGCAATTTCATGTTATTTATTGATCATCACATTTCCATAGCTAGATATGAGAGGAGGTGACGGTTGAGACATATTGATAGGTCATTCGATTTTCTAGCAGCACTAGCATACCAATTTGATTTGGATTTGGTGCAGAGCAGTACAGTGGAGCATCCATTGACACCATCGTATGCTGGAGCTGATGATGATGATGATGATGATGATGATGATGATGATGATGATGATGACGACGCGCAGTCCTGAAGTTAGTTTTTTAGGATTCATTTAGACCTAGGGAGTTAAAAATGCTTTTTATATCATTCATACATTTTTGACATTTGAGATGTTTTGTAAACTATTTAGTTATTTCAATTTTAATGTTTAGTTTATTATAACTTATGTTATTTCATATGTTTGTGTGTTTTTAGTGTCTTCATTTTTTGGGCTTACTTTTAAACTTTGAGGATAAGTTTTGGTTTAAGTTTGGGGGCATCAACAATACACCACACTATGGGAAGTGGTAAGATAGAATGAGAAATAAGGATAAACACTACAGGTATGATCGCTAAAATTTTTAATTGAAGCAGTTAAGGAGAAAAGTATGGTAGTATATAATTTTTTCCTTTTACTTACTATATGAATGTTTAAGTAGTATAGATTAAGTTATATATAGTAATATGTAATGAATAAGTAGTTCAATTGCATGTTCTTGCCTTTAATTGGGAATGAGTCAATTACAAGTATCTTGTTGATTTGAAACTCAAGAGAATGTTTTAAATTCTTAAAGAAAAGAAACAATGAAATATAGACAATAATGATATCACTTCATGATTAAAAACCTAGATTTAGGGAAGACCTTTAACTTGAACCAAAAGCAAAAAATTAGAACACTTCTTGTGGAAAAGGTTATATCTCTAAGGATTCTATAATAAGTGTAAATCTTACTTGAAAGTATATAGCAAATAAATACTTAGTACAAGACCAGAAAAAATAGGCATTGTATAGTAAAAGTTGGAGTTAACTTACTTGATTTAGTGAAAGTAAGAAGCGCTAACAAGAATTTTAGAAAAGAATTGAGAAAGAAAATCCCACAAGTTCTGCAGGAAATGGAGCAGAGAACTTGATGATTGGAAAAAGTGAGGAAGAACAAGTCTATAGGAAAAAGAGCAAGGATTGTTAAATAAGAATGAAAAGAAGAAGAAAAGAATTGAGAAAGAAAATAGAGAAAAGAAGGCGGAAGATAACTAAAACTCTTCAAATAAAAGATTTAGCTCGAGTGCGAGTAGCTAGTTAAGTTAACTTTCCATTCCAACTATGTAAAAGTCCTGCAGACTCTTGAAGTGCTAAAGTCTATCAAATGTGAGTTTGATCTATGCATATTTTTGTGAATTCTTGAGCTTAATAAGAAATCATGAGATTGTATACTTGCTGCTTGAGTGTTGAAACGAAGCAAACTTTTAATTAGTGATGGTTTTTAGTTGAAATCTACTTTAGTGTTTTGAAAGTGAAGTTATATGAATTGTTAAAGCTTGTCTTAAAAATATAAGTTTTTGCAAAGAAAAACTCTTGAATGAATTGTTAACTTAAGACTTAGTAAATTAAAGGATACTCCATGAAAAATGTTAATTGAATGAGAATTAGTTATTAGGAGACTAAGAATAATACACCTTTGCTCGGGACGCGCAAGACTTTAAGTTTGGGGGTATTTCATAAGTGATTATTTATACATATAGAGTTAATTTAGTAGTATAGTTAATATAAATATCTTCAAATGAGTGCTACTTCATTGTATTATTGCATTTTCAGGAAATTAAGGTGCATTGGAAGAAATCAAGGAAAAACGAGAAGAAACAGAGAAAAAAACCCAAGAAATAAGATTTGGCACCATGGGAGCATGTTTTGACCTTTTGTGGGAAGACAAGACATGAAAGACATGGCGTGGGAGAGAAGAAAAATGAAGAAAATCAACTTTGGAGGTCCAGCTCAGTGGTGGCGCCGTGGCTAATAAGGAACAACGCCAGGACACGAAGGGGACATCGCCAAGGCTCTAGGAGTTAAAATTCACATAATGAAGCTGTAGCGCAGTGGCGACGCTGTGACTTAACATACACGACGCCGTGCCATTAGTGACGGCACAAACTTTACAGAAATTAGAAAGTGAAGTTCTAATTCGAGTTAAATTGTATTTTAGGGTTTCTAATTATTATTAGGGAGTTTAAATAGGTTTTAGGACATGTAAATACAGGGGAGCCAAACACAGAAGGAAATTAGCCTCCATTACAGTAATTTAGCATTGAGTTTAAGTATTTAGGAGTTTTTGTTGGAGAAACGTTGAAGACTCCACGTTTGCAATCAATATTTGGTTTCATTGATTAATTCAAGGTAATATTTATATTCATCTCTATTTGGCAATGAATTATATATTGAATTGTGATGTGTGTGTTTTAATGATATGTGAGTAGTCTACTTATCTTAGGGACCAATAGATCCTATGGTAAGAATGTTATGCTTTGAAATAGGAATAAAAAGTGATTATAAAAAGTGCAATAGTTAGAAGTTATATTGATTTTGAGTGTAATGCTTTAAACATCTTGATAACGTGTTTAATGAACTTAGGCTTTAGCAATTATCATGGCCATTGAAGCTTCTAATCCGGACATGAATGGTACAATTGTAAAATACACGACATTGATAGATAATTATTGATTAAGGAGGCATGGATAGTAAACTTAGTTGGTTATGACTCCAATGATTTGAGACTTAAAGCAATGTGGAGTTTACGTTATTCACACTGATAGGTGGAGTTCCTGTTTGCACATTAGAATCTTCTTCATCACGACAGTGGGTTGAAGTGTTTTTGAAGGAAATTTGTCTATTCTAATAAGGCATTGCATAAAACATATGGAGATGTACACTTGAATACAAAGCATATTATTAAATTACTTAGGTGAAGTTGTGAGCTAAGATATCCTTAATATAAGAGTTCAACTAAAGTTTAAAGTGACTTGTTAGAATAGTTTAGTTCAGATATAAAATCAATTAAAAGTGAATCCCTTATCAATAGTTCAAGATAAGTAGGTGATATACAACCAGTGCAAAAACATTTCCCTGAAGATGGTATATGCGATCAACGTAAGTTGATTGCACTATTACTACATGCTAGTCGTTATACTTGCGGTACGCATCGCCTGACAACATAAATAGGAACTTGGAGTAAGGATAAGTCATAACTTAAGACCAAAGTAAGTATGTGATCGAATTAACTTTGCAGGAAATCTCAAAATATTTGGGATTCTAGACTATGACTAATCCACTTAAAATATAATTGTTAAGGATCTAACATTTGTAGGAGGAATAAGTAGGCTAAATTGATATAATAAAATATGGGCTTGAAGATTCTACATTGGAGAACTAACTTAACTTTAGCGAATGTGAGATGTGCTAACAAGAGATTTCTTAAAAAATTAGAGAATCCACAAGTTCCGCTGGAAATGGAGCAGGAAACTTGGTTGGAAAAATAATGAAAAATTGGTATACACAGGAAATGGAGAAGGGGCGTACAATAAAAAACGATATAAAGGGGGAAAGTGAGGATCTCTAATGAGTAAAAGGAGAAAGTTCATAAAAATTGAACTCCTATAAAGAAAGATTTAGCTCGACTACTTGTAGCTAGGGTAAGTAAGTTTTCCAATCCTATGAACCAAATAATAGCCTACCTTCAAATAAGCTATATGGACTCTTTAAGGTGTGAAGATCTACAAGTAAGCGAAAAGTGGTGATAAAGTTCGTTTAAAAGAATTCGTCTAACAAAAAGATCAATTTGGATCGAATGATGCGATGAAGAGACCAACAAAATCTATTAGTAATTTGAAGATTATGGTATTTAAATGCTTAAAGTCTTGAAAAAGTGTTGTCTTCAAAAGTGACCATGTTTGACTAGCCTTCAAAAATTATGAGTCTTGTTAAACAAATTGACCAAGTTTCCATTGTAAGGACTCCATTATTTTGCAAAGTAGGTATAAAGTCTTTATGAAATTATCACTAAATTTTGTCAGTGTATTTAGTTATTTTAGTTACTTGGGACGTACAAAGTTCAAAGTTTTGGGGTATTTGATGAGTCATTATTTATTCACTTTGGCATAGGTGTTTTGCTATGTAAATCAAATTCAAATTCGAGTTTTATGGTTCTATATGTTTACTTTGGAGATTTGGGTATTTGAGCATTTATGCGTGATTCGGGTAAAATCGAGAAAAAAGAGAAATATCGTTCAAAATTCAGCATAACTAGCATCGTCCAATTACAAAGGACAATGCAATAGTATACTAGACGGCGTCACTCAAGGCATCATGGTAGAACAACCAACGACGTCGGAATTAGACTGACAGCGTTGACTTTACAGGGTACAGCGTCACCCACGGCGCCAAGTTGAGAAATAAAAGTTTCAAGCTGACTTGCTGCCCAAGACTTTCTATTTATTGCCACACCACCACCCAGCCCCGTAGCCACGTAACTATGGCGCCATGGATAGCGCCAACTTCGCGCAATAGAAGTTTTGAGATTTTTTATGAGGTTCTTATTCCCGAGAGTTGTTATTCTTGTACCGAAGCACATCTATATGAAGGAGGCACCTCTATGAATGAAATTAAATTGTATTCAGAGTGATTTAGGAGTAGAGCAGGGTAGAGTAACCATGTTCGGCTAAGTTTTTTAATATCTAGGTCGATAATGAAGTTCTCTAGCCAGTAGTAGGTTTTTCCTATGTCTTATTAAGATTTTCTATAATAATAGTGTTTGTTTAAGTTCTATATCTTTGTGTTGATGTTTTTAACAATGTCTCAATGGTAGTTTAAAGTTTTTACATTCATTGCAAATCTCTACGCATAAAACTCATTAACATGTTATCAATCAGGTTGAGTCAGTGATACCAACCAGGTCGAGAAGTAGTAATCACCTAAAGCAAGAAACCTAACACATTTAATGTTCTTGGTGAGTAACATCGAGAATTAGGTTAAATTTTGGTAGCAGTTGCCCAAGGTTATCTAGGGGTAGGTGTTCCCATAGAGCTATTAATATTGCTTACGTGTTAAATCTTGAGAACGGTTGCCCAAGGTTGTACAGTAGAGTAAGAGAAGTATTTAGCAAGTGGTTGTCCTATCTATCGAGAATACGGGGACTTTGGTGTTAGTGACCTTAACACCTATAGCCTATCTAGGGAAAATAATTTTAAAACCCATCTTTTAAAGTTAATGAAACAAGACATGGAAACAACATAGGGCTAGATTGTGGATTCCTAGACTTAGGTATGTTTTTATTTTTAGATTTACAACTTATTTACTTTCTTTTTTAGTTTGCCTTTAGATAAAACTCTTTAAACCCCCTCCCCCCAGATTTATTTTTGTATTTGTTAAAATCATTTTGACTGAATCTTATGGATTCGAGCCTATTCTTACCTCTACTACATTCCAATAGGATTTGGTAATCTATTACGGGGTATATTTGACATGCACGACACGTGATCAAATGCCTCATTAAATAATCCTAGTTACACTTTAAACTAGATATTAAGTCTAAATATCACAATAGACATTCTAGACTATGCATGCAATACAAAGCTTCATGATTCTAAAAAATAAAAAATAAACTATGGCTTCAAGAGCAATGAATTATTAATCTAAGTACTCAAGGGAATTTTATTTCGTAGCCCTAGGGTCATATATATAGTATTCTAAGTAGTACATATCATAAACTAACTCAAACGTCTCGTGGTTATCTTAAATTCTAGAAACTGAATCCAGCGATTCGTCACCGATTCCACTTAAAACTCAAATCATTGGTTAAATCCTTGGAAAATGCCTTTGTGCTCCACCGATTTGTTTGGCAATTTACACGTAAATCCCGAATTGCTACCAAATTGCCAGCAGTGATTTATGGTTAATTCTTGATTCGTCGGTGATTCGTTGTGTATTTCTTTCACTTGATCAAATCCTTCGTTTTCTTTCTTTTTTCATCCATTTCTTCATATTTTAAAATTATTATCTGAAATAACAAAAACAAGAGAAAACCCAGTGTAATATAACTTTTTACATCTAAAATTACCCTAAAATATCTTATAAAACACTGTCTAATTATTAACTTATCAAATACCCTCAAACTCAGCACTTTGATGTCCTAAGCAAAGGAATACTCTTAATTATATTCTTATTTGATCCCTCATTCTAATTTCATAATTACTTACTCTTATTATTAAACAAAAGTGATCATTAAATAAAAACATATCACCCTCATAAAAATAAAATTAAGATAGAATAGAAAGATTTAAAGAACAACCCCTTATTTGAAAATTCAACCTTCTAGTTATGTAATATACCTCAGAATTCAATGTTGAATCAATTACCAAGGCTAAGCCACTACATATGTTTTGTCATTCTCCACTGAGAAGCATCAAGCTTATGATAACTAATATAGAATCTACAGATACAAAAATCTCTAAATAAATCTCATTTTCAAATAATATTTAAAATGCCAGCAGAATCAAAGTCGATACGAATTTTTAATCACCAATAATTATGATTTCACTTTCATTTGAATGTTGGAATAAAAATATACTTCACTTCACTTAGCTATAAGCACTCAAGCTAAATCTTTTATTTGAAGAGTTTTTCGTAAACATCATTCAATTTTTCTATATCTCTCTTTTTCTCTTTTTCTTTCTTCTTTATTTTATATTCCTACGGTTCCTTGATATATTTCCTCTGGATACCGTTATTCTTTTTGTAGCAATTCTTCCTTACATTTTTCCCGCCACTAGATTCCTTGCTTAATTTCCTTTTGAATATGTGGGTCTCTCTATTTTTTCATTTAAAACTCTTATTAGCTCTCTCACTTTCACTATAGTCAATGAAGCATTCTTTCCCACTAAGTAAAGCTTATTGGCTAATTTCCTATTTCTTCCCTTCAATTGTGGCATAAGTTCTTTTCATCATATATGTATGAATATATAAAATATTTGATCAATAACCTTTGTATTACAAGATTCTTAGAAATTTGTGTTGTTTATCTTGCACTTTTGTTTCGATCTTCTACCGATTATAATGTCTAACACAAAGCAATCAATCCCCTCTAAATTCCACTAGTGCATACACAATCTAGGTTAACTCAAATATGGTATAACTATTCCTTTCTATCATAAACTTTTTATTTTCATGGGTAGTAATAATATATCACTTCTATTTAAATCCAAATTATATTCAATTCATATTTCCCTTACAAAAATAAAGTAAAATGAAAAAATATTACCTGTATGTTTGATGATTTGAAAATTTTCAGTTAACTTTAAATATTAAATAAATAGATTATACCTCTCATTTCTTTCATACTTTGCTTCTTTATACTTCACTTCACCTAAATACCCCCAAACTCATTCCAAACCTTATCCTCAAGGTTTAAAAATCAAGTCATGTTTCCAACAAAACAAAAATACCTCGTGAAGCATAACGAATTAAATAAAATAAATAAATAAACAATGAATAAATTATCATAAGAATGAATAGCATAATCAATGAAAACATGAAAAATTGAAAATTTTTCGTATCATTGTAATGAAGCATAATCACATCAAACATATTCAACTTCAAACCACAGCAATAGCAGTACAGTATCACATCACATCGCATAAATCATCGTATCACATTACAAACAAAGGCCTCACATAGAATTACTCAAAGATAGACAAAACAGAGAAGAAAGTAGATCAGAATTGTCATATAGAAGTCACATCATCACCACCATCGGAGTACTTTAGAAAAGACTCCCTCATTGAGCATTCACAGTTGGAAAGATGTTTTTTGAATTCTAGCTCCTCTGCATTGCATTCTCCTAGCCATACGTCTCTCAAACCCGTGCATGTTCCTCGCAATTTCATGATGGTTCTAAAAAATGAACTCTTGATTTCTCAACATTCACACTATCATGGCCATCTTTGTCTATAAGCATAAATGCCAGTGAAATTTTCAGCAGGTGGCTCTGAGCTTTGGTTCATCCTTTTAGTTAGGTTTTAGGGTTCATACAGATTCAGAAAATTCAAACAATTTTCAGAAAACCACAACAAGACCAAAAATAAGTGCCATTAAACTTGATCTATAATAGTAAATCATACCTTAGTCAGTGTTTTCTTCTCTAGTTGTTCGATCTTCAAGATGTTCAAGCGCACTTCCTCAATCAGAACTCCTCACACGAACGATGACCACAATTTGGAGTGCCCTAAGTGAGAAAGAAAAAGTTTTTTGCCTCTCCTAAAATCCAGAGAACTCAAAAATAGCTAAAATAATATCTTATTTCGATTTAGGGTTTTAACCTCTATTTATATTTGTAGATAAGCGTACTTAAAAAACCTATTCATAATACAACTATTATATTTAGACAATTCAAGCAAAATACACAAATACCTTTACTAATAACTTATCATATAACAAATCACAAGGGATTTTATGTGATGGCCCAGCGCCCCGAGGTCGCCGGGTGTGCAGCTCCTCGCCTGTGGGCCCCGCTGCACCATCCATGTCACTTACTTACAAGGTCTCGCGCTCTGCTAACATCTATTGACACGCCTGCATCCTCGGTGTGCATGCTAACTTGTTATGTTGATGTAATATTGTAAACTCGTTTTGCAAATTTAATTTTTAAGTCATGTATATTAAGGGTTTAGAGTTTTTCAGTTTTGAAGTTTGCGAGATAGACATATGGCTTGTGTTTTTCAAAATTCAGTTAATAAGCAGTAAATTAAAAGTGAAAGTCTTAAACTGACATAAAAGCATGATATATATGTTGTGTGTCATAAAGCATCAATCCTAATATGGAAAACCCAGAATAGAGTACTTTGCATATAAGGCGACATGATAATCAAAAGATAGGCATATATACATTTTCATTGTCTTTCTAGTCTCCCTGATACCCAAAATAAGACAATATAAAAAACTAACATGTGTGAAAGTGTCTTGGACAACTGGCGGTTAAAGATAGTCGCCTAGGACCCCCTTTCCCCTGCTCGTACTTTGATATGCACTTAGCCATCACAACAAAACAAATGATGAGTCAAGTGAGTAAAATCCCTAAGAAATCCATTGAGCATTTAAGTAAATAGAAAAGCCAAAGATAATGTTAAATAAACATGTGAAAAATAATCAGGCAGGTGCCAATGGATCATCCCATGCATACATAACAAAGTAGATAAACAAAGCGTGTGCTTGTCCCAGTCAAACTAGACTATACTTCGGATCCCCAGGATCCTTTCAGGGTGCCCCTACTACTCTTTCACCTAGTTCCTCGCAGTGATTGTCCTAATCAAGCGCTCAATCGACACGTGCACCGGAGAACGGCTTGAGTAGCCATTCACTGAGAGCTTGGTCACACGTGCTATCGTCTAGCATACAATAAACATAACGGAAGTTCCGGTAGGAGTAAATGCAACCAACCATCCAAAAAATAGCAACTGAATGAAAAATAAGCCAAGAATGGATAACAGCAAGTAAAACAACAATTAAATACTTAAGTGTCGTTCAATTAAGTTTTACGCACCTCAAAACGTACTTCAATGCCCCAAAAACACCTCGATCCAACCTCGCTACACTCCCGGCTATCACTCTATAGACCTAGAGTTCCTCGAGTTCATTTATAGGTGTTTTAGACCAATTTGAGTAGTTTAAGTTAAGCTTTACACCGAAAGACCTTTAACAACCCCTTTTATTTTTCAGTTATTTACTATCATTTGTGCGCTTGACAGGTGGCCTAATGTGCTAGGTGAGGCTAGCGCACTATGGTCACTACATAGCACGCTATTATTTTTCATGGGGAAGAACAACGCAACACCCAGAACTGATACCGCGCTAGCGACCCTATCTAGCGCACTATCCGTGTCAAATGGCAAAATTTCAATTCTTCAAATCTGCCATTTGACACCCAGGCATTCTCCATTATCATCGACTCTACCCTCTCCTCGTAGGGGGTTAATAAAAACTCCAATAACAAGCTAGAGGCGCAAATTATACAATAATTCATCAATAATGCATTTATCAACATAACACCCAATTTGAGAATTTGACGTGGAAATCAGTTTACAAACATAATAGACAACCTCAACTGACTAGTAATTCATAATAAAAACTCCAAAAACAGATATCACAGTTGCTAAATTTGTTTTCATCAAAAATCTAAGTTTTTAAGGTCGTTTCGATAAGTCAAATGAAAAGGAGTGAATTACCTTTGTTGTAGCTACTAGATCTTGAAATCATAGCTCCAAATGTGAACACATATCTCGAGAACGATCTTGTAGTCCTAATTAATGATGTCAAACTTGAATTAAAGACTTTATTGAGACACTAAATAGCCTAGTTAATCATTTTAAACCCCGGTTACCCGGTTATTTGACGTAGCGCACCTTAACAAGCATCTCGAGGCACGCCTTAGTTGGTATAGCTACTATATCCGACTATTTTGACATACTCTAATGTATTATTATCATTATTAGTCATATTTACTTCTGTTTTTTATCATATTAGTCCACTTAACCATTGTCTAGAATTCGTGTACCCATACTTCGCCTACCTGACACTCGCGTTGACATGATTTTCGAGGCGAATCCCCGTCACACAATCTCGCACGACATAACATGATACATATGTATGCAATAAATTATGCAATATTAAATAAAATACACCGCAATTATGCAATTAATCAAACAAATATATAACTAGGACCAAGTAAAGTGTGCCCCTAGCCTATATACAGTGTCCATGTGGATCCGAGCTAGCGTCCTAATATGTAAATAATAAGTAATAACAACGTTACTAAAATGGGCCATTACAATTCTTCCCAACTAGGAAAGAATTTATCGCCGAATTCAGGTTAAACTAAATGATTGTACCATGGATTAAATGTGGATAACTCTACTGTATAGTAGTCTCAAGTGCCTAGGTCAGTTCCTCTATTTCATGATGCTTCCAACTAACTAAAAACTTAGGGATCTCTCTGTTCCTGAGATTCTAAATCTTGTGGTCTATGATCTCTATCGAGCGCTCTCGTAAGTCATGTCTGGCCTAACATAAATCTGTCCTAAATCAACCATAGGTCTTAGTCCTGACATAGCCAGCCTCAACATCGAGATATGAAATGTCAGATGAACCCCAACTAACTCTGCATGTAAGTCTAAATGGTTTGTCATGATGCCAACTAATGTTGCGACCATGAACGGTCCAATAAATCTCGATGCCAGTTTCCCTTAATCCAAAATCTCTGATGGCCCTTCTAAGGGAAAACCTTTAGATAAACCATGTCACCCTCCTCATAGCTCAGACCCTATAGTCACTTATTCGCATATTTCTTCTATCTATCCAGGGCTGCCTGAAGTCTCTATCTAATCTGTCAAATCTTCTCTACGTGGTCAAAAACTATATCTAGCCCAACATTCGATGTATCCTTCGCCTCTGCCCAAAACGTAGGTGGTCAGTAGGGCCTCCCATATAATGCCTCAAATGGAGACATCTCGATACTTGCATGATAGTTGTTATTGTAGGCAAACTCAAACAGCGGTAGGTAGTGCTCCTACAAACCCTCTAATTGCAATATACAAACCTTGAGCATGTCCTTTAGAATATGTATCAATTTCTCTAACTGTCCACCTATCTAATGATGGTAAGTGGTACTAAACTGCGGCCTCATGCCAAATTTCTCCTTCATGATATCTCAAAACCTCAACATAAATCTAGGATCCCTGTCAGATACAATGGAGACCGACACCCTAATAATCTCCCTCTCAAACAGAATGCTCTGCTGTTGAAACGTGGACCTTATCGAAACAAGTATAAAATGCACTGATTTTGTCGACCTGTCAATCACTACCCAAATGACATCGTGTAACATGCCAAAATTTACTAATAGTAAATTAGTTTGTAAATAGGGTTACTGACCCATGACTTGGCCTGAGAGCGGGTACAAGGTTTGAATACTCAGTGTAAGGACTGAGTAATATAGTATTTTTGAGTGATGGATTTCAAGTATGATGTATATGTGTAGACTACTAAGTCACTCCTACTGATATATAGATGTTGAGGCGTGAGTGGGGACGTACCTCGAGATGCATGCCTGCGTGGGACTGGGGTAGTGAGTGATGTGGTAAGATTAATTTAAGTTTAATATAGCTTATTTAGTTTAATTGAAGTGGCTATAGTTTGATTTACATTAATATAACCTATGTTAGCAAATTAAAACATTAGTCATTGATATTCCTCGATATACATGTTGACACATCAAGAGCCAATTGAGTTGGAATTAGTGTTAGCAAGAGGGAGTTAGGGAAGAGTTAGTGGATTTAAAATCAAGATATAAGCCATTAGATTAGTCTCAAGATATGGGTGCACATTAAGATCAATGGATACTAAACAACCTTATCAATATATATATAAGATTGAATGGGTTAGTTCAAGCAAACCATTTCATTTCTAAACTTAGAGAAGAAGTAAAGTGCTAGACAAGAAGAATGGAGAAGAAGATCAACAAGTTGGTGAAAGAATTCTAGTAGAATTGAAGAAGTTGATCTAGTCGGTGGTGTATAACAACTAGGTAATTCTGCTTACACCACTAATTTAGTATACATTGATGAATTTGGTCTTAATGATAGGGATTTTGTTTCAAATGAGTTGAGAAATCTTTTTCACTAATTTTGTGACTTAATTGAAGCATCAAATAAGTACTTGAACCTTGAATATCAAATATGAAGTTTATTGGTATAAATTAATGATTTTAGTCATGAAATAGATTTTTACCAAATTCTGATCTGAAGATATTTTTAATTTTAGAAACCAATAGCATTTTTGAACTTCTCGCGAAAAAATAATAAATTTTCTATCAAGAAAATATTGATTATGATTTAAATTGACAAAGTTATGGTATTTTGAAGTTGTAGGTGTTTTGATGAATTTTTGATTGAAAAACTATAATAGGTTTAAACACCTAAGTCTATAAATTTAGGGTAAAGTGGTGATGATCAAGCTTGATTTAGGTGTATGAGGTGTGTGGATTATTATAATGCGAGGTTGAAATTTTAGTAAGAAACACAGTCTTAACGTTGTGGCAACGTCGTTGATGCAGAGTGCACGGCGCCACCACAATGTCAAGACTTGAAAAATAGTGAAATTTCTTATAAAATTTTGGGGTTTCTCTAATTGGTTTAATCTAACTATGATAATTTGAATAAATCCTAAAACTCCCTAATTAACCTCAGGAAATTATGGAGGAGTCTCGAGAGGTTATTGGTGAGATACGGGATGTCAGGAGGCTAGATTAGCCTAGGGACTTTGCGTGGATTGTAAGTAAAACAAATTTAGATATTTATTTCCATTTCTTTTCCATTTTGCTTCTTTTTTATAGTCATTTGGACTGATGAGCCTATTGTACTCTTGATGCCATGATTTTGTTATTTCATCTCATTTCATGAGTTTGTTATCATGGAATTGATTTTTATTTAAAGTGGTATTCATTGACTCTTATTCACGTGCTATGTCATTCTAGGTTGTTAAGTGTGTAAATCAAGTAGAATAGCATGCTATTAGGTAGGTGATTTATGGTGTTGTAAATCCATGCCTTTATGTTAGTTATGCAATCACTTTGTTGGATTCCTAACTTATGTCACTTCTTGAGTTGTGAAAGTATTTCTTGTATCTGGGACCATTATAGAGATGGGTGTGGCATACGGGGTCACTGATTTCTTAAGATGTCGGGATCACACCACTAGCTTGTGGGGCACATGGGTTATGGGACTCGGGGTTGTCGATAAGAATATATAAACGAGTAATTATGGAGGCGTAAAGCTCAGCTCCGACCTTCAACAGGGTGTAGAGTAGAGCTCCACTCTGAGATAGTGTAATAAAGTTGATGTGATTTAAATTCATAGTCAACTAGCTCTAGATCATTACTGCTTAGCCGAGTGTCAGTTTCAGGTTGTTTAACTGGAGTATCTAATAGCATGATCCTTTTTAGTTTTTAATTGCTATTCATACGCTTCCTGATACTTATTGAATATATTCGGAGATGCGGATAAATGTCTCTCAGTGTTATTTTCTACATTAATGTATTCATCGTCCTTTTTATGACGGTTGGTGCAGGTTTTTCGAGTAGCGGACCAGGGAAGGAGAAAATTAACGATTAACTTTGAGCCGACGGAGGATAGGTTTTGCTACTTTTGTTAATGATCATTTTGTGTAATTATTACCTTTATTTTTTGTATAACTTTGGGTTTATATTAGTTTGAGAGACTAGACTTCCCTACTGTTTCATGTATTACTTTGGTTAGTTTATGTAATCGTCTGTTTACCTGGTTTCCACAGATAATTAAGATAATGTTAATAACTTCTTAATGAACTTTGTAAATCATAATTAAATCTAAATGAATAAAGTCTATGTTAAACTTGTGTAATGAGGTGAATGAGATGTATAGTGATATGTCAATTCTTAGACACATTTTATAGTGTAATTTAGGTTGATTTTAGACATAAATGATGATATTATACTATTTATTCTCTTGATTTTATGATTTAAGGTTTTAAATAGGAAAATGAAAAAATGAAAGAAAAGAGAAAGAAAAGCAAAGTAGTCAACATGAAAAATGCACCAACGACTAGCCAGTGATTTGGAATAACACTAGGAATCGCCATATAAATTAGTTGCAGAAGAAGGCCTACGAATCCATAACGAATTGGAGAATGAACGATAAATCGCCAGCTGAATTAGTGGAGCACTGAGAGCTAAGCTCAGTGATTTGCTCAGCGATTTATGTATAAGTTAGGAATCATTGAGAAATCTCTAAGGTTGGTTACGAGTTTTTTAATTAGTATGAAGAATTTGAGTTTATTTATGATATATATGTAGGGAGACTATAAAAAAAGCCAGAGAGCTTCAAAATAACTCTCCTAACTCTCTTCCTTTTCCTTTTAACTACTGTTGTAGTTTAGTTTTATTGTCTATGTTTGAAGATACTTTGGAGATTTGAATTATATTAAGGTATTTATTCATTCATTATGTCTTTTAATTATATTTATGTGTTGTTTATTTCCAGCATAAGTGAGTAGTCAATTAATATAAATAAACCCCAGACAATATAGTATATTTTGGATTACTATATAGTTATAATTAAGGAATCATGTACTTAATGCTTTATATCTATTCATACACGCCAATTACGGAATTAACAAGTAGTTTTTGCGTATTACAACTAAAAAAGATTAGTATTGCATGCATAGTTGCAAATGTGTTATGTGGTATTATGATTTTGAATCTATGTCTATAGTTATTGACAACAATTATGGAAGTAGCAATTAGGATTAATCTATAGGGCGTTTTCGAGTATATGTCTTAGGTGATTATGTTATAAGTTCTTTATTATGCGACTTCGGTAATATTGGCTTAAATTAGGCATGATTTTCATTGAACTTAATGCTTTCGTATTTCTATGGTGTTGCATTTTATCCAATGGGTAGATTACATTGATAAGAGTGTGGTATTTCTATTGAATTAAGGAAAATAGGTGGCTGGCTAAAAGCTATCAACCTATTATGAATTGAGGTTAAATGATTCCAATATTCCATGTTTTATATTTATAACTATAGATTGAAATAATATTATGTTCTAGTGTTTGAAAGCAATCGAAATATATTATATTGTTTAGTGGGGTTTGTTTAGATGTTTGTTTATTTATATTGAATTGCATTTGAATATTTTTTCATTTAGTTTGAGTTTAATTTGGTTGATTTGGTTATTTAAGTTAGTAATCATAATTGTTAAGTTATTTACTACTTTAATTCCTGTTTAACTAGATTAATTAAGCTAATAAAAACAATAAAAAGTTACTTTCCTTTGAGATTTCGAAAATCCCTACGGAGACGATATCCCATTTACCACTGCTATAAGTTAATAGTAAAACACAAGAAACTATTGTGCACGCTCGACACATGTCAATTTTTGGCTTTGATTCTAAGGATTTTTATATAATTTCTAAATGATTATAGATGCTGTATGGTCTGCACATTTCTTCATGTTAACTCAACAAAATCTTTACATCTGTTTGATCAGGAAATTGATAGAACTTTTTATCGGAGATTAAGACAACAACAACTTAAGGAAAATTTAGTTAATTGGATGGAAAACAACAATAATAGTATTAATGACAATGTCATTAATCATAATAATGATAACAGAGTTATTAATAGTAATAGAGAACTCACTTTTCGACAAACAAATCAAAATGTTACTGCATATGAGCCTATATGAATAGCATACCCTGATGGATTTCCTGAATTTAAACTTAGATATGGATTTATTAGTGCTTTACCTAACTTCTACGGCAAAGACAATGAAGACCCACAGAATCTTATAAGGGAATATCAACATAAAGTTAGTGGGATGAAATCAAAAGAAGGTACTTTAGAACAAGTCAAACTTAAGGCATTTCCATATGCATTGAAAGATCAAGAACAAGATAAGTTATTCTATCTTCCACAAGATTCGATATCTACATGGACTCAAATGTTAGAAGCTTTTCTAGATGAATATATGTCTGCTAGAAAAATTAGTTCCTATAGAAAGCAAATCACAGTTGCTAAAATAAAAGATGATGAAAAATTTAATGAATTTTGGGATAGATTTTGATGAGTAATTTCTTCTTGTCCACAACATGGATACACTCAAAGGGCCTTATTCGAATATTTTTATGAAGGACTCAATCATTTTGAATAAAGAATACTAGACACAGTGTGTGGTGGATCTTTATTTGAAACAACACTAACTTTAGCAAAGAAGCAATTACTAAAATGGCAAAATAATCTAAACAATATGATGATAAAGTTGAGTACTTAAGAAAGAAACTCTATGAAGTGGATAGTAAGCAAAATAATGCAACTAACGATAAAATTGATGAATTATCTAAGATGGTTAAGCTGTAAGTTAACATAAAATTTAATCAAGTTAAGGCTTGCAGATTTTGTAATGAGGTTAAACATTCTATGGATACGTGTCTTAATCTACAAGAAGAAAAAACTAAAAAAGTTAATGCAATGATGAATCAATTTTTTGGTCCCCCAAGAAATCAAAATACTAATAATACTTATTATCCTGGAAAGCCGAATCCAAATCTTAGTTATGGTCCACAAAATCAAAATTATAACACTTACAGACCAAAAGCCCAAGTATAAACTGCACCTAACCAGCAACCTCAACCAAACACTCAACTTATGAATCCAAATTTAGAGCAAATACTTGCATAACTTTATCACTCAAAGTCATCAAAGTTTTATGCTAATTTCTCAAAATCAAATTAAGACAGATACTACCATTAATGAATTAAGAAATGAGTTAAGTCAAATGAGTTTGCAAATAAATAGGTTAAGTACTCAATAGAGTAATCAATCTAAAGAACCTATTCAGACCAATGTTGCTCCTACTAATCAAGCATAAATTAATGCTATATATAGTGATAAGAAAGACACAACTATAATTGGTAAGACACCTGAACAAAGTAATAAAAAGAAGTTTCAAAAGACTATTGAATGAGAAGAAGAAGAAAAAGAAAAACAAATGATGGCTAATGTCATTCCTATTAGATAATGGGTGGGTGAACAATTGAAACCTACACCTTTTCCTAGAAGGCTGTAACCATGGTATTTAGTTAGAGTTGAAGCATATGAAAAATCTTTACAAAGTCTAAATTAAGTGATAAGGATGAAAATGATAAGATTTCTGACAATTTGAATGAAGACATGTATATTGTTACACAATGATTAGTTGACGTCAAGGAGGAAGAAATCAACGAACCATTTATGGAATCAATTATGC
The DNA here is from genome assembly GCA_039657325.1 of Stephania cephalantha. Taxonomy (NCBI): domain Eukaryota; kingdom Viridiplantae; phylum Streptophyta; class Magnoliopsida; order Ranunculales; family Menispermaceae; genus Stephania; species Stephania cephalantha. The sequence goes on from CM077576.1 coordinate 24,261,916, forward strand.
AATTTTCTAATTACGATAAATTTTTGAAAGAATTCTCTGAATCAAAAGATAAATTTTTAGAAGAATCTAAATAAAACTTGGGACAAAAAGTGTCTGCTTTAATTAAAAAGAAAATACCTGAGAAATAATCCAACCCAAAGATGTTTGGAATTCCTATCACAATAGGAACCTCTTTAATAGACTTTGTTACATGTGATCACGGAGCATCAATAAACGTTATGTTACTCAAGTTATATGAATTAATGAAAATAGGTTCACTAACCATTACACCTGTTAATCTTACTTTAGCTGACAATACAGTTGTTAAACCCAATGGTTTACTAGAAGATGTTTTAGTTAAAGTTAATAACTTAATATTTCTTGCTGACTTCTATGTCATGGAAATAGGAGACTCAATATCAACTAAGTCCACATCTATACTTTTAGGAAGCCCATTCCTTAAAACAGCTAAAACGAAACTAGATATCTTTGAAGAAACAATGTCTATGGAGTTTGAAAATAAAATTGTCACTTTTCATTTGAATGATGAAGATATCTATGGAAAATCTGATGAATTTGATAATGAACATACTGAAAATAATTAATTTTTAGAATTAAATCATCATGAAACATGAAACTGAAATATAAGTTATTAATGCAGTAACAATGGAACATGGAAATGCTAAAACCACAAACAAGCAAGGTGAAGAAACCGCTAATCAACAGAGAATAACCCAAGAATGGGGGGTTAAGCAATCAAACAAAGTTCGAATAACAACATAGAGGAATTTAAATCTACAAAGAATAAGAAGAAAAAAATCCAATAATTGTCGAGCTCGATGATCCAGAAGATATATGCATAAACATAAAGATCAAATGGGCTCGGTACTTTAAAGCTATATGTGATAGGAGTTCTAAGGCAAACTACATGCTAATTCATTTTTTCCTTCACACTTAATTAAAATTGGATGTACTTGCTTTCGAAAAAGTTGACCTACGAAACGGGTATTCAGTAAAACTGATAGGTGTGGTTACTAATGTATCAGTTCAGATTGAAAAGTATATTATTCCACAGACTTTTTGGTTATGCCACACTTCGATAATGAAGATCCTCCATTAATCTTAGGACGACCTTTCTTAGCTACTTCGCAAGCTGTCATGGAAACTCTGAACAAGACAATTACCTTTCGAGTGCATGGCCGAGCAATCACTTTCTAGAATGGTACAAAAATGGATTATCCTACACTTAAGTTCATAGAACCAGTCTAAGACTGTAGGGTTCAGTCGAGACAACAATAGTAAAGAAGAGCGCTTTATAGGAGGCAGTCCATACTCTATTTTCTATATTAGCATTAGGATTAGTTAGTTGTTTTTCTATTCTCTCAACTTTTGACTCTCAAATGAAGATATTTTAAAAATTCAATTACAGAATAGTTTCATGTAAGGGGCGAGCCAATTTATTTTCATACTACATTGTTTAATGCATTAGATTTATGTTAATTAGTTATGTATGGCAATAAAATAAGTTATTGAATACATATCTTAGTTAAATTCTGAAAATTTGAATATCTCTACCTTTATTAATAAATATGTGTGATAATTAATTGGAAAAATAGTAAAATTAAATCATTAATTTCCCAGCGATTCCAGTTAGTACTGAAAATCACTGGATAAATCAGCAGTAGTTTGCAAAATTTTCAGTGTAAATTTGAAGTCTGCAATTTTTCACCAAATCACGTTTATAACTAGAAATTGCTGGACAAATCGCTAATTTACAAAGGCTCATTTCCAGTGATTCCTCAGTGAATCCACTTAAACCCTTATTTGCTAGGAACGAATTTGAGTTTTTAAAAAATAAAACCCTAAATCACCACATTTAAACCATTCCCACTTACAACCATTATACCCTTTCGATCAACATACCAGTTTTTGCCTAGATTCAACCTTCCAAAGTTTAACTTTAGAGTATTTAATTGATTCCCACCTCAATCCTCACACATTCAGCCTAAAAATGTGGTGAGTTTGGAGAGTATAGAGCCACCTAAGGCTTAAGAAAGGGAGTTCGAATAAGAGCTTGGGAGAATCTAAAGAAGCGATTTTAGGTTCAATACTTGAAAGAATCACTTTCAAAAAGGTAATCAACTAAAACCCTAACCTATTATGTACTAAATTATTTGTTTTCGTTGGTTTTGGATTGATTGTTAGGATAGGAACTCAATTTCAAAATTTTAACATTAAAATGGTTTTGATATCGAATGCATTTTATTATGATACAAGTATGGTAGTAATGTGATGACTCATTTACCACTATCAAATTTTTGAAATATTTTTATATATGGCGAGTAGATTGAATTATATACGCAAACTAATTTGAGAGTAAGTTCAAATGAGTTTAAGAGTTTTTGTAAATATATATATCGATTGATTTGGATAACTTACAAAGCTTGTTTTTACCAATGCTATTTTATCAACAACTTTCATATAAATTTCAAATTCTTAATATCAAAATGCTTTTCCCAATGATTTCTTATTCTTGATAGATAAGCTGATCTTTATAAAATACTTTTCCGAAAAATTTGGTTTCAAATGATTTTACAGGTTATACTTTTACCTACAATATTCCAAATAGCCGGAAGAGGAAACAGTAGAGGTTCACGAGAAGAGAAATAGAAAGGAAAGTTAGTAGAAAAATCAAAAACAAAATCCAAAGTTTCTCAAATCTAACCCACATTTATATCTTTCAACACACCTAGGATTAGACCACAAACAAAACTTACGCACCTTCTTCATTTAGTTACTACACTGAGGATAGTTATGTAGATGATGAGGAAGTAGAAGAAGTTGAACAAGAGATACCGATGGAGGAGAAAAACTATAAATTGAGGAAAGAAAATTTTGTGAATGAAAAGGCCTACGAGAAATTTAGGAATGATGTGATGAAAGATAGGAAGTTGAACCCGGAAAGGGGATTTAACATGAAAAATGAATTGAAGTGTATGCCTAGGATCGTAGACATCATAGAGACGAGAAACTAGGGATTACGTACTAGAGATTGCACCCACCTAGATCTAAAGGATGTTCCTAGTAAACGGGGTTGTTAAGCTTTAGTGTGATAATTTTACGCCAATGCATATGGAAGTGAAAGTAAGACTGAGTCTCGAGTTAGAAGGAGGATAGTAGACTACTCCGCTGCAAAAATAAACTGGTATTTTGGATTAACAGATTTTCATCAAAAATAATATAATGAGTACCTCAAACCCAAGTAAAGGATTAAGTACTATTTCCCTACAGAGACAGTAAGGGGAGGTTTAGAAGCATTCCATGGATATGGATTTATTTTTTATATGGAGGGGTATCCCAAACACATAACCACGAAATTTTCTAGGAAGAACACTAAAGCTTAGTGATATTTCATAAACGCCAGCTTACAGCCGAGCCTGCAATATTACGAAATAAGGAATTTCAAAGCTGCGCTACTTTACCACATTGTCATAAGAATAAGATACTTGGATGTTGGCAAATTCATTTATGAATCCATTAGGAGTTCCATCACCACCAAGAAAAATGACGGACTTCCTTTTCCCTTAATGATTACGACCTGTTGTAGGATGGACCATGTAAACATGGTAGACCTCGAGTTAGATTTTTTACCGGAGAAGACCATCACTGATGAAGTTATAGAGAGATATGGTATAGTGATTGGTTATTTAGACATAGAGGATGAGAGAGAGAGAGAGAGTTGAGATAGCGAGAAGAGAAACCGAGTAGAGAAGGAAAATCAGAGACGACACGAGGAGAATCTTTGAGAAGATGTTGGAAGCTCAAAATGATCTGAACGTGGAGCAACCTACTAGGGACTATGATGAGCTATATATGGTTAAGTAAGAGTTAGCTTTCATGGGTGCAATTTTGCTCAATCAAATGACCACTCTCCGCAATCAAGATCTGGTATTCGAGAATTAGAGACCCTTAGTAAGGAGCATCCACAAAATGGAGCGTACAATAAACAAAAGCAGTCGTCAAGGAGGCACATCAGTTCCGGTATCGTCTACATAGATGAGATTACTGCTTAACAGTAATCATGATGTTCCAAAATTGTAGGGTAAGGAATACCACCTCTACGACTCCGTTGTGAGCTACAGTCTTAGAGGATTGATCCAGTGCAAGATGATGATGACGCGACTTCCTGACATCGACATTGATTTCCTTCTTCTATTTATTTTCTCTATCTCTGAGTAATGTTGTGAAATTCCTCTAATTGATTTCCGTAGTGATTCTATACTTTGTATTTCATAGTTATACACATTATGTTTACATTCTATTCAATGCTTGGGTATGATATATTTTCACTTGTTATATAATGGTAATGTTTATTCATTCAATTATTATGCATTTTATCTTATTATAATTAACTTAATTTCTTGATATATCATTTTTATTTTTTCTATCAATTGTTTTGTACTTCAACGTGGTATGTTTGTCATGTTAATAATCGGATTTCATTTTTAAAACTTGAGGAAAAGGTTTGGAATGAGTTTTGGGTGTTTTAGGTAAAGTATGGAATTGATGGTAATGAAAGGAAAGAAAGGTAGAAGAAAAGTTCAGAATTACTTATTAATCCGATAATCAAGTAAGTTGACGAAAGTTTTCAAATTCTTCCGAGATCAAGTATGAATTTCATTTTTTCTTTATTTTTAGTTAGGAAAAGAATGAAAATGAATATATGTAATAGATTTTAAATTGAAATGATATTTTTTACTACCTAAGTGAGTTTTATGATAGAAGGAATTAATTTGACACCTTTTGATTAACTTCACTACTTGATGAATATTAAATTAAATGCCTTATGTTAGTCATGATAATGGGTAGAAAATTGAAACAATAGTGTATGATGAACAAGATAGATTTATATGAATCTTATGATACAAAAGCTATCGATTAAGTATTTTTATAGTATATAAATAAAGCTATTATGCCACAATTGATAGAAGAAATGGGTTAGAAATCAATGAATTTATAGAAGTTAGAAATAATTCTTTTTTCAATTTTAATGGATAGTGAGAAGTGTTGATAAGAGTTTGTAATATAAATATATAGAAAATTCTATAGATTCCAAAGGAAATGGAGCAGGGAATCTATAGTGGGAAAAATGTGAGAATGTCTAAAGGAAATTGAGTAGGGACTCAAAAGTAAAGGTAAAAAGAAATAGATAGAATGGAGTAGAAAAAATAATAATGAGAGATAAAAAAGAAAAGATGTATGTTCTTAAACTCTTCAAATGAAAATATGGATGTTTTTAAACTCTTCAAATGAAACTAGAGTTGAATGAAGTATTAATTAATCTAACATGTTCTAAATGACATAATTATTGGTATCTTGACAAAATTCCTATTTATTTTGGTTATGATACTATTATAAAGTATTTTCTAAAATTGAAACTAATCTAGTGGTTTTGTGTTTTGAAATTCTATATTAGTTATCGTAAGTTTGATGCTTGTCAGTGGAGATTGAGAAAACCTATGTTATGCACTAGCCTTGGCAATGAACTTTAAATTCTAAAGAATGTTACATTAAGAGGTTTAGTTATCATTAAGGGATGTTCCGTTAAATCTTAAATCATTTTATTCTATCATAACTTTCATTTACTTATGGGTAATTTATTTCTATGTGAAAATCACTTCTGTTTTAAGATTTTTATTATTTAAAGTTAAAATGAATTAGATTGAAATCAATATATAAGAACTAAAAGAGAATATGATTGAGAGTGTTCCTTTACTCGAGACAACAAAGTGTTGAGTTTGGGAGTATTTGACAAGTCAATTATTAGACATATTTTATAGTGTAATTTAAGTTGAATTTAGACATAAATGATGATATTACACTAGGTATTCTCTTGTTTTGTGATTTCAGGTTTTAAATAGGAAAATGAAGAAATGGAAGAAAAGAGAAATAAAAGCAAAACAATCAACTGGAAAAATGCACCAGCGATTAGCCAACAATTTGGAATAACACTAGGAATCACCATATAAGTCGGCAACAGAAGAAGACTAGCGAATCCACAACAAATTGGAGAATGAACTATAAATCGCCAGCTGAATGGATATGTCATAGAGAGCTAAACTCAGTGATTTACTCATTAGTTTGTGTATAAGCTAGGAATCACTGAGATATCACTGAGGTCAGTTATCGATTGTTTAGATTAGTATGAAGAATTTGAGTTTATTTATGATTTGCATATGTAGGGAGACTATAAAAAAGGCCAGAGAGCTTTGAAATAACTTTCCTAACTCTCTTCATTTTGCTTTTAACTATTGCTCTAGTTTAGTTTTATTGTCTATGTTTGAAGATACTTTGGAGCTTTGATTTATGTTATGGTATTTATTCATTCATTATGTCTTTTAATTATATTTATGAGTTATTTATTTTCAGCATGAGTGAGTAGTCTATTAATCTAAATAAACCTTAGACAATGTAGTACATTTTGGATTACTAGATAGTTATAATTAAGGAATCATGTACTTAATGATTTAAATATATTCATACACGTCAATCACTGAATTAACAAGTTGTTTTTGCATATTAAAACTAAAGAAAATTAGAATTGCATGTATAGTTGCGAATTTGTTATGTGGTATTAGGATTTTGAATCTATGTCTATAGTTATTAACAACAAATATGGAAGTAGTAACTAGGATTAATCTATAGGGTATTTCCCGAGTTGATGTCTTAGGCGATTGTGTTCTTAGTTATTTATTCTGCGGCTTCAGTAATATTGGCATAAATTAGGCATGATTCTCATTGAACTTAATGTTATCATATTTTTATGGTGTTCCGTTTTATCCAATGGGTAGATTTACAATAGTAAGAATGTGGCATTTCCATTGGACTAAGGAAAATCGGTGGCTGACTAAAGGCTGTAAACCTATTATGAAATGAGGTTTAATGATTCCAAGATTCCATGTTTTATAATTATAACTTCAAAGTGAAATAATATTATGTTCTAATGTTTGAAAGTAATCCAAATATATTATATTGTTTAGTGGGAGTTTGTTTAGATGTTTGTTTATTTATATTGAATTGCATTTGAATATTGCTTAATTTATTTTGAATTTGGTTTGTTTAGATTAATTTAGTTGGTTTGGTTATTTAAGTTAGTAATCATAATTGTTAAGTTATTTAGTATTTTAATTCTCGTTTCACTAGATCAATTAAGTTAATAAAAAGAATAAAAAGTTACTTTCCTTTGAGATTTCGAAAATCCCTCTGTAGACGATATAGCATTTACCAATACTACAAATTAATAGTAAAACATGAGAAATTGTTATGCACGTTCGACACATGTCATATAGGCTTACTAATACGTTGTTAAGTCCTATGTAGGGTGGGTTAGGGCTTTATGACAAGATTAGGCCGGGCGGTACTCGATTTGGGGAACTGGGCCGTCACAGTTCATATCAGAGCCTAGGTTTATAGAGCTTTAGTAGTGGAGTATAATTTATTCTATAACATGATACCAACGTCACAGTTGATATCAGAGCATAGGTTTGTAGAACCTTAGAGACATATTATATAGTTGTCTGAAATTGTAATACCAATGTCTCAGTTATGGTTGATAAGAGAATCTAAGTTCTCGATAAGTGCACAACGAAACTTGAATAAAACACAAATCTTAGATGTGGAAACCAGACGATCCTTGCGTAGAAAGCTATTATAAGGTAAGAGAGCAAATGTGAGTTGGGGATTGTTATGTGTATATGTTATGTTTTGCACATATTTATACGTAATATTTACATAGTAGCTGATGTCGCGATCACAATCAACATGCAGACTACGATAGCAGATCAGCGTGAAGGGTCTACAGTTGGCCGACTTCATGTCAGATATGACGATACGTATGTCCGCACTTACACATTCTAGGGACATTTTCTACTATTTCAACTATTGTACTATCGATACCTGAGGCATACGTTGTTACGACTGAGGATATACAGCATTGGACTTACATAGTCACTACCCAGGGACATAAGTTGATCGAGCTACTAAGGATTGTACGAGCACATTTGGTTTCAGCAATCGTTTCCACCGAGCCTACTACAACAATGTTTTTAGCACCTAAGATCTTGGTTTTATCGGCTACTACCACCGTACTGCGAGCACCTGAGCTACCTATAGCGCCGATAGTACCAATTGCATCAGAAATGTTTTCTATATTTGTACTAGCAGAGATTCTGGTTGATGCTACACCCGCATTGATTGAGAATAATAGGAAGAGGGAGAGAGGAAAGGATTTCAGAAAATGTCTAAATGATCAAGTTCATCTGGATTAGAGATACTAGTCACCACGGCAGTACGCTACATACATATTTCATTACTGGCACCTACGATGGTGAGTAGATTTCCATCCATACCTTCAGTTATTATGGTTCCACCTACCTTTATTTCTGACTTCGCCAATCGACCACCTCCGGTAATGAAACCACTGCAAGAGTTTCAGCAAGCTTAGGGCAGTAAAGACCAGTATGTATCAGGGCAAGAGCAAAGACTCGCCGATTTGTGAATAAAGTGGAATCACTGACAAATTGCTAAGGTCGATTATGAGGTTTTTAGATAAGATCAAGGAATTTGAGTTTATCTATGATATGTATACTTATGGAAACAATATATTCTCTAGGGCTTTGAAGTTAAGCGCCCTCGATTAGCCATTAATAGTTTTAAAGTCTTTTTAGGTTTTAGTTTATTGCATTGTTTATTGCTTTTGAAGACTCTTTGGAGATTCAAGATTTATTTAATAAAGGTATTTTACATTAATGTCTTTCAATTATTTGTTTATTGCAATGTTTATTATTAATATGTGTAAGTATTTTATTATTCTAAACAATACTTTGGACATGATTGTAAACCATTCATCAATTTAGTTATAATGCATAATTTATGTGCTTAATGCTTTAAACCAATCACACACATCAATCAAGGTTTTAATAAGTTTTTTTTGCGTATTACAACTAATAATTCTTTGTATTGAGTGCATAGTGGCCAATATATTTCTTATTATAGAGTATCTAAATCTATGTCTATGATTTTGGACAAAAATTATTGAAGTAGAAACTAGGATTAATCTATAGGGCGAAAAATTACCTGAGTGGATGTTCTAGGTTATTTAGTAACTAGCATAAATTTCGATTTTTATTTTAGTTTGGATAAGGTATGATTTTTTTGAGTGTTAATGCTATCGTAATTTCTATTTTATTATGTTTTTTCCAATAAGTAGATTTACAATGATAAGGATATGGCTTATTTCCAATGAATATAGAAAAGTCGATATTTTGCTAAAGGCTATCAACCTATTGTGATTAGATTTTAATGATTTAGGATCATTATATAAATATGATAATTTGATTATAACTATGCTTTAATGAAAATGTCCAGATATGACGGTTTATATATCATTATCTAAGATGTATTATTAGATATTTAATTTATATTGATTATTTGATTATTTGTTTGAATTGCATTAGGTTAGTTTCTTGAATTTAAATTGTATATAGTTTAATTATTTTAATTAATTGATTGTTTTGTTTTTAGATTTATAGTATTTAACTCCCGTTTCAATTAGATTATTTAAATTAAAGTAAATTAAACCCAATAAAACTTCATGGTGGCTTTAATTCGTAAGAGATTTGCAAAATCCCTGTAGAGACGATATCCCATTTCCTACTACTATAAATAATAGGAAAAAATAAGAAACTATTATGCACGCTCGACTGGTGTCAGTTAGTCAGCCCAAAAGGCATGATTGAAAACTCAAACAATCCATATCTGGTGTTGAAGGCGGTCTTCTTGATGTCCTCTTCTCGAATCCTTAACTGATTATACCCTCAAGGCAGATCAATCTTCGAGAAGAACTTGGCACTTACCAACTGATAGAATAGATCGTCGATCCCAGTGAGTGGGTAACGGTTGCTGACTATCACCTGATTCAGCTTTCGCTAGTCCAAACACATCCTCATGGAACCGTCTTTCTTCTTCACAAATAACACTAGCGCTCCTTAAAGAGACATTCTAGGGTTGGTGAAACCCTTATGCAACAGATCCTCAAGCTATCTCCTTACCTCCTCCTACTCGGACGCTAACATCTTTTAAGGTCTCTGAAAATCAAATGCGTCCCACGTAGAAGCTTGATAATAAATTTAACCGATCTAGGTGGTGGTAATCATGGCAGATCATCTGAAAAAACATCGAGAAATTCTCTAACCACTAGGACATCCTCAATCTTGATCTTTGTCCTCGTTTTTGACTCGACTACCTCAGTAAACACCTCCATCTCCTGAGTCGTAGCTAGTCGGCCTCTAGTAATGGTTAATGTGGTCGCGACTCTAATAAATGTGAACTCTGGAATCTCGAAACGCAGAACATGACGGTCTTATGGAAACAATCCTATTGTGCGTGATACACCGCTAACCAGTCCATCTCCAAAAGTGCATCAAACTCGGGGTACTCCGGGACTCGTAAGTCTACCGGCAACTGATGCCCCTCTACCTCTATCGTGCAGTCGCGACAAATTCAGTTATGGTATGTCTCATCCCCATCGGTCGTACTGAGGACAATGTGTGTGTCTAACATTTGTCATGCTAACCCTAAATCTCCTACTATGCCTCCAGCAATAAATGATAATGTAATAAAAATATATTATAAAATGCATCGATTTACCCCTAATAGACAACGTACTATCATCAACGAGCTTTCTGATCGCCTCCATGTCCAGCCGTACGACTGCGTGTGCTCTCTCAAGTCTGACCATGATGTGATGTCCCTGCTGGTGACGGTTGTATCATTCAGTCAGCCTTTAGGTGCCCTCACTTACCACAACAACGCCTTTCCTGCCTTCTATGCTGCCTATCCCCGGATCTCAAGCCCTATCCTCTGTCATGGCCTCCCTGATCTCGTTCCCTATCCTAATGCTACCGTTAAGTTTTCTCATGTTGTGTCTATGCACTAGCTGCCTGTCCTATATGAACCTATCCCCGTGCTGGTCATCAATGAAGTTCTTGTCCTGATTTCTATAATCCTAACGGTGATCCTCGTCAGACTAATCCCTATGTCTCTTTGGCCTCCTATCTGATAGAGAACTCTGCCTTGATTGTTTCTTAGACTGTCGAATTAGGTGACCGCCTATCCTCCCTTTGCAATAGGTACGTCTCATGAGAAAGGGCTCGATCGTACATGTCTTGTAGTGTAGTGTGTGAGTCGTAGAGGACATAATCATACTAGCGATGACCTCTACTAATCCCTTAACAAAGTAGTAAATATGTAGCCTCTTAGTCCCTGCAACATCTATGGCGAATTGTAGCAGATAACGGTATATCTCCATATACTATAGAACCGACCCGTTGCACTGTCTCAGGGCATCAAATAGCCTCTCTTAGACGCAGTTGGACCTCTATAGGGATATATTCGTCCTAGGAAATCAATCTGAACTGCAACCATGTCGTCAAATCCGGATGAGTATCACAGTACGTAGTCCACCATAAAGATGTTGATCATCTGAAACAAGATCCTGAAACCTTTGCCTGTATACTATCCTCGATTCTCAGCAATTTGTGTTGCCGCTAATGTGAAAGTAACCATCTCTCGGCCTCCTCTTAGTCACCTACCACCTCCATAGAAGAATCTAGGCTAGAAATGAATAAACTCCTTAATCAACATCCCATCAGGTGTCAATGCAAACTCGAAGTTAGTACCTATAGTAGTCGTCTCTATGGTCGTCGGTGTAGGAATAGGAGTCATTGTCTCAACTGGTGCGACAATCGGTACAATAACTAGAGTAACCCTCTTACATGTATCTCAGGAACTATGGGAGTAGTAGCTTGAACAGGCGTCTACTAAACAGCCGGGGTGACGGCTGTCTGTGTTGCAGGAATTGTAACCACGGCAAGAGTCGTGACTGGTACTACAAGAAACCTCAGTAGCTGTAAGATCTCTGCCAACTAAGCATCGTGTTCCACGATTTATTCGTCAACACTCTAAGTAGAAGCAATAATAGTAGTCTTAGCAGGATCGCTCGTCTGTCCTACCTCTGATGGTTTAGATTGTTGTTTGTCCATCATGATCTGCATCAATAAGCATATGCCGAATCAGCTTCGGTATATATACACGTATAGCATATAATATACAGTAAAAACATAACACGTATATAGCCCCTAACTCTTCCTGCCTCAGAATCACTTCCTAATTAAGGTTCTAAAGCATTGGGTTTCCACATCTAAGATATTTTTCTTAAGTATTATGATCTTTCATTATTTTCCTAGGTTTCTTCAACCATTTCTCTAATCCCAATTGAGACAGCTTCGTGCCCTTAGGCTGTCAGGTCTTTTGCTCCTCGCGAGGGAGCGCAGAGAGAGAGAGAGGTGCGAGAGGAGAGACGCCAGAGGAGGGAGCCATCTCTATGTCACTAACCCGCATGGTCCCGCACTCGTTTTCCAAACGCGACCAAACCGCCAGTTTAAAAACCGGACCAAACCGCGCGGTTTGTTTTTTTTCAAAACGCTTTCATTATGCCTCGCATCCTCATTGTGCATGAGAACTTGTTGTGTTGTCACTATATCTTAAACTAGTTATCCAAATTTCCTTTTTAAGTCTTGTATATTTAGGGTTTACCGTATTTTAGTTTGGAAGTTCGCAAGTTAGACATATGGCTTATGTTTTGCAATTTTTAGTTAATAAGCAGTAAATTAACAGCGGAAGTCTTAAACTAATATAAAACCATGATATATATATAAGTGTTTCATAGAGAATTATTCCTAATGTGGAAAACCCAGAAATAAAGTACTCTGTGTATAAGGAAACATGATAACCAAAAGATAAGCATATATATACATGTACAGTGTCTCTCTAGTCTCCCTAATACCCAAAATAAGAAAAAATATCAAAAACTAACAAGTACGAGAGTGTCCTGGATAGTAGGTCATCAGAGATAGTTGTCTACCCTTGCCCCTGCTCTAACTAGGATTTGCACTCAGCCATCACAACAAAATAGATGACGAGTCCAGTGAGTAAAACCCCAAGGAATTCACTAAGCATTTAAATAAATAGAGAAGCCAAAGGTTATGTTAAATAAACATGCAAAAAAAGGCAATTGTAAATGGATCATCGCATGTAGACATAACAAAGTAGATAAACAAAGTGTGTGCGACGTCATAGTCAGAATAAACTGTATTTTGCATCCCCATGATCCCTTTAGTGGGTGCCCCCACTACTCTTTCACCTGGTTTCTCACGATGATAGACTTATTTCTGCACTCCACCATCACGTGCACCGAAGAGCAGTTCGGGTTGCCTTTTCACTAAGGGCTTGGTCATACTTGCTACAGTCTAGCATGCCATAAACACACAATAGAATTGTTGATGGGAGTAAACTCAACCAACCGTCCCAAAAATAGCACTGGAATGGAATAATAAGCCAAGAATGGATAGCAGCATGTAAAACAGAATTAAATACTTAAGTGAGATTCAAATAGGTTTTACACACCTCAAAACGCACTCTGATGCCCTGAAAACACCCTGATCCGACCCCGCTACACTCTCGGCTATCACTCAATAGTTCCTGAGTTACCTGAGGTCGTTTATAGGTGTTTTAGATCAATTTGAGTGGTTTAAGTTAAGTTTTTAACCAAAAGACCCTAAACAACCCCTTTTATTTTTCAGATGTCTACTGGCATTAGCGCGCTAGAAAGGTGGCCTAAAGTGCTAGGTGAGGCTAGCGCGCTATGGTCAATACCTAGCATGTTATTATTCTTCGTTGTGAAGAAAAACGCAACGCCCACAACGGATAGCGCGTTAGCGACCCTGTCGAGCGCGATATCTGTGTCGAATGGCAGAATTCCAATTATAAAATTATTCTATTTTACATCCTTGCCTTTTCCATCACCGTCGAACCTACCCTCTCTCCTTGTAGGGGATTAACAAAAACTTTGACAACAAGTAAGAGGAGCAAATTATACAATAGTTCACTAATAATGTATTCATCAACATAATACCTAATGTGACAATTTGACATGGAAATCAATTTATAAACACAATAGACAACCTCAACTGACTAGTAATTCATGATTAACACTCCACAAATAGAGATCACAATTGTTAGATTCATTTTCATCAAAAATCTAAAATTTTAGGCTCATTTTGATGAGTTGAATGAGAGGGAGTGGATTACCCTGGTTGTAGCTGATAGATCTTGAAGTCCCAGCACCAAATGAAAATTTAAGCCACCAAAGTTTTCTCTAAATTGTTTTTCTTTTGGATGAATTTTGTATGAGTAGGTTTGCTAGGAAACCACTAAGTAAGGTTTTAATAGTTTTGGTTGTTATTAAATGTTTATTAAGGCTGTCAAACACAAATTAATGACTTCATTGAGACACTAAATAGCCTAGTTAGTCATTTTAAACCCCGGTTACATGGTTATTTGACATCCCGTGCCTCGGTACGCATCTCGAAGCGCGCCATAGCTAGTGTATCTCACTATTTGACATACTCTAATGTATTATTATCATTATTAGTCACATTTACTTATGTCTTTGATCATATTATTCCACTCAACCATTGTCTAGACTTAGTGTACCGGTACTTCGCCTACCCGACACCCGTGTCGACACGTTTTTCTAGGCGAATCCCCATCACATAGTCTCGCATGACATAACATGATACATACAAATATGCGATAAATTATGCAATATTAAACAAAATACACTAAAATTATGCAATCAATCAGACAATTATATAACTAGTACCAAGTCGGTCGTGCCCTTAGCCTATCTACGGCGTCCACATGGATCCGAGCTGGCATCCTAGTCTATAAATAATAAATAATAACGACGTTAATAAAATGAGCCATTACAATTCTTCCCAACTAGGAAAATATTTCATGTCATTAATTTCGTCATATAAAATTCATTACTCAAAGACATTGAAATCATGCAAAGTCGTTTTGTATGTGACCCTATATGTTCATGTAATGTTAAAAGTGAACCAAAACCCATTTTGATACGCAATTCATAAGCGGTCTCTAGCAAAGCATTATGGTTACCCAAGTTGCATGAATATCAAATTCGATACAAC
This sequence comes from Stephania cephalantha, assembly GCA_039657325.1. Classification (NCBI taxonomy): domain Eukaryota; kingdom Viridiplantae; phylum Streptophyta; class Magnoliopsida; order Ranunculales; family Menispermaceae; genus Stephania; species Stephania cephalantha. Next base: position 24,277,005 of record CM077576.1, read on the forward strand.
CTAATGAATAGTATATATCATATCCTTTTGTTGTGTGATATCCTTTGATCAAACAAAAGGCACGAAAAGTTACACTTAATGTTCAATCGTACTAGTCTCGATCTCTAGATAGATTAAAAACATTCGAGTGACAATGATCATATCAATTCACTTGGACTTAGCCATTTAATAGTCTAACATATCGAGCGATCCACTGATGTCATTCTCTATATGAGAGGGACAAATTATATCTTGATTACACACCTTCGAATATTATTTACATAGTAACCAATCACAATCTTTATAATAGTCCTGTTAAAGACAATGTTTGATTGTGTCAAATCACCATCCTCATAATATCGAAGTTTCTGTTAATCTCAAGTGGGAGGACAAAATGATTTACCTATCATGAGTAACACTTATGACTAAATCCATGTGGTGTTCTCATAGCGGGTCGGTCCAGTGCAATGTTCCCTAACAAGTACTCATGATTTTGATTTATATACATGATCGTCACATAACCATCAATCAAGACTCACACTAATCTTAATTCATTATATTTCTCAGTATAATGACCGACTAAGGAAATTTATGATAATTCAATAAACATCCATGGATCTTATTACATTGTAAACATGCAAACCAATTATAATACACAGCAAATAAATCATTTATCTCATTAACCAAAATAATAATAGAAACAATGTTTGACCTAGGGCATATGCCCCAACACTTTCATTATACGCAGCAGATTGCATCTCATCTAAAATTCTTATATTTTCTGCTGATATTCTTCTTCTCTCCGTGGTCTCTCTTCTAAGTATCTCATTTCTCTCCTGCTCATCCTCTAAAACTACATAGCCTGGCACTTGTTTTGTGCTTTCTATGTATTCATCGGTGATGGTCCTGTCAGGGTAAATATCCAACTCTAGAACTATCATAGGAACTTGGTTTTATTTGCAGAATTATGTGATCATTATGGGAAAAGGTAACCCTTCATTCTTGTTTATGGTCATGGAGTTCCTAATTGAATCGTAAATGATCTTGCCAAAATCGATGTAACTATGACGATCTCAATACCTACAATGAGGGTTGCCCGGCCTAAACCATTGTCGAACCCCTCGAGATGACCCAGCGAGTCGGACAATGATCTACTAAGCCTTAACCTGCGAAAATACAACAAGACAAGCTATAAATAGGCTACTAAGACATATAATAGGTGGGTAATAAAAGTCTTCTGAGTCTATTAGGTGCGAAAATAAAATGGAAAGTCTTACAAAAGTTAAACGACTAGGCTAAGGGTTTCACGAGTCTACACATAATAAAATCCCCTGTTTATTACATAAAATGTTTCAAAACCGAATAAATATAAATCAACAATCTTGCAAATGAGAAAAGAGCTTCTACGCTATGACTTTGCTCTTTCATCTGTCTCGAGCAGCAGCAGAGGTAGGTGGAGGGGAAAAAGTACTAGATGAGCAATATTTTAATGAGCTCAGTAAAGCAGAAGTTTCATTTACCATCAATCATCTAAGTAATACCTAATGCGTAATAACTAGTATGAACAAGGTTATTGACCAATTCTACCATCATCCCGAGCATGAAAGGATAATATAAACAAGCATAATATATAATGCAATGTACAACAAAGCAAAGCCCGAACAAGATAGTCTACAAGATAACAATGATAACATGAATGCCATAGAGTCAACGAAGTGGAAACAAGTTATAAACTACGTGATGTGACAACTAACTAGCTTCAAGGTATCAAATATGATCATGCCTTATAGATTGGTGTCTAAGCATCATTATGATCCTATCAGCCATATATTGGCCTTCAAAGGTATCATTTAAAAAAAGGAATGAAATGATCGTGGTTGTGGCCTCCAATCTGAGGTACCATTTACAATTATTCATTCCAAACATATCAGTTCCATAGGCATTCATAAATAGAGAGCTCAAAGGACAAGATGAAGCGGAACAACAAGATATATTCAATTTGATTCCAAGCAAGATATCAACCATTCACTACCGTGAATCTTAGCATAACTAATAGCATGGCATGATTGAAGATAAAGCAAACCCCACTTACCTCGAAGCGATGCTATCTTATCCAATCCTAGCTAAGGAGTTCATATCCGGTTCTCCTCGTGTCTACATTGGTATAGGTTCGTTTACATATTATTAACATGTTTTGTTTAAGGTAAGCTTACTTAATTCGCATTAATATCTTGAAAACGATATAAAATTCTTTTCGCATCAATATCAAGCCTTCAACACATCGACAAAGGTTTTTGGGGTTAGTTAGCACTGCCCCAATCCCCATCCTGGAGATATATCTCAATAAAACTCGGTAATTTTAAAAAACAGCGAGATCTGATTTAATTCCATAAAAACAGCTTGCGCCCTCTTAGAGCATTGGGTTTACCCACAAGGCACTAAGGTGACATTGCTGGCTCAGAGTTGAAGAACCACAAATTGGTCTCAGTGATTTGCCAGCACTGTGTTTTACATGCCACGTCGCTAGGAAATCTCAGGCAACACCTTGGCCAGCACCCTACTACATCTGAACAAGGGGCACGACAACGCTGGGCACGAAATCGAAATTTCAAATTCGAAACAAAATTTCAAAATTAACCAACAACTCACGCCGACCCCTAAGGGCACAAATCTGATCAAAAATAGTAATGAACAATTCGTTTGAAACCACAACATCATTCCCATTCCATCAAAGAATGTATCTGATCTACAAATCCATCATTAAAACATAGATTTTGCAAATCTGTTTGAATAAACCAAAGAATACGAGATAGAGATAACCTAAATCACAAATCAAGGCTTATGTGTTCATCTTCTATCTTAGAAGTCAAAAAGAAACCATGATTTTATTCCAAATCAAATATGTGAATCAAATAGAGAAAATTGGGGAAGATAAGAAAAGTTATTACATTCCTTTGTGAGATCTTGATGAGAGTTCCCTCTCCTTCACCAAATAAACCAAGTAAGTGTCTAGGGTTCCTTCTCAATTTCTCTCCATATTTAATTAAAACAAAAGTGGCTTGAAGCTCTAATTGTGGTTTAAATACTTAATTAATGAGATTAGGGTTTGGTTGACCAAATTGAGACCCCACATCTCATCTTAATTTTGCCATTATTCTATATTTGATTTATTTTACCTTTTATCCAAGTCTATTTTTTAACTTAGGATTAATTTTGCACCCAAGTCAACTAAATAGTATATAGTATACACATTATTCACAACATTACATGCATATCATGTATATCTACCAAATTAACCTTGATAAAAGGATACCTTTTCCAAATAGAGATTTTGGGCATTACAATAACCTATCCCTTGAATGATGTGGTACAACAATATCGCCTTGTAGTTTACAAACTCGTAGTATTGTAAACTCAGCTGTAGGGTTGCATTGATGAAATAGTTCCATGCTTTGGTGGTTTTCCTAAGAATTTTAGTTTTAATATGTTTTATAGATACCCATCCTTATCCAAAATGAATCCATCCCCCAGAATTGCTTCTAATCCATTCCTAATGCTTTCGTAACGAAATCCATGTCTGAATCCATATTCGGGTTTTGGGTATTTGTTATTTTCTCTTTTATGAAATTTTGGTAAACTATAATACCGATTTATTCTTTTAGGTAAATAGCCCACAGGTCTTCCTCTGATCATGGTTACCATTTAATTATCACTCACATGCCCATTAAAGTTGGTCACTTGTCGTGCGTGTCAAATATAACCCGCAATCGAGTTACCAACCACAAGGGTGTAGTAGTGGTAAATACGGGGTCGAATCCACAAGACTTGAGTTTTACTCCAAGTTAACTAAAAATTGGGGGTTTTGAGAAAGTTCAATGAAATAATTAACTAAACTAGCACAAATAAAAAATTCGCAAAAATAATATCAATGAGAAGAATCACCTAAGTCTACGGTTCCACAAGCAAGAATCAAGATTCAATGGCATTTAATGGACTTCAATCATTCCAAAAAGTTATTAATTTAATTTATCCTAGATTAGCTATGGAAAATCGACATCCGCCAGAAACTCCTCATTCCCCTAATCTCGATAGTCAGGACGTCCGCCACAAACTACTTCCCTAATCAATGTATAACCCTAGAGATACGCCAATCAGGTTTAAAAAACTGACCGCAGTAATATGGATTTGTGGGAACACTAATCCTAAATAACCGGGTCCCATCCGCTTCCGATTTAACCTAGATTCAATTGTTGCACACTCAAGAATCGAAAGGGTTTGACGAAAAATGGGTGAGTGTTTGTCACTTTATTGGTCCAAAAGCACAATTACACGGATACTAATTGTCCAAATAACTATAGATTGTCCACCTAAAAACATGCATCGGCCGTATACATACCCTAGATCTAAACCATAATCCTTAAAATCAACAACAATGAAATAGGAGAAATTAAATCAAATTAAATAAAAATCATAGGTCTCACATAATATTTGCCATGAATCATGAATTCCACTTGTTTCCCCTTCGACCCAGGCGAAGGTTGGTCTAGTCGGACATCATCTCTACAATCTCCAAATATGAAAAGTTGTGTGTGACGGCTCCAATATGTTCTCCTCGTATGAATACCCTAGTCCCTAATATGAAAAACCTCTAAAAATTGCTCTCTAGAGGTAAGAGAAACTAGTTTGGGGGGTTGGTATCGTAACACGTGCGCCGAGGAGCATATAGGGACTGTTTTTGGGGTAAAAATGGGCTCTGTCCACGTGTTCGCAGCGCATTGGTGGACTTCTACCACGCAGCTGACGTGTCGCTTTCTGATTGGTTGAATCGGCATGTGATGATGTTATGGCTTGGTGAGAACGCGCCACGTGGCGCATGAGAGGCGGTGAAGAAACGCGCGCACAACTCGGCGAAGATGTGGGAGCTTGTGCGGACGTGCATCCCGAGGACAAACCGATGGAGGCTGAAGTGAGGAGAAGAAAAGGTGGACACGCTGTGCTTTGTGCTCGCTGACGTGGCGAGACGTGATTGGAGGAGCTGGCTACCTTGCTTGCAAGCTGGGGTATGAGCATGATGTGGCACTTGCCGATTGGAGGAGAGAAAATGAGTGACGTGCTGTTGTGCTGGTGTCTAATGAGAACGCACCACGTGGCTTGCATTACTTGGTCTGTTGTCTCCTATTCTACCCACCGCGCAAAAAAATATAATTAAATACATATTTTGCTTTGTAATTAAATATACTAAAATAAACTACAAAAAGCATATAAAAATCAACTTATCAAATACCCCCAAACTTAAGACTTTGCACGTCCCGAGCAAAGGTATAAATGACAATATAGACTCCTATACCTACAACCAATTCAAAATTCATGGAGTTCCTTTGATTTACAAACAAAATTAACAAGTAACTCGTCGTCCGACATCCGATCACCCATCAACTACTCACGCAAGTAAATAATCTATTTTGAGTATTTTTCCTTATTTTCTCTATTTTTCATCAAATTTTTCTTTCAAGCCATGAATTCAACAAGATTCCCCGCTCCATTTCCCGTGGAAACTTGTGGGACTCTCTTTTTTATTTTATTTTTTGAAAAACAGCCCTTCTCACACTATAATCAAGCAAATACCGACCATTTCACCTAAAAACGACCAAAAAATATAATTAAATACATATTTAATACATATATGCAAGAAAGTGTATCAAATCCTAATGAAATGAGAAAGAAATATGAATGGACAAGAAATGAAAGAAATTGACGAAATGATCTAAAACACCACCATTACCATCCGATATCCGCATATAACCGCAAAAAAATAAACGATCTCACCTGCGGTCTTTCGAGAAAGACTTTATCCAAAACAATCCACAATCCCTTAAACACACCCAAACTTATTCTGAACCTTGTCCTCGGAGTTCAAAGCAAGTCGACAGGTCCACACATAGAAAACAAACAAGATGGTGAAAGAACATGATAAAAATAAGATGAGGAAATGATACAAATTCAAGCAAAATGATAAAAAATACGAAAAATAAATAAACCAAATGATACTTATTAAAGTTTGGGCCGCCTCCCAATAGCGCTTTTGGTTAAAGTCGTTGCTCGACTTGGTCTGAGTCTGTCAATCAGTATAGACTGGCGTTGCAAGTGATACGACCTCCACATTATGGCTCGAGAAGTCTTCATAGAAGATCTTCAATCTGTGGGTTGTTCACCTTAAACGCATTACCAGTCTCCAAACTCTGAATCTCCACTGCTCCATGATCATACACCTCAGTCACAACATATGGTCTTGTCCACCTCGATCTTATCTTACTTGCAAAAATCTTAAGACGTGACTAAAATAAAAGCACTTTCTGACCAATACAAAAAGATTTCCTAGAGAGATTGCTATCATGGAACGCTTTTGTATTTTCTTTATAAATCCGTGCATTTTCATACGCGTCGTTCATGATTTCCTCCAATTCTTGGAGAGTAAGCTTTATCTCTTTTCCTGCCTCATTGAGCTTCATATTAAGCTGTTTCACAGCCCAGTAGGATTTATGCTAGAGTTCGACTGGCAGGTAGCAAGCTTTACCAAACACAAGGCGATATGGGGACATCCTAATTGGCGTTTTAAACGCCGTTCGGTAAGCCTAAACCGCATCATCAAGACGTGAACTCCAATCTTTACGAGTAGGATTCACTGTCTTTTCCAAGGTGGATTTAATCTCCCATTAGAGACCTCTCCCTGGCCACTCGTTTGGGGATGATACGCTGTAGACATTCGATGAGTGACATTGTACCTCCTCAAAAGACTTTCAATCGTACGGTTGCAGAAGTGAGTGCCTCTATCACTAATCAGGGCACGTGGGGTACCAAATGTTGTGAAAATCCTCGATTTGAGGAATTCACATACCACTTTAGAGTCATTAGTGCGTGTAGCCTTAGCTTCCACCCACTTAGACACGTAATCCACTGCCAAGAGTATGTAAACATTACCAAATGACACTGGAAACAGTCCCATAAAGTCTATACCCGGAACGTCAAATATCTCACAAATATGAATCAGGGTAAGTGGCATTTGGTCTCGATGACTAAGGTTACCTGTTTTCTAACAGTTAGGACAAGTCTTGGTAAACATGTATGAATCATGGAAAATGGTAGGCCAGTAAAACCCACTCTCAAGAACTTTCCTAGTCGTCCGACGGGGACCGAAGTGGCCACCGCAGGCGTAAGTATGACAAAAAGCCAATATGGAGTGACTCTCAGTCTAAGGAACACAACGCCTGATAACCTGGTCGGAGTAGAATTTCCATAAGTATGGGTCATCCCATACATAGTACTTAGCATCGCTCCTTACTTTATTCTTCTGAGCCTTCGAAAGATGAGGAGATGCTCGCCCGATGTGATATAGTTCACCAAATCGGCGTACCATGGGAGATCTTCCATAACGGCATAGATGTACTCGTCAAGGAAATCGTCCATAAGAGGGGTAGGACTCTCACTATTCTCAATTTTGAGATTGTCTGCGGCTAGATTCTCTACACCACTTTTATCTTTAATTGTGATATCAAAATCCTGTAGTAGGAGTATCCATCTAATGAGCCTAAGTTTGGCATCCTTTTTACTCATCGGGTACTTCAAGGCAGCATGATCAGAGTAAATGATAACCTTGGTTCCCAATAGATAAGGCCGAAACTACTCAAGTGCGAAGATAACGGCAAATAGCTCCTTCTCAGTAGTGGTGTAATTCATTTGAGTCGCGTCTAGAATACGAGAAGCATAGTAAATGACATGTGAAGCTCTCCCAACTCTCTGTCCTAAGACTGCACACACTGAATAATTACTAGCATCACACATAATTTCAAATGGAAGCTCCCAATTAGGGGCTTGAATCACTTGTGTGCTAGTAAGTGAGTCTTTTAGTGCATCAAATGCACTCTTACATGTCTTATCAAACTCAAAAGGTACGTCCTTTTGAAGTAGATGGCATAGGGGTTGTGCGATTTTTGAAAAGTCCTTGATGAAACGGCGGTAAAAACCGGCGCGTCCAAGGAAATATCTAATCTCCCGCACATTCGTAAGGTAAGGAAGTTTCTTGATAACATCAATTTTAGCTTGTTCTACCTCTACGCCCCTGGCTGAGACAATGTGTCCCAAAATAAGACCCTGGTCCACCATAAAATGACACTTTTCATAGTTCAGAACCAAGTTCATCTCGATACACCTGCTGAGTACCTTTGTCAGATTAACGAGACAATTATCGAATGAATCACCGTAAACAGTAAAGTCATCCATGAAGACCTCAATGAAATGCTCATCAAAATCTGAAAAGATACTCACCATGCACCTTTGAAAGGTAGCAGGAGAATTGCATAACCCAAAGGGCATGCACCGATAGGCAAAAGTGCCAACGGACAGGTGAAGGTCATTTTTTCCTAGTCTTCAGGCGCTACCGGTATTTGATGAAAACCGAAATAACCGTCAAGACAACAGTAATGAGAACGACAGGCTAGTCTCTCCAACATCTGATCAATGAATAGTAGGGGGAAGTGAGGCTTCCTGGTGGAAGCGTTTAACTTCCTGTATTCAATACATACTCCGCCATCCATTTTGAATGCGGGTTGGAACCAACTCACCATGTGAATTGGTGAATACCATGACTCCCATTTTCTTAGGGACCACCTGGATAGGGCTTACCCATTTACTATCAGATATGGGGTAAATCATGCCAGCATCAAGGAGCTTCAGTATCTCCTTCTTCACTACATCCATCATGAGCGGATTGAGCCTCATCTGAGCTTCTCTTGTAGGTTTTGACCCTTCTTCCATATATATATGATGCATGCAAGTGGAAGGGCTCAAACCTTTGATATCCGCTATGGTCCACCCAATAGCCTGTTTAAACTCCCGAAGTACTCGAAGGAGCCTCTCTTCCTCCAAATGTGTAAGTTTGGCTGAGATGATCACAGTGAGTGTCTCATTCTCACCCAAAAACATATACTTTAGGTGCTTAGGTAATGGTTTCAGCTCAAGTGTGGGAGCTTTAACCAAGGAGGGAGAAAGTTCGGAGTCAGGAGTAGGTAACTCCAAATGATAGACACTTGGGGGCGGGGTTGGAATGAATCCAACTCAAAAACAACATCCTCGACATCAATATCGAAAGTCAGAACACTCTCTTGGATTTGAGTAGTGTCGAGATGATGCTCTAACACTACTTTAACTTCATCATCGCCACTCGTGAGCAAGGTCTGCTTAACGAGTGGATCCACACAGTTCATGGTACACACCACAGACGACACATCATTGGGGTATCACATCGCGTCATAGATGTTAAACTTGATGACTTCACCGTCAAACTCTAAGGTAAGAGATCCATCATCAACATCTATCTTCGTCTTCGCCGTTTTCAAAAACAGACGTCCAAGGAGTATTGAATAAGCATTGGGGAATGGCTCCTCCTTCGTATCTATCACGTAGAAGTCAGCAGGAAACAAAAAATCGTTCACTCGGACTAGAATGTCCTTGAGAACACCAACAGGTCTGACAACGGAACGGTCTGCCAACTGAATGACAATACCAGTCTCCTCCAATGGGCATGCATCCAATGTCTCATAAATAAACAATGGCATGACATTAATGGAAGCGCCAAGGTCGCACATAGCCATCTAAATCCTTACATCACCTATAACACAAGGTACTAAGAACATCCTAGGATTCTTGCATTTAGGAGGCAACTTCTTCTGTAGGATAGCCGTGACGGTTTCTTCCATTTGGACTTTTTCGTTGCCTTTCAGTTTCCCTTTATTAGTGCATAGTTCCTTAAGAAACTTTGTGTACCTAGGGACTTGCTTCAAAGCGTCGAGGAGTGGAATATTGATTTTCACTCGCCGAAAGGTCTCGAGAATTTCTTTCTCTTCCTCATTTTTCTTAACTGAGATGAGTCGTTGTGGAAAATGAGGTTTAACCTTAAATGTGGGTGGTGCTTCCTTTTGAGTAGTTACCATCTGTTTAGGGACAAACGGAGTCACTACTACCTCGTGTTCTTCCTCATTTGCCTGGTCTTTGGCATCAGATGACCCATTGTTCCTTTTGGGTCCCTTTAGCTCTTTACCACTTCGGAGTGTAACTGCGTTAGCACTCGCGTTAGGATTCGGGTAAGGTTGAGAATGTAACTTTCCCTTATCCTCGAGACGTCCATACTGTTGTGTCATTTGGTCCACTTGAACTTGAAGACTTCGGACCAACGAATTGGTTTTGATGATGGATTTCTCGGTGGTAGCCTTGAATTGGGCCATTTCACTCATAAATTGGTTGTGTTGGCCCATAAGGCTTTCAACATATCCTCAAGTGAAGAGGAATTATTGGACGGTATAGGTAACGGTTGACCTCTAAGGATGAAGGTCTGATAGTTCTGATTTTGAGGCCCGTAACTTAAGTTCGGGTTGTTCCTCGCCGTTGCATGATTATATGTATTCCCAAATGGGACTCTAGATGGTCCCTGGAACTTATTACCCATGGCATTAGCATGTTGATTGTCCTCAAAGAGAGTAGGAAATTCATCAGTTGCATGATTTGTGGCAGTACATAAGCCACAAGCTTTGACTTGCACTTTGCCCAATGAGAGGAGACATTCCATCATAGAGGTTAGTTGGTCAATTTTCTAGTCGGTGGAACTCGAGACACTCCCTGCACTTAGACTTCGGTAAGCAGTAGCATCAAGATCACCATAAAGGCGTGACTGCTGTGCGATGTCCTCATACAATTGCTTCATTCGGGCTGGAGTTTTGTCTTGAATGTGACCCCCACACGCATTATCAATCATGTGTCGTTCTATGGGCGACATGCCAACATAGAAGAATCGAGCTATGGCGTTCTCGGACAGGCCATGTTGCGGGCAACTAGCAATCAATTTCTTATAGCGATCCCAATATGCGCCAAATGATTAGTCCGACATCATTTTGATGCTGCATATATCCTTGATGAGTTGAGCAACTATATCCTCAGGGAAGTATTCATTCAAAAACGCGGTTGCCATTTCATTCCCGGAGTTAATGCAGCCATGCGGAAGGTAGAAAAGCCATTCCTTGGCTTTTTCTTTAAAGCAAAACGGAAAAGATCTGAGCTTAACCGTTTCCTCGTTCGCATCGGAGGGTTTCATTGACTTGTAGTTAGTATGAAACTCCTTCATGAAAGTGACATGATCTTCATTCTCACCACCATGGAAGGATGGTAGGAGATGAATGAACCCAGACCTCAATTCAAAGTCTCCGGCATTATCAGGATAGTTGATGCAAAGGGGTTGTTGCGCCAAAAGATCTTGAAGCTCTTGATTGGCGTGACCCATGGTGATTAGGCGATTTGCAGCCATGTTCAGAGGATTTTGGCCTTCTTGTTGCCTAAGTTGGGTCTCTCTAATCCACCTATGAAATGTTCTCTCTGGTCAGGATCGAAAGGTAACAATGAACCAGCCGATTTTGACCGAGTGAGGGGTGGTAGCATAAAACAAAAAAAAGAAACCTAAACTCAAAATTAGGACTAAGCTCCCCGGCAACGGCGCCAAAATTTTGTCACGTGTCGTGCGTGCCAATATATAACCCGCAATCGAGTTACCAACCACAAGGGTGTAGTAGTGGTAAATACGGGGTCGAATCCACAGGACTTGAGTTTTATTCCAAGTTAACTAAAAATTGGGGGTTTTTAGAAAGTTCAATGAGATAATTAACTAAACTAGCACAAATAAAAAATTCGCAAAAATAATATCAATGATAAGAAATCACCTAAGTCTACGGTTCCACAAGCAAGAATCAAGATTCAATGGCATTTAATGGTCCTAGATCATTCCAAAAAGTTATTAATTCAATTTCTCCTAGATTAGCTATAGAAAAACGACATCCACCAAAAATTGCTCGTTCCCCTAATCTCGATAGTCAGGACGTCCGCCACTAACTACTTCCCTAATCAATGCATAACGCATTCGCTTCCGAATTAACATAGATTCAATTGTTGCACACTCAAGAACCGAAAGGGTTTGACAGCAAACGGGTGAATATTTGTCACTTTATTGGTCCAAAAGCTCAATTACACAGATACTAATGGTCCAAATAACTATAGATTGTCCACCTAAAAGCATGCATCGGCCGTATACATACCCTAGATCTAAACCATAATCCTTAAAATCAACAACAATGAAATAGGATAAATTAAATCAAATTAAATAAAAATCATAGATCTCACATAATAATTGTTATGAATCATGAATTCCACTTGTTTCCCCTTCGACCCAGGCAAAGGTTGGACTAACCGGACATCATCTCTATAATCTCCAAACATGAAAAGTTGTGTGTGACGACTCCAATATGTTCTCCTCATATGAATACCCTAGTCCCTAATATGAAAAACCTATAAAAATTGCTCTCTCTAGGTAAGAGAAACTAATTTTGGGGGTTGGTCTCATAACACGTGCGCCGAGGAGCATCTTGGGACTGTTTTTAGGGTGAAAATGGGTTATGTCAACGTGTCCGCAGCGCATTGGTGGATTCCTACCGCGGAGCTGACGTGTAGCTTTCTGATTGGTTGAACCGGCATGTGATGACGTTGTGGCTTGGTGAGAACGCGCCATGTGGCGCATGAGAGGCGGTGACGAAACGCGCGCACAACTAGGCGAAGATGTGGGAGCTTGTGCTTACGCGCATCCCGAGGACAAACCGATGGAGGCTGAAGTGAGGAGAAGAAATGGTGGACTTGTGCTCGCTGACGTGGCGAGACGTAATTGGAGGAGCTGGTTGCCTTGCTTGCAAGCTGGGGGTATGAGCAATATGTGACGCTCTCTGATTGGAGGAGAGAAAATGAGTGACATGCTGTTGTGTTGGTGTCCAATGAGAATGCACCACGTGGCTGGCATTACTTGGTCTGTTGTCTCCTATTCTACCCAACGCGCAACGCTTAACTCGAGGAAAATTGTTCGGCATCCGATCACTGCAAGTAAATACTCCATTTTGAGTATTTTTCCGCCACGAATTCAACCGCGCACTCCGTTTCACCTATAAACGACCAAAAAATATAATTAAATATATATTTTGGAAACTTTTCATAATTAAATATACTAAAATAAACTACTAAAACCATATAAAAATCAACTTATCAAAAATAAAATTATCAAACTAAAATTTCACAATCCATCTATATAGGGGTCCCCATGTCATTATCAACATTGTAATCCCTAGTCAATAATCCCTAATTCCTTTCCCTTATTATATTCAAAATTCTAGGCTTGTACTTAATTTAAATCTTTACATTAAAGCCCCTCTACAGAATTATTTTCCTATTCTTACTAATGTTGCTCTTCATCCTAGTAAGAGCCTTTGCATTTATTAAATTATGTGCCACAAAAAGGAATTCACGGAGTCTCCTTATTTTCTTTCCTCTCCCTTTGACTCATCACTAAAATCTAAAGGTGGAGAAGGTTCTCTTTGTGTTCTAACTCTAGGATTGTGACCAAGTCGAGCATGCACAATAGTTTCCCGTATTTTCTTATTATTTGTAGTAGTGGTAAAAGGGATATTGTCTCCATAGGGAATTCACAAGCTTCAAAGGAAAGTATTTTTTCTTGTTTTTCTTAATTTAATTAATCTAATTAAACAGAATTAAAATACCAAATAACTGAAACCTATAACTATTAACTTAAATAACCAAATTAACTAACTTAATTCAAAAAATTCAACGCAAACTAAATCATACAATATTCCAATTCAATATAAATATAAATATCTAAACAAACATCTAAACAAACCTCCACTAAATAATGTGATATACTTAGATTGCCTTCAAACACTAGAACATAACAACACTTCATAATATAGTTATAATCATAACACATGGAATCTTGGAATCATTAAGTCCTAATTCATAATAAGTTAATAGCCTTTAGCCAGCCACCGATTTTTCTAAATTCAATAAAAAAGCCATATTCTTGTCATTATAAATCTACCCATTAGATAAAATGCAAAACCATAAAGATATGATAGCATTAACACTCAATGAAAATCATGTATAATCTAAGCCAATAAAAATCAGAATATGCTAATTAATAAAAAACTTAGAACAAAATCACCTAAGACATCCGCTCGAGAAAAGCCCTATAGATTAATCTTAGTTACTACTTCTATAATTGTTGTCAATAATTATAGTCATAAATTCAAAATCAAAATACCACAATACACATTCGCAACTATGCATGCAATATTAATCTTCATTAGTTGTAATACGCAAAAAACAACTTGTTAAATCTGTGATTGATGTGTATGAATAGATTTAAAGCATTAAGTATGTGATTCCTCAGTTATAATTACATGGCAATCCAATGTATCCAATGTATGTACACGTCTAGGTTAGATTGATAAACTACCCACTCATGTTGAAAATAAACAATGCAAATATATAATTAAAAGACCTAATGAGTAAATAAATAAATACCTCTTAAAATAAATCAAAGCTTCAATGTAATTTCAAACATCAACTAAAAATAATAGAAGACTTATTAAAAATGTAAAATAGGTTGTATAGAGCAGTTGGAGAGAGTTATTTCAATGATCTCTGGTCTCATTATAGTCTCTCTAAGTATACATATCTTAAATAAACTCAAATTCTTCATATTAATCTAAAAAAACTCATAACTGACTTCACCGATATGTCAGCGATTCATAAGTTATACACAAATCGCTAAGACAATCATTGGATTTGGTTCTCTGTGCTCCATCAATATAGCCGTCGATTCCAAGTATATTCTTCAATTTGCTAAGGATATGTTGGTACTTTTATGCTGCTGATTTAAGTGGCGATTCTTACTTTAAATGCAAATCATTGGCTAATCACTGGATTTCTTCTCCAGTTGACTATTTTGCTCTTCTTCCCCTTTTTCTTCCATTTCTTTGTTTTCCTAATTAAATCCTGAAATCACAAAAACAAGACAATACCTAGTGTAATATCATCATTTATATCTAAAATTAATCTCAATCACACTATAAAACATGTCTAATTATTGACTTTTCATTTTGTTTATTGAAATCCACGTAGGCTTCATAGGTGTGGGTGGAACTTTGGACTTTGTTTTAGGTTTTTCTACTAAAGCTCCCTTTCCCATCTCCTCTTTTAAACTTCTACACTTACCACTTCTTGTCATTTTTGAAATCAAAAGTCACAAGTCCGAATAATAAATTAAACCTATAGATCATAAAATATTTTCGTCGAAAATAATTCAGTATAATTCAAAACTCTATTTAAAAAAAAGAAATTTATTTGGAAAGCTAGCTTAAAATCCAATCAAAAATCAAATAAAATTGGCATCGAATTTTTAACTTAATTATAAACTCAAAATCAGTTTTCTAAATAATATAAAATAATTGTGTGATAAATTCTAGTCTTTTCAAAAACAAAACAATCCCCAAACTCATTTGAAACTCAATTTCAAACCAATAGCGAATACGTAAAATATACCAGAATTTCAAAAATATTGAATTTGTAAACCAGCGATCATTTTAATCTCAATGTCTAATCTATTAGAATCAATGAAATCTTTCGTACATGGTGTTAGAATGAGTTCCAATACAACATTTTCGAGATCAATTAAATATTTTGCAAAAATCCTTCAAAACAAAAAACTCTTCAAAATAAAGAGCTAGGGTTATCGTGATTACCTTCTTGAGAATGAATATCTCAAAATACAAGTTTTTGAACTCCTCTAGATTGGTTTTCCAAACGCCTAGTTGAAATCCCTTTAACCCCTAGTTCGGCTTTACTCTCCCAAATTCAAAAATCTTTGGGTTCAATGAAACTAGTATGAGCTAGGAATCACTTAAATATACTAAGATTGAGCTTAAGAAGGTTGTATTTATGCAAGAAATTGATTGTGTGGATGAAAGGGTCCAACGGTTTGTATTTGTGAAGTGAGTTTGTGTTTGGCGATTTAGGGTTTTGTGACGCACCGATTCATGCTATAGGCTGAATCGGCACCGATTCGCTTGACTAAAATTTTCACTTAAGTTTTTTGTTACTGTTACCGATTTAGCCCTCAATTTCTAGTGTTAATCTAAATCGCTGAGGACTCGCAAGGCTTATTTTACTATTTTTACAACTTTTTTCACAATTAACATATATATCATTCATAAAAACAAATGAGCAAGTGAATATTGCACAATTGCATAAAGGTCATAGAAACAAAAACAACTCAATCACTCCCTCTTATTTGAAATTACCTTAGAGTTTAAATTCTGAAAATATTCCCAATACAAGAGTAAAAAGTGAGAGAACAAAAACATACTATACTAATTCTAAACTTCTAATAAAATTAAAACATAAATAAATATAGAATATGGACTGCCTCCCATAGATCACTTTTGTTTATTGTTGTTGGCTCGCCTGAACCATTCTAGAATTAGGTTGGATCTTTAAACTTGAATTTAGTATTATCCACTTTAGTGCCATTCCAGAAAGTGATTGCTTAGCCATTAATTGTAAAATTAATTATTTTGTTCAGAACATCCATAACAGCTTGAGTAGTGGCTAAGAAAGGTCATCCAAAATTAAAGAGGATCTTGATTAATAAAATGTGGCATGACCAAAAGTCCATGGGTGCGAAATACTTGTCTACTTGAACTGGCACATTCGTGATCACCATTGTTGGTTGAATAGAAGTACCATCAAGTAAAAAACTCATTTAGAAGCTTGTGCATCTAACTCCAATTGAGTATGTAGAAAGAAATGTATAGGCATGAGATTTGCATTAAAACCCTCTATCATACTGAGCTCTTTAGTACCAAGCCCATTTGATTTTAATGTGCAAATATATACCTCTGGGATCATTAAGCTTTATAAGGCTTAATTCGCCTTTTTCTTTTTCTTTTCTTCTTAGATTTAAAACTCTCAGCTTGTTAATACTCTTTCCATTCTCTAGTTGCTTAACTCTCTATTCTTGAGTTACTTTTTTTTTTCTTTTGAATTGTCTTCAACTTGTTCTTTATTTGGAATCTCATTTTCAATTTCCATTGTTACTGCATTAATTGCATAAATTTTGGCATTAAAATTATAATAATAGTTTAATTCTAGAAAATAATTATCATTATTTTCATTATCAAGTAATTCATCATATTCATCATAGTTATGTTCATTATTTATTTTGAACGTAATAATTTTGTCTTCAAACCCCATAGACATTGTTCCTTCAAAAATATCTAACTTAGTTTTAGCTATTTTAAGAAAATTTCTACCTAAAAATATAGGTAAAGGATTGGGTGATATTGAATCTCTCATTTCCATGACATAAAAGTCGGCTAGAAATGCTAAGTCATGTACTTGTACTAAAATGTCTTCTAATAATTCATACGGTTTAATAATTGTATTGTCCGCTAAAGTAAGATTAATAGGCTTATTAATTAACGATCCTATTTTCAATGATTCATAAAGTTTAAGTGACATTACATTAATTGATGCTCCGAGATCACACATAGCAAGTTCAATGGAAAAGTTTCATATGTGATTGGTAAGACAAACATTCCTGGGTCGAAACATTTCTCTGATATTTTCTTCTCTATTAAAGATGACACCTATTGCCCTAATTGTTTTTAAATTCTTCTAAAAATCTGACTTTAGACTTAGAGAATTCTGTAGAAACTTCACCATGATTTGATAATTGCGTAATTGATTTCATTAAAGGTTCATTAATTTTTATTTTCTTAAATGATTCAGAAATGTCATCATTAATTTCTTCATTCCTAGCATCTGCTATTCATTGTGGATAGAGAAATAGAATGCGTATCTTCATTCAATTCAAAAAATAAAGTGTTAATTTGTGCTTGCTTAGTAGGGTTTGTGTTTGAGTAAATCCTTTAGATTGATTACTTGACTTATTGATTTGTAGATTCATATGATTTAATTGATTTTTCAACTCGTTAATAGTCTTATCAGTTTTAATTTGATTTTAAGAAATTTGCATCAAGTTTTAAAGACTTTGGGTCATAAAATTATATAGTATTTGTTCTAAGTTTGGTTGCGTAGGTTGAGTCATTTGTTGAGGTAGTTGAATTGGCGTAGATTATATTTGTGCACTTGGTCTATAAGTGGTATAGCTTTGATTTTGTAGACCGTAGCTAAGATTTGAATTTGGTTTTTCAGTGTAGTAACTATTGTTATCATATAGATTTCTGGGAAGACCAGAATATTGGTTCATAATAGCGTTGACTTCTTCAGTATTTTCTTCATGTAAAGTAGGACACGCATCCGTAAGATGTGTAACTTCATTACAAAATCCACATGGTTTCACTTAGTTTGATTTATCTTTTAATAGTAATTTGACCGTGCTAGATAATTCATCAACTTTTTTGTCGAATGTATTACTTCGTTTATTATTAATTTTATAAAGTTTCTTTCTTGATGTGTCATACTTTTCACCATATTATTTAGATTGTTTAGCCATATTCTTAATAGCTTCTTTTGCTAGAGTTGGTGTAACACCAAATAATGATCCACCATATATGGTATCTAATAGTCTTTGTTCAAAATGGTTGTCCTTCATAAAAGTATTGTAATAAAGCTCGTTGTGTATATCTATGTTGTGGACAAGATGAAATTATTCTTTGAAATTTATCCTAAAATTCATTAAAATTTTCATCATCTTTCATTTTCATGACTGTGATTTGTCTTCTATAAATACTAATTTTTCTTCCAGACATATATTGATATAGAAAAACTTCTAACATTTGAACCCATGTGGTTATTGAGTCTTGAGGAAGATAAAACAACTAATCTTGTGCCTGATCTTTTAATACAAAAGGAAAAGCTTTAAGTTTAACTTGTTCTAATGTATAGTTTTTATGTTTCATCCCATTGACTTTGTTTTGGTATTCTTTATAAATTTTTGAGGCTCTTCATTATCTTCAATATAAAAGTTAGGTAGAGCACTAATGAATCAAGATCTTAGTTCAAATTCAGGAAATCCCTAAAGATAGGCAATACACATTAGTTCATAAGTATTGTTATTTTGATTGGCTTGCCTAAAAGTAAGTTCTCTATTATCATTATTATTAATATTGTTAAGGTTATTATTATTGGCTTCAATTGTGGTAGCTTGGTGTTCCCTACATTCTTGTTGTCTTAAATTACAATTAAAATTCCTATCTACCTCAATATCAAACGGATGTAAAGATCCAGTAGAATTAGAACGACGAAGTGGGTAGACCATACAACATCTAAAACTCCTAAGAAATTACTCAAAAACCACTGGCAATGGTGCTAAAAATTTGACATGTGTCGCGTGTGTACAATAAGTTTCCCGTATATCCTTATTATTTGTAGTAGTGATAAGTGGGATCGTCTCCGCAGAGATTTAGCAAACTTCTTTAGGAAAAAGGTTTCCAAAGTTTTTATTATTTTTTCACTTTAATTTAGTTATTTTAATTAAAACAAGAATGAAAAATCATTAATTCAAACTATAAAAATCAACTAAACTAATTAAACTAATTTGATTAACACAATTCAAAGTCACTAATATTCAAATGTATTCAATTCAATAATAAATAAACATCTAAAACAATGAAACATCAATTCATTTTGCATCCAAACACATTACTCACAACATAGTCATAAATATACTTTAATCTCTTTATAAAATATTCTAGATCATTAAACTCTAATCATAAGTAAGTAGACAACCCTTGTCAAGCCATCAGTTCTCCTTATATCAATGGAAAAGCCACGTTCTAATCTTATTGGATTAATCCTTCAAATGCTCAAAGAAATTAACTCTAGGCAATAAAACCGCATTAAGTTCCGTGAAAACTACGAACTACTAAATCTAATATCTTTGGAAATCCACTTCAATGTTAAACTTAGATCTCAATCCAACTAGGACATCTAAACGGTAAAAGACCTCTTTAAACAATTCTAGCTACTATTTTAAACTAAATATTGAATCCAAATATCACAATACACATTCTAGACTATGCATGCAATACAAATCTTTATGATTGTAATCCGCAAACAATTATCTATTAAATCAGTAAACTAAAGCATACAATTAGTTTAAAGCATTAAGTACAAAATTATCTCATTATGACTACATCACAAAACACACCAAGTTCATGTTCGAACTTTGTTTAGATTAATAAACTACTCAGTCATATTCATAATAAACATCACAGTAAAATAAATAAATGACGTAGATAAATACCTTTGACTAAATACTTTGAATCTTCAAATCGTCTCCAAAAGCAATGAACAAAAGTCTAAAAACTAAAACGATAAAATATGGCTCCAAAATAATGAAATATTGATATAAGTACTCAAGAGCAATTGATTTCGTAGCCCTTAGGCCATATATATAGTATTATAGGTAGTACATATCCAAAACTAACTCAAACATCTCGTGGTTGTCTAAAACTCTCAAAATCGAAGCCAGTGATTCGCCATTGATTCCACTTAAAACTCAAATCGCACGTTAAATTCTTGGAAAAGTGCCTCGATGCTCCACCGATTTGTCAGTAGATTTATGTGTAAATCCTGAATCGATGCCAAATTGTCAGCATTAATTTATGGTTGATTCTTGATTCGCTGGTGATTCATTGTGGAATTCTTCCACTTGATCAAATCCTTCATTTTCTTTTCTTTTTTCATCCATTTCTTCATATATTCCTATTATTACTTAAAATAACAAAAATAAGAGAAAACCTAGTGTAATATAGCCTTTCATATATAAAATTACCATAAAATATACTATAAAACACTATCTAATTATTGAATTATCATGGTGCATTACGTTTCAGAGATATATTGTGGATTCTAGCTTAGGATCAGTTAAGGAAGGAGTTGCTAAGGGAATCTCATATATCTCTTTACTCTATTCATCCAAGTAACACTAAGATGTATCGTAATATGAGGCGTATTTATTGGTGGCCTATGATGAAGACTGATATTACTGAGTTCGTGAAACGATGTGAGATATGTCAGCAAGTTAAAGTTGAACATCAGAAACAGGGAGGGTTATTGCATTTTCCATCAATTCCTGATTGGAAATAGGAGCATATATCGATGTATTTTGTTTTCGGTCTACTTTTGAGTCAGCATAAGTACGATGCAGTTTGGGTTATAGTTGACAGGTTGATGAAATTTGCGCATTTCTTGTCAGTTTCCATACGAGATCCTTTTGACATATTATGTGAGATATACATACGTGAGGTTTTGAGATTTCATGGAGTTTTGGTGTCAATTACTTCAAATAGAGATTCAAGATTCATTTCTAGGTTGTGGACTTAATTGCAGAGACAGCTAGGAACTATTTTTAACCCTAGTATGGCATATCATCCTCAAATCGATAGGTAGATCGAGTGTCTGATCTTGGTGCTAGAGGACTTGCTTCAAGCTTATATCTTGGAGTTTGGTGGTAACAGAGAGAAGTACATTCCTCTGTGTGAGTCTTCTTATAATAATATCTATCAAGCTAGCATGTGAATAACCCTTCTCAAATTAGGGCACCGCCCGACCTAATCTCGTCACTAAGCCTTAACCTCACTTCGTAGAACTTAATACGAAACTAGTCAGCCTTTTCAAAACCATTTACCTACTTACAAATTATAAGTTCAATATATGTTTTAATGTCTTATGTAATATAAAACTAGTTAGCCTTTTCAAAACTATTTACCTACTTACAAATTATAAGTTCAATATGTGTTTTAATATCTTACGTAATATAATAAATCAGTGTGAATTAAAATTTTGCTTACTTAGAAGTTTATTCAGTGGAAGTCTTACAAATTAACGAAAGCATTAATGTGATACCTAACAATCGTGGAAAAACCAAGGAATAAAGATCACATGCATATATATAACAAAACGGCGATATATAACAACATGTGTCTGGTCAAGGTACTAATCACTCAACCCGTAATATACAACCCCAAAAGTATATGATATGCATATAAATGTAATACATCAAAAATCAAAACCTACAAAATTTGGCGTAGCAGCACTCCACTGGCTCAGGTAGTCTCCATCTTCTCTTTGCATGGCCTGCTACTCGATGGATCTGCACCACTGTCATAGAAAAGATGGTGAGTACAAGAAAGTAGAAAGTAACACTGAGAGACATTTGTTCACATTCCCAAATATGCAACAAGTATCAAAATGCATAATAATAGCAACTTTGTTGAAAGGAGATTATGCAAAGAGATATTTTAGTCAAACAAAATGAAACTAACACTAGGCTAAGTAGTACTGATCTAGGACCGATCTGCCGAAAGTCCTATCCCAATGCTTATTCCACTATATAAGGATGAAGTTGTGCTCTACATCTCTGTGAAGGTCGTAATTGCACTCTACGCCTTTATAATTATCCCAAATGTCATTCATTTGGGATGTATACTTGCCAACAACCCCGAGTCTTATAACTCGTAAAGTCACCCAAGTTATGCTTGCCAACAACCCCAAGTCCCATACCCCATGTGTTGCGCAAGATAGTGGAGAAATCCTGATCACCCTAGAAAGTCTAGTGACCCCCGTATGTCTGTCGGATTTATATCATAAAGTGGTCCTAGATACAAGAACTACTTTCATATTCAAGAACAAAACAATAATGGAATCCAACAAAACCATTACATACTAATGCACAAAGGATATAGATTCTCGACGCTATGTAATAACAACCTAATAGCAGGATATTTCACTAACCTTATGTATTAACAATCAAAATGACATAGCACATGATTTGGAGTCAATGACATCATTTAATCAAAATATTATGCCATGGAAACAGCCTCATGTAATGAGAAATAACAAAAAGTCATGGCATATGGAGTACAAAGGCAAATCAGTCCAAATGACTGGAAATGAACATATGAATAGGAATGAAATGTAAATAAATATCTCAATCAGTTTACTTATAATCCATGTAATTTCTTAAGCTACTATGGTATCCCAACACCTCGAAACTCATATTTGAATCCCTGAAATACTTCCCTAGTTTCTTGATATCAAAATAATCCAAATAAGTTGGGTTTAAGTTAGGTCTAATGGGTTTACGAACCTTAACCCAAAATAACCTTTTAAGACTAAACAATATTGAAATTTTAGTCTAATATTGCAGTGCGATTTTAGGCATGAAATTGTCTAAATCTCAAAATCTTCCACCAGTACAAAGATTTTTGGTCACTGTCTTAGCTTTCCAAAAAGGTTTAGTTTTCCAAATTCCGATTTAAAATGAAAGAAATATCATATTTCTACTAAACATAGCTCTAATTGGACACTAATCAGACTAGCGGACTTAGAAAACCTATTTCTCCCAATATATAGTTTAAAAAATGCGATTTTTGATCACAAGGCAGCAACCATACCCAATAACAACATACTAAAAGACTAGCTGATTTGGATAAGTAGGTAGAGAGTTATGCCTTTAACAATTTTAGTTTCAAAAATCTTCTACTACATTCTAGCACCTACTTGTAGAGCAATTTTGGACATGAAAACTTTTGAATTACAACGATCTCTAACTAAGCGAAATTGTTCCTTTGAGTAAGCTTTCAGATACCACCTTTTTGAGTCGATTTGGATCTAAAATAAACAAGTTATGACCAAATTACATAGACTAATCCCTAATACAACATGCATAAATTCGGTTTTGGTCTTACAACTTCAGAAATTCATATCTTTATGATTTCAAAACCAAATTAAGAACTTTAATATAGCTAGATTAATAGCTTGAAATGAGGAATCCAAATATATAAACCAATTGCAAAATCCTAATGATCTACCCTCTCAATTTGACCAAAAACCAAAATTGGTTTCAATTAAATAGGGAGATATATACCTAGTTTGATGAACACTCCACCAACTTGACCTTCTTCACCAAATCAAACTGATTTCTCCTAGTCTTCTTCCTCCTCCAGCAGCTTCTTCACTTTAGTAAGCTTTGCTTCTCAACTATGCAAATGAAATGAAAGTTGATTTGGTTCTATAAGTTGATTACTAGCTTTATATAGTAGTGGATATGGTTGATTAATAACCATTGATCTCATTGTGCACACGTGTCTCAAGGCTGATCATGTGATTCACCTATCAACACATGTCCCACTAACTCTCCATTTCCTCATGCTAAGTGACACTAATGTTTACTCAATTAGTGTTGAGATATGCCAACACGTATCTCGATGAATATCAAGTGGCTATTATTTTAACTTACTAACTTAGTTATATTAATTATATTATCAACCATAGCCATAATACACCACTATAAAAGCTATAAATAACCTTATGCCAACTTACCATATCAACTTCTACCTCTGACCCACGCCGGTATGAGTATCAAAGCGCGTCTTCGGTTATGTCTCGATACCTATACGTAAATAGAAATTACTTAGTAGTCTACACATATACAATACACTAGGCATACACCATAATAAGTATAACATTAACCTTGGCAACCTTGGTTACGACAGTATCTCGATGCGGGTCCCACATCACGAGTCATTTGATCCTGATTAAGAGATTAAACAAGGATTAGAAATTTGGACCGTGACATAGCATTAGAATGGCTCCTTTAGAAGCTCTCTATGGTCGGCCTTGTCGCTCACATACGTGTTGGGTAGAGGTTCGAGATATAGTTTTACTTGGGCATGAGTTGATTCAGGACTACACAGAGATAATTCACCACATTCGTACGCATTTGAATACAACACAGCTAAGACAGAAAAGATACGCCAATAAGCATCATAAGTTTTTAGAGTGTTAAAAGGACAATTAAATTATGTTGAAAGTCTCACCTATGAAAGGGCTGTACATATATGGATTGCGAGGTAAGCTAGCTCCAAGGTATATTGGGTCGTTCAAAGTGAAAAAAAGATTTAAACCCGTTGCTTACAGGTTAGAGTTACCTCCTCAGCTAGTTGGAGTTCATAATGGCTTCCACGTGTCTATGTTTCACAAAATGGAGACTTGGTTCACTCCAAGAATTGATTGGAATGAATTGTATCTTTAGGAAACTTATATCATGATGAACAACTAATTCAGATTCATGATCATAAGATTCAGAAGCTGAAAACCAAAAAGATTCCTTTGGTTAAGGTGAAATGGTAGTTTCACGTTTCACGGAGATGAGGAGCTAACCTTGGAGCATGAATCTTATATGAAGGAGCGGATTCCTTTTCTTTTCGAAACTACAGTCGATTATGTTTACTTTAATTTCGAGGATGAAATTCCTTTAAATTAGGGAGACTGTAACAACCCGTTACTTTAAGCTGACGATTAGTGTTTAACCAAATTTTAATTAACTCGAGTTAGGCTCATGGTTAAGTCTGACGTACGTCGATTAGTGTATGTGAGTTTGTATGATGTTTGTTGTTTATGTAATATGTTTAATGACTTTTATAGGCATTTAGATTAATTAGAAACTAATATAAGCCTATAATTGGGAAATGATTAATTAATTAATAAATTGCCGATACACCAAGTGACAAGTCATTAATTAGACATGTTTTATAGTTCATTTTAGGATGATTTTAGATGTAAAAGACTATATTAAATGGGGTTTTCTCTTATTTTTTATATTGCGGGTAATAAATGGAGAATATAAAGAAATGAAAGAAAAAGAGAAGATTATGAAAGAACTAATCGAGTGGAAAAAGTATATGAAGAATTATTACTAAGGAAGCTAAGAAGAACTAGAATTATGAACTATCGATTCCTGGGAGACACCAAATCGCTGGCTAAATCGATGGACACAAGAAAAGACCAATAAGCTCAAGATTCTTGATTTTCCCAGCGATTCCTAACTTACATAAATCGCGGTGAATTGTTGGGTTGGATCTCGAGAATTTTAGATAACTACGAGTTTTTTAAGTTGTTTTAGGATGTTTAATACTTAGAATACTATCAATACAAATCTAGGGTTATGAAATTAATTGTCCTTGATCGTACTTTGAATCCCTAGAAGCCTTGGTTGTTATTGGAGCCATAGTCTACATAGTTTACATACATTGTCTATTATTTCATTGTTTTTGAAGATTCAAGTATTTTTATTCAGAGGTGTTTTCAATCATGTCTTTTACTTATATTATGGTAATGTTATTCATGATTATGAGTGAGTAGTTTGTTTGATCTAAACAAAGTCCGAACATGAACCAGATCCATTATGTAATATAGTTATGATGTGATGATTATTTACTTAACGTTTTAAACCGATTGTATTATTTAATTCACTGATTTAATAAGTTAATATCTATTAATTTTAATCATGATCTTTGTATTATATGCATAATCTAGAATATGTATTAGATATATGGTTTCATTATCTATTTGAAGTTGTAACTAAGATTGTTTGAAAAGCAAACATCGTTTAAATATCCTTGGTGAATTTGAGATTCAAATCTAGTGTTGAAGTGGTTTTCCAAAGATGTTAAATTAAGTAGTTCGAAGTTCTTAAAAAGTTTAATGTGGTTCTATTGCGTATAGTTAATGTCTTTATATGAATAACGTGGTTAGCTCAATAGAATTAGAACGCGGTTTTTTCATCTGTATAAAAATAATAAATGGCTGGCTAAAGGCTGTTTATATAATCAGTGTTTAATAATTTATCTCACTTTATAAAGTATGCTCAATATATGGATTAGATTTACATGTTTGGAATGTTAAACCACTTTATGTTTCATTTTTTCGGATATTTGTTTGGATATTTATATATAATTAAATTTAATCTATTTGATTGATTGTGATTTTGGATTGTGTTAGTTAATGAAGATAATATATTTAGTTAAGTATTATTATATTATAGTTAGTTATTAGTTAATTTAATTATTATTATTAGTAAAAAAAATTAAAAATAATAAAAACCTTTAAAAGTCCTTTTTCTTAAAGAGATTTGATAAATCCATGTGGAGACGATTCCCATTTGCCATTACTATAAAATAATAATAGTATAATATAAAGGGGGAATTATTGTACACGCCTGACACGTGTCAATTTTTGGTGTTGTTGCCGGGGATTTAAACACAATTTCTTAGGAGTTTTAGATGTTGTATTATCTATCCACTTCATCGTTCTAATTCCACAGGATTCTTACATTCTTTTAATCCTGAGGTAGATATGACATTTAATCATAATTTAAGATAACAACAACAACATAGAGAATACCAACCTACCATAATGGAAGCCAATAATAACTTTAATCATAATAATAATAATAATCATAATAATAATAACGATAATAGAGAACTTACTTTTAAGCAAGCTAATCAAAATGTCGCTACTTATTAACCAATATGTATTGCATCAACTAATTTGAACTATGAAGATAATGAAATATCAACACAAGTCAAATGGATGAGACCTAAAGACTGCACTTTAGAATAAGTCAAACTTAAAGCTTTTCCTTTTGTATTGAAAGATTAAGCACAAGATTCGTTGTCTTACCTTCCTCGAGATTGAATAACCATATGGGCTTAAATGTTAGAAGCTTTCCTAAATCAATATATACTTGCAATAAAAATTAGTACTTATAGAAGACAAATCACAGTCATGAAAATGAGAGACGATGAAAATTTTAATGAATTTTTGGAAGAATATTAGAATACTTCTTTGTAGGACTAAATCATTTTGAACTAAGACTATTAGATACCATATGTGGTGGATCATTATTCGATGTTGCACCAACTCTAGCAAAAGAAGCTATTAATAAGATGTGTAAGCAATCTAAACAATATGGTGAAAAGATTGATACATTAAGAAAGAAACTTTATGAAGTTAATAATAAAACAAATAAATTTGACGAAAAAGTTGAAGAATTATCTAATATGGTTAAGCTACTGTTAAAAGATAGATCAAATCAAGTTAAACCATATGGATTTTGTAATGAAATTACACATCCTAAATATGTGTGTCCTACTTTACAAGAAGAAAACAATAAAAAAGTCAACGCGGTTATGAACCAATATTCCGGTCCGCCTAGAAACCAATATAATAACAACAATTATTACAATGAAAAACCAAATTCAAATCTTAGCTATAGTGTACAAAATCAAAACTATACCACTTTTAGACCAAGAGCACCTACACAGCCTACAACAATGCAACAAACTATGCAACCTACACAACCAAATTTCAAACAAATATTAGACAACTTTATGACCCAAAGTCATCAAGACTTTAAGCAAATTTCTCAAAATCAAATTAAAGTCGATACATCTATTAACAAGGTAAAAAATCAATTAAGTCAGATGACTCTACAAATCAACAAGTTTAGCAATCAAACTAAAGCAACTACTCAACCTACGAACACTACTACTCAAGTATAAGTTAACCTTTTATTTTGTGAAAACGATAAAAAAGCAATACGCAACAAAAAACACCAAAAAGAGGTAAAAATAAAACTATAACACCTAAGACAATAGAACAAGACGAATAGGAGATGATGGCAAATGTCATTCCCACTAGGGAATGGATGGCCGAGCAATTGAAATATACACCTTTTTCGAAAGACTCTACTCATAGTATTTAGCCAAAGTAGAGGCCTATGAAAAATATTTATAAAATTTTAGATTAATTAACCCAGACAAAGTACACGATACTTATAAGTCAAATGAAAATATGCATTCTTATTCTATCATTCTACAATGATTAGCGAATGTTAGGGAGGAAGAACCTATAGAATACATATCTGAATCATTTAGGAAAATTAGAAATTAATGAAAATTTAGAATAGAAGATTTCATCTTTAAAGAGAATGTCTGAGAAATTTTTCGACCCAGGAATGTTTGTATTACCCATCACCATAGGAAATTCTTCTATTGAATTTGCTATGTGTGATCTCGGGGCATCAATTAATGTTATGTCACTTAAACTTTATGAATCATTGAAAATAGGATTGTTAACTACTACGTTTATTAACCTTACTTTAGCAAATAATACAATTATTAAACCGTATGGATTATTAGAAGACATCCTAGTACAAGTACATGATTTAGTGTTTCCAGCTGATTTCTATGCTATGGAAATAACGGATTGTACATCACCCAACCCTTTGCCTATATTATTAGGTATACATTTTCTAAAGATAGCTTGAACTTAGTTATATATTTTTGAAGGAACAATGTCTCTGGGATTTGAAGATAATATTTTCAAATTCAAAATTAATAATGAACTTAACTATGACACTTATGAAGAATATGATGAATCATTTGATAATGAAATACATGATAAATAATATTTATAATTAAACTATTTTGATAATTTTAACGCTGAAATTTGCGCATTCGATGCCATAACAATGGAAACTGATAAAATGATTTCAAAGAAAGATTCAATTGAAGACATTTCAAAAGAAAATAAAGTAACTCAAGAATGGAGAGTTAATCAACCATAGAATCGAAAAATCATTAACAAGCCGAAAGTTTCAAGATCTAAGTACAATTAAAAAAATGAAAAAGCAGACTTGAATCCTATAAAGCTTAATGATCCTGGAGGCATACAGTTGCATATTAAAATCAAATGGGCTTGATACTACGAGTTCAATGTGATACAAAATCTAATGCAAATCTCATGCCCATATATTTGTTTCTACACATTTAATTGAAGTTAAATTCAATTGCTTCTGAATGACTCTCTTTACCGGATGGGACTTTAATTCAACTAATATGAGTGGTCACGGATGTGCCAGTTCAAGTGGACACGCTTTATCAATTAAAACCCTCCTTTAATATTAGGACGACCTTTCTTAGCCACTAGTCATGCTATTATGGATATTATGAATAAAAAAATTACTCTGATAACTAATGGTCGAGCACTCACTTTCTGGAATGGCACTAGAGTGGAAAATCCTAAATTCAAGTTTAGAGATTCAAACTTATTCAAGAAAGGTTAAGCCGAGCCAATAATTATAAACAGAAGCGCTCTATGGGAGGAAGCCCATATTTTATGCTTATTTCATGTTTATTTAATTTTATTAGGAAATTAGTTTAGTTTAGTTTGGTATGTTTTATTCTCTTACTTTTTGACTCTTTTATTGAAAGTATTTTCGAAATTCAAACGCTGAGGTGATTCCAATTGAGGGGGAGTGATCGACTTGTTTTTGCTTATATGTCCTTTATGCAAGTCAAATTATTCACTTACTTTTATATTTATTTATTTATCTAATAAGAGTATTTATTTAGTTATATGTTCCACTTAAACTTTCAAATTTAAACTCAATTCTACCTTAATATGAATTTTTATGAATGAGGAATAAGTTAATTATGAGATCAATTGAAACAAAATAGCTAAATAAGCTTGACGACTCCCGTCGATTCAAATTAACACTAGCAATTGCTAGTTAAATCAGTAGCAGTACACATGAAAATCAATTCAAAATTTGGAGTCTGGCGATTCTAAGCTATTCCAAATTGCTAGTTAAATTGGCAGGTCCAAAAATTTTCCACAGCATAAACATTTTCGATACACTCAGCACTTCCACTTAAACAAGAATCGTTGGGCATGATTTTTTCTTTTTAAAATTAAAAATCCCAAATCACCACACACTTCAAACCTTTCGCACTAGCAAATCATTGCACCCATTCATCAAAATCTAATATTTTTGCTTGGATTCAACCATTCTAAGCTTAATCCCATATTATTTAAGTGATTCTCACCTTAACCTAGTCTCATTCAAATCAAAAATCTTGATTTTAGGTTTTGTAGTCAAACTAGGGTTTAAGGAAGTTTAGAACTAGAGCTTGAAGGGACGGTCTAAAGGTGTTCAAGAGCTTCAATTTTAAAAGATTCACTTTCAAAAAGGTAATAACATCAACTCTAGCTCTTTACTTCATCAAATTATTGATTCGAGATCTTCGCACAATTTTTAATATTTCTCGGACTTGATTTGTTAGAATATATTCAATTGTGTTTCACAAATAGTTTTATTGATTCCAATAGACTAGGAAAAGTGACATTGATCATCAATTTACAAATTCAACAATTTCGAAATTTTTGCTATAATTACACATATTTACAAATGGTTAACAAATGCGAGTTTGAAATGAGTTTGGGGGTTTGTTTATGGTTTTATTTCAATTGAAGTTGCTATGATTTCGAAAAGACTTACAAATTGTCACCAAATTGCTTTACAATATTTAAAAAATCGATTTACCAAGTTTACATTTTACTTATCATTTCGATACCAAGTATATTTTACATTTACAACGAATTTTAAACTAGTTTTCTAAATGAATTTTTCCTTTTAAATAACTTCTTGAATTTTACTGAACTATTTCCAAAAACATTGTTTATATCATTACAACTTTCTTAAGTTTTTAAACTTGTGATTTTTGAAATCCGATATAATGGTCGGAGGAGGAAAAGGCAGAAGTTCTCGAGAGGAAAAGAGAAAGACACAACTTGTAGAGAAATCCAAACAAAAATCCAAAGCTCCACCCAAACTTATTAGGACTACGGGGATTTCATTGAATAACCCCCGAACTAGAGCACCGAGAAAGATTTTTCCACCCTTAAGTCTTGAATATGATTTAAATGGAGAGGAAGACATCGAGGAGACACCCACCATTTCTTTCCATGCCCAAACATTATCAATTGTAAAGTCATTGCCAGGATGGAGAGTAACATTAGTAAAAATAGAAAAATTATACTGGAGAGGGGTTTTAACATAAAAATTAAAGTTTACTACTAGCCTAAGATCTTAAACATAATTAGATAACGGAACTAGGGATTACTATGTTGATAATGACACAGAGTCTTTAGTTGAAAAGGGGTGTGAAATTTTAGTTAGAGAATTCTATACGAACTGGCACAGAGATGATAATAAGAAAGTAGCCATAGTCTGAGGAAGAACAGTGGACTACTCACCTAAAAGAATAAATCGATATTATGGTTTATTGGATGTGCATTCGAGGCAACATTACAAATACCCAAAACCTGAGTACATGTATAGACACGGATTTCCCCACGAGACCATTAGGAACGGTTTAGAAACTATTCCGAGAGATGGTTTTCATTTTGACTCGGACTGGTACCCAAAGCACATATAAACAAAAACTAGTAAGAAAATGACCAAAGCCTGGAGCTTTTTCTTGAACGCGAGCCTACAGCCTAGTTTATAACATTATGAAATAGTAAACTATAGTGCGACTCTCCTATACCACATAGTCCAAGGGATCGGGTACATTGACGTTGGCCGAATAATCTATGAAGCGATTAAGAATGTCATGACCACAAAGAAAAATGCAGGACTGCCTTTTCCCTTGATTATCATCGAGTTTTGTAAGCAAGACCGAGTCTCGATGAGAGGAGTCGAGTTTGATGTACTTCTGGACAAGATCATCACTGACGATGTCATTGAGAAAAGTAAAAATGTAATTGGATACGTCGACTCAAAGGATGAACGCGAGACAAATGCCACAAAAAAGAGAGAACCAATAGAGAGAAGAATATTACGGGCAGATAACCGAAGGAACTTAGAGGCAACTCAGACTGCAATGTACCATGAGCAGACTTATTAGAATACAGAGCCACCCGTATAGGACTTTACTGATGCAAATACGAAAATATAGAAATGGCCATGATGCATACAATCTTGTGTAATCAAATGAGAACTCTGAGACATCAAAATTTTATCTTCCAGAACTAACGCAAGATTGCCCGAAGCATCCATAGATCAGAGCGATACAGGACAAGGAGGACTCAAGGCAAGGGAGCAAACATTCATATTCCATCACTCCAGCTGAAGATCCCCAACCAGGGAGTATTTACTAATAATAACCCAATGGAGGGTGTAGACTACATCCTCTATAATCCTGAGGTAAGCTACAAGTTCCGATAGCCTGATCATGAGGATGATGGTGATGATGCAACATCTGGACGATGATTCAGAGATTTTTTTTATTCTTTGTGTAATCTTTTCCTGAGTGTTATTATTGAGATGTCTTTGTTTGTAATCCTATGATTTGAATGATGTGGTGTGTTACTACGATACATTTGCTTTAGTGTGTTTTAACTTTATACATTAGTTTAATATGTTCCTTTAAATCATATGATACTTGAAATGTTTAAATTTATCATGTTTTCAATCACTTATTCATTTCATTCTTATGTTCTTTAGTTATTTATTTTATTCGTTTATGTTTCACGAGGTATTTTTATTTTTATTGGAACACCCGACTTGACTTTTAAACATTGAGGACAAGGTTTGAAATGTGTTTGGGGCATTAAGTGAAGTGAAGTATGATGATGCGAAGTATGAAAGAAATAAGAGGTTGAATCCATTTACTTATCTAAAGTTGACTTAATTTTTCAAAGTTTTCCACGATACAGATAATATTTTCCCATTTCATTTTACTTTAATTAGTTAGGAATATAAATATGATTATAATTTGAATGGGAGTGATACATTACTATTACCCATAAAAATAGAGATTTTATGAAAGAAAGGAATTTTTATCCTATTTGACTTCACTTAGATTATGTATACACTAGGAGTTTAGAGGGGATTGATTACTTTGTGTTAGACATTATAATGAGTAGAAGATCGAAACGATAGTACAAGATAGATTTCTAAGAATCTTGTAATACAAAGATTATTGATCAAGTTTATATATAAATGTATTGAAAGTTTATGCCACAATTAAAAAGAAAAATAGGAAATAGCCAATAAACTTTACTTAGTTAGAAAGAATGCTTCCTTGACTATAGTTAAAGTGATAAGAGCTAACAAGAGTTTTTAAATGAAAATAATAAAGAGACACATAAATTCCAAAGGAAATGGAGCAGGGAATCTAGTTGTGTGAAAAATGAGAGGAATAATTCCTATAAAAAATGAATAACGAATTACAAAGGAAATGGAGTAGGAACCGTATGAATATAATATGAAGAAAATGAATTTATATAAAAGAAGAAGAAGAAAAAGATATGAGAAAAAAATGGAGGAAAATTATGGAAAACACTTCAAATAAAAGATTTAGCTTTAGTGCTTATAGTTAAGTTAAGCGAAGCGTATCTTTTTACTCCAGTGATTAAATATGAAATGATGATTATTAGTGAAAAAAGTTCCTATCGACTTTGATTATGGTGATATTTTAAGTATTATTTGAAAATGAGATTAATTAAGTAATTTTTGTATCTTGGGATTCTATATTAGTTATCGTAATCTTGATGCTTGTCAGTGGAGATTGAAAAAACATATGTTGGTCTTGACCTTGGTGATTGATTTAACTTTGAATTTTGAGGTGTATTGCGCAATTAAGAAGTTAAAATATCAAATAAAGGGATTGTTCTTTAGTTCTTTCTATTCTATCATGATTCCTATTTTATTAAAGTAATATGTTTAATCATTTTTTAATATCATTTTTTTGAAAAATTAAAGTATATAATTTTGAAATCAAAATGAGGGAAGAAAAGAGAATATGATTGAGAGTATTTCTTTGCTCAAGATGACAAAGCATTGAGTTTAGGGGTATTTGACACGTCAATAATTAGACAAGTTTTATAATTCATTATAGGATGATTTTAGGTGTAAAAGACTATATTACATATGGTTTTCTTTTATTTTTTATATTTCAGGTAATAAATGGAGAATATGAATAAATGAAGGAAAAAGGGAAGATTATGAAGGAATTAATCAAGTGAAAAAAGTATATGAAGAATTATCACTAAAAAAACAAAGAAGAACTAGAATTATGAACCAGCAATTCTCAACGATTCCTGGGAGACACCAAATCATTAGATAAATCGATGGACATAAAAAATACTAGTAAGCTAAAAAATTTAGACTTTCCCAGCGATTCTTGACTCACATAAATCGTTCTAAATCGTCGGGTTAGATCTTGAAATCTTTTGATAACTACCAGTGGTTTGAGTTGTTTTAGGATGTTTACTACTTAGAATACTATAAATACTAACCTAGGGTTACAAAGTTAATCGCCTTTGATCATACTTTGAAGCAATAGAAGCCTTGGTTGTTCTAAGAGCGATAGTCTATATAGTTTACATACATTGTCTATTATTTCATTGCTTTTGAAGATTCAAGTATTTTAATTAAAAGGTGTTTTCAATTATGTATTTTATTTATATTATTGCAATGTTATTTATAATTATGAATGAGTAGTTTGTTTGATCTAAACAAAGTCTGAACATTAACTAGATCCGTTTTGCAATATAGTTATGATGAGATGATTATGTGCTTAATGGTTGAAGCTGATTGTATTCTTCAATTCAATGATTTAATAGGTTAATGTCTATTGATTTTAATCATGATCTTTATATTATATGCACAGTCTAGAATGTGTATGTGATATATGGTCTCATTATCTATTGAAGTAGTAACTATGATTGTTTGAAAGGCAAACATCGTTTAAATATCCTAGGTGAATTTGAGATTTAAATCTAATTGAAGTGGCTTATCGAAGATGTTAAATTTAGTAGTTCGAAGCTCTCATAAAGTTTAATGCGGTTCTATTGCGTGTAATTAATTTCTTTGTATGAATAAAGGGGTTAGCTCAATAGAATTAGAAAGTGGCTTTTACACCGATATAAGGAGAATAAATGGCTAGCTAAAGGTTGTTTACTAACTTATAATCAGAGCTTGATGATTTATCTAACTTTATAAAGCATTTTCATAATTGTATATGGATTGGATTTACATGATTGGAATGCAAAATAGGTTTATGTTTCATTGATTTGGATATTTGTTTAGATATTTATTTATTATTGAATTTAATCTATTTGATTGATTGTGATTCTAGATTGTGTTTGTTAATTAAGATAATATATTTAATTAAGTATTATTACATTATAGTTAGTTATTAGTTAGTTTAATTATCATTAATAATAAAATAAAAATAAAAATATTAAAAACCTTTAAAAGTCCTTTTTCCTATAGAGATTTGATAAATCCATGTGGAGACGATTCCCACTTACCATTACTACAGAATAAATAAAGTATAATATAAAGGGGAGATTATTATAAATGCCCAACACGTGTCACCAAATGCAATGAGGGGGTCGTGAAAAGAATGTGCACACTTAAAAATACTCATAGGCGTGAATTTCTTGATGATAAAATACATAGGAATATATATTTTTATATATAATTTATATATAAATATATATATATATAACATATAAGTTTGATTTGATTTATATGGATCATTAGATTGCCTCGAGATGAACGTAAGTGGAAGATATGTTAAGATGTGTGTCACTTTAACACCATCTCCATTTAATCAACCTTGAGATAGTGCTATGCCTATCTCGAGGAGAATATATATATAAATCAAAAGCTTAAAACTTATCACTATTTCATCGATCAAGCGGGAGAGAAGTAGGTGAGGGTTTGATCTATGGGAAGTAGGAGAAGGGCTTTTCAGGTGATTTGGAGTGATAAAAATGGATTAAACCACTGTCGAGCTTGTGATCATCACAGTTGGTAAGTAATTCCTTAAGTTTTTTATTTTTAGTATTAAGTGAAATTCAAAAATTTATGATAGATCTTTCTTAATTGTGTTTGTTGTTGTTGTCAAGAAATAGTTTTAGACCTCATTAGAGGCCCTCCCTGATGTTGTGGGGAGATTTTGGTTGTTGTTATAAAAAGTTGGTAATTGAACAAAGGTTGTTGCCCTGTTTTCTGTTGAGATGTTTGACAGTAGAGCGTGCTCCCTGTAGCAGGGAAGCACACTCTCATTAAGAACAATGATGAACCCAGTTGGTGGAGTACGCCCACTAAATGAGGGAGTGCGCTCCCACCTCAAAACACAACAACACTACTAATTTTTAAATGGAATTTTCTGAGGGCCTAAGGACGGGTTTAAGGGTTTTAAATGTAGGGTATTAGACTTGTATTGACCTCAAATGATTTGTGATAGGTTCTCAAACACTGAGAAAAGTCAAGTGACCCAAGAAGTTAGGAATTTAGAAACGAAACCAAATCGAGGTAAGTACAAATTCACCTATTTATCAATATTGCCTGGATATGTAGTATATGTAGTTCATATAGTTTACGGACTTGAATGGGGGGCTATGTACACTTGTGATGATTTTTAATAAAAAAGAAAACAGTATATGATGTGATCGACAAGAGTTAACCCTTGAGTTAAGAATAGGTTGTATAGGATATGGGTTTGTTTCCTAGCCTATATGTTAAATCCTACTCTGCTAAAATAGGTTTTGTGGATTACACATTCACTAGAGGGTTTAGGATAAAACCATTGAACATTAATAGATTGGCTAGACGATGCATCGGCTAATGTGTTGGTCTAGCAATCATATTAATAGTGTTGGTGGGTAATCGACCTTAGTTTTATGGATGAGATGGGAATCATAGTGTAATAGTCATTGACTTTTTGACTTGCATTCGTTTATATATTGAATTATAAGATTTACATTATCATGTTAGCTATAATTGGTTCATATTGTTACGACATATCATTCTTGATTATTATACAGATATATTATGTGAATCCTGACTTACTGAGGAACTTGGAGCACTCACTCCTCTTACATTTCAGGTTCTCAAGCCAACACTTCAGCGAAAGGGAAAGAGAAAGATTTATGAGTTATACTGTCTTTGCTTTGATGTAATGAGCCTTACTATATATATATTGTTTGAAATACATTGTTGCAATATAACAAGGTTGAGAGGTTTTGGAATTGTGTTTTGGTTTTGATAAACTCAGAATTTATGTATATCATTTATGTTATAGAAAAAAGTTTTAAATTTCCAGCTGCATATACTTTGGTTTATTATTTGATATCCATATATAGGTCGAGTTTATCAGGTGCGGAAGGAGAGGTTGTTGGTTCTAGTTATAGCTGGTGTACCGGGGCTTAATTAGGGTTTTAGGCTAGGTATTATCCTAATCAAGATAGGGGATGCTATAGTAATTCAATTATACAATCAACTAATACTATGAATTCAAGAATACGGTAATGACTTAAAGCATTCAGATCATAACCTCCTAAAATTTGTCTTTGCAATTGGTTTAGTCCATCACGTGGTTTAGACTAATAAACTACTCACACATACTAATAGAAAACATCATAAAATAATTAAAAGACATTAATGAAAATATTTTTTTATTAATAACTTCAACTCCCAAATTGAGTTTTCTAAAGCAATAGTAATGTAAAACTAAAGTAAAACATTAACATAGGTAGAGAAACAGACTTAATTCCAAAGCCCTATCCTTTTAGACTAATACATATCATATTTAAACTCCAATTCATCGTACTTATCAAAAAGAAACTCATCACCGACCAAAGCATTTTGCCAGCAATTTGTGTTTATGGTCATATCATTGGTTAAATTGCTTAGGTTCTTCATAAAACACACCTCTGTAAATCAATGATTCAGGTAGCGACTTGCCCATTCATCCACTTTACTGGGACGTCGCTATGTTTCTATGCTGCCGATTTTTCCAACAATTTTAGTTCAATCTTCACTTCGCTAGGAGTTTGTCAGGCTTCTTCCGGATTTGATCAAATTCTTCTTTTTTCATCTCCAAATCCTTCATACCTTCGATTCTCTACAATTATACCTGAAATTACATAAACAAAAGAAAATCAAGTGTAATATAGTCATTTATATTCAAAATAACTATAAATAAACCATAAAACATTATCTAATTATTGACTTGTCAATACGTGCATAGCACACTAGGTTGCGAGATTGAGTCTTGTTCTTGGGGTTTATATAAAGGGCTTAGATAGAGGAGGATTTCCTTTTGTATACTAAACTATTAATAATGAAATACTTTGTTTCTTACACGTGGTTTTTTCCCTTCTTTTATGGTTTTCCACGTAAATTCTTATGTTCATCTTTTCTTCGTGGTTTGGTCATAACATAAGTTAATTTCCACAAATTAAAAAAAAACCCGAATCAAAATACCCATAAAAATAGATGATAAAAAAAGAAACAACAAAAATAGAAATACCCACCAAATACGACACGTGACGCTTCATCATAGGTCGAAAAAAAAAAAAATTGTGACACATCATCAAGTCACGTGTCAATACGTGTATATATACTAGTTTATGGAGCATTTTACATACGCTTGAACCCACTCGCTACGCTAAGAATTTAATTAATCTAATACTTTATTTTAATATTTGAAAAAGTATACTACTTTATTTTTATTCTAACTTTTGTAAAAACTAATTATTACTCTTTGAATTTAGTAGCGGGAAGTCCCTTAATTAAGGGTAGAATAGTAAATATAAATGAAGGTTGAAAGACTTAATCAAAGGTAAATTGTAAATTCAATTGATGGTTGAAAGATTGATTATGCATTTAATTAAGAGTATGATAGTAAATTAAGTGACGATTGAAAGACTTAATTAAGGGTAGAATAGTAATTTCAAGTGACGGTTGAAAGATTGATTATTCGTGCTTATTAAGTACATTATATTATATTATATTATATTATATTATATTATATTATATTATATTATATTATATTATATTATATTATATTATATTATATTATATTATATATATACACACACATACACAAAAATATATAAAAGAACGGATACACAAATACTTGGGCCTCCCATCTCTTATAGGAAAATAAAAATGTGATGTTTTCTCATTCCTAAAGGAAAGAGTATGGAAGTGGATTATGTTATGGAGGCACAAATTCTTCTTGAAGGCCGAGAAGGAAGTTCTTCTCAAATCAGACACACTGGCATTGCCAACATATTGTATGGGTACTTTTCTTTTTCCATTATATATTTGTGACTCATTGCAGAAAAAAGATAAATTCTTTTTAGTGGGGAACAAGGAGGTATAAACTGGTTGAGCTGGGTGAGACTCTGCAGTACGAAAGTGGAGGTTTGAGGTTTAAGGATATGCATGCTTTTGATCTTGTTATGTTGGCCAAGAAAGGTGGCGCATTATGCGTCATCCACAATCATTAGTTTCAAGAATTTTCAAACTTAAATACTTTCCGCACGATGAATTTCTTCAAGCCAAACTTGTCCATAATCCCAAGTTTCACTTGGCGTAGTATTATAGCATTAAAAACAGTGTTGGAGGCAGGGTGTAGATAGAGGGTAGGGGATGGTGAGTCAATTAATCTTCGGAGGGACCCTTGGCTCAAAGAATTGGACAATAGTAGACTAACCACCAACTTGATCGAAGGTACAAAATCTAGTTTGTTGAAAGACCTTTTTATTTGTCAGACCCCACTTAATTAGGGCATCTGACCGGTCTAGATTACCTTAATCCTTTTATAATCTAGCAGTTTTAACCTCTCCAATCAATAAATAATTAAAAAAATCTATCAGAGTAATTATCAAATATGATACTTCACTAATCACAAAGAATTCGAAAGCGAATCTTATGCCTTAAAGTTCCGTAAAAATTTATTATATAATCCTCAAAGTTCGTTTAGGTTAACTACACTATCCGCAAAATTTTGTTAAAATTTCTCGACAGCATCTCCTCTGTTTCTAAGCCTACACAAGAAATCTCAACCTTCAAGAATCTTCAACAACCCAACACATCTTTGGTGGAAATGCCGAAGGACTCATAATTCACCCCATAACAATATATATTGCATTAATTGATTGTATATTCATTATAACCTAACTTAAAGGATCAAAAACCTTAAATTATCATTACCTTAGTTCCAAAATAACCTCAATCTGTCTCAACACCTTCCCAACCATTCCAAAAGATATTTTATCCACACACGAACCCAAAAACCCAATTTATACAATATATTATATTCAGAACAATACATACATAGTGAGAAAGGAACTAATCAAATCACAAAGAATCAAGCGTCTTTCCTTTTCCTTTGACTTCACTCGCACCCGTCATTACCCAATTATAGAAACTCGATAATGTCAGATAAGTAAATCTCACACTATCCAGTACACCTGTAATAACCAAATGCATTGTATTCCAAGAATTTAAACAAACAATCATATCGTAAGGAATCGTAAATATACAAGTATGCAATCCATCTCGGATATGTTGACCGACCACAATCAGAAGACGTCTCTTCCAAAAGTGGTGGGTAAACAGTAATAAAGATTCAAGAGTTTGAGAGGAATTCCCTCGAGAAGCCACGCCCTCGACCCTCTGTGGAGTATGATCCGGACCAGCATCACGACCACAATCCATCATAAACAAGTGTCTACAACGATCAATGACCTCAGTCGCCGAGCACCACGGTGTTCATCCTACAACACATATAGCCAATGAACACAATGAGACCCCCAAAGACCTCCTTCCTCTCGTGTTTGTGAATGCATGATCAACAAATATGCAGCGATAAAACGTGGATGCAATATATTCGAGAAATACTCATACAATGTAAAGGTTACCATGGGATTTACTTAAATTTACAACCGTGATACCAACGTCCCCTTGCGCTCCGAGTCGGTCAACTAGTCAACACAGGGTTCCAATTGCAGTCCTTACAATTAATTTGTAAGCTCGGTAAGCTTCCATAACAATTCCACCATTGTTTTCCAATTACTTGCAGTTTGATTGACTGAATCACGTTCATACTTCCAATATATATATTATCTGATGCTCAGATTTCATTTTTGACTCGAAATTATTGTTCGGTGTCGTAAATTACGTTGTATACGCTTAAAATTTTTTTTCCAATTTATTATACATTTATCAGTCCAATCTCGACCCAAAAACCATAAAATCTCTCCGAATCGTATCCTCAGATGTCCGGATCCCAATTTTGACTCCAAATTGTGATTCAGAATTGAAAATTAACCTAGAAAAGGCTATAAAATAATTTTTCAAATTTTAGATATTTTCGGGTATCGTAACACGCATTACGAGAAATACTCAGTATAAATCCCCAAAAAAATCCCAAAATTCTTATTTTTCATAAAAATCCTCAATTTTCATCAATCTGTCCAAAATCCTATTTGCTGAATTTTCTCAATTTTCCAAGGATTTATTTCATTTTTTCTGATTTCCAAGCCTTTTCAGGTGTCATAGCACGCTTTACGAGACAACACTCGGCGTAACGAACCCGAAAACTTTCAATTTCCATTTTATTATCAAAATTATATTATTTCGATCAATTCCACAATTGTATATTTTATTTGAATTTTTTCCTCATTTTCAAAACACAGTTTGTTTTTTACATTTTTTTTAAATAAGGGGGGTTTGACCCCCTAAACCGAACCGGTCCGGTTGGGTTCCCTGCAAGTCGATACATTTTTTATTTTTTATTTTTTTTTCATTTTCATTTGCCCAACTGGACAGAGAATCCCAATACTCCTCCTACTCCTCCTACTCCTCCTTTCTCCCCCACCATCTTCTTCTTCTTCCTCTCGTCTCTCCTTCCTCACGGTTCTACTGTTTTTCTTTTTTCTTTTTTCTTTTTTTTTCATGAATCGATTCCTCTGTCCTTCTTCATCACCTCTTTCTATACACCATCACAACAAACAACAAAAACTTCACACCAGTCCCTAAATCGAAATCAAATCGAGAATCCAAATTCGATGCTTACCTTGATTCTTCAAACACCACAGCATCAGTCACGGTTTTCTCTCTTTTTCTTCCTTTTTCTGTCCAGTCGTTTGGTGAGAGAGAGGTTTTGTATGAGAGATACGAGAGTGGGAGAGATCAGTGAAGAAACGAGAGAGATTTCAGTGAAAACGAGAGAGACGAGAGAAGAATCGAGAGAAAGAAGATACTCGAAGATGAGGAATTTTCAGGGGTGTATTCAATTGAGATTTTAATAAACTTTTGGCTACTTTTAATGATTAAAAAAATTTAGGTGTATTCATTTAAAACTTTTAGAGAGTT
This sequence comes from Stephania cephalantha, assembly GCA_039657325.1. Classification (NCBI taxonomy): domain Eukaryota; kingdom Viridiplantae; phylum Streptophyta; class Magnoliopsida; order Ranunculales; family Menispermaceae; genus Stephania; species Stephania cephalantha. The sequence continues at coordinate 24,319,759 of CM077576.1, forward strand.
TATTATAGTAAGGTGTATTCAATGTGGACTTTTATAGACTTTTAAAAAGTCTACAAAAATTTTGGAGTATTCAATTTAAACTTTTAGAGAGTTCATAAAAGTAAAGTGTATTTAATTTTTTGGTGACTTTTGTAGATTGGTCAAATCTTGACTTTTGTAGACTTTTTGTATAAAAATACACATAAAGAAGTCTTCAACTTCTTCTCACCTCAACCCAGAAACTTTTAGAGACTTCTAATTTTCGTTGGTTACATTTTTCAATAACGACTTCATTATTCACAAGAGGTCTTTTTCTTATCAATTGTTTTTATCAACTTCTCCAATCACTCCACAACTCTTGGATTTCGTTGCTCACCTATTATACTATAATATCTATGTAGATGAAAATGGATTGATGTCATTATTAACAAAATCTCATTCTTGCATCACTATACATTTTTGATAGCTTTTTTTTTGACAAAGAAGTTTCTTTTATTTAGTGTATTATTATAATCTCAAAAAGTGTAGTATTATTATTTTTGAAGAAAATAATTGTATAAATTTTTTAAAAATGCAAGAAGTGCATTTTTTAGAATTTAAATTATCATTATTAAGGAAAAAATATACTTTTTTTGCATAAGTCAAACAAAAAAATAAAATGCAAAATTTTTACACTAATATTTCCAATGATATTTTCTCAAAAAAAAATATTTCCAATGATCTTACTTGATTCTTTTCTACCACTAAAGGACGATTAATTTACCTATTTATTATGTTGATATTTATTTACTTATTTGTTATGCTACTACCTTGAGAGTAATTCATTAATATGTCTATATGTTTTTTTTACTAAAATACAAAAATACTTTTTAAAATATTAGTAATAGTTCTTAAGAAAAAAATATAATTATTTATTTTTTATAATAAAGTGCAAAATCTTTGTTTCATTTTAAAAATCACAATAATCTATTAGTATCATCAAAATCATGTTTAAGAAGTTCACAAAAGTCGCTAAAAATCTTAAATGTTGATAAAAGTCATCATAATGAAATCTACATAAAAGTTTATCAAAGTCTTTAAAAGTCTACCAAAATCTAAAACTTCATAAAAGTCATTCACTTATAAAAGTAACCAAAAATTTATTAAAATCTCAATTGAATACACCCCTGTTCGACTTGACAATAAAAGGGTAGCCAAACTACCCACTTGCCCCTTACTTATTATCCTCTTCAATACAACCCAATTACCATTATTGGTAATTTTCCAATTTTCTATTTTAATTCATGTTTATCTCTTCATTCTATGTCCAATTTAAACCTCGAAAAATACCCCACTTCGACCAAAAATTGGAGAATTTACCAAAGTACCTCAAAACTCTCAAACAACCCGTCTACGTACGTAAATCGATGCATGGGGTCCACATCGGCCCGTTAAATCCATTTAAAGTCCAAATTTTGAATTCACATTGGCACCCGTCTCGACACATATTGTGGCGGCCCTCGCCGCCCCGGGGTGACGTGTCTCCGTGTACTCCTTGCCAGCTGGCCCTACTACACGTGTACGGCACCTGCCCATCCTTTTCCTGTCTCGAGATTTGCATCCACTTGTGTGTACAGCGTATAAATGACAAATGCAGCGGAAGTTGTACGTAACTGCAAGAAATATTAATTAATTCAACAAATCCTATTGTGGAAAAACCCTGTAACTTACGAAGTAAACAGTTATACCATATATAACTAAGCATGTACAAGGTCATATCACTCCCCAGTTCCCAAAAGAATCAAAATATCAAAATAACAAAATAATCACACACGTACAAGTAATTCTCAACGATAGGCAGTCAGAGATAGTCGCCTAAGATCCCCTTGCCCTTACTTGTACTAGGATCTGCACTCAATCATCACAGAAGAAAATAGATGACGAGTCCAGTCAGTAAAATCCCAAGGAACTCCTCCGAGCATTCATATAAACAAGTGGAAGTCAATAAATATTGTTAAATAAACATGCGGAATGTAAACATGCAACTGTAAGTAGGGCATCGCATGCATAAATAACAATAAAGCGCAAATATGTGTGTTTGTTCCAGTCAGACTAAACCATACTTCGGGATTTCCTTCCAGGATCCCACTAGTGGGCGCACCAACTTGCTATCACATGATCCCTCTCGATGGCCGGCGTAGACCTACGACGCACCGACACATGTAGCAGTTCCCTCGGGTCGTTATCCACCGAGCACTCCTGATACATATGCTATGGTCTAGAATGCATAGACATACAACGGAACATCCGGTAGGAGTAACTCAACCAACCGTCCAAAAGATGACAAGATATGAATATAATAAAAAGCACAATGAATAATGGAAATGAATGGAAATACGAAAGTAAAATAAATACTCGAGAGTTTTCCCTTTGGGTTTTACAAACCTCACAACGCGCTCTACTACCCCGTAATCAATCCCCGAGTCCAAGTCCACTGGGTCCTTGGTCGCCAATTGATCACCCGTGTCAACCTATGTTCATTTATCAATAATGTAATTTAGCATGAAAATTTACAACAAATTTCTAAAATCTTTAGGCCAAATTGCCTATTTCGCGCTTTTCGAGGCAAAACCATGCAAAAAGTCGCGTCCGAAATATCCAAATATGTTATTTTTCATAAAAATTCATAAATTTCTATTTATTTTATGGAAATATATTTTTTAAAAAACTTTTCCCAATTTTTCCGGAATTTTCCAGATTTTTCCCAAATTTTTCCTCTCTTTTCTTTTTTTTTTTAATTGAAATTTGGTTTGGGTCGGGTCGACCCAACCGGGTCGGACCCGACCCTGGGCCCGGCCCATAAGGCAAGTGGATTGGCAAGTGTTCCATTGAGTCAAAGAAACTTGGAGGAAATATTTTCTCCAGTTTACAAATTATTAGAGGTATTTCGGACTCTAAATGAGCCATATCCTGAACTTTTACACTTTAAGCCGTCAATGATCGAAAGAATAGACTAAGCTCGCTAATGGCGACCCAAACAGCGTCTGGAAGAATTTCTCGAAATGCAATTGGAATTACTATTTGCATGAAAATATGACAATCGTGACTCTTCATCCCGAACAACTTTTGTATGCAACGCTCGAAATTAGAAGCATATCCGTCGGGAAAAAGCAAAGATCGTATCCACTCGCATAATTTCTATTTTTAGGGTTATCAAGAGCATAGCATGCTAACGATTCTTCTTTGACACTTCATCCATATGTAGAGAAGGTCGGTGATAAAGTTCGCAAACATCTTGTCTCGACTTCACATTGTCCTTAGTTTTCCCCGGCACACTCATAATAGTATTGAATATGTTTTCGAACACATTTTTCTCTATATGCATTACATCCAAGTTGTGTCTGATCAAGTTCGTCTTCCAATACGGCAAGTCCCAGAAGATGCTCCGTTTCCTCCATCCTGAACCCTTAGCAATCTCTGAATTTTTGGCATTGGCGCCGATTTCTGTCACTTTCATTAATCCCAAGGCCTCGATTTCTCTCCAGGTCGTATCAATGGAGGTTCTTCATTTATTACTGTTTTCCCTCTCAGAAAACCTTTTTTGTATTTCCTAAGATTAGAGTTTTGTGGCAAAAATCGGCGATGACAGTCAAACCATGAAGTTTTCCTACTGTGGCGAAGTTGAAATGCTTATGTATCATCCATGCAGTACGGACATGCCATTTTTCCGTGTGTGGTCCAACCTGACAACATGCTATATGTGGGGAAGTCACTTACTGTCCATAATAGAGCTGCTCACATCTGGAAATTCGATTTTTTGAAACATCGTACGTCATTAAACCATTATGCCATAAATCTTGTAACTCTCTCATGAGCGATTGCAAGAAAACATCTATTTTCAGGCTAGGGTTGGTCGGTCCGAGAACGATAATAGTCAAGAACATAAATTCTTCTTTCATGCACATCGACGGTGGAAGCTTGTATGGAGTCAAAATCACGGGCCACGAAGAGTAAGGTCTCCCATTTAACCCAAGCGGTTAAAAACCATCTGTGTAGAGCCCCAAACGAACATTTTGAATCTCTGCGCTGAACTCTTTATTCACTTCGTTGAAATGTCGCCATGCCATCAAATCTTAACAATGTTGCATAACATCGTTTGGGGACACATGTTCGTCGTGCCAGCGCATATGTCTAGCTGTTGATTCGGAAGTAAACAAATGTTGCAATCGAGGGCCTAAGGGAAAGTAATACGTTTGTTTGCAAGGCCGTCTTTTCGTGTTCCTAGCTCGACTACGTCGTTGTGGCATGTATCGGGAATGGCCACAAATTTTGCACGATGCTAACTCAGAGTCATCTCCCTATAAATTATACACTGATTTTCACAACAATCTATCTTCTCGACAGGTAGACCCAGTCCTCGCATAAGTTCTTTTGTTGAGTAGAAACTGTCAACTAATGTGTTGTTTTTAGGCAACGCTTATTTGATGAATTGCAAGAACCCATCGTAACAACGTTCAGAGACATGGTGCGTCGATTTCAAAGAAAACAATCTAGACATGGTAGACAATTTCGTCATGTTCTCACAACCCGGCCACAATTGCTCGTTACCAGCGTCAATCATGTCGTACAGTTGTTGTGCTTGGGGATTGGGCTCCTCTTCTATGTGATTCCAGTTAAAACTAGGCCCCGCCGCATTGTGTACCATCTCTTGGTAAGTCGACGTCGGTTGACCATAGTCTATGTCGATTTCGGCGTCATAATTGTTTTCGAAATCGATGAAAGTGGACGTCGTATCCTGACTTTCTTTCTCACCATGTTCGTACCAACAATAGTATCCAGGAACAAACCCGCACCTACATATGTGGTACTCAATAGTCTGAACGTCGAAGTAGGGTAGGAGCCGACATTTATTGTGATTACATGGGCACCTAATCCTACCCTCATTGTGATAAGTGGTACAATTCGCCTTTGCAAACTCTATGAATTCTTGTACCCTTACAACAAATTCCCTTCGAATAAACCCGTTATCGAGGCGATTATACATCCACTCTCTATTCGCGATCGACATTCTCTACAAAATACGATGACTTATAATTTAGATGCAAATGTCAACAATTCCATTTTTATTTCGTAATTGTTAGACTAATCAATGTCTTAGGATACATTTATAAAATGTTTGTGTAAATCTTATTGCAAAGCCTTTAGCTAGACAATGCCAACATGCATATCATGCCACATAGAATAGACAAGCAGAAGAAAAGAATTACATGTCAAAAATAATTTAATGTTAATAAATTGTAATCCACCAATTGAAGTTTAACGTGAATTGAACTCGTGCCATCCCATTCATGCATGACTTTTATAACTAGGTAAGATTGAAAGGCATGAAGCAAATCAAAATTATTGTAAGTAATCAATCCATTTTTGTTATATCCCTCAAGGTATTAAACTAGATAGCTAAAGATAATGAATTTCGAAAAGTAGGTAACCCTAGTTAATATTGGAAAGGGTGAAGTCGACCAAATCCGAGGTCTGAGGTTATATATTTTTATGTAAAGCAAACAAGAATCATTAAGTTACTTTTGGTATCATTGTTGGATGTTAAACAGTGTTGGTAGAGTAGTTCATAGAAAAGCTCATAAGACCAAAACCGAGAGCTAAGGTTGTATATTTTTATGAATGGCATCAATATAAAAGATTGTGTTTTTTATTCTACCCAAAATACAAGCATAAACCAATAATAGCTCCAATTTATTTACTTTTTTGTAACTTCCACACCTCAGACCTTGTTCTTTCATCCAATTTATGTTCTTGTTTGCTACTTCAAATCCTTTTTTGTCCCAATAACGTCTTACCACTAGTTTTGCATATTCTACAATAATTTCAGCTGAGTTTCCCCAATAACATAGACTACCAATAAATTTCATAACCTAATAAAAAACAGCGGGAGAATGCCTATAAAGTCTCATATCTCCCCAAAATTTTCACAATATCATGTAAGCATGAATTAAAAGGCTAAATCCAAGACATATTAACATTTCAAGAAAATCATAAAATGATTCAAATCACAATTTCTAATCGAAATTAATGCATTGACCATTTACAAAACTTACCTGAATTTTCCCCACTATAGGGAATACGAGAGAGAAGGAACGGGGTTTGAGTCCAACTAAGATGATGAATATGGCACTCTCAATTACGAATGATTTCAAAGAGTCGGGATGATCACATTCACTACCTAGAAAATAGCAAAACCAAGTTTAAGAATCAGATGAAAACAAACCTTTGATAGTCAAAAAAATGAGACACTACTTTTAAAATTTTTCGTTTCAATTTAAAACTGAGAAGTTGTGCTCAAAGTAGTGATTATTTTTCTCTTACATGCCATAGAAAATGATTATTTCTCTCATGATACTGAGTCATTTTTCAATAATAAAGAAAGGTTCAGGTCAGTTTAGGGCTTTGAATTAAAGTAGCTCTTTTTTTTTTGAAATTGTGTAACAATGCATTCAAAAGTTGGTGAGGGCTGAGATAAATATAATATCATACTAAAAGAAAGAGAGATATGTTGAAAATACAGTGCATAGCAACGTTAATATATTAAAGCTCTTTATTCAAATTAAACATGTAGTCTTAAACTCAATAAAAGTTTCCGTGATGCCAAATAAAAAACTCTTAATTATCTCAACATCTTTGTCCGTAACTTATTAAATGAGGAATCCATGGACTTATAATAGCTAAGGCTGAGTCATTGAAGAATCATTAGTTTTTTCCATAATACTTAACCCAACCTCTATCACTCGATTCCCAATTTCTTATAGTGCTCCATCTATACTTGTTTTTTCATATTATGATAAGAATATTGAATTAACAAAATAAAAACTTATGTACATATGCATTAACAACTCATTCACTTGTATGTATATATGCATTAACAAAATAAAAACTTATGTATATACTTATGTGTGGTAAGGACAAGAGAAGAAGAGAATAATGTACGAGGAATTAATTCAGTTTGAACAACTCATTCACTTGTCTGCATATATGCATTAACACAACAAGCCAACAAAACAACATAGATAGACATAAATATATATACATATAGAGAAAGATGGCAGTACTAGTTATATAACCAAATCTGACTAGGTGGCTTTAACATTCTTTTTATCAAAAATGTATCTTTATTTAACATCATGATAGTGATTCTAAAGCATACACATGCAATTGTATAATTACACTAGTCTTTTGGATACACTAAATTTGTTATTTGTGAACACATCTCTCAAATACACATGCAATTGTATAATAGGTGACTTTATTTAACATTTCAAATACTAATTGAATAATTCATCTTATGTATATATTATTCTTTCTTTATTGTTGTACCAAGTTGACAACCATAGATTTCAACATCATACATTTATTATTAATTAGCACCAATTAAATTAGAGGATTACAAATGGGACTCAACATGTGCACTATATATATCACAAACATATATACGTATGTAGTGTTAGAGGAAGACTAACTTAGGGAGCCATCAAACTGGGGATTCAATTGGAATTAATATCATGAAATTCTGTTAAAGAGTACCAAGAGATAAGAGGTTGACAAGTTATGAGAAGAACACCAAATCACGGGCCACAACAATAACAACAACAACAACACAATCAAAGAAATTCAAACAATTATAACAAAATCAATACATTCAATCTTTCATTCTCAAAAGATCGACAAAACTCATATCAACAAACAAATGGGGTTCCAATGAATAGAACCGAATCACAATAACTGGACATTGTAACAAAATCAAACAAGAAAACTCACCTCATATTCTTTTCACCACTCAATTCAATGGAAAAAGAAAACTGAGACTCAAACGGCGGCGACGTCAGGATGGACGCGGCGGTCAGCGGCGATCTCATCGAGGTGAGTGTCGACGGTGGCGAGGTGAGTGCAGACGATGGTAATCTCGTCCTGGCTGAGATCTGGGTGATCTAAGGAGCATTGGTGGATCCGACAGAGAAGGCGGACGGGAAGGCGACGGCGGCGGGCCGGAGAGGGAAAGAAGGGAGGCCGGCAGTGCAGAGAGAGAGAGGAGGACGGAGAAGATAGTGCACCTGACAACGGAAACGGACAGAGAAGAGAGAGGCGGTCAGTGCAGAGAGAGGAGGGCGACGAGGAGGGAGTCGAAATCGGCAGAGTAGGGAGTTGAAACCGGCGGAGGAGGGGAGGCGGTCGGTGCAGAGGAGAGAGACGAAGATAGGAGCAGAGAGAGGAGGGCAGGCGGTCGGTGGAGAGAGGGAGGAAAATGGAGAATATTTCCAACTCGGTGCTGGCGGCGAGGAGGGAGTCAAAACCGGCGGAGGAGGGGAGGCGGTCGGTGCAGAGGACAGAGCAGAGAGATCAGGGGAGGTGGCGGTGCAGAGAGAGATGAAGTTGGAGAAAATCTCTCCAAGTCGGCTCTGGCGGCGAGGACGGAGTCGGAACCGGCGGAGGAGGTGGTCGGTGCAGAGGCGGTGCGTGGCGTGCAGAGGCGGTCGGTGGGTAGGGTGCAGAGGCTTGTGAATTTTTATGTATGTGTGTGTGCAGAGGTGAAACATGTATTGATACATTTTTTTATCTCACTTTTCAATTTAGCAATGGAATACCAACGGATCTCATTTAGCAACGAATTAGCAACGGGATCCGTTCTTAATCCGTTAGTAATCCGTTGCAATTTAGTTTAGCAACGGATTAGGCAAATTCCGTTACTAATCCGTTTGTAATTTAGAATCCGTTGCTAAAACTAAATTGTAACGGATTAGCAAAGGAATTTCAGGCGGGAAATTTTTGCGGGGTTTATTTACCAACGGAACTAATTTCCATTGCTAAGTTCCATTGCGAATCCGTTGGTATTCCGTTTCTAATTGGAAAAACATTTTCCCCTCCATTTCCCGTTGCTATTCCATTGCTAATTAGCAACGAGACACTTATTCCGTTGCCAATTCCGTTTCTAATTTGTTATTTTTTTGTAGCGTTGTTTTTTCAACCCATGGATCAACATTTCAGTATGAACATCCATCCGAGGATGAAATACAATACTGAAATAAAATTGAGTGTCGAACAATTTTTGTATCCCTTGTCACAACCCTGATGTGTACCGGGCATCAAGATAAGAAACTATCATCAATAGTACTCCCAACAAATGAACCACCTCTCACCCACATAACAAGCTCAACTGTGTACAGGTATCGGAAAGTGACATTGGAAGAAAATGAGCAGACTCCGCCCGTCCATCAACAATAATCCAGACCGCATTACATTTCCTCCGTGACATAGGCAAATGAGTAGCAAAATCCATCGCAACATACTTTCAGGTTTCCGACTATCGACCTAAACCTGTTAGCAAATCTCACATCTCATTACATAATCAACTACATCAACTCATCCCTGACCACCAATACAATTGCTCCACATCACGGTACATTTTTTATCATGCCAGGGTGAATGCTATATTTAAACAGATGAGATATTCTCAATATCTCATCCCAAACCTTATGATGGAATCTAAAATTCGTCTATAAACCTCAAACTCTAATATGCAAACTCAACTCAATCTGGATTATTGATGTTAAGTGCAAACTTCTTGAACTTCATATGTTCTACATCAACTTACTGAAACCTCCGATAAAGTCAACATGATGACCCTTTTTTAACAGACTTACTCATAAGTCATTCACCTCTTCCACTCCCAAATCCCATCATCACATTCTTTTAACCATATAAATTCAACATTTTTCTAAGTTAATTTAGTGATTGGCGCAACTATATTAGAAAAGTCTTTCATAAATCTATAATAATAGCCAGCCATACCCAGAGATTTCATCTCAGACAACCAAACTCACAAACAACTAAAATTTCCCTTAATTTAATCTCGAGTCTAGCCTCGGTACAATGATTCCAACAAGAATTTCCATTTCTTAATCAATGGCTATCCTCACCCAAATCAGAGGTACCTCGGGTAATGTTCCAGGTGTAAATAAACATTGTACAATTTGAAACAAATAAGAAACTTCGTCTTACGGAAACAATCCAAATATGCATGTTAAGCCGCTAACCAATTTCATGTCCCTAAGAACACATTAAACTATATAAACTCCAAAACATAAAAACCAGCTGCCATCTCATATCCAGAGATCTCAACGATACATTTCTCACACATCAAGTGAGGACACACCTTATCCTCGATTATTATATTAAGGTCAATATGCATAGGGACTCGCATTAGAGTTAACTCTAACTCAATTATCACATGACCAGATATAAAACAAATCGTTGAACCATAATCAATTAAAATATGAATATATTAACCACAAATCGAAATCGTACATTCAATAGGATTTCGATTTGCCTCCAAATCTGGTTGAATTTCAACCTGAACAAGTTCCTTAATCTGTTGTTGAGGTTGTGACACACTAAAGGACGCTCCCTAAAGTTATGGACACACACTTCGATAATGTCATTTCTTTCCACATTCAAAATATGTAACTGTACTCAACTTCTGAGGACAATCTTGGATGATATGACCTTGCTTTCCACACCTAAAACAGGTAACTGTAGGTTTATTACCTACAGAAGATTCTGATTAGATGTTGGTCTGTGACTCCTAGCCTATCCTTGAGATCTTCGACCCCTACTTCCACTTCTCTACGACTGAAATATACCACTCCGTGTCGCAGGCTGAAAGGAATGTGATCATGTCTATCCCGAATGTGTCTATGTTAACTCCAAGGGTCTAATGGTTGTGCTCGAAAAATGATTACGATGTATGTACGGTGGGACAATAGGTGCCATCGATGTGAATGGTGGCTCTCCACTCTTTCTTTTCTTTTGGAAACTCGAGTCAAACCTTGCTAGGAATCTTTTACCTGAGCTTTGTCATGACTCTATAATACCCTGATATCGTCTTGATTCGCGCTGAAAAGTTTGTGTAATCACATAAGCTCTGGCTCTATCTCAAACATCTCGCTGAGTGTTCGGCTTAGTCGCTGATATAGTGGTACCAATCTCTTCCTGCAAGCCATACATATACTTGCGCATCTTCTCCTTCTCAGTCATTCTTGACTCCCCCAACAAACCTCAAAAGATAATTAAACCGAGCATCGTACTGAGCCAATGTCATATCTCCCTGAACTAGATGATCAAAGTCTAGTTTCTTTTGCAAAACCAAACTCTCGTCAAAATAGTGCTCAGTGAACTCGAGAAAATCGGCCCAAGTTTCAGATATAGGATGTTCGTTCGGCAGAGATCTCCACCAAATCTCAGCATCGTCCTGCAGATAGTATGAAAATATCGAAGCTCTCAAATGTTCATCAATATTCAACATATTATGAAGCTTCTCATGATTGAGAACCCAAGTCTCCACCATCCTCAAATATAACTTACCATAGAAATACATAGGGTCATATTTTCTAAACTCTCACCTTTGCCTTTCCTCCATTGACATTCCACTAACCACAGCTGGATCAGCCCAAATCGAAACTACAACGGCCGACTCAACTCTGGGACGAACCGTAGTGGTAGCCCGCTTCTCGTGAGCAACACGAACTACATGCGCCTGAGCTGCCACCTGTGCTCGTGAAATATTCAGTAACTCTGACATTTGCCCTGCCAGGTTCTGAAATACATTTGAATCCACACATTGTAGATCCCTATTGCACTCGCCGATCCCTAACCCGGCTCTTGCTGTTCACTCATTATATTATGCAACAAAAATTGCAAAAAATTGGTTCAACATAACTATATCCATCAATATCTCGATAATATAAAAGACAAATAACACATTTCATAAAGTTTTCAAATTTTTTAACCCCGGTCCATCATGTTACATCCCAACTAATCACTCACTAAACCTCAATCAACAAGATTCCTTTAAAATTCTAAGTTTTGATAACATTGTCAGACCTCACTTAATTAGCAGCTTTAACCTCTCCAATCAATAAACTTAATTGCATCTGACCGGCCCAAATTACCTGAATCCCTTGATAATCTAGCAGCTTTAACCTCTCCAATCAATAAATAATTAACAAATCTATCAAAGTAATTATCAAATATGATATTTCACTAACCACAAAGAATTCGAAAGCGAATCTTGTACCTCAAAGTTCCATAAAAAATTATTATATAATCCTCAAAGTTCGTTTAGGTTAACTACACAATCCTCAAAATTTCGTAAAACTTTTTCGACAGCATCTCCTCTATTTCTAAGCCTAAACCGAAAATCTCGGACTTCAAAAATCTTCACCAACACTGCACAGCTTTGATGGAAATGCCGAATGACTCACAATCCACCCCATAACAATATATATTGCATTAATTGATTGTATATTCATTCTAACCTAATTTAAAGGATCAAAAACCTTAAATTAACATTACCTTAGTCCCAAAATAACCTCAATCTGTCTCAACACCTTTCCAACCATTCCAAAATATATCATATCCATACACGAACCCAAAAACCCAATTTATACAATATATTATATTCAAAACAATACATATATAGTGAGAAATGAACTAATCAAATCATAGAGAATCAAGAGTCTTTCCCTTTCCTTTTTCGTCACTCGCATTTTTCATTACCCAATTATAGAAATTCGATAATGTCAGATAAGTAAATCCCACACTATCCAGTACACCTGTAATGACCAAATGCATTGTATTCCAAGAATTTAAACAAACAACCATATCGCAAGGAATCATACATATATAAGTATGCAATCCATCTCGTTTCTATTAACCGACCACAATCATAAGACGTCTCTTCCAAAAGAGGTGGGTAAACAGTAATAAAGATGCATGAGTTTGAGAGGAAGTCCCTCGGGAAGCTATGCCCTCGACTCTCCGTAGAGTATGATCCTGGCCAGCATCACAACCACAATCCATCATAAAACAAGTGTCTACAACGATCAATGACCCCAGTCGCAGAGCACCATGGTGTTCATCCTACCACACATATAGCCAATGAATAAAATGGGACCTCCAAAGGTCTCCTTCCTCTCATGTCCATGAATGCATGATCAACAAATATGCAGCGATAAAACGTGCATGCAATATATTCGAGAAATATTCATACAATGTAAAGGTTACCATGAGATTTACTTAACCTTACAAGCGCGATACCAACGTCCCCTTGCGCTCCGATTCGGTCAACTAGTCAACACAGGTTCCAATTGCAGTCCTACAATTAATTTATAAGCTCTGTAAGCTTCCATAACAATTCAACCATTGGTTTCCAATTAATTGCAGTTGAATTGACCTAATCACGTTCCAAAACCATTAAAATACTTCCAAAATATATTATCCGATGCTCGGATTTTATTTTCGACTCCAAATTATTGTTCAGCATCGAAAATTACGTTGTTTAGGCATAAATATAATTTTTACAATTTATTATACATTTATTGGTCCAATCATGACCTGAAAACCACGAAATCTCTCAGAATCATATCCTCGGATGTCCGGATACCAATTTTGACTCCAAATTGTGATTTAGAATCGAAAATTAACCTAGACAATGCTGTAAAATAATTTTTGAAATTTTGTACTTTTTCGGGTATCATAACAGGCATTACAAGAAAAATAACCAGTATAAATCATCGAGAAAATCCCAAAATTCTTATTTTTTATAAAAATCCTCAATTTTCATCAATTTTTTCAAAAATCCTATTTTCTGAATTTTCTCAATTTTTCAGGGATTTATTTCATTTTTTTCTCCAATTTTCAAGCCTTTTTCGGGCATCGTAGCAAGCTTTACGAAACAACACTCGGCGTACCAACCCCGAAAACTTCTAATTTCCATTTTATTATCAAAATTATATTATTTTGGTCAATTCCCCAATTTTATATTTTATTTGAATTTTTTCCTCATTTTCAAAACACACATTTTTTTACATTTTTTTTAAATAAGGAGGTTTAATCCCTCCCCTCTAAATCGGACCGGTCCGGTTCAATTGAACCGGACCCGTTTCGGTCCAGTGTGGGGGGTTTGAAATTAATTAAAACTAGGATTAGTGTTAATCTCGGGGATTAAAGAAGATAATGGTGAATACAGGTGATTATATGTAGTTATTTCATGCTAAAGAGGGAAGTGATGATTTAAGTTAGAGACTATGCAGTCTATGCATATTACAGATCACGGCACGACTGCCGAGAATGTGATTGTTCCCAACCTAGTCGATATGGGATACCTAGCTTAGATCTCCACATAACATGGGGGTTATGATGGCGAGTTAATACAAGCTATGAGTTGTAGGCCGAGGGTGCTTTTGATTTGAAGATCTATAGAAAGACAATAAGGACAAGACCTAGAATAAAGAGTTTCAGAAGTGTACAAGTAGGGGAAGGTGGTCAAGATATGGTAGGTAGAGTCTTACTAGGATAACTCGAAGAAGCGAGACAGAGGAGCAGCTAGAAGACGTGAGATAGAGGAGCAGCTAGAAGGCCTATGTTGTTAACGGGCGATTTGGTGTGACGGGTGTTCACCTCGAAAGGCGTGTCAACGCGGGTATTGAATAGGTGAACTATGGGTACACTAAGAAACTCGACTAATTCACATCAGGATGACTAGTTAATCAATTAAAATGGGTAATGTGACCATAAATTTAATTTTTACCAATATGTTATGGCGCGCCTCGAAATGCGTATTGGTTAATTTTGATAAATAAAATATTAACCATATGGTTTGTTAAGGACTAATGTAAGGTGAGTTAATCAAATAAATCAAGGACTATAGTTTGGTGGTTTAAATTAAAAACCATAGGACTTACCTAGAGATACACATTGGCACATCTAGGAGCTGTGGAAGTATCAATTGTTGACACTTGATTTGAGTTAGTGGGAGTTAGTGGGCTAAATAGCAAGAGATGGACCGATAGATGAGTCTCGGGATACGTAAACCTATATAGATCAATGGCTAGAAATAACTCATACTTTAATATATATAATGAGTTGATTAAACACATGCAAACAAATCATTCTTCATTATAAAACTTGCTGGAGAAGGAGTTTGCTGGAGAGTAGTAGATCATCAAGGTTTGTTGAAGGAATCCATGGGTGTTGGTGAGAAATTCTCAAGCTAGGTGGTGAATCAACTAGGTAACTTTACTACATTAGCAATTTAGTTAAAATTTGGAGGTCACTGATGTTGATGAGATTTTCATGAATTTCAAGTATTCTTAGCATTTAAATGAAAATTTACAATTGATTTTGAAAAATTAAGGTTTTCGATGAAATTGGAAAACTACTGGATTTCATGGAATGGGTGAATTGATTAATTTGATTTATGGATGTTCTGAGGTTGATATAAATGATGTTTTGGAGTCTATTTTAAGTGCAGAATGCAATTTGTAGGATCTAGGTAGCTAATTGGGGAGGTTGGGACATAATTTTCGAGTTGAGAATTCTGTCACAGAAGGTAATTAGCGCGCTAACTAAACCAATTAGCGCGCTAATGATTCTCGAGCACTTAACTATTTTTCAAAATGAAGAACAGTAGCGCGTTAGACAGATCCCCTAGTGCGCTAACTTCACCTAGTGCGCTAGGTAGACCCATTAGCGCGCTAATGACAGATACAAACTGAATTTAAGGGACTGCTTTGGAATTTTTGACTTAAATACATACCCAAACACTTATAAACATACTAAACATGTAAAATTGGACTTCAGAGATTTAGGGGACCGTAGCTCGGGATTGAGGAGCTTGTCGGGTTAGATTTGAGAGTTCGGGAAATTTGGAGCACCGATTTAGGTGCGTAAAACCCTTGAGAATGCTTCACAGAATTCAGTTCATTTTTCTTATGCGTGTGATGGGTGCTAAACTGATTTACTTTACTGGTTTGTCTAACTGATTGATTGGTTTATCGGGGCTTTTACATCGCGATGTGTGGATAGACTTGGCGACACTATACCATAGCACATGTGATCAGGCCCTCGGTGAATTGACCCGAGCTGCATTAAGGTGCACGTGTCGGTGACTTAGCGGATATGGTCAGCACTGCGAGGACTAACGTAACGGGACTGTGGATGTTGTCGGAGAAGCCCGCCGGATAGACCCTTAGCTCTGAAGTATGATATAGTCTTGCTACACGCGACACATCCTTGGGTTTTCATCAAAGACATTTAGGTGTATCTTGACTTAACTGTTGTATGTTTACATTCTCGTTTACCTCGTTAACTGCTACTTTTTTTATTATTGTTTGTTGCACTGTGTTACTATCATTGTATGGGGTTTGAATCTTTTGTATTGCCCTACATTCATGTAACTATGTATTTCCGTTTCCAGATAACATACTTGCATGTTTTGTAGTTTTATTTGAATTCTTGTTGAATATTTCGTGGACTTCTCTTAGGAATTTACTTACTGGACTGGACACTGTATTTGTTGGGTGATTGAGTGTAGATCCTTCTACGAGTAACGGCAAAGGAAAAACTTAGGCGACTATCTCTTTCTGTTGACGGTCTTGGACATACTCGTAGGTGTTTATATTATTTTGATATTTTGGTATTATTTTGGGTATTGGGAGACTTGAGATGACACCGTACATGTTTATATACACTGTTTTATAGTATTGTCGCCTATATACAACGTACTTTTCCAAGTTTTCCACGGTAGGACATGCTCATATAGATAATGATTATCATGTTAATCTAATAATTTACATGCTCAAGTTAAGCTTCTGCTAATTTATTGTTAACTTGTAAAATACAAACCATTAGTACGGCTATGACTCAAATAAGCTATAGACAGTTGAACTTAAAGAAATAAATTAAGATTAATGTGATTAATCAGCTAACCAAACTAGAAATACCTACATGGACACAATTATCGAAACAAAAGGAAGACAGTAGTGCTGGAAACGTGTAGTTGGGCCCACTGAGCAAGAAGTACACGGAGACACGTCACCCCGGGGCGGTAGGGCTGCCAAATTCAGCATATTAATCAACAAGCGAATGAAGTTGCCCATCAATTGGCAAAAGTGTTGCGAGGTCATAATGGAGTTAAGATTTGGAGTAATGTACTTGATAATGCTCAAGCAATGTTGTAAATGAAATTTTTCTCGTGAACATTACTTCAATGAAATCGGTTTGAAATAATAAAAAAATAAAAACACAGATACTTAACAAGTCAACAGTAAGCAAATTTACTATTTTGCCCTTTTAAATTTTATTTTTTATAAGATTTAATTTGTTTACAATCCATTTAGATTCACACTACTTCTCCAACTCAAACTCCTTTCTATGTATTTCGATTTTTCATCTGTTTCTTAATTTACAATCTTACCTTTTTTTAAATCAATCTCTTAGAAATCTCTCTCGTATAAGATTTTAAAAAAAATTTCAATTTCCTCTTTTTCTATTTTTAGTACACCAAAAAAATCTTCGTCAAATGCCTTTCCCTAGATTTATTATAGTTTTCATATATTCTTATAGATATCACAATTTACTATAACCTCTCATATATCCAAAAAAGAAAAAAAACATCTCTTGACTTCTTTTGTTTTGTCATATCAAGAATGTAATTTTTTATATTCCTTTAAAGATTTAAAATTGTATTTTTTGAATAATAAAAGCAAATTCTAGTACTCGAATTAATTCTCTCAAGCGTAGTAAGCAAATTCATTTGTGCAAATAACGTTTGTCAACTAGTATATGTATCTATATAAGTTACGTTAAACCAAGCCCTATTTATGTCGTAACAACCCTTATTATAATCTCACCCCACTTATTTTTTCAAAAAAAATTAAATTTACAATTTTTTAAAAAAAATTACTCATTTCTAATGTCTTCCTCACGCGCGCCCTAGTGATAAAATTGTAAGAATATTGCATTATTTGTAAGATAATATATCAAATTTTAAAAAACAAATTGGTTGGATGAACTTATCAATAAGGGTTGTTACAACATAAAAAGGTTTGTTTAAACCAAACTCTATATATCTATCTTTTTTTCCTTTTGAGACCTCATCTACAAATTTTTTTTATGATAAAAATAAGGTGTTAGAATTAACTTTTTTCTGAGCGTAGTGAACAAACTTGATTGGAAATTATTGTAATAAAAGAAAGAGAATTACATGGTTAGTCGGAACAAATGGAAGTAGGTTGTTATCGCTTAATTAGTGACTCAAGTTCAAGTTTTAGGAATGGAAAACCAACCTTTGGGAGCTCCTCAATCCCACCTATATGGTACGAGATACAAGGTGAATTAGGAATAGTCAGATAGTCCGGATACCAAGTGGTTTAGACTATGAAAAAAGGAAATTACTTTGTATTGCTTCTAGTCTATAGAAAAAGGAAAATGCTAATTTGACCCGCCAAGGACACCCGCACAGCGCACTTGGTGACCTGGCGCGTGACGTGGGCAACTGGGTCCCACCTTAAGCCGTTTCCTTTATTTTCCTTGCTTTTCTGCTTTTTCATTCTTTAAATAGTCACTTAGGTCAGTACTTCCTGCATAAACAATACTATGCATCTACTATTCACGTACGACCCTATCAGTCAAAGTCAGTTAGAGCCGGCTTGCTGTTGAGATGATTTCCAACCAAATTTTTGAGGGAGAGATTCAAAATTCAAGTGGTTTCCCCACCAAAATTACTCATTCACTTCTGATTTATCTTAAATTGTATAGATTCGCGAAACGGTTCACATAGAACCCTGTACACGCAAGGACCAGGAGTGGATATCACGACGGTCGAGCTAAGTGGGGAGCTTTGCTCAAGTATCAAATATGACATGTTATTAGATATTAAAGATTCATGATTTGAAGTCAAGACTTATGAATGGGTCACATTATGCTATTGACTTAATTTTACTTATCTATGGGTTGTATATGTGTTGCACTAAAAATTAGGATTACCTTCTCCTAGACAAGGAGATGAAGTTACCTACTCCTAGGTAAAGAGTTTGATGACCCTCTCATGGGTAAGGAGTTGGGATTACCCCTCCTAGCTAAGAAGATGGGGTTAAATTACTAAGTACATGAGCGGTTGTAAACTTCTCTTGAAACCTCTAATTAATCTTGGTGCACATATCGGCGATGGCTTGGACAAACTTACTATTAGTTTGATGGGACTATTAAGGGGACACAACGACCATTATGTTCACTAGTATTCTTCATCACCTCGAGAGTGAGGGAATCGGTCACTAGCTGAGCATGACCAGGAGACCCCACGACGGGTAGTTGCAGGTACGGGCTTCAGTTTTGGTGACGAAACCAACATGCATTATTTAATTTGAAATTTATCATTTTACAGTTATTGGGAAACCAAGAATTAGGTATGTTAGGATTAGATAGGCCAGAGCAAAACCCAACAAAATATATATATATAAATATTAATACTCTCATTGAGGGAATTGTATGATCTCACAAGATAGTGGATAGAATATTAAAATTATGGATCCCTCAAACTAAGCATACATTAAAAATGAGTATTAAGTGCATGACGCATCGATATAAGTAGATCTAGTGATTTTGATTTAAAAGATATGCACATCATGGAGGGTGGGGCATCGAGGATAGTCAAGTTACTAAAATTATGGATACCAAAACGTTACAACTTCTTTCGAAATAAGTATGGTTTACTTAACTGCACTGCAAAATATAAATGAACCAAGTTAGTATGACTTGGAGAGCATACCTTATGGCTAGTAATACTATAATGAGTCAAATGATAATGAACTCAATGATAGACATATTACAAAAATTGAGGATACCCAATTAAAGTATAGTCTTGGTATGATGGTCCGGTGTTAGACATGTGGATTGACAACCGTTAGGTCAAGTAGAACCTAATCCGGTCATAAAGGGACATTGAAAAGAAAAAAAAAGAAGTCGAGAAATAAATAATGTATCTAGTACCACCTAATCTAAGTCATGATGACAAAATCCTTAAGATTGGGGATCTTAATATAGGATCGATTTTTGGAAAAGGAAAATAAATAAATAGGTGGTATAGTGGATTGCGAATCCAAAAGAGACAGTGAACACTATAATATCCTTTCATAGCCATGAGACTTGCAAGAGGGAGTAACCTACCCGAAAGCCTAAATTTAATGATATTGATAACACCACAAGAAATCATGATAATCGCTGGTAGTAAGTGACTTGAAATTTCTTGATAGGAGTGACCGTTACTTTCAAACTAAAATATAAAAGTAAAGACACTTTATTTCTCAGTGAGAGAAAGTTTTAAACTAGTTGTAAGAGTTAAGAGTTTGCTCGGAAAGATAACAAGAGGTGCCTGTTCACCGAATGTAAACATGAATAAGCCAAATGAATTTAAAATGGACGCCCAAGATCGTGAGAGTTGGCTTAATATATAAAATCTACAACAATTAATGTCGGTAAATGTATGTTAACATTGATGTTAAGGTATTATTCTCAAGAGGAATACTTGATATGCTCATTTGTAGACTCTGCAGATAAGCTGCAAAGACATAAAAAGTCATTCATTAATATGTAACTGAGATGACAAGATAGTTGGTGTGGTAGTGCTTGTACTATAGCAAGTAGCTATCCTCGTTCCTACTACTAGTTGGTAGTATGGTTTTATTTTTGCATAGGCAGAGATATTTATGACATAGATAGGCACCAAATCACATCTCAATAGGTTTTTGCCTACTTGATGGTTGAACAACTTAAGTATCCATTGCGATTTCAGTGGAGCGTACAAGGGAATACCCAGATACGCGTGATAATATGAAGACTTGGCGGGTAGCTAAAGTTTAATGACTATATTAAAACCTATACAAGTAAGCCTCACGAATTCCGCCTGGTAGGACGAACAACAAGAATGTTGGGATGTTGGAGTAAAGGGTAAATTTTATTTCATGCGAGGTTAAACAAATTTCACAGGTGCGATTTCCATCATTTCAAAAAAGGGTCGTAAAAGAAATCGTTACGATTAGATACGCCGAGCTACAGGTGTACTTTGCTTTATTTTCAAGGACGAAAGTTCTTAAAATTGAGGAATTATAACGACCCAAAACATTAAACATCCATCCCATGGGTAATTTAGTAATTTTGCAAACCCTACACTAAATTGGTCCCACTATATAAATCAAATTGTAAACCCTAGCCCCCTTTTGTCCACACACAAAAAATTGAGAAAAAAAATAAAGGAGACTTTTGTCTGGGGAATCGTGGTGAGTGTGATGCTTTGAAGCCAAGGACCCATTAAATGTAAACCCAACCTCAATACCCTTTTTTATTGTCTAAGTGAATCACAAACTTGTGTTTGCTTTGATAATGGTGGAAAACATAGAGATTTTCTCTCCTTTTTATTTTAAATTTGTAAAATTTTGGTGAAAAATCCCAAGGGGCGGCGTCGTCGGCACTACCGGAGAAAGGTGACGGCCTCACTGCTGCTGCCATCGATTTAGGGCGGCGGACCCACCGCCACAGGAGTAGAGTGGCGGCAGTCCACCGCCGCCACTAGGAGGCCCCCCTCATGTGAGCCATGCTCACTGCTGCCCAACCAAGGGCCATTTTGGCCACAGGACCTAAATAAATTTAAAAATAATAATAAATAAATATATAATAAAATATAATAAAATAATATATATTTATATTGTAAATAAACAAAAATAATATATATATACATATATATATAGTAAAATAAAAGTAAATTTTTGCTTTCAAACGAGGCATTACTGCGTCCCCTAGGGGGACCGTCCCACCCCTCGACTCTCGCACTAGGCAACGGGGGACCCACGAGACCCACACTAGTGGGACCCAAAGTGAATTTAATGGTAAATTAGAATTGAAAATGTGACTTATCGTTGATGTGACATGTCTTAAATTGTATAAATTCGCGAAACGGTTCACATTGAACCCCATACACTCAAGGACCAGGAGTGGATATCGCGACGAGTCGAGGTAAATGGGGAACTTTGCTCAAGTCTCAAATATGGCATGTTATTAGATAATTAAGATTCATGATTTGAACTCAAGACTTGGGAATATGTTGCATTATGCTATAGACTTGATTTTACTTATCTAAGGGTTGTATATGTGTTGCACCAAAAATTGGGATTACCTTCTCCTGGATAAGGAGATGGAATCACCTACTTTTGGGTAAAAAGTTTGATGACCTTCTGCTAGGTAAGGAGTTGGGATTATCCCTCTTGGCTAGGGAGATAGGGTTAAATTACTAAGGACAGGAGCGGTAGTAAACTTCTCATGAAAACTCTAAGTGATTTTGGTGCACATATCGACGACAGCTTGGACGAACTTACTGTTGGTTTGATTGGACCATTGAGGGGACACAACAGCCATTGTGTTCACTAATGATCTTTATCACCTCGAGAGTGGGGGAATCGGTCACCGGAATCAAGTCAATAACTAGTATGCATTGAATGGAACAATGACTAATAATTATTATTATTATTCTTTTATGATATATTTCTTGTGGGCCCTTATGCATGAATGCATTAATTTCATTTATGATTTTCACACCTCTTGCTATTATGGTTTAATGTGTGATAGCCCCAAATTCCAGGCCGCTTTGGGACACGCCATGTCGCATTCAACGTCACCAAGCCCTGCCACGTCATGGCCCTCTAATCCTTGACGCCTCGCGACCTAATTGGTTGCTTACACTTTTCCATTTACCCAACTTAGCAAATTAATTTCTATATAAATATTAATGATTTCATTAGCCAATTGATCGATTTATCTAGTTATATTGCAAATTTTATAGCAAAAGTCTTAAATTAAGTAAGTTATGCAGTATTTAACAATCCTAAGTAGCGAATAACCCAAAAAAGATACCTTGTATATATCAAGGTGAAATAAGTATAACAAAAGTTCCATATACATGTAATCAATGTTCTACGGTCCCCAAAACCCAACAAAAATATAAATACGGACATATTGTAGTCACACACGAGCTGGCTCTAAAATCTCCGAGGTAGTCGCCCAGTACCTCCTTGCCTTTGCCCTTGCTCGTCGAAGGATCTGCACTCGGTCACCCAACAAATATAGTGACGAGTCCTATGAGTAAAATCCCAAGAGAAGTCCATACAATATTCATGAAATAAAATTGATAACTGCGAGACATGTGAATATAACACCTGGCAATAGTACGTCATATTCCCATAAATGTAGGCAACACACGACAAGCGAAATCAGTACCGTGAACTAAGTAAACATCATATACCAATTAAACGTGCTCGAAAGTAAAGCAAGAATAAATAAACAATCGTAAAATCATGAGAAAACCCTCACCTAAACCAGCCACTAATCGATATAATCGAATAAGAACCACGTATGTACTTACAGACTTACAATGACTAAATCTCAACTTCAGTTACGAGATGAATCCCTTCAAACGCTATTTCAAGTCAAGGGAACACCCTAAATCCCTCTCAATGGTTGTAAGTATATCCTACTATCATCGACACGAGCACTAACACAAGTAACTTGTGCAAGCGATTTAACCACAACTAATATATACGCAAACCGAAATAAGAGTAGGAAACCTCATGTGTGCCCACCAGCAATCACACATGTAATCCGATAACGGTAAAACCAACCATGAATTCTGTGAGGCATCCCAATGGGTTTAATCACCTCAATCCGCGCTCCGACTTCCCCGAACTCCCAAAATTCGATCTGACTAGCTCCCTGATACCTGAGCTACGATCCCCTAAGTCTCTGAAGTCCAATTTTACATGTTTAGTATGATTATAGATTCTTGAATATGTATTTAAGTCAAAAATCCCAAAACTGTCCCTTAAATTCAATTTTTATATGTTATTAGCGCGCTAATGGGTCTACCTAGCGCGCTAGGTGAAGTTAGCGCACTAGTGGATCTGTCTAGCGCGCTACTGTTCTTCATTTTGAAAAACAGTTAAGTGCCCAAACTGATTAGCGCACTAACCAGCCTAGTTAGTGCGCTAATTACCCTGTGTGACAGAATTCTCAACTTGAGAATTATGTCCCAAACTCCCCAATTAGCTAACTAGACCCATTTAACACCCTTTTCATATCAAACTGACAAAAATTAGAACAACCTTAGAACAACAATTTGATCAATTTCCTCAAATCCCATAAATTCACTAGTTTTCCCAATTTCATCCAAAACACCAATTTATTCAAAACCAGTTGTAAATCCTTAATAAAAATGATCACAAAACATATATTTCATCAAATTTTCATCAAAACCAGGGATCTAACCCTCTAATTAAAATTTTATCAAGAACATATACCAAATTTGGGTTTAAATGAAAATGTAAAAGATGATGAAGAAGATTACCTAGATTTTATCCACTAATTTAACCTCCAAATTCATGAAATCCAGCTCCAAACCTCTTTCATCTCTTGATTTCCCAGCAATGTAGTTGGTTTGATTTGCATCTGTTAATCAATCATTATATATATATATATATATATATATATATATATATATATATATATCAAAGTGAGATTTATTTCTAGCCATTGATCTCCATGCATTTACGTATCCTGAGGTTTATCTAATGGCACATCTCTTGCTACTTAGCCCACTTACACTCCACTAATTTTCTTAGTGACACCAATTTAACACTTGCATGGTTCCTAGATGTGCCAATGTGTATCTCGAGGACAATCCTATAGTTTCTAATTAATTAACCAAACTATAGGCCTTGAGTTATTTGATTTAATTACATTAGCTTAGGCCCATTATAATTCATTTGGTTACTATTTTTATTCATAAAAATAATCCAACTATGGTCCCACTAATCTTCGACTACTCGGCACTTGATGCCCCGCATTTCAGTGCACATTTCGAGTTATGTCATAGCCTATTGTTTTAATTTAATCAACTTAGCCTACGATTACATTACCCATTTTAATTGTTTAAATAATCAACTTAATGTGAATTAGTCGAGTTTTCCTAGTGTACCCGTAGTTCGCCTACCCGATACCTGCATTGGCACGCCTTTCGAGGCGAACCCCCGCCACACAAACTCGCCCGATAGCAACATACACACATGCGGTGCCATATAATAATAATAATTTAAACACCACATATACATAACCACCATCCATAAATAACATATTTCCTCGGTTCTCGTGTCTGAGTCAACTGAGTTATCCATGTAATGCCCGAATTACGACCGTTAATCCTCTAGATTAACACTTATCCTTCTTTAATTACTTTGTGCCGTTACAATTCTTCCCAATTAGAAGAAATTTCGTCCTTGAAATTCAGATCTCGAGTAAACTCTGGTGTAACTATCCTATCCCCGTGTGACCACGCCTCACACCTTGATAGTCCTATTCTACGGTCCCTTGAACACCCCACTACTCCCATCCCAGGGAATGTAGTGTTACCTCGAGATATAGGCGCATGTTGCTGAGATGGTCAAAATCAGTCACTCTCTTTCCAACATCTCCGCAACCTACTCTTAGTTCGATTCCCGTGTTCAAGTTTCCCTAACCCAATTACCTAACACCAGTAACTGTAAACCTTTCCTATCATGTATGCCAATATAATAGTCCTAAACAACCATAACATACCATAACAATCTCATGCCATGACATAACCTACCTCAGTTCACCATGACAATCCCAAGCCATGCCATGACCTACTATTACTCACCATGACAATCTCATGCCATGCTACGACCTATGACAATCCAGGTCATAACATGATAATCTACTATCGTATCACCATGCATGCATAAACCTTAACTATAATTTATTAGAAAAAATAAGCTTACGTACCCTGAACTCGTTCCTGGGACGTCTCCCAGCCTGGCTCAGTCACTACATGCACCGGCTCTCAAGTTTGCACCGGTGTTACCACTGCTGGAGTCGTCGATCTCCGTGAACATTCCCTCCTACCGTGACGTCCATATCGCAAACATGTGATCCTCCATCCTGGTCATGCCCGCTGACTCCCCGACCACTGGCCCTAACCCTGTGATCTTTAGTCTCTGCCTCATTGGTCCTGATTTTGTCTCTGCGGTGGTGCTGGTAACGTGGGTACAACATAAGCTATGACTGCCCGATTATCATCCATACGACCTCGACCGTACTGTTTGTCCTCTCTATCATCCCGATCTCTCGGTTTCTTCTACCTAGAACTCTGTCTAATATATCTCTTTGACTCAGTGGATGAATGGCTATCAGCCCTCTACTTCAGATATATCTCATGGGTAAGCACTTTATCATTCATAACAGCCTAAACTATAAAAATGTCGAAGTGGCTTATACATGTCCTACTACCAATTCTAGGACACAATATGTATGCAACATGTCGATGCATAAGATGGGTATATAACTCCCCAAAAGATGGTTTATTTTCAATAAGGTCAATCCACAAAGTTGTCTCCTGGCCTTTTTTGAGTCATAGGACTTTATCATTTTTTCGAAATCACATAAATCATCTACACAGTATTTACCAACAGGTAAGTTAAACATTTCCCTAATGATATCCACATTAACATGTATACTCCACGAGTATATTTAGTTTTCAAGTGATGTGTGATCATCATTTGTTGGGTGTAAGTGTGCATAAAAAGAGAGGTGTACTCCTCGTGGATGGGCATTTTAGTGGACATAAAATCTAACCACCCAACTTTCTCAAACATATTCCTAATATTGATATCAACCTTATCAAAGTAATCAAAATCTAATTTGTGTGTTTGCAGTGGTTCACTTTCCATGAATGTTGTTTCTCAAGCAGTGATGTTTTTGGCGATGTCCATGATCCTTTTCTGCATGTCCATGTTCCCTGTAGTCACTACTTGCTCTCCTCCATCATCAATAATGAAAGGGTTTTCATAAGAAGTCTTTGGTAGCTTTGATTTATGGGAAGTGATCAGCTTTGCACTTTTACGAGTGGGGGCAGACCTTTCCCAACCTTAAAGGTTAAAAGATCTATAGTAGCTTTCTTCTTTCCCTTTCCCTTTCCCTTCCCCTTTCCCCTATTTTTTGGTCCCTGCACTTGTTGTGCTCTTATACTTAGATGCAGCAAGGGGAGCCTTAGGCGAAGATGTGGGTGACTGGGAGGTAGCTTTGGCCATGGGAAAGGGTTCGGGTACTGTGAAAGGGGAAGGAGGTGTGACAATGGCAAGAGGATTGGCAGTAAGGGCAGCGGCATGCTTGGATGCAGCAGGGGGCCTTAGGCGAAGATGTAGGTATGCTGGCATATTGGGTTTAGGTTTGGCCATGAGAAGGGGGTTTTATGCGCGTTAGCCTTCACCTTAGCCACATGAGGCTTCGCTTTTGGCATTTGTGATGAACTGGGGTTGCTTACGGGTGTGCCTTCCTTTGTCAAGGGCTTGCTAGGTGTGGCTTCCTGCTTCGAGGACTTGATACCAAACGAATTTGTGGTCTTAAGGGTGGGATGTGCAATTTGGACATAAATTTTCATGTCTGTTCCTTCTATGCTATTTGTTGTGGCCTTAGGGGTGGAATGTGCACTAGAGGCCTTTGCATGTTAAGTCTTCGGTTTGGGGATACTCCCTGTTTTAGGAATCCCTTATAGGAGAGGGTTGCTGTTGTCATCTATCTTTGGTGAAAGGGTTTGTGGAGAATATGAGATGATGGAAAACAGGGCTTCGAAGATCGTTTGGTGTTCAGAGAAGAAGATGATAGATGAATGTGACGATCAGATGAGGAGATCACGAGAATAAGATCAAGGAAGCCGAGGAAAGTGGTTTTGATTTGGGTAAGTGGGTAAGTGGGTGATTGTAGAGTAATAATAACCGCCTCCCTCCACTACCAATCCACAACTTCCACATATTCACCACTCATTTCGTTTGAAATGACTGATATTCAATTCATTTTTGAATTTCGATTTTCAAATGAAACGGCCCATAAACAACCACTTTTCAACGGTCCATAAAACAGTCACACTAACATCTACACACAGTCAAAAGTAAATTATATTGAATTTACTGCAGTAAAAACTATAACTACACAAACAAACTACACTAAAAAACCACACACATGCTATATGACAAACATTTATTATTTCTATGAAACATACATAAATGCACAATGTGACTAAACAAATTGTGCAAAATGAATTTCCATTTCAATTTCAACTTCATATTGTCAATATGTTATCATTATTATCAAAAGTGTACAAAATGAGATAATTTTATGCTATGTGTGGTGTTATGAAGCTAAGTAACATGTAACTTTCCTTCGAAACGAAAAGTCACGTGTGACTTAACCTCGACAAAAAAACAGATCCTATGCATACTATAGTTCTATGTTATGTGTGGTGTTATGAAGTTAAGTAACATGTGACTTTCCTTTGAACAGAAAAGTCACGTTTGACTTAACTTAGGTAACAAAAAAATATCATTAGAGAACCAGAAGAAAAACACTTAGCTTGCTTGTTACAATGTTGGTTGTTGGCTAAACACTACAAGGAAAATGAAATTTAGAAACGGAATTAGAAAGGGAATTAAGTTCCGTTGCTAAAAAAATAAGTTAGAGACGGAATTGAGACGGATTAAATTAGAGACGGAATTGAGACGGATCAGAGACGGAAATAGAGACGGAAATAGAGACGGAATTTAATTCCGTCTCTAAAAAATGGCGCCAACATTCCCACCAAAAATTTCGTTTCTTATGACCGTTCATCAAACCTCGGGATTTGTGTATGCTTGGATCAAGCCCCCCCCCCCCCCAACCAAAACGAAAAAACCCCAAATCGTTCTCGTCCAAAATCCCCCACAAAACCCCTAAATCCGATCGTCTCGTTCGATCGTCTCGTCCCCTCCCCAAAAATCCCCAAATCCCGTTCGATCGTCCCGTCCAAAATCCCCAAATCGGTCTCGTTCTTTGCTCTCAACTCGGGTCTCTCCGACTCTTCGTGCTTGGTCTCTCTCGGTCTCTCTGGTCTCTCCGTCTCTCTCGGTCTCTCCGTCTCGTCGCGGTCTCCGTCATCGGCTCTCAACTCTCTCTCTCTCTCTCGTCTCTCCGTCTCTTGCTCGGTCACGGCTCTCCGTTTTCTTATTGGTAAGAGTTTGCTTCATTTTTACATGACTTTTGGCAACGATGCTTACTCTCTCATGAATCTTGTATGACCTTTTGAGCTTCTCACACCCCTTTTTGAATTCTTTTGGTTATTTTTGTTGCTTTATTAGTTTGTTTTCCTCCACAAGTTGGTATTCGGATCAAGCACGCCCATTAACATCTCATGTTGTTTCTCTGTTTTGGATTTTACAATATTTCGTGGGGATTGATCACTTGAATGTGTGTATGTATTTGACTTCTTTTTTGGTGATTAGTATATGTGACTTTCATGTACTATTGAAGCAATGTACAAACATCAAGGGCCAATGTGACTAAATCAAAGAGAAAAGTTGAAAACGGTTTGGACTTTTGATACATGGTATAGGTCGAGTATTGTATGACTTTGGTGATTGTGTGAATTAAAATGATACAATATGGGCATGCGAGTCTAAATGAGATCTTTATTGTATAGTTCTCAAAAAATAAGAAGCAATGACTTTTGTCTGAGAGTAATATGTTTTAAATGAATTACTCGGCTAATTGTTGTCTTGTTTTAGTTTTATTGTCTCGGCTCTTGAAATCTAACTTTATATGATGACAAAGCTAGTGATATTTAGGGGTTTTTTTGGGGGATTTTGGACGAGAAGGATTTGGGGTTTTGGTGTGCTTTTTTTTTTTTTTTCGGTGGTGCTTTGAATTCTGGTTTGTTTGTATATTTTTATGTGTTTGAGATGGGATTATTCTTGTAATTGATATTTTGTATTGTAAGTGGGGTGCATTGATGTGGCAACAAAGACTTTTTAAATTGAAGGTGAATAAAAATTATTCAGTGATATTTGTAGTCTTGCATTGTTTAAAATGCTTTTATAAAAGTTGTGGTTTTGTCTAATTATTGTTTAATGCATAAAAGCTAATTAATTTGGGGATGTTCGAAGAATTCGAAAGTAATTTCTTATCATGATTGTAAAGTAATTTTTGTAATTGGGGCGATCTTTGTTATTCTTTGTTCCTTGACTGTATTAAGTATTTGTTTCACATTTATATGTATGTCTCAAATCTTTTTAGCTACACAAAGCTCTATGTCTTAAAAAAGAAAATCTGCGAATTACTTGAAGACGTTATGGATTTGGATATCCCAAAGAGATTTATGGAAATTTGGACTTTCTTCAAAAGAGAAAACCATATTTTAGTCAGTTATATATACTTCAACTAAAAAAAAAAACACAAAATCATTATGTATTAGAAAATAAATTATTAAGCATAAGTAAGCTAAATATGCAATTTTGCTAAGTGGAACGCCTGCTTTGTCGCGACCTATTGAGCTGTTCAAACAGGTATCATGTCATTTAGTTTTCCTCATGTGGCGGACTTTATTCACCTGATAAATGTAGACTTTGGTTTTAAGAAAAGTAGTAGGTTATTGAATAAATTTATGGATGCTTGATACATCTTGACTTTGGTAGATCTTGTGTTGAGTTTTTCGAATGTTGTGTAAGTTTAGGCTGATCGCTACGCAATGAACAGATCCTATTAGATGAGTATCGTATATACCCAAACCTTTTGAAGCTTTACCACATCATCATTAAACTCATGTCACTTAAACGTATTGATGACTAATGTTTTGCCATTTTAATCGACTTTCTTCCGTCAAATCAGAGCTTTTGTTTTCATGTATATCTAACTTTTGTGAAAGCGACAAATTACGTCTGCGATCTGAATTAATCTCGACTATTTCTACTTTTCATGAGATAATATTTGCTTTCCTAGCGGTTCTTAGACTTGTTTTGTACAATTCAATTTGTGCACTAATCTGAGCTCCACATAACTTTTTGTACTTTTCGGTGACAATGGAGAAATTTGAGAATGTGGACTACAATGAATTGGGTTTTGATCCTCGTATATATGGACTTTTCACATGTAATCTTTAAAGTGCGACCAGTATTCTTCTTTGAAGTACCTTGATAGATATATATATACTTGGCATCTTTGTTCTTCTTCTTTGAATTGATATATTAAAACAACGATGAGCTTTGAAAATAATTACTTTTAAATATGATTTGCACAATCTCAATTAATGTGTACTATCCACTTGTTCTGCCCTTAAGAAGATAGATTATAAGCTATAAATAGAATGAAATAGAAGAAGAGCACTAGTTTATCCGATCCTTAACAAGGGGATGGGGCAGTGTTGGCATTGCATTGCATCTTTTTTGAGTAGTAATTGTATTGGTACTAGTACTAATATATAATACTATACTGCTTGGGCTCTAAGGGTACTTCAATTGAAGTAGTACTGCTACTCATGTTGTGAATTATGCCACTCAACTGAGACATAGTTTCTTCCATAACTGAGATTGAATGTGACGTGTAAATTAAAACAGAATTTAAAACCACTCGAGACACCGATATTGTTGTCCCGACCTATGTAATTCAAGTGCCAGTCGACCACACGATATTGTCTCAAATATTGTGTGAATATTTTGAATTGCAAAATGTGATCAGTACTTTTATTTATTTATTTATTTATTTGTTTGTTTGTTTGTTTGTTTGTTTATTTATTTCGGTTGGTCAGTTCATGCTTGTCTTGAATGCGTGATGTTTCAAGTTCTTTGTAATGAAAGATCAAAACAATTGTGTTAAACACTACCTATGACTATTCATTCCATTTAAACTTTTTTCACTTAATTTTGTTACATGATTGTAACTCTTCTTTGAATTCTTTGAATAGCTTCAAAGATCCTTGTGGACATTTCTTAAAGGTATGAATTTCCATTACACTTATTTTCATCTATTTTATGGGCAATCCATTTATGCTTATATCACACCTAGATTGACCTTCTTATTTGTTGTATTCTTTGATTGTAACATTGTACATTGTATTGTGCTTCGTATTTTTATCATGAGTTTGATCTATTTTGCAATATTTGCGAGCGCGTACCTATCAATAGGTGACTGGTTCTTCGATCGAGTGGGAGTTAGTGCCATTGATTGCCCATATCCCTGTGACAATACCTGCCATAATCTAGTTTCCAAGTGAGAGATGAGGAATGTAAAGCATATCATGTAACTTTTATAGTTGTTTACATGACTTTTAGATTGATAATTCTTTTTGTGCATATTTAGAGGATTGTAAGTTTTTTTCTTTTTTGTGGTTGTTGAACAATAGGATTGGTGGTTTTTGTGAATACTTAGAAATTTGGAGCATTTGTTATACTAGACAATTTTTCGTGGATATATAAATCTTTTTCAAATTTTGAATTTTACATTTTTTTCTCTCATTTGAATATTTGTTGATATATATTGTCGATGTATGAATGTCAAATTTTTCTTTTTTGGGGGATGTTAGTACCCCCAAGGAGTTGTTGGAGGGTGCGGGCGATGGAGTAGGTCCTATGGTTGTAATTTCAAGTTATAGGTTGGAGAACCAATTGGATTATGTTTATGTTTGAAAATTAAACAAAAAGGAAAATTAGAGACGGATTAGCAACGAATTCATACATTCCGTTGCTATTCCGTCTCTAATTTTCCTATATTGAATCGAGCAACGGAATATAGAGCAATAATGAATCAGTCTCTCGATTCCGTTTACATTAGCAACGAATCGAGACGAATTCATGAATTTATTATTTTCGTCTCGATTCCGTTTTCGATTAGAAACGGAATCGAGACGGAATGCAATTACAAATGTATCATTTTGAAAAAAAATCCATTTAAATTCGTCTCTCTCGTTCGTTTCTAATTTCCGTCTCTAAATTGTCTCTAATCGAGAAACGAATTTATTCCGTCTCTCATCCGTCTCTAATTAGAAACGGAATCAAATTTCGTTTCTGATTGAATCAGCGACGACGATTTGTTCCGTTTCTGATTTCAATTAGAGACGGAATTTATGCAAATCAGAGACGGAAAATTTCGTTTCTGATTTGCTGTTTTTTTGTAGTGAAACCCTTGAACAAAGTCCTGTGAATCCATTGACATAGCCCAATCTCTAATGTCCACGACCAAGTGGTCATCCATAATAGTCACGTCAATCCGAAAGAACATCAAAATACACCATAAGTTATACATACCATGAAAAATATTTAAGTAACGCTATTGAAGAAATGCACATCTGATACACTCACAATGTTTGGATCGCTATGATCGACCATCTTCATACTAACCACCTTCTTCTTGCCAACCACCCTCTTCTTCCCATTCCCATTCCCACTACCACTACATTTTCCTTCTTTCACAACTTCTTCTTCACTACCATTTTCATTATTTTTCTTCGCCTATGTGATTGGTTTAGTTAGCTACCTTAGGTGACCATGCAATTATAATACAAACTTAAAAACATGTGGTATTAATTAAGAGAATTCAATAACTGTACTCTACCTTCTTCGGTTCCTTGTTCATAGCTATCTCTCCACCTCTTTTTCATCATACTCGCTCGAGGATGCCCCTTTCGATTATGAGGTGTAGGGTCATTCAATTGTAGGGTTCCCCCAGTAGGGGCATCATTCTCCACTTCATATTCTATTTCTATTAGCTGCTCTTGCAACCTCTTAATCGTCTCTGAAGCCAATTTCATCAATTGAACACTTGTGCTACCGAAATCAGCCATTGTCACACAACGGGATAAGATTGCATCATAACGATTTAGTTCCGAACTACTAATGCAATCCAACTTTTCTATTCTCTTATCTTGAGCATAAACATGTTTGTAATCCTTTTTCCACCTATCCATTATGTATTTCTGGGGAATCAGCATCATGTCCAGCTCTTAGAAGACATAGAGGACGTGATAACATACAATACATCTAAACTCAAAGTCCTGGCACATGTAATAAAACTCATCCTTCTCCTTGTTCTGAGTCACTGTGTAAATGTGAGGGTTGAGATGATGATATCCATGAGGAATGGTAATGTCTCTCACCTCGTATGTAAAAAATATAGGGCCCTCTATATCTTTCCTTGCCTTGCAATTCAATCTATTCCTCTTTTCTTCTAGAAATCAACTAAAATTTTTGTCAATGTATATGCCATGAATCTGGTTAACATATGGGACATCAAATGATGTGTTACGATACTTTTAAAAGCACTTAAAGTCATGATTCTCTTCTTTTCATATTTTCTTTCTAGAGCCGATCATACTGAGATATAAATTGCTTCAAAGGGTCTTCATGTTCAAATACCCATCAAAGAAATGGTTCATGTTCTCACTCATTTGAGTTGTAGACATCCTAGCCCAAAATGTACACTTCATGTACATCAAAACTCACTTGTGCCTTATTTCATATAGATAGCATAGCCAATGATGACTGGATTCCCTAAATTCACATTCTTCCATCATGAGAGTCCGAGATTCTTCAAAGTCGTCCCTATTTATTGAGTCATAGTCTGCATTCTTCATTATCCAAATTATTTTTTCCCGATCTCTAAGTCCTGCAAGTTTCTCAAACAACTTGTTCATGATATGCCACAAGGACAGGCTGTGCTTCACATTGGAAAATACTTTCGCAATAGCAGTGCCTATGGAGGGGCATTGGTCTGTGACAATGGCTGGTGGCTCCTTCCGCCCATACATCCTAGCCAAGTTTCAAACAATCATTCATAAATGTCCTTGCTCTCATCACTAAGTAGGGCATAAACCAACAAAATCGAGTGGCCATAATGGTTTACCCCCAACAAATGGTGCAAATGGCATGTCACACTTATTGGTTGGGTAAGTTGTATTGAATGAAATTACATCTTTAAAGTATTTGTAAGCGGTCCTTGGCCGCTAGTCAGCCCAAAAGACATGCATTAGTTCATTATTCTTACCAACTTTCATTGCGTGGAAGATTCTCATATTATGTTTTTGTTTTTTCAAGAAGTACTGAAGTATTGCCTCCGCATCAACCTCCCCAAGCGCAAGTCTTCTTTCAAATCAGCGTCAATTTGATTTCTGATATCCTTTTCATCATATATCAACTGATCAATCCCACCAGTACATAATGACTCTGCCATAAACGACTTGCACATAGAAATTCCAGCACTATTATTAAGATGTAACCTCTTCTTTGTTGTCTCGGTAATAACTTTGTTGCACTGGTAGAATCTAGACTTCCCTAGCCTCACTACATGATTATGTTTTAGGAAACACTGTGTCACATGCCACTTTCCATCGGTGAATAATCGTACAACCATTCTTGTTTTGCGCCGCACCGTGAATATAAACCAAAATGTGTCTTCTCATTTGGTTTGGTTTGCCCTTCCTTACAACATGAAAACATACATTTGCAAATGATGTCGTATATTCTTTTCGAGGACCTTATTTTTATTCTGAATCCCACACTCTTCACGTATCTTTTGAATGCTAAATCAACCTCATTATGGTGGTAAAGGTCATTCCAACTTAAGGTAGCACTTGATTATCAATAATTTCAACTTTCTCATCATCTTCACCATCACCTTCATAATCATCTACACGATCTTCTTCAATAGTTTCTTGTAACGACGAGTCCAACTATGCCATGAAGACCTAATGAAAAAATGTATCATCATAGATAGTTGGTATTGGCTATGGTTCATATACCATGTCATGCTACTAAACCCTACAGTTGGTATCAGCTATGGTTTCGAAGAAATACATGGCCAGTTGGTTTTACCGATGCTAAACCTAACTTTATAAACACATGCTTGAACCTTGCCCAGACCTTAATGTCAAGCAATCCATAACACAACTGACAAATGTAAACCTAACTCATAGTAAATGCAATGAGTAAATGCATTTCCATAAAAACATGTGCTTCAAAACCCACATTTACTAACCTCATTTACTACAACATATAATCCAACATTGAAGGCAATATACAATCCAACATTAAAGGCACCGTTTACATTCAATCACCAACATTCTTAAACAGAAAGTGAGAACAAAAGGGGGTTACCTCTGCTTCATCTGTTGTTCTCTCTTCCTTAGACTTCACTTCAGTCAGCTTTGTACAAGAGTGGTCCCGACCAAACAAGTTCTCGACTGTGATGCTCTAGCTCTTGCTGCAGCAGAGAATGTCTGTAAAGAATGAGCATGACAAAATGTGGTTGTGGAAAGGCGAATGAGTTGTTTTGGGTGAGGGAGACCACTTGAATTTGGCGCCAAAATCTTGAGTCTCCTGCTAAAAAATTTGGCTGAAAATCATCTCAACAGCCAGCCAGCTCTGACTGACTCTGACTAACAAGGCGTACGTGAATAGTAGACGCACAATACTGTCGATGCTGCAAGTACTGACTGAATTGACTAATTAAAAAACGAAAAAGTAAAAAAAGTAAGAAAAATAAAGGAAATGGTCCGGGTGGGACACAATTGTCCATGCCACCCGCCAGGTCACCGGGTGCGCTGTGCGGGTGTCCCTAGCGGATCAAATAAGCATTTTCGAGAGAAAAAACATGGGTGGAGTGGAGAGATTAATGCGGGGAAAGTATGAGAGGCCCACTTGGCTTTTTGTTAGCAAGAGCACACCACCACCAACATGGAAGACAGAGAGAAAAGAGGAACATGGCATTGTGGAAAAAGATGGTGGGAAAAGCTCTAATGATAGATACAGTGGCTTTGGTGATGATGATACTTGTAGTCTCCCACATCAACACCTACACCACCCCACCCCACCACCCACACCAACACCAACAACAAAATTATCCCCCAACATATACCCACTGTTCCCTTTTTCTCTATTTGCTCTTCCTTTTTCGTCCATGGAGGACCTCTGCTTCTACTTCTTCACTCGCAACTCGCATTTCCTTTCAGAAGAATCAATCGCAGCATTCTAAGCCCATGAAGGAGCACAAAGCAGAGAGACATGGAGAAGCAGTGCGGGTGCTGGGCAGTACTCAAGAGAGGGATTAAGGATACCTGCAAGTCTTCTGTGTCTACAGACTCTCCTAACGCTCTTCCTCGAACCAGCCTTGTTTACGACGCAGGTATTAGTTGATTTACAATTTCTACTCTTTTCCGTGGAGTTCTGATTTTAGTACTATATCTTTGGATTTGGTTTGACTTGGCTGTTCAAGTGTTTGGATTTCTCATAGATGGATTTTTTTATTTTTTTACTTTTTTGCCCTTTTATCTGATCTGGGTTGGGTGCTCTGTGTTTCAGTGCTCCTCTTTTGTTCAAATGAATTTATAGTGTTTTTTTTTTTTTTTTTTTTTTTTTTTTTTTTTTTTTTTTTTTTTTTGAAGATCTTATTTCATGGTTGTAGGTTCTGAGAATCCTGTAACTTGACCATTTGTGTTTCTGTGAAAAAGGCCATGTTATACTGGTATTGGTTTTTGAGGGATTATAATTCTCTTTTTCTTTTTTGTCTCATTGAATTTCTTTTTTGAGGCTTTTCTGTCTCCATGTTATACCTGTGTGCCTATTCAGATCTAGGATGCTTTTTGTCTGTATTGATGCTCTGATGTGTTGTTCTCTAAAATATTGTTCTCGTACTAACTGTTTCCATCTAAGAATGATCTCTAACGCTAATCTCATCTCTTGCCAATGCAGCAACTGAGACACGGTATCTAAATGCAAGCAATCGCGAGCTCTGTGCAGCTCAAGACGTTAATATTTCATGTGAGAAACCTGATCTGCCCGCCGAAGAGAAATGCCAATTACTCCAGTTTTCTTTTCAGGAACTTAAGTCTGCTACCGGGAACTTTAGGCCTGATAGTATTCTTGGAGAAGGTGGATTTGGGTATGTTTTCAAGGGGTGGATTGAAGAAAACAGCACTGCACCTGCAAAACCTGGTTCCGGTGTCACTGTTGCAGTCAAAAGCTTGAAACCAGATGCCCTTCAGGGGCATAGAGAGTGGGTGGTCAGTATACAGCTGCTTTCGTTTGTAATACAGGATACCATACATGTTTGTTTATGGCAAATATTATAATCTCCTGATACAGGCTGAAGTTGACTTCCTTGGACAGCTTCACCATCCTAACCTCGTTAAGCTTATCGGTTATTGCATTGAGGATGATCAACGGTTGCTTGTTTACGAATTTATGACACGCGGTAGTCTAGAAAATCATCTTTTTAGAAGTAAGCACTACTCAATGCTTTATTTCTTCATGTACATTTTCGTTTGATGTGCAGGATGGAGGATACAATTTTCTGAAATGTCAATATGAATTACACCTGTATCGAATGATAGTGTTTCTCCACCCAAAAACTTAGATTGACTTCTCTTGTGTAGTTTTCTCTTGTCAGGACATGCATGACTTGATGTAAATATCTTTTCCATCAATGATTTTGAGTTTTGCCTCCACCAAGAAGTTGAACGCTTTGTTATTTGTTTAACTGTGCTATATCTTCTAGCTTCCTCTTCTCAATGTGTAATCTTAATTGTCCACATGAATACTTCAAGAGTTCAAACATCAATTAGCGACATGAATTCAACTTTGTAGTCAGTTATATCTGAAGCCCAATCTGCTTTCTAGAATGATCTCTTCTACCTCTAAAAATTTTCTTTATCTATGTTCTCATTTCAAATGCAATTTGGCTAAGGGGATTTATAGGCTGCTCAAATTAATTTGTAAAAGTGAACAGGTTTGAAGACCTTTATATCTATCCTTCCTATGTGTTGTTAATATCTGCGGCTTCTAAATTGTAGTCCTCAAAACCAATTATGCATGCATCTGATGCCTTTTTTTTTTTTTTTTTTTTTTTGAAAAACTTGATCCGAAAATATGTGGCAGCTTAATTGGAGAAAGCAAGGAAATGTATTTATTCGCTGCTGTTTTTGAACAATTGAGTTTGCAACAGGGGTCTAAGTAGTTAGTTTATAATTCTTTTGGACTCTTGAATTAATAATATATTTTGTATTGGAATAGCTTGATTTTTGTTGCAACAGGTCAATAGGGTTGTGGAATTGGTGTAAAGTCTCTTTGTTAACATTGCTTGTCCTATTTGCTTGGTTGCATTCACATTTATTTTGTTTCCTTCTTCACATTATGCGCTTGCATGATGGAGTTGCATGTGAGAAAGGTTATTCAAATAGCTTGATTCATATACATCATTGAGCACTTACTTTGCACATATAGTTTTTATGTTAGATTATCTAATAACATTTGTTTTCCATATCGACTTCAACCTTGACTTTCCATTGAATCATTGGAACTAAATTATAGATTATGACTGAGTTACATATTTTTGCTTTTGATATAGATGACATCCCAGCTTTATTGATACTTCTAAATCTTAATTTATCCAGTCATTACTTAGTTTAATATGTTCTGATTGTCAAAAGCTTATTTACATGAAGATTTGTTCTTAATTTTGTTATATATATACATTTAATGATTGACCTTGTTTTTACCGCAACTTTATGGATTTGTTTCGTGTGCATTAATGTCATAAGTATTGCAACTTTGAAGGGTCCCTACCTCTGCCATGGTCCAGCAGGGTTAAGACCGCACTTGGTGCAGCTAAAGGATTGGCATTTCTACATGGAGGCCCTGAACCTGTCATCTATAGAGACTTCAAGACATCTAACATTTTGCTTGACTCGGTAAGTTATCAGGTATTTGAACACACTTATATAGTACTAATTTTGTTTTTTCCCTTTGGTTATGGTTTGACATTCCCTTTATAGGAATATAATGCGAAGCTCTCAGATTTTGGTCTTGCAAAAGCTGGGCCGAGGGGTGACAAAACGCACGTTTCTACTAGAGTTGTGGGAACATATGGCTATGCTGCGCCAGAGTATGTGATGACAGGTAAAAGCTGTGGACCTAATTATGGTAAAACTGACGTTTTCAACTAAGCGATTTTTTCCTTGGCCATTGAATCAGGCGATGGGTTGTTAGGTGAAACTTAGACATCTAGGAGATTCATAAAAGGGAAGCGAGATAACTCATTAAGTTCTCGCAGTGAAGGCTTAAAGAACTGTTCTAATTGACAATTATGACATGAAGGACGACAGAAGTGCGTTCTTCTAAAGTGGGAAAAATACAAGTAGTTAATCTATCTTTTGTGGTTATATGCATGCAGATGATGGACAAGTTCTTAGAGTTTGTTTGACGTCTTTATCACAGTTCACACATTGTTTAATTCTGCCATAAGTAGAAACCTCATTTTGCTGTATATAGATCTTTTTCTATCAGTACAAAAATGTTTGCTGTGGGTCAGCAAAGTCAACATAGAAATCCTTCCATGGTATTGTTATCCATTCTAATTCAAATTTCAAATGATTGGTAAACTCACTGATACTCAAATTATGTGGATTTCTTAAATCCTCTTGCCCCAGTGGTATCCTGTTATTCTGTGATAAGTTGTTTATTTGTAGTACTTGCAATAAAAAAAGAACAAAATGAAATTGCTTAGGATGCCAGTTTCCATTTGCAGGTCACCTAACATCCAAAAGTGATGTCTACAGTTTTGGTGTCGTGCTATTAGAGATTTTAACTGGGCGAAGATCTATGGACAAGAAGCGACCTAGTGGAGAGCAAAATCTGGTCACTTGGGCAAAACCATATTTGGGAGACAAGCGAAAGCTTTTCCAGCTAGTGGATCCCCGCTTGGAGCTCAATTACTCTATTAAAGGGGTGCAGAAAGTAGCCCAGATAGCTTTCTACTGTCTCAGCAGGGACCCAAAGTCTCGGCCTTCCATGGATGAAATTGTAAAGGGCTT
The DNA here is from genome assembly GCA_039657325.1 of Stephania cephalantha. NCBI lineage: Eukaryota > Viridiplantae > Streptophyta > Magnoliopsida > Ranunculales > Menispermaceae > Stephania > Stephania cephalantha. Next base: position 24,360,338 of record CM077576.1, read on the forward strand.
AGGTCCTTTACAAGATCTCAATGACATTGCCCTCATATCTTATCATTCTCGCTCTTCTCAATTAGCTCGCCGTAAGAAGAAATCAGAAGGAACGCCACAACTAATCTACACACCATCCAAAAACACGAAAGGCTCCCCTTTAACTACTGGGAAGCAGCATTGTAGGTAAGCAAATTCGGTAATGCAACTTTCATTTTTCATACACTGTCCTTCTGTTGTTTCCAATTCTCCGTGTGTTTTCCGGTCTGAGAACTTGAGTTGAGAAGACAGTATCTCAATTCAAATACTTGCCAAAGTGAGATGGAGAGGAAGTGACCAAGCAATGACAAGTTTCAAATCTGCTGTGCTAATCGATGAAATAAAAAAGGTACATTGCCTTATTGGCACTTGTAGTCTTGAGTGTATGCATTGTATATCTAATTGAAGATAGATTTATTATAGGCAAGAGTGATTGTGGCGGTAAACAATGCGTTTCTTTCCGTTCATGAAATGCTACTTTTTTCAATTATTGAACTTGAAATGGCAAAATTATTAGGAATTGTAATCTGCTTGGTTGCGCATTGTGATAGGAAATCACTCTTGGTTTTTGTATCATTGGAATTTTATCTGGCTCACTGTACATCTTCATAGTAAATATTAGCAGTACTTTGCAGATCTGCCAATTGAGTTTGTGTATGAGTATGCTTTTTACAGATATAATGCATTGTAAGTCCTACTAGTGCAACTTTTATGCAAAGGATCTTTCAATTCACTAACAAAAGAAATGCAGTGAGACTTGCAAAACTAACAGGGTAGTTACATGATTGAGATGCAGAAAAAAAACATTGTCTACAATGGTTCAGGTTTGCAGTTCTTTCAGTTGAATCGAGTTGAAAGGCTTGAGTATTCCCTTCATCCAGTGTCATAGCTTCTGAACTTTATGCACTCAACTCTTTGATAGTCACAGAGATGGGACCTTTGTGTCGAGTTTGGCGAGCAGCGTATTCATGAGTCGCTTCTTGTATTCCTGCAAATGCCACCAGGAACTCCGCCGCCTGTTTTTGGTTCGACAGCTTCTTCAATACCAATTCCATTGTTCTGTACCTGTTTCAGATTTGTAGAAATCCTGCTTAACTAAAACCTTCTTCAGAATACCAATATTGATACAGAATCCCACTTTAGAATTCCATTTTTTTGATCAAGAGTTCAAATAACAGGAAAGGTACCTGAGTTTCTGAGCCTTTGTTATGACATTGTGAATCTTCTTGAACTCTGAATACAAGCAACGCAAGTTGCTATTGCTTCCAATGCCAAAGCTGGCATTACTGGGCATCTGCGAAAAGGGGAGGTGAAGGATGCAGGTAGCCTGGATCTCGGCCATCTCCTCGTCGAGCACAGCCTCCTCCACGCGGGTCTCGCGAATCAGTTGCGCTAGAGCATTCTCCCGGCGCTTTCCCAGCAATGTCGAGAACCCTCGTAGGAGCGAGAGTATACTCGAGGGACGCCAGTTACCAAACCAGCCAAATGCTGCCATCTCCAAGGGGAGCCTGCATTTGGGCATCAGTAGCTGTGGCAGGTCCTTGAGCCTGCACTCTCCCATGGACCTGCAGTAGTGGGCGTCGAAGCGGCTGAGCTGCTCGTTAATGAGATCGTCGAGTGCGGATCTCACACTCAGATGATTTGCCATACGGGCCGCTCTCAGATTCTGCTCCTGCCTCCATTGCCCTATAGATCAGATAGAATTAATTGGGTCTTCTTGGATTCTTGGAAGAGTTCAAGTGGGGTTTGAGTGGTTGCAAGATTTGATTACCTTTTTTGGCTGTAACGCCATTGAATCTGCGAAAGAAAATGCACTTGTTGAAACGTTCCGTTGTTCCTTCTATCTCTGCTGCTGCTGCTGATTGGCTTTGATTTTCTCTATCTTCAATATCATCATATTGATCAATTTGTTCTTGGAGATGCCCTTTCGTTTCATCGCGAATCCTGCATAATCAAAACCCAACGAATGAGTAATCTCGGTTTTCACCCATTTGGGTCAATCTTGTAAGTATAATAAAAAATCGAAAACGAATGAATGAAACGAAGAGAGGTGGTGATGATGATGAGTTTACAGTAAGAACTGAGATGAACTCCCGCTTTTCACCATTTTCAATCTCACGATACCTAGATATCGATTTCACTCTCGATTAACCACAAAAGAAACGAAATTAAGTTGTTGTGAAAGATTGCGCTTCTTTTTTACTGCCGCTGCTCATCTATCAATGGAGAACGTACGCGCGCTCGCAAAGCTGTTCGACGAGAACAGTGTGTAAGGTGAAACATCAAGTCAGTGCACACGCGGTGCAAGGTAAATCTAACGAGCTGTCTCGCTTTTTTCTCTTCTTTTTAATGCGGCTATTCGCACCCCACTTTTTACTTTCGTACCCCATTTTTGAAAAAAATTTCAGCCCTCTAGTGAAATGACCCAACTACCCCATATAAAAAAGTTTTTACTCACTCATACCCTACTCACCCCACCAACCCATACCCTAGTCACTAGTCACCCCTCTCAAATCACATTCTTACCCACCAACCAAAATTCGACGAAATCTGAGCAAAACCACATTGATTCGACGTCGTAGGTGCATTCTTCATCTCTTTTAGTGTCGATTTCGAGGCTTTTTTTTGGGGTTTCTTCACTTTTTGAGTCGGGATTGTTGTGGTTTTGTTGTTGGGTTTAGGGCTTCGATTAGGGGTTGAATCTTGCATTTTCGGTGCAAAGTTTCGATGGAATAAAAAATTTCAAGCAATTCCGAGCAAAAACCACTATTTTTTGTCATTATCATGTAATTTTTAGGAGTTTCGAATTTTTTTTGTTCATTCTTATTACTCGCGGGTGTCAAACACATAAGGCTTATACCTTTAAAGTGGTCTCGGACACACATGATGGATACTTCTAAAGAAGTATTGGCTGGATCCCTCTGTCACTCATTAAGATCGAGTTCTCTTAGCAATCGCGGTCGGAGTAGGCCACCTCTAAAGAGGTCTCGATCGGAGTTGACCAAGACCTCTAAAGAGGTCTCGGTCAGAGTCGACTATTATTTCTTTAGAGGTCTCGATCGGAGTTGGCCGACACCTCTTTAGAGGTCTCGGCCCTGTGTGTTTGAGCCCCGCGGGCGACGCTTCTTCATTTCTAGGACACGACGCGATCATATCCAACATTTTTTAATGAAAAACACTCATACAATACTTGGTGACCCAGTACAAGTGCTCTACAATAACTAAAGCGAGAATTGGAGAGGATTCAGGGGTGTTAAGGTGATGGTAAGAGATGTGGTTACATTCTTTGAGGGTGAAGTTAGTTTCGGAATAATTTACGAAAAAGTGGGGTAAATGCAGTAAAAAAAATTCAAAAATGGGGTATATCGAAGTAATGAGGTACAAGAAGCAAAAAGTGGGTGCAAATAACCGCTTCCTTTTTTTAGGGTATGATTATTGGCACCCCCTACCTTATATCAGCCCCATATTAATTTAATAATTTTTTAGACTAAAATGCCCCAATTTAAAATTTCATATAAGCCCTTATTCTACTACTTACACCATTTCCCACAATATTTCCCAAACTCATATTTACACCCTACAGTCAATTAAACTCCTTTTCTATTGTCTACTCTCTGCACCCATCCCATCCCATCTCTTCTCTTCTCTACCATTCACTTTCTTTCCATCTCTTTCTTCCTACACTCAACAACTCACCACCAATAATGTTGCGATTCTAATTTCAAAGTGTGGTAAGTCGTTACTTCAATACACATTGTAAAATACAATTTCTTTGTTATATATGGCAACAATTTGATTCACGTAAACATTTGGATTCTTAGGGCATCATATGTTTGTGTTAGATTTGGGCATTCAAAGATCGAAAAACAATCTTGGAATGCATAATACAGCAAAGAGAGGTAATCGTATACCATTTTTTTTTATTGTTTTTCATTTAAAAAACTGGGTATTTTTTGTGATGTGCCTCTGTCTTACAGGGCAGCAGCAAAAAGAAGTGTCCCTGCCACCAATGTCAGCGGCCTACTCTTTACGCCGCTACCACATACAACAACGGCCACAAGTATAAGCCGCTGCAATATATGGTAGCGGCCTGTATAATATGTCACTGCCCTGCTTGACGACGGTGCATAGAATGTTCCACTTCCCTTCTTGACACCGACTAATATAATGTGATGTTATCATACTTGAAAGCGTCTTATAGTATGTGACGCTGCCTTTTTTGATAGCGACCTATATAATGGGTCGCTGCCCTGCTTGGCAACGGCTAATCTAATGTCTCGCGATTCTGCTTGACATCGACCAATATAATGTCCCACTGCCTTGTACGGTAGCGATTAGGGGTGGGCAAACCGCGGTTTGGTGGTGGAAACCATCAAACCGCGATCAAATCGAGGGTTCGCGGTTTGGCCGATTTGTAAACCACCACCAAACCGCGAACCATCAAAATCGCAACCAAACCGCCCGCGGTTTGCGCGGTTTGGTCGGTTTGGTTTCGCGGTTGGCGACAGTGGAGGCGGTGGAGGCGGGACTGGTGGGAGGAGGCGGTGGACGCAACAGTGGCGAGTTGGCGACAGTGGAGGCGGCGAAGGCGGGACCGGTGGAACGATGCGGTGCGAGGCGGCGATGCGAGGCGGCGGTGAATTAAAAGGCGGTTGTGGACGCAGCAGCGGTTCGCGCGGTGGAAGGCGACGACGATGGCGATGGCGATGGTCGGAGCTGACCGGGAAAGGCGATGAATTCGGCGGCGGCGGTGAGACGGGGAGTGAGGAGGATGAAGGGTGGCGGTGAGACGGGCACTCCGCAGCGGCAGGTACTATGGTCGAGATAAGAGACGGGGAGTGAGTAGGAGATGCATATGGCTTTTTTTTTTTTTTTTTTAAGTTTTAGGGTTTTTGACTTTTGAGTTGTATATGTTGGTTATTTACTAAAATACCCTCCGTTTGGTGAAACCGCTGTTTTTTCAAAATGAAATTGTCTACTTCGACATCTCTGAAATTCACCTTAATAGTGTAATGTCCTTATATCATAATCTTGACTCTAATACTATTTTGTTGTAATGAATCACCGCAGAAGTCTTGAGATCATAGTCACACGAATACACTCAAAGATAAACAAACATAGAGAAAATAACGAACACAGGAAGTTATATGGAAAACCCCAAAATCAATAAAAAAACAACGGGCAAGAGACAAGATATTTCACTATCAATAGTTTAGTACACAAAAAAAACCCTCATGTATCTAAAACCAGGATAGAAAATCCAAGAACAAGAATCACTCAATCTCCCCTGTACACAACTCGTACCCGGCTTAGTCAACTCCCAACATTGTATGTTCCTACGTTATAGATATATAGCCTATGCATATCAACACTAAATAGCATCCATCAAAATAGCAACCATGCCAATCTTTTTCCTAGGTTCAACTGTCCATAGTTATAGGAACTACTAAATATCTCCAAAACTTAGCACACAAGTTAATTTCGATTTGAACCGCCAACAAAAAGAAAAATACCTCTAGAGAATTTAGACCAATTGAGCCGAAATGCATAGTCTTTTTAGTGAAGGATATGGAATAATGTCAATATTATGAAAACAAATTGGAAGGGAGATTGAGGTTATGCATATAAAGCTTTGCTATTTTGCGCGACCGTTGCTTTTCTAAAAAATTGCGGTGAATATTGTTACTTGCCAAGGTCTTGCTAACCGTCTTGGATATCTTCAATGTCATGTTTTTTTTTTTTCTAATTTTGTTGTCGAAAGATGAACAATTGTTTGAGACTCCACAAACGTAGAAACTACCACTGAGAAAGCTTTACCTTTTAGTGGGCCGACCCGACTCGAGTCCAAAGTAGTTAGTTAAGTCTGCATATTGGGTGGTCTAGACAAAATAATATAAAAAATAAGAAGATGAAAAAATACCACCGGAACTTTGAGTACGTTCCATAATGCTTTTAATGAATTCTCAAAAAAGTAAAATAAAAAAGAGATTCGGGGTTTTTAGTTCTTTGATAAGCAACTCTTATTTTTTTGACTTACAAGAAAAATTCTATTTGTGGCCACTTAATCTTCTCAAGTTACATGTTGCCACTTCAGTGTACTCGTCGGAGTTGTTGGAATATGATTAGAGTGACATGTGTGAAACTTTTTAAGTTATATAATAACCTTGTTATAAAACTTTTAACAATCTTGTAACTATTTTAGTTTACATTTCGAAAAATGTAAGATTTTATCCACAAAAAAAGTAAGACTTGTTGTCAACTAATTTGAGACTTAGCTAGAACTAGTAGAACTAAAGCAAGGAAAGTATGAACTAAAAACTACAAGAACAAGTAGAGAAGAGAGAAATGAGATAGTCGAAATGAGAAATTCATCATTCAACTTTGTGTGTGTTTACATGAGGTTTGACACCCTTTATATAGGCACATTGGTGATGATAAGAAATGTACTTAGAAAAAGTGTACAAGTTACATCAACACCATAATTTACATGATAATACAAATAGAAAAGTAAATGTGCATTGGAAAGGAATATAAGTTACATTCAATGAGAGTCATGATTGACGTTACAATTCAATGTAAGAGTCGTGCTTGACAATGTGATCATCCGCATGCTTGGTTAAGTGTTCATTCATTTCCTAACATTACCCCTAGGATGACACTTGTTGAGAGAATGTACCTCATTAAAATTTCTACTAGAAATACTCCATAGGAAAAAAATCTAGCAAAAGAAATATAGTACACCGTTCTCATTCATCATAAGGTGAGTATAACATTGTTAGGATTGCCTTATTAAAAACATTTCCAGGAAAACTCATTAGCATAAAACCATAGCTAGGGGAAAAAGAGTGCAACGCAAAAATCAATAACTCCCCTTATTTTGATAGGGGTGAAACTTATTATGTTTCTTTGCTTACGATGTCATTAAGTTTGTGCAAGCCAATACCATATGTAAGCCTCTTAAGTGTTGTAGTTGATAAGAATTTTGTGAATAAATGTAACGGCCCAATATTTATTAATCGCATTTATTCAAAAATTTCGGACTAGGACGCCAGCCCAGATCCACATGGACACCGTGGATAGGGTTAGGACACGTCTGACTAGACATAATAGTTATTTTTGCATGATAGTTGTTATATTTTGGTGTTTAAACTGTTTAATTATCATATTGCATCGCATGTGTGCACTAGAATGTTGTAATCGAGTGAGATTGTACGACGAGTGTTCGCCTTATAAAGCGTGTCGACGAGGGTACTGAGTAAGCGTAGTACGAGAACACTAAGGCTAGACAATATAACTTGAATAAATGATCATAACTGTGATAATTATGGGTTAAGATGAATAAATAAACCTTAGTGTAACTCATATTGGTCAGGTACACTAGTAATGGCACACCTAGAGATGCGTGTCGAGATGCAGGAATAGTGTGTTAGGTAGTCGGGGGTTAGTATGACCACTAATGTTTCAACAATGAGACTAAATACACTAACCATATGAATTTAAGTGTCTAAGTTTGTAAATTTAATTGATATGGATTAATGGGGTTATAGTTTGGACAACCAAATTGGAGACCATTAATTTATATGGAGATGATGAAGATGTGCAGGAGTCCTAGGATAAATATTAACTAGTGAGAGGAGACATGTATTCTTCTTGTAAGACAAGTGGTTTTGAGTGAGGACACATGTCCTAGTAAATAACTTAGTCAAATTAAGGATTTGCTTAATTAATCAAGTTTCTAATCTAAGTATATAAAAGACAAACTTTGGTTTTCATGCAAACAAGTAAAGGAAAATTCAGAATTTTTGAGATAAAAGAGAGCTAGAATGTGTTGAGTTTTTGGGATTTCAAGGGTACCTAACCTTGGAGGATCAAACTACAAAGGATTAAACAATAGCTAATAACTTCTACTCATTCATTTTGATTTCGATAAAAATGTCTCCATGCATGAACAAGAAGTGTTGAATTGTTTTGGTTTGCTGATTTCATGTTTTTCTAATGTTGAAGATCAATCATATACATGCCATATAACTTTGGTTTCAAAAGAATTAAGCCAAAGTTGCTAGTAGAACCAATTATATTTATGAAAAATCTGCCAAACTCTGCAAAGGCATAACTCCCACAATACTTATCGGATTGAGCTGATTTTTTAGTATGTTGTTGTTGAGTATGTTAGATGACTTATGAACAAACATCACAAATTTTGGAGCTATATATTGGGAGAAATCATTTTTACAATCTTGTTGGTCAGATTTTTTTTAATTTGAGCTGTTTTGGCAAAATTTCAATATTTTTTCATTTTAAATCAGAATTTTGTAAACCTAAACCTTTTCAAAAAGATAAAACAGAGACCAACAACTTCTCTCTTGAGAAGTTCTTGAGATTTGAATGTTTTCATGCCCAAAAATGCGCTGCAACACATGACCAAAAAAGAAACTTTATTAGTCTTTAGGGGTTTTTTGAAGACTTGACCTACATACTTTACTTTAAATATCTATAATCAATCTAAAACACTTGAAATTGATCTCAGGGGACTCGAGGACTATAGTGCAATAGTTTGGGGCATATAGGGGTTGGATCAGTATTTTCGGGACTGTAAGGAAGTGCGAGCGCGTATTTGAGGTCCGTAAAACCCAAGAAAAAGCTTCATTGAATTCAGTTCACTTTTAACATTTATTTTTCGGTTGTCGAACTGTGTTTTACTTTACTGTTATCATGATTAATTGTTGTTCGTTCATATTGAATAATCGTGCTTTATGCTTGCTTTTTGAGATTATTTGAAGATCGGTTGAGTTGGTTCATCGCGTTTTGTTGTTTTTACGTGACAGAATGATTTACTAGTTAAGTGGTTGACTGGGACTTAAGATAAGTGGCATAGGAGTGACTGATTTATCGATTTAATGGTTCACCTGGGGCTATCTGTGTTTACATTTCAGCTTACTTATATAACTATCGTTATGTTTTTCGATTATTTACGTGCTACTTTGGGTTTTGTATTTCTCTACATTCATGGGAGTATGTCTTTCTATTATCAGATAGTGTACTTGCATGTCTCGTAGTTCTATTTGATTTCTTGTTGAATATTGTGTGGACTTCTCTTAGGATTTTACTAACTGAACTCGTCACTGTATTTGTTGGGTGACCGAGTGCATATCTTTCTACGAGTAGTGGCAAAGGAGAATCTTTGGTGACTATCTCTTTCTGCTGTTGATATTGGACATACTCGTAGGTGTTTATATTTTGATATATTTTGTTTTGTTATAGGTATCAAGGGACTATGAGAGACACTGTACATGTATATACCTACTTTTGTATATCTCTTTGCCTTGTATATATGGTACTTTATTTTCGGGTTTTCCACTACTTAGAAATTTTGATAATATGCATAAAATACTCGTATATTTGAAGTCTTCCTCTGTAAAATGATAATAAAACATGATAGGTTAACTAACGAGCTAAAAAACATTTATGAGTAATTATATGAAGAATAATTGGCTAAGCTAGTCTTAGTTGGAAACGTATAAGCAACCAGTTAGCTCGTAAGGCGTCATAGATAAGCACCATGACGTGACAGGACATGGTGATGTATGATATGACATGTCAGTGCCCAGGGTTGCCCGGGGCGTGGGGCCGTCATAGTTGGTATCAAAGAAATGGTTCGAAGAACCTAGGGAATTAATGAAAAAGAAAAAAGCTTTACATTTTATATATATGGAAACCCTAAGTACTTGCCTTAGAACCCTTGTTGGGAAGTGATTATGAGAAGGGTAGAGTTAGGAGTTATATATGTGTTATTTTCTACGATATATTTATTATACGCATATATATAAGTGGCTGATCCAACGCGTGTTACTCAATACAAATCATGACGTACGGAAAGCCCTTGTCGTCATCAGAAATAGACGATCGGTTTCGATGAGCATGATGTGCAGACTATCGAGTGTTCACGTATCTTTCGTGCCAAATATAATATGGACTCGAGTTACCAATTCCACACGTTGTAGTAGTGGTAAATATGGGGTCGAATCAACATGACTTAGGTTTTACTCTGAGTTAACTAAAAAGGAAAATTCAGAGGTTTTTATAGATTTTTAAGAAAACTACTAATTAATTAATTAAAACTACTAGAAATTAAAGTTTGTAAAGATTAACTCAATATGAGAAAATACCTAGTTCTAAGGTTCCACAAATAAAATCAAGACTCAATAACATGTCATGGTCATCAATCTATCCCAAAAGATTATTAATTCAATTCCTCTTAGATTAGCTATAGGAAATCGACATCCGCCATAAAATCCCTAATTCCCCTAGTCTCGATAGATAGGACTTTCGTTACTAACTACTTCCCTAATCAACATATAACTCTAGACACCCGCCAATCAGGTTTGATGCATTAACCGCATAAAGTTTCGTGGGAATACTAATCCTTGATAACCGGATCGCGTCTGCTTCCGATTTAACCTAGATTTATTTGTCGCACACTCAATAACCGAAAGGTTTTGATAGCAAACGGGTGAGTGATCGTCACTTGTATCAGTTCAATCATACAATTACGAATACGATAATCCTAATTAACTATAGGTCTTCCACCTAAAAGCATGCAATGACCATATACATACCCTAAGTTTGCACCATAATCATGAAATCAACAACAAATAAAATAGAAAGAATTAAAATAATTTAAATTATAAATCCATGATCTCACAAAAAAACACTATAAACCATAAATCTGAAGTTGTTTCGCCTCTGATCTAGGCCAAGATTGCTTAGCCGGACATTGTCCTGATGATCTCTATTTAAAATAATAAAGCAAAAGAGAAATTTAACCAGTCGAGAGAGGAGAAGAAACTAAACAAAAACCTAAAGTCTATATAAATAAAACCCTTAATTTCGGTCTCTGGAATAGAGAGAAAGTAGAATTGGCGGGTTTTTAGTGTCTCATCCGCCTCGGAAGATCCGATGGATGTGCTTGATTTGTTGTTCGAGTCTCGGACACGTGGCAGCGTGTGATTGGTAGAAACGATGTTGTTTACTGAGTTGGCGTGCTCTAATTGGCTGTTGTTGCTAGTGAAGACATGGCTGAGCAAATACAGAGGCGACACGTGGTGTTTGTAATGTAGGAATAGGCAGACCAAATAGTCGTGCGAAGGTATAGGAGCTTGTGTAGAACGCATCTCGATGATGATTAAACGTTGCTGAAATGAGGAGAACTCGTATAAGAGTCGCTGAATTACTAGGAGTCTGCATGATGCTCATCTCGAGATAGTTCAGACGGTGTGAAGTGAAAAGAACACGATTGGGAGAGACAGTGTCAATCTGGAAGTTGGTGCGTCACGCATCCCGAGGCAGATGAAGACCTTTACTTCTCATCTGATTGATCTAACATGTGAATCACGAGGCTTGACTAATAGCTACTGACATGTTGTGGCTCATATATGTTTTCGTAGTGCGTCACTTGGCTACTACTCTCTTTCTTGATTGATAGTGCAATGCGTGTCTTGAGGCAGACCTGACGGTAGCTTAATCACACTCCAGGAATGACTTATACGTAGTCATTTTTTAGACATTTCTCAACTAATGCGCCACCAAACTTCTTCTAAACCATCATAGCTTCAACATGGACCAATGTGGGTCCCACCAAACTATCTAAAAATGCGTGCATGCTTGCTTTTCAATACCAAACACCATGAACACTTCAAAAAACTATGATTTATATTGTTTTCATCAAATTGTCTCTAAACCACTGAAAATATTAATAAAAAAGAATTAGTAAATAATTCGAAGCATTGAGATCTAAAAACATATAAAATAAACACTCAATTGCATTATTATTACTGACTTATCAAATACCCCTAAACTTAGGACTTTGTTTGTCCAAGCAAAGGTGTAAATGACAAAACAAAAGTAAACTAGACTCTTAATATAGTTATGAATTAACTTAAATAATTTTATACCCAATTCCAAATTCATGGAGTTCCTTTGGTTTACATAATCGCCAAGTCAACAATCCACTCGAGAAATTTCAGAGTTATGATATGATATGACTAGAACAGCAATCCAAATACAATTAAGATCACACTTTAACGGCATAGACTCGGTTAAGACAAAGACTATCAACTACTCACGAGTTTTCTTAGCCTATACATTCAAGCACGCAAGTTTACAATCTCTGTAAAAATAGCGCATCAACGCTTAAAAGGTACCATAGGCGAGAAATACAACCACACTTTCCACTATTGTAGACTTAGCACCAATGAGGATCAATAGGACTTTAAGTAGGTTGTAACATGGCTAGGGTAAAGTACCAATGAAATGATATAAAGGTAATGCGAAGCATTAGAAAATTAAAACTTAGACTTTCAAAGATTTTAAAAGAACATGAAAGTGGCTTATACTGCACTTAAATTCATATTTGTTTTAATATGTGTAGTCCTCACATTTTTCCAACCACCCGGCTCCCTTCTCCATTTCCTACAGATACCGTTTTAGGTGGGACTCTCTAATTATGACTTAATTTTTTATCATAATTAATTTTCTTTTATTTTGGGTATATAAATAATTTTTTTCTCTCTAATCTTTCCTTCTTCTTTTTTCATGTCTCTTTTTAAAGATTTCAAATCAAAACTAACTTCCAACTATGTAAAAAGATTATATCAAGCTATGGCTATGGGTTTATCATTAGGTATGAAAGAATTAAAAGTTGGGTTCGCTCAAAATGGGTTAACTAGGGAAATTACTTTAGGTAGGATTAAGGCTTAAGGTTTTCATTTAAAATGGCCTAAATCATTTCCCCAAAAGTGGTTTAGTCATAGGAATTTAGCCTCGAGTGGGTTACACCCTCGTTCTAGCACCCTTTCCAATTGCATAGTTCTGACCGTTTGACCCCTTTGGTATCTAGCACAAAACTTAACCCTCATACTAAGTCCCTAATATGAAATCATAAAAATGCCGGACTGTGGGCTAGAGTTAGTGTTTCTCCTAATTTTTCTCAAGTTTCAAGTAAAAAAGGCAACCAAAGTTCACACATCCACAACCAAAGGCATGAAACAAGATTTGGGTGACTCTAAATAATAATAATAATAATAATAAACATTATACTAAATACATGCATGAAAATGTATCATATCCTGGTGAAATGGAAGATAGAAGTATGCATGGAAAGGAAAGAGAAATGGAAAGACAAGAAAATGAGATAGATAACACCACCATTACCATCCTTCAACCGCAAATTTAAAAAATTAATGATCAAACCTGCGGTCTTTAGCAAAAGATTCATCAAAATAATTGACAATCCCTAAAACACCCCCAAACTATTATTCACCTTGTCCTCATGGTTCAAAACAAGTCAAAGAGGTTCATACATAAAACAAACAAGAGGGTGAAAAAACATGATAGGTATAGAATTAAGAAAATGATACGAGTTCATGCATAATAATAAGATTACTAAATCAACAAAATAAGATAAACGAGAATTTGGGCTGCCTCCAAATAGCGCATTTGTTTACAGTCTTTGGCTCGACTTAGTTTAAGTCTGTCAATCAGTATAGATTGGTTCTGAGAGTGACACGCCGTCCACATTATGACTCGGGAAGTCTTCAAAAAAACCTTCAATCTGCGGCCATTCATTTTAAAAAAAATTACCAATCTCAAAACTTTGAATCTCCACCGCACTGTGATCATACACCACATTCATCCTGTCCACGTCGATCTTAGCTTATCCGTAAAAATCTTAAGATGAGATTGAAATAAAAGTATTTTCTGACCAATACGAAAAGATTTCGTAGATATATTGTAATCATGGGAAAATTTGGTATTTTCCTTATAATTTCGCATATTTTCAAAAGCGTCGTTCCTGATTCCTTCAATTCTTGGAGAGTAAGTTTTTGCTCATTTCTTGATTCATCGAGGTTCATATTAAGATGTTTCATAGCCTAGTAGGATTTATGTTCAAGCTCGACTGGCAGGTGACACACTTTTCCAAAGACAAGGCGGTAGGTTGACATTCCAATTAAGGTTTTAAGCATCGTTCGGTAAGCTCAAACCGCATCATTAAGATGTGTACTCCAATCTTTCTAATTGGGATTCATCGTCTTTTCCAAGATAAATATTATCTCCCTATTAGAGATCTCTGCCTGACCACTCATTTGGGGATGATATGCTGTAGACGTTTTATGAGTGACATTATACTTTCTCAAAAGATTGTCAACCATCTGATTGCCGAAGTGAGTGCCTCTATCACTGATTAGGGCACGTGGGGTACCAAATCTTGTAAAAGTCCTCGAATTTAGGAACTCATATACCACTTTAGAGTCATTAGTGCAGGTAGCTTTAGCTTCCACCCATTTAGACACGTAGTCCACCACTAAAAAGTATGTAAACATTACCAAATGATGTTGGAAACGGTCTCATTAAATCAATACCTCATACATCGTATATTTCATAGATATGGACCGGAGTAAGTGACATTTGGTCTCGATTACCAAGGTTACTAGTTTTCTAACAGTTAGGACAAGTCTTGGTGAACATGTATGAATCGTGGAAAATAGTGGGCCAGTAAAACCCACTTTCGAGAAATTTCCTAGTTATTCTACAAGGACTGAAATGGCCATCGGAGGCGTAAGTGTGGTAGAATACAAAGATGGAGTGACTCTCAGTGTGAGAAACAGAACGCCTGATAACCTGGACGGAGCAAAATTTCCATAAGTATGGGTCATCCCTTATATAATATTTAGCATCGCTCCTAACTTTGTTCTTTTGATATTACGAGAGGTGAGGGAAAGTTCGCTAGATGCGATGTAGTGCATTAAATCTGCATACCAGGGAAGATTTTCCATAATAGTTTGGATGCGCTTGTCAGGGAAGTCATCCTTAAGAGAGGTAGGATGATCACCATTCTCTATCCTGCTGAGATGGTCCTTGACTAGATTTTATGCACTACTTTTATCTTTAATTATGATGTCAAACTCCTGTAGTAGGAGTATCGATCGAATGAGCTTAGGTTTAGCATCATTTTTGCTCATAAGGTACTTCACGGTTGAATGATAAGAGTAGATAATCACCTTGGTTCCTAGAAGATAAGGCCAAAACTCTCAAGTGCGAAGATAACGGCTAGGAGTTCTTTCTTAGTAGTGGTGTAGTTCATTTGAGCAGCATTTAGAGTGCGAGAAGAATAGTAAATCACATGTGAAGCTCTCCCAACTCTTTGTCCTAAGACTGCACCTGTTGCATGATTGCTAGCATTATACATAATCTTAAATGGAAGCTCCCAATTAAGGGCTTGAATCACTAGGTGTGTTAGTAAGTGAGTCTTTGAAGGCATCAAATGCACTCTTACATGCATTTTCAAACTTAAAAGGAACTTCTTTTGGAGTTAATGGCATAGGGGTTGTGCAATCTTCGAAAATTCTTTGATGAAACGTTGATAAAAACTGACGTGTCTAAGGAAAGATCTAATCTCCCGCATATTTGTAGGGTAAAGTAGTTTCTGAATAACATCAATTTTAGTTTGATTGACCTTTACACTCCTGGCTGAGACAATGTGTCCAAAAACATGACCCTAGTCCACCATAAAATGACATTTTTCATAGTTTAGAACCAAGTTCTTTTCGATACACCTACTAAGCACCTTAGTCAGATTCATGAGACGACTATCGAATGAATCATCGTAAACAATAAAGTCATTCATAAAGACTTATGTGAAATGCTCAACAAAATCTAAAAAGATACTCACAATGCACCTTTGAAAGGTGGCGGCTACATCGCATAACCCAAAGGGCATGCGCCGATAGGCAAAGTGCCAAACGGACAAGTAAAGGTCATCTTTTCTTGGTCTTCAGGTGCTACCGGTATCAGGTGAAAATCAGAGTAACTGTCAAGACAACAGTAATGAGAATCACCGACTAGTCTATCCAACATCTGATCGATGAATGGAAAAGGGAAGTGGTCTTTTTTGGTGGAAGCATTCAGCTTCTTATAGTCAATGAAGACCCGCCATCTATTCAAAATATAGGTTGGAACCAAATCCCCACGTGAGTTGGTGACTACTGTGACTCTTGTTTTCTTAGGAACCACTTGGATAGGACTCGCCCATTTACTATCAGAGATCGGGTAAACCATGTCAGTATCAAAGAGCTTCAGTATTTCCATTACAACATCCATCATAGGCGTATTGAGCCTCCTCTAGGCTTCTCTCGTACCTTTTGAACCTTCTTCCATATGTATATGATGCATGCAAGTGGAAGGGCTCAAACCTTTGATATACGCTATAGTCCAACTAATAGCTTGTTTAATTTTTTGGAGTACTCTCAGGAGTCTCTCCTCCTTCGATTGTGTAAGTTTGGTTGAGATTATCACAGGGAATGTGTCATCTCACCCAAAAACATGTACGTCTGGTGCTTAGGTAATGGCTTCAGCTCAAGTGTGGGAGCTTTAACTAGGGAGTGTGTCATCCTAATCGCTATGCCATTTAGCCCATTTGAATTTCAAGGTTGTGGATCATCACATTGGTATCATGGATGAATTTATCAGTGTTAGCATTAAATTGAGCAATTTCTCTCAAAAATTGGCTTTGCTGAGCCATAAGAGTTTTCATCATATCCTCAAGTGAAGAAGAGTTATTAGAGGGTGTAGGCAATGGTTGACCTCTGGAGATAAAGGTCTGGTAGTTCTAATTTTGAGGCCGTAACTGAAGCTCAGGTTGTTCCTCTTCGTTGCATGGTTAGGTGTTACCGAATGGAACTCTAGGTGGTCATTGGAATTGATTACCCATGGCATTGGCTTGTTGATTGTCCTTAAAGGGAGTAGGACATGCATGAGTTGTGGCTGCATAGAAACCACAAGCCTGAAGTTGCACTTTGCCAGAGGTGAGGAGACGTTCCATCATTGAGGTTGGTTGGTCAATTTTTTGTTCAGTAGAATTTGAGACTGCTCTTGTAGTAAGACTTCGGTATGTAGTATCATCAATATCTCCATAAAGGTGTGATTGTTGTGCGATGTACTCATATAACTGTTTCATCTGAGCCGGTGTCTTATCTCGAATGTGACCTCTACACGTTGTCAATCAACACCTCTCTATAGGCGTCATGCCAACATAGAAAAAGCAGATTATAGCCTTCTCAATCTGGCTATGTTGCGGGAAACTGGTAATCAATCGCTTAAAGCAATCCTGATATGCACCAAATTATTATCCCACTTTAGTTTTTGATGTTGTATATGTCCTTGATGAGCTAAGCAACTCTATCATCAGGAAAATACTCTTTTAAAAACTCATTTGTCATCTTATTCCAAGAATTAATGCAACCAGGTAGAAGATAGAAAATCCATTCCTTGGCTGTCTTTAAGACAAAATGGAAAAGACCTAAACTTAATCGTGTCCTCATCCACCGTAAAGGGTTTCATGATCTTGCAGTTAGTTTGAAATTCTTTCAGAAAAGTGACTGCGTCCTCATTCTCTCTTCCATGAAAGGAAGGTAGAAAATGTATAAACCTAGACCTCCACTCAAATTCTCCAATATTCTTTAGATAATTGATGCAGAGGGGTTGTTGCGCCAAAAGAGCTTGAAGGTCTTGATTGGCGTGCCCATAACGACTTGGCGATTTTCACCTTGTGCCACGTCTATAGGATTTTGGCCTTGTTGTTGCCTAGGCTTGGGTTCTCTATTGAACCTTTGGAATGTTCTCTCAAGTTCAAGATTAAAATGCAACAATGAATCAGTCGATTTTGACCAAGTGAGTCTAGGGATCATAAAACTAAGAAAAAGAAAAAGAAACTAATCTATACTCAGAATAAAGGACTAGGTCCTTGGCAATGGCGCCAAAATATGTTTGTGTCGTTCGTGCAAAATATTACCCGTACTCGAGCTGTCAATCCGAAATGGGTGTAGTAGTGGTAAACACGGGGTCGAATCCACATGACTTAGGTTTTACTCTAAGTTAACTAAAAAGGGGAACTCGGGGTTTTTTTTAGATTTTTAAGAAAACAATTAATTAACTAATTAAAACTACTAGAAATTAAAGTTTGTAATGATTAATTCAATATGAGAAAATACCTAGGTCTACAGTTCCACAAATCCAAATCAAGATTCAATAAAAATGTCATGGTCCTTAATCAATCCCCAAAGATTATTAATTTAATTCCTCCTGGATTAGCTATAGGAAATTGACATCCGCCAGAAATCCCTAATTCCCTAGTCTCGATAGATATGACGTCCAACAATAACTACTTCCCTAATAAACACATAACCCTAGACATTCGCCAATAAGGTTTAATGTATTAACGACATAAAGTTCTGTGGGAATATTAATCCTAGATAACCGAATCGCGTCCCCTTCCGATTAAACTTAGATTTATTTGTCGCACACTAAAGAACTAAAAGTTTTTGACGGCAAACGGGTGAGTGATCATCACTTGTGTTAGTTCAATTGTACAATTATGAATACGATAGTCCCAATTAACTATAAGTCTTCCACCTAAAAGCATGCAATGGCCATATACATACCCGAAGTTTGCACCATAATCATGAAATCAACAACAAATAAAATAGAAAGAATTAATATACTTTAAATTATAAATAAATATATCTCACATAAACACGCTATAAACCATGAATCTGAATTTTCTTCGCATTCGACCTAGGCCAAGATTGCTTAACTGAACATTGTCTTGGTGATCTCCATTAAAAATAATAAAAGAAAAGAGAAATTGATTAGTCGAGAGAGGAGAAGAAACTAAACAAAAACTTAAAGTCTATATAAATAAAACTTTTAATTTTGTTCTCTAGAAAAGAGAGAAAGTAGAATTCATAGGTTTTTAGCATCTCATCCGCCTAGGAAAATATGATGGTTGTGGTTGATTTGCAGTTGGAGTCTCAGACACGTGGCAATGTCTAATTGGTAGAAACACTATCGTTTGTTAAGTTGGCGTGCTGTGATTGGCTATTATTTCTTTGAAGACATGGTTGAGCCAATCAAGAGGTGACACGTATCGTCTATGGTCTAGGAATAAGCAAACCAAGGAGTCGTGTGAAGGTATGAGACCTTGTGCAGAATGCATCTCGAAGACAATCGAATGTTGCTGGAATGAGGAGAACTCGCATGAGAGTCGCCGAATTATAGGGATTCTACACGATGCCCATCTCGAGACAGATTAGACTATCTAGAATGAAAAGAACACGATTAGGAGAGACGTCGTTAATCTGGGAGTTGGTGCGTCACGCATCCCAAAGCATATGTAGACCTCACTTCTCATTTGATCCCGAGGTTTGACTAATGGCTACTAACACGCTGTGGCTCATATATGTTTCCGTAGTGTGTCACTTGGCTGCTGCTCTCCATCTTGATTAATAGTGCAATACGTATCTTGAGGCATAATCGACGGTAACATAATTACACTACAGGAATGACTTATAGTCATTTTTGAGACTTTTCTCAACTAACGCGCCACCAAACTTCTTCTAAACCATTGTTGCATCAATAAAGACCAATGTGGGTCCCACCAAACTGTCTCAAAGGCGTGTACACTCACTTTTCAATGCCAAACACTGAGAACACTTCAAAAGACTTTGATTCATATCATTTTCATCAAATTGTCTCTAAGCCATTGAAAATATAAATAAAAGAGAATTAGTAAACAATACAAAACATTGAGAACTAAAAACATATAAAATAAACATCTAATTGTATTATTATTATAGACTTATCACTGAGATTGTTAGATATCTTAAGGATTTGGTGGATCGTCAGACCCGATTTTGGACACCCAGGGCGGTAGGGATAGATGCTACGACGCATGAGGCTCGTGCAGTGGCACCTGCTTCATAGCTAGAGACGGTGGCGGTCGAGTGTAGCACTGGCGATGAGTGTGGGAGGAATAGGCAGAGGACATAGGAGGAGTACATGTCGACATTTGTAGGTCCTCATACTAATAGGTTGCATGATCCAGTACACGCACCTTCGGCACAATATGAGAGAAATATGAGCCAGAGTTCAAAAAGATGGCGGGGAAAGGCAAAACGATGACGTAGATGTTCTCGACGTGGCTAATGAAGGAATGATAGGAAAGATTGTTCGTGGAGACCAGCGTCCGTTACTGCAGTGCCACTTAGGCCAAAGCCAGATTTGTAGAGTGACAAGACTGCATCATTGGGATAGGAACGCCCTCTATTATGTTCTCATTGCGGAGTGGAGGGGAATCATCATTTCAAATGCCCACTAATTTTTATTTCGCCGATATCAGTAGAGCCGTTACGAGTTAGAGCTCCGAATTGGAATTATATCTGGACAGTATGCTGAGGGTAATGACTTAGAAGGCCATGTTATTTTGTATAGTTATGAGAACCTGATATTTTTGCTGCACTATGTGTATAGGTTTCATACTAAATGAAGATAATGATGTATGTGATTACTTATATGCATTTTTTCATGCTAAAGAGGATATTAATGATTGCAAGAAGAGATTATGTGTATTGTAGAACACGACATGGTTGTCGAGGATGTGATATTTCTCAATCCAGTCAGTATGGAAAACTTAGCTTAGATCGCGACAGAACATGGGAGGTATGATGATGAGTTCGTACAGGCCATAAGTTATAGATCGAGAATGTTCTTGATTAGAAGGCCTATAGAGAGACAATAAGGACAAGACATAGAAGAAAGAGTTTCAGAAGTGTACAAGTACTGAAAAGTAGTTGAAATATCATAGGTAGAGTCTTATAAGGATAGCTAGAAGATGCGAGACAACGGAGCAGCTAGAAGACTTTATGGATAACTGATAGTGTTGAGATGACTCAGAATCTACACAAAAGTGATGACAAACACCTTTAGCTTCGGCTAGAGCACTGGAGTTTGTCTCGCAATCATTACAGTCTGAGTAACTTCACTAAAGTTTTATGATAGTTCTCCAACAGTAAGGTCAGTAGCCGCCACCTCATCTGAAAAGAGAACAATTCAGTAAGTACAAGTTGAGTAAAAGCTTAAAATTGTGCCAGAAGACATCAAACAAATCACACACACCATGATTTAAATTGAGTTCAAGGAAGATGGACAATGAGGACCAGGACGAGAGAGATTAGTGTTAAAAGTGGAACATGTGTAACCCTAGGGAAAAATCTAAGAGTTGTGTACAAAGCAAGTGAAATGGATAGACATCACGACAGAGAGATAGAAAAGCTGTACGATTTGCAGATCTAAAGATCTGAAGACACAAAACTTTTAGAAGACACTAAAATAAAAAAGAGTGACAATTGACATTAATGATGAGTTTTTACTCTTTATTAGGTATTGTATATAAAGTGTGTGACCTTACTAGGTATACGCTGTAAAAAGGCAGGATGAGACAATACGTGACTTGTACATGAGTGAGAGTTACTCATAATAACCATAGTCATAATGTCATCAGATCATATTTCAATGCCTAGTTAGAGTCTTGTGCTCTGTGAAGCACTATAGAAATATTATAGTTGTGATGGTATGGATCCAGGCGAAGTTAATGAAAACACGATTGGAACAGTTGGTGTTCGAAGACTGACAATGAGCATGAACATTATTAACTATGTTCATGGACATGACTCACCTTCAGGCAAGGTCGAGTAACAACTAGACCATAACATGTGTATCAGGAGTCCTCGGTGAATGACGAATTGAGCTACTTTGTCGATAAATGTGTCAGTGCATCATGGGTCTACATCGACAACCGAGATGACTAGGTGATGGGCCAGTTAGGTGCACCCACTCGAAGGATCCTATGGAGGGAATTCAAAGTATGGTCTAGTTGGGTTTGGGAGTTAGTTGGCAATTGTGAATGTTCCCTGCCATGGTTTCCTCCCTATGATGAGAAAAACATAAGACTCAGAGTGAATTGGCATTGTGAATGTTTCCCGCCACATTTTCCTACCCACGAAGATGAAGAGCAGAAGAGTTGTATGAATGGCCTTGTAGGGCACATTGTGTGTATGGCAACGTTTGAGGAATACGGTTATAAAGAGGTCAAGATTAATATTAGATCATACAAAGGATGTCAGAGAGTGTTGTCAAGAAGTTTAGGCTATCAAGGGTAGACAACGAAATGTTACCCCAATGAGTCAGATGAATCAGTCTAATTTGAGATCTAGGAGCAAGAAGAACTTGGTACCGAGGTTCCTTAGGCCATAAGATCAACGTAGTAGTTCCGTGATACGAGATTTTGTTTACTTTAAATCTCGGAACATAATTTTTCCTAGTTTGGAAGAATTGTAACGACTCAATCTTTATTCAGAAATTTCGGATTAGGGCGCTAGCCTAGATCCACGTGGACACCGTGGATAGGGTTAGAAAACGTCTGACTAGGCATAATAGTTATTTTTGCATGATAGCTGTTCTATTGCGGTGTTTAAAGGTATTACGATTAGTTGGATGCATTTGATCAGAGATTATGCCAAACCATTATGGGTATGCACATATGGAACAAAATGTTCAATGGTAATTCCTATAGACATGCAATAATTTCTAAATACTTGATATTGAGATTCTCCAGCATCATCAAAATTAATAGTCTTGATTGGGATGACAGAGAATTGTGTTCTTAACATAATGTTTTGAGCAAAAATTCTAGCAAATACACCATTACAGGTCAAGAGCAAACAAACATGTGACCACCTAGTTGAGCATCTATTAAAACCATAAAATACATAAATGGTCTGTACTGAGATGAATAGGTCGACATATGTCTCCTTGAATGCATTCTAATAAAATAGTGGATTCCACAACAATTTTACTTAAGGATAGTTTAACTATTAATTTACCTTGAGAACGACTAGCACAATTATAATCACTAGCTAAAAGTATTTTATGACTCCTTAAAGGATGTCCATTCGAATGATCAATTATTCTTCTCATCATTGATCATCCTAGATGACCAAATCGGGCATGCCATAAAATGAATGTCTTTAGATCATTGATTTTTTATTTATGAAGACATTAGTTTTGACATGCCTTATATGAGTAAAATATAATATAGAGGATAAAGCTGAAAATCTCTCTAACATTTCATTTTCTAATTTGAAACCAATGTAATATAAATGAATTATTTATTATTTTTCCATGGTTTGATTTTTTTTTTGAAGAGATGTACTTTTTTTAAATCATCAACCAATACATCAATAAAAAAGGGTATTAAAAACCAATCAAAATGACCAGACAAAGAACTAGCCTCCCATGGCACATTATGTGTTGTTAAGTTTGCTAATCTACAAACAAAACTAACATAATCGTAACTCATTTCCTTTTACAACTCCTTACATTCGCCAATTAAAGAGCAAAATTATGACAAGTTTTCATGTTGCTCTTCAATTCATGTACCACGATCAACGCGTCGACCTCAATCGAGACTCGAACGTCACCTCTCCTCTTTAGCTACCATAATGCCCCCTTACGCCTAGTACTGCTGCTTCCTTTGGGTCAAAAATACCCAAGATCTTCCTTCCTTGTCCATGGTTTTGATATGATATCCATTTTGTCGAATATGTTTAAATCTAAGTAAATTTCTTTTGGGTTTTTCTGAGTACAAGACATTGTCGACATGAATTGTAATACCTCCATGAAACATAATATTTGCCTTTCCAAAGCCATTAATCAAATTTGAGATACTAGATATTGTTTGAACATTAGCCTCAGCTAAGTTCAAGTTAAATAAACATTCTCTTCTTGTAAGGATTGTATGCGTTATAGCACAATCATCAAAATAAGTATTGCTCTTATTTGGTTCACGATTTGAACACATAACTTGATTATCCATCTAGATAAATAATGTTTGATAAATTAGAAAAAAACATTTCATTTATAATAAGAAACTAGTACATATAAATTAGAAAGCATAATAAGAACTAGTACATAGAAACTACAAAGCATAACAAAACTAGGATATAGAATTATAGAAATTGAAAAGCATTACATATGATCACTAAAAACATCAAGATTAATGTTTGGATCATCATGAAAATCTGAGACATCCATATGATTAATATCTAATGAGCCATCTTCGATAGTGAAATTCATCTCAACTATTTTGCCTTTCTCTTTCAAAGAGACTTGATAAAGATTAATAAAATGCTTAAGCGTACAACATACATGAGCCAATGGCCTTTTAGACAACACATGTGACATGATTAGTCACGATTACGAGTAGGCCCATTTTCAACAACATTCTTTCCTTTTACTTTGAGCGGCGTTATTTTTATTCTATTTGTTTTGGAACTTATCACCACACAATTTCGAATACTACTTGCCATAATCTTTGCCAATCGATCCTTTTCCCTATCCATGTTCGTAGTTTTTCTTACATGGACCCTTTTTGTGGTCATTATAGGATGCAACATTTACTTTATGAATTGAAGTGAAACAAGTTGGACGAGTGTTGTGATTCTTCAACATAAGCTCATTGTTTTGTTCAGTCACCATGATGCAAGAAATTAATTCATAGTACTTTTTAAATTGACCCGTTCGATATTGTTGTTGCAATGTCAAATTTGAGGCGTGAAATGTATTAATTTTTTTCCATCATTGCTTCATCGAATATATTTTCTCCACATAGCCTCAAATGAGAGATAATATTAAACATGGTGGAGTTGTAATCACTAACTATCATGAAATCTTGTGGCCTAAGAATCAACAAGTCATTTTGAGTATTTGGAAGTATCACCATCTTTTGGTGATCATATCGCTCTTTCAAAATTAACATCAGGGTTAGATGATCTTTTATAGTGAGATATTTAGTTTTCAAACCTTCATGAAGATGATGGCGAAGGAATATCAGTGCTTTCGCACAGTCTTGCGTTGATGCTTTATTCCTTTCATAATAGTGTCTTTCAAGTCTTTAGCTTGAAGGTGTATCTCTACATTCAATGGACATCACAAATAATTGTTGCCAATGATATTGAGGGCAACAAATTCAAGTTTTTGAAGGTTTGTCATAATCTAAGAATATGTAATGAAATTAAAATTGAGTAAATATTTTTTCTCCTTTTAATATAAAATAGATAATATACATTAAATATATGTTCACAACTTGGTTACTAATAATCAAAATGTACTACATGTACGAGTTGGTAGGATAACCTTCAGGTTGGATGGCGAGACAAATTCCACTTAAAACCATGTCTCCTTAAATATGATAACTTGTTTCCCTTTCAATGTTTTGCTTTACAGGGGACAACGCATATCCACTATTAACCTAAACGCATAGTACTATATTGCATTATAAAATTAAGAATTTAGCATAACTAATCGTTTATATTATAGAGAAAAAAATTTATGTCACATATTGACTTTTAGTTTTTGATGTAGAATAACGGCTAAAACGCAACTATAAAGCATACTTTCGCAGTTGGTGATGTTATAATGCATAATGTATGAATTAAGTACGTATACATAAATGATGCATGTAATAAAAATAAATTAACCATGATAACATGGAAACAAATCAAACTTATTTAAATAAACAAAAAATATATCTTCCTAGCTTTTTCTTCTTTGCGAGCCTTTCTGAACTTCAAGATCTCATTTGTGCAAGAGCAAGCCCGTGCTAACAATGTGTTGTAAACTAAGTTGGGACTTAGCTAGAACTAGTAAAACTAGAGCTAGGAAAGTATGAACTAAGAACCATAAGAACAAGTACAAAAGAGAGAAATGAGAGAGTTGGAATGAGAAGTTCTTCATTCAACTTGGTGTGTATTTACATAAGACTTGACACCCTTTATTATATAAGCACTTTGGTAATGATGAGAAATATACTTAGACACAGTGTACAACTTACACCAACACCATAAGTTATATAAGATTACAAGTTACATGCAATACACATAGACAAGTGAGTGTACATTGGAAATGAATACAAGTTACATTCAATGAGAGTCATACTTGATGTTACAATTCAATGAGAGAGTCATGTTTGACAATTTGATCATCCTTATGCTTGGTCAAATGTTTATTATTTTAAAAACAAGACTTTCCATGTTTTTACAGCAGTAGTACGATTTGCCTTAAAAAAAGGGTGTGGCCCCCTTTTACCCAATCAACCCCCTATAAACTTAACAGTATAATTAACCCCTAATAAATTAAAGAATATACTAAATACCCCACAAATAGTAGTAAACTCCCCAATATATTCTCAAGTAAGCCATATAAACCCTAAGTGGTTGATTACTAATTGCCCCCTCCCATCTTGGCGATTGCTACCTGCACCCCTTATGATCGATCATCACAACTAGTACATCTCTCTTGTTCAAACATAACATTCACCATCATTCTTGAAAAAAGATTAGTCAATTGAAGAATTGATCAAATGCATTGATACTCAAGATTGCTACTTCGTTGCTACCCCCGCATTCTTGCTCCATTGCAATTAGTATGATGAAATTCGATCATCTAACTTCCTCGATTAGCTCTTCTTAGGGTTTTCAATTTCTAGTCTTTTTTATTCTAAATCATTCCATCGCTCTCTCATTCTATCCATTTTAGGGCTTTTCACTGCATAACACTTTGAAAATCATCTTCGGTGATTCTACTAGGAATTTTCGGTTAGATTTGATGATGGATTATATAAACCCTTGCATTGAAGAGTTGTGACACTCTTGTGACGTTTGACTGTTGTCGTGATTATTCTTTTCATATTTCTTTGTTTCTAGATCATTGTGGATTATTTGATACCAATAGATTGTTTAATCAACCGCAGTGTTTCTCTTTATTGTGGAGGATCCAAGGTTATTCTCCATTAGTATGATTTAGTTCATGACCTCAGAAGATGATACTGATTGTCAGATTAGTTGATTGTGGAGGAAAGAAGGTTTTTTTTTTAAGCCACAATGGCAGTGGCTTCCTTGTAGAGCCGCTACCCTATGCCTTAGTGGCTCTGCCACTGTGATATAGGGCAGCGGCTCTTCAAGGTTGCCACTCCCTTTGTGGCTTCCAAAAAAAAACTAACTAATGGTAACTGAATCATGTTAAAAATATGTCCTACTCTATGTTTACCAGAGCCCAAGTATCATTATGAAGGTGAATGAATGCAACTAATCTTAGGACAACATAGGTCAAACCTTAGCATCATATATCATGAGAGTTGGAAACATTGTCATTAAATATTTATCTATGATACATTAATGCTTTCAAGATTCTCATTTACATGTCTTGAAGGCATTTCTGATTAACACTTTCAAGCATTCTTTATTAACTTTAAGAACTAAATAGCTCTCTTTTAAACAATACACCATTTTTGGTGGGATTAGCTAATCCATAAAAAGGGTGGTTAGTGGAGATTACCACTTTACCCCTCACATTAACACAAAGACTTCACTTAGAATCACAAATCTCCATCTCGACCAAATATGCTTTTCTCTTCGTTCTCTTCGTCGAATCACCAGCTTCAAGACCCACGCGCGTTGCGCGACGCTGAAGAAATCCAAAGGTCTCGATCGATTCGTCGCTGGAGAAGGAGAAGAGGAAGTGAGGAGGAGGAAGCCGCCGCCGCGAACCGCAAGGCGCGGTGTGTGAGAAGGGCATTAAAAAGAAGGTAAGATTCGTTCAGGTATTCTTCTACGTAAAGCATTTCGATAGGTTTCTCATGAATTTGTGCATGTACATTACTAAACATGAATTTGTGTATGTACAAGCCTTAAAATGATTTCATAACATGATGAAAATTGATGAAAGTGATGAGTATGGTTAGACAATGGAAATGGGGACTGATTTTGGTCAGCTTATTGGGTTCTGATCAGTTTGGTAAGACAATGAAAATTGATGAAATTGATGAAATTGATGAAAGTGATGAGTATGGAAAATCGAAGTATGGTTAATTAAGAGTACAGAACAATGGCCTCCAAAAAAAGTATGGGAGTCTAAGCAACAAATTCAATAACAAGACGAGCGGGTGAAACACAAACAAACTACATCACAAGATTCACAACAACACTCTTACATTGAAGTATTGAACTAAATTGCTCTCCAAACATATGCCCCCTTCATTTCCATGATCGCCTCACCTATCAACAAATCAACAAAAAAGAAAGTTTTAAGAGGAATTAGTTGAAAATTGTAGGACTTTAAATTTTCAAATAGAGTAATTAATCTGGCACTAATTGGAGGTTATCATGCTTAAGTCCTTGATCGTTTCTACTTGCTTGAATGAAAGTGCATTGTGAGCTCATGATATGAGTTAATGATAGGTACGATCACAGTTGAGATTAAGTGAAATAATAGCAATACAGGTCCAATATTATATTCATCAACCATCAAGGGTTTATAAATCAATCAGATGTAGAGACAAAGTCGATGCGAGTGGTAAGCGATCTTTTATTCTTCCAATACTGCCATAAATTGCTCTATCAACATCTGTCAATTCGTGGACTTCGGCCATAGCATTAATAAAAGAGTCACGCAAGTCGTGTTCAACACGAATGGCACTAGTCACCTTGGAGATTTCGTTCGCAACGATTTGTGCCGCCGCCACCATTTGGTCACCAATGTAAACATCATTGCTTAGCTTTCTCTTCTTCTTTGCTTCATTCCCACTACCATCACCGTAGTAGTCCGCGTTCTCGATGATGTGGGAGTAGCATCAAACTCTTCGGTGGGCACCGTTAATGGCTCAAGTTTACACCTCAAAATAAACCAGGTACAAATACCTTAACTTAAAATTATTGTTAGATGTCAAAAGCTAAACACTTAAAATATTCAATTCCAAATTAAATGATTTCTGATTAACACTTTCTGCAACAATGTTTATGTGTATTCAATGCTATCTGACCTATTCAGAGTCGTAAGGTAGCACTATACAATTTTCTTACAATTACCAAATACTTTAGGCAATTCTATTTCCATAATTAAGATTGGTTATATTGATGTATGCAAACTATAGCCTATATTCTTCTATTACTTCCCTTCTTGGCAATGCAATCGTCCTGACAAGTTTAATCCAATTTGTTGAATATCCTACAAATACAACTAAATGGCAAGAACTAGCACAAACTATATAGGAGGATCATAATGCAAATAGGAAAACAGGCACTTGTAACCATAATTGGATAATATGTTCCTTAATTGACTACTTAAAAATTAAAAAACTCCTTCTGCTGATAAGTTTATGAGTTTTTTGTGTCGTTGTGCTAGGGCAGTTTCACTTGATTATGTGATCCCTTATTGTATGTTTAAATTGAATATTTCTATTGCTCTTCAAATTTATGTGAATTATTGATTGATATACTTAATTTGTTTTACATATATGGATTAGTTTTCTTGTATCAACGTTTTTATGTTTTATATGCAGTCATGCCGTCAAAAGAAAATTTGATGCCAAGTAAGGATGCGGCACCATCTAAGTCCTCAAGGGCCCATAGGGAAGTGCCTACTGCTTCACGATGACGACGCAAGTGTAAGGACAAACAAGGTAGCAAAGTGAAGCAATTGATGAGTTGGAAAGCACATCCCACCAATCTAACGGGGAAGAAACTACTGAGTTGGTGAAAAGTAATGTGCCATTTCCAGGAGGCAACTGATGTGTCTATGTCGCTAAGTTATGAATACCATGTAGCTGCTGCTTTATGTGGCAAATCAAAAGTAAGTTTTATTATTTATTGTAGTTTGATTATTATTTATTTAAGTAATGGTGGATGAAAAATAACGAAAGATTAGAATTTAAATAGAGAATACTAAAAAAAAATTCAAACCTTAATGTAGAAAGCAATACAATATGTAACTAGAAATTAGTACTTGTTCTTAGAGAGTTGTATTAGGTGTGTTATGTGTATCTCAAAGCTCGGACCGCTAAAGAAGGTGATACATATACGATCCTCAAAAGGTACTAATTACAAAAATCAAAAATTTAATATTTGGATGTATCAAGTAGATCTTGTTAATTGTGGTGACTTGTAAAACGAGATTATCAAGCAATTCTTCTTCACTGAAAAATGATAGTTTATCCGAAAAATACAACCGAGACTTTATCATGAACATGTCAATTGTGTTGTGTATATTGCTTAGGTAAATGAGTGGGTTAAAAAAGTTAGTCAAAGAAATAATAGTTAACAAGTAAGCACAATGAAAGCAAGTGAATGATTCACTGATTTTGTTATAACATTGTTTTGTTCACAGCACCGTGGTGATCTCAAATGTATAAATCATGGAAGAAGCATAACAACATGGAATATAACAAGGCATCCAAAGAAAGATCAGATTCATGAAATAACCAAGAAGTCGTGGTTGAACTCGTTGATGACTTGCTCTTACGATCATGCCAACAAGTTTCTTATCTCCATTTTTGTCAAGAGGTGGCAATCGAAGACATACATTTCACTTGTCGTTTGGTGATATGTCAATCAATCTTGATGATGTGTGCAGTCTCATTAGCATCCCAATCACAGGAAGGCAAATCATGACAAAGGCGATGGATAAATATGAACCTATTAAATTGGTTTGTGACATGCATGGCGTTGAGAAAAATGGTGGGTATCTCGAGTTTAAGTTAGCCAATGCTTTTATGGTAAGTCTTAAGTAGCTTAGGATGAAGTTTGGCCTTAAGGACCCACTTGAGGAGTACCCTGACATGATCCACACTACATGGGCCTACCTTTTATACCTTTTGGATAGCACACTTTTTGCTGATAAGAGTGGTTCACGAATTCTTTCATACTTTATCTTTTAAATGACATTGATGCAATTGAGTCTTATGCATGGGGCGGTGCATCACTTGCATATTTATATCGTCAGCTTAGATGCGAATCACATGCCAATGCAACTTTAATAGCAGAGTATTTGACATTGCTTGAGGTGATTTTTCTTATCTTACATGATTTTATCTACAACAAGTTCTTACTTGTTATTTTGTATCGCATATTATAGCTTGGTTTGCATGTTTTTATAGGGCTGGATTTACGATCACATTCCGGGTGAATGTGAAAACCAAGTGTGCAGATGGGGTTAGGTGAATATCACATAAATTGGTGGCGCGAATGGATTGATAGACTTCGTCTTAGTGAGTTAAGATATTGAGCGTATGAAAAAAATAAAATTTCAAGTATTTCCATAAAAATATAAGGAAATTCTCACTATATGTCCAGGTTGTGTAGGACCCTTACAAGAAGAATCGTGGAGGCAATCCAGTTCAAGAGTTGGCTTTCTATTATGGTTTAATAAATTACATGAACATAGTGGAGCCTTACCACTTAGAAAGATTCCTAAGGCAACTAGGTTATGTCCAAACAAAATTGGATCCAAACAAAATTGGATCCACCGTTGCCACCATTTATATCGGAGCATCGAAACATAAGTTTAATTCGTTTTTATAGGAAAAATGGTGTAATGGCGTACTGCTAGAAACTCAGTGAGGACATAATGTAGAACTTCCTCAAGATAATGTACCTAACTACCTTGAGTGGTTCACATCGATTTAGCACACGACAATCTATCATGAGGATGACACTACAGTTTCAACTGAAATCCATGATCAGGTATAGGGTCATAGTATCCTTAATGTTAAAGGGATTAAGTTGATATTACCAGGTAATGTGCTAATTTAGTTAATCGAATGCTTTACAAAGAACCCGACATGCTTTGGACATTGTGGCTTCTTAGAGGTCTACTACAGATTCTATATATACATACAGTCTTGACATAGGACATGAATGTTGTGCGTATCCTAACGCGGTTCAATGCCTCAATTCAGTTGTAGCTGCCTTATCAAGGTTGAATATTCAGCAGGAATTTCCTCGGGCGTCTGCTACCATTCATGATGTTAGGTCTATTCCGTAGGGTTCTAAATATGGCGAAGATAATGTCAGCCCTTTGGTGAGGATAGGGTCGAAGTGACACAGTATGGGTTAGGAAAGAATGAAGTTGTTTAAGTAAAAATAATGGCTTTTAACAAGAATGTCTATAACCCTTATTTTCTTTTATTTTTCGAACTTCTCTTATCTTATGTCCTCAAACCTTTATTTTGGCTAATTTAGTTTAAAGAATGGTGATACATGTGATTTTCTTGGTTAAGTCTTGACTAGAATACTAGTTTTCATGAATATGGATTTAATTTATGAATGTCTATTTGCCAATGTGAGAATCTTTTGTGTATCCTGATCATGATGTTGTTTAATCATGTGAATCATTGATAATTTGTATACTATCAATACAAAGTAGTGATTTTAAGCTATACTTAAAAGTGTTGATCATATCAAGTGGTGAGCATTTTTTTTAAAAACCCAGAAATCTCTCTCAATGAGAGGCTCTATGTCCACCTTTCTATAAAGATGTAAATGTGGTTTTGTGGTGGTTCTGATGAATGTGGTTTTCTTATCAGCTTTTATTTGCATGGCTGGTAAAGCGAGGTTAGTTATTTCCCCCTTGTTCAGCTTTTCTTCTAGTTTTCTCATTAACTGTCTAAAAGTGAATTGGTAACTTTAATATGTTCTGGAATGATGAGTCATTATTTATGCACTCTTTCATAGGTGTTTCGCTACGTAAATCAAGTCCAAAGTCATGTTTTATGGCTCTCTATGTTTACTTTGGAGATTAATCGGGTATTTGAATGTTTATGCGGGAATTAGAAGAATCTGGTAAAGAAGTCAAAGTTCGGTCAAATACCAGCAGGGTTGACACCCTTAGAAGGAACTGACAGTGCCATGGAGAAGCCATAGCGCCAAGCAAGGCGTCAAGGAAAAAAACTAGATGGCGCCAAAAATGACCAATAATGCCAGACTTTACAAAGGACGACGCCACCTACGGTGCCAAGTTCAAAAATAGAAACTTCAGACTGACTTCAAACTTTCTATATTATGCCACGCCACCATCCGGCGCTGCCCTTTAATAACCATTGTGTCACTGACAGCGCCAGATTCACAAAATAAAAGTTTTATAATTTTTAGAAGGTTCTTATTTCCCGAGCTTTACTATTCTTATACCCAGGCTCACCTAAATAAAGGAAGGACCTCTATGAACGAAAATACATTGTAATTCAGAGTGGTTTAAGAGTAGAGCAAGGTAGAGTAGCCATTTTCGGCTAGGTTTTTTAATACCTAGGTTGAGGATGAAACTCTCTAGCCCATAGTAGGTTTGTTTTCATGTCATGTTGAGGGTTTCTTTAATAATATTGTTTTGTTTCATTTCTCTATCTTTATGTTATGTTTTTTAACGATGTCTCAATGGTATTTTAGAGTTTGCATTATTCGTTGAAAATCTCTAGGCGTAAACCCATTGATGTGCTATCAGCCAGGTTGAGTCTATGATACCAACTGGGTAGAGTAGTGGCAATCACCTAGAACAAGAAACCTGACACATTTATTCTAAGTGAATAACATCGAGAACTAGGTCAAATCTTGATAGCGGTTACCCAACATTATCTAGAGGTAGGTATTCCTACAAAGCTGTTAATGTTACTCATGTGCTAAATCTTGATAGTGGTTGCCTAATGGGTACGGTGGAGTAATATTAATCCAGATTAGGCTGAGTCTGCGGATCAGAGTTTGAGGCTTAGTGGCAGATTATGGATTCCATCAGTGGCTAAGATTCGGGATGAGATATTGATTTAGAGAGTGGTTGACTTGTCTATCGATAATAGGGGAACTAGGGTGTTAGTAACCACAACACCTATAGCCTATCTAGAGAAACTATTTTAAAACCCACCTTTCAAAACCGATTATTCAAGACATGGAAACAACATAAGGCTAAATTTTAGATTCCTAGACTTAGGTATGTCTTACTATTTCTGAATTTTCAATTATTTACTTTCTTGTTTAGTAGACATTGATGATAAAACTCTTTCAAAAACCATCCAGATTTACTTTTTTGTTTGTTGAACTCTATTTGACTGAATCTTGTTGATTCAACCCCGTTCTTACCTCTAATAAATTCCAGTTGGATTGGTAACCTTTTACGGGTCATATTTGACACGCGCAACACATGATTGAATTTTGGCGTCATTGCGAAGGATTCAGTTTCGAATTGAGTTTAAATTTTTTTTTTTTTTTTTGTTCTCTAAGTCTACTAGTTTATGCATGGTAGGATAACTCGATTTAAATGGATTGGTTCACTGTTACCTTTAGATTCAGAAAATGACAGAACCCAAGAAGGTTGGCTAGGGAAACTCTAAACAAAGAGTCCAATTTTCCCCAACCTACTATGGCTGACGACGCTCGTCACGTTGGCGGTGATTGCCAAATTACCATAAGGCTCATTGATGAAGATCTCCAAAATCTTCTTGTTCAGCAGCCCTTCTGCATAAACTTTCCACATAATGACGAAGCTTTCGAGCTTAAGTTCGGCTTCATTCACTTCCTACCCACCTTCCAAGGCATGGAGAGTGAAGAATTAGTGGCATTCTTAAAGGAGACTCAGACGAGTTGCTAGTCTATGAAACCTCCTCGAACGGAAAAGAATGCGGTAAATTTTAAGGCTTTCTCATTTTGCTTAAAGGATAAGGCCAAACAATGGCTCTTTTATCTCTGCCCTGACTGCATTAACTCACATGATAAATGAGTTCCTCACATAATATTTCCCTGGGGATAAGGTAGCCTAACTCATCTTTGAGATATGCAATATTTAGATGAAGACGGTGAGCCTTTTGTGATTATTGGGACCACTATAAGCGCCTAATTGCCAATTTTCCACAATATGGCCAATCTGATGGGGCAATTGTTTAGTTATTCTATGTCGACATGTCCCCTCTAGAGAGGTGTATGATTGATGGCACTTGTGGTGGTCACATTCATGATAAAACCCCTATACAGATGAATCAACTATACGAGGACATAACACAATAGTCCCGATTATACAGGGATATTGATGTTGACGCGTGCCAAAATTCATCAGTTGGAGCTACTACGAGCTCTACTGACAAGAGAATTGATCAATTGACTCCCCTGGTGGAACGTCTCATGAGCAATGGCCAAGCGCATGTTAAAGCTTATGGATTCTGCTCATCCACAAGCCATGCGACTAATGAATGTCCTACTGTTTGAGGACCATCAGAAGGTCAATGTTATATATGACCAATTCCAAGGGAAAATTTGAGCGCCTTTCGAAAAAACCTAAAATCAAGCAACGAAAAGGAACAACCCTAACTTTAGTTATGGGCCTCGAAACCAGAACTATTTATCATTTGTCCCCAGATGTCAATTGTTGTCTGAACTAGTGCCTAATCGTTCCTCCCTAGAGGACATGATTAAATCTCTAATGGCTCAACAAAGCCAGTTTGCTAGAGATGTCACCCATTTCTAAGTGAAAACTGATAAATCTCTCAGTGATATAAACACCACGGTCTACAACCTGGGAAGTCCAGATAGGTCAAATTGCACAATGGCTGGGTCGACTTAAGGAGAGGGGGAAGTTGCCTTGGCAACCCTACCCCTATCCGAATATAAGTATTAACCCATCAAGCGCGCAAGTGAATGTTATTGTTCATAACAAATTCGCCTCAGATAATTAGTTTTATGAAACCATCAGCCTAGAAAAGACCAAATTAGAAGGTGACCCACCAAAACCCCAGGGAAGTCCCATATAAATCCCGTGTAATGTGATGATTCAGGGGTAGTAGGTATCCCTTGCACTATAGGTGAACTCTATCTAGAGAATGTAATGCCTAATTTACGAGCATCAATTAATGTGATGTCCTCAAACTTCTATGAGTCTATAGGGGTTGGAAAACTCTTACAGACAAAGATTCAGATCCTAGCTGTTGACGGTAAGGAGATCTCGTCTAAATGAATCATTTAAGATGTAATGGTTAATGTTTGGAATTCAAAATTCTCTGCAAAGTTCCATGTCATAGACATGATGGAGACACACAAGTCCATACCTTTTACACTTTATTTTGTAGGCGCTTTATGTGAATTGCCAGAGCTAACATTGACCTAGTCAACGGCTCTATGTCTGTTGAACATAAAGGAAGAGTAGTGAGTTTTTAAATTTTGCATATTTTAAGTTCTTTAACTGACACATTATCTGCTTGCTCTATTATGGTTTTGGACAGTATGATTATGGATAGGTATTCGAGGATCGAGGAAGCTCCAGAGAAAATCCAGCTAAAGATAGCTCCGAAAGAAAAGCCTCTGCGAAGGGGTGCACAAATTAGTACTGGGCCTCCATGAAATTTGCAACTCGCCGAACGAGGGACAAAATGCATAAGGATGGATGATAGTAAGGAGAAAAGGATTATTCCCCCTGACATACTGCACAACCAGTTCCAATTAGACAAAAACCCTAGGAAGATCATTCTCCCATGCAAGATTGGATACAAGAGGTTCCCTAGGTGCTATGTCACACGAGTGCTAAAGTCAATGTAATGTCATCCAAAATTTACAAACTATCTAGATTATGTATCATCGGTGATGTTGAGACCAATATGAGATATCCAAACGGGACGGTGGAGAAACCGAGAGGGATGTCGAGAATGTATCTATTCGCGTAGAACACTTCGTGTTCATCATGGATTTTTATGTGGTTAATGGAAGTAATAGCCAATGTTAAACACTTCTTTTGAGATTAACATTCTTAGCAAAAACTAGAGCATTGATCGATGTGTAGTTGCGGTACATTAGCAACCAGGTAGAAAAAAGAAAGAAGTTTTTTCAGGACTGAAGTAAGATCTTACATGACAAAGAGCGAGTCTTCACATGATTCTCCATATCGGCAATTGATGTCATTGATTCGGGCCCCAACTAGGGTGGGGGAGGTAAATTCATGAAGCCAACGACGTTAAACAAAAGCGATACTGGGAGGCAACCCATTAACAATTTTTTAGTTAGTATTTGATTTTAATTCTTTTTTCTTAGTTTTCAAACCATGCATGAAGTATTGTACTAAATTCTCTATATATATTATCCATCTATTTCCATTATGCTGGGGCATGTGCCCTAGGTCAATCTACAAACATTGTTTATCTTATAATTTAAGTTAATAAAATTGATATTTTCATTTGTTGTTTTATAAGTGATTGCATGTTTACCTTCTAGTAAGATCCATGGGTATTTGTTGAAATATCCTAAATTTCCCTAGTCGGTCATTATACTGGGAAGTATAATGAATTAAGACTATTGCGAATCTTGATTGATGGTCATGTGATGATCATACGTATAAAGATACGAATCGATATCATAAGTACTTGTTAGGGAACAAGGTACTGGAGTGACCCGCTATGAGAATACCACATGGATTAAGTCATAGGTGTTACTCATGATAGGTAAATTATTTAGTCCTTAGACTTAAGATTACCATAGAATTTAATATTAGGAACATGGCAATTCGACACAATCAAACGTTGTCTTTAACCAGACGATTATAAAGATTGCAATTGGTTACCATGCGAATAATATGTGAATGTGTGTAATCAAGATAGAATTTGTCCCTTTCATATAGAGAAAGATATTAGTGGATCCCTTGATATGATAGACTGATAATGGCCAAGTCCATGTGAATTGATATGATCAATGTCACTTTGATGTTTCCAGTTTACCTAAAGACCGAAACTATTACGATTGAACATTAAGGGTAACTTTTCATGCCTTATGTTTAATCAAAGGATATCGCACGACAAAAGGATATGATATATGTTATTCATTAGGTTGTATCGATTTTGACATTCTTGTTACTTAGGTAGTCACAATGCCTTACTAGAGATCGCTTATGACTTGTATACCAAAATGGTTTTGGTTCACTGCGAACGTCGCATGAACTTATTTGGTCGCATACAAAAAATGGATTTGCACAATTTCAATTGGTCCAAAATAATAAATTTTATATGATAAAATTCATGATATAAAAGTCCTTACGATTTGTTATATGATAACTTATTAATAGGGGTGTATGTGTAATTTGTTTAAACTACCTAAATACATAGTTGTATGACGAATATGATTTTAAGTGAGGGCTTATCTACACATATAAATAGATGATGAAACCCTAAAATGAAATAAGTTTTTCATTTTTGCTATTTCCGAGTTCTCTGATTTTGGGAGAGAAAGAAAAATGTTTTCAATATCTCTTGGGGCTAGCAATCCAACTTGTGGTCACCATTCGTGTGTGAATTTCCTATAAAGGACAGGCGCTTGAACGTCTTAGAGATCAAACAATCAGAAAAATAAATCACGGATTAAGTCATGATTTACTTTTGTAGATCTAGTTGAATGGAACTTATTTTCGGTCCTGTTGGGGTTTTTCAAAAAAAAAAAATTGAGTTTTCCGCTGAGTATGAACCCCAAAAATCCAATAGTGGTATTAAAGCATTAGGCTCGATTCTCTTAAACATTTGCATGTTCTCGTTGATGTATATATGATATATGTGTGAAAACTTGATTTCGATTAATGTATATGTATGATATACATATAGATTCTATGATAATTGTTATCAAGAATTGGTTTTAAAGCATGTTGTTATTCATGTATTTGATGCATACGCATGATTTGATTCAATGATAAGAATTCATGTTTAGAATATTTTGATTAACATATGTTTTAATATTGAAAGATGCGAATTTTGTATGTTCACATTATAGAAGTCATGTTTAGGTTAATGTGATTCTTGTGTTGGATAAATAGTTCCTTTTGTTCAATAATTATGTATGTCTCCATGATAGAAATCATGATTAGGTTAATATGATTAATTTAATATGATTCTTGTGTTGAATGCATGATTAACATTTCGTTTCTTGATTCAATTGCTTGTTTCGTATGAATAAGAATCAAAACTGATTTTAATCATATATCTCATTGTGCTTATCAGTTAGTATATTCCTATTAGATAGGAGATAAACTTGTAATCGGATAAGAATTACAAATCCTATAAGATAGGTGAGATATATAACAAATCATAATTGGATAAGGATTCAAAGTATCTTAAATTCTAATTGGATTAGGATAAAATATTAAGTTAAAGGTCGACCCGAGTTAATTAAAAAATATTTTAATTAATACTTTTTGGAATTAAAATAAGAGGCAATTTTAGTCAATTGGATTGACTAAAATAATGAGAAATTTAAGGCGATTTTCAATTTTCAAAACTTGAATTTGTATCTAAAAAAATGGGGGCGCTGCCCCTTAGTCAATATTAGTATAATTTCCTAACTTGTTTAGTGATTGTTTATTCATTGTAATATGATATTTATCTTGTTTCAATTATGATCACTAAAACAAATAAAAATCCCTCTTTCAAATTTTAAGTCAAGTGCCATCCATTCTCAAACACTTGTCAAGGCTTCGATCACATTAATATTGGTTTGCCTTCGCATAGTGTAATGTGTTATCTTGGTGGGGCAAGTTGAGTAACAATTACTCTATTGTTTGAAATGGTTAGAGTTGATAAAACTATCCAAATGATTTTGGGCTTTAGGCATTAGATGAGATAAAACATGCTAAGACATAAGATGTCATAATCTCATAAAAACAACTAAAAGTTACATATGGCGTACTTGGTAATTGGTACATACCTAAATAATTTAATTCAAAGTGTCATGCCTTAGTTGTGTTGGAATTAGGTCAAACATAGATTTTAGTCCCTTAAATTAACATAGCATTTTTAGAAGGGTTGTTAATTTAGAGGGAGTCAATTCCTCTATACTAAAATGAAATTTCGCATAATCTTTGTTGTAGATCTATGGCCTCTTCAAATCACACTAATATGTTCTCACTATGATCCATACTTGAGAAGGATAAGTTGTATGAGACAAACTTTCTTGACTGGTTTTGAAACTTGAGAATTGTTTTTAAGCATGAACTCAAGTTGTATGTCTAGGATAATCCTATTCCTGAGGAACCACCAGCCAATACTTTAAGAGCCATGAAGGATGCACATACTAAGCATGTCAATGAATGAGCTGATATTGCATGCATTATGTTGGCAACCATGGTTCCTAAACTTCAAAAGGACATGGAACACATGAAAGCTTACGATATGGCTACGATGTTAAAAGAAATGTTCCAACAACAGGCTAGGCAAGAAAGGTTCGAGACAGTCAAGAACCTTCATTCTTGCAAAATGGCTGAGGGTGCGTCAGTTAGTCCTCATGTTCTGAAAATGAAGGGCTATATTGACCATCTTGACAAACTTGGATTTCTCATAAGCCAAGAGTTGGCTATGGATTTAATCATGAATTCATTGCTTGATAGTTATTCATAATTTTTGATGAATTATAACATGAATAATATGAAGAAGTCTATCTTAGAGTTGCATTTGATGCTTAAAACTGCTAAGTAGAATGTAAAGAAACCCATTGCTAATGTGTTGATGGTTCAGAAAGGAAAGGCTATGAAGAAGAAGG
Source organism: Stephania cephalantha (assembly GCA_039657325.1). Lineage (NCBI taxonomy): Eukaryota > Viridiplantae > Streptophyta > Magnoliopsida > Ranunculales > Menispermaceae > Stephania > Stephania cephalantha. The sequence continues at coordinate 24,400,609 of CM077576.1, forward strand.
ACAAATGCAAGGCTAAAGTTTATAAGGCTGTTGCGACTGTCACAAAGCCTGTGGAACAAGTCTAACTTAAGGCTACTTCTACTTCACAGTCCCAGAAGGAAAAGGAAAAAGAAAAAAATTGCCATTTCTGCCATGCACTTGGGCATTGGTTTAAAAATTGCAAGCTTTATCTTGAAGATCTAAAGAAAAAGAAGAGTAGTGCGACTACTGCTTCATGTATTTACGTTATTGAAGTTAACTTGCCTACTAGTGATTCCTACGTTATTGAAGTTATCTCACTTGCACCAAAGTAGAAAGATAAAGAAATGAGAAGTCATCTTACAAGTTGGAAATGGAGCAAATGTTGCTGCATTGGTTGTAGGATGTTATGAGTTAATTTTACCTAGTGGACTTGTTTTAGTTTTAAATAATTGTTATTATGTCCTTGCCTTGAGAAGAAACATCATTTCAGTTTCATGTTTGGATTTGGATGGTTTGAATTTCATTATTGTGAATAATAAATGCTCTATTTCTCGTAAAGACGTTTTCTATGCGAATGCTGATTTGTGTGATGGTCTTTATATTCTAAACATAAAAAAGTCCACAGATACTCCTATTCTTAACGTAAATACAAAGAGATTCAAGCCAAATAATTTGAGTCAAACCTACTTTTGGCATTGCCGTTTTGGCCACATAAATGAGAAATGCATTTCTAAACTCCATAAAGATGGACTTTTATATTCATTTGATTTTGAATCATATGAAACATGTGTATCTTGTTTATTAAGCAAGATGACAAAGAGTCCCTTTATTGGACATAGTGAAAGGGCAAGTGATTTATTGGGTCTAATACATACTGATGTATGCGGTCCTATAAACACAATGGCTAGAGGTGTTTATTAGTACTTCATTACTTTCACTAATGATTTTAGCATATATGGTTACATGTATCTCATGAAACATAAAGGTGAATCTTTTGAGGTGTTTCGAAAATTTCAGAATGAAGAGCAAAATCAACTTGATAAAACTATTAAAGCGCTTTGACCAGATCGAGGTGGTGAATATTTGAGCCAAAAGTTTGATGATCATCTTAGAACTGTGGAATTGTCTCATAGTTAACTCCTCCAACAACTCCATAATGGAATGGTGTTTTTGAAAGAAGAAATCAAACTTTATTGGATACGATTCGATATATCATTACTCATGCAGATCTTCCTATTTCCTTTAAGGTTATGCCTTCTACATTTACACTGAATTGTATTCCTTCTAAAGCAGTTGATAAAACACCATATAAGATGTGGTTTGGGAAAATACCAAGTTTGTTTTTCCTTAAGATTTAGGGCTGCGAGGTTTTCGTACGACGACAAATCTCAGAAAAGTTATCAGTTAAATCTACCAAGTGTGTATTTGTTGGTTATCCTAAAGAAATTAAAGGATACTGCTTTTATAATCTCAATGAGAATAAAATGTTTGTTGCTCGAAGTTGTGAATTTATGGAAAAGATTTTATTTTAAAGACAACAATGGGAATAAAGTAAGTCTTGAAGAAGTTCAAGAACCACAAATAAACACACAACCGCTAGTAGGAGATCGACAAAGTCTTGAACTAGTTGCACCTCCACAAGTATCACAAGGCCCGCGAAGTCTGATAGGGTAAGATATCAGCCTGAGAGATTTGGATTTCTTATTACTGATAGTAGTGAGGTGTTGCTTATGGATCAAAATGATCCTACTACTTATCAGGAGGCTATATCTAGCCTTGAGTCAGATAAATGGCTTAGTGCCATGAATTTTGAGATGCAATCCATGTATGATAACCAAGTTTCAAACTTGGTTGATTTACCCGAAGGTGGTGAGACCATTGGATGTAAATGAGTTTTGAAGAAGAAAACTGACGTGGATGGCAATGTGCATACTTATAAAGCACGACTAGTAACAAAAGGTTTCGAACAGACTCAAGGTGTTGATTATGATGAGACTTTTTTCTCTTGTAACCATGCTTAAATCCATTATAATTCTAATTGTCGTAGCCGCATATTATGACTATGAGATATGGCAAATAGATGTCAAAATAGCTTTCCTAAATGAAAAATTACTTGAGGACTTGTATATGATAAAACCTGCAGGGTTTGTTCATCTTGAGAATTCTAGGAATATTTGCAAGCTTTAAAGTTCCATTTATGGATTAAAGCAAGCTTCTCGGAGTTGGAATTTCGTTTTGATGAAGCAATTAAGGAATTTGGTTTCATTAAAAGTGAAAATGAGCCTTGTGTATACAAGAAGGTCAGTGGGAGCGTGGTAGTTTTCTTGGTATTGTATGTTGATGATATATTACTCATTAGAAATGACATCTTAACCTAGCAGAGTGTCAAGTCTTGGTTAGGGAAGTGTTTCTTAATGAAGGACTTAGGAGATGCAGCCTACATCCTTGGGATTAAGATCTATAGGGATAGATCTAAAAGGCTATTGGTCTAAGTCAGAGCACTTATATTGACAAGGTACTGAATAAGTTCAGTATGTAAGATTCTAAAAGAGGGTCATTGCCAATGTCTCATGGTATAAATCTTACCAAGACTCAATGTCCAAAAACTAATGATGAGCGAGAACGCATGAATATGATTCCATATGAATCAGCTATTGTATATATCATGTATGTCAAGTTATGCACCCGACCTAATCTATCATATGCTTTGAACGCAACAAGCAGATATCAGTATGATCCCAATGAGAGTCACTGGATAGCAGTAAGAAACATTCTTAAGTACTTGAGAAGGACTAAGGAAGTGTTCTTGGTCTATGGAAGTGTGGAAGATGAGCTTGTTGTAAATGGTTACACAGATGCAAGTTTTCAAACTGATATAAAGGACTTCATATCGTAGTCTGGATATGTGTTTACTTTGAATGGAGGAGCAGCGAGCTTGAAAAGTTCAAGTGGGAGACATGAAGACTTGCAAAGTTCCTACACAATATAATGTTGCAGATCCTTTGACGAATGCTCTTCCACAAGCAAAACATGATGGTCATGTTAGGACATTAGGTATTAGATAAATGAATGATTGGCCTCAGTGCAAGTAGGAGATGTTAGGGCATGTGCCTAAGGTCAATCTACAACCATTATTTATCTTATGATTTTAGTTAATAAAATTGAGGTTTTCATTTGCTGTTTTATTATAAGTGATTACATGTTTGCCTTATAGTAAGATCCATGAGTATTTGTTTAAATATCACAAATGTCCCTTGTCGATCATTGTACGGGGAACTATAATGAATTAAGACTAGTGCGAATCTTGATTGATGGTTATGTGATGATCATGTGTATAGGGATACAAATCGAGATCATGAGTACTTTTTAGGGAACAAGGTACTGGACCGACCCTCTGTGAGAACACCACATGGATTAAGTCATAGGTGTTACTCATGATAGGTATATCATTTAGTCCTAAGACTTAAGATTATCATAGAATTTAATATTATGAGCATGGTAATTTGACAAAATCAAATGTTGTCTTTAACCCGACGATTATAAAGATTGCAATTGGGTACCATGCGAATAATATGTGAATGTGTGTAATCAAGATAGAATTTGTCCATTTCATATAGAGAGAGATATTATTGGATCCCTTGATATGATAGACTGATAATGGCCAAGTCCATGTGAATTGATATGATCAATGTCACTTGGATGTTTCCAATTTACCTAAAAATCGAAACTAGTACGATTGAACATTAAGGGTGACTTATGATGCCTTATGTTTAATCAAAGGATATCGCACGACAAAAGGATATGATTTATGTTATTCATTAGGTTGTATCGATTTTAACATTCATGCTACTTGGGTAGTCACAATGCCTTGCTAGAGATCGCTTATGACTTGTATACAAAAATGATTTTGGTTCACTGCCAACGTCGCATGAACCTATTGGGTTGCATACAAAAAATAGCTTTGCACAATTTCAATTAGTCCAGAATAATTAATTTTATATGAATAAATTCAAGATATAGAAGCCTTAAGATTTGTTATATGATAACTTATCATTAGGGGCATATGTGTAATTTGCTTAAACTGCCTAAATACAATAGTTGTATTACGAATAAGATTTTATGTGAGAGCTTATCTACACATATAAATAGAGGATGAAACCCGAAAATGAAATAAAATTTTCGTTTTTGCTATTTTCAAGTTCTCTGATTTTTTCGAGAGAAGGAAAAATGTTTTCAATCTCTCTTAGGGCTAACACTCCAAATTGTGGTCACCGTTCGTATGTGGATCTCCATTAGAGGATGCGCACTTGAACGTCTTGGAGATCAAACAATCAGAGAAGGAAATCACGAATTAAGGTATGGTTTACTTTTGTAAATCTAGTTTAATGGAACTTATTTTCGATCCTGTCGGGTTTTTTCAAAAATTGTTTTGAGTTTTTCACTGCGTATGAACCCTAAAAACCCAACACATTATCCATCTATTTCCACCATTATAGATATTTATATTCTCAGCTCAATTTTGAACCTTAAAGACAAGGTTCGAAATAAGTTTGGGGGTAATCAATGAAGCCTCTCAGGTATGAGCTTAATTTTTTAAAATTTGGAGTTCATGGTAATATTATTTCCTTTTCATCTCATTTCTTATCTTCCACTTCATTCATCACTTAGAAATTAGTACAATAATGCATGCATGTTTTAGGTTGTTAGTATATTTATTATTTTATAGAGTCTTACCTAAGAGCGAAACTTGGAGTGAGGATGAGTCATAACTTGAGACCAAAGTTGATAGATGGTCGAATTAACTTTGTGAAATTTTTTTGAAACTAGGACTAATCCACCTGGAGTATAATTGTTAAAGATTTAGCACTTGTAATAGGAAAAAGTAGGCTTATTTACTTTAATAAAATATGGGCTTGATGATTCTACATTGGAGAACTAACTTGACTTTAGCAAAAGTGAGAAGAACTAATATGAGATTTCTAATAAAGAAATAGAGAGTCCCACAAGTTCTGCAGAAAATGGAGCAAGGAACTTGATAGTTGGAAAAATAATGAAAAATCGGTATCCACAGGAAATTGAGCAGGAACCGTACGATAACAAATCATATAGATGGAGAAAGTAAGGATCTCTAGATGAATAAAAGGCAAAATTTCATAAAACGAAACTCTTATTAAGACAAAGATTTAGCTCGAGTGCTTGTAGCTATGTTGAGTAAGTTTTTCCAATGCCATGAACCAAATAATAGCCTACATTTAAATAAGCCCTATAGACTCTTAAAGGTGTGAAAGTCTGCAAATAAGCGAAAAGTGGCGATAAAGTATGTTTAAAAGAATCCATTTAATAAGGAAATCAATTTGGATCTACTACTTTGATGAAGAGACCCAGAAAACCTATGAGTAAGTTAAAGGTTATGATTTTTAAATGTTTCGAGTCTTGAAAAAGTGTTGTCTTGAAAGGTGACCATGTTCGACCAGCCATCGAAAATTTCAAGTCTCTTATTAAATAGATTGACCAAGTTTCGGTTGTAAGAACTCCATTGTTTTGTAAAGTAGGTATAAATTATTTAGGGTAGTATCACTCAATTTTGTCGCATTGTGTTTACTCGTTGTAGTAAGATAACCTTTTACTCAGGATGTGTGAAGTTCTAAGTTTGGGGGTATTTGATGAGTCATTATTTATGCACTCTTTCATAGGTGTTTTTCTATGTAAATCAAGTCCAAAGTCATGTTTTATAGCTCTATATGTTTACTTTGGAGATTTATACGGTATTTGAATGTTTATGCGGGAATTAGACAAATCCGGGAAAGAAGTAAAAGTTTGGTAAAAAAACAGCAGGGTTGACGCCCCCAGAAGGAATTGACGGGGGCTTGGAGAATTCACGGCACCAAGCAGGTCGTCAAGGCAAAAGATTAGATGGTGCCAGAAATGAACCAACACCGTCAAACTTTACAAAGGACGGCACCAAGATCAAAAATAGAAATTCTAAACTAACTTGTTGTTCAAGACTTAATGTATTATGCCACGCCGCCATCCGGCTTCGTCCCTTAACAACCACGATGTCTCTAACGACGCCAGATTTGCAGAATAGAAGTTTTGCAATTTTTAGAAGGTTCTTATTTCCTAGGCTTTTATGTTCTTGTACCGGGGCTCACCTATATAAAGGAGGGACCTCTATTAACAAAAGCATATTGTAATTCAGAGTGGTTTAGGAGTACAACAAGGTATATTAGTCATGTCAAGCTAGGTTCTTTAATACCTAGGTTGAAGATCAAGCTCCATAACCCATAGTTGGTTTGTTTTTATGTCTTGTTAAGGTTTTCATTACTAATAGTGTTTTGTTTCAGTTCTCTATCTTTATGTTATAGTTTTTAACGATGTCTTAATGGTAGTTTAGAGTTTACATTATTCGTTGCAAATCTCTAGGCGTAAACCCATTGACCTGCTATTAACCGATTTGAGTCCGTGATACCAATAGTGTTGAGAAGTGTCAATCACCTGGAACAAGAAACCTGACACACTTGTTGTTCTAGGTGAATAACATAGAGAACTATGTTAAATCTTGAGAGTGGTTGCCTAAGGTTATATAGGGGTAGGTGTTCCCACAAAGCTGTTAATGTTGCTTACGTGTTAAATCTTGAGATCGGTTGCCCACGGTTGTACGGTGGCATAAGAGAAGTATTTAGATAGCAGTTGCTCTATCTATCGAGAATAAAGAAAATAGGGTTTTGCTGACACCAACAACTATAGCCTATGTAGGGAAACTGTTTTAAAACCCATCTTTCAAAATCGATGATGCAAGACATGGAAACAACATAAGGCTAGATTGTGAATTCCTAGACTTAGATATGTTTTGCTATTTCTGAATTTTCAATTATTTACTTTCTTGTTTAGTAGACCTTTAGTATAAAACTCTTTTAAAAACCCCCAAATTTACTTTTCTATTTGTTGAACTCAGTTTGACTGAATCCTATGGATTCGACCACATGCTTGCCTCTACTAAATTCCAGTAGGATTGGTAACCTTTTACGGATTATATTTAACACGCGTGACACGTGATCATGGAAGTTTATTGCTAGAAGTTTGATCTCACCTGAACCAGTTTATCTATTTCTTATATAATACTTAACATTTTGAAAGGACTATGGTGAAAATAGTACAAACTCCAGTATTGTGGATTAGAATAACCAAATAAAAGACAAGAGAAAGTGTACATTATGACATTTGTAATTGTCGAAATGATATAGCTTTTCTAGCTATGCTATATGCAACCACAAATACTTGCAAACCTCAATTTGTAAAATCATTTCCCATTTTGTTCCAAAAAATAATTAGGGTGGGACTCAAATGAGTACATATCTAGTAACCTATTAAGTTTTCCTTCGTAACAAACTTCATCAAATTTGAATACAACTACTTTTGATTTAATATTATGCTGTTTGGTGGGTGGTTCACTGAAATCTTATGCCTTAACTATGATCTTGCATTTTCTTTTCAATTGTTGAAAAATCCTTTCTCTAATCAGTTTATGACTTGATATCAGTCTGTTCAAGTTTAAAGTTGACTTTGATTTCATTTATAGGAGGTTTAGTGCTTCAATTAAGACCGATGAACAATACCAACTACTTTTGAGCTGTGAGAGATTTGAACCCTTTTGAGCCAAGGATACTAAATGTGCATATATATGGTGGGATTTGTGACACCAAAGTCATTAGCTTTATTTAGGCTTACATATACAAGTGTATTTCACTACTTTTCAGTTTTCAATTTTGTAGTAGAACTCACGTTGTTGTATTTTTTTTCTTTGATTATAATGAATGTTTGTGGCCTTGGCTTACATATACAAGTCAATTTGAAAAATTAAAAAAAGAAGAAAAAAAAATTGGAACGTTGTTCTTGAACTTTTAAGTTATATACATGGATATACATGCATTAAAAGTAAATACATATTGAATTCAAAACAATATTTATATTGCCTTAATTAGTATCAAAATCTCATCTATTCTCTGTCCTACTCGTTCCCGAATTATATGTTCATATATATATATATATATATATATATATATATATATATATATGCAAAAAAACTCACTATATATACTATAAAAAAATTCTTGCAAAATATTATATTAACAATATGAATATTAATCACTTTCAAGACTAACAATCTGTTCGACAACTCCATTGACATATTGTCGTACGGTTTTGTACATGTTATAAATGGTGTATGAATAAACCCATCCTTCGACTCAATGGATTCGATATGTTCTCTATTCCAAAGCAATTGGGGGAATGAGAATTTCCTTTTGGTTCTCTTTGAAAACAACCTACAACAAAGAAATTAAATATAGTGAATTATCTTACTACATGTAACAAAATGCTTTGACAGTAAAGTACAAATAAGCACATTACCTTAATAAAATGACTATTGATGAGCATAATACTAATCTTTTTTTGAAATGAGAGCGTTGGTGGTTCTGCCTGCATTGGTAAGAAAGTCATACGTACATATCTTCTCAGATAGTAGTACTACCACAACAATATTTGCATTGGCAACTAGAAAACTCATGTCAGGAACTATCATCCAATAGCAAGTGTTGGTTGGTGACTCATAGAAATATAGTGTCGTACTTGTTTCGATGAACCTTTTCTATCCTGCGTAAAGAGCTCGATACAAGCCATCTCTTTTCTTGAGCTCTTCAAGCATAGTTGCTCGAACGTCTTTCCAGCAACTTTCTCCCATGTCCAAACCATGAGTAATAGCTCGATACCTGCAATTACCATCCGATTTGACATTGATGAACCTATTGATGTATTTGTGCCACCTCATAGGCAAATGAGTCATTAAATGATCAGCTAACACATCCTCTACACATGACACATTTTGGTACTAAAAGAGGTGGCTTCCCCAATCTAGGTGCAAGTTTCTTTGACATATTTTTGGGATATGGATTTAATGAAGTAGACTCACTAGGGTCGACCATATATTCAAAATAACAAGGATCTCGCATGGTCGATGAATCTATATCTTTAGCTCCTTTATATATGTAGCTCCTTGTAGTATACCTATCATCCTTGCTTTCTCTTGAGGTACAATAATGGATTTTGTTGATGGAACCGGCTATATCGAGTATGCTTTATAGTATGTCTGCTTTGCTAGTCTCGTTGTCACTTTTACCATATCTTTAAAGAACTCTCCCAAGTCGTCATATATGTTGAATTCATTTTTTCGCTCATACTTTTCGAGATCGAAGCTTAGTTTTTGTCATTGTTGATGAACTTCACTAATGTGAATAGGCAACTTCGACAGCTCATACTTAGCGATTTCATGGGCGCATGGGAGTCCGTGTGTTCGGGGCAATACACATCCACTTCGTCCTTATTAAGCCTGATTTCTTTTGCATGGTCTAATTCATTGTGTATCTTACCTAAAGCATATTTAGAAACAAAACCACGTAACTGCAAGAAAATTTGAATGTTGTGCTTATGCGCCACGTGGTTCAAATTTTGCTCAAATGATTTCTTGATTTTGTTGTAATCTCCTTTCAACATCGAATGGATCGTGGTCCAAATCGTGACAAAGTTACATTGAGATGACTTTAAGTGGCCTTTCAACTTTGCATGTGCACTACTCTCTGCCCTGTTAGATGTGGTGCAACCAAAATGTATGATATTATTGGTATATGTGGCAACAAATTGATGTGCATGATCTCTTAACCAAGTTTTACTCTGATATGACATCACTTCGGACACATGCCTATATTGTAACTCCAATGCAGTTACTACTTTCTTATACTTGGCTTTTGATTTCACGTACATCATCGACATCAGTTTTCTATAAAATACATCAAAGTCATTTTTCTCTAAAGATTTTGGTCTTATGTTGGTCATAATAATCCTATTAATATGTCAAATGCAAAGGAGGTTTGTAGCATTTGGACGTTCAACCTTAATAGCACCTATTAATGCTCTATCCCTATCTGCCATAATGACCATTAGAAGAGTTTGGTCACCCAACAAGTCATTTATCTTTTGTAATGCGCACTTAAAATTGTCCTCTAACTTCATGGCCATGTATCCGAATGCAGCTGAAAATGACATACCATTAGATGTAACTCCAACCACATCTAAAATCGAGTACTTAAATCTATTGGTCTTGTAGGTACAACCCATTACTAACACGTGAGGAAAATACTTAAATAATTGAATGGAAGTAGGATGTGCCCATAAAATATCGACCACCATATAATTAACACTCCTATATATGCCATTCTAGGTAATCGTGCTTTTCCAACAAGTGGATAAGTTGTTGCATCCAACATCAACTAGCCTTTGTTTTTGTTTGGCATTGTAAATAGTTATAACTATTGACACATTTGATGGATCACGATCTTTTAATGTTGCGATTATTTGCTTCGGTTACTCATTAGCAATAGTCATTTAACGTAAATCTCTTGCTCAGGCTCATTTAGTCTACCAACATATGAGTGCCTTGAAGGAACTTTGCTGCACCTTGGTTATGGGTGCAAAAAAAAAAAAAAAAACAGTTAGAGTCCATACCCCATCCTTGATATCCCTTCCATGTAATGTAAATGGTCATTCACACCTTTGAGACCGGTCCCTGACCTCCTTTTTCTTTTCTCACCAATTTCTAAAGGTTTCGACGATATTTTTGGTGCGTCATACCTTCCGTGTTCGTCACATTTAATAATCACTCTCCCACGACCATTTCCACCCGCATCAAATTTTTTCACCGTATAACAAGACCATTTCTCTTTAGAACGATGTGTGTCCAAGATAAAAGTTATTCTCTTGTCTTAAAAAAGGCTCGTTTGACGTAAATTGTTGTGTATAATCAACAATCGGACTACTATGCGTTGAGCCTTGAAATGAGTAAAAAAATAAATGAATTAGTGTTGCCTGAGAAGCAGTTGCTGTACAGGGCAACAACATATTATATGGACTGCTGCTAAGTAGGGTAGTGAAACACTATATGGGTCGCTACTAGGGGTGGGTAGCGGTTTCCGAAAAACCGCCCAAACCGCCCAAACCGTGTAAACCGCATGGTTTGGTCTGGTTTTTAGAACTCGCGGTTTGGGGGCGATTTAAAAAACTTAAAAACCGCATAATCGCGGTTTGGTCGCGGTTTAATTCGAACATGAGAAATATTTCTTCGATGAAAGGTCTTTGGGAATAATTAGATAGTGTTTACCTGACGAAGTCCATGTCAAATCGATTCTACCTAAAAGAGTAGTACCATCACATGAAGATGGATGAAGGTACAAGTATTACTGATCATTTTAGTGTTCTTAACGAGATTATCTCTGAACTTGAGGAATTGAGAGAGTAAATCACAGATGACGATCAAACCCTCACTCACACTCATCTAGTCACTTCCACTTTCGTTCTAGCATATGAAGCCAACACAGATGTACGGAAAAGAAACTATCAGCTTAGCAGAGGTGACAATCATGTTATATGTGAGGATAAGTTGATGAAGGAATAAAACAATGGTTCATCTGAAAACTCGGTTTGGTAGCTACTGGTAAGAGTTCCAAAAAATATGGGAAACGATTTGTACGAGATGTAGTCAACCAGGAAATCTCAAGAGAAACCGTGGGAATGTGAAAGAAAAAGATGGGGTTCAACAAAAAGCTCTTGGGGGATTCTGATGTTGAAAGTAATGACACTAACAATTGTTTGGTTCTCAAGCGTGATAGTAATTATCCTATGAGTGCAGCAAAGAATATGATCGGTCATCAGAAGGGAGAACAAATAATTGAGAGTGGGGCCACATGACACGTTTGCGTGCACATGAATGGATCAGTAATTATGCAAGGTGTACGAGTGGTTAAGTTATGTCGACAACTGCAACTCTATGCGATCGATATTGGGAGTCGGGAAGTTCGGTTGAAGTCGTTTGACGACTGCGTTATAACACTTTGGGATGTTCAACATGTGCTGAGTTATAATCAAAATCTCATTTTTTATTTAGTTTAATTCTAAGGGTTACAGGTACTCCGGGCGAGGTGGAGTGTTGAAAATATTTTGAAAGTCTTTGTTGGTTATGAAAGGCGTGAGGAAGAACTTGTTTGTTTTTGTGCAGAAATATGAAACTAGGTTTGGGCCTCAAAAGTTGATTTAGAAGTGGGCTCCGGTCATTGATAAATCTAAGCACGCTAGATTGGACTTGATTTATTCTCGGTGCTGTGAATAATTTCCCGAGAAAGGGAATTGTAAGAACAAGGTGGTGAATTTTTGCCAAGGTGAAGATTTGTCAAGTCCATTGCTCGAATCGGAATTAACTTGCGTGCTACGTTTTGGAGATATTTAGTAATTCCTATAACTAATGGGTAGTTGGACTTAGGAAAGGAATTAGCACGGTTGCTATTTTGATGCGTGCTATTTAATGTCCAAGGTGGCATGCACGTTCCAATTAGAAGTCCAAACACGCCAACACGGTTGTGTTTTGTAGTGGAGTTATGATATGCATAGGTTATATATATGTATATGTAACGTAGGAACATAAAATGTTGGGAGTTGATTGAGCCAAGGGTACGATTTGTATACACATGAGATTGAGTGATTCTTGTTCTTGTAGTTTGTACTTGGGGTTTAGATTGACTAGGGCTTTATTTTTGTACTAAACTATTAATAGTGGAATACCTTGTTTCTTGTTCGTGGTTTTTTCTATAATTATTGGACTTTCCATGTTACTTCGTGTGTTCATTTTTTTCTCTGTGTTTGTTTATCTTTGGGTTTATTTGTGTGACTGTGATCTTAAGACTTCCACGGTGATTCGTCACAACACTTTCTTTATTTGTAGAATCATTCAATAGATGAAGCTTTAACACGGATGAATGCATTATAGCACCGCAAAGATGGCGTGAGGCCCGGCATAGTATTATTAGAGGTAGATAGGTTCTGCAGCAGGGACTCCATTGGAGGATTGGTGATGGAAACAATACTTGGATATAGGAAGATTTTATAGTGGCCGGGAAGGAAAGGAGTAAACTCTGTTCTCGGAAAAAGGAAAGTCTACATTGGGTCAAAGATTTGATCTCTCCTCAATCAGGCAGCTGGAATAGAGAACTTATCTATGAACTGTTCATCAAGTAAGAAGTAGGTAACATAAATGGAATCCCACTCAGCAGAACAAGGTGTGCAACATCTCTCATTTGGCATTATGAGAAGACTAAAGGTATTTTTGGTGAAGTTGGTGTTGGGGGCATGTGTGCCCTAGGTCAATCTTATGAACATTGTTTCTATAACTGTTTTGGTTAATAAAATAGAGGATTTCATTTGTCATTCATTATTATAATTGATTTGCATGTTTATATTATAATAAGATCCATAGACGTTTATTGAAACATCATAAATATCCATAGTCAGCTATTATACTAGGAACTATAATGAATTAAGGCTACTATGAGTCTTGGTTGATGGTCATGTAATGATCATACGTATAAAGATACGAATCAAGATCATGAGCACATGTTAGGGAACAAGCTACTGGACCGACCCACTATGAGAACACCATATGGATTAAGTCATAGGTGTTGCTCATAAAAGGTATATCATTTAGTCATTTGAGTTGAGATTACTAGAGACTTCAACATTTGGATTATAGTGACACAATCAACTGTTGTCTTTAACCATACGATTATAAAGATTGTGATTAATTATTATTTGAATAATGTGCGGAGGTGTGTAATTGAAATATAATTTGTTCTACTCGTTTAAAAGGAGATATCAGTGGATCCCTCGATATGTTTGACTAAAAATGGCCAAGTCAAAGTTGATTGATGTGATCAATGTCAATTGAATGTTTTCACTCTACCTAGAAATCGGGATTAATACGATTGAACATTAAGGATGACTTTTTCGTGCCTTATGTTTAATCATAGGATATTGTTTGACAAAATGATATGATATACACTATAGATTAGGTTGTATCAATTTTGATCTTCATGCAACTTAGGTACTCATAATGTCTTGCTAGAGACCGCTTATGACTCGTGTATCAAAATGGTTTTTGGTTCACTGTCAACATTGCATGAACCTATTGGGTCTCACACAAAGAATGGTTTTGCGGGATTTTAAATGAATCTTTATAATGAATTTTATATGATAAAATTCAAACATAAAAGTCCTTATAATGTGTCATATTAATACCACTTTAAGTAGGGGTATAATGGTAATTCACTTACCCGACATTATAGAAGGGTTGTATAGAAATCAGGGTTGGAACCTAATATTCGTTTTTAGAAAACGTGTTAGGCTTCTCTGCTGTTCTAGAGTTTTTAGGGGGAAAAGAAAATTGTTTTCGTGTTCTCTCTCGGGCTAGCACTCGAAATCTCGACTGCTATTCGTGTGTGGATTTTTGATAGATGACGTTCGTCTTTGGCAACGTCTTGAACATCGATCAACACAGAGAAGCAAACTAGCGATTGAGGTACAATTTATTTTTGTTAATAAGTTTAATTGAATTCGGATTAGATCCCGTTTGAGTTTTGAAATAAAATTTTAAAATTTTCGCTGCGTTATGAACCCCAAAACCCAACCGTCAACATATAAGCTAGAATCTCAACTCGACCGAAATTGGACATGGGTGAGGAATTTAAATGGAGAAGCAAGCAACTTAAGTGAACTCTCAACACTTATGCTGAAGATTTGGAAGTTTAAAGTTCCTAGGAAAGTTCAATTTTTTGTTTGGTGATGCTTGCACAATGTTCTTCCTACTAAGCATGCTCTCTAGATAAGGAAGTTGATGACGGATGCGATGTGTTTGTTGTTATGTAAAGAGGAAGAAATGATCAATCATTTGCTATTTTTATGTGAGGGATCGAAGGCTTTTTGGTTCTCTTCACCATAGGGTTTTAAAGTTGACGCAAACAGATCCATTTCTTCCATAGAAAGTTGGCAAGATATGGCAGCATGTGCGAGAAAACAGAATAGAAGTAGGGAGGTCCTACAGTGGTGTGCTCTTGGAATGTGGTATTTACGAAAGAGTAGAAATGAAGTTGTATTCAAGGGAACAAAGGCAAATCCTATTAAATTTTGGGAGAGGACGGTGAAGCAAATCAACAGTCTCAACAAAGCCCTTATGGCATGTTCGGTTCATAGGATAGGGTGAGATAAGCGGTAGTACTAAATAATACTTGGTTTTCGGTTTGAGTATAAAATTGTCCATATGATTATTTTAACCCATAGGATTGGGATAATTTAAAACCATAAATTCAATGATATTATTTTATCCCAATCTTGGTGTTCAAATGACCAAAATACCTTCATCATAAAAACCCAAAACACACATTCATTTACTATACTCGACTCTCCAACACCAAAAAACCTATGGTGTGTGACATTAGTATATCAATGTAGCACTATAGTTACCGTCCGCGTGCAAATCAAATCAACATATCATTTCCATGATCATGAATCAACACTATTCATCGATAACATATTTAGTACTACTAAAATTTGTTCAAACTTCAACCGCATTTATTAATTATATCGCGCGATTCTACGAGACCCATTATTAAATTTTCAATTTTCATTCATCTTAATACAAATAAACAACACAACATATCACAATTATTATAGCCGACGAGTTCACTTTGAATTTTCTTCACTATTCATGAATTTTGTTCACATAATTTGATGGGAAATGTGATGGTTCAAGTTACATTTGATTTGCTTAATGAATGGATTTATTAGGCTTCCGCTTCTGAATGATTTGTTTATATGTCGTTGAAGTTGCTTTGATATGTATATTTGACTTTGTAAGCTTATCAAGGATGTGAAAATGAGTTTATAGATATAAAAGGGCACTTTAGTAACTTCAGCTATTGAAATCAGGTTTAATCTCATCCTCTATACCCCTAACCGAACAAGTCTATCTATTAAGACTAATACCCAAACCCATGTTATAATCCCATTGTAAAATAATTTCATGATTTTGAGATTATTTTACATGTGAACCGAACGGGCCATTAATGATGAAATAAGTGTTCAAAATTAGGTATCTCACGTGGGTAATAGCTTGGACGGTTTTGATATGTTCGTGGATGTTGTTAGGGATCCTTGTACAAAAAAACAAGAATTGGATGTACTCTTGTTTCGAGGAAAGACGTGAATATCATCAGAGCAGGCTTTTTACCGGTAAGACCGAAGTTGTAGTAGCAGAGGGTTGGGACATCTTGAATGCGTTGCAGAGTTGCCAAGATTGCAAAGAATTGAAGAAAGTCTTCTACGATGCGTTGATGGTTATTGAGGCTCTGAACAAGAAAGACTCGACTTAGGCTGAAATTGATCCTATTGTTTTTCATATTAAACAGTCAGCTAAGGAATGAGATTCTTTTGATTTTTGCTATGTCCTTAAGAGTCAAAATGTAAATGCTTTATGGCTAGCCTCGCATTGAGGACACATCAGAATTGTATTTGCGATTTCCCCTCCAAATTGTTTTTTGGATATTCGGAATACATTACCTTATGTTCTGGAAAAAAAAAAGTAGCAAAAGGTTAAGACGTTTTAACACTTAATCCTTCGTTATATAAAAAGAAATTAAAATGCTTTTGTACAATTAAGTTGGTTTATTACTCTAGAAAAAAAAAGGTTACTGTTTGCTGCAATTTATCTTGCATACCCAATACGTTGTGATTAAAAATTAGGCCTAATGATAAAAAAATCCTAACCTTTAAAAGTTGTATCAATTATATCATAACTTTTGAAATTTATCAATTATCATAAATTTTTCGACTTAGTTTCAATTCTATCTTCAACTAATTTGGCCCATTTTTCTTTCATAATATGTCCCCTACATCATTCTCTTCAACTTTTGTATAACACCCTTTAAGAATTTATTCATTCATATACATTAGAGTTGAATATTCATAATAAATATGTATTCGTGTATATCATACACATAGTTTTGTATACATATGCATACTCAATCACATACATACATAATCTAGGTACGCAATTCTTTTGTCAAATTAAACAACTATGAGAAAACTTCTAATACATTTTTATGTCATTTTCACACACGCGTGAGCGGACAAATATATTTATATATTTTCAACTTACTCTTGGTGACCTATGAATAATTAAATTTGAACTAGCGCATTAATGTACCATTGATCTATAAATTATTAATTTTTTGTATCTTCATAAATCTAATTTAAGCATGAGGCTCAAAAGATTTTGATGTAAATTAATCAATATAGGTGCCAATGAAAAGTTAAGTTAAAAGATTAAGTTGATTTAAAAAAAAAAGTGTTCTAAATTAATTGAGGGTAAAATTGACATTGAATTGAAAAAATTATGATATAATTGATAAATTTTAAAGATTAGAATATAATAGGCACACTTTACAAATATTAAGATTTCTAAAAAAAAACAAAAAACAAATATTAAGATATTTTTGGTCATTATCCCTAAAAATTATTTGTATACTCTTCAATAGTCTCACAAAAGGAAAACCTCTAGTCCCATCTTGTAAGAAATCAAATCTCAAGAATTAAACACAAAGATTTGAGTATTGAGTGATGAGAAACCAAGAAATAGATTTGAAACAAGTAATTACATTCCAAAAAGTATTTTTTAATTTAATTACACGGGAAGAACCTTCTTGACGATCTCCTTACTGAGAGCAGCGATCTGGGAATCAAGCGCCTTAATTGTATCCTCCTTCTGCTTCTCCAACGCCCCCAGCGCCTCCGCCAGCTCCTCCTCCACCTTCCTCTTACCCTCTGCCAGTTTCGCCTCCACCTCTTCCGTTGTCTCCTTCTTCATCTGGTTCAGCGCCGCCGCAATCTCCGCCCTGGCCGCCCTCATCACCGCCGCCGCCTGCTCCTCCAGCTGCTTCACCTCCTCGGACGTGTCCTTCACGCTGCCCAGCTTCTCCTTGATTGCTGCGTCCCTCTCGTCCATGAATTTTCCTAGAGGACTGAAGTAGATCTTGTCAAGAGCTACCATCAGCACCAGAAACTCCACCATGATCGCCGGGAGTGTGAGGTTGAAGTCGAACAGCGCCGCCTTCTCAATCTCCGCCGCGATGGCCGGGAGGGGTGCCGCGGCGAGAATGGATGCTGCGGCGGTGGTGGAGAGGAGCTGGGGGAGGTGGATTGGGGTGGGGATGAGTTTGGGGATGGAGATTTTGGAAGGGAGGGGATGGAGTTTTGGAGGGGGCGTTCTTGGGTTGGAGGAAGTGATTAGGGATTTGGAGGAAGCCATTATCATCATGTTGGTGGTGGCGGCGCTCATGCTTTACTTGCTTTCTCACCACCTAATCACTCACCCCCTCTCTCTCTCTATGGTCGAGTGTTCGGTGTTAATTCGAACTTGAGATTTTTATGAGGGAAGCCTATCGCGTTCTGCGCCACACAATTGAAGAAAGGTGGTAAGAAAATCCTCTTTTTTTTTTTTAATTTTTTTTGTTTTTTTTTTTTTGTTCCATAAGTTGAAACAGATCCGTTAGATATATGCACCATCGCACGGACTCAAATGCATGTCTAATTCTAATATATTATGAGGCGCGCTACGAGTACCCCACCTATTACTGAAGACACACCATTATTGAGGGCATCAAGTGATTTATCAAGGGCACCCAAGATTTTGAAGTGAAATCCCAAAATTGCCCCTAACTCACACACCCCACCAATTCGATTTGATAAAACGAAGAAGTTAAAGGGAGATTGTTTTCTTTTGAAACCCTAGACGCTCTCTCGATCCATTGCAAGGACAAAGCTCATATTTCTCTTCGTTTTTCCTGTTTTAGGCGCAAATTTTGGTGTTGTGTATCGAGTTTGGATGTTATCCGAGTTGTTGAAGTTCGTCTCTATTTTACGGCTCGATTTTAGGGTTTGGATCTCGCAGCAGGCGTTAATTCGATAGATTAAAGGCACGTTTAAAGTCGATTTTGCAAGCTTTTGGTTCGGTATCTGTTTGTTTTGATTAGTTTGTCTTCAAGGGTTTCTTATTTGCAAACCCGTGGTTCTCAGCTACATAGGCCAGAGAATAAGTGTATATTCTCAGCTAACTATTGCCGAGATATTAGGTTAAGTGTCTTTGCAAAGAGTCTCAGGTTCATCCTACCAAGACTTAAAAGGTTATCTCGGTGGGCACCAAACGAATGTTATAATGACTGTTGTAATTGATCGTCTCGACTATCCAAAATCGATATTGTGCTTAGGTGTGGTGTGTTAGGTACCGTGACATTTGAATATGTCTCGGTCACTACATTCCGAGAATGCATTTGAATGTTTAATTAGGTTGGTTTCGGTGACATCCAACCGAGACTACATCCCTTCTCTCGGTTGTCAATTACTGATAATCTGTTTATTATCTCGTTCACGCATGATCGTGAATGTGTTTTTTACCCGCAGTACTGAAAGTACTTTAATTGTTGATTTTTCTCTATTTTTACTAGAGTTTCTATTCATGGTGCTTACCTTCAATTCAACGATCAGGTATGGCTCGTTCGAAGACCCCAATGAGTATGCATAAGGTTGGTGTTGAGTCGACGAAAGGTAACCGCAGGTGAGGCGGCCGAAGACTGGTACTGCATCTTATCGGAAGGAGAAACAAAATGTAGATGTGAAGAGTAAGGCAAAGGCTACTGGAAAACGTGCGAGGAAGGCTGAGGTGCACGATGAGGGTTCCAATGTTGTCGGGCGTCGGCATCAGGATCTTGTCATTGCCCGGGGTAAAGTGAGGCTCACGCATCGGAGTCTACTAGTCAGTCCTCATAACAAGCAAAAACTACGAGTAGGCATCGCAATGTGGGTAGGAGTAGTAATGGTAGAGGTAGCCGAAATGAAGAGGAGGCATAAGAGCAACAATGTGTTCCTTTCCCCAGTGGTCCATCAGATGGATCTTTGTTGAAGAGTTTTAAAGATCATGTTGCCTTAGCGATTTGTGACATTTAGGTACTTAATGTTGCATTTAACACAGTTCTTAAAAACTTTATGTTATTCATGTAAAAGATAAAATGTTTTTGTCGTTGTAAGATCATCCGTTACTCAAGTGTATTAATCACGGAGCTCAAATCCAAGAATGGAGATGCAGTCGTGTCACCCTGACACCGAGGGCCTTTAAAGGATCATCCAACGGTTTGGGTTGACTCAGCTGATAGACTACTTCTATGTAAGGCAAACATTGAAGTCATTTCCGCCTTTGTGGAGTAGTGGCAGACGGAGACGAACACATTTCACTTACCATTCGGTAAAATGTCGATCTCTTTGGAGGATGTGATCATTCTTCTTAAGATTCCTGTGACGGATAAAGTTGTTGCGGTTGTGAACTTTGCAAGGCATGCTGAGGAATCTCGCGCGAATGCGATAAAGTTAGTGTTTAAACTACTTGTGGTTAGCTTTGAATATGCGGAGGAAGAAGTGAACATCAGTGTCACTATAACGACCCGTTCTTTAATCTAGGGCACCGCCCAGTCTAATCCCGTAATTAAACCCAAATCCTAGCCACACATGACTTAACTACGTATTAGTCAGCATTTCTATCCAAATTTCCTCAACTACTTGTGTTTAGGATAAATAAAGCACATGTCACTTTACAATTGAATTTCATAGTAATTAAAAACTTATTAAAAGTTATAAAATTTAGTGGAAGTCTTAACAAATTATACGGAAGCAATTATTAAAAATCATAATTGTGTGGAAACCAGAAAAACAATGATCACATGCATATATAACAAAGTGGTGAATATAAACAGTGTAATGTCATTATAAATCAGGGAATTAAACGCTCGACCCAATGTACGACCCCAAAGTGTAACAAAATAGAACTGTATATTACACAAAATATTAAAACCTACAAAATGTCAATGTAGAGGTAAGTCGCTGGCTCAGAGGTAGTCGTCAATCTTCTTCTTGCCCGGAATGCTTGTCGACGGCTCAGCACCCACCGTCATAAAAAAGACGGTGAGTACAAAAAGTAATAGTAATCCTCGTTGACAAATTCATTCACATTTCTAAAACAAAACTAAATGGTATTTTAAAGCATAAGTTCAATAAAGAATGAATAGTACAACAATTATGCCAAGAAATACCATAATTAAACAAGTGAAACCGACACAAGGCTAAGTAGTTATGATCTACATCCGGTTGGCTGTGACATATTTCAGTGAAGCCTTAACCACTAAAGGATGCGCGCAGTTTCGCACAGTCTAATATCACTAGGGACTATAACCCAGTGTCATCAAAGATTCTAAACCTCGATATCATCAAGGACTCTAACCCCGTAACATCATGGACTCTAACCCCGTATATGGGCCACCCCAAGGACTCTAACCCCTTGTGTCTCATCATAGTGGCGAGTGTCGACATCCCCATACACTCTAACCTCACGTGTCAATCGACTCATAGTGCAATTGACTCTAAATTCTATAACTACTTTATAAATCCAAGAAAATAACTCATTAAGGATTCCAAGAATTAGCTATGCTATAAAGCACAAAATTCTCCAAAGAATACAAGTCCATAAAGTCATTCACAACTCACAAATCCCTAAGAGGCGAAGCTTTTAAGAGAGTTTCTGAAGTTCTAGCCAGGCTTCTTCTATGGAGGTGGTGACCCTGAGGCTGTAGGGAAGTAGATTATGTCCCATCAGCGTTTCCATAAGTTGACGAGGAACGATTAGAGTGTTCAAGCGCGATTATCGGGAGCATGCTTGAGAGGTCACACAACAGTTTGATAGACCACCTATCAGGACACCCACCTAGAGCTAATGACATGGGCGGACTTTAGAGAGTTGTTATACAACCAATATATACCCATGGAGTGATGTTCAGAATGAGGGAGGAGTTTCTGACCCTATGACAAGGTAATCAGATACTAATGCAGTATATGGAGCGATTCCTGTACCTACTTCAGTTTTCTATGGATGTAACGGGGACCAAGCGATTATATATATACTATTTCACCTAAAGAGTTGATGATAGGATTGTTGTGGCAGTGGTATCATATGGGGCACCTACTCTGTAGGATATATTTGACTGAGCTTTGGCACCCGAGACCTACTTGATGTAGAGAGACGACATGCACATTTCTGGGATTGAGGTACAGAGTGGGCAGAGTTCTCTGCCGGACTGGAGGCCGAAAAGACAGAGAGATCATTTAGATAGAGGTCGGAGGGATAATAGACGGGATATGGACCGTAGGGATAATCACCGAGACAGTTAGTTCTAGTATGAGGAGAGATAGTCGGTTCACGCCATAGCACCAGTGTCGGTCGTTCAGCGTAGGCCGCATCTTTAAATGCAACGCCGGGTAAAGATCAAAGGGGACATGACAGGGGTTAGAGAGATCGGGGTCAGGGTCAGAAATCTGGTGACAGTCAGGCTGAAAAGCATGATAGATGCAAATGTCATAGGTGTGGTCCGCGAGGACAATTGAGGATAGACTGCAGAGAGCACCACCGTTGCCACGACGAAAGCCAGATAAGGCCAGAGAGAGGGCCTATACTATAGCACAGTCGAACGGTGGAGTGACTAGACAACTCGTCGATGGTACGTTACATATTTATAGTATAACTATGCATGCTATTTTGATTCTGGTAGTACTTTATTATTTATTGTTGGGCGGATTGTTGGAGAGTTAGTGTGACGACCCCAACTACTAAACAAGGCACCGCCCGGCCTAATCCCGTAATCAAGCTTTAATACTAACCATATAAGACTTAATTACGTATTAGTCAGCCTTTCGTCCTTATATTCCTAAAAAACACATGTTTCAGATACTATTAGATTTCACAGTTAATTCAAATGTCTTTATCATTTTCATGTTAAAGATTATGCGAAAGTTTTTATTATTGAAAAGCCTAAGTGTGGGATACCAGGAATACGAAGCATCACATGCATGTGTATATATATGGAACTAGTCACTTAACCAAATGTACAACCCAAAATGACATAAATAATAATAATACAAAAAAAGTCGAGTCATACATGATGAGATAGGAGAGTCGCCGATATGCTCAGAGGAAGTCGCCGATCTTCTCATTCCCCGGTGTGCTGCTGCTCGACAGACCTACACCCACCGTCACAAACTAGACGGTGAGTATAGTAATATTTAAGTAATAACTGGAGAATTATATGCCACATTTCCAAAAAAAAGAATGGTATTTAAAAGCATAAAGTAGCGAAATAAATTGCTGAAACAAGTAATGCAAGTAAATACCACAGTTAAAGATGTAGTGACTGACACAGGCTAAGTCGAGATGATCTATGTCCGGTCGGCGGTGAGAACTATCACCTAACCCTTCCCACTACTATATGGAGTTGTGCTCAACATATTCCACACCAAAAGCGGAGCTGCGCTCTATGAATATACATCGCCCAACTCAATCTTGCCGACCATCCCGAGTCCCATAACTCGTGTGACGCGCAAGTGTAGTGGTGAGTGCCGAAACCCCAGTAGACCCATGTCCCAGTGAACCGCGCATCTCTCGTGCAATGGACACTAGATAATCCCTACTTTAGTTTTGAAAAGCAATATTTCCAAATCTCTAGGATTCCAAAACTAGTTAGGCTACAAGCCCAAAGAAATTCGAATACAAGTTCAAGTAAATCTAAATTATCCCAATAGTATGCTTTTTATCAAGTATTTATCAAAAGTGACATCAAGAGTATGAATCAGAGTCAATGAAACATTTCACAAGGCATCATGTCACAATATTCACTCATGAATAGATACTAGAACAACATGATGTGAGATGTCAAATAGCAATGTCTACAAATACACCAATAAAACAATAAGAGAATGAAGTGAAATATAGAATTCTCACAGCTTTACTTACAATTCACATGCTTGTCCTAGCCTATTCGATCCCTCGACACTCCGAAATGCGTGCCCAAACTCTCGGGATCTCCGCTTAGTCCCCTGGAGGTGTTTGATAGGTGTTAGAGTTTGTTTAGACCCATTTATAGTGTTTTAGTACTGGCCGAGAAATTAGCGCGCTAATTGTGAACAGTAGCGCGCTACCTCGGATGTTTAGCGCGCTAATCAGTATTAGCGCGCTAATTCAAACATTCGCGCGCTAGATTTTTGACCTAGCGCGCTATGTGCAGCAGAACCCAGAATTCTGCACTTCGAATTCTGGGTTTTTGCCACACATAGGCCATGTTTTTGCCTTAGGGACCCTCATACACGTTACATGAGGTCCCTAACACTCATCCCAACCCACAACAGCAACAACAACATCAACTTGTATGAAATCACAAGTTTATAGTGTGGAGAAGTTACCTAGCTTGTTGTTCTTCTTTTTCCTCACCAAAACTTCAATGGATTCTCTCTTCTCCTCTCCCAGACCACTCCAGCACTCTCTTCTTTCTCTCCTCCTTGAAAGCAACGAGTTGATGAGGATAAGAAACCAAAACAATTGACTTATAGGTTCATTTGACCATTGTTGATATGTTTAAATAATGGTCATTGATCATGGTGTTCACACGTGTCTCGAGGCTCATCTTATGGTCCACCTTGTCCCACTTGTCCCTCAAGTCATCATGGAGTGACTCAACAATTGGACACCTTGCCTCATGATGGGTTAATGCGTGTCTCGATGCACATCCAATGCATATTGTTTTATTTCTCAACTACAGGCACATTAATGCTTATATGTAAACGTGACCACATTAGCCACTTATAAACCAATATAAATGTACATTTCATCTCAAATTAAGTAAGCTTACCCCAATATGTAGCTACCACGGTCCCACGTCGACAAGCGACTCGAGGTACGCCCCCGCTCGTCTCGATACCTATACACCCGTATAAATTGACTTAATAGTCTACACATGTACAATACACTAGGCATACATCACAACAACAATAAAATATACCTCGGCCCTTGCCTCGGTCAATGGACATATCACGGTGTGGGTCCCACGATACGGGTCGTTGATCATATTTAAGAAATTAAACACCATTAGCGATTTTGGGCCGTTACAGTTAGGGTTAGTTGCACAAACACTAGATACACACCTTGTTCTCAGTACGACCACTGGTGACAAGATATACCCTAACCGGATATGTAGAGACGTAATGATAGAGGTTTAGGGACATCAGCTACTGGCAGATCTACGAGTGCTAGAGTACCTAGAGTTTGACGCTCTTCTCGAGATGGATTGATTGTTACCTTTTCATGCATAGATATATTATATTGTTAAGAGAGCTGAGTTTTGCATTCTTGGGATACCAAAATTCTCACTAGTTAGATCCGGGATTGACTTACCATCACTGGAGGCAGACTAGCTATGGCGCAGGAGATGTAGGTGTTTGCAATGATAGTTGAGATGGAGATTAAGACTGAGGTCAGGATTTATGATGTTTCGATAGAGATTTCGTCGATGTATTTCTAGATGATCTATCAGGATCGCCACCGCCACGAGCGATTGAGTTTATCATCGAGTTGATACCAGGGACTCAGCTGATCACTAACAGACCTTACAAGATGTCACCATCGGAGTAGGAGGAGGTTAGGTGACAGTTGGATGATTTGTTGGAGAAGGGTTCATCCACTTTAATATGTCACCTTGGGGAGCTCCAGTGTTGTTTGTGAAGAAGAAGGATGGTTCGATGAGGATGCACATAGACTATAGGAAGTTGAATCAGGTGATAGTTAGGAACCGTTACCCACTTCCTATGATAGACGATCTGTTCGACAAGTTGGTAGGCGCTCGATTCTTCTCAAAAATTGACCTATGCTCAGGTTATCATCAGTTGATGATTCGAGAGGAGAACATCCAAAAGACTGCTTTTAGCACGAGATACGGGTTGTTCGAGTTCACAATCATGCCATTCGAGCTGACTAACGCCTAACGATCTTCATGGATTTGATGCACAGGGTCTTGAGACCATATTTGGACAGATTTTTCATAGTCTTCATCAACGATATTTTGATCTATAGCAAGACTCGTGAGGAGCACGAGAGACAGCAAGTTGTGACTTTTGGCTGAGTGCGACGATATTTTTGGGACACGTCATCAACAATCAGGGTATTTTTGTAGATTTAAAGAAGATTCGGGCTATCATTGACTAGAGGACACCTAAGTCTATTGCCGATATTCGGATTTTTTTGGGAATGGCAGGATACTACCGGCGATGCGTACATGACTTTTTCTCAATTGCTGCGTCGATGACAAGACTGACCAAAAATGACGTTAGATTTGATTAGTCAGATGAGTGTGAGCAGGCTTTCTGTGAGCTGAAGAGGAGATTGACTCTGCACCAGTGTTGACATTGCCAAAGCCGGGCAATACATTGTCAGTTTACACAGATGCGTCAAGCATTGGTCTTGGATGAATATTGATGTAGGAGGGTAGACCAGTTGCATACCTTTCTAGACGATTGAGACCTCATGGAGGGAATTATCCAATGCACGACTTGGAGCTTGAGCAGTTGTATTTGCACTAAAGGCTTATAGGCATTATCTCTATAGAGATAGGTTCATGTTATATACAGATCACCATAGTCTACGCTACATTTTCACTCAGAGAGATCTGAACATGTGTCATAGGAGATGGCCTGAGCTGCTGAAGGACTATGATTTCACTATTGAGTATCACCCTGGGAAAGCGAACGTCGTAGCTGATGCATTGAGTAGGAGTGAGATTGATACTCAGACCATTTTGCGATGTATGACACACGAGCATGGCTTATTGCAGGCAGCATCAGTTATGTGCATGACAGAGGTATCTACTACGACTGAGAAGCTCATTTGTTGTTAGATGAGAGTTCCGACCGTATCGATAGAGCGGGTTGCCGAGTTTCAAAGGGTTAATGGGCTTTATGAGCAGTTTAGTGGTCTGGCTCAGGATCCGAAGTGTACTGATTGACAGAGACAACGGATCGGTGTTTGAGACACCGAGATAGGTTGTTGATATTTGCAGATCAAGAGATACGGGACGAGATTCTGGAGGATGCACATTGGTCTCACTACATAGTTCATCCTAGTCGGACCAAGATGTATCATGATTCGAGGAGGTTATTTTGGTGGCCAGGGATGAAGGCTGACGTGGGAACATATGTCAGGATTTGTCATATATGCCAGCAAGTGAAAGCTGAGCACATGAGAGCTGGTGGATTATTACAGCCGTTGCCCATTCCTCAGTGGAAATGAAAGCACATCATTATGAATTTCGTCAGATCGACGGACTAGTTTAAAGTATTGATAAATTCTTGTGGAAATGATTCTCACTTATCATTACTACAAAATATTTAAAGTATAATATAAAATGAAAAATTATTGTACACGCTCGACACGTGTCAATTTTTGGTGCCGTTGCTAGGGATTTAAACACAATTTCTCATGATTTTTAGACGTTGTATGGTCTATCAACTTCGTCGTTCAAATTCCACAAGATCCTTATATCTGTTTGATCATAAGATAGATAGGACATTCAATCGTAATTTAAGACAACAACAATGTAGAAGACTCCAAGCTACCACAAAGGAAGCCGATAATAACTTTAATCTTAATAATAATAATAATAATGATAATAGAGAACTTACTTTTAGGCAAGCTAATCAAAATGTACTTATGAACTAATGTGCATTGCCTATCCTAAGGAATTTTTCGAATTTGAACTTAGATCTGGATTCATAAGTGCTCTACCTAACTTCTATGGTAAGAACAATGAAAATCCACAAAAAATTATAAGGGAATATCAACACAAATTCAATGGGATGAAACCTAAAGACTGCACGTTAGAACAAGTCAAACTTAAAGTTTTTCCTTTTGTATTGAAAGTTAAAGCAAAAGACTGGTTGTTTTATCTTCCTCAAGATTCGATAACCATATGGGCTAAAATTTTAGAAACTTTCATAGATGAATACATGTTTGCAAAAAAAAATTAGTACTTATAGAAGACAAATCACAGTCATGAAAATGAAAGAAGATGAAAACTTAATGAATTTTTGATAGATTTCAAAGATTAATTTCATCTTGTCCACAACATGAATACATTCAAAGAGCTTTATTATACTTATATGAAGGACTAAATCATTTTGAATAAAGACTATTAGATAACGTATGTGATGTATCATTATTTGATATTACACCAACTCTAGCAAAAGAAGTTATTAACAAAATGACTAAAGAATTTAAACAATATAGTGAAAAGATCGATACATCAAGAAAGAAAGTTTATAAGGTTAACAATAAAACAAGTAATAAATTCGATGAAAAAGGTGAAGAATTACCTAACATGGATAAGCTACTACTAAAAGATAGATCAAATCAAGTTAAACCATGTGGATTTTGTAATGAAGTGTTACACATCCTACAGATGTGTGTCCTACTTTACAAGAAGAAAATAATGAAGAAGTCAACGTGGTTATGAATCAATATTTTGGTCCTCCTAAAAACCAATATAATAACAACAATTATTACAATGAAAACCAAATTCAAATCTTAGCTATGATCCACAAAATCAAAACGATACAACTTATAGACTAAGAACACCTACACAACCATACCAATGCAACAACCTCAACAAACTATTCAACCTATGGAACTAAATTTAGAACAATTATTACACAACTTTATGACCCATAGTCATCAAAACGTTACGCAAATTTCTTAAAACCAACTTTATACCGACATGTCTATTAACGAGCTAAAAAAGAAATTAAGTTTAATGACTTTACAAATCAACAAGTTAAGCGATCAAACTAAAACAACTATTTAACCTATGAACACTGCTAATTAAGCACAAGTTAATGCTTTATTTAGTGAAAATGAGAAAGAAATGAATATGCAACAAAAGACACCAAAAAGAAACAAAAAAAAACTAAAGTACCTAATACAATAGAAAAAGTAGAAGAGAAGATGATGGTAAATGTCATTCCCACTAGGGAATGGATGGCCGAGCAATTAAAATATACACCTTTTCTCAAAAGACTATACTCATGATATTTAGCCAAAGTAGAAGCCTACGAAAAATCTTTACAAAATTATGAATTAATTAAACATGAAAAAGTGTACGATATTTATAAGCCAAATAAAGATATGCATTCTAATTCTATCGTTCCACAATGATTAGCAAATGCTAGGGAGGAAGAACCTAAAGAATACATATCTGAATCATTTTGGAAATTAGAAGTTAATAAAAACTTAGAACAAAAGATTTCACCTTTAACGAGAACGCCCTAGAAATTTTCTATCCTAGGAATGTTTGTAATACCCATCAAAATAAGCAATTCTTCTATTGAATTTGCTATGTGTGATTTTGGAGCATCAATTAATGTCATGTCACTTAAACTTTATGAATCATTGAAAATAGGGTCGTTAACTAATACACCAATTAATCTTACTTTAGCAAACAACACCATTATTAAATCGTATGGATTATTAGAAGACATCCTAATACAAGTACACGATTAGCATTTTCAGCTAATTTTTATGTCATGGAAACGAGAGATTCAACATCGCGCAATCATTTGTCTATACTATTAGGTAGATATTTTCTAAAGACAGCTAGGATTAAGTTAGATATTTATGAGGGAACAATGTCTATGAATTTGAAGATAAGATAGTCAAATTTAAGATTAATAATGAACATTACTATGCGCTTATGAAGAATATGATGAATTATTTGATAATGAAATAGAAGATAATGACTTTTTAGACTTAAACTATTATGATAATTTTAACGCTGAAACTGATAAAAGGGACTTAAAAGAAATAAATATTTGAAGACACTTCAAAAGAAAAGAAAATAACTCAAGAATGGAGAGTTAAGCAACCGAAGAATGAAAAATTCATCAACAAGACAGGAGTTTCAAGATCCAAGTACAATAAGAAAAAGAAAAACCGGATTTAAATCCTATAAAGCTTAATGATCCTGGAGGCATACACTTGCACATTAAAATCAAATGGGCTTGGTACTATAGAGCTCAATGTGATACGAACTCTAATGCAAATCTTATGCTTATACATTTTTTTTCTACATACTCAATTGGATTTAAATTCACTTGCTTAAGAATGATTCTCTTAACTGGATGGAAATTAATTCAACCAATAGGAGTGGTCACGGATGTGGTCGTTCAAGTAGACAACAACACTATACCTACGGACTTCTTAGTAATGCCACACTTTATCAATGAAGATCCTCCTTCAATATTAGGACGATATTTCTTAGCCACAACTCATGCTATTATGGATATTTTGAACAAAATATTACTCTGACGAGTAATGGCTGAGCACTCACTTTCTTGAATGGCACTAGAATGAAAAATCTTAAATTCAAGTTTAAAAGATCCAAACTAATTCTGGAAGGGTTAAGTCGAGCCAACGACAGTAAACAAAAGCGCTTTATGGGAGACAACCCATATTCTATGTTTATTTCCTATTTATTTAATTTATTAGGAGTTTAGTTTAGTTTAGTTCATTTTAGTTTAGTATGTTTTTATTCTCTCACTTTTTGACTCATGTATTGGTAATATTTTCGAGATTTCAACCCTGAGGTGATTTTAATTGAGGGATAATGATCGATTTATTTTTTATATGTCCTTTATTGAAGTCACATTATTTACTTGCTTATATGTTTATTTATTTATTTAATCAGTAAAAGTATTTAGTTAGTTATATGTCCTTCTCAAACATTCAAATTTTTAGTCAATTCTACCTTGATATGAGTTTTTATGAATGATGAACAAGTTAATTATAAGATAAATTGCAAAAAGTAGTAATATAGGCCTATCGATTTCCCATGATTCAGATTAACACTAGGAATCCCTGGTTAAATCGGTAGTAGTACACAGGAAAACCAATGCTAAATTTGGAGTCTCGCGATTCTTAGCAATTCCACTTAAATAAGAATCGAGTGGAATCGCTAGTTAAATCGGTAGGTCATTACATTTTCAAGCAGCTCACTTATTTTCGATGCACCCAACGAATCCCAATGATTCCACTTAAACAAAAATCGAAGGGCACGGTTTTTTGGTTTTTTAAACCAAAAACCCTAAAATGCCGTACACTCTACACCTTTCACACTTGCAAAACATTGCATCTCTTCACAAAAAAATTAATTTCTTACCTAGATTCAACCAATTTAAGCCCAATCTTGTAGTATTTAAGTGATTATCACCTCAATCTAGTCTCATTCAAACCAAAAATCTCAATTTTAGGGGTGTTGAGCCAAACTACGATTTTAGGAATTTTCGACTTATAGTTTAGAGGGATGATCTAGAGGAGTTCAAGAGCTTCAATCTTGAGAGATTAACTCTCAAGAAGTTAATTACATGAACCCTATCTCTTCACTGTAACAAATTCTTGATTTGTGGATTTTCGCTAATTTTTCAATACTTTTTCGAAATTGATTTGTTGGAATTTATTCTATTGTCTTACGCAAATGGTTTTATTGATTCCAATAGACTAGAAATACTGATCACATTGATCATTGGTTTACAAATTCAACAATTTCAAAAATTTTACTGTATTTACATATATTTGCAAATGGTTTTCAAATGCGAGTTTGAAATGAGTTTGGGAGTTTAGTTATGGTTTTATTTCAATTTGAGTTGCTATGATTTCCAAATGACTTACATATTGTCACCAAATTACTTAAATATATTTAAAAAACCGATTTTCAAGCTTACATTTTACTTATCATTCCTATGCAAATTTTTTTTTATTTACGATGAATTTCAAACTAGCTTTCCAAATAGATTTCTCCTTTTAAAATAAAGTCTTGAATTTTACCAAACTATTTTCGACAACGTTGTTTCTATCATTTACATGTTTCTTAAGTTTTTCAACTTGTGCTTTTTGAAATCTGAAACAATGGTCAAACGAGGAAAAAATATTAGTTCTCAAAATGAAAAAAGAAAGGCACAACTTGTAGAGAAACCCAAACCAATTAGGCCAATGGGGATTTCATTGAATAACCCTCGAACTAGAGCACCAGAGAGCCTACTCCACCCTTAAGTTTTAAATATGATTCGGAGGGAGAGGAAGATATTGAGGAGACAACCGCCATTTCTTTCCATGCGCATAACCTTATAAACGTTAAAGCTATTGCTAGAATGAAGAGTGACATTAGCAGGAACATGAGATTATACCGGAGAGGGGGTTCAACATTAAAAACGAAGTTAAGTACGAGTGTACGATCCTAAACATAATACGCGAAAGGAACTGGGGTTATTGACTATGGATTACTACATCGAAACGATGTGGGGTCCTTAGCTAAAAATGAACGTGCGATACTAATGAGAGAATTCTATGCTAACAAGCATGGAGATGAGAATAAATTAGTATCCATAGTCCAATGAAGACTGGTGGATTAATCAATATAGAGAATAAAACGACATTATGGTTTATCAGAAGTTCATTTGAGGCAAAATAATGAGTACTCTAAACCTGAAAACATGTATAGATACGGATTTCCTTATAACACCATTAGAAATAGTTTAGAATCTATTCTGGACAATGTTTTTCATTTTGACTCAAACGGGTACCCAAATGATATACAAGCCAAAATTTTAGGAAAACAACAAAAACATGAAGCTTTTTCTTAAACGCGAGCCTACAACTTAGTTTACAACATTACAACGTAGTGAACTATAGGGCGACTCTTTTATACCACATAGTCCAAGGGATCGGGTACATTGACGTTGGTTGAATTATCTATGAATTGATTAGGAACGCCATGACCACCAAGAAAAATGAAAAACTGCCTTTTCCCTGATGAGTACCAAGTTTTGCAAACAAGACCGAGTTCCAATGAAAGGAATCGAATTCGATGTATTCTTGGATAAGACCATCACCGATGATGTCATTAAGAAAAATAAGAAGGTATTGGGATGCGTTAACTCGAATGAAAAATGAGAGAGAAATGTCATACGAAAGAGATTGACCACAAAGAAAAGAAGACTACATGCAAATAACCAAAGAAACTTAGATGAAACTCTGACTATCGGGTACCATGAGCAGAGAAACCACACCAAAGAGCTACTTGCAGAGGACTTCACTGACATAGATGTGGAGGACACATAAATGGCCATGATGCAGACAATCTTACGTAATCAAATGATAACTCGGAGACATCAAGAGTTCATGTTCCAGAACCAATGTGATATTGCTTAAATCATCTATGGATTAGAGCGACATAGGACCAAGAGGACTCAAGGAGGGGGAGCCAACATTTGGTGTTTCATCACTTCAGCTAAGGATGGCTAACAAGGGAGTATTTACTAAAGTTAATCCGGTGGAGGGAGTAGACTACACCCTATATCATCCTGAGGCGAGCTACCAGTCTTAACAGCCTGACCGATGGGGATGATGGTGACGATGCGACGTCTTGACGTCGATTTTGAGATTTTTTCTTTTGTGTATAATCTTTTCCTGAGTGTTATTCATGTGAGGTCCATGTTTGTAATCTTATGCTTTGATTGATCTGCTATATGTTCACACTTTGATACATTTGCTTTGGTATGACATCACAATTTGATACCATGATATGATTTGATGTGTTCAGTTCAATTCAATTCAATTATGATTGGAAATGTCTAAATTGTCTTTACTTAGTCAATTCGTTCTTATGTTAGTTAATTATTTAATTTATTCATTTATGCTTCACGAGGTATTTCTTATTTATGTTGGAAGCCTGGCTTAAATTTTAAACCTTGAAGACAAAGTTTGGAATGTGTTTGTGGGTATTGGATGAAGTAAAGTATGAAGATGCGCAGTATGAAAGAAAAGAGGTAGAATTTTGTTGAACATTGTGAATTTTTTAAAACTTTCCATAATAGAGGTAATATTCTTCCATTTTATTTTACTTTATTTAGTTACGAATATGATTATAATTTTAATGAAATGATACATTATTATTGTCCTCTTTGACTTCACCTAGACTGTGTATACACCGGAAGAGTTGTGACGGCCCGGCCTTGTAAACCAGGTTTCACCCGGCCTAATATGTTATTAAGCCCTAAACCACACCATATAGAACTTAAGAATGAATTAGTCAACCTTTTTTACTAATTAACCTAGTCCACTATTTAGCTTTTATTTCAAAAATTATCAGAGTTAATTAAGATATCGTTATCGTTACCTTAATAATCAACAAAAGACTTACTAAATTAGCGGAAGAATTTATAAAATGCCTACTATGGAAACCAGGTAAATCGACGATCATGTAAAACCGTTTAAATTCATACATGAAACAATAGGGATGTCTATTCTCTCAACCCATTATACAACCCAAAATTATACCAAAAAGACATAAATAATATGCACACAAAATGATCACCTATGAAAGTAGCAGAAGATATCCTCTGACGGCTAAACACTAATCTTTGATATTTTCCCTGGTCTGCTACTTGACGTATCTGCACCGACCGTCACAAACTAGACGGTGAGTACAGTAATACAAGAAGTAATTCTAAGAGACATTTAACCACATTTCCAAGCACAACATGATACAATTCACAAAACATATATTCTTTATACCACAATAATGATTGACACACGAATGCATTACCAAACGATATAACATCAAGAAACTAATCAAGTGAAACACCCATTTCAAATTTTGTACTTATAATATTATCCCAGACGTACCTAATTAATCATATTCACTTTGGGTTGTCTCTGATTTAGTTGTTCCCATAAATTTAATCCTTATTGGATATGAAATATGACATGTCAACCTCATGTAATAGGTCGGTACACAGTACCTCGGTATTACTCTATTGGTTGCTGCTTAGTCATATGCCTTTCTTTTATTAATTGATCAACACGGCTTATCGACCTCATGCAATAGATCTGTACATATAGTACATCAGTATTACCCTTTTGGTCACCATTTAGTCATGTACCTTCCTCTTATTAGTTATTCAACACGGCTCATCAACCTCATGTAATAGATCAGTACACACAATACATTAGTATTACCCGTTTGGTCACCGTTTAGTCATCCTCATGTAATAGATTAGTACACATAGTACATCGATATTACATTTTTGGTCACCGTTTAGTCATTACATCAATCTCATATAGTAGATACGTGATATTAACTAATTAGTATACTAATATCCCCGGGTCCCATACCTCGTGAGCCGCGTACACCTCAAACCACATGATAGCATAAAAACACTTATTCTAATTTCACAATCACAGTATAACAAGAAACAACGTATCAACAACAACACCAAGAATTTTGCACACATAGCACATAAAAAATATAATTTACAACACATAGTTAAGTAAGCCCATAAAGCATTGCACAACAATATAAAACAACTATAAACAAAAAACAACATCAAGGTATGAAATGGAGTAAAATATCTCAATCAATTTACTTACAAACACGCCAATTTCCTAGCTACTCTGGCCTCCTGACACCTCAAAACTCGTATCCGAATCTCCAAAACTCTTCCCAGGTTCCTGATTTCATATTGTAAGTTTTTGAGCATGTTTAGACCTTTACTTAGGATATTGGATATGTTTAAAGTGTTTAAGTTAATTTTAGAAAATTTAGATTTTAGTGCTGCCCAAACACCTAACGTGCTACCAAAATTACCTAGCGCGTTAATCAAAGTTAGCGCTCTAGTTTTCCTACCTAGCGCGCTATGTGCAAGAAAACCCAGAACAAAATTCCATGTTTTCTCTACACATAGGCCATGTTAATGCCTAAGAAACCTCCATACATACTTCTATAGTTCCTTGACATCAACCACAACATAAAACAACAACCCAAAACATCCAATTCATGAATTCATTGATTTGAGCTAGTGTAAATGGGTTACTTACTATATGAACTCCTAGATTACTCTCCTTCACTAACCCACTAATTTTTCCAGCAAAGACTTGTTGATCTTCTTTTTCTTTCTCTCCAGCAAACTAAGCTTCTAAGGTTCAATTGAAATGAATAAATTGCATGTGTTGATGTTCACTTTATATATGCATTGGATTAGGTTAACTAATAACCATTGATCTTGAAGTGCATACGTATCTCGAGACCTATCTAATGGTTTACAACCTTACATGTGTCCCACTAACTCATGCCAAATGACACCAATAAGTGACCTAATTGGTCTTTAGATGTGTCAACGCGTATCTCAAGAATCATCATGTGGCTATTGTTTTAAGTTGCTTAACTTGGGTACACTTAATGTAAATTAACCTTAGCCACATTAATATTAGTACATAAGCTATTTTTAAGCCTAAATAACCTTACCTCATACATTCTCTACCCCGGTCCCACGTCGGCACGCATTTCGAGGTGCATCCCATCTCACGTTTCGACAACTATGTAAAAGTAGGAGTGATTTAATAGGTCTACACAAATACATCACAATAGGCATCCATCACATCAAATCTAACACGTTCCTCAGTCCTCACACCGAGTATTCGGATCGTGTACCCACTCTCGGGCCATGTCTCTGGTCAGTAACCCTGATTAGGGACTAATTTACTATTAATAATTTTAAGGCCGTTACAGTCTTCCCAACTAATTGAAATTTCGTCCTCGAAATTAAACTTAATGGTAAGCTTAATCTCACAACTCAGTCTCATTTAAAATATAAAGTCACTAGTCGACTCTTAGTTTTTCATAGTTTAAAAATCTATTCTTCATTTTTTTTCAACAATTACCCTAGTCAAAATTTGCAAAGATAGTAGCCCCAAAGTCCGTATTTCTCCATTTACTGCAGGTGGATCCCCTGTCCGTATATATTAGGTTTATATATACTACTATGGGTGAGTCTATGCTCAGTTACCACATGCACAATATCACAATATACGACACTATGGTCATAGTACTAAAGAGAAATCTTACTAGGCATACTTGTTCCTATAAAAGTTTTTAAGTGTGCTTATAAGGCATCACTACTTTCATTCTTTTATTAACTCATGTTATATGAACTAGTTCGAGTTATTCTCGTCGGTCTAGTGATCAATTTCATTTCCCAATCAATAGTACTGCTACTGTTACCTAAGTCAAATAATCATAATTAACATAATTTACTTACCCTTAGTACGGTTGCATGCCGTCTCTAAGTCTGATTCTGGCATTGCCTGAGCTCTTTCTCTAGCATGTGGTTGTGATGTCGCTGGTTGATAACTCACTGGCTGTGGACACTGACGAGTAATATGTCCAACCTGACGACATCTATAACATGTCGGAGGTCTCCTCCATCCCGTGGATACAGTCTGAGGCTGCCCCTATATTAGTGCATCACGGCCTCTGCCGTTTGATGCCTTTTGTGCATGAGGAGCTGGTAATACTAATCTAACTGGAGCTGGCAAAATAGGTACATTCAAACCATGGTCCATTGAGATAGTAGATGTTGTTGACCCTACACTCTGAGGTCCCTTAGTCTATCTCCTTGGTCCTTTACCTTCCTGTCTCCTCCTCTCATGATGAGTACTTCAATTTGCCGCCACTTTTGGAGCTCGTGTTGTCCCATCCACAATCCTACTAATATGATATGTCTCATGGGAGAAAGCACGTTCATATATCTCACTAAGTGTCCTAGCTTCGGTACTAACAACATAATATCCGATGTCAGGTCTTAGTCTATCTCCAAAATGATATACATCCTCAGAGTCTTCTTTCACCAAGTCTCCAAAAAATTGCCTCAAATAGTCGTATTTATTTTGATATTGCATTACCGACTCATCAACTCTCTGTCGCAGATCCATAAATTCCTTATTCTACCTCTTCATTACTGCAGGTGGAAAATACTGCTGATAGAACTTTTTCTTAAATGCATCACAAGACACAAAATCACCATTTGAAGCTATAGTTGCATGCCACCAAACATCAGCGTCTCTTTGCAATGTGGACGATGAAATCTTAGCCTAAATTCTATCCTTAATCCTCAATACTCTAAATATCTTTTCCTGAGATAACGCCTACTTCTCAATCTTCTCAAAGTCTCGCTGATCATCAAAGTATAATGGCTTCAGTCTGATGAAATCCTTCACCAACTGAACCTCGGCTGTCGAGCTAGAAGATATAGGAGTGAGAGATGGTGTATCAACCATCTCTGTGGCTGGTATTGTTAATGTCGGATAGTCTGTACCTTGGGAGGCTACACTTGCACTTACAGCAGAATAACAATAGCCTTTGAGACGACCTTGACAGCTAAGGGTAAGCTAGTCAATGAGTTTTTTAGAATCCAGCAAACACACTTTAACAGAGACGGAGACCCAAAGGCAGTTGGGAAATGGGTTCTCACATAAGAGAAGCTTCTTGCACTGATGATGATTTACGACAGCATACAAGCCAGACTTTTTGACCACATATTGAAAGGAAACGCTGCGATGTTGTGGACCTTACACAAAGCCGCCCACAGAGAGCCAACCTACCACTTGGGCCGAGTTCCATCGAGTCTTCCACGATTAGTACATTCCAATCAAGGTCCAGCTACGACTGAGAGAGAAGTTCTTGACACTGAGGCATGGCTCTCGCATTTTGATTTAGTACATGAAGAGGTTTAAGTACCTCATGCATTTTGCCATAGATGTATTTGGGACCGAGTGACTTCAGGTTCACTACTTTATTCGGGGGCTTCGGCCAGAGATTGGTGGTTCCATCTTGTCGATAGGGGCAGGTCTTTATAGGACGTAAATGACTTGGCATTGGCTCATAAAACATACACGATGGGGAATTATGTTGCCCCTATTCCTGCATACCAAGAGGGTCAGAGCACCCATGTCAGGTTAAATAGGAAGGGCAAAATGAACCACCTGCATAAAGAGCAGCGAGACAAAGGCGCATGCATGAAAATGGGCGGACGATTTACGCCTATGTTTTAGTACCCGTTCAGTAACATTTGGTCATGGCAATCCAATAGCAAAAGGGGCAGACTTAAGGTCTAGGCCAAAGGGGCGGAGATAGAGGGCAACCGTGATAGGGATAGAGATAGGGATAGGGTTAGTAGTGGCAGGGCTAGGGAAGACAGAGTCAGGGCTAGAGGTCAGCATGATCAAGGATCTAGGAGTGAGTAACACATCGTTTCCTTTCGATGTAGATAGAGGGCGCACTACTAAGATTAGTGCACTAGTGAGTTTATGTCGTTAGTTGCACCTCCACCATTATAGACCAGAGAGCAAGTTCATGCAGTGGTAGGGCACGACCGCGATGCTTCATGAAATCTAGTGGAGGGTATGTTGATTATTTACAGACGATGGATAGTTGGAAAGTTAGGTTTGAGACCAAAGACTTAAGGTACACACCTTGTCCTTAGCACGGCTGCTAGGGATGAGATCTACCCTAATTAGATCTCTAATGACTGTCAAGTTTAGGTTAGTGGTCACCACTTACCCATAGATGTCTGAGTACTTTAGTACCTAGAGTTTCATGTACTTAGGCATGGACTGGTTGGCGTCATACCATGCTCGGTTGGACTATTTTAGTAAGACCATCACCTTCCTAATACCTAGGATTCTTGAGTTTTCACCGGAGTCTTGACAACACTTTTGATCACCTAGGTAGATTAGACACCACCAAGAGATGGACATTCTTTTAGGGACTATAGAGCCTGCAAAGAGGCTAATAGTCATACTTGAGGACGTGGCGGTCGTGTGCGAGTTTGCAGACGTTTTTCCTGAGGATTTACCTGGATTACCTTCACCTAGCCTGGTAGAGTTTATGATAGAGCTAGCGCCAGGCACCCAGCCTTTAGCTAGCTAACCGTATCGTATGTCACAAGTAGAGTAGGATGAGTTGAGGACTCTATTGGAGGATTAGTCAGAGAAGGGTTCCATACATCCGAGTATGTCTCACTGGGAAGCACCGATCATTTTTGCGAAGAAAAAGGACAGTAGCATGATGATGTTCATCGATTACAGGAGATTCAATCAGGTGACAGTCATAAATCAATACCCACTGCCCAGGATTGACGATTTGTCCGACCATCTAAATAGAGCGATGTTTTCTCCAAGATCTTATGTCAGGTTACACTAGTTGAGGATGAAGGGAGGTGGATATTCCCAAAACGGCGTTCAACATGCCTTACGGGTTGTTTCAGTTTCTACCCTTATGTCGTTCGGACTGATGAACGTGCCGTTAGTGTGGATACAATGGCTGGAAATTGGAGATTTTGTGGCTAGTTGGAGTGAAACTCAATGGACTCATGGTTCAAATATCCAACTCTAGCACAATCCAAGCCTAGGTAATGGTTCTACCAAACTTTCTTTTTCAATTCTCATTAATGCAAGGTTAATTTTGGGGCTTTGGGTGCCAAACGAATTTCCAAGATGAAATCATAATTTCCTCTGGTTTTCCCTATGTAAATTGGTTATGTGATATCATGAATTTGAAGTATTAAACTAATTTTTATGAATTTTGGAAAAAAATTGGTTTTCTTGATGAATATGATGAATCCACTTTAATGATGGTGATAGATTTGATAATTTGTTGTTGTTGTTGGTTGTTGATTTTTGACGATGTTTGATGATGTTG
The DNA here is from genome assembly GCA_039657325.1 of Stephania cephalantha. Classification (NCBI taxonomy): domain Eukaryota; kingdom Viridiplantae; phylum Streptophyta; class Magnoliopsida; order Ranunculales; family Menispermaceae; genus Stephania; species Stephania cephalantha. The sequence goes on from CM077576.1 coordinate 24,440,997, forward strand.
TTGTTGAAAAACAAAGAAAAGAAAAAGAAGAAAAAAAGAAAAGAAATCAAGGGATGGGCTACAATTTGTCTTTGCCATGGAGACGACCCAGACATACACGTGACGTGCGTGTGTTCGAGCCCTAAGCCGAGCCAGTCTAGGCCAAGTTAGGCCGAATCGGACCCGGTTTAGGTGGGCCCAACCCCCATTAAATAATTTAAAAATTAATTAAATTTAAAATTAAATACAAAATAAATAAATAAATTATAGAAAAATAAATAAAGAATTACAAAAAAATTTCGAAAAAACTATAAAAAATATAAGAAATTGGGAAAAGGTGTAAAATTGGATTTCAAGACTTTTTTCGAGTTTTTGGCACCTCGGTGTAACCCGAAAAAGATGCACAACTAAAAATTATAGTAAACTCCTAATTTTTGGTCTTACAATATAAAATCAATTAATATAATCATAAATTATTTAAAATTGTATGTAGGATACAAAGAGCCTTGGAAAGCTTAGGAGATCGACGAATGGGTATTCTGGGGTACGAGCGAGCGGCTAAGACCGATTTTCATTGCATTTTGGTAAGTAAATCCCAATAGAAAACACGTAGCATTTATTTATTTTTTTATTTAATTATACCGCTGAATTATGCCAGTTTGGGGTTTGTTTGACTACTCCACTCCCACGTGTGTCTGTATATGGTCGATAGGACGATATGACCATGCTCAGCACCCTCGTGAGTAGCTATCAGATTGTTGCTACGGTTTCGGTCATGCCTTAGGCTATGCATGAGAATTACTCCGCAAGTCGATGATTTTGAGAGATGGGGTCACGAGGAGTTAACTCCGACACAGATTCCTCTCCTTCGAGGCAATCGGCCATGAGTTGTAAACTCCCGACCAACAGAGTTCCTCACTAGCCTTGGCGCGGTGGCAAGGAGTCACTTCGTCACTAGAGTCTCCTCGGTCAAACGTTATTAGTCACATAGTTTGGAAAATATATACCACACTCGCGTCCGCCATTTATTGTTTTCTTACCAACTTATATTCATGCTATTAGCCCTTTTTATTGCATTTCTTATTGACTAGCATGATTTGTAGCCGTTTTATTTACATTTTTATTAAATGCAACTTGCATTTCCTTTGAGGCTTTACTCACTGGACTCATCATCAACTTTTTGCATGGATGACCAAAAGTGATCCTACGACGAGCTGGGGGAAGGCCGTACTTGGCGACTTCATCTGATCATTCAAAGCCTTCGATAGCCCATCTTGTAGGTGTTTATATATATAATGTTACTGCTTTGGGGCATAATTTGGTAGATTTAATACACTAATACATGTATATTGATCTTATAGTACATTTTGTCGCGTTATATATACATGGTATCCTTTTGATGATTTTTTCACTACTTAGGTGTTTGTTGATGAAGTAAAATTCTTGTTATTTACTATTCACTTTATCTAAAGTGAAAGACTTCCACTATTGTTAATAACTTACACTAAATAACTTACATATTTTGTTGAAAAGACCAATGACAACTAAATAACTTATCAAATAAATTAAATGAGATAAAGGAATAGACTACGTAAACCAAATTAAGAACATATGTTCTTAAAACACTTGATAGTTGGAATAGTTAGGCTAATTGAAAGGTTAATTACTTGTCGAGGACCGTCATGGACAATCGTGGAGATGGCGAGGCATGGCCTAGTGACTCGTCCGATGGCATCGCAGAGCCCAAATTGCATTGGGATTTGGGACCGCCACTTAATATGAATCGAGATCATGAGTACATGTTAGGGAATAACATATTGGACTGACCCGCTATGATAAAACCACATGCATTAAGTCATATGTGTTACTCATGATAGGTAAATCATTTAGTCCTGTGACTTGAGATTGCTAGAGACTTCAACATTAGGATTATAGTGATTTGGCACAATCAAACATTGTCTTTAACTGGGTGATTATAAAGGTTGTGACTGGTTACTATGTGAATACTATGTTAAGGTGTGTACTCGAGATAGAAGTTGTTTTTTTCGTTTAGAGAGAGATATTAGTGGGGTCCCTCGATTCGTTAGACTAAAAATGGCCAAGTCCAAGTGAATTGTTATGATCAATGTCAATTGGATGCTTTTAGTCTACCTAGAGATTAAGACTAGTACGATATAACATTAAGGGTGACATTTTTCGTGCCTTATTTTTAATCAAAGTATATCGTACGACAAAAAGATATGTACACTATTTGTTAGGTTGTATCGAATTTGATCTTCGTACAACTTAGGTAGTCATAATGCCTTACTAGATACCCCTTATGACTTGTGTACCAAAATAGTTTTAGTTCACTATTAACGTTGCATGAACCTAGTGGTCGCACAAAAAAATGGTTTTGCAAGATTTTACATAACTCGGTACAATAAGTTTTTTATGATAAAATTCGCAATACACAGAGAAGAAGATTAGCGATTAAGGTACAATTTACTTTTGTTAAACAATTAAATGGAATTTGAATTTAATCCTGTTGAGGTTTCAAAAAATTTTTAAGAAATTTCTGATGTGTTTTGAACCCCAAAAATAAAATAGAGAGATCTTATAAGATATGATCTTCCCCTTTCCCTTATCCTGAGTAGTCGTCGAAGTACTTGGAGAGGATAAATAGGGTGAACAATAAAATCAACGGATTTAGTAAAGTGGTGGACCACTTTTTCATCAATCATCTAAGTAGTACCTAGTGCATTCATAACAACCTTTCAACAATTGTCTTTATTAAACTTTCTATCACTACGGGCATTTGAAAATATAATAAGCAAGCATATTAAATAATGTCAGATAAAAAAAGTATTGCCCAGACATGATAATATCAACAAGGATAAATGAAGACTACGAATGCTATAGAGTCAAAAGAAGTGAAAACTCGACACAAATAACCAATGAATCCCACTGCTACTGTATGTGAGACTAGTAGACAAGGAAACATGATAATCATCCTGTGATGAACCCAAACTCCAAGGCAAACTAGGCAACGCCATATCCCCCAACACGTCACCAAGTCATGCCACGTCACTTGCATGGTTGTCCATGATAAACCGCGATATCTCACTATTCTAATCCAATTTGCTCTAACCTATCCAATTATTCAACAAGTTTAAATCCACTCATTGCTCAATAAGTAAAGGTATGCAATCGTATTTGAATCAATCCAATTCCAAGTTAAATTTTGTCATTTGCATAGTTTAAATTAAGTCCTAGAGTTTTGCAACTTAAATCATTTATTTTTGTCCGGTTAAGTTGGTTAATGTAGCGGATTTCTTAGAAATAACACGTGAAGGTATATTATTCAAGTTTAGGATATAAACAAACCTTATGAACTCGGCAAAAAGATACCACATATATCATAAATAAGGCAACAAGTCACAAAAGATGTCAATATATATGTATTTGGAATAAGAAGTCTCCAAAAAATACTGAAAACAAGGAATAAGATAAAGCCAAACCCCTACAAAGATATCAAAGAAGCTTTTTAAGATCATAAGTAGTCGTCTAACACTGCCTTTTTATGGCACGTTGTGGGATCTGGAACTTGTCATCAAAAACAATGACAAGTTATGAATAAATACTACAAAAATTCACTTAGTATTCAGAAAAATTCCAATTAAATGCCACTACAAATCATACAAATAAAGTAAATAAAGCTTAAAGAGTAAACTGCATGAAAGTAAGTTGTAGAGATAAACAATAAGTGGAACATGAGTGTGGTTTTAATATGTTGAACCGATGAGTCAAGAATCTTACAAGTTCTATAATGCGTTTTAGTATATTTTATAAGGTAAAATCGGTCATAATAGCTTGTATTTGTCAATTTCAGGTTTTTAAAGTATACACTTGAAGCCGTGCCAAAAAATGGTGTGAAATGCAAATATAATAGTCTTATGTTGGATTTCCCTTAAAACGTGTTGTACGGATCTCGAGGTAGTGTTATGGGGCCTTAAAGTGCTGGTGTAGCAAATGGTGTGAAATGCAAATATAATAGTCTTATGTTGGATTTCCCTTAAAACGTGTTGTACGAATCTCGAGGTCGTGTTATGGGGCCCTAGAGTGCTGGTGTAGCGTTTGCGGAGAATAAAAAGCAGATTTTCAAGGAAGGAGGAATCGAACTCGAGTCCTACACATTGGTGGAGGAGCGCACAATCCTGTTGGGTTGGACGACTATCTTGCTATGGATTTGCGGATCTTACAAATATAGCATATCAGAAAGATAGAAATCCAGAAAAAATATTGACTCCAACTTTCGTGCTTTCAAGAAACTAGTTGGCAACCCTATTCGAATCCATTTTTATAGGCCAGAGAGCAATTCCAAAAATTAGAGAAAAAGTATAAATAAGACTTTAGGTCTTCATAATTGCTCTCTCTCTCTCTCTCTTTATTTCCTTCTTCCTTTTTTTCTCTATTATATTCTATTCTTTAATTAAGATTCTATATTTATTTGACACGTGTCGAGCGTGTACAGTAGTTTTCCATATTTTCCTATTATTTGTAGTAGTGGTAAAAAGGATATCGTCTCCATAGGGATTTTGCAAACTTCTAAGGAAAATATATGTATTTTTTTATTAATTTAGTTAATCTAATTAAACGGTAATTGAAATACTAAATAACTAAAAACTATGACTACTAACTTAATTAACCAAACTAACTAAATTAATTTAAACAATTCAATGCAAACTTAATCAAACGAAATTTGAATTCAATAATATATATATTTAAACAAACATCTAAACAAACCACACCAAACAATGTCATACACTTGGATTGCATTAAAACAGTAGAACATAACATCACCTCATAACCTAGTTATAATTATATCATATGGAATCTTTGAATCATTAAATCCTAATTCATAATATGTTGATAAACTTTAGATAAGCATCAATTTTCTTATATTCAATGGAAAATAAGCCATATCCTTATCATTGTAAATCTACCTATTTGTTAAAATACAATAAAATAGAAATAAGATAGCGGAAACACTCAGTGAAAATCATGCCTAATCTAAACCAAATATAAATCATGATATGCCAATCAATAAATAACTTGGAACAAAATCACCTAGAACATCCACTCGGGTAATATGGTCCTATAGACTAATCCTAGTTACTACTGATATAATTGTTGTCGATAATTATAGACATAGATTCAGAAAATCGTATATAGCAATACATATTTGCAACTATGCATGAAATACAAGAATTATTAATTGTAATACACAAAAACAACTTATTAAAAACGTGATTGTTGTGTATGATTAGATTTAAAGCATTAAGTACATGATTCCTTAATTATAACTATATAGCAATCCAAAGTATATACATGTCTAGGGTTTATTTAGATTAATAAACTACTCATTCATGTAGGAAATAAATAACATAATAATATAATCGAAAGACATAATCAAATAAATACCTCTTAGTAAAATAAAGACAGCTCCAATCTGGATTCAAACATAAACTCATTAAAAACTAACCAACGACTAATAGAAGTTTAAAGAATGTGTTTCCAAAGTGTGAAAGAAACCCAATTTGAATCCCTAAAGTCCTATTTATAGTTTCCTAAGTATAAAAGTCTTAAATAAACTCAGATTCTTCATATTAATCTAAAAAAACTTGTAACCGACCTCAGCGATTTGTCAACGGTTCCTAAGTTTTTCACAAATCACTGAGTTGATCGATTCTTAGTGTAAACTCCAATTCACTGATGATTCGTTAGCTCTTCTTTACTATCAATTTAGACAACGATTCCTGTGTAGTTTCGTATCACTGGCTAATCGCTAGTTTTATTCTCCTATTGACTGTTTTGCTATTCTTCCTCTTGTTCTTCCATTTCTTCATTTTTCCTAATTAAATTCTAAAATCACAAAAACAAGAGAATACTTATTGTAATATCATCATTTTTATCTTAAATCAATCTAAATTACACTGTAAAATATGTCTAATTATTAACTCGTCATATACCCCCAAACTCACTACTTTACTGTCTCGAGCAAATGAATACTCTCAATTATATTCTTTTATCATTCTTTATGTATAGAATCTCAAAACACAAAAACCGTTAGATTTAACTTAACTTTACAAAATACCTTATAAATAGTACCACAATCAAAATGAATAAGAATTTTGCCAAGATACCAATGAATATATCATTTAAAATGTGTAAGATTAAGAAATACTTCACTCAAGCCTAACTTCAATCACTCGAGCTAAATCTTTTCTTTGAAGAGTTTAAGAACATCCATCTTTCTCATCTCTAATTCTTTGTTCTAGCTACTTCATCTGAATTATTTTCTTTATTATATATATTTTTTCATTTGACTTTTGATTCCCTGCTCCATTTTCTATGGACGTTCTCACATTTTTTCCACTGTAGATTCCCTACTCCATTTCTTACTATCCACTAAAGTTGAAGAAGGTATTCTTTCTAACTTATAGAATTCATCGGTTTCTAACCCATTTCTTCTTTCAATTGTGGCATAATAGTTTTCTATATATATATATATATATATATCTGTAAAAATACATAATCAATGGCCTTTGTATCACAAAATTCCAAGAAATATGTCTTGTTCATCTCGAACAATTGTTTCGATCTTCTACCCATTCTCGTGACTAACATAAGACAATCAATCTAGTGTATACATCAACTAGTAAAGTTAATCAAAAGGGTACAAAAATTGATTCCTTCTATCATATAATTCACTTGGATAAATTAAAAATATCACTTCCATTCAAAAATCTATACTATTTTGATTATATTATATACCTAAATAAAATTAAAGTAAAATGAAATTCATACATACTTGATTTTAGAAAAAATTTGAGAAATTTCATCAACTCACTTGAATATCTGATCAAAAGTTTAAACTTTACATAAATTCAGAACTTATTTTCTACCTTTCATTTCTTTCCTTGATTTCTTTGCTATCATTGTCATACTTCACCTAAAATACCCTCAAACACATTTCAAACCTTGTCCTCAAGGTTTTAAAAGTAAGTTGGGTTTCCAACAAAACAAATATACCTCTTGAGGTATAAATGAATTGATATATTCATAAATTGGATAATCAATTTAAGAATAGACTCAATATATAAATTTCATCAAACAAAGTCCATAAAAATTAGAATAAACCATCACTAATGTATTAAATGTAGCAACATCCACAAATAACATATAGTATATCACCACCACAGATCACATATAGTATATCACCAGATAATTACATGCAAGAGCTCACACATTATTACTCATATACAAAGAAGATAAAGTAGAGTAAAGAAATCAATGTAGTTGTCCGAAGTTGCATAATCATCATCTTTCACTAGATCAATCCTTTTGGACTTGTAACTCATAGCAGGATCATAAATGATGTAGTCCTGACCTGACTGTAGTTGATCATCAAAATTATGATTACTCGATACTCGTATTTATGTAGACAATATAGGGACATCTGTGCCCACTCATTTTCTATGTATTCTAGACATTTTCCTCTCTATCCTCTGAATGCTCCTTGCTAAGGTCCTCTGGTTCTCGACCACTACATCTTGATTTCTTCGTTTCTTCCAAAACTCACCTCGCATCTCTATCTCACTCTTCTCTCTCTCTGTCTCATCTTCAGAGTCTTCATATCCATCAATTTTTCCATATCGCTCTATTATTTCATATGTGATGGTCTTCTCTAGTAAAATATCCATCTTAAGACCTGCCATGTTTACTCAATTTGCTTTACAAAATGCTGTGATTATCCAAAGAAATGGTAGTACATCATTCTTCTTCATTGCGATGGCACTTCTTATCGACTCATAGATAATCATGCCTACATCCAAATATCCTAATCCCCTTATAATATGGTAAAGCAAGGCGGCTTTGTAGTTCACGATCTCGTAGTATTGTAGACTTGGCTGTTAGTTGGCATTGATGAAATAACATCATGCATTCGTGATCTTTCTAAAAATTTTGGTAGTGATGTGCTTTAGGTATTCATGTCTAAATTGAATCCATCACGATGGATTGCCTCTAATCCTCCCCTAATTTCCTTAGTAGGGTAATGGTACTTAATTTTATATTCAGGTTTTGGGTACTCATCGTTTTCTCTATGGTGAACTTCTGGTAAAACAAAATACCGATTTATTCTTGCAGCAGAATAATTGACTATTGTTCCTCTAACTCGTGCCTATATTTTGTTATCATTTCTATAGGCATTCGCATAAAACTCTCTCACTAAAATATCACACTCTTTCTCACTAGATACATCCTCAAGGTCAAAATGGTTATAGTCCCTAGTCAATAATCCCTAGTTTCATGCATAAATAATATCTAAGATTATAGGTCTATATTTCAATTCATTCTTCGCATTGAATCCCTTCTTCAGGATCGACTTCCTTCATTTCTCTATATCTTTCTTAAACTTGTCAAAGGCCTTCTCAATGATAAAATTTTCATTCGTAAGAACACGATTCTTCACTCATTTCGATATCTCTTTTTCTACTCCATCCTCTTCATTCTGATATTCTTCCTCAAATTCATAGCTAAACGATAAAGGTGGTGTAGGCTATCTTTATGGTATAATCCTAGGTGTATTGAAATAAGTTGTCGTGGTCTAATCGAGGATGGATTTACCCTTGGTTTTCTCTACTAACTTCCCCTTTCCTTTCTCCTCCCTTGAATTTCTACCTCTTCCATTTCCAGCCATTTCAATAGATATAAGTAAAAGAATAATTTCAATAGATACAAGTAAAAGAATAATCTTGTAAAACCATTTAATACCAAATTGTCAAAAAAGTGTTCAGTAAAATCCAACTTATCTATCTAATAAGGAGAAATTCATGGGAAAAAGTCGTTTATAAATCGAGAGTTTAAAATTCATATGAGATTTATCAATAAAACATCATTAACAAAAACAATCATTTGTAAGCAATTTAAGTCATGCGGTAGACAAAAATAACCCCTCTCAAACTCATTTGAAACTTAGTCTCAGATTAGTTTGCGTATAAAATTCATTTCACTCGCCATACAGTAAAAAAATGGTTTAAAAATTTGATATCAATAAACAAATTATCACACCACTCCCATACTAGTATTATAATTAAAAACATTCAACATCAAAACCAATTTAAACTAAAAATTTTAGAATTTGGCTTATAACCTAAATCAAAATCCAAAAATCCATGAAAAACAGAAAATTTAATCGATAAAAGGCTAGGGTTTTTATTAATTACCATCTTGAAAGTGAATCTTGCAAGTTTAGAATTCAAAACTCCTTTAGAAGACTCATCCAAGCTCCAACTTCAAATTCCCCTTACTCAAGCCTTAGTTGGCCCTACAATCTCATAACTCACGAAATTTTTGGTTTAATGTGTGAAGATTGAAGTGGGAATCACTTAAATACACTAAAATCTAGCTTTGAAAGGTTGATTCTAGTTGAAAATTTGGTCTTTGGGTCGAAAAGTTGCAATGGTTTGTGAGTGTGAAGTGAATACATATAGTGATTTTGGGCTGTGATTTTTTAAAATGAGTATTCATTCATAGCAATTCACGGTTTAAGTGGATTCGCAAGAAATTTGCTGCCTAACTCGCATATAATGAGCCTCGATGGCTCAGTGATAAGTTCAGCAAATCTTAGTTATAAGTGCAAATTGGTGACAAATTGTTGACCTAAAATTACACTAAATTTTTTTGCAAACTACTGCCGATTTTTTTCAGCAAATTCTAGTGCAAACTGTAATCATTGGGAAATCTCTGGCTTATTTTAATTATTTTTTCAATGTAATTTATTTTCCCATATATTCATCACGTATATGTCTAATAAAAAGATAGAATTATTCAAAATTATCAAAATTCGGCTATGATTTGCACAAAATAATAATTTTATTAATATAACTAACCAATTAACAAAAAATGCATTAAGACAATATAATACGGAAAGAAATTGGCTCGATCGACCCCCTACATGAAATTATTCCAAAATTAAATTCTTAAAATATCCCCATTATAAGAGTCAAAAGTTAAGAGAATATAAAAACAACTAACTAATCATAATACTTAAACTAAAAGTAAGTATAATGTATGGGCTGCCTCCAATCTAGCGCTTTTGTTTACTATGGTTCGCTCGACTGAACCACGCAGTTCTAAACTGGTTCTATAAACTTAAATGTAGGATTTTCCACTCTAGTGCCATTCTAAAAAGTGATTGCTCGGCCATGCACCCTATAAGTGATTGTCTTGTTCAGAGTATCCATGACAGCTTGCGAATTGGGTAAGAAAGGTAGTCCTAAGATTAATATAGGATCTTCATTGATTAAGTGTGGCATAACCAAAAAGTCTATGGGAACAATGTACTTGTCGATTTGAACTGGTACATTTATAGCCACTCCGATTAGTTTCATGAATAACCATTTGGTAGAGTAACTTTTTCAGAAGGAAGTAGATCCAACTCTTATTGAGTATGGAGAAAGAAGTGAATTGGCATGTAGTTTGCATTAGAGCATATATCACAAATAGCTTTAAAATACCAAGCCCATTTGACTTTTAGGTTTATGTTTATATCTCCTGGATCATCGAGCTTGATAATTGCTAAATTCTTCTTTTTCTTCTTTTTATTCTTCGTAAATTTAAATTGTTGTATTTTAATATCATTTTCAACATTGTTCGGTTGCTTAACCCTCAATTCTTGAGTTATTATCTTTGCATTTGAAGTATCATCAATTTGCTCATTCTTTGTAATAACATTTTCGTCTTCCATTGTTACTGTATTAATAACATATACTTCAACTTTTAAATTATAATTTAATTCTTAAGTTTCATTATCATTAATTTGTTCATTATTAGATTCATCAAAACTATCATAGAAATCTTCACCATTAAAATGAAAAGTGACAATTTTGTTTTCAAATTCCATAGACGTTGTTCCTTCAAAGATATCTAACTTTGTTTTAGTTGTTTTAAGAAATGGTTTTCCTAAAAGTATAGGCGGAGATCTAGATTATGATGAGTCTCCCATTTTCATGACATAGAAGTCGGCTGGAAATACTAAGTCATTTACTTTTACTAAAACATCTTCTAGTAAACCATAAGGTTTGATAACAATGTTGTCAGCTAAGGTAAGACTAATAGGTGTATTAGTCAATTAACCTATTTTCAATGACTCATATAATTTAAGGGACATAACATTAATTGATGCTCCAAGATCACACAAAACAAAATCTATAAAGGAAGTTCCTAATGTAATAGGAATTCATAACATTCCTGGATCGAAAAGTTTCTCAGGTATTTTATTTTTAATTAAAGTAGACACATTTTGTCCTAAGTTTTCTTTCGATTATTTTAAAGTTTATTCCTTTGATTGAGAGAATTATTTCAAAACTTCATCATAATTGGAAATTTGCATAATTGATTTCATCAATGGTTTATTAATTTTTATTTTCCTAAATGCTTCAAAAATGTCTTCATTATTTTTTTCTTCCTAGCATCAGCTAATCGTTGTGGAACGCTAGAATATGAATACATATCTTCACTCATATCAAAAGTCTAATAATTTTCATCCTTATCAATTATTTCAGACTTTTGTAAAGATTTTTCATATGCTTCTACTTTGGCTAAATACAATGGGTATAGCCTTTCAGGATAAGATGTATATTTTGATTGTTCTGCCATCCATTCTCTAGTAAGAATGACATTAGCCATCATTTTTTATTATTATTCTTCAATTGTTTTAAGTATTTTCTTTTTATTACCTTATTAAATTATCTTTCCACTTATATGTTTGTCTTTTTCATTACTGAATAAAGCATTAAATTGTGCTTGATTAGTAGGAGCAACGTAGCTTGAGTAGGTACTTTAGCTTGATTACTATGTTGAGTACTTAACATATTTTTTGTGAATTTGATTTAGAGAAACCCGTGTAAAGTTTTCTCAGTATGTTGACTTTTGTAAAGATTTCTCAGTATTAATTTGATTTTGAGAAATCTGTGTAAGGTTTTGATGACTTTGGTTCATAAAACTATGCAAGATTTGCTTAAAACTTGGACTCATAGATTAAGCATTTTGTTGAGGTTGCTGATTATGTGTTGATCGTATCTGAGCTTTTGGTTTGTAAGTATTATAATTTTGATTTTGACCATAGCTAAGATTTGGGTGGTCTTCCAGGATGATAAATATTGTTATTATATAGATTTCATGGATGGCAAGAAAATTGGTTCATCAATGCATTAACCTCTTCAGTATTTTGTTCACGTAGAGTAGGACACGCGTTGTTAAAACATTTAACCTCATTATAGAATCCACAGGCTTTAACTTGATTAGATCCATATTTAATTAATAGCTTAACCAAATTAGATAATTCATCAATTTTACCATCAGATGTATAGTTTCTTTTATTATCAACTTCATTAAGCTTCTTTCTTGAGGATTCAACCTTTTCACCATATTGCTTAGATTTTTTAGCCATTATTAATTGCTTCTTTTCCAAAAGTAGGTGTTGTTTTAAATAAAAATCCACCACATATTGTGTCTAATAACCTTTATTCAAAGTGATTGAGTCATTTATAATAATATTCCAATAAAGCTCGTCGAGTATATCCATGGTGTGGACAAGAAGAAATTAATCTTTGGAATCTATCCCAAAAGTCATTAAATTTTTCATCATTTTGCATTTGTAATTTGCTTTCTATAGGAACTAATTTTTCTAGAAAGCATATATTCATCTCAGAAAGCTTCTAACATTTGAGTCCATGTAGATAGAATCTTGCGAGACATAGAACAACCAATCTTATGCTTGATCTTTCAATGCAAAAGGAAAAGCTTTAAGTTTCACTTGTTCTAAGGTACCTTCTTTCGGTTTCCTCTCGTTAACTTTATGTTGATACTCCCTTACCCCTACAAGGAGCATAGGGGAAAGCAAGAGAACCAACGTCAGCAACTATCCTTACAACACCACATGTAAATAATACAAGAACCACAATCAGAACTAACACCAAATCTAGCATTAGCAACAAATGAAGAGAGATTGCACATACATGGTTCGCCACACTAGAGGAGAGCCCAAGACACACAATCTCATTACAACTCACACGCCATGACGTTCACAAATGAGTAATTCCTCGTCACCCAAAATACAACTCCATGGGAACTATGAATGTGCAACGAAAGAAATACCTAAAAGGATCGCTGGGCGTGAAAATCAAAAGCACAAAAAGCCAACTTCAAGAGCTTGCCAAACCCATACCCAAGTCGTAACTCAAGCATGAACAAAGCAAGAAACCATCAAATCTCATGCCACAAAATGCCCCAACACTTGCATCCAAATAAGACATAAAGATTGTAAAAGCCGTTTAATCCCCCACTAGCCTAACACCCAGTTTGAAACCCAATCATGTATTAGCCGCCACCCAATTGTGACGTGGCCTTACATGGCCTGATCGCAACCCAAGATTGAACTTGGCAAGTAAACAAACATAACTTGTACGCCAAATCTATGCCTAGCAAGACACAAACGATGGGACAATTCCTGACGGGGCCCCAACACACAAACAGAGCAAGACCTTGCAAGCGTAGGCGTTTCCACCAACAATTGCAATGCCCCGCCCATTCTCGTGCCCCCATTACGTGGGTCTAGAAAAGGTTCGAGATAAATTGTAGCAAAGTTTTCCCTTGACCAGCTCATGCCCAAAATGCGACTCGCGCATGGCTTGGCTGCCACCTACCCGGTCGTGACTTGGTCATGCATGGCAAGGTCACAACTCGAGAATGAGCCGATCAAGGGATCTTTGCATTGCTCCAACATTTATCCGAACCTAGACCGGACCCCCGAAATAGGGATTTTCTCTAAAGGGTCGTTTCACCAAAAGGGTCCAACGTGACTGGCCAGTGCTCCGCGTGAACAGCGTTCAAACCGTTGTCCGGAGCTGCCCGACCACCCGCGTCGCCCGCACCGCCGCATGCCGACGGGGGGCTCCCGTCCGATCACTATTGAGCATGCAAGCAGCCACCAAGTCCATGTGGGTCTTCATTGTCTTTACCATAGAAGCTAGGTAAGGCAATAATAAATCTAGATCTAAGTTCAAATTCAGGAAATCCTATAGGGTATGCTATGCACATAGGCTCATATGGTGTAACATTTTGATTTGCTTGTCAAAAAATAAGTTTTCTAATTGTTAGAATTATTGATAACTCTATTGTCATTATTTTTATTATTGTTAACATCGTCATTATTATTATTGTTGTTATCCTCCATCCTATTAACTAAATTTTCTTTTAGTCGTTGTTTCCTTAAACTTCGATTAAAAGTTCTATTTATTTCAGGATCAAACGGATGTAAGGATCCTATAGAATTTGAGCGACGAAGTGTGTAGACCATACAACGTCTAAAATCTAAAAAAATTATTTAAAAATCTTCGACAACAACGCCAAAAATTGACACGTGTCGAGCTCGTACAACAGTTTCTCATATTTTCCTATTATTTGTAGTTGTGGTAAATGGGATATCGTCTCCACAGGGATTTTCTAAACTTCTAAGGAAAATATTTTTTTCTTCTTTTTCATATTTTTTTTAATCTAATTAAATGGGAATTAAAAATACTAAATAACTAAAAACTATGACTACTAACTAAATTAACCAAACTAACTAAACTAATTCAAACAATTCAATGCAAACTTAATTAAACAAAAGTCAAATTCAATATAATATAAATATTTAAACAAACATCTAAACAAACCCCCACTAAACAATATAATATACTTTGATTGCATTCAAACACTAGAACATAACATCACCTCATAACCTAGTTATAATTATAGCACATGGAATCTTGGAATCATTAAATCCCAATTCATAATAGGTTGATAGCCTTTAGCAAACCATCGATTTTTCTATATTCAATGAAAATAAGCCATATCCTTATTATTGTAAATCTACCTATTGGATAAAACGTAATAAAATAGAAATATAATAGCATTAACACTCAATGAAAATAATGCCTAATCTAAAGCAAATATTAATCAGAATATGCCAATCAATGAATAACTTAGAATACAATCACCTAGAACATCCTCTCGAGTAATATGGCCCTATAGATTAATCCTAGTTACTACTTCTATAATCGTTTTCAATATTCATAGACATGGATTCAGAAAATCATATATCACAATACATATTTGTAACTATGCATGCAATACAAGAATCATTAGTTGTAATGCGAAAAAACAACTTATTAATACTATGATTGTTGTGATTAGATTTAAAGCATTAAGTATAGGATACCTTAATTTTAACTATATAGCTATCCAAAGTATATACATGTCAAAGGTTTTGTTTAGATTAATAAACTACTCACTCATGTTGGAAATAAATAACACACTAATATAATTGAAAGAAATAATTAAATAAATACCTCTTAATGAAATAACAAAGCTCCAATGTGGTTTCAAACATAAACTCAATAAAAACTAACTAATGACTAATAGAAGCTTACGTTTCTGGAGTGTGAAAGAGATCCTATTCGAAACCCTAAAGTCCTATTTATAGTTTCCTAAATGTATAAATCCCAAATGAACTTAAATTCTCCATATTAATCTAAAAAAATACAAATAAAAAATATTAATCTAAAAAAACTCTTAACCGACCTCACCGATTCATCTAGTGATTCCAAGTGTAAACTCCAATTCGGTGATGATTCGTTGGCTCTTCTCTGCTGTTGATTTAGACATCTATTCACGTTTAGTTTTATATCGCTGGCTAATCAGTGGCTTTGTTCTCCAGTTGACTGTTTTGCAAATCTTCTTCTTTTTTTCGATTTCTTCAGTTTTCCTAACTATATCTTAAAATCACAAAAGCAAGAGAATACCTAGTGTAATATTATCATTTATATCTTAAATCAATCTAAATTACACTATAAAACATGTCTAATTATCGACATGTCATTATTGTTAAATATGTTTTAATACTAGACCAAGGATTATTACTATGGTTGTAAGTCTTTTATGAGATCTCTATTTTAATTATTCTTTCATTAATCAGTATTCTTGATTGCATTACTTTGATTTGTTATTCTCTTGAACTATAACCCACAGACTTGATATTTCTTTATTAGTAAGTCATGAATGTGTATTATGATTCATGTGTTCTACAGTTACTTAGATAATTTACATCCGTAATTGTTTAAGAATGTACATAACTAGTAACTAAGATCATAAGGAGTAATCATTCTCGTTTGAGAAGTCCTAGGTATTTTCAAGATCTAGATTGAGTAACATAGCTTTTGTAGTTATTATCTAGTAGTATGTGTTTTCTAGATTGTAATGCAGTTTTACTAATAAATCCATTATAGTGTTTGAAGGACAAAAAGTAAAATAAAATATGGATAGAGACGCGTGGATCTACCATTGATAAAAAGAAATTTAAATAGCTCAGCGCATTCTGAATTACAATAGCTTACTTATTGAACATGTTAAAAGTTATACCTAAAAGATCGACTACTAATTGATTTCAACCGGATTAGTAATTTCCTTTGGTTTAGGTTTTATTGGCATTGAATTCCATAATTTTGTTTGTTTGTTTATTTATTTCTTTTTTTCTAAATAGTTTAGTTAGTTACTATTTATTAGAAAAATCCCTTTTTCACTAAAGAAAGTTACTCAATCTATGTGGGATCGACCATTTGCCACTATCTACAAAATAGTTTGTCTAGGTATTTCTTTTATTGGTGCATTCGACACGGAAACAATTTTTAGCGCTGTTGATGAGGAATTGAGTATAACTTTTCTATGTTTTTTCTTTATTTTGTATATCAAGACCCTTGTCTTTAGATTTTTATGGGTTTACTCCATGGCCTTCTATTTCTACAATTATGATCGGTGTGAAAACTCGCACTATTAAAGTGTGAAAAGGTAGTTATGTCTAATTATGAACATAACTTTTCAATCTGCCTTCTTATGTGCAATAGGAAAATAACCTTATTTTTGGAGTTCTGAGCCAATTCATTCAATTCCTCAACATCAAGAACCATCACCATCATTACAAAATGTGTTAAACTTGCTTATGGAGAGTTCACAACAAAATGCTTCTCTAATATGTACAACATAGTGAGAATCAATAGCAATAGTACATCACTCAAAAATTGAGTCTACAATGTTGACTATGGAAAATAAAATTACAAAGGATTGATGATGAATTACTCAAAGATGAGATCTCAAGTGAAGTTACATGTGAAGATGTTTGGGCCTACACTAGTAAGTGCAAAAGAAGAGGAATCAGACGAGGAACTTGAGCTAAATTGCATATTGTTAGACCCCAGTTAATTGTGTTTGTGTCAGTCTATCCTTGTTGGCAGTATATTGTCAAAAAAATTAACTTAGGTAAATGCTGTAGTGAAGATGAAGGCCTGACTTAGTAAGATTTCCGATTGTAGATACAACTCAGAGATAGATTAGAATGTAAATTCTAGTGAAGATTACAATATCGAAGTCAAAGTCAAAGACGAAGACAGAACAATAGTTGAAGCAGGAATAGAATAAGAGTTGAATGTCGCAACAAAGCAACTGTCAGTATTAGTCTACAACAGTAAAGAAGTTCGATACTGCAAGGAAAGAAGTTCAAGATGGATTACAACTAAAAATCAGAGAGTAAGGTGCATAAAGGACTGAAGAACTTTAAGGAGATGACGAGTTAAGATTCTTGAAGGAATATAAGACTTAGTTGTTGAACGTTGGATGATTCCAACAGAATTTACAATTGGAGAACGAGGAGGTTTTTCGAGTTGTATTCTATTTAAAATAGAATTCATAAATAGAGTAGATAGACTGAGTTTATAAATACTTAAAGTCGCCATTATGTGGATCATCATTCAATACTTGAGTTTTACGAGAACGAGATATCATTATAGTGGTTGTTCACATTAACAATTTGTTTAGTTGATTAGGTTGAGCCTATGTAGAGGAAGACATTTAAGTCTTACTGCGATATCAATTCTTGTTTAGTATTGATGTGTGCTTATTAGTTTATCACTGATTCATTAATCTCCTCAGTTCCCCTGATTTCCAAAACTTCAACACATGTCAATTTTTCATAATTGCCCAACTCTAGAAGAAAAGGAAGCGGTGAAGGAAGTTGAAGTTATCTTAGAGAGGTTAGAGGATTTATATGAAAAGAGCAAGAAAAATCATACTCTGGGTTGGTGAATCGACTTTTCGTTTCATGCATACTTGTAGAATTTGAAATAGGGATAGAAGAAAAGGGACGAATTTTAGATGTAGTTAACACCTTTGTGTTAGACGGTCAATACTTTAAGGATACTTTCATGTTAGAAGTACAAGATGAACTCTAAAATCTGAAGGAGGGAGTGCCTATTTCATTGCCCAAGGTAATGGTGAATCCATTTGTTCATGTCTACTCTAAACTAATGGGCGTTATATGATCTTTCATGCAAAGTCTAGCCAATTAATTGAAAAAGGCGCTTGTTGGGAGACAACTCAACTTTATTACCTTATTTAATATTATGCATTCATTTCTTTTAAGATTAGTTTAGTCTAGGTTGATTTAATTTATTTACTATATTTTCGTTATTTAGATGTTTTGTTTGACCCTAAACTCTATTTTTTAATTTTTTCAGGTTAGGGAAGTCTTGAGTTGAATTTTTAACGTTTTTTGGCTTCCGGTGCTTGTTTTAGACCCGATGTTTCACCAAATCGAGCCATCCTCTCGACAAAAAAGTCCAACTCTATAAAACATCCATATTATTAGTTTTGGTCTCGCCAAAATCCTAAAAATCTTAACTTCATCCACAACATACATGTTGTGTAAATAGGAAAGGACGCCTCGAACCCTGAGAGAATAATCGTTCCGCATCGTTCGAACCTCGATCCTTTCGCAAGAAAGGTATGTAAAACAAAGTTCCCATAGCTTGGTCTTAGGAGGAAGCACTCCAACACCCGAGTTAGATGAGACGTCAAAAGCATAGGTAGTATTTTTTTGGATAATTTTTTTATGGACCAAATCGATGATGTTTTGGTCTCCTAGACTGAAAGCATGGCCACTAATATATTGGACCATTTATTTTGTTACCAAGTTGATGATGTTTTGGTCTCCTAGACTGAAACCATAGGCAATTTTTTTGGACCATTTTTTAATGGACCAAATTGTTACTTTTTTGGTCTCCTATACTGAAAGCATAAGCACTATTTTGTTTTGACCTTTTTATAAAGACCAAATTGATGTTGTTTTGGTCTCCTAGACGAAAAGCATAAGTAATATTTTTCTGAACCATTTTTAATGGACAAAATTGATAATGTTTTGGTCTCCTAGACTGAAAGCATGACCACATTTTATTTGGACCATTTTTAATGGACCAAGTTGTTGTTGTTCACATTTTATTTGGACCATTTTTAATGGACCAAGTTGTTGTTGTTCACATTTTATTTGGACCATTTTTAATGGACCAAGTTGTTGTTGTTTTCTTCTCATAGACTGAAAGCATGGCCACCAATTTTTTCTTGTACCTATTAATGTCGTTTTAATCATATAGCTAAAAGCATAGGCACTATTTTTCTGGACCATTCTTTATCTACCAAGTTGATGTTGTTTTGGTCTCCTACACTGAATGCAAAAGGACTATTTTTTCTGAACCATTTTTTATGTACCAAATTGATGTTGTTTTGGTCTCTTAGACTGAAAGCATGGCCACTATTTATTTGGACCATTTTTTAGGGACCAAATTGATGCTATTTTGATCTCCTAGACTGAAAGCATGGCCAACAATTTTTTGGACAATTTTTTATACCAAATTGATGTTGTTTTGGTCTCCTAGACTGAAAGCATATGCACATTTTCTGGCCATTTTTTATGGACCTAATTGATGCTGTTTTAGTCTCCTAGACTTAAAGCATAGGCATTAATATTTCTTGAACCATTTTTTATGGACTAAATAGATCCTGTTTTGGTCTCCTAAACTTAAAGCATAGCCACTATTTATTTGGACCATTTTGTTATGGACATAATTGATGATGTTTTGGTCTCCTAGACTTAAAGCATAGGCATTATTTTTTTTGGACAAGCTCAAAAAAGTTTAAGGAAACTTGCCGTAAAATCTTTTCATCCAAATATGGAATTATAAGTTGAAACTTATTCCCTCCTTATTTTTGTGTAGAAATTTATTCCCTCCAAGTTTTTGTTCCTTTTGAAATTATTTTCCTTCCAATTTGTTGTAGAAATTCCTTCCCTCCAAGTTTTTGGTCTCTTTGAAATTATTTCCCTCCTTACTTGTAGAAATCCCTTCCCTCAAAATCTTATATAAAAGTAAAGAGCCTTTAATTTCTCCGAAAGGCATTTGTACCCTTTTTTTGTTTAACTGGTTTTATTGAAGGAACAACATTTAATCGATACGTGATGACTTTGGGATCTATCCCTGGCATATCATAAGTGACCAAGCAAAAACTCCCTTATTGCTTTTAAGGAAAGCAACAATGTTAGCCGCAAGCTCTGGCCTTAATGAATACTTAAGATATGTTACTTTCTCTATTTCCTCATCATCTAGATGCAAGGGAGTCAACTCCTCTATGGGTTATGGTCTTCCTTGCTTTTCATCTCCGTTATCGAAATACTCAACAGGTAAGACTTCATTAAAAGCGCCAGAGGACTAAATTTCTATAAAATAGAAGCTTCCCATTGATTTTTGATCCCATTCATCATCTCTTACACCTTCTGTGGTAGGGAACTTCATCTTTAAATGATGAGTGGGTGGTATGGTCTTGGACTTGTTAAGCGTCGACCGTCCCAAAATCACGTTGTATGCTGAAGAAGCCTTGACAACCATATATTGACTATATGCATTACTTGCTAGGGAGTTGTCCTTATGGTCACAGGGAGCAAAATGGAGCCTTGAACTCTAACTTATGTCCTAGTAAATCTATATAATGGTGCAGTAGTCAAGGTAAATTGATTGTCATTATATCCCATCTTAGTGAAAGATTTTTTATATAAAATATCCACAGAACTTCCAGTATCGACCAATGATTTTTTGACTGTGAAATTCATTACCAAGATTTCTATGCCCAATGGATTGTCGTGGATATTTGACACCTTCTAAATCTTTATCGATGAAGACTAGCTCTTAGTCAATTGTTGCCTTTTTGGGGGGTATATTTAGCACTAAAACCTATCGAGCATACGCCTTTCTTGAAGAAGAGGAAATTCCTCCAATTGTTGGTCCTCCAAATATCATATTTATGACACCTGCTACGACCCTATCTGTCTTTTCTCTATCAACCTATTTTCTTTTTGGTCGATCTTTCCTTCTCCTTGTTTTATTGTTGTTCTTCAAGAATTAACTAAGGTGCCCTTTACGAACCAAGAACTCGATCTCTTTCTTCATCTGTCTACAGTCTTCGATATCGTGGCCATGATCTTTATGGAAACAACAATATTGACTTTTATTTCTTTTAGTAGCATCTACCCTTATATGTTTTGGCCATTTGATAAATGGTTCTGACTCAATGGCATGAAAGATTTGTCCTCTCGAAGAAATAAAAGCAGTATATTGATTGAAGCATGCAATAATGGTAGATATTGTATTTGACTTCAATTTTTTTATTGAAATCACGCTCTTTGTTGTCTTTTGCTCCATTTTTTCGATATTCTATTTTATCCTTTTCTGGTTGGATGACTTTTATAACCACTATGTATTTTCTTGGCTTCCTTTGAAGTTTAGCCATATTTGATAGACCTTTAAATGCTCGTTTATAGTCCCGTTGGTAAGGACTACAACTACTACTGATGGATCCAGATTCGAGACTTTTAAGGCTTCTTTGTTAAATATTCTAATATATTCTCTAAGAGACTCTCAACATCGTTGTCGAATGCTTATTAGAGATGCATGAATCTTCGCATGAGTCTTTACACAGATGAACTAGTTAACAAAGCTTTTGCTCAATTGGCTAAAAGATGTTATTGAACCACGAGAAAGTTGGCGGTTCCAATTTTGGGTAAAACCCTTCAAAATTTGAGGAAATGCCTTACACTTTACAGCATTTGACAATCCATGTAAGAGAAGAACAACATCAAAGTTTAAAACATGTTTGGAAGGATCTCCAGTTCCATCATATTTGTCTATGGTTGGAATCTTAAACCCTTTTTGTAAGGGTTAATCCAAGATATCCTAAACAAAAGGAAGTGGCTTAGCCATTATATTATTTGTCCAATAGTATCTTTTTGTGAAATTGATTTTCCAAGATATCACAAATCCTTCATTCAACATCCTTTTTGATCCTATGTTCGTTGTCAGGATTATGATGTTCTGACTCAGAATCTCCAACAACCTCCCTTCGAATTTTATTATGATCACACTTAAGATATCAATTTTCCTTGGAAATATATTTACTTGTTCCTTCAGTCTAGCTGATTCATTTTTAGCGGGTTGGTCTCTGACCTTTCGCATTCTTTTTTTGATGCTCTGCATTTTTATTTTTCTCTAAACATTAAAAGTCAGGATGGTGCACATCTCAACATGCTTACTTCTTGGCCCCCATCTGGTAGTGGAGGACGAGATTAGTATTGCCTTAATCGACCATTATATGGATTTCGTGTACGAGCGTTACGAATTGTGACTGCCATGAGGCCCTCCTTCTACCACCAACTTGTTTTGTAAATAGGAAGAGACACCTCGAACCATGAGCGAATATCTGATCTGCATTGTCCGAATCTCAATCCTTTCGCAGGCAAGGTGTGCAAAACAAAGTCTATGAAGGATGGTCCCCGAGGGAAGCACTCCAACACCCAAGTTAGATGAGAGGTCAAGAAGTCTAGACGAGATGGAAATTGCACATACCTTTTTTCCTAACAAACCTCTGTATATATATCACACCAAATCTTAATCCTTCTGGATTTATGTCATTTTCCTACTAGGTGTCCTTATCCTATTAGGATTGATAAATATCACTTGACGTAGGCCAGATCCCATTATGATTTGATACTATCTCATAATTTGAGTTAATCTCGAAAATTGTGCTTCCCGTGGACTAACTTATCCTTAAAAATCATGACTTGCGTATCTCGAGGCAATCAATATTTTGTATTCCAATTAATACCAAACACTTATGAAGCAAATTTCTTGCCATACTTAATCAAACTTGCACCACTTAGCAACCAATCTCATCCTTGACCACTGCTAACCAACACGCGACTTGAGGCAAGTATTGTACCAACTTCATTCTCATTTTACATCACCAACATTCCCGACTTGTACGCAAACAAAGTCAAAACCCTTACATAATGCTTAACACTTAATCACTAATTTTCGAGCAACCAATGATTTTTATTTCACTTGTGCCTTTCAGACACGCACTTACAACCTCGATTATGACAAAAATTGAGGATACACCATAACACACAGACGTCGCAATGAAATATCATATAATACACATGGTCCCACCTCGAATACCTAAATACCAAATAAAATTCGAAAATACTTAATTAGTCGCCTAATCAAGTTTATTAAATTCTCTGATTTTACTCTATTGTTCATTATTATTCAAAAATATTATTAAATCTCTTATAGCTTTACTCATTGTATTGTCTTTGTTAATGATAAGTCAATAACTAGACAACGTTTTTTTTAGTATATTTTAGGGTTATTTGAAATGTAAAAGGCTATATTACACTAGGTTTTCTCTTGTTTTTGTGATTTCATGTTATATTAAGGCATATGAAGAAATAGAAGAAAAAGTGAAGAAAAGTAAAGAATTCAGTCAATTAAAGAAAGTCATACTGTTCCACAACAATTCAAGAAAACTGTTCCACAACTATTCAAGAAATACACTAGGAATCACTATGTAAATCGGCAGTAGAGAAGTCCAACAATTCCACATCGATTCAAGAAATTTACTAGGATTCGCATACAAATTTGTGAACTACAGAAACTTATTTTCACCAATTATCCCAGTGATTTAGATGAAAATGAGTGTTTGGTTAGGATTCGCTTATGTCGGCAACGAAAATTTTGGATTAAAACAAGGAATTTTAGTTCGATTGAGATATGTACTACATAAGATACTATATATATATATGACAATTGGACTTCAAAAATAAGTGCCCTTGAAAGACCTTGATTTCTCTTGGAGCCCCTTTATTAGTTTTGGGCCATTATTGATTAATTTTAGACTATTTTCAATAGAGTTTTGTTTTGTTTAATTATTCTTGCTTTTGAAGATTATATAAAGATTCAAGTATTCAATAAGAGGTATTTTTCATTAATGTCTTTTATTTATTTTATTGCAATGTTTATTTTGAATATGTGTGAAAATTTTATTAATCTAAACAAAGTCCAAACATGAACATAAATTGTTTTGTAATGTAGTCATAATGAAAAAAATTATACTTAATGCTTTAAATTTAATCGTATACGTCAAGTCACGATTTCAATAGATTTGTTTTTGCATATTACAATGAAAAAACTTTGCATCACCTGCATAGTCTAGAATGTGTATTGTAATATTTAGGTTCTAAATTTAATATAAAGTAGTAACTAGGATTAATTTACGAGGTCATTTACCATTTAGATGTCTTAGGTGAATTAAGTTCTAAATTTTATATTGATACGGCTAATTCCGATAATATTAACTTAGTAGTAAGAAGTTTTCATAGAGTATAATGTCTATTAGTTATTTTTTAATTTTCAAAAAACTAATGGTCATAAGATTAGAATATGACTTTTCCATTAATGTAAAGAAAAATGATGGCTTGATAAAGGCAATCAATCTTGCTTATGATTTGGGTTTAATGATTCAAGAATACTTCATAATATGATGATAGTATGATTATGACTATATTTTAATAAATATGTTCGGATTCAAAATGGTTTATGTTTCATTGTTCTTGATATTTGTTTAGATGTTTTTTTTAAATTTATTTGAATTGATTTTAAAATATTTAGTATTAGTGAATTTGAATTGTGTTAGTTTAGTTAGTTTAATTGATTGCCATAATTCGATTAGATAATTTTAATTCTGATTGTAATTAAGTTAATTAAATTAAATTAAAATTATAAAAACCTTTAGCAAACTCATTTTTCTTAGGAAGTTCGCAAAATTCATGTGGAGATGATCCCACTTAGCACTACTACATGTTATAAGAATATAAGGGAAAATTATTTTACACGTTCGACACATGTCTGTTGCTAGTGACAGTTGCAAGTCCTTCAAGTAGTAATGTATAAAAGCTCGAACTTGGTGATTACCTTTGAGCTACCATCAGATTCGACTTCCTTTCATTTACATTGTAGGTTTATTTTGATGTTTTATGACTATACACTATTATTTTTTATATTTTGGGGTACTTGGGGATTGTGAGACACCTTATATACATGTAGTTAGATGTATATTGCTTTTATCACAATAGTTATATGCATGCGATCTATATGTGTAGAATTTCCATACATAGGATTGTCCCAACTCTAAATTATTTAGTTATATTGCTTTATGTTAGGACTCATTCCATTCACTCCCTGACATTACCAAATTACCTAAATCTCCATAATAGATCCATTAACAATCTCAATTACCTAAACTCCTCAAGATAAGTAACAATCTTTAAGTCATATTTAAGGTTTTGAACTCTAAATATGGATTAGTTTATGTAATCTCAACATGTGGAGTAATTTAGGAAATCATTCTAATAAGATTTCCATATTAAATAAAGAATTTCACAGTGTCTCCCCTAAAAATGGACTATCGACATTGGAAACCTAATGAAAGCAGCTATAGAGAAGGCCTAGAAGGACTCACATCTCCATAATAGTTCATAATATAATTTCCAAATGAATTAAAAGATGAAATTCATACCAAGTCTAAAAGTTTTAACCTTAAAAATTCATTAACAATGGTATATATTTACATCAAAGTGAACCACAAACTATTTCAAAATTCTCTCAAATCATTTGTTATTTTCTCTCTAATATATTACAACCTACTCTCATCCCCGAGTCCAAAAAACATAATACATAACAAGAAACTAAATCTTACTAGGTAGAATCACTATAAGAAGACTCTTATTATCCATATAAACCTTTTATAACTTTTACGAGTAGAGATCATGAGAGATTCAATTCTTGATCTCTTAATCCTTGATCCGGTGAAAATATTATACTAATTTTCTTGCCATTCCTAGCAGTTTTGAGTATCTGATGAATCATGCATTCAATTTGTGGAAAATCTATCGGGCCTTGCTTTGTGGTATTCATTTGAATCGCATTCCATGATCGATACCTAGCAAGATCTAATCTTTATTGCGTTTCATTAAATAATACCCATCCTTAATTGAATTATTGTTCCACAACCAGTTTAATAATTCTTTCCCTATCTACCAAACTTTAGTACATAAGTCCAACCTTTTTGTTCATCACCATTTGCTTTTCCTTAAAACTACTAGCCGATCAATTCTTAGACTATCACCAGTCTAATGATATAAAGTGGTGTAACCAATATCTGAGCACAATAATAGATATTAAAGTAAAGTCGCGTGTCTATCTGATCCATCACCATTCTAGCATTTTTAAAAAAAATAAAGAATTATATAAGTTATCATATAACTAAAAATCGCGAACCTTATCAGCCATCCCATAGCAAGAGATGTCAGATTTTAATCCAATCTTAAAATAAAGCTTGACACATCATGCAACACTCACTCATTCTCTAAATGTGTACTCATAATATAATTTAGATTTGTAGATTATAAATAAATTACAAACTCTAACTCGTCAGCTAATTCAATTATTTTATGAGATCCTTGGGCAATTTGTCTTCCTTCAGTAGCTAAGATAATATTTTTTGATAAAAATATGTTTCCACTTTTCCTCTTTTCATACTTCCCATTTCTAGGAAATTATCTCATTACTTGAAACTCCCAAAAGAAGAATTCTGGTTTACTGAAACTATTCTTTATTTGACTAGTTATAGAGTAAACAACTTCTCTAACAATTGTCAAATCAAATCCACTCATAAGTTCATGAATAACTCATTTTTTCTTTAGCTACCAACATATATTTCAAATTGGCCTTCTAATTTCTCTTGTTTTATCATTACTTTAGTATTACGTGAAATCCATGTCATCTCATATCTCAAACATTTATTATGCACCACATTTCTCATCACTTGAATAGAGAATGTTTCTTTCTTACTTGAGTAGATACACATATCTAAACAGAGATATCAACATATTTCATGATTATACTCTCACAATAACTTGTATTTAAAGACGTTTAGAAATATATTATCTCTTTCCGAACTCTACTCATTAAATATATCTTACATTTCACATGACTTTTATAGAAGGATAATCCATTCTTCAAACATATTAAGCCAGGTATACTATCCTTTATTCAATGCTTTGGATTTAAACATATATTACAGTCCAACAAAGCTTTAAGTCATATATATATATATATATATATATATATCTATTTTCTTTTCGTTTTAACTTTTATTTGTTCAATATCCAAAACAAGAATCTTGCATTAAATCCACACTTGAAATAACAAGTGCTTCTAAACTTCATCATTATCTAAGAACATATTGTAGCACTACACTTTTAAACCAACATACCACGTATTCTCTTGAATCGTCTATAACTAACTAGTTCGAAACTTCAATCATTAGAGTATTGACTTATTCTTGTCAGGTTCTTGTAAAGACATATCATGTTCTATCAACCTTATTCCTGATATCTTAAGTCTTGTCAGGACTCATTACTTTGAAAATTTTATTTCTATAACCATATGAGAATTTCTAAACAATTTTTTTGTTTATATTTCAGCTTCTAATTGACTTCAATAAAACGTTATAGACCTTTTTATATCGACCATCGCCAATACATTATAATTGGTAAGTTAATAATTAGATAGTGTTTTATAGTATATTTTAAAGTGATTTTAGATGTAAGATGCTATATTATATTGGGTTTCTCTTGTTTTTGTGATTTTATGTTACATTAAAGTTATATGAAAAAGGAAGAAAAGGGGAAGAAAAGTAAAGAATTCAGTCAATTGAAGAAAACAGACAACGATTCCACAATGATTCAAGAAATAAACTAAGATTCACTACATAAATCGGAAATGGAGGAGTCCAGCGATTCATCAATGATTCAGAAAAAGAACAAGGATTCACTACACTAATAGGTATACCACATAGTCATTTTTCCACCAATTTTCCTAGAGATTTGGATGAGAAAGATGATTCGGTTAGGAATTGCTGATCTCCGACGCTAGAATATTCAATTAAAACAAGGAATTTAAGTTCGGTTGGGATATGTAATACTTAAAATAATATATATACGACTTTAGGGCTTTGAAATTAAGTGCCCTTGATTGCTATTGATAGCTCTTGGACCTCTTAGTTTGTTTTAGATTATTTTCAATTGAGTTTAGTTTAGTTTTATTGCTCTTGCTTTTTAAGACTCTTTGGAGATTCAAGTATTCAATAAGAGGTATTTTCATTAATGTCTTTTATCTATTTTATTGCAATGTTTATTTGGAATATGTGTGAGTAGTTTACCAATCTAAAAAAAGTCTGAACATGAACTTAACCATTTCGCAATTTAGTCATTATGAAGAAGAATTTATACTTAATGTCTTAAACTTAATCGTATACGTCAATTTAGATATTCAATTGATTTGTTTTTGCATTTTACAATTAAGAAACTTTGTATTTCATATAGTCTAGAATGTGTATTGTGATATTTAGGTTCTAAATCTAAAATAAAATAGTAACTAGGATTAATTTATAAGGTCTTTTATCATTTATATGTCTTACGTGCATTGTGTTCTAAGTTTGGTATTGATTTTGCTAATTCTGATAATATTGGCTTAGTATTTAGAAGTCTTCGTAGAGTGTAATGTTGTTTTATTTGTATTAGTTATCTTTGAGCTTTCGAAGAAGTAATGGTGATAAAATTAGAATATGGCTTTCCCATTGATTAAGAAAAACTGATGGCTTAATACTATCAATCTTGCTTATGATTTAGGTTTAATGATTCATGAATACTTCATAAGATGATGATGATAATATGATAATGACTACACTTTAATTAATATTTTCGGATTCAAAACGATTTTATGTTTCATTGTTTTGTATATTTGTTTAGATGTTTACTTTATATTGATTGGATTTGAATTGAATTTATAATATTTATTATTAGTAAATTTAAATTGAGTTAGTTTAATTTGTTGTATTAATTGTTTTAGTTTGATTATATAATTTTAATTTCTGATTTAAATAAATCATAATAAACTAACATAAGCCCTTGGAAAACCCTTTTTCTTTGGAAGTTTGCAAAATTTCTATGGAGACGATCCAATTTGCCACTACTACAGTAATACGTATATACGAGAAACTTATCGTACATGCTTGACACGTGTCAAATTTTGACGCCGTTGCCAGGGGAATTTTACATAACTTTTTAGGAGTTTTAGACATTGTATGGTCTACACACTTTGTCGTTCTAATTCCACATGATATCTACATACATTTGATCCTGAGGTAGATAGGAATTTCAATCGTAATTTTAGATAACAACAACATAGGGAACACCAAGCTATCACAATGGAACCCGATAACAACAACAACAACAACAATAATAATAATAATAATAATAATAATAATAATAATAATAATAATAATAATAATAATAATAATAATAATAATAATAATAAATAATACTAATAATACTAATAACAATAATAATAGTAATATAATTAATAACAACAATAATTATAATAAAGAACTTACTTTTAGGTAAGCCAATCAAAATGTCAGAACTTACGAGCCAATGTGCATTCTCTATCTTGAAGGATTTCTTGAATTTTAACTAAGACCTGGATTCATTAGTGCCTTACCTAACATCTATGGTAAAGATAATGAAGACCCCTAGAAATTTATAAGGGAATACCAACACAAAGTTAATGGGAGGAAACCTAAAGACAATACTTTTAAAACAAGTTAAACTTAATAATTTTCTTTTTGCACTTAAAAATCAAATACAAGATTGGTTATTTTATCATCTACAAGATTCAATAACTTAATGGGTTTTGATGCTAGAAGCTTTCCTAGATCAATATATGCCTGCAAAAAAGATTAGTTCCTATATGAGACAAATCACATTTGCAAAGACGAAAGATGTTGAAGACTATAATGAATTTTTTTGATAGATTTAAAAGATTTATTTCTTCTTGCCCACAACTTGGATATACTGAAAAAACTTTACTACAATAATGTTATGAAAGACTCAATCATTTTGAATAAAGGTTATTAGACACTATATGTGGTGGATGTTTATTCGATGTAACACTAAATTTAGCAAAAGAGGCTATTAATAAAATAGATAAACTGTCTAAGAAATATGGTGAAAAGAATGAGACATCAATAAAGAAACTTTATAAAGTTAATAATAAAACAAGTAGTACATCTGAGGAAAAGGTTGATGAGTTAGCTAGCATGGTTAAGTTGATATTAAAAGATAGATCAAACCATGTGGATTATATAATGGAGTTACACAACCTATGGATACATGCCCTACTTTACATGAAGGTAATATTGAAAAGGTTAATGCAGCTATGAACCAATTTTATGGTCTTCCCTGGAATCAATATAATAGCGATAGCTACTATAATGGAAAACCACATTCAAATCTTAGCTATGATCCTCAAAATAAGAATCATACCACTTATAGACCAAGAGCACAGAAACAATCTGCACTAATTCAACAATCTCAATAAATGGTTCAACCTATGTAAACAAATTTAAAGTAAATCATGCATAATTTTATGACATAAAGTCATCAAATGTTAATTTATATAGATTTCTTAAAATCAAGTTAAAACAAATAGATCTATTAATGAGTTAAAAAATCAATTAAGTCAGATGAACCTAAAAATTAATAGACTAAGTAATCAAAATAAAGCATCTACTAAGGCTACTACTCCTATTAATCAAGCACATCTTAATGCTTTTTTGTGATAATGAAAAAGAGACACATATACAAGAAAAGATATTTAGGAGGTGTAACAAAAAACAAGAAAATACATAAAATAATAGAAGAAGAAGAAAAAGAAAAAGAAGAAGAAGAAAAAGAAGAATAAAAAGAAGAAGAAGAAGAAAAAAAAAAAGCAAAAAAAAAAGAAGAACAAGAAGAAAAATAAGAAGAAGAAGAAGTAGAAATGATTAACAATGTCATTGTTACTAGAGAATGGATGACTGAACATTTGAAATATACACATTTTCTTAAAAAGTTGTACCCATGTTATTTAGCTAGAGTTAAGGATTATGAAAAGTCCTTACAAACTTCTAAAATAGTAATAAAGAAAAAACGATAAGATTCTTGATAAATTAAATGAAGATATGTAGTTTATTTCTCCCATTCCACCACGATTAGTAGATGCTAGGAAGGGAGAAATAAATGAAGACATTCTTGAAGCATTTCAGAAAATGGAAATCAATAAACCTTTGATTGAATCGATTATGCAATTATCGTATTATGATGAAGTCTTGAAAGAATTCACTAAATCTAAAAGTCAAATTTTTAGAGGAATCTAAAGAAAACTTAGGGCAAACGATGCTAGCTTTAATAAAAAAAAGAAAATACTTTAGAAATGTTACGATCTAGGAATGTTTGGAATACCTATCACAACATGAACTTCTTCTATTAAATTTGGTATTTGTGATCTCAAAGCATCAATTAAAGTGATGTCACTTAAATTATATGAATCGTTGAAAATCGGATTGTTGACTAATACACCTATTAATCTTACTTTAGCTGATAATACCGTTAATGAAACATATGTATTATTAGAAGACGTTTTAGTGAAAGTAAATAACATAGTATTTTTAGCTGACTTTTATGTCATGGAAATGACAAATTCAATATTACCTAATCTTTCATCTATATTATTAGGTAGACATTTTCTTAAAACAGCTAAAACTAAGTTTGATACATTTGAAGGGATGATGTCTATGGAATTTGAAGAAAAAATTGTCGCATTCAAATTCAATATAATTATGATGATTTAGATGAATTACTTAATAAAAAGATTAATGATAATGATTCTTTAGAATTAAACCATTATGACAATTTTAGCGATTAAATATATGTAATTACTATAGAAACAATGGAAAGTGAAAATGATATTTCAAAGAAAGAACAAGTTAAAGACACTTCAAATGAAAAGAAAGAAACTCAAGAATGGAGAGTTAAGCAAGCAGAAAATGGGAAGAATATTAATAAGCTGGAAGATTTTAAAGTTAAGAAGAATAAGAAGAAGAAAAGGCCGAGTTTAGGTTTTGTAAAGCTTAATGATCCTAGAGATTTACATTTGAATATAAAAATCAAAAGGGCGTAGTACTTTAAAGCTCAGTTTGAAACAAGTTCTAATGCAAATCTAATGCTAATACACTCCTTTCTAAACGAGTTCATTTACCAAATGGTTCTTCAATTAAACCAATAAGGGTGGTTACTTTTGCACCAATTAAACTAGACAACTATATTTAACCAACATACTTTTTGGTCATACCATACTTTGTCAATGAAGATCTTCCTTTAATTTTAGGACGCCTTTTCTTAGCCAGTTCTCAAGCTATCATGATATTTTGAATAAAGCAATCACTTTAAGAGTGAATGGTCAAGCAATTACTTTCTGGAATGGCACTAGAGTGAAAATCATAATTTCAAGTTTATAGATTTGGTTTAGTACAATAGTGGTTCAGTCAAGCCATCGACAGTAAATAAAAGCGCTATATGGGAGTCATCCTATATTATATCTTTATTTTCATTTTCTTGGTATAATATGTTTTAAATCTCTCACCTTTTCACTCTCATTTTCGAAATATTCTCAGAATTTAAGCTCCAAAGTAGTGTCCAATGAAGGGGGATGATCAAGTTGTTATGTCATTCTTGCAATATATTATGTCCTTTATGCAATTTATATTATTTACCTATTTATTTAATTAATAAACTAATAAAATTATTAGTTAGTTACATATCCTACTTAAATTTTCAATTTTTTTGTGAATTCTACCTTTATATTGATTATTATAAGTGATATATATGATAATTATGAATTTAATTAGATAAACAATATTTAATGTTTAGTGAATCATGAGTGATGTCATTTTCTGCTGTAAATCGCTGGCCAAATTGGTAACGAGCATAAATTTGTAGTGAAAAATCATGTATAGCAATTCAACAATGAATCGACATTATAACAAGAAATCGCTAAGTAAGTCGGTAGGGAACAAACTTATTCCCACCGATTTAATTAGCGAATTCCTAGCGAATCCACTAAAAACCTTGATTCATTGAGCCCGAATCCAAGTATTTAAAACATTCGCCATACATAAATCATTCCACACACATAAACCATTGCACCCACGTAATTATGAGACCAAATTTTTGCCTTTATTCAACCTTCGAAGCTAGATTGTAGTTTATCTAAGTGATTCCTATCTCAATCCTGTTTCGTTTAACCAAAAAGACGGCGAGTTTGAGAGTGTAGAGCAATACTAGTGATTAAGCAAGGGAGTTTCAAGTAGAAGCTTGGAAAAGGGATTTAGAGGAATAAAATAGTTTAAAACTTGGGGGATTCACTCTCAAGACGATACTCATGGACAAACTCTAGTTTTTTAAATTGAAGATTTTTCGTTTCTGATAAATTTTTGGAAATATTTATGATGAATTGATTTCGGAAATTAGTTTTTTTGAATTCATTTTACTACTATTGATAAATGATTTCATTGATTTCAATAGATTATAAATAGTGAATATGATGATTCTTGGTTTACAAAGCAACTTTTTTTGAAATTTTCATTTTTCAATTCAAAGATTTTTTCTTTGCAATTAGTTTGTAATTAAGTTTCAAATGTGTTTGGGGGTGTGTTTTGTTTCAGAAAGACTTGAATGTATCGGAAGATTGTTTCTTGTTATGAAAGATTTAAAAAACTAAACATAAGTTTATAATGTGTAAAATCTTCGATGGTATCATGTTTCTTTGTTTGTGGAAAATTTATTTATATTATAATTTGTTCATTATTTATTTTTATTTTATATGGTTCGTTTATACTTCACGTGGTATATTTGTTTTGTTGAAAATCTAACTTAATTTAAACCTTGATGACAAGGTTTGGAATGAGTTTATGGGAAATTAGGTGAAACGATGTATAAAGAAGTGAAGTATGGAAGATTTGAGAGGTAGAATCTATTTATTCAATATTTAAAGTTGACTGAAATTTTTAGATTTGTGACGAAGATACAAGTAATATTTCTTCATTTTATTTTATTTAGTTAGGAAATAATATGAATTGAATATAATTTAGATCTAAAACGAAATGATATTTTTACTACCCGTGAAAATAAAAATTTTATGATAGAAAAGAATTGTTATACCCTATTTGACTTACCTAGATTATGTATGCACTAGAAGAGTTTAGAGGGATTGATTGCTTTATGGTATACATGAAAATGGGTCGAATATTGAAACAAAAGTGCAAGACAAATATGACATATCTCTAAGAATTTTGTTATACAATGATTATTTGTAATGGCGCAAAATTTACTAATAGCTAATTTGTTTCTAATCAGGGTCAGGAATCCGTGACGTGGTCCAAAAGGGGGTATGTGGTCCCAACACTCACTGTGGATACCAAGAAATATATTATGTTTGAGTGATGGATGTCTAGTGTGATGTATGTATGTACATTATGCCCGAATCTTTATTTATTTTTGTTTATTCATAAATTCACTATGTGAGTAGAGTAGTGTCTCAACATGCGTGCCGGTATGGGACCATGGTAGAGAGCAACATGGTTAGTCTAAATTTTGGTGCTCTAAATTATTGTGACAAATAAACAACTCATATTGACTATATGTTAAATTAATGGTAATCAAATAAACACATAAGTTAGAAAATAAAATCTACATCATAGATTGCGCCTCGAAACTTGTGCAACAACTTGATGTTAGGCATCCAAGTGATTTAATGTGTGTTAGCTTGGACAAGTTAGTGGAAGTAGTAGATATGAGCTATGAGATCAACTTAGAAATGTGTAAAACACACTAGATGTGGGGCTATGACTTACACCATCCAATAAGCATATAAAAAAGGGTTTTCTTCTCAAACCACACATGCAACTTATAAGAAATTCAGACTTGAAGTTATGCATTGTTGAGATCTTGGTCTTCTTGGGGAATGAGAGTGAGTAATCATCAACACTGGCTACAACAATAATAGTCCTTGCACACAAAGAACACTAGGTGAGAAATTCCATCTTTAATGATTTAAATTGTAGAAAATGCATCTTGAATGATGGGGCTTCTTGTATTAAATGAAATTGTAGACTCTTGTAATGTGTTCTTGATCAATTTAAAGACCCTAATTGAGTCCCCAAGTCCCAATTTTGAATTTGTAAGTTTTCGGCCAAATAGATTTTAAAATCAGTTCTGGTTTTTGGGGATTTTCATATGGTAAATATATTCATTTTCAAAATTGGGTTATGGATTCGGATTCCTTGCGGAGAATCGCTAAATTCTATATAAAGAAGTTTTAAATTCAGATTTTAAATAATTTAGATATGGATTTTTAAGGTTTACAAGTGTATTTAAAACAAAACATAATTTTGGTTTCAATGCATGTAAGTTTTGTAATTTTGATGATTAAGTTGAAGTGCTTACTGTTATTGATACAATGGAGTGTTTATCGGACCCTTGGCGAAGGGGAGTGATGTGCGTGCTGCAAGTATAACAGCTCGCTTGTAGTACGCTTGTAGTAATAGTGTAATCAACTTACGTGGATCACGATATCGTCATCAGGGAAAGGTTTTTGCACTAGTTGTATACTACCTACTTAAATTGAATTATTGCTAAGGGATTCACTTTTAATTAATTTTATATTAATCAAAACTATTCTAACAAATCACTTTAAACTTTAGTTGACTTCTTATATTAAGGATTTCTTAGTTCACAACTTCACCTAGGAAATTTAATACTATGTTTTGTATCCATGTTTACATCTCAATATGTTTTGTGCAATGCCTAATTAGAATAGATAGATTTCGTTCAAACCCACTTCAACCCACTATCGTGACAGAGAAGATTCTGATGTGCAAACTAGAACTCCACCTATCAGTGTGAATTATGTAAGTTCCACATATTGTACTAAGTGGTTAGTCACTTATACTCCACCCGGGATTTTGATAGCAACATATAAAGTGAGAGGATTCCAACAAGTTTGCTAAGTGTTTTTCTGAACATCAAACTTGGCTTGGAATCACAAGTTCAAAAGGAAAGACGAATTCTCACAAGTTTAAGATTCGGCTAATACAAGAATACAAGTACCGAAAAGCTCACACTACAATTTGTACAAACTATGTAAAGTATATAAGTCCAGTTATGCAAGCCAAACGCATTAGATTCATGCTATCTGCAGTTAGCGCACTATTGATGTCACCTAGCACGCTAACTAGCCTCCTGACAGCTTTTTCTAAAAAGCTTGCAAGTTTTGCTTTAGTTTGAATCAATGAATGATTGATAAAGATAACGGCCATAAATTGTTAAATAGGTTGAAAATCATTAACAAACCACTTAGAACATTTTTTTTCCTCTCAAGCTCAAAAAGTCACTTGTGTCCAAGTTTTCACATCAAATAGTATTGAGTTTTTTGCTCAAAAAATCATCCTCGAAACTTGTGTAATTGAGAAATTCTAAGGTTTGCAACCACTTCTCCAGAATTTGATTCTCTGTCATTTGGGGTTGTAAGAAAGTCTGATTTCCTAGCTTTTTGTGTTTTAACTACATCTTTTGTTCTGCTTTATATGTGGAAATCATTTTTTTTGTGTTCTTGAACACATTTGTTATAAGTTTTGCACTTTAACGTGATTTTATAAACCCTAGGAATGATTTGGACCAAAATATTATTGGATTTCAAACTGTCTTTATTCTCATTGATTTGGTTTAATCAATTTGTTGTTTGAGATTGGTGCAACTTCTATGATATATTTCAATATTTCATTCATATTCATACTTTTATGCATTGGAGTTGTTAGGCACTAGGTGGCTTACTAGTAATTGAACTTATTGGCGCTTTACTTTGTAAAGTTGATTTTCGTTATATTTATCAATTTCTTGTAAGTGGTTGATTGTAAGACTTAGTGGGATCTAAGTCAAGGGAAGACCTAATTGAGGCTAGACATAAACCCTAGTTGAGACTAAGTGGGAAGTCCTAATTTATGATTTGGCATTCTAGGCTTGTATGCTTAGGTAGTAATACTTATCATTAATATAAGTCCGGGTTTGAAAATTCTAACCGGGGAGGTTAGGTAGTGGATGTATATCGGTTGGATCAAACCACTATAAATTGTGTGTCATTTTTCTATATCTTCTACCTCCTTTACTATTTCATTACACTTATACTTGTTGATTGTATATGCATTAATCATCGTTTGTCATTGAAAGTTTTTAAAAGGAGATAACCTCTCGGTACACCCTATTCACCCCCTCTTAGGTGTGATTTAAATTTGTATCAGAGCAGGTTATTGCTCAAAGTGTTACTAATGTATCTTTGAGTGTTTTTGTGTAAGGATGCAAACTCTAGATCCAGCTCGCCTTATGGAAGGGTACTCATTGAGTAGGCCTCTATACTTTTATGGAACAAACTACGCATATTGGAAAATGAGGATTAAGTTTTACATAAGAGCACAAAGTAGACATTTATGGGATTCAATCCAAAATGGCTACACTCCAATGGACAAGCTCACAAAGGACTACACCAGCAAAGGGACAAGGATTGAGCTCTCATATGATCAAGCTATGAATCACTTATTTTGTGCAATAAGTGAGAACGAGTTCAACTAGGTTAGTGCATATCAAATGGCCAAGGAAGTTTGGGAGGAAGCTTGAAGTACAATATGAGGCTACAATTCAAGTGAAAAAGACAAAATCGAGGATCCTTAAGGAGTAGGATGAAACTTCTCAGGATGGCTCTAATAATGACATAGCTACCACCATCACTTAGTTCGCAAAGCTCTTGAATAAGATCAAAAATCTTGGAAAGAATTCTGATCAAGAGACTTCAGTATACAAGTTCCTTAAAGGCTTACCTAAGGAATGGGATGCAAAGAAATATGTCATCCAATTGGTGCAACATCTTATAGATTATACCTTCATTGCTATATGTGGACAGTTAACGGTCCATGAATTTGAACTAAAGGACCGAACAAGATTAGAAGCACTTTATGGTGGTACAAAGAACGCAAGGAAGGACATTGCTTTGAAGGCAAATAGCCCATCGACACCATCGATCGAGATCATTGAAGATGAGAAATCTAGTGATGACAATGATCATGAGGAAGAACTAGCTATGCTCTCAAAAAAGCTCGACAAGGAAAGGTACAAGCGTGAAAAGTACAAGAAGAAGTTCAAGGGTGGAAGCAAAGGAGGAAAATCAAGTGAGACCATATGCTTTGAGTGTGGCAAACCGGGTCACATAAAGGCGGATTGCAAGTCCACGAAGGTCATGGACAAGAGGAAAGGCAAGAAGAACTTCAAGGCAACATAGGATGACTCATCTTCATCAAGCTATGACTCTAAGTCAGAGAATGAGAACGCTATACTTTGTCCCATGGCACAAAGTGAGGTAAATTCCAAAACTTTAAATTTCAATGATATTTACAATTTGCATAGCCATGATGAGCTTAGGAAAGAGTTGGAAAAAGAGGTAAAGAAGACCAAACAACTCAAAAAGAGCTTGACCATAGTAATTTTTGAGATTGAGTCATAGAATGAGACCATTAGTGATCTCTAAAGTGACAAGAGTGAAGTCTTAAAGGAGAGAGATGCCTTAGTCAACAAAGTAGAGGACTTGAATAATATGGTGACCAAGTTCACCAATGGTAGAGACATGTATGACTTGATATTGGGAGTACAATGAAGTGCACTCAACAAAAGAGGCATTGGCTATAGAGCAAATTTATTGAGCTACAAGAAACTGTTAGATGATACTCATAGATGCTCTAAGTGCAATTGGTCTCTTGCAGTTGGAAAATGTGTCCAACAAAATACCAACATTTGCAAACTAGCATGGGTAACTAATGACACTTATGGTACTAACTTTGTTGGACCCAAATATTTTTAGATACCAAAATCCAATATTTTCCACATTGTGTAGGATGCAAAGAAGAGCACCCAATGGTACTTTGATAGTGGGTGCTCAAGACACATGATCGGAGATGCAAATCAATTCATTGAACTAAAGCAACATGATGGTGAAAAGGTCACAGTTGGAATGACAACAAAGGAAAGGTCATAGGTCTTGGTACCATGTGTAACGATTCTCTATCCATCTCAAATGTTTATCTTGTTGATGGTTTGAAACATAATTTGCTTAGCATTAGTCAATTGTGTGACAAAGGTTTTCATGTCATGTTTGAATCATCAAAATGCATTGTTAGGAATGAGAAGCATGAAATCTTGTTCATTGCATATAGAGATAAAATATTTATGCTATTAACTTTGATGAGATGCCTATGCAAAATGTTTCATGTTTGAGTGCTCAAAATGAATTTGACACACGGTTGTGGCACCATATACTAGGACATTCTAGTACGGAAAATTTGTCAAAGTTGACCAAGCATGATTTATTGAAAGGTCTCCCCAAATGCACATACAAGAAAAACAAGTAATGTGAACCTTGCATTCTTGGCGAATAAGTGAAATCATCATTGAAGACGAAAGTAGCTAGTGAAGTAACTAGAGCCTCATAACTAATCTACATGTATTTGTTCAGACCTACCCAAACATAAAGTCTAGCAGGAAAATCGTATTGCTTTGTAATTGTTGATGATTTTGCTAAATAAACATAGGTGCAATTTCTAGCATATAAGCATAAGGTCTTTGAGTTATTTGTGAAATTTTGTACATTAGTTAAAAATAAGAAGAGTTACAAAATTACAATCATTAGGAGTGATAGGGGTGGTAAGTTTGCTAATAAAAACTTAGGAGTTTGTGCTCGACAAAAAACACACCAATTATCATCTCCTAGAACACCAACAAAATGGATTAGTTGAAAGGAAAAAATAGAGCTATGAAAAGGCCGAAAGCATAACATTAGTTACTTTAAGGTGTTTGGTTGTACTTGCTATATCTTAAATGATAAGGATCATTTGGACAAATTTGACCCAAAGACAAATGTAAGCACCTTTCTAGGGTATTCCATGCATAGTAAGGCATATAGAGTGTTCAATAGATCAACCTAAGCCATAGAGGAGTCAATCCATGTTAAGTTTGATGAGATAGATCCTAAAGTGCAAATGTTGCACACCTTGGAGAAAATGAGACTTGATGATGATGATGGTATCAGTCAAGCTCAAACATTCAATGGTAAAAAAGTAGAAGTGAGAGCAGAAACTGAACCTAGTGAACCTAAGAACTCAAGACTTTTTTAGGACATCATTCTCAACAAATCATAAGTGATCCAAACAAAGGCATAACCACTAGATTTTCACTAAACTTGGATGAGGGGCATATTGTATTTGTATCACAAACTAAGCCCACTAAGATAGATGATGCTTTAGGTGACAAGTTTTGGATTATGGCTATGCAAGAGGAACTAGGACACTTTGTAAGAAACAAGGTATGGACACTAGTGCCTAGACCTAAAAACATACCATTATAGGCACCAAATGGGTTTTTACGAATAAAAAGACTGAGATAGTGAGAAACAAGGCTAGTTGGCTGCACGAGGCTATAATCAAGAGGAAGGCATTGATTATGAAGAAGTCTTTGCACCGGTAGCAAGACTAGAAAAAATTTGAATGTTGCTTGCTTATGCTTGCTATAATGGGTTCCTATTATACCAAATGGACGTTAAAAGTGCTTTTTTGAATGGCTTCATCAATGAAGAGGTATATGTAGAATAACCATCGGGTTTTAAAGACCATGCTTATCCAAGTCATGTCTATCGTCTTCAAAAGGCCTTGTATGGATTGAGACAAGCTCCTAGAGCTAGGCTAAATGCATGTCTTCTTGAAAAAGGGTTCAATAAAGGAACACTAAATCCCACATTATTCATTTTGATCAAGAAATGTGATATGCTCCTTCTTCAAATTTATGTTGATGATATCATATTTGGTTCATTTAATACATGTATATATAATGAATTTCTATCTTTGATGACCGATGAATTTGAAATGAGCATTATGGGTGAACTAACATACTTCTTACATTTGCAAATCAAGCAATCCAAGCACGTGCTTTTCATAAATCAAATGAATTATATGAGGGACATGCTTAAGAAATTCAAATTTGACAATTTGAAAGCATGTGACACTTCTAACAGTTCCATAGTCAAAATGGAAAAAAAAACAATTAGGAAAGCCCATAGATCTTAAGCTATATCGTGACATAATAGGTAGTTTCATTTACTTGACAGCTAATAGACTCGATATTATGTTTAGTGTGTGTCTAAGTGATAGGTTCCAATCCGAGCATAAGAAATCACATTTGGAATGTGTCAAGTGTATACTTCGTTACTTAAGTGGCACAAAAGACTTGAGATTGTGATTCAACAAAGCCAAAAGTCTTGAGCTTGGAAGGTTTATCGATTTCGACTATGGGGGGAGCCTAGTTGATAGGAAGAGCACTTCAGGATTTTGTCATTTGCTAGGAAATTCACTAATATCATGGTTTAGCAAAAAGTAAAACTCTGTTGCCTTGTCCATCGGTGAAGACGAATATGTGGTTGCCGAAAGTAGTCATGCTCAAGTCTTGTACATGAAGCAACAACTTGAAGATTATCAAATCCAAGTTGGTTGTACAGAAATCTATTTTGATAACACTAGTGCAATCAACATATCAAAAAATCTGGTGTTACACTCTCGTACCAAACACATTGAAATTAGGCACTATTTCCTTAGAGATCATATGAAAGATGGTGATGTTAAACTGATTCATGTGTCCACTTCGGATAAACTAGCTGATCTTTTCACTAAGTCGTTACCTAGAGACCAATTTTCCATGATTCGGCAAGAATTAGACAAGATTTGTGAATTCGACCTTCTAAGCATGATCTGGCTCATTTAAACCTTTTTATATGTTATTAGTGAGGTGTCCTTGAAGTATGAGATTAATCTGAGTTGTTATTAGCGTGGTCATACCTGCACCTAGCGCGCTAACTTTGCTCGGGCCACCTATAAGTACATTTTTATGAACGAAAACCTCATTTTTTCGTCTCCTTTGCCACTAACTAAGTCTCCGCCTTCCCTAATCAGTCTCCACTGGGTTTCCAAGGTCCTCTAGGTATTATCCTTCCTTCCTTGTTCATTTCCATTGTGCTTCTTCATCGCTCTAGGGTTTCACCCCATTTTGTCATCCTAGTCATTTGTTTGTGCCCTAGTTTCCATCTTGTATTTCATACAATGTCAACTCATCTAACCAAATGTACCTGTGATGGCCTAAATTTCTAATCCCGTTTACTTTTTGTAATTAGGATTACTGACCTGTGACGTGGGACCCACACCGTGACATGTGCATTGACTGCGATAAGATGACCGAGGTACATGTTATATTTATTGTGGTGTATGCCTAGTGTAGTGTATATGTGTAGACTACTAAGTCACTCCTACTCATGTAAAAGTGTCAAGACGTGAGTGAAAATGTACCTCGAGTTGCGTGCCAATGTGGGACCGGGGTAGAGAGTGATGTGGTAAGTCTATTTTGAGTTTAGGATAGCTTACATAGTGGCTTTAATGTGGCTATAGTTGAATTTTAATTAAATGTAACCTAAGTTAGCATTTTAAAACAATAGCCACGTGATTTGCATCGAGACACGTACTAGCACATTTAGA
This sequence comes from Stephania cephalantha, assembly GCA_039657325.1. Classification (NCBI taxonomy): domain Eukaryota; kingdom Viridiplantae; phylum Streptophyta; class Magnoliopsida; order Ranunculales; family Menispermaceae; genus Stephania; species Stephania cephalantha. The sequence continues at coordinate 24,483,882 of CM077576.1, forward strand.
AACCAATTAAGTCATACATTGGAGTTAGTTGGCATGAATTATTGGAGGTAAGTGGGATATGTGTTAAGAGGTGTACCATTAGAAAGGTTTCGAGATAAGTGTGTGTAAGTAGATCAGTGGTTATCATTCAACCATATCCATTTCATATATATAGTTAGAGATCAATTCAAGTAAAACACATATTTTCATTTTACAAACTTAGGTGGGAAAGAAACTTGGTGGAGAAGTTTGAGGATGAAGAAAATCAGTTTGGGTTGGTGAAATCAAGGTGAGGTGGTTGATCAAGCTAGTGAACATTATTTATGTAATTCACTTACTAGTTTGTTTAGTTAATTTGATGAGTTCATTGATTAGATCATGTTAGTTGTTGTTTTTATGTTTTTGATGATGTGTTGGGGCTTTTGAGGTGTTTGTGGAGGTCCCCAAGGCATTAAGGTAGATCGGCTAGCGCGCTAATTTCGATTAGTGCACTAAAGACAGTGGTTAGCGCACTTATGAGGGCACAAACGCGCTAATCAAATCACTTAGAGTGCTAATTGCCCGGACATCACAAAAATCTACAATTTTCCCAATTTGCCAAAATACTATAATTGAGCCTAAAACCCTAAGTAAAGGTCTAAACACATCCAAAATATGTTATGTGATATCAGGAACCTAGGAAAGGGTTACGAGGGTTCAAATACGAGATGTGGAGTGTCGGGAGACCGGTAAAGCTAGGACTTTACATTGTATGATGTGAATATACCCGTTGATTGTTTATTTACATTTCATTTCCAATTTGAACTTGTTTGTTGTAGTTTATATTGACTATGTCTAGCTTCGTACTCTTATATCATGGACTTACTTGTTATTCCTGACTTGTTAAGTTTGGTTTCCATGATATTTTGATAAATTGAATTCTTTTGAATCCATTCAAGTGCTATATGTCATTTCTTGCTATTTTGTGCTAAATGTAGTATAAATAGCATGCTATTAGGGATTTGTGACTTGTGAATGACTTTGTGGACTTGTATTATTTGGAGAGTTTTGTGCTTTGTAGGATAGCCAATTTTTGGAATCTTTAATGAGTAATTTTCTTAGATTTATAAAGTAGTTATAGAATCTAGAATCTTAGATTTATAAAGTAGTTATAGAATCTAATATCACAAGGGGAGTCATTGGGGATGTCGGCACTCGCCACATTGATGAAGCACACGGGGTAAGAGTCCCAGGGGTTGCCATATACGTGGTTTGATGACATTGGGGTTAGAGTCCCTAGTGATATTAGAGTGTGTGACACGACGCACCTCCTTTAGTGGTTAAGGCTTCATTGATGTAGGCCATAGTCGACCGGATCCAGATCATTAACACTTAGCCTTTTGTCAGTTTCACTTGTTTAACTGTGGTATTTCTTGGCATAATTGTGGTACTATTCATTCTTTATTGAACTTATGCTTTTAAATACCATTTAATTTGTTTTGACAATGTGAATGAATTTGTCAACGGGGATTATTATTACTTTTTGTACTCAACATCTTTGTTATGACAGTGGGTGCAGAGTCATTGACGAGCAGGCCTAGCAAGAATATGCAACTATCTCTGAGCCAGCGACGCACCTCTGCATCGACATTTTGTAGGTTTTGGTATTTTGTGTATTATACAATTATATTTTGATTCACTATGGAGTGGTATATTAGGTTGAGCATTTACTTCCCTGACTTATGTTGACATCACACTGTTAATATTTGCCATTTTGTTATATATGCATGTGAGCGTTGTTTTTCTAGTTTCCACACATTTAGGATTTTTAATAATTATTTCTGCATGATTTTTTAAGACTTTCGCTAAATTTTATAACTTTTAGTAAGTTTTTTTTAATTACTCTAAAATTCAATTATTAAGTGACGTGTTTTATTTATCTTAAAACACACATAGTTGAGGAGATTTGGATAGAAAGGCTGACTAATACGTAGTTAAGTCCTATATGGTTAGGATTTAGGCTTAATTATGGGATTAGGCAGGGCGGTGCCCTAAATTAGGGAAGGGGTTATAATAGTTTGTATCAAAGCCAATGTTTTTGATAAATAAAGTACAAATCTTAGATGTGAAAACCAGATGATCCTTGCCTTGAAACTATTTGTGGGGAAGTGAGTGAAAGTGAGTTGGGGAAGTATTTTATGTATATGTTACATTCTATATGTACATAAATATGAGTTACGTCATGTAGTAGTTGATTCGGGTTTGTTATTTACCTACAGACCTCAATGGCAGACACACGCGATGGTAGAGACACTGGAGCTAATGGTAGTAGGCCTCCTATTACCTCAGCAGATGACTATCAGAGGCTTTCTGACTATGTCGTAGCTCAGGGGTAGTAGCAACTGATTTTATCGCCTTCATGAGGGAGCATATGGCAGCTATCACATCAGCCTTTCTTGCCACTCATACTACTTTGGTGACACCCTAGACCACCAAGACTGAGACTGCACTAGGTGCTACTATTACAAGACCTCGAGCACCTGCACCACAGTGCCACAACCACGTGTAGACCACACAGCACCCCATAAACCAGAGTTACTAATATTGACTATATAGGATACAACTACAACAGGGGACACGTCAACTCCTACACCTACTCCTTCTGAGGCAGCAGGACTATCAACGGATGCCAAACTGGTGAAGGAGTTCATCAAGCTTAGGCCAGTGTTCTTTGCTAAAGAGTGAAACCATGAGAAGATTGAGCATGGATTTTGTCAAGGAGAAAGTACATCTACTATTGAGCGTTGAGGACAGATTGCAGCCCATTCTCTCTTACTACAACCTAGATAAAGGTGCAGATGTCTAGTGGAAGACCACAGTGGCGAGCAGAGGCAATTTTACATCATGGTACGATTTCAAGAAAGAGTTTTTCAAGCGGTACTTTTCGACCTCAATGGTGAAGTGAATGAAGAAGAGGTTTATACTATTGAGACAGTCGAGGGTGAGACTGTGATGAGTTACATGAATAGATATGCCTACCTCAGACAGTTTACCGAGGACTTGGTTACGGATGATGTCGATGACGCCTTCTATTTTGGTGATGGTTTTAGATGGGATATCGCTCAATTTGTTGTGAGTGCCAGAGCGAGATCTCTTCAGGACATGTATAAGCGAGCCTTCTCCCATGAGACATATGAGTTGGGTAGAGAGGAGGATGGACGTGCTGAGTTACCGAAGAGAGGAGATGATTATTAGTAGAGAGGGCAGAGGGGTAAGAGACAAAGGAGAGGAGATAGATGGTTTCACAGGGGCGAAGCACAAGGCATGTACATAGGTCCAGTGCCACATGCACTGCCACCTGCCCCCACACTGATACATATGGCAGACCTCCTTTACCTCTTCCCGTTAGGCAGGCATTACCAGCACCCTGAAAGCAGCAGCAGCATGGTAGAGGCTGAGATTTTACATTAGGACAAAGGCAGGCACTGAGACAGTTCCAACATGATTTGGGTCAAAGACTGCAGTTTGGTCAGCGTGGACCCATTACACGTTGGAGATACGGTCAAGTGGGGCACATGGCACGAGAGTGCACACAGCCAGCGGCAACTTATCCATAGCAAAACAAAGAGGGAGCCGACATGGTAGCGCAACTAGATTCAGGGCGATACGAAAGGTCATTAAGGGCACAATTTCCATTTCCAGCAGAGATGCTTATAAACTATTTGATTCTGGTTCTACTGTTTCATTCATTGCTGGTCGCATGGTAGACATCCCATGTTTGACACCTGTTAAGGTTAGTGTACACTTGATCTTGAGTACTGCAGCTGGGGATAGGGTTTACCCTAATAGTTTTATCCGGGGATGTCCAATCAAGATAGGTGGGTAGAGTTACCAGTTGACTTTAGAGTCCTCGAGTTCTTAGAGTTTGACGCAATTTTAAGGATATATTGGTTATCAGCATACCATACACATATCGACTGTTTCAGTAAGATAATGATAATTGAGATCCCAAAGCGTTCAATATTCACTTATAGAGGTATTCCAGCGAGGACGAAAGGCATGAGAGGTTGACGTGCAACTAGAGATGAGATGGAGGCATTGATTGCACTATACACTGTACTAGAGAATTGGGGAGCTAAGCTTAAGGACATACCAGTTGTTAGAGAGTTTCAAGATGTGTTTTCGGAGGATTTACCTGGTCTACCACCGCTACGAGAGGTTGATTTTATTATTGAGTTGGTACCGGGCATTAGACCATTTTTCATACTTGCCATACCGCATGGCACCACAAAAGTTAGAGGAGTTGAAAACTCAACTTCAAGACTTGGGACGCAAGGGATTCATCACACCTTCTATGTCGCCAAGAGGAGCATCGTCCTTTTTGTGAAGAAGAAGGATGGTACTTTGAGACTTTGTATTGACTACATAAATTTGAACAAAGTCACAATCGGGAACAAGTATCCACTGCCGAGGATTGAAAATTTATTTGATCAGTTGATAGGAACATAATTTTTCTCCATGATAGACCTACGATTAGGGTATCATCAGCTTAGGATTAGGGATGAGGATAGGTCCAAGACACCTTTTAGGACGAGATACACTTTCAGTTCACAGTCATGCCATTTGGGCTGACCAATGCCCCCACAGTGTTTATGGATTTGATGCATCAAGTTTTTAGATCATTTCTTGATCGTTTTGTGATAATCTTCATTAATGATATACTGATATATTTGAGGACTAGAAAGGATTAAGAGCGGCACCTTAAGAAGATGTTGCTGACCCTGAGGGAGCAAAAACTTTATGCCAAGTTCAACAAATATGAATTTTGGCTTTTAGAGGTCAAGTTTCTAGGGCATGTTAGTAGAGCAACAGAGATAGCAATAAATCAAGCTAAGATTCAAGTAATTATGGATTGGCCTGCACTGACATCAATCACAAAGATCAAGAGTTTTCTGGGTTTTGCAGGGTACTATCTCCAGTTTGTGAAGGATTTCTCAAAGATCGCTTCACCTATTACTAGGATAACCCAAAAGGACATCAAAATTAATTGAACTGAGGAATGGGATTAGGCATTTGCTTAACTGAAGACATTGTTAACTAGTGCGCCAGTGTTAGTATTTCTAAAGGCTAGATGAGGAATCTTAATGTACACAAATGCTTCTCATATGGGTCTAGATTACGTGTTGATACAGGGTAGTGGTACAGTAACTTACACCTCTAGAAAGATGAAACTATATGAGAAGAATCACCCCATACATGATTTGGAATTCGCGACATTAGTGTTTGCAATGAAGGAATGGAGACATTATTTTTATGGAGAGAAATTCATACTCTTTAATGATCACAAGAGTTTGAAATATCTCTTCACACATAAGGAGTTGAACATGAGACAGCGCAGTTGGTTAGAGTTTCTGAAGGATTATGACTTTTCTAGGGAGTATCATCTAGGAAAAGCTAATGTAGTTGAAGATGCACTAAGTAGGATACCAGTTAGAGATGTTGAGGTAATCAGTTGCCATACGACGCATGAGTATGGGTTACTTGAGGCAACAGGGACAGCATGTTCCTCAGAGGTTCCTATGGGCACTCGAATGATCATTTGTGCACAGATAAGGATTCAAACCGTGTCTATACAAAGAGTTCAGAGAGTCAGAGAGCCGACATTCTATACTCAAGATTCATTGAGTTAGCCCAGAGTACGGATAGTAGTGACTATACGAAGATGAATAATCAATGTTTGATATTTAGAGGTAGAGTATGGATACCGTCATTACAAGAGTTGAGAGATGATATTCTTCAAGAGTCATACCGTTCCCCATTCACCATTCATTCGAGTAGGACCAAAATGTACCATGACATGAAAAGACATTTTTGCTGGCTTGGGATGAAGGTAGATGTGTTTAAGTTCATTAGGAACTGTGGGATCTATCAACAAGTGAAGGCTGAACATCGTAGACCTAGAGGGTTGCTACAGCCTTTTCCCATTCCACGATGGAAGTAGGAAGACATTTCTATGGATTTTATGAAAGGACTGCCAAGGACCACTAGGAGACATGATTCTATATGGGTGATTATAGAAAAACTGACGAAGTCTGCACATTTTCTACTAGTAGTCGTGCATTACAAGTTCGATCAGCTGAGTATACTGTTTAAGAGAGAGATTATCAGGATGGATGGAGTACCATTGTTAATTACGTCAAATCGAGATGATATGTATATGTCTAGGATGTGACGAAGTATGCAGGAGCAGTATGGTATGAGCATATAATTCAGCATAACTTTTTATCGTTGGACTAATGGGAAAATCGAGAGATTGATTCAGGTTCTCGAGGATATGTTACAGGCGTGTGTATTGTAGTTTGGCGAATCTTGGGAGGAGTACCAGCCATTGTGTGAGTTTGCTAACAATAATAATTATCTGGTCGGTATTGAAATGGAGCCATTGAGGCTTTTTATGATAAACCGCATCGCTCGCCATCGTGTTAGGTTGTGCCAAAGGAATGGGATATTGTGGGGCCTGAGATTATTATTGACCACATGGAGAAGGTCAAACTGATCCATCAGAGACTCATGTGAGCACAAGATAGAGAAAAGAAGTATGCAGACAAATATCGCGGTGTTCTCATGTACACTGAGGGAGCCTTCATATATTTGAAGGTTTCCCCTTGAATTGGTCTTTAGAGGTTTAAAGTGAAAGGTAAGCTTGCACCGAGGTTCATCAGGCCTTTCATGATTAAGAAACGGGTCGGGAAAGTTGCGTATGAGTTTGAGTTGCTTCTACAGATGCTAGGGATTCATCCAGTCTTTCATATTTTGATGCTTCGAGCTGAGTCGAGAGCAGGTATTCAACAGACTGTGGATTTGAGTTACATAGACCCGAGTGATGATATTACTTATGAAGAGTAGCCTATTGAGATCCTAGATCGAAGGGTATGACAGTTGAGGAACAAGTTTGTCCCGAAGGTTCTCGTCAAGTGGCAGTTTCGTAATGATACGGAACACTAGGGAGCGGGAAGACTATATGATTGATAGGTTTCCGTACCTTTTCGAGTCAGGTATTAATCCTAGCCAAAATTTAAATTTCGAGGATGAAATTATTATTAGTTTGAAAGAATTGTCACGGCCTGAATTTCTAATCTCGTTTACTTTCAGTAATCAGGATTACCGACCCGTGACGTGGGACCCACACCGTGATATGTGCATTGAACTGCAGCAAGATGGCTAAGGTACGTGTTAGATTTCTTTTGATGTATGCCTAGTGTATTTGTATATGTGTAGACTACTAAGTCACTCCTACTCATGTATAGGTGTAGAGATTTGAGTGGAGAAGTGCCTCGAGTTGCGTGCTGATATGGGACCGGGGGTAGAAAGTGATGTGGTAAATCTATTTTGAGTTTAGTATAGCTTATATAATGGATTTAATGTGGCTATGGTTTAATTTTAATTAAATGTAACCTAAGTTAGCATTTTAAAATAATAGCCATATGATTTACATTGAGACACATACTAGCACATCTAGAAACCAATTAAGTCACACATTGGAGTTAGTAGGCATGAATTAGTGGAGGTAACTAGGACATGTGTTAAGACGTGTACCATTAGATAGGTTTCAAGATACGTGTGTGTAATTATATCAATGGTTGTCATTCAACCATATATATTTCATATATATAGTTAGAGATCAATCCAAGAAGTAAACCATATATTTTCATTTTATAAACTTAGGAGGGAAGGAAACTTGCTGGAGAATTTTGAGGAAGAAAAAATCCCGTTTGGGTTTGTCACGGACCGAATTTTTAATTCTAGTTTAATCTCTTAATCAGGATCAAATGACTCGTGACGCGGACCTGCATCGAGATACATGTCGTGACAGAGGCGAGATGGGCGAGGTATATATTATATTTGGAATGATGTATGTCTATTATTTTGTATATGTGTAGACTACTAAGTCATTCCTATTTATGAATAGGTGTCGATACGTGTGTGAGAATGCGCCTTGAGTTGAGTGCCGACGTAGGATCTCGGTAGAGTGTGATATGGTAAGTTGGCATAAGTATTATATAGCTTTTATAGTGATTTAAATGGGCTATGGTTGATAATATATTAATTATGCCTTAGTTAGTAAGTTAAAACAATAGCCACTTGATTTTTATCGAGACACGTATTGACTCATCTCAACACTAATGTAGTTACATATTGGTGTCACTAGACGAGCCTCGAGATACGTGTGCTTAATGAGATCAATGGTTATTAGTCAACCATATCTACTTATTATATAAAGCTAGTAATCAATTCATACAACCAAATCAACTTCATTTCATTTGCTTAATTGTGAGGGATACTTTCTAGAGATAAAGAGAAGGGCTAGAGGAGGAAGAAGACTAGTAAACAAAGTAGGTTTGGTGAAAGAGAGATCAAGTTAAGCTAGGTGTTAATCAAACTAGGTACACATCTCTATATTTAAGTTGAAACCAATTCTGGTTTTTGGTACTTTTTAGAGGTTAGATGATTAGGTCTTTGAAATTGGATGATATATTTGGATTCTTTATTTCAGGTGATAATCCAGATATTAAGAAGTTCTTGATTTGGTTTTCAAATAAAAAAGATATGAATTTTTGAAGTTGTAAGTCCAAAAATGAATTTCTACATGTTGTATTATGAAATGTCTTATGTAATTTGGTCATAACTTGGTCATTTTGAATAAAAAAGAATCTAATTTAGTTTCATTAGGAAGCTAACTCAAAGGGGAACAACTTCGTCTCCTAGGAATTTTGTAGTTCAAATGTTTTCATAATCAAAAGTGCTATACAAATAGGTGATAAAATGTATTACGATATTCTCTAAACTAAATTTGTAAATGGCATAACTCCCTAACTACTCATCTAAATGAACTGATCGTTTAGCATGTTTTTATTTGGTATGTTAGATGCCTTGTGACCAAAAAATCACAAATTTGTAAGCTATAGATTTAGAGAAATTAATTTTCTAATTCTACTGGTAAGTTTGGGTTCCAATTTGAGTTTTGTTTAGTAAAATTGCAATATCTCTTTTGTTTTAAATCAAAATTATGCAAACCAAACCTTTTTGAAAAGCTAATTTCGAGACCAAAAAATTTTGTAAAGGGAAGGTGTAGAGATTTGGGCAATTTCATGACTAAAAGTGTGTTGCAATACAGGACTAAATTTTCAATATTGTTCAGTATTAAGGGGTTGTTTTGGGTTAAGGTCCTTAAACCCATTTGACCGGACCTAAACCCAATTTATTTAGATTAGTTTGATATCATGAACCTAAAAAAGAGTATCGGGAGTTTGGATACATGATACAAGGGGTTGGGAGGCCCGATTAGCATAGGAAATTGCATGGATTGTAAGTAAACTGATTAAAATATTTATTTACATTTCATTCATGTTTATTTGTTCTTTTCTAGTCATTTGGACTAATTTCCCTTTGTACTCCATATGCCATGAATTATTGTCCTTTCTCATTTCATGAGGTTTCTTTCATAGTATAGATTGTTGATTAAATGATTTCATTGACTACAAATCATGTGCTATATCATTTTTAAAAGTTAGTACAGGTGGTAAGTGAAATAGCATGCTATTAGGTAGGTGTTACATAGTATTGTAAATTTATTTCCTTTGTGCATTAGAAATGCAATTGTTTCATTGAATTCTCAAGCTATGTTATTTCTTGAAATATGAAAGTGGCTTTTGTATTTACGGCCATTACATTAGAGGTCCGTCCAACATGCGGGGTCACTACACTTTCCAGGGTGATCGGGATCTCTCCAGTATCTTGCGCAGCATATGAGAAATGAGTCCTGAGGTTGTTGGCAAGCATAAGTTGTGCAGCACATGGGGTATGGGTCCCGAGGTTGTTGGCAAGTATATATCGCAGGTGACTTGCACCATCACATTGATGTAGAGCTCAGCTCCATCCCCATATAGTTGAAATGGCTAATGTGATGAAGGTCACAGCCAACCGACCCTAGATCATTACTACTCAGCCGTGTGTCAGTTTCATTTTGTTTAACTAAAGTATCTCTTTGCATGTTCTCTTTATAGCATAGTTGCTATTATCATGCTTTAAGATAATTTTTGCCTATTTGGGAATATGAACAAATGTCTCTCAGTGTTACTTTCTACTTTCTTGTATTCACCGTCCTTTTATGACGGTGGGTGCAAATCCATCAAGTAGCAGTCTAGACAAGAGAAGATCGACGACTACATTTGAGCTAGTGGAGTGCTACTACATCAAATTTTATAGGTTTTGATTTTTGATGTATTACTTTTATATGTATGTCATATACTTTAGGGGTCGTATATTATGAGTTGAGCGAATAGTACCTTGACTAGACACATGATGTTATGTAACGCCGTTTCATTATATATGCATGTGATCTTTATTTTCTGATTTTTCCTCAATTATTAATCTCATGTTATAAGCTTATGTTAATTAGTTAAGACTTTCGCTGAATAAACTTTTAAGTAAGTAAAATTTTAATTAACTCTGATTTATGAATTGACATAGGATAGGTTTGGTAAGTAATAAGGTTTTGGAAAGGGTGACTAATTCCATGTTAAGTCTTGTATGGTGAGATTAGGGCTAAATGACGGGATTAGGTCGGGCGCTACCCTAATTTGAGAAAGGGTAGTCATCGGTGGTATTAGAGCCTAAGTTTATAGGGCTTAGATTGTGGAATTAGGTTATTCTACAATGTGATACCAAAGCTACAATTTGTAGCAAAAGGTATACATTTTCCAACAAGTAACATGTAAAATTTAAACAAGAAAACATAAATCTTAGCTGTGGAAAATTAGATGATACTTGCCTAGAAGCTATTAGTTGGGAAGTGAGTGAAAGTGAGATGGGGATGTCTTATATATATATTTTAGTTTGTATGTGTATATATGCGTTATCTACGTAATAGCTGACTCGCATTCGCTATCAACTCGTAGATATGATGGCTAATTCACGCGACAGTGGGGATTCTGGTGCGAGTGGCAGCCAACCTCCAATTCCATCAGCGGATGACTTTCAGTGGCTATCTGATTGAATAGCTACGCAGGTACAACACATAGTGGAGTTCATTGCCATGATGACTTCACATTTCGCTCCACTAGCACAGACACTAGCCCCTACTACTATGACTACTCCCACAATATTAACAACAGTGCCAATTATATAGACTATACCGGTAGTGATAGCTCCAGTCATCGAGAAACTTTTTGCACATTCTTTCAAACCTCCATCTTCTAGCTCGACAACAGAGGTTTAGCTGGTGAAGGATCTCATTAGGCTAAAGCCAGTTTACTTTGATGGTTATAGAGACTTTGAGAAGATCGAGAAGTGGGTACTGTCTCAGGAGAAGTAGAATCGAGTCTTTAGGATTGAGGATAGACTCGAAATTGAGATTTATTCGTACACTTTATAGAGAGATGCAGATGTATGGTGGCATGCGAAGATAGCTTCCGAGGGAGAGTTTGAGTCATAGGACGCCTTCAAGATGAAGTTTTGCAAGCAGTACTTCCCACCTGCATACAGATATGGGTATTTAAGGCAGTTTGCTAGAGATTTAGTGAGAGAGGATTCGGATGATGTGTACCACTTCAGAGATAGACTATGGCCAGATATTAGATTTTATGTGATCAATTCAGGTGCTAAGATTTTGGGTGAGATTTACAAGCGTCCACTCTCTCACGAGACTTATTATTTGGGTAGAGTTGCCGAAGGGACACCGTTAGTACCAATGTTGACTCTAGACCAGGTTGCGAAGTTTGAGAGGAGGAGACAAAGGGGCAAGAGACCGCGGAGATGGGATAGAGGTTCCCAAGGGTCAGGGACACTACAATAGTTCAGCCTTTTGTATCATCTCCAACACTATTGCACACTATTGTTGGTAGGACCACCACCAGTCAGACCTGTAGTACGAGATCCTACTACTTTGCTTGCTCTACCAACACCACCAGCGCCACGTCAGTAGCATCATGGTGGTAGAGGACGAACCAAAGGTAGAGGTAGAGGTCCAGATGTTCCCGACAAGGGCAGAGACAAGCATAATCCTAAGATCAAGTTTAGATCGTAGACCTATCACATGTTTTAGATGTGGTCAGCCTGATACTAATGCCACACGTAGACTCACTGAGGGTATGGTTTCCATTTGTAGTAGAGATTTATATGTTTTGTTTGATTCGGGTGCTATAGTATCTTTCATGACACCGGTTAGAGTTAACGTACATTTGAATTTGAGTACCATAACCAGGGATAAAGTTAACCCTAATTGTCTTCTAGAGAGATGTCTAGTAGAGATTGGTGGGGTAAAGTTACCTACGGACTTCAGGGTTCTCGAGTTCTTAGATTTCAAGGCGTTATTAGGAATAGATTGGCTAGCAGTGTATCACGCTTATATCAAATATTTCAATAAGATAGTGATATTTAAGATCCTAGGGCGTCCGATGTTTACGCATAGTGGTAGAACACCGAGAGCCAAGGGCACTAGAGGTCGACTTGCGACTTGTAGAGAGATGGAGACTCTGTTGTCATTATACACAGTAGTAGAAAGTCAGGGACCTTGACTTGAGGAGATTCCAATTGTGTGCGAGTTTCTGGAGGACTTACCTGGTTTACCACCATCGAGGGAGATATATTTTATTATTGAGTTGGTACCAGGCACTAGACCTATATCTATACCACCATACCGCATGGCTCCGAGAGAGTTGGAGGAGTTAAGGAGTCAGTTGCAGGATTTGGGACAAAAAGGATTCATCGCATAATCTATGTCACAATAGGGAGCACCGGTCCTGTTTGTGAAGAAGAAGGATAGTACTTTGAGACTATGTATCGATTATAGACAGTTGAATAGGGTTACAATAAGAAACAAGTATCCCTTACCACAGATTGATGACTCAACTGAGAGGAGGACAATATTTTTCCAAGATAGACCTGCGATCAGGGTATCATCAGTTTAGGATCAGGGATGAAGATAGGTCTATAACAACGTTTAACATAGGATATGGACACTATCAGTTCACAGTCATACCGTTTGGTTTGACTAATGCTCCTGCCATGTTCTTAGATTTGATGCATCTGGTGATGAGGCCATTTCTTGACCATTTCATAATAGTTTTCATCGATGATATATTGATATACTCGAGGACTCGAGATTATCATGATCAGCACTTCAGAGAGACGTTTCAGACCTTGAAGGAGCATCGACTCTACGCCAAGTTCAGCAAGTTTGAATTTTGGCTGTCAAAAGTCAAGTTTCTATGACATGTTGTTGGAGAAGCAGGCATTGCTGTAAATCCAGCTAAGATTTAGGCTATTATGGAATGGCCTGCGCTGATGTCAGTTACGGAGATCATGATTCTTCTAGGGTTAGCAGGATATTACCGCAGGTTCGTGAAGGATTTCTCAAAGATTGCTTCACCGATGACCAGATTGACTAAAAAAGACGTTAAATTTAATTAGTTTCAGCAATGCAATGAGGCATTTGCTCAACAGAAAAAATTGTTGACTACCACACTAGTGATGATATTACCAGAGGCTTGACAGGAATTGCTAATATTTACAGATTTTTATCATATGGGTCTAGGTTGTGTGTTGATGCAGGATAGAGGCACAACGGCTTATACATCCAGACAGCTGAAGATACATGAGAAGAATTGTTCCACTTATGATTTAGAGTTGGCAGCTATAATGTTTGCTCTAAAGATATAGAGACATCATAAGTATGGAGAAAGGTTCACACTCTACATTGACCATAAGAGTTTGAAATACCTCTTGATACAAAAAGAGCTGAATATGAGAAAACGCAGATGGTTAGAGTTTTTGAAGGACTATGAATTTTCTTTGTAATATCACACAGGAAAAGCTAACGTAGTTGCTCAAGCGCTAAGTAGGATACTGACTGGAGATGCCGAGATTGTTAGATGCCACAAAACGCATGAGTAAAGATAACTCAAGGCAGCAACGATGATGACTTAGTCAGATATTCCTACCAACACTCAGATGATGATTTTGCATAGATAAGGCTTCAGACAATGTCTACATAGAGAGTGTTAAAGGGTGAAAAAGTCGATATCTTATACCCAGGATTTAGTGAGTTAGCCCATAATACTGATTGTACTGACCGGACCGAGACGGTGGATGAATGTTTGAGATTTAGAGAAAAATTGTAGATACAAATAGTAGCAAAGCTGAGAGATGAGATACTTTAAGATTCACTCCATTCTCGGTTCACTATTCATCTAGGGAGGACCAAAATGTACCATGAAATGAAGAGATATTTTTGGTGGCCTGGGATGAAATTGGACGTATCGAAGTTCGTTAAAAACTGTGGGATCTGCCAGCACGTAAAGGTTGCGTATCATAGACCTGAAGGATTATTACAACCACTTCCCATTCAACAATGGAAGTAGGAAGATATAACCATCGATTATGTTAGAGGATTGCCTAGAGCTGCCCGTCAACCCAATTCTATCTGGGTGATTGTGGACAGATAGACGAAATCTAACATTTCTTACCAGTTGCAGCTCATTACACGTTTGACCAGCTGAGTATATTATTCGAGAAGGAGATTATTAGGCTGCATGGGGTACCATTGACTATTACGTCAGACGACGATGATGTTATGTATGCCTCCAGGATGTGGTGGAGTATGCAGGAGTAGTTTGGTACATGCCTATAGTTTAGCATAACCTTTCACCCTCAGACTAATGTGCAGATTAAGAGGTTGATTCAGAATTTTCAGAATATGCTCAGGGCTTGTGTACTTGAGTTTGGCGGATCATGGGATGAGTACCTACCATTGTGTGAGTTTGGGTACAACAACAATTACCAGGCTAGCATTGAAATGGCACCATTTAAGGCTTTATATGGTAGACCGTGTCGCTTACCATCATGTAGGGATGAAACAGAGGACCAGGACATTGTAGGGCTTGAAATTGTTGTTGATCACATGGAGAAGGTACGACAGATTTGCCAAAGGCTTAAGGGAGCCCGGGAGAGGTAGAAGAAGTATGTAGACACGTATCGCAGGGATCTCGTCTATGACGAGGGAGCCTTAGTGTATCTAAAGGTTTTTCCTCGGAAGGGTTTTCACAGATTTGGTTTAAAAGGCAAGTTAGCACCGAGATTCATCGGGTCTTTCAAGATCAAACGGTGGGTCGGTAAGGTTGCTTATGAGCTTGAGTTACCTCTACAAATGTTAGGGATTCATCCAGTAGTCCATATTTTTATGCTTTAACTAGCCAAGTTGAATGAAGGCGAGAGACCGACAGTGGACTTGAGTCAGATTGATCTGAGCGAGGATGTATCTTATGAGGAGTAGCCAATAAAGATCCTAGACATGAGGGTTCAGCAATTGAGAGGCAAGTCTATCTCGAAGGTGTTAGTCAAGTGGCAGTTCCATGGAAACTCGGAACTCACTTGGGAATGGGAAGACTATATGCAAGATAGGTTTTCGTACCTCTTTGAGTCATGTATAATTTTAAGTTAAGTTTAATTTCGAGGAGAAAATTTCCATTAGTTGGGAAGAATTGTCACGACTCGAATTTTTAATTCTAGTTTAATCTCTTAATCAGGATAAAATGACCTTATGTGGGACCCACGTTGAGATACGTGTCGTGACCGAGGTGAGATGGCTAAGGTATATGTTATATTTGTAATGATGTATGTCTAGTGTTTTGTATATGTATAGACTACGAAGTCATTCCTACTTATGAATAGGTGTCGATACGTGTGTGAAAATGCGCCTCGAGTTGAGTGCCGGAGTAGGATCGAGGTAGAGTGTGATGTGGTAAGTTGGCATAAGTCTTATATAGCTTTTATAGTGATTTAAATGGGCTATGGTTGATAATATATTAATTATGCCTTAGTTAGTAAGTTAAAACAATAGCCACTTGATTTTAATCGAGACACGTATTGACTCATCTCAACACCAATGGAGTTACATATTGGTTTCAATAGCATGAGTTAGTTGGACATGTGTTAATAGTTGTATCACTAGATGAGCCTCAAGACACGTGTGCTTAATGAGATCAATGGTTATTAATCAACCATATCCACTTACCATATAAAGCTAGTAATCAACTCATACAACCAAATCAACTTCATTTCATTTGCTTAATTGAGAAGGAGACTTGCTGGAGAGAAGGAGAAGGGTAAGAGGAAGAAAAAGACTAGCAAACAAAGTACGTTTGATGAAGGAGAGATCAAGTTAAACTAGGTGTTCATCAAACTAGGTACACATCTCTATTTAAATAGAAACCATTTCTGATTTTGTAATTTCAGAGGCTAGATGATTAAGTCTTTGAAATTGGTTGATATATTTGGATTCTTTATTTCAAGCTATTAATCCAGATACTAAGTAGTTCTTGATTTGGTTTTGAAATAAAAAAGATATGAATTTTGAAGTTGTAAGTCCAAAACTGAATTTCTGCATGTTGTATTATGAATTATCCTATTTAATTTGGTCATAACTTGGTCATTTTAGATTGAAATGAATCCAATTTTGTGTCATTTGGAAGCTAACTCAAAGAGGAACAACTTTGTCTCACTGCAATTTCGTAGTTCAATTGTTTTCATATCCAAAAGTGCTATACAAATAGGTGATAAAATTTTTATAAACTGAACTTGTAAATGGCATAACTCCCTAACTACTTATTTAAATGAGCTGAGCTTTTAGTATGTTTTTATTTGGTATGTTAGATGCCTTATGACCAAAAATCAAGAATCTTTAAACTATAGATTGGGAGAAAGAAAATTTCTAAATCTGCTGGCAGTTTAGGTTCCAATTTGAGTTGTGTTTAGTAGAATTACGATATCTCTTTCGTTTTAAATCAAAATTATGCGAACCAAACCTTTTCGAAAAGCTATTTTACAGACAAAAAGATTTTGTATAGGGAAGGCATTAAGATTTTGACAATTTCATGCCCAAAAGTGTGTTACAATACAGGACTAAATTTTCAATATTGTTTAGTAATAAGGGGTTGTTTTGGGTTAAGGTTCCTAAAACCATTTGACCGGACCTAAACCCAATTTGTTCTTTTCAGATCATTTGGACTGATTCCCCTTTGTGCTCCATATGCCATGACTTACTGTCCTTTCTCATTTCATGAGGTTGCTTTCATGGTATATTTTTTGATTAAATGATTTCATTGACTCCAAATCATCTGGTATGTCATTTTTAAATGTTAGTACAAGTAGTCAGTGAAATAGCAGCTATTAGGTAGGTGTCACATTGTATTGTAAATCTATTTCCTTTGTGCATTAGAAATGCAATTGTTTCATTGGATTCTCAAGCCATGCTATTTCTTGAATGATGAAAGTGGCTTTTGTATTTACGGTCATTACATTAGAGTTCCGTCGGACATGCGGGGTCACTAGACTTTACCGGTTGATCGGGATCTCTTTACTATCTTGCACAGCATAAGAGAAATGAGTCATGAGGTTGTTGCCAAGCGTAACTTGTGCAACACACCAGGGTATGGGACTTGGGGTTGTTGGCAAGTATATATCGTAGGTGACTGGCACCAGTGAAAGGTTTAAAGGCATGAGCACTGCTTAGACCATCACATTGATGTAAAGCTCAGCTCCATCCCCATATAGTGGAAAAGGCTGACGTGATGAAGATCAAGGTCGACCGACATTTTATTTTATTTTATTTAACTAAAGTATCTTTTTGCATGTTCTCTTTACATCATAGTTGCTATTATCATGCTTTTAGATAATTGTTGCATATTTGAGAATGTGAACAAATGTCTCTCAGTGTTACTTTCTACTTTTCTGTACTCACCATCTTTTTATGACGGTGGGTGTAGATCCATCGAGTAGCAGGCCAGGCAAGAGAAGATCGGCGACTACCTTTGAGCTAGTTGAGTGCTGCTACATCAAATTTCGTAGGTTTTGATTTTGGATGTATTACTTTTATACGTGTGTCATATAATTTTGGGGTTGTATATTATGTGTTGAGTGAGTAGTACCTTAACTAGACACATGATGTTATATATTGTTGTTTCCTTTTATATGCATGTGATCTTTATTTCCTGATTTTTCCACAATTGTTAAGTCTTATGTTATAAGCATCCGTTAATTAGATAAAACTTCCAATGAATAAACTTTTAAGTAAATAAAATTTTAATTAAACCTGATTTATGAATTAACATAGGGTAGGTTTGGTAAGTTATAAGGTTTTGGAAAGGGTGATTAATTCCTTATTGAGTCCTGTATGGTGAGATTAGGGTTTAGTGACGGGTTTAAGCCGGGCGCTTCCTTAATTTTAGAAGGGGTCGTCACAGGGTTCGTGAAATCAAGGTGAGGTGGTTT
Source organism: Stephania cephalantha (assembly GCA_039657325.1). NCBI lineage: Eukaryota > Viridiplantae > Streptophyta > Magnoliopsida > Ranunculales > Menispermaceae > Stephania > Stephania cephalantha. The sequence continues at coordinate 24,502,167 of CM077576.1, forward strand.
ATCAAGCTAGTGAACATCAACTAGGTAATTCACTTACACTAGTTTGTTTAGTTAATTTGATGAATTCATGAATTAGATCATGTTAGTGGTTGTTTTTATGTTGTTGATGATGACTTGGGGTTTTGAGGTGTTTGTGGAGGTCCCCAAGGCATTTGGGTAGCCTATGTATGGTGTAAACTCAAAATTCTATTTACACAATTATAGGTTTTCCTGCACATAGTGCGCTAGGTAAACCAGCTAGCGCACTAATTTCGGTAAGCGCACTAAGGACAGTCGTTAGCGCGCTAATGAGGCCACTAGCGAGCTAACCCGGATAGCATAAATATCTTCGATTTTCCAAATTTTCCAAAACACTATAACTGAGCATAAAACCTTAAGTAAAGGTCTATACACATCCAAAAACATGTTATGTGATATCAGGAATCTAGGGAAGGGTTAAGGGGGTTCAAATACGAGATTTGGAGTGTCGGGAAACCAGTAAAGCTAGGTCTTTACATTGTTTGATGTGAATATACCCGTTGATTGTATAAGCACATTTCATTTCTAGTTTTAACTTTTTTGTTGTAGTCTATACTGACGAAGTCAGGCTTTGTATTGTCATATCATGAACTTATTTGTTATTCCTCACTTGTTGAGCTTTGTTTCCATGATATTTTGATAAATTGAATTCTTTTGAATCCTTTCATGTATTATATGTCATTTCTTGCAGTTTTGCAGTAAATGTAGTATAAATAATAATCTTTTAGGGATTTGTGAGTTGTGAAAGACTTTATGGACTTGTATTCCTTGGGCAATTTTGTGCTTTGTTGCATAGCTAGTTTTTGGAATCCTTAATGAATCATTTTCTTAGATTTATAAAGCAGTTATAGAATCTAGAGTCCATTGTACTTTAAGTTGATCAGCACAAGGTGTTAGAGTCCTTGGGGATGTCGGCACTCGCCACTATGATGAGGCACACGGGGGTAGAGTCCTTGGGGTTTCCCATATACAAGGTTAAAGTCCTTGATGATACCGAGGTTAGAGTCCTTGATGATAGTGGGGTTAGAGTCTCTAGTGATATTAGACTGTGCGATTCCATTCATATCCTTTAGTGGTTAAAGCATCACTGACGTAGGTCACAGCCGACCGGATATAGATCATAACTACTTAGCCTTGTGTTAGTATCACTTTTTAGCTAGTTGTATTTCTTGGAATAAGTGTGGCACTAGTCATTTTTTATTAAAATTTTGCTTTTAAATACAATTTAGTTTGTTTTGGAAATGTGAATGAATTTGTCAACAAGGATTACTGTTACTTTTTGTACTTACTATCCTTTTTGTAAAAGTGGGTGCAGAGTTGTCCACGAGAGGCCAGGTAAGGAGAAGATTGGTGACTACCTCTGAGAAAGCGGCGTACCTCTGCATCGACATTTTGTAGGTTTTGGCATTTTATGTATTATACAGTTATATTTTGATTCACTTTGGGTTGGATATTGGGTTTCGTTCGTTTACTTATGATGACATCACATTGTTTATATTCGCCACTTTGTTATATATGCGTGTGATCGTTGTTTTTCATGGTTTCCTTACATTTAAGATTTTTAATAGTTGTTTCCTCATAATTTGTTAAGACTTCAGCTAAATTTTATAACTTTTAATAAGTTTATCTTAATTACTCTAAGATTCAACAGTAAAGTGACATGTATTTTATTTATCTTAAAGCATAAGTAGTTGAGGATATTTGGATAGAAAGGCTAACTAATATGTAGTTAAGTCCTATGTGGTTTGGATTTAGGCTTCATTATTGGATTAGGCAGGGTGGTGCCCTAGATTAGGGAAGGGGCCAGCACAGTACCATTACTTGTACCACTCCCGAATCATCCTCCCATCGTCCCCCCACTCGTCGAGTCGTCGAACCGTCATCTAGGTGCAACTTCGAGTCTTCACCCCATCTTTGACCGCCTCCCAATCTACTACCCGTCGCGAGACTAGGTCTTCTAGTCACCAAATTAGCCACACGTTAATCACCGTCCCAGCCAATCCCCCTCGCAATGAGGGTCGTTCCAAATTAAAGCACGATGGTGCTTCGCGGTCCTAGTCCGTACTCAAGGCGATTAACTCACGGCTAATGGACGCTAAAGTCCTCAAACCCGCTGTCGTCGACTTTAATTTTTTGACAAGGTACACCTCCCGATATGTGAGGTGCTTTCTAAGCTTGGGTGGGTGTTCTTCAATCAGTACAAGGATACCTATAATGCCCCAATAGTTTGGGTTTTCTGCTTGAACCTTCCTACCACTAATGAGTATATCATTTGGTCGGTGGTTGGTAATCGTTTCATTACAATCACGTCGAAAAGTCTTTATGAGTTATTCCACAATCCTCTTCACACCCGCACTACTACTCTCGGGTGTAAGATTCGTGAGTGGCCGTATGAACGGCTTGAAGTCCTCAACTCCTTTACACGGCCTGATAGAGAGATCATTGTGTACTCCTCCGGAAACACTGACATTGACTTCAAGCTTGTGGCTCATCTTCTTCACGAGATAATCCATAAGGTCATCCCTCCTCATGGCGATAGTAATAACTGTCACTTTCCTTGACCTGTATGTCCTTGGCGCACTCATGCAAGAGATAACCATCAGTTTGCCGCACATTATGATAGCCTACATGACGTCTAAATCAGGCTTTGCATGTCACCTTCCATATGCTCACATCATTACCTCTATTCTTAAGTCATGAAAGCCATGAAGTACAGCTACATCTGCATTGAGCAACAGTGAATTCGTGAGAACATCCCTGATGGTGAGCTTTATGAGGGATACAAGCCACCATCATGAAGTACAACTTTATGTACCAGTACTGCAACGAGAATGAGGTTCAACAGAACCCCTCGACTCACCATGCTCCACCGCCCTCGCAGCAGCAGCTACAACCCTGTCCATCGTATTTTCGCGTCGCTCCTCCTATAGATATGTCTCCCTCATCAGCCTACATCTCTAAGTTATTTCGTTCTCTATTATATTATATTACCTGTGGACGGAATGCTTTCATACTCCTTGTTTGTATTTCTATTCATGCATATTGTGAAGGGGAGCTCTGTACCACTTTTTGATGTTATTAAAAGAAGGAAAAATTCATGCTTTGTACTTGAGATTTTGAACTTACTAGAACTTGATGCGCATTCAATATCTATATTTTGGTTGTAAAGTTCACATTGTTTGTTATCATCAAAAATGGGGAGATTTTTGGACAAAGTTTATACTCCACCCGAGATTTTGATGGCAACAAACAAAGTGAGAAGATTCTAACAAGTTTGCTAAGAGTTTTTCAAAACATCAAACTTTGGTAGGAATCACAAGTTCAAGAGGAAAGATGAATTCACACAAGTTCAAGATTTGGCTCATATAAGATACTAGTACTGGAAAGCTCACACTATAATTCGTACAAATTATGTAAGGTGTATAAGTCCAATTATGCAAGTGAAATGTATCAGATTCATGCATATCATGTTTTTCACGTTTTCCCATATTTTTAAGTTTCAATTTTAGTACTATCTACGTTTCATAACTTGAAATGGTTTTATATTGTGAAAATGAGTTTTTACATATGCATTGTATTTGGAAAAACTGTTGTGATTGGTTTTGAGTGCACCAAACTTAATTTCAATAATTTTTGAAAATTAAGCAAAATATTTGCAAAAAAGCCCCTACATGTTTCAAGAAATTGGGATTTTCAATTTTTTGGGATTTGCATGTGAAATCATCCAGGCAGTTCAAACTGGTCTAATGACTCATATTAAACATGTTTAATGTGTTCTAGGAGGTTTAGTTGAGTCGTAGGTGTGTTAGGGAGTTGCTTACTTGAGACCAAAACTTAATTAGTCTCTGGTCCCTGTTGGTTAGAGCGCTAATGGGACTTATTAGCGCGCTACCTATAGTTAGCATGCTACTGATGTCACCTAGCACACTAACTAGCCTCCTGACAACATTTTAAAAAGCTTACAACTTTTGCTTTAGTTTGACTCAATGATTGCTTTTGGGCCCTTGGATTATGATAATGACCATAAACTGTTAAATTGGTTGAAAAACCATTAACAAAACACTAAGAAAATTCTTTGTCCTCTCAGGCTCAAAAGCTCACTTGTGTCTAAGTTTTCACATCAAATAGTCTTGATTTTTATGTTCAACCACTTGGAATCTTTTAAGGCTACTTAATCATCCTCATAACCAGTGTAATAGAGGTGTTCTAAGGCTTGCAACCACTTCTCCAGAACGGATTTGATTCTCTTTCATTTAGGTTGTAAAAAAGTTTGATTTCCTAGCTCTATTGTATTTAAACTGTATCGTTTGTTGTGCTTAATGTGTGGAAATCATTTATTGTGTTCTTGAACACATTTGACTTGGGTTTTGCACTTAAACGTGGTTTTATAAACCTTAGGACTGATTGAACAAAAGTTAGGTCTTTTACTTGATTTTTATCAAACTAATTGTCCATCGGATTTGAAACCGTGTTTATTCTCATCGATTTGGTTTAATCGGTGTTTTGTTGAGACTGGTGCAACTTCAGTGATAAGTTTCCATATCTCATTCATATTCATGCTTGCATGTATTAGAGTTGTTAGGCTATTAATGGCTCGCTAGTAATTGAACTTATTAGTGCTTTACTTTGTAAAGTTGATTTTTATTATATTCATCTATTTCTTGTAATTGGCTGATTGTAAGACTTAGTGGGATCTAAGTCAAGGGAAGACCAAGTTGAGGCAAGGTGGGAAGTCCTAATTTGTGATTAGGCATTCTAGGCTTGTACATTTAGGTTGTAACACTTATAATTAATATAAGTGGGGTTTGAAAATCCTAACCGGGGAGGTTTGACAGTGGATGTAGATCAATTGGACCAAACCACTATAAATCGTATGCCTCTTTTCCATATCTTCTACCTCATTCACCATTGCATTGCACTTATACTTATTGATTGTGTATGCATTAAGCATTATTTTTCATTGAAAGTTTTTAAAAGATAATAACCTTTCAGTACACCCAATTCAACCCCGTCTTAAGTGTGATTTGACCACATTGCTTTAAGTCCCAAATCATTGGATTCATAACCAACTAAGTTTACTATCCGCGCCTCCCTAATTAATAACTATCTATCGATGTTGTGTATTTTATGGTTGTATCATTCATGTCCGGATTAGAAGCTTCAATGGCCATGATAACCCCTAAAGCCTAAGTTCATAAGACACGTGATCAAGATGTCTAAAGCATTACGCTCAGAATGAATACAAATTCTAACCATTGCACTTTTTATTATCACTCTTTATTCATATTCAAAGCATAACATTCATACCATAAGATCCATTAATACCTAAGATAAATAGACTACTCACACATCATTGAAACACACATATCATAATTCAATATGGAATTCATTTCAAATCATAGATGAATATAAGTATTACCTTGAATTAATCAACGAAATCAAATATTGATTACAAACGTGAAGTCTTAAATGTTTCTTCCATAAAAACTCCTTGATACTTAAACTTAACACTAAATTATTGTAATGGAGGCTAATCTCCTTCTATGTGGTGGTGTTCTCCTAGTTTAGCACTTCCTAATGCTTATTTATACTCCTTAATAACAATTAGAAACCTTAAATTATAATTTGATTTGAATTAAAGCTTCACTTTCTATTTCCTGCAAATTTGGCGTTGTAACTTACTGCCTCGGTGCTGTGTTAAGCCACATCGTCGTCATTGCGCCACTGCTTCATTGAGTTTTTTTGAGCTCCTCGAGTCTCAGCGCCATCCCTTGTTTGTCCCGGCATTGTCCCTTGTTTGCTACGACACCGCCACTGCGCTGGACCTTTAAAGTTGATTTTCTTTATTTTTTCTTCTTTCCCACGTCGTGCCTTTCTTCCCCACACCATGCCTTGTATTCCCACAGTGTCAACACATGCTCCCACGGTGCCAACTCTGCTTTTATGGTTTTTTGCTTCGTTTCTTTTCGTTTTTCCTTTATTCCTTTCATTAAACCTTAATTATCTGAAAATGCAATAATACCATGAATTAGCACTCATTTAATGATATTTATACTAAATAAACTACTAAACTAACCCTATATATATGTATAAACAATCATTTATCAAATACCATCAAACTTAAGGTTTTGCATGTCCCGAGCAAAATTGTATTCTACTAAGCCTCATAAGAACTAATCCTCATTCAATTTATATTGTTCATGGAGTGTCCTTCAATTCACTAAGTTTCAAGTTAACCATCCACTCAAGAGTCTTTCCTTGCAAAAACTTATATTTTTATGACATGTTGCTTTAACAACTCATATAACTTCACTTTAAAAACACTAAAGTAGATCTCAACAGAAAACCATCACTACTCACAATTTTGGTTCATTTCAACACTCAAGTAGCAAGTATACAATCTCATGATTTCTAATTAATCTTAGGAGCTCACGAATAAGAATAAATCAAACTCATCGTTTGTAGACTTTAGCACTTTAAGAGTCTATAGGAATCTTACAAAGTTGGAATGAAAACTTGACTTAACTAGCTAATCACTCTCGAGCTAAATCTTTTATTTGAAGAGTCTTAGTTTACTTCCACCTTCTTTCTCTTTAATTTTTTTCTCATTTCTTTTTTTTTGTTGTTCTTTTCACTTTTAGATAACAGTCCCTGGTCTTTTTCCTATGGACGTTATTCTTCCTCACTTTTCCGACCATCAAGTTCTCTAATCCATTTCCTATAAAACTTGTGGGATTCTCTCATTTTTTTTTCTTTTTATTCCAAAATTCGTGTTTGCACTTCTCACTTTCACTAAATCAAGTAAGTTAACTCCAACTTTTACTATACAATGCCTATTTCTTCCCCTTTTTGCACTAAGTCTTTATTTGCCTTGTATTTTAAAGTAAGATTCACACTTATTATAGAATCCTTAGAGATCTAACTTTTTCTACAATAAGTGTTCTAATTTCTTGCTTTTATTTCAAGTTCTAGGTCTTCCCTAGCTCTAGGTTTCTAATCATGAAATCACATTATTGTTTGCTACATTTCATTATTTCTTCTTCAAAATTTAAAATACTCTTTTGAGTTTCATATCAACAAGATACTTGTACTTTACTAATCCACAATTAAAGGCATGAATATGCAACTGAACTACTTATTGTTCACATATTACTATATATAACATAATATATACTACATAAACATTCATATAGTGAATAAAATGAAAAATTTATACACTACCATACTTTCCTCCTTAACTGCTTCAAATTAAAATTAAAACGTCATACCTGCAATGTTTATCCTTATAGCATCCTATCTTACTTGTTTCCCATAGTGTAGTGTAGTGTAGTGTCGATGCCCCCAAATTTAAACCAAACCTTATGCTCAAGGATTAAATGTAAGACTGAAAAATTAAAACACTAAAACACATAAAAATATATAATAACACAAGTTGTAGTAAATCAAACGAAACATTAAAATTGAAATAACGAAATATTTAACAAAATATCTCAAAAGTTAAAAAATTGGCATTAAAGTCATCTCAACTCCCAGGTCAAAAGGAATCCTACAAAACTGACTTCAAGACTGTGCGTCATCATTATCATCATCATTTGCATCATCAGCTCTAGCTTGCGATGGTGTCAATGGATGCTCCACCATCCTACTCTGCACCAAATCTGAATAAAAAACGTATGCTAGTGCCATTGGTAAGCCTAATGACCTATCAATGGGTCTAAAAACTATACTCCTCTCATATCTAGTTATGGCTCTGTGATGATCGAAAAACAACATGAAATTGCGTTGCCCGTTCCATCGGTGCTGCTCTCTCCTCTCCATATCCAGTTCATATCTCAACATGGCTGCCTGGTATTGCTCCCTATCCTCCTTGTACTGTCTCCACATATCTACTATCCACAGCCTCTACTGTCATGGAGTCAAATACTTAGGTGGTGGTACAAGTGCCTGTTGTGGAGGGGGTGGTAGATAGACTTCAAGACCATCCAAGCCCCACTCTCCTATCTTTGGGTCTACAAACTCGTAGCCTTCAGACCATCTATGGTTGGGAAACTCGGTTGCAATTCTATTAAATTCAAGCTCTCCAATTCATAGATGGTATTAATCTTTCACATATTAAAGTGAATGAAAATCGCTCTCACCTTCACTGGCTCATCCTCGGTAATGAGTTTTGCATTGGTGTAAACATCATAAACAATCCCACTCACTCCTTTCACTTTGTTCTTTCTATAATCTTGAGTAAGATGCTCTTAATTTTGTCGCCTAATGAAATCATTAACTATTTTATCATAGTTAGCCAGCAAATTAATTCCTCTTTCGCAAATTAACGACTTACTTAGGATTTTCTTGTAGTGGTCCTTTGCTTATTTACTAATGAAATATTTGGATTTAAAAGGTCAAGGCTCTTCATTATTGGGATTCGTAGAGGTAGATGCCTCAAAGTCATTTGCTCTAATTTGGCTAACTTGTTTCTTTATTCTTGCCATTTTCTTCAAATTTCAAGCGACTAAGAAAAATGCAACACAACTTGGTCTTCAAATCACCTAAAAATCAAAATTCATATAATATGGATCATACATACGCCAAATAATGCAAAGACATCAACTAAATGTCCATGGGTGATATTAATGGTCACATTCACACAATCTTGCAAAATATATCCTACAACCTCAATTCCACAATTTCATACAATATCATCAAAATTTTCAAAATTCAAAGATTAACTACATGAAATTTTACATCTACCTCAATGTCGGGTTTATTTCCAATGTTGATCACTCCAAGTTTTTTTCAATCCAAGCCTTCTAACTTTTTTCACCAACTAGAACCCTGGCACTCTTTGGAATCAATTGCCATAAATCCAAGCCCTAGCTCTTCAAATTGTGCTAATCCACAATGTTTTGTTTCTTTACTCTAAATCACTAGAAACTTGCTAATCTCACTTCAAAATGATCAAACTTTGGCTTTAAAGTGGTGTATGCTTGGGGTTTTTGTAGGGTTTAAGTGCAACGTGGAGAATGGTGTGAAAAGTAGGTTTTAAACCCTCAATTCGACCTCAACACCATTTGTAGCAAGCCATAAGTATAACGACTAGCTTATAGTAATTGTGTAATCAACTTACATTGATCACGGATATCGTCCTCATAGAAAGGATTTTGCACTTGCTATATATCACCTACTCCACTTGAACTATTGCTAGGTAATTCACTTTTAATTGACTTTATATCTAAACTAAATTATCCTAACAAATCACTTTAAATTTTAGTTGAACCCTTATATTAAAGATACCCTAATTCACAACTTCACTTAGGTAATTTAATACTAGGCTTTGTATTCATGTGTACATCTCAATATGTTTTGTGCAATGCCTGATTATAATAGACAAATTTCCTTCAAATCCACTTCAACCCACTTTCACGACGAAGAAGGTTCTAATGTGCAAACTAGACCTCTACCTATCGGTGTGAATAATGTAAGATCAATATTTCTTTAAATCTCAAATCATTGGATTCATAATCAACTAAGTTTACTATCCGCATCTCCCTTATTAGCAACTATCTCTTAATGTTGTGTTTTTTATAGTTGTACCTTTTATGTCCTGATTAAAAGCTTCAATGGCCATGATAACTTCTAAAATCTAAGTTCCTTACACATGTGATTAAGATGTATAGAGCATTACACTCAGAATCAATACAAATTCTAACCATTGCACGTTTTATTATCGTTTTTTATTCCTATTTCAAAGCATAGCATTCATACCATACGATCAGTTGATCCCTAAAATAAATAGACTACTTGCACTTCATTGAAACATACATATCACAATCGAATATAAAATTCATTTCAAAACATAGATGAATATAAATATTACCTTGTATTAACCAATGAAACCAAATATTGATTGCAAACGTGGAGTCTTCAACGTTTCTCTGACAAAAACTCTTTAATACTCAAACTCAATGCTAAATTACTCTAATGGAGGCTAGTCTCCTACTATGTGGTTGGCTCTCCTTTATTTACCAGATCCTAATACTTATTTATACTCTCTTATAACAATTAGAAACCCTAAATTACAAGTTAACCTGAATTAGAGCTCCACTTTCTAATTTTTGCAAATTTGGCCCTGTCACTAATGCCTCGGTGTCGTGTCTATTAAGTCATGACCCCGCCACTACCCCACAACTTTATTATGTAATGTTTAGCTCCTAGAGCCTCGGCGTCGTACCCTTTGTGCTTTAGTGTTGTCCCTTATTAGCGACGGTGCCACCACTGCGCCGGACCTCCGAGTTGGTTTTCTTCATTTCATGTTCTCTCTCATGTCGTTCCTTGTCTTCCCACAGCGTTAACACATGCTCCCATGGTTCAAAATTTGATTTTGTGGGTTTTTGCTCCATTTCTTCTCGTTATTCCTTGATTTCTTCTAACGCACCTTAATTCCTTGAAAATGCAACAATACCATGAATTAGCACTCATTTGAGGATATTTATATTAACGATACTACTAAATTAACCCTATAAATGTATAAACAATCACTTATCAAATACCCCCAAACTTAAGGTTTTACATGTCCCTCGCAAAGGTATATTCTACTAAGCCTCTTTAGAACATCATCATTTAATTCACATTGTTGATGAAATATTCTTTAATTTAATAAGACTCAAGTTAACAATCTACTCAAGTGTTTTTCTTTGCAAAAACTTATATTTTTAGGACATGTAGCTTTAATAACAAATATAACTTCACTTTCGAAACACTAAAGTAAAAATATCATCCAAAAACCATCACTATTCACAATTCATTTCGTTTCAACACTCAAGTAGCAAGTATACAATCTCATGATTTCTCATTAAGCTCAAGAATTCACAAATAAGCATAGATCAAACTCATCTTTGATAGACTATGGTGCTTCAAGAGTCTATATGACATTTTATAGTTGGAATGAAGACTTAACTTAACTAGCTACTCCCACTCTAGTCAAATCTTTTATTTTAAGAGTTTTAGTTTACTTCAACCTTCTTTTCTTTATATTCTTTCTCGCGTCTTTTCTTCTTCTTTTCATATTTATTTAATAGTCCCTGCTCCTTTTCCTATGGAGTTATTATTTCTTACTTTTTTTAACCATCAAGTTCTCTACTTAATTTCTTGTGGAACTTGAGGGATTCTTTCTTTTTTTTTTCTCTTTTTTCTCAAACTCCTGTTAGCACTTCTCACTTTCACTAAATCAAGTAAGTTAACTCCAATTTTTACTATATAATGCCTATTTCTTCCCCTCTTGTACTAAGTCTTTATTTGCTTTTTACTTTCAAGTAAGACTCGCATTTATTGTAGAATCCTTAGAGATACAACTTTTTCACAAGAGGTATTCTAATTTGTTGCTCTTGTTTTAAGTTCATGGTCTTCCTTAAATTTAGATTTATGATCATGAAATCACACTATTGTTTGTTACATTTCATTGTTTCTTTTTCTTCAAAATTTAAAATGTTCTCTTGAGTTTCATATCAATAAGATACTAGTAATCTACTCGTCAACAATTAAAGGCATGAACATGCAAATGAACTACTTATTCATTACATATTACTATACATAACCTAATCAATAATACTTAAACAATCATATAGTATGTAAAACGAAATGATATATACACCATCATGCTTTTCCTTTTAATTGGTTCAACTTAAAATTTAAATGACCATACCCGCAATATTTGTCCTTATTTCCTAGCCTATCTTGCCATTTCCCATAGTGTGGTGTAGTGTCGATGCCCCCAAAATTAAACCAAACATTGCTGTTAAGGTTTAAAAGTAAGCCTGAAAAATGAAGACACTAAAAACAAAAAAACATATATAATAACATAAGTTATAATAAACTAAACATTAAAATTGAAATAACTAAATAGTTTACAAAATATCCTAAATGTCAAAAATGTATGAATGGTATCAAAAGCACTCTTAACTCCCCAGGTCTAAAGGAATCCTAGAACACTGACTTCAGGATTGCGTGTCATCATCATCATCGGAATCATCAGCTCTAGCCTACAATGGTGTCAATAGATGCTCCACCATCCTGCTCTGCATCAAATTCGGATCAAACACATATGCTAGTGCTGTTGGAAAATCAATCGACCTATCACTAGGTTTCAAACATCTGCTCCTTTCATATTTAGCTATGGCTTTGTGATGTTCAACAAACAATATAAGATTGCGCTACCTGTCTCGTCGATATTGCTCTCTCTTCTCCATATCCTGCTCATGTCTCCGCATGACTGCCTGGTAATGCGCCTTATCCTCCTGGTACTGTCTTCTTATCTATGCTATCTATAGCCTCCCGAACGTGTAGTTAAGTCCTTTGGTGGTCGTACGGGTGCTTGTAGTGGAGGTGGTGGAAAGACTTCAGGACCATCCAAGTCATGCTCTACTATCTTTAGGCTACAAACTTGTAGCCTTTAGCAGAGGAGATGAAGAGATAAGGAAGAAGTGGGGGTTCGATCCCCCAGAAAAGATCGAATCGGGTTCGGTTCTGGGGTCAAACAACCCTTTCTTAAATTAAAACAAAAAAAGTGTGCTGGAATTTTTGGAAAAATTCTTAAAAATTGTAAAAAAAATCATAAAAATTATATTCGTGAGATAAATATATCGCAACAGTGGATTCATATGAAAAATGAGAATTTTGGGATTTTCTCGAGGATTTTATACAGAGATTTCCTCGTAATACGTGTTACGATACCATAAAATATCTGAAATTCAAAAATTAGTTTAAAAGCTTAGTCAAGGTTAATTTTGGATTCCGAACGACAATTTATTGTCAAATTTGGGATTCCGACATCAAAAAAGTTTATTTTAGAGTAAGTTCGAGTTCTTAGGACTTGAGAATACCAAAACAACTTAGAAATTAGTCAAAAACTCAAGAAATTCAAATTAGAAATTTATCCAGATTTCTTAATGGTTTTAGATAATGTCAAGGATATCAAAACCACTCATAATGAAGCTTAGTGAATAGGTTCAAAGTACATGAAAGCCAAGAAAACATTGTGTAAGGCTTCGTAACCAACTTTGAGTTGGTTTTGTGGTAAGTAAACTCTACAATTATCTTTACTATTAATTGAATGTCTTTGTACCTGTAATTGTATCATAGTCTTCATTGCATTTTATCATTATTGGTCATGCATACATAGAGATAATGAGTAAGATATGCTTGTTTCAAAGTCTGGTTTGCTTGAAATTAGTTTTCAATCTTACCTATACGGTGTCTAGTGAGACTAATGAAGTCTAACACCGACAAGTTATCTCTAGAATTCATGATCTTTTTATACTTTCTTTGTATTATTTTTGAAAGTTGACATCTAATTATAGTTAGGAGACAACAACAGAGTGGATTTCATGTCATGTTAATGCATATATCTTATTTATTATTTTGAAATGCAATTACATGTCTCCATGTTTCAGACTAACAATTGCAGGAGTACAGATCAATGTAGGAATTTACTTGCCAAACATTTTTGAGTTCTTTTTGATGGTGTCAGATTCTATATGAAAATAAGAGAAGAATAGAAAATTTTCAAAGATTGTGGTAATTATTTTTAAAAGTTAAAGAAAATTCTTGTTGTAAATTGTTTATATACATTGTTTTAGGATTCTTGAGGTGAGTGTAGGGCTTGAAATTTTGTTGAATGATTATGAAAGTCTCCTATACTTGTTCAAAATAAATGGGAAATTATATGTTTCAATTTTTCCCTATTTAGGATTATGAAGTTATAGTTTAGCTATCGAAGACTCTAAGTTAGTTTGTTATAAATTTGAATTTGATATATATTGTGAACTCTGGGGAGTTGTGAGACCTTTAGGGAATCTCTCCATTCTGCTGTCGCTTAGGTCGAAGTTTTTTGGTAGGTCACTTTTGGTGGAAGTGCAGCTAAAATTTTTATAACATAATATTATGTTTTCTTAATTTGCTCCAATTGAATAAATCATGAATTGAGTTTGGTTAAGGATATAAATTTAGTTTTGGAGCATTATTAAGGATCTGAATGAAAATCGTTTTGAGGTCAAAGTTGAAAGAATGGATTAGGCTGACTAGATTATCTGAAGATTAAGATAATCTAGGCCAGTAAGTCATCTTAATGATGAGGGGGCTGACAAACTTGGTATCAGAGGCTAGGGTTCGCTCAATTAAGGATAAAGTTTTGTTGGAAACCAAAGAGTGATTGAGCGTGATTAGTAGGGAAGTGACCATGAGTTGGGGTATTTGAATAATTATGTTATATTTGTGTTGTATATATGTATTATCACCAAATTTGCGATAGGAAGTTTATTCTCCATGTCAGTTCCATAGTTAACTCATAAGATATGACGAGTAAGATTAGAAACAGATAATTAAAAGAGAGAATAGACTTATGAAACAAAGTTGAGCGTAAATAAAGGTTAAATAGACTCGGGAAGTCTAAATTCACAAGGGTGTTGTAAGTAGTTTGGTACTAATATAACTAATAAAAGTAACAATTATGACACTAATAGGAAATTGGATGGAAAGGATGTCCAAATAATTCAGGTATGTAAAAAATGAACAGGAATTTCATGGAAATCAAAAGTATCGGAATATTATAATTATAAAATGTTCAAGAAAATATTAAAATAGTCTCAACATGGAAAAATGAGACATGTAGTTTTCGAAAATAGAAATTGATTGGATAAACTGAATTTGACTGGAAAATCACAATGGGATTGTGATTGGATAAGTAAAGTTATCAAAGTCGGTTTCTATTAAAATAAAATACTTTGTAGCAAAGTAGTTTCTCCTCTCCAAAATAAAACATCAAGTGAAATATGGAATAGAACCATGGTTTAAACAATCAAATGACTTCTAAGAAGTACTAAAAAGTTTGATTGTTTATTACTTAAGTAACTTATCCATAAGTGACGTTCAGTATAGTGGTTCAATGAGTTGAATAAAGAACTGATAAAACAAATGGAAATATAAGAGTTAGAAGCAATCTTTGTTCACACCATATTATGTGTTGTTAAGAAAGAAAGATCATTAAAATTTCTAACTTTAAAATGAAAAGTGTAGTGATAAAATCAACGAGTTAGTTAAGGTGTTGGGGAAGTGGTCTAATACTAGCTTGGATTAGCTATTAAACAAAATACGAATAGTCGTGTTTTGAGATTTAAAGTACCCAACTGTGACGACCCCTTCTCAAATTAGGGCACCGCCACGCCTAATCCCTTTATTAAGCCCTAACCTCATCATATAGGACCTAACAAGGAATTAGTCAACCTCTTTAAAAACCTTATTACCTATAAGTTTTTCATGGTTAAAATAGATATAAAAATATACCTATCCTACGTAAGTTCACAAATCATAGTTAACTAAAATTTTTTAACTTAAAAGTTATTTAGCGGAAAGTCTTAACAGTTCAATAAGCGGAAGCTTATAACATGTAGCCTAACCTTTGTAGAAAAACCAAGAAATAGAGATCACATGCATATATATAATGCAACAGCGATATATAACTTGTATTTGGTCAATGTACCTATCACTCAGCCCATAATATACAACCCCCAAAAGAATATCATCTTCATAAGAAAGTAATACAACAAAAACAAAACTACAAAATCTGGTGTAGCAGCACTCCACTGGCTCAGAGGTAGTCCCTGATCTTCTCTTTGCATGGCCCGCTACTCGATGGATTTGTACTCACCGTCACAAACTAGACGGTGAGTACTTGAAAATAGAATGTAATACTGAGAGACATTTGTTCACATTCCCAAGTATTCAACAAGTATCAAAAAGCACAATAATAAAATCAAATATGCTAAAAGGATATCATGCAAGGTGATACTTTAGTTAAACAAAATGAAACTAACATTAACTAAGTACTAATGATCTACGGTCGGTCGGTCGTGATCTTCATTACATCAGCCTTTCCACTATATATATGGACAGAGTTGTGCTCTACATCTCTTTTGAAAGTCGTACTTACAAGGTACAATACGCATTTTTAATTATCCCAAATGTCAGTCACTGGGATGTATACTTGCCAACAACCTCGAGTCTTATAACTCATGAAATCACCCAAGTTATGCTTGCCAACAACCCCGAGTCACATACCCCGTGTGTTGCACAAGATAGTGGAGAAATCCTGATCACCCTAGAAAGTCTAGTAACCCTGTATGTCAGATGGATTTCTATCATAAAAGGACCCTGATACAAGAACTAATTTCATAATCAAGAACAACACGACATTGGAATCCAACAAATACAGTTGCATAACTAATGCACATATGATATAGATTCATAATACTATGTAAAAACTACCTAATAGCATGCTATTTCACTGATTACTAGTAATAATAGTAAATAATGACAGAGCAAATGAATTGGTGTCAGTGAAATCATTTAATCAACAAACAATGCCATTAAACAACCTCATGTAATGAGAAATGAAAACAAGTCATGGCATACGGAGTACCAATGTAATTATGTCCAAATGATTGAGAATGAATAATCTAATAGGAATAAAATATAAAGAAATATCTTACTCAGTTTACTTACATACACATGCAATTTCCTTTGCTACTCCGACCTCCCAATGCCTCAAAACTAGTGTTTGAGCTCCCAAAATAATTCCTTAGATTCCTGACATCACATTAGATGTTTTTGAGTATTTTTGGACTTTTATTTAGTGTCTTAGAACCATTTATAGTGTTTAGGCCATTTTTGAAAATTGCTGATTTTTGTGCTGTAACAGCAATTAGCACACTAATTTTTGAATTAGCGTGCTATCCAGCCTTATCTAGCGCGCTAATCAACATTAGCGCTCTAGATCTCATACCTAACGCATTATGTGTAGTAAAACCAAGAATTCTGCAATATGAATTTTGAATTTTATTAACACATTGGCTATGCTGATGTCTTGGGAACCCTCATACATACCTCTAGAGTTCCAAGACACCTTTTACAATATAAAACACCAACCCATAGCATCAAATACATGAATTCATAGAATTTGAGCTATGTTAATGGAGTAGGAAGTTACCAAGCTTGAAGAACACTAGCTGAAACTTAATCTTCTTTTTCAATTTCACTAGTTGCTGATCTTCTTCCTCTCCAGCAACCTCTCCTTCACTCCAGCAAGGTTTTCTTCTTGATGATGCAATCAAAAAGAGAGAAATGAGAGGTGCTTGTGTTGATCAAGTTCATATATATATAGTTTGGATATGGTTGAATGATAGCCGTTGATCACTTTGTGCACACGTATCTCGAGGTTTACCTTGTGGACCTCCTCCTAACAAATGTCCCACTAGTTCATGCTTAAGTGACACCAAACAATACTCAATTGATGTTAAAGCATGTCGACTCGTGTCTCAAGGCATATCAAGTGGCTTATGTTTTAACTTATAAACTTAGGTGTATCAACCCCTAATCAACCATAATCCTTATAACTTACTTAATAAAAACCATATAAAGCTTGTACCAACTCACCACATCACTTTTCTACCTCGATTCCATGCCTACACGCACATCGAGGCACTTTCCCACTCATGTCTCGACACCTATAAATAAGTAAAAATGACTTAGTAGTCTACACACATATAATACACAAGGCATACACCATAACAAATATAACATTTACCGCGGCCACCTAGCATTGGTATATACACAAATCTCGCTGTGGGTCCACTACAAAAAAATGGATATTTAGAAACGGAATTAGCAACGGAATTTAGTTCTGTTGCTAAGAAAAAATGGTTTGAGACGGAATTGAGACGGAATAATTCAGAGAAGGAATAAAGAGAGATCAGAGACAGAAATAGAGACGAAATTGAGACGAAATTAAATTCCATCTAAAAAAAATGGCGCCAACATTCCCACCAAAACTGTAGTTTTTTACAAACGTCCATTACGTCTCGAGATTCGTGCGTGCTTCGATCTAGACGCCCCAAAAATGGGGACCAACCACAATAGAACTCTCTTCTCACAACCAACTCTCTTTATCTCCCACCGAAATCTCTATCTCTCTCACCGCTCTCTCTCTCACCGCTCTCTGCTCCCTCTCTCCCACTGCTCACCGTCACCGCTCTCTGCTCTTTCTCTCTCACCGCTCTCTGCTCTCTCTCCCACCGCTCTCTGCTCTCTCTCTCCCACCGCTGCTCTCTGCTCTCTCTCTCCCACCGCTCACTGTCACCGCTCTCTGCTCTCTCTCTCTCCGCTCGCTCTCTCTCTCTCTCCCCACCGCTCACCGTCATCTCTCTCTCTCTCTCTCTCACCGCTCTCTCGCTCTCTCTCTCTCTCTCTCACAGCTCTCTCTCACCGGAATCTCACTCATCGTCAACTCTCTCTCTCTCTCTCTCTTCGAAATCTCTCTCCTAAACCCTAAATATCTGCTGTCGCTGCGATTGAGGCTGGGACGAGGCCGTCGGGTCTGGCGTCGCCGTCTGCCGGAGATTGGAGCCTCCGAAGCCGTAAGCCGTCACCGCACCTTAAGCCGTCGCCGCACCCTAACCCGTCGCCGCACCCTAAGCCGTCGCCATTGTTCACCGCTGTACCTCGCCATCTCCGAAGCGAGAACCATTTAATTTTGGTATTACTCATCTGTCATATTTTTGTTTAGGTTTTGATGGCCATTTGGATAAATTATTGTTCTCTTATTTCTGCTATGCAGTTTTTATTAGTACCTATTGAAAGTGTGGATTCAAGGAAACAAAACTGCCGTGGTGAAGCATTACAGTATGATTTTTTCTGTGTGAATAATTTATGTTTTTTTTTTTTTACGTTGTAGCAACATCAACAATATTTACATTGGGATTCTTTTTTGAGATTATGTATCCATTTCTTGTGTAAAATTATTTGTTAGGTCTGTCTTCATGTTTTATTTTTTTAGGAACACATTTCTTTTCTTCAAAGGCATATTCTTTACTTTCTATCATAAACCAAAACGCAATTCTTGGAAGAATCCCGAAACTGTTATTACAAACCTTTGTCGAGATTAGCCTCTTATGAGTCTTATCTGAATTTTTCTTATCTGAATTCTTCCTAAGAATTCCTTTATGTAACTGTTTGTTAAAGTATGTATTGTTTTAGCTCACCTTGAATTTTGGAGAAAGAGATTTTTCTGTCCTTTTTTCGCATGATAATTTTGATGGAACTAATAAAACCATTTTCGTCAAGTTTTTTCCCTTACATTTATTTGGTTTCCTTTTCCTAATTTCCTGAAGTGAAGAACCATTTAATTTTTTTATTTTTTATTTTTTCTTGTTATTGTAATTCACTATAATGCCTGTTAAATCAGTCAAGCAGTTTTCTTGCCCAATTCAAGGATTCTACTAGTTTTGCTTGCTTGAATTTTAGCTAATGTACTCTTTTAATTCGCTGTGACAATATCTTATCAAAGAAATATGGGAGACATCAATGAAAGGTCTTGTAAGCTTAATTCGAAAATCAACACCATCCTCTTTCACTTACATCTGTGAGAAAAATGGGGACTATAAGGGACTTCCTCTATCTCTTAAGCACAGAACATAGTTCAAGGTCCTTTACTTTTGTAATTATTTTATTATTTGTCCTCTAAGTATTTCCTCTTCAAAATTGCTGATGGATGAATTAGCGTGCTTTGCTCCAGGAATGCTGGCTTTAGGCTCATTGGGTTATGGCCCTGGAGATCGTGAGAAAATGTTGACACTTGCAGAAGAGGTATCTCGTATTGCCCATTACTCTCTAGTTTTCATCAAGCTTTATGTGCATACAATTGCTCTCTTTTTATAAGTTACTAATAATAAAAAATATAAGTGTAAGTAGTCACAGGTGGATAGTGAAGATTGATAGCCAAGAAATGCTAGAAAGTGAAATATTTGACTTGTTAACTTGTTAGGATGGAATTCTAAGAGATGATATTTACCATAGTTAAAATTGGGTTGGTTAAGTGGAGGAGCATTTTTAGAATATTATATGATTGATCATCCCCATTAACAGAGACAACCGCTCATGTTTGTATTCATTCACACCTCACTTTGTAAATTCAACAATTCCCAAAGTGATCTTCACTGATAAAAAACCGGTAACAATATTTTTTACCTCATTAGCAAGGAAGGAAGAACTATTTCCCTTATAGAAGACTGAAAATTTCTTTTCAGCTTTGGAATCAACAACGAAACTAATGAAGAACCTGGAGACTTTCAAAACTCTAGAAATAATTGCATTAGCTACTTTCAATTACCAATACCGTGAAGTCCAAATACTATAGTAATAATAATAAAAAAGGAGCCAACACAATATTCCTACAATTCACATGATAGCATGATTGAAATAATGCATATGAAAAAAGAGTAGGAAAAATTTGCATTAATATGAAAACACAAAAGATAACAAAAATTGAGTGCCTTCCCAAAATGTGCTTTATAAAACATGTAATTATATTTGCACTTTTTGTCTCTATTTCGCTTCTCATTAGAGCTAAGCTGAGTGCAAAAAAAAAGCATAAGTTCAACAGCATTGAATGATATGCTCATTTGATATAGATGACCAACAATACAACGTCAATGTAGATGAGTCTTTTCTAAGCATTCATGAGGTCTAGTTGAGGGAACACTGTAAGTTTGAACTTAATTGAGCTTTTCCTGAGACATTTGATCTAAAATGGTTCTTGTTTAAATGTTATACCTAATTACTTCTTTAAATGTATTGTGACAAACCTTTTGATAGATTTATTGGAGATGTCGTCGATGATGTGTTCAGTAACATTGTTGTACTGTTTGCTATAAGTCAGTGTGAACGGTAGACATGAGAAAAAGTCAGAAAACATGGAACCTAAACCGATAACCGCTCTGTTTGCAAAGCGGTTTAATAAAAAAGAAAATGACATTCTTGTCGCCGCAGTTTTATTTGAAAGAGTTGATAAGGATATGGTCGTATTGATGGCAAAGAAGAGCTTCAAGGTTAGAGAATCAGGACGCCATTGATAGCGCAATTGTTTCAATGCTGGCAGACCCTAGAGAGGTATTATATCAATTAATTGACAATTCTTTGTATGTTGGCAGCCATGGTGTCTATTTAGAGATGCTACGTAACTCATTAGTTTTTGCTACCAAATGCATCTGTCTAGTTGAATAGCATTACACTTAGCATATCAAAGCAAGATGAATTAAAGCACTTAATTAATAGCTGATGTAATTCAAATACTATTTTAATTAGGTATCAGTTTGTTGAAGTATAAAGAGAAAATAAGCAAATTTAGTTCAAATACAACTTTGTAATGCAATTTCAAGCATAAATGAAAAATAATACTTCACGCCAAAAAGAAGGCACAACATATAATAATCAGCCCATACAAGAAAAAATTCTCAAAAAGACCTATTGAGAAACCGAACGAGTTGCTAAATTTTCATGGAACCTTTAATCAAATAACTTGAATTACTACATAATAATCTAACATATAAAGCCATACCTTATAAATTCTGATTGATAAGTAACCACCATGGCTTCAACATCCTAAAAGAAAGAGAAAATTCATTTTAAAAAATGCCCTTTAAAACTCATTCAAAATATTAGCAACTAAACATCCCTAAAATTTGATGTACCAAAAAAGAAAAAATCTTCTCCTCTATAGATAAATCAATCAGTTGCATTGCACCATCATCAATCATCATCTTCATCATTAACGAGACAACAACAACAACAACAACATAGCCTCAGTCCCAAATTAACTGGGGTCGGCTACAATGATCAAACTTTTTCATTGTGCTCGATTAAATGCAATTGATGGTGAGCTTAGCAAACTCAAGTATATTGGTGTTCAAGTTGAGGGATTGGATTGTGAGTTAGAGTTATTTAGATTTTTATTATGCAATACAGTGAACCCCTACTTAAGAAAACAAATTTAATGCTACTATTATATTGTTAAAAAAATATTGTTGATCCATGCAGGCTAAGCTCCAAAGGAGACGTCAGGAGCTGACCCAGACTACACCGGACCAGCCGGTGGATGATGAGGCGGTGTACTACAAGGTGGCGGGTGAGTGTCCCAAAGGATGTGTCTACAGTCTCAGGTCGTTAGGGAGAAAGAAGAGAAGATACGTAGATCCTGATGCTAGCACATCCCAGGTGCTAGCACAACGAGGGATGGGCAACTTTATGATACTTAGGTATTTTTATGGTTGTTGTAGAACAATGAGAATTGTAGTTTTTTGTGGATACTTAGGTATCTTAGACATTTATTATACTTGACTACGTTTCGTGAATATATAAATCTTTTTTAATATCGAATTGTATGTTTTTTTCTCATTTGAATCTTTGTTGTTGATATATATTGTTGATTTGTGTATGTATGTGAAATTTTGCTTTTTTGGGGATGTTAGCTCCCCCAAGGAGTTGTTGGAGGGGGTGCAGGTGATGGAGCAGGTCCTGTTGTTATTTTTAGTTTTAGAAGTTTTGGAGAACCAATTTGATTCTTGTGAATATTTAAAAAAAAAACTGGGGATAGAAACGGAATAGAGACGGATTAGCAACGGAATTTATAAATTCCGTTGCTAATCTATCTCTAATTTGTGGAGGAATAGAATGAAAAAACTGGGTAAACAGAGTTTAGAAACGGAATAGAGACGGATTGGCAACGGAATTCGTAAAGTCTGTTGCTAATCCGTCTCTAATTAGCAACGGATTAGCAACGAAATTTATGAATTTCGTTGCTAATCCGTCTCTAATTAGCAACGGATTAGCAACGGAATTTATAAGTTCCGTTGCTAATCCGTCTCTAATTAGCAATGGATTAGCAACGGAATGCAAGTAACACCATTCACTTTAGAAGAATGTACATTTCTGTTCCGTCTCTGTTCCGTTTCTAAATTCCGTCTCTAATACGTCTCTAATCGGCAATGGAAACACATTTCCGTTGCTGACTAAATCAGCGACGATGATTTTAGAGACATAATAGATTTCGTCTCTGTTCCGTTGTAGAATTGAATTAGAGACGGAATTTATGTTAATCAGCAAAGGAAAGTTCCGTTTCTGATCGGCTATTTTTTTGTAGTGGTCCCACGCACGGGTCATTTGATCCTTATTAACACATTAAACTAAGATTTGCTATTTGGGCCATGAAAATACTTCCCAACTAATGGAAATTTCATCCTTGAAATGAAACTAAACCTAAAATTTAACCTGACTCAAAGAGGTTCCGAAATCTATCGTACATATACTCTTCTCGTTCCCAAGTGAGTTCCGAGTCTCCATGTAACTGCCACTTGACTAACACCTTTGGGATAAACTTGCCTCTTAACTGTTGTACCCCTTGGTCTAAGATCGGCACTGGCTACTCTTCATATGATATATCCTCGCTCAAGTCAATCTGACTCAAGTCCACTGTCGGTCTCTCGCTTGCCTTCGACATGGCTAGTTGAAGCATAGAAATATGAAACATTGGATGAATCCCCAATATCTGTGGAGGTAAATCCAGCTCATAAGCAACTTTTCCGACCTATTTCTTGATCTTGAAAGGCACGATGAACCTCGGTGCTAACTTGCCTTTCAAACTAAATCTGTGAAGACCCTTCTGAGGAGAAACCTTAAGATATACCAAAGCTCCCTCATCGTACATGAGATCGCTGCGATACGTTTCTGCATAATTCTTTTGCCTCTCCAAGGCTCCCTCAAGCCTTTGGCGAATCTGCCGTACCTTCTCTTTGTGATCGACAACAATTTAAGGCCCTATAATGTCCCGGTCCTCTATCTCAGCCCAACAAGATGGTGAGCGACACGGTCTGCCATATAATGCCTCAAATTGCGCCATGTCAATGCTAGCCTGATAACTGTTGTTGTATTAAAATTCACACAGCGGTAGATACTCTTCCCATGATCCGCTAAACTCAAGTACACAAGCCCTAAGCATATCCTCTAGTGCCTAAATCAACCTCTTAGTCTGCCCATCAGTCTTAGGGTGAAAGATTGTGCTAAACTGTAGATCTGTACCATATTGTTCCTGCATACTCTGCCATATCCTGGATGTATGCATAGCATCTCTATCTGACGTAATAGTCAATGGTACCCCATGCAGCCTAATAATCTCTCTCTCAAATAATACACTCAATTGGTCAAATGTGTAATGAGCTGCAACTGGTATAAAATGGGCATATTTTGTCAATCTATCCACAATCACCCAGATGGAATCGTGTCGAAACCGACTTCAGCAATCCTCGAACAAAATCCATGGCTATGTCTTCCCACTTCCATCATGGAATGGGAGGCAGCTATAATAATTCTCCAGGTCTGTGATGCTCTACCTTCACCTATTGGCAGATCCCACAGTTCTTGATAAACTTCGATACGTCAGCTTTCATCCTAGGCCACCAAAAACGTCTCTTCATGTCATTGTACATTTTGGTCATTCCTAAATGAACAATGAACCGAGAACTGTGTTATTCCTGAAAAATCTCATCTCTTAACTCTGCCACTTCAGGTATCCACAATCTGCCTATAAATCTGACACACCGATCCACCGTCTCAGTCTAGTCAGTACAATTAGTACTTTAGGCTAACTCATTAAATCTTGAGTATAGAATGTCAGTTCTCTGACCCTCTGACACTCTTTGAGTAGACATTTTCTAAAGCCTCATCTGTGAACAAATCATCACCCGAGTCTCAATAGGAATATCTAATTAAGTTATCATTGTCGCTGCCTCGAGTAATCCATACTCATGCGTCATATGACATCTAAAGACCTCGCCATCTCCTACTGGCATCCTACACAGCGCATTAGTAACTACGTTAGCTTTTCCTGGGTGATATTCCAGAGAAAAGTCGTAGTCCTTTAAAAGTTCCAACCATCGGTGTTGTCTCATGTTAAGCACTTTTTGTGTGAAGAGGTATTTCAAACTCTAATGATCAGTGTAGAGTGTAAACCTCTATCCATACAGATGATGCCTCCATATCATTAGAGCAAACACTACCGCTGCCAACTCTAAATCATGAGTTGGATAAATCTTATCATGTACCTTTAACTGTCTGAATGCATAAGCCACCGTGCCTTTATCCTGCATTAATACACAACCAAGACGCGTCTGAGAAACATCTATATATACCAGGAATCCCTAACTAGCCTCTGGCAATATCAGCACAGGTGCAGTAGTCAACAATCTTTTCAATTGAGCAAATGCCTCATCGCATTCCTCAGACCAATGATCTCTCATGTCTTTCTGGGTCAATCTTGTCATCGGTGAAGCGATCTTCGAAAGATCTTTCACGAACCTGCGATAATGTCCCGCTAACCTTAGAAAACTCCTAATCTCTGTAACTGACGTCGTTGCTGGCCAATCCATAATAGCCAGAATCTAGGCTGGATCTACAACAATGCTTGCTACTCCAACAACATGTCCCAAAAATTTGACCTCAGATAACCAAAATTCACATTTACCGAATTTGGCGTAAAGTCGATTCTCCTTCAAAGTCTGCAATGTCTCCCTGAGATACTGCTTGTGATCCTTTTGTGCCCTCAAGTATATCATTATATCATTAATAAAAGCAATCACGAAGCGGTCAAGAAATGGTTTCATCACCCGATGCATCAAATCCATAAACATGGCATGACTGTGAACTGATAGTGTCCATACATTATGCTAAATGTTGTCATGGACCTATCTTCATCTCTAATCTTAAGCTGATGATACCCTGATCGCAGGTCTATCTTGGAGAAAAACTGTGCTCCTCTCAACTGATCAAATAAATCATCAATTCGTGGTAAGGGATACTTGTTTCTGATTGTGACCCTGTTCAACTGTCTATAATCGATACAAAGTCTCAAAGTACCTTCATTCTTCTTCACAAATAGGACTGGTGCTCCTCATGGTGACATAGAAGGTGTGATGAATCCCTTCTCTCCTAAATCCTGCAATTGACTCCTCAACTCCTCCAACTATAGTGGAGCCATATGGTACGGTGATATAGAAATCAATCAAGTGTCTGGTACCAACTCAATAATGAAATCTATCTCCCCTGGTGGTGGTAAACCAGGTAAGTCCTCCGAAAACACATTTGAAAACTTACACATAATCGGAATCACTTCAAGTCTAGGTCCCTGACTCTCTATTATGGTGTATAGCGATACTAGAGTCTCCATCTCTCAACTAGTCACAAGTCTACCTCGATTGCCCTCGGCTCTCGGTGTACTACCACTATAGGTAAACATCAGACGCCCTGGAATCTGAAATATCGTTGTCTTACTGAAATAGTCTATATGAGCGTGATGTGCTGCTAGCCAATCCATCCCTAACAACGCGTCGAATTCTAAAAACTCGAGCACCATGAAATCTGCAGGTAACTCTACTATGCCTATCTGTACTGGACATTTCTTAACAAGACAATTAGGGTAAACTCTATCCCCAGCTGTTGTACTCAAAATCAAATGTATGCCAACTCTAACCGGTGACAACCCTAAGATGCCTAACATGCGACCAACAATGAAAGATATTATAGAAACTGAATCAAATAAAACATACAACTGTCTACCATAAATGGAAACCATACCCTCAATGAGTCTCCGTGTTGAATCTGCATCAGGCTGTGCAATCATATGTACACCCTCTCAACTCTGTGGTGGAATCACGATTGCTGGCTGTGGATAATCTCAAATCACGTGTCCCACCGGACCACACCTATAACAAGTGACTGGCCTACGCTGACCATGAGCATGATCCTGGGCCTGTGCTTGTCTCTGCCCCTATCTGGAACTATCTCGTCCCCTACCTCTACCTCTACCTCGGCCTCTACCACCCTGCTACTGTTGAGGTGGCATTGGTGGTGCTGGTAGAACTGGCAAACTAGTAGTAGTAGTAGTGGTAGTAGTAGGAGCTGGCAATGCAGGTGTAACTGGTGGTGATAAGGGAGGTCTACCAATAATGGTCTGCAAAGGCGTGGGAGATGATACATATGGTACAACTGCTGTAGATATCCCTGTTCCTTAGGAAACTCTATCCCATATCCTCGATCCTTTGCCCCTTTGTCTCCGCCTCTCATAATTCGCAACCTGATCAGGTATCAATGCTGGTACTAGCGGTGTCCCATCAGTAACTCTGCCCAAATAATAGACCTCATGAGAGAGTGTACGCTCATAAAACTCCCCCAATGTCTTGGCACCTAAACTAACAACATAAAATCCAATGTCAGGCCTTAGTACATCTCATAAATGTTACACATCATCTGAATCCTCTCTCACTAAGTCTCCAGCGAATTGCTCAAATAGCTGCATTTGTCATTATAGCTCATAACAGACTCGTCAGCTCCCTGTCTCAAGTTGATGAACTCCTTCATCAATCGCTTCGTTACTGATAGTTGGAAGTATTGTTGATAAACCTTCCTCTTGAAGGTGTCCAATGACTCAAACTCTCCCTCGGAAGCTATCGTCGCACACCACCAAACATCAACATTTCGCTGTAGAGTGTATGACGAAATCTCAGCTCTGAGTCTGTCCTCAATCCTCAAGACTAGATGTAACTTCTCCTAAGAAAAAACCCACTTCTCTATCTTCTCAAAGTCTCTCTGACCAACTTGTTTTAGTCTGATGAAATCCTTCACCAACTGAACCTCTACTGTCGAGCTAGAAGATGGAGGTGTGAAAGACGGTGTAAAAACTAGCTCTACAGTTGGAGCTGCTATAACTAGTGTAGTATGCACTATCAACACTACTATCATTAATGTGGAAGTAGTCTAGTAGTGGGGACTGGTGTCTGTGCTGCTGGAGCGAATCGAGAAGTCATCATGGCAATGAACTCCGCCAACAGCTTACCCTAAGCAGCTACTCGATCAGATAGCCTCTGAAAATCATATGCTGATGGTATAGAAGAACGGTTGGCACTCGCACCTGCATCCCCGCTATCGCGTGAATCCGCTATCAATGTATGCAGATTGATATTGAACGCGAATCAGCTATGACGTAGATAACGCAATATACATATAAAAAATTAACATGTACATATATAAAATCCCCAACTCACTTTCACTCACTTTCCAACTAATGGTTTATAGGCTTGGATCATCTGGTTTTCCACAACTAAGATTTCTATTTTCTTGTTTGAAGTTTTTATTTGTTATTTGCTGAAAAAGTTAGGCCTTTAGCTACATAATGTAGCTTTGGTATCAGATTGTAGAATCACTATATTCCGCAATCTTATTATTT
The DNA here is from genome assembly GCA_039657325.1 of Stephania cephalantha. Classification (NCBI taxonomy): domain Eukaryota; kingdom Viridiplantae; phylum Streptophyta; class Magnoliopsida; order Ranunculales; family Menispermaceae; genus Stephania; species Stephania cephalantha. The sequence continues at coordinate 24,530,332 of CM077576.1, forward strand.
ATACCCTTAGGTTTTATAACCTAAATTTTTTTAAACATTGGCTTTGATACCAACTGTGACGACCCCTTCTCAAATTAGGGCACCGCCCGGCCTAATCCATTTATTAAGCCATAACTTCACCATATAGGACCTAACAAGGAATTAGTCAGCCTCTTTAAAAACCTTATTACCTATCAATTTCTCAAGGTTCAAATAGATATAAACATATACCTTTCCTATGTAAGTTCACAAATCAGAGTTAGCTAAAATCTTCTAACTTAAAAGTTATTCAGCGGAAGTCTTAACAATTCAACTAGCGGAAGCTCATAACATGTAGCTTAACCTTTGTGGAAAAGCCAGAAAATAGAGATCACATGCATATATATAATGCAACAGCGATATATAACAACATGTATCTGGTCAAGGTACCTATCACTCAGCCCATAATATACAACCCCCAAAAGAATATCATATACATAAGAAAGTAATACAACAAAAACAAACCTACAAAATATGGTGTAGCCGCATTCCACTAGCTTAGAGGTAGTCACAGATCTTCTCTTTGCCTGACATGCTACTCGATGGATTTGCACCCACCGTCACAAACTAGACGGTGAGTACTTGAGAATAGAAAGTAATATTGAGAGACATTTGTTCACATTCCCAAGTATTCAACAAGTATCAAAAAGCACAATAATAATAGCAAATATGCTGAAAGGATATCATGCAAGGTGATACTTTAGTTAAACAAAATGAAACTGACATTAGGCTAAGTAGTAATGATTTAGGGTCGGTCGGCCATGATCTTCATCACATCAGCCTTTCCACTATATATATATACGGAGCTGTGCTCTACATCTCTTTTGAAGGTCGTACTTACACGGTATAATACGCCTTTTTAATTATCCCAAATGTCAGTCACTGGGATGTATACTTGCCAACGACGTCGAGTCTTAATACACGTGAAGTCACCCAAGTTATGCTTGCCAACAACCCCAAGTCCCATACCCCGTGTGTTGCGCAAGATAGTGGAGAAATCCCAATCACCCTGGAAATTCTAGTGACCCCCGTATATTAGACGAATTTCTATCATAAAAGTATCCTGATATAAGAACCACTTTCATATTCAAGAACAACCCAGCATTGGAATCCAACAAATACAATTGCACAACTAATGCACAAATGATATAGATTCACAACACTATGTAAAAACTACCTAATAGCCTGCTATTTCACCGACTACTAGTAATAACAATCAATAATGACATAGCACATGAATTGGAGTCAATGAAGTCATTTTATTAACAAGCTATGCCATGAAACAACCTCATGTAATGAGAAATGAAAACAAGTCATGGCATAAAGAGTACAAATGCAATTCAGTCCAAATGACTGAGAATGAATAATCCAATAGGAATGAAATGTAAAGAAATATCTCACTCAGTTAACTTACATACACACTCAATTTCCTATGCTATTCCGACCTCCCAATGCCTTTAAACTTATGTTTGAGCTCTTAAAACAATTCTTTTGGTTCCTGACATCACATTAGATGTTTTTTATTGTGTTTGGACCTCTACTTAGTGTTTTAGAACCATTTATAGTGTTTAATCCATTTTTGAAAACTGCTTATTTTTGTGCTGTAACAACAATTAGCACGCGAATTCTGGAATTAGCACGCGAATTCTGGAATTAGCACGCTAATTGTGGAATTAGCGTGCTAATTTTCAACTTAGCACGCTATCTAGCCTTATCTAGCGCGCTAATCAACATTAGCACGCTAGATCTCATAGCTAGCGCTAAGTGCAGTAAAACCCAGAATTCTACAATATTAATTTTGAATTTTATCAACACATAGGCTATGCTGATGCCTTGGAAACCCTCATACATACCTCTAGAGTTCCAAAACACCGTTTACAACATAAAACACCAACCCATAGCATCAAATACATGAATTCATGAAATTTGAGCTATGTTAATGGAGTAGGAAGATACCAAGCTTGAAGAACACTAGCTGAAACTTGATCTTCTTCTTCAATTTCATTGGTTGCTGATCTTCTTCCTCTCCAGCAACCTCTCCTTCACTTAATCAATGTTTTCTTCTTGATGAAGGAATGAAAATGAGGGAAATGAGAGGTGCTTGTGTTGATCAAGCTTATATATATATATATGGTTTGGATATGGTTGAATGATAGCCCTTGATCACTTTGTCCACATGTATCTCGAGGCTTACCTTGTGGACCTCATTCTAACACATGCCCCACTAGTTCATGTTTAAGTGACACCAAAGAATACTCAATTGGTGTTGAAGCATGTCGTCTCATGTCTCGAGGCATATCAAGTGGCTCATGTTTTAACTTATAAACTTAGGTGTATCAACCTTTAATCAACCATAATCCTTATAACTTACTTAATAAAAACCATATTAAAGATTTTACCATCTTACCACATCACTTCTCTACCTCGATTCCACGCCCACACGTACATCGAGGTACTTTCCCGCTCATGTCTCGACAACTATAAATAAGTAAAAATATCTTAGTAGTATACACACATACAATACACTAGGCATACACCACAACAAATATAACATTTACCTCGGCCAACTAGCCTTGTTAATGTCACGAATCTCGCTGCGGGTCCCACGTCACGAGTCATTTGATCCTGATTAACACATTAAGTTAAGATTAGCTATTTGGGCCGTGACAATAATAGTCACTTCTAACGAAATTAAGTTGTGACGCTTATCACTACAATCTAAAATATAATAAATGAAGAGATAGATGTATTGATTGAATATCGTAAGTGATTGGTAAATGACGTCATAATGAGCTCCTATATTGCAAGAATTTCCATTTATAAGAATTAAAGGATTAAAACAACATCCTTTAAGAGCTTCGTTACTCATTAAGTTAATCAGAAATTGGAAATTCAAATTCTTCTATCTCTTTAGATGAACAATAACAGACAAATGAATTCATCAAAAGTAATTTGATGATAGTACGATACAAAGTTATCTTACATAGTCTCTTGAAAAGTACCGAATTTCTTTTTGAGAAAATGATAATTCGGGAAATCTTAGGCTCATGCAAACAAATTAAGGCAATAACAAACAACATAATTGTTTGAGTTACAAAATTTCTCTATTTCGAGTCAAGAATAGCTAAGGAAGGCTTCAATTGACTGAATGATTATAAGTAGAGATGACTTGTGACTATTGAAAATGACACGAAAGGACTCCTTTAGTCATGTTCAGACACTGGAGTGGTTGTGCATGACAAAAAGTCTAAGTAACTCAATTTTATAATCATGATTCATTCACAGCATTAAAGACAAGTATGATGCGTCCACCTGTCTTTGAATAAGTTAATGAATTGGAGACAATCAGAATAAAAGTTTATGTGAAGTTTCGTTGGAGTCAATTGAAAGCTTAAGTATAGGTAACTAAATGGTCAAGTCATTCTCATAGTAATATGAAAAAATGAAATTTCGGGTTAACAAGTCCCGATAAGACTTAGGATATCAAACTGTAAGTTCGATAGAACTTAATTTATCTTTAGAAGGATCTTGTGAGACTAGTCAAAGGTGGAGTTGATTTAAGATACTTGAAATGAAGGTAAAGATACAAATGAAACAAAAAGAGAAGCACAACTTACAACTCTATTAGTCAATAGTATCCTTATTGGTTGGAAATGTTGAATAGACACATTGTATCTGACTTGATATGTTTAAAAAATGGAATATTCTTCCATTATAATGGAGTAGAAATGAAAAAATGATAACATATTTATAAACTTCTATGAAATACAAGTTTATAGTTATACTATAAGAGTATAATCATAGAATATGTGATATCTTTGTTTAAAAACTTATGTCTACTCAAGTTAAGGATAACTGTGTCTATTCAGGCAATGAGAGAAGTTGATGAACAGTAAGTGATTAAGATGTGAGATTATACGAGATCTCAATAATTGAATGGAATAAGGTTCTTATTGAATGCATAGATAGAAAATGATTTGACGAAGTTAGAAAAAAACGTTAATTTTGTAACCAATCAGATAGAAGGTTAATTGAATTGGCTGATGAGTTAAAATTGATAATTGCTTTCTAATCCATAAATCTAAATAATATTATGAGTGGACATTTGGAGAATGAGTAAGAGTTGCATGACGTGTCAGGTTTTATTTTCTGATCGGATCGAAACTCGAGATCTCTTATCATAGGATGACAGATATAATTAGTGATCTATAGTCATGGAATGACTTGTGTCATTCCATGTTGCTGTTAAGAAATGTTGGAATGATGATGGATCAGATAGACATGGAACTCTACTTTGTATCTAATGTTATGCTCAAATATTATTTGCATCACTATGTAATTTTAGATTTATGATAGTCTAAGAATTGGTCGATCGACAATTCTAATAAAAAAGATGATTAGTCATGAGAAAGTAAACTGGAAAGTGTACTAAAGTTTTAGTGGATATGGAAATAAATATCAACGGTTTGTAGAATAACATTTAAGTACTAATAAAAAATTTTCTATGAAAACCAAGATAGGCTAGATCTTGCTAAATATTAATGCTTGATTGGAATTGAAGGCATGAGATAAGGAATGAAATAAGGTTATCGGATATTCCATAAAATGGATTCTTACACTTATCAAAAACTCAAAAAATGTCGGGTTGGCAGAGAAAATGTTTATGATCTCTATCCCTGAGTTGTTGATTAAAATGAAAATGATTTGGTCCACTTAATGGTTTCACTTTGGACATAGTTTTACAGGTTTGAATTGAAAGAGTTATATGTGAAGGATCATTTTCTCATATCTCTTTTGGTTTATTAACTTGTAAGTTTAAATTTTTATGAATACATTTTTAATTAGTTGGGAAAATTGTGAAATGCGAGAATTTCATAAACTTGATTAGGATGCTACAAAAGTATTTTTTAATTTTAATTGGGATTTAATTATCCGAGGTAGGACCCACGTGTTATAGATCGGATATCATAAGTTTAAAATGTTATTTTTGGGTGCCGCATGATTAATTGATGTATTATACTCCATTCGACATGAAATAGGGTCAAGTGTAGTGTATATGCGTTGTCTGCGAGTTTTGGAGTGGTTGAGAATATTTTTCAATTTTTGATTAAATTAGGGTAATTTTTTAAGTTTAATTTGGACATTAATTGAAGAGATAACCGTAAAATTAGATAAAATAATTAATAATTTGGTGGCTGCCTTGTGCATGCGGGATCGAGGGTGACACGTGTGGGATGTACAATAATGTGCACACCCGTAATGGTCTTCGTAGCACATGGCGAATTTATAGCTGAAAAAAAATTTCGGTGTATAAATATATTTTTTATATATATAATACAATTTATATATATCCTATAGTTTAATTCAAATAAAAATTATACATTGGATTCAACTCGAGATATATGTAGCGTGATCAATAAGGAGGTGAAAAGGTTAAACGTCTGATGTTAGAGGTGTCTTCATGCCTCGTAATGCATGTAACCACATCTCAAGGAGAATTAAGTGGTGTATAGTAGTTATAAAACCATTTGATCCACCTTGAGATACGTGATACATATCTAAAGGAGATCAATGCAATTGATTTAGTTTAAGGCAGTCAGTGGTGATTATCTTGATAATATCCACACTCGAGATATGTAGTACTTATCTTGAGGAAGATCAAAATATATAATGGATATGAATGATTAGATTTGCCTCGAGATTTGTGTGATGCGAATTTGGATAAAATCTTAATATATACTTCAAATAAAATGCGCCGCCTCATCAATTTGGTTTCGACAGAGAGGGTTCGAGAGAGACTGAGAGAGATGGATCGAAATCGAGATATAGGGAAAGACCAAAGATGATGAAGGTGAGCTATTGGTGTTTGTTGTCTTTCTTGTTGTGTTGTATTTGATGTTGTTAGGTTGTTTGATTTTGATGTTTTTTCTTTGTTGTGTTGGCCATTAATGGAGGTTGCAGAAGATGGAGGGGTGGCTTGGACGAACGTCCGAGGGAGACGATGTCAAGCGAATGGTCTCCCCTGCCCAGACTCAACCTAAGGTTAGGGTTCGGAACCTAACCCCAACGAAATTAAATTATTTGAAAGAAATAAGAGAGCTTGTTGTTGAAATGTAGAAGAGATGAAGAATAAGAGGAGGTTTGATCCCCATACCGGACCGAATCGGGAGTTAAACTATCCTTTCTTAAATAAAAAGAAAAAAAAAGTGTGTTGGAATTTTTGGAGAAATTCCTAAAAATTGTAAAAAACTCATAAGAATTATATTTGTGATCAAATAAATCGAAATAGTGGGTTATTATGAAAATTGAGTATTTCAGAATTTTCTTGAGGATTTATACAAGGGTTTTCCTCGTAATACATGTTTCGATAACAAAAAATGTCCAAAATTTTTAAATTTTGTTTAAAAGGCTAGTCCAGGTTTAATTTCTATTATGAACTACAATTTGGAGTCAAAATTGGGATCCAAACATCCGAGGAGTTGATTTTGGTGTGATTCCAAGTTTTTAGGACTTGAGAATACCAAAAGAACTCGTAAATTGGGCAAAAACTTAAGAAATTCGAATAAAAATTTTATCCGAATTTCTTAAAGGTTTTAGGTAACATAGAGGATCTCAAAATCGCTAAGAACGAAGCTTGGGGAATAGGTTCAAAGTACATGAAAGTCAGGGTAACGTTGTGTGAGGCTTCGTAACAAACTTTGAGTTGGTTTGGTGGTAAGTAAACTCTATAGTTATCTTTACTATTCATTGAATATCTTTGTACTTGTAATTTTATCATGGTTTAAATTGCATTTTATTATTTTTGGTCATCCATACATAACGAGACTGGGGGAGATAAGCTTGTTTCAGAGTTTGGTTCGTTTGAAATTAGGTTTCAATCTTACCTCTACGTCGTCTAGTGAGACTAGCCGATTCTGATGCCGACAAGCTATCTCTGCATTTCTTGATATCATAATATTGTCTCTGTACTATTTTTTGAAGTCAACATCTGATTATTATTAGGAGACAACAACAGAGTGAATTGCATGTTATATGACGCATATATCTTATTATTTTTTGGAAATACAATTATGTGTCTCCATGTATGAGGCTAACAATTGTAGGAGTACAAATAAATGTAGGAATTTACTTGCCTAACAACTTCTAGTTCTTTTCGATGGTGTCAGATTCTATATGAAAATAAGGGAAGAATAGATAAAACTCAAAAATTGTGAAAATTGTTTTGAAAAGTTAAAATGAATTCTTATTATAAATTGTTGATATATATTGTTTTAGGATTCTTAGGGTGACTGTAGAGCGTGAAATTTTGTTGAATGGTTAAGAGAGTCTCATATACTTGTTGAGAATAAATGGAGAAGTTTATGTTTCAATATTTCCCTATTTAGGATTGTGAAGTTATAGTTAAGATATCGAAGACTTTAAGTTAGTTTGAGTTCGATATATAATGTGAACTGTGATAAGCTGTGAGTCCTTCTGGGCATATCCCTATTATTATGTCTATCACGTGGAAGTTTTTCAACGCACGTCACTTACAATGGAAATGTTGCTAAAATTTTTACAAAATACGATTACAGTTTCTTAATTTGCTCAAATTGAATAAATCACGGATTAAAATTTGTTAAGGATATAAATTTTGTTTTGGAGCATTATTAAGGATCTGAATAAAAATCATTTTGAGGTTAAAGTTGAAAGAATGGATTATGCTGACTTGATAATCTGAGGATTATGATAATCTAGGCCAGTTAGTAGTCTTGATGACGAGGGGACTGACATTGTAGGGAATGTATATCAAATTCTTCATCATCTCTCATTCTAACTCTGGCCCTTAACTTCATTTGAGTAATCAAATTAGGGAAAATTAGTATATTGACTCTCTATGACATGATTGACTATCTTAGTTTGTTATAGATAGTCTCCCTGATGTTAATTTCCTGTGCAGTGTAATCCCATAAAGACAACTGCTTTTGGCTTGTTTATCTTGCCCTGATAAGAAGTGGGAAATAGGGAAGATAAACACTAGAATGGCAGTCCCTTGTTAGCCACGACGTCTCTACTGCACTGGACCTTTAGAGTTGGTTTTCTTAATTTCTTTTTCTCTCCCATGATGTGCCTTGTCTTTCCACAGCGCCAACACATGCTCCCACTGAGATAACTCTGATTTTGTTGGTTTTTGCTATGTTTCTTCTCGTTTTTCTTTAATTTCTTTTAATACACCTTAGTTTCTTTAAAATGCAATAATACCATGAATTAACACTTATTTGAGGATATTTATACTAACAATACTACTAAATTAACCCTATATATGAATAAATAATCACTTATCAGTCGTGCCTTAAGGCACGACGCCGTAATAGCGCCGCCACTGGCATTTTGTTTTTTTTACTATTACTACCTCAGTGTTGTGGCTTGTACCAACGTCGTCGGCTCATCTGCCTATATTTTCGCATATGATTTTTCATTAATTCTCCTCCAGCGCTCCTCTAACTTTGTGTAAAACTCACACAAGGTGTCGCAACCGCATAAAATTCATGAAAGTATAAAAATTAATAAATTTTACTTTTCAATTCGCTCATACATCTTACCTTCACCGCTTTGAAATCCTTCACTTTTTTTGCTCTTTAATAAGTTCTCGAGATATTTTCATTCCGATGAATCATCATCCGACGAATGGTCTTTCCCGCACATTCGACACAAGTTTTTTGAAAGTTAGAACTAAAAATCGTTAATTGTAATTCCTAAATAACTAACTACTAACTGAAATTCATAAAATCAAAATTTAAAACACTAGAATGCCTCAAAGTAGCGCTTAATTTAATGTCATTAGCCTAACACTTTTTCACTTGTTTAGTTCAAGTCTAAATCGAGATGCTCAATCTATAAATCAGAGATTATGATGTCATTCTCGTTTGGATGTACTTCTTCATCATTGACAAAGACAACCTTCTTAACATCATTGCCCTAATTGTTACTCATCATGATTTTTCTTTCTCTTACATCCAAATTTGATTTAGCCGTGTTCAAGAACGGCCGCCAAAGTATCATATATGCATCATCATCCATGTTGTGGTTCATGACCTTGAAATCCGCGATGAATGTGAACCTACCTACTTTCACGTGCACATTAAAAACTCTTGCTATAATATGTATCAAATTACTCTGCTACTTGCAAATTCATCGAATTAGGATACTTGATCTTGAAGTCTACATGAATCCTTTCCATCAATTGTATGACATTGACTGAGGCTCTCGTATGACATAAGACATTTCGGAACCGGTGCTTGTCAATGTTGATCGATATGCTTATTTCTCCAAGATATCTCCTTTTCAACGATTGAAGTCGCGAGATGAACTTGAGCTTTGGTTCTAATTTTCTTGGAACCCACTTGATGTCATTGCCTTGTGGTTCTTCGTCTGGAGGTCCTTCATCTTTTTTCTTGGCCTTCTATTATTTGTTCCCCTTCTTTTTCTTTAAGGCATTGATTCTTTATTTCTTGAAACCATCAAGCTCATCTTTCTTTACTTTCATGTTGTGCTCATGCATCTATTCATGCTTATACATTACTTGGTCTTGACTTGGCTCCTTTGTTGCCATAGTGCTCATCATGCGAATGGCACTCACATTCTCATTGGAATTGGTGAAAGTGTTGCTAGGAATCTATCCCTTTCTTGAGTTTAAGGCTATAGCAAGTTGAAAAATTTGCCTATCTAGATTCTTGAAGGATTATGATTTTTCATTATCCATCCTTTTCATGGGTTGCTTTATTCCTTCTAATTCTTTCAAACGCTTCTCATGGCGCTCCCTATCTTTCACTTCCATGGCTTGCAAATATTTGTTAATTCACTTTAATGAAGTCATCTCTTCGCTCTACCCCAGCTTCCCCTGTTGGACTTGGTGTTCGAAGCCTTGAGGTAATTTCAGTGCATTATCAGGAATTCCATAAGAAAAGTTTGAGTTGTTGTTATTGTATCCTCGATAAAACCATTGAGTAGCTTGACGTTTTTCCTGTAGCCATAGTTGTTCATGAAGTTGATGTTTTCATGCTCTATTCCTTTTTCTACGTCCATTTAGTTAATCACCATGCCTTGGTGATTCATGGGTTGCCATGTTACTTGTGGACATTGGTGTCCCATCTGAAGTTTTACACTGCTCTAATTTGATAGCTATGTCATAATTGCCGCTTACGACTTAATGTCGTAGACGCCTACTGGTTTTCTTATTGTGGAACAATTACCGGTGGTGGAATATTGAGACATAAGATCAAGGAGATCCAATGCTAAATCCTCATCCTTGGTAATTAGAGAGCCACTTGACGCATCATCTACTAGCATTGTCTTGTTGTGGTTCATCCCATAGTAGAAAATCTGTAGCCGTGCCCATTTCACATAGCCGTGTCTCGAACATCTGCTCAGCATCACTTTGAATCTTTCCTAAGCATCGCCAAGATACTCGGTGTCTTCTTGATTGAACAAATTAATTTCTAGTTTCCTTTCACTGACCATCACTAGGATAAAGAACTTGTTTACAAATCTCTCATTGATTTCCCCTTATGAGTTCAAACTCCCTGCATTCAACCCTTGGAACAAGGATTCGACTTTTTCACCTAATGAGAATGGAAAAATCTGCATCTTGATCCTCTCTCTATAACTCCAGTAATGTGCATGGTGCCGCACTTCTCTAAGAAATTCTCAACATGTGCAACTAGATCTTCATTAGATAGCTCGCTGAACAGACTATTTACCACCATATCGATAAGAGACAGTCGTAGCTCGAACTCAGTAGTGTTGGCTGGAAGCCTCATAACTCCGTTGTAAGTCTTTTGAACTTCTGGATTAAAGTAGTCATGTAGGCATCTCTATCCTCAAACACTCTCATACACTTCCAGATCACTTGCGGGTTGGTTATTCCCGCAGCCATGTTGGTTTCTAGCTTGCTTCTCAGCCATCTTGAATCGTTTCTTTTTCTTTCCTTTATTTGTTCTCTCTATCTATGGATCGTAAGGCACTAAGTCCTTCTCTCCCTTGCTATGCACGCACTAAGTATCCTTTAAAAGAAAACACAAAAAGATCAAGTGCAGAAAGTCAAACTTAAACTTAAGCTTTTTGTATGAACTTAAAAGTAAAAAAACAAAACTTAGCAACTACTCAGACTAACTAATTAAATCTAATGGCTACCTATCCCGACAAAGACGCCAAAAACTTAATGTGCGTGCCGCAAGTATAACAGCTCGCTTGTACTAATATTACAATCAACTTACGTTGATCACATATATCATCTTCAAAGAAAGAATTTTGCACTATTTGCATATTATCTACTTAACTTGAAATTATTGCTAAGGGATTCAATTTTAATTGATTTTATATTAATCTAAAGAATTCTTATAAATAACTTTAAATTTTAGTTGGCTTCTTATATTAAGGATATCTTAGTTCGAAACTTCACCTAGGTAATTTAATATTATATTTTGTATTCATGTTTACATCTCAATATGTTTTGGGCAATGGCTAATTAGAATAGACAAATTTCCTTCAAATCCATTTCAACCCATTATCGTGGCGGAGAAGAATCTAATGTGCTAACGGGAACTCCACCTATATGTGTGAATAACATAAGTTCCACATTGCTTTAACTCTCGAATCATTGGATTCATGACCAACTAATTTTATTATCCGCGCCTCCCTAATCAAGAACTATCTATCAATGTTATTTATTTTATCGTTGTACCGTTCATATCTGAATTAAAAGCTTCAATGGCCATGATAACTCCTAAAGCGTAAGTTCATTAGACACGTGAACATTATGTCTAAAGAATTATTCTCATAATCAATACAAATTCTAACAATTGCACTTTTTATTATCGTTTTTTTCCTATTCAAATTATAGCATTCATACCATAGGATCCATTGATCCCTAAGCTAAATAGACTACTCACACATCATTTAAACATGCATATCACAATTTAATATAGAATTCATTGCAAATCAGAGATGAGTACAATTATTACCTTGAATTAATCAACGAAACAAAATATTGACTTCAAACATGGAGTCTTCGATGTTTCTCCCACAAAAACTCTTTGATACTCAAACTCAATGCAAAATTACCCTAATGGAGGCTAATCTCCTCCTATTTGGTGGTGTTCTCCTATTTTACCACGTCCAAATGCCTATTTATACTCTTTAATAACAACTAGAAACCCTAAATTACAATTTAACTCGAATTAAAGCTTCTCTTTCTATTTCCTGCGAAATTGGTGCTTTGTCACTTACTGCCCTGGCACCGTGTGTGTTAAGCCATAGTGCCACCACTGTGCCACTACTTCATTATGTATTTTTAGCTCCTGAAGTCTCGGTGCAATCCCTTGTGTGTTTCAGCGCTATCTTTTGCATGCCATGGCTCCGCCACTACTCCGGACCTCCAGAGTTGATGTTTTTCATTTTTTTATTTCCCACGCCTTGCCTTTAAACCCTACACCGTGCCTTGTATTCCCCTAGCGTCAACTAATGCTCCCATGGTGTCGACTCTAATTTTATGGGTATTTGCTCCATTTTGTCTCATTTTTCTTGATTCCTTCCATTATAAATTAATTCTCTAAAAATGCAATAATATCATGAATTAGCATTCATTTGAGGATATTTATACTAAATATACTACTAATATAACTTTATATATATGTATAAATAATCACTTATTAGGGAGAGAGGGTCTGAGGCAATAGAGTCAAGAAACGACAACAAAACATATCTACTGGTGTACAGCCCTAGCTTAACGCCGTGGCAGCGCTATAGCATTGCATGCACGACACCAAGCACGACGTCTTGCTTACTCGAACAGAGGAATAAATGACAGCATCAAAAAATGACATGACGCTGTCATGGCGTCGTTCATCAAAAGGAACGACGCCCCTATAACGACGTGCCCCCTGCCCCAACAAAAAAGGTGGCATCATGACATTGTACACACAGTGCCATCACAATGCCAGACCCTAATAAATAATAAAGTTCTAAGTAAAATATAGGGGCTATTATAATCAACTTAATCCAATTTTAATAGCTTGGACAAGTCCTAAAATACTCTTATTAACTTCAAGATCTTAAGAAAGATTCTTGAGGAGTTATACGCGAACTTTGAATCGTCGGGAGAGCAAATTAGCTTAGGATTTTGTGCGAATTGAACGTAAATCTGTTAAGGCACTCATCTCGATTTCATTTCCATTATTGAGTTGATATTCAGTGATTTGGAATGTTTTACTATTGATCTCATATTCCTAATGTCAAGCCTTGTATATACTTTCGTGTCTATGATTTCGTTGGCTATAATCACCGTGTAATAACTTGTTGCATGGCATTCCTTGTATTGACTTCATTCTCAGATTGGATTCCTTTAATGTTATTGATGTCTAAGCTATTGTATTGTCTTCTAAATAGCATGTTATGATTTGTTTTACTCTTTTATTAGTGTTTGTACACACTTATGTTAATATGTTTGTTTTGTGATACTTGTTTGTATAATCTACATCTTGAAATTCTCGATAGGCATGACCAAGGTAGCGCACCTTCGTAGGTACCCTGACTTTTTGAGTTGCATGATACGCGAGGTTAGATTCCCTGTAGATGTCGACACTTTACACAGCTAATGTCTTACTTAAATCATGAGTAATGCAGCTCATAGGGTTAGATTCCTTGGGGACATTGGTACTCCATACATCTGATGTTATTAGAGTGACACACAGAGTTTAACTCCCTGGGGAAGTCGACTAACTAAACGTAAACTTGCATAATTCTTTTATTAATAATTTCTTTGTAGTAGCTTGGTGACTGCTTGCTTACCTTTTTTTCAGCTTATCTTTCTTCATTGCTATTGTATGCTTTCAATTACTCTATTTTGTATATTTTGGAAATGTGGACAAGTGTCTTTAGGATTCACTTTTACTTACTATAATCATCGTCTATTTTGTGATGGTGGGTGCAGATACTTCGCATAGCAGACCAAGGAAGGAGAAGATCGAGGACCACCTATAAGCCCTCCGCGAGTGGTTTTTGCTACTTTTGTTTGTGTTTATTTTGTCTATTTATTATTTACATCTTTATATATTTTTAGGGTTGTTTATAGGGTTGAGAGACTTGACTCCTCAATAGATGCATGTATTTCTATATTTGGTTTCTTATGATCATCCATTTATTTGGTTTCCACATTAGGTGTTTTCATATTGCTTTTGTAAATTTAATTAAGTCTTCCTCTAATAATATTAAAATGAAAAAGCTTTTATTAACTCTGAAAATCACAACTAACGAGTATGAATAATACTTATCTTGAACACGTATAATTTGGTGAATGAGACAATAGGCTGAATAATACGTTGTGAAGTCCTACGTAGCGTAGATTAGGGCTAAATGATGAGATTAGGCCGGGTGGTAACCCATTTATTGAAATAGGCGGTTACAGTTGGTATCAAAGCCTAGGCATCAGATCCTAGGTATTGTCGGTTAAGGTTATCTAAGTTTGGGATACCAACGACAGAATAGGTATCAGAGCATAGGTTTGTAAAGCTTAAGCAATGAAGTATTAGTTTATTCCATTTGGTTTTTGTCAATCTTAGCTATTCTCATATTGATCTCAATCTTAGTCCCTTGATAAACTTACCACGACTTTCACTCAATAACCAAACCATTTATAGCTCCTTAATCTTAACTTAGAAAAGCAATTTATATTTCTCATCTTTTTGAAAATATAGCTAAGGATAATACGCCTTTTTATGATCATTCAATCAATTGAAGTCTTCCTTGGCTATACCTAATTCGAAAAAGAGAAATTTTGCGACTCAAATAGTTAAGCTGTTTGTTACTACCTTAATTTGTTTCCATTAGTCTCAGGTTTCACGACTTTTATTTTTCTCCAAAAGAAATTTGATACTTTTAAAGAGACTATGTAAGATAACTAAATATCTTACTAATCATCAATTCACTGTTTGATGATTTCACTTGTTCGTTATTGTTTAACAAAAAAGATAGAAGAATCTGAATTTCCAAACTCTGAATAATTTAATGACTGATCAAATTCTTAAAGGATACTTTTTCAACCCGTTAATTCATATCAGTAGAAATTCTCACAATATAGGAGCTCATATTGACATCCTATACAAATCACTTACTGATTCTCAATCATTACATTTATCTCTTCATGGGTTTTATTTTAGGTTGTAGTGATAGACATCATAAGTTAATGTCTTTAGAAGTTTCTTTATTGGGTATTTTGAATCTCAAAACAAAATCGCTTGTTTTGATGTTTAATAGCTAATTTAAGATATTTTAAGACCACTTCCCCAATAATTTAACTTATTACCTATTGATCTTATCACTACACCTTTCATTTTTCAAGTTAAAAATTTTTGTTGATCTTTATTTCAAAACAACACCTAATCCGGTGTTAACAAATATTACTTCTAACTAAAGTATTTTCATTTGTTTTATCGTTTCTTTGTTCGACTCATAAAACCACTGAACTAAACGTTACTTATGAATAAGTTACTTGAGTGATAAACAATCAAAAGCTTTAGTACTTCTTTATAGAAGTCTTTTTATTATTTTAATCCATAATTCTATTCCACATTTTACTTTTTTTAGTTTCAGAAAGGAGACAATACCTTATTTTAAAGTATTTTATTTTCATAGAAACCGACTAAGACAGCTTGACTGATCCAATCAAATCCCATTATGATTTTTCAGTCAAATTTAGTTTATCTAATCAATTTCTTCTTTCAAAAACCACTTGTCTCTATTTCCCTTGTTAATAGTATTTTTACATTTTTCTAAGCATTTTATAATTATCATAGTTTGATACTTTTGATTTCCAAGAAACCCATGTTCATTACTTACATACCTGAATCATTTGGACTTCCTTTCCAACCAATTTCCTCATTGTTTCCTAACTGATAATTTCATCACTTATATTAGCACCGAACTACTTATAACACCTTTATGAATTCAGACTTCATAAGTCCATTTCACATCCGGTCACGCTCAGTTTTGTTTTATGTGTATTCTCTCTTTTAATTATATCCATTTGTAATCTTACTCGTCAAATCTTACGAGTTAAGTATAGAACGGACATAGAGAATAAACTTCATATTGCCTATATAGTGATAATACATACATACACATTACAAAATGACATAATTCAAATACCTCATCTCAACTTTCTAACTAGTCGCGCTCAATCTCCTTTTGGTTTCCAACTAAAGTTTATCCTTAATTGAGCAAAACCATAGTCTCTAATGCCGAGTTTGTCAGGCCCCTCATCATTAAGAAGACTGACCGGCGTAAATTACCTTAATCCTTTGATAATCTTCTCCGCCTAATCCATTTTTTCAACTTTGACCTCAAAATAATAATTATTTCAATTCTCTATAAGGCTCCAAAAATATATTTATATCCTCAATGAAACTCAATATTTGTCTTGATGACCTAAAAGGAACTCGTAGTACGCATGTCATATTTTCTATAGACTCCAAGAACACTCAAATTAGAGAACTGATGGAGAAGTTATGAATTTTCCAATATGGCCTGTCAACTAGACAAACTTTTTTTTATTTTGAACTAAAAAACTTCTCAAAATAAATATTTTCGCAAATAAAACATTCCTAACTCAACAACAAACACAACGAAACTACTCAATTCCAACAACGAAATATTCCCACAGACCGTGGAGTCAAATTGAATCAAAACCAATAATCTATTATCCCAAAAACCCAATGTAAATAAATATTAACCATAAAACATCTCCAAAATGGTTATCAACTGAATCACATTAGTTCAATTCATCAAAACCCTAACCCACATTAGTGAAATTTATCCCAAATTGATCGAAATCAACCCTATATATCAATTAAAAATGATTTCTACCAATTTTCATCAAAACCCCATAAAAGAAATTAAGAAATTGCAAGAATTTAAATTAAATTGTGAAAAATGCCTTGAATTGAGTATTTACCAAATTGTAGGCTGAATACCTCGTTTTAACCGCGAAAAACTTGGCTCGAATTGACTGTCTCGCGATACTCTACAATTTTGCAAAAAGAAATCGGGCGAAAATCAAACGTCGAAAGGTGAAAGAAAAATTTGAGAGGGTTAGCAACAAACATACGTTCTCTTTATGAGAATTGAAAAGGAACGATCCATTTCATTATATACATATTTATGTATAAACCTTTAGTTGCTTGTCAACAGCTTAATTTTTTATTTATTAATTCTCGAAATTCCTACTTTGACGTATTTTGACTTCCTGCGCTCGTTTTAAATTTGATTTTTCACCAAATTGAACCAAACTCTTGACAAAATAATACATCTTCATAAAATCTCCATAACATTGTTTTGGTCACACCAAAACCCCAATAATCTTAACTTTGTATTATGGACCAATTCTCTTGCTATACTAAACCAAACTTGCACCAATTTAGACTCAATTTCAACCTCGACCACCGCCAATTGATACGAAACTTGAGGCAAAGTCTCGTACAAAATTCATTCTCACATTACTTTACACCAATCCCAACTTGCACGAAACATCGAGGTAAAATCTTCACGTGCAATTAACCCTTTATTCATTAGTTTTTGAGCTACTAATAATTTATTTTAACTCGTGCCCTTTAGACACGCACTTGTAACCCCGATTATGACAAATTGAGGATACACCTCAACACACCCCAACTTCGCGACAAAATACCATATAATACACATAATAAGCACACAACACACAAATATAAAATATATCTTGTGATCTCTCGTCCATAACGCATGGGTCCCACCTTAGATACTTAAATCACAAATTAAATTTGAAAATAATTAATTAGCATCCTATCAAGTTTATGAAATTCTCGGATGTCACAATATTAGAATATATGTTCTTGTTAAGTACGAAACGAAACTTGAATAAAACATAAATCTTAGAAGTGCAAACCAGATGGTCCTTGCCTAGAAACTATTATTCGGTAAGTGAGCGGAAGTGAGCTGGGGAAATGTTTATGTACCTGTTATGTTGTTTATGTATATATACGTGCTATGTCTCGTAGAAGCTGATATCGCGATCGCTATCCACATATATAGCACAATGGAAGATCAGGGTGAGGGAGGAGATGGTAGCGACAATAGTAACCACCACACGATATCGTGTGAGGATTTTTAGAAGCTATTAGTTAGAGTTGCGTCAAAGGGTCATCAGTTGGCTAACTTCATGGCAATTATGACGGCACACATTACCGCATGTACACATTCCGCCACCACCGCTACTATTTTGATTATAGTACTTTCGGCACCCGAGACTCATATTATTACTACTGACTATATACGCCGTTGGACTAACAATGCCATTGCCCAGGGACAATAGTTTACCAAACTCATCATGATGATGCTAGCACGCTTGGTTTGACTAGCCACCCCACCGAGACTACTATGACAGTGCTTCTAGCAGCAGAGACTTTGATTACATTGACTACTACCTCCACCATACTGCAAGCACCCGAGTTACCTATGGTGCCAGCATAACCAATTTCACCGAATATGCTTTCTAGTGGCAGTACCAGTAGTGATTCTGGTTGATGCCACTCCCGTTTTGATAGAGAACAATAGAATGAGGAAGAGTGGGAAGGGATGGAATAGAATGAATGAGGGAACTAGTTCACTAGGATTAGTGATACCAGTTACTACCATAATACCATATATGCACGCTTCTCCATTAGCACTCACAACAATGAGTAAATTTCTATATTTTTCCTATGATTTTCATTGTTCCACCTATCTTAGTTCCTGACTTTGCGAGCCGACCACCTCTGATAGTGCAATCAATGCAATAGTCTTAGCAAGTTCAGGGTAACAAAGGCCATATGCATCAAGATAGGGGCAGAGACTAGCTTCGAGATAGACTAAGTTGATGGAGCAAATGAGTTATACAATATGTTTTTGTTGTGCTTAGGAGGAACACATCATTAATTATGGTCTATAGTCAGTTAGTAGATTTCCCATGCTACCTCAGGCGAGAGCTGCAGAACCTGTACTATCGCCCTCGTAGTAGACATCAGGCAACCGAGGTCGAGATGCATCTAGATGAAGACGGACCAAGAATGCATTTATAGGGTAGAGGAGACTATAAACTTATTTCAAATGCTATCAGATTGGATATAGTAATCGACCGTGTCTACAACCCACGAATTTTCTCTAGCAAGGGACCAGTGGTAGAGTCAGTAGTTGTAGTATTACTTCATAGGATTTGAGGGAAAATGATGATCCGTATGCCTTACCATAGAGGCAAAGTTCAATGCACAGTCAAACAGCTTTGAAAGCATGAAATAGACATCATGTGTGCTACATATGTGAATAGACTAGACACATGGTCAAACGATGTTTGCAACCTCAGGACTATCACCAACATGCAATGCAACCACATGCAATAAAGAGAGCCAACATAGTAGCGGAGCCAGACTTAGAGGCAGTGAATGATTGTATCAAGGGTAAGCTTCTATTTATTTATGCATTGCACACGTATTGTTAAATTTAAATGCAAAAGTAACATACATGAGATGATTTGCACGAGAAAGGATAGTTCCACGTTTGAGACACTACAAGAAAATAGCTGATCAGAGACGGAAATGTCCGTTGCTGATTACCATCAATTCCGTTTCTGAGTGTATTCTGCAACGGATCAAAGACGGAATTATTTCCGTCTCTAAAGCGCTCGATGCTAATTTACTCAGCAACGAAAATGGATTCTGTGGCTGATTAGAGACTGAATAGAGACGGATTTGAGACGAATTTAGACATGAATCAACAACGAAACATAAATGAAATTTATTCCTAGGGGACGATTGCAATCGTATTCCGTTTCTAATCCGTTGCTGATCAGAAACGGACTTCAAGTATTTTGTTTCTAATCCGTTGCTGATCAGCAACGATTAGAAACGAAATTTTTGAATTCCGTTGCTAATCCGTTCCTGATCAGCAACGGATTAGAAATGGAATACTTGAAGTCTGTTTCTGATCCGTCTCTATTTCGTGCATAAATTTAATAATACCCAGTTTCACGCGACTATTTCCTTGGCTATTAGAAACGGAATAGCAACGGAATCTCTGAATTCCGTTGCTAATCCGTCTCAATTCCGTTTGTAAGCTTCTTATTCTTCTCACTGCTAAAAATAATCCAATTGGTTCTCCATAACCTGTAAACCCAAAAATACAAGCATCACACCTACTCCATCGCCTGCACCCCCTCCAACAACTCCTTGGGGTGCTAACATTCCCCAAAAAACCAGAATTTGCCATATATACATCAATAATATATATCAACACCAAAGATTGAAATGAGGGAAAAAAGTACAATTCGACATTGAAAAAGATTTATATATCCACGAAAGCTTGTCAAGTATAATAAATGTTCAAAAAACGTAAGTATTCACAAAAACCATCTCCGGCTGTTCAACATCAACCACAAAAAACTTCCAATTTTCTAAATATGCAAAAAAAGAACTATCAATCTAAAAGTTTTATAAACAACTGTAAAAGATATGTACAAAAGCAAAATTATCATCTCAAAAGTAACACAAACAACAAGAAAAATACCTAAGTATCACCAAGCTGCTCATCTCTCGTAAGCCAATCTTGCGTATCTCGATCAACATTGTCTTGTTGTTGTGGTGGATCAGCGGGATCTATTTGCGGTGGCTGCTGCTGCTCATGAGGTGGTGGTGGTGGTGGTGGGTGTGGCTGAGATAGGCCTGCTGCGTCTATGGTCATCCCAAATTGCCTCTGCATACCACAACTTGTCGTAATTGCTCGGCAACACTATCGAACTTTGAATGTGGCACCATCTCCGGCAACTGGGATGTGCTAGCGCCAGGATCTGCATATCTTCTCTTCTTCTCCCTAACGACCCGAGACCGTAAACACGTCCTTTGGGACACTCACCCGCCACATTGTAGTACACCGCCTCATCATCCACCGGCTGGTCCGGTGTAGCCTGGGTTAGCTCCTGACGTCTCCGCTGGAGCTTAGCCTGCATGGATCAACAATAAACAGATTAAATGATATGCTTTTAAAGTAAACTTACTACTATTTCACTCGTATTTCTATACTTACATAGAACCGCTTCGATCTAGTATCGATGAATGTCACCCCGTCGTGATTTACGGTGTGGAGATGCAAATACAATTCATTCACGGTAGGTGGCGTCTTGGATGTATTAGTTTGCATACAAAAGTTATAACAAATTTAAAAAATGTCAATTACTAGTAGGTCGGCGCACTTATATTCG
This sequence comes from Stephania cephalantha, assembly GCA_039657325.1. Classification (NCBI taxonomy): domain Eukaryota; kingdom Viridiplantae; phylum Streptophyta; class Magnoliopsida; order Ranunculales; family Menispermaceae; genus Stephania; species Stephania cephalantha. The sequence continues at coordinate 24,551,645 of CM077576.1, forward strand.
CCAATCACAGATCAATTGCGTAGAAGTGAAATGAACTGAACTCAATGAAATATGTACAATGCAATTCAGTTAAACTAGCATCAATGTGTAAGAAATAAAAAAAATAGATTAAAAGCAAACACAGGCATAGTGAACAAGTGTAGAAATGAAAAAAATAAACAAGAGTGTAAAAAACACTTACCAATATTTCATTGGTAGTCACAAAAGACACCGAGCCACCACCGTGCTTCGAGGGTCCAGTCCCAGGTCCTTCGACCTCAGTGTTACTATTTATAAACGCTTGCCTAGACCTGGCAAGAAAGTCCTCGCTCTCCCAGTACTCCAAGTATCTCCTCTACGCCTCATCCGTAATAAAGTTTGGCTGCACACGATTCTTCTTTAACTTGTGCATCAAAGTGGTGTACCTTGTGCCTGCATGCGTGTTGTACGCCGCACGAATGAGATCCTCGTGAATCGTGTCATCTCATCTAAAATATACCTATAAAATGGCAAGTGCAATGGTTACGAGACATTGAAAAACTAGTATAAATCCTAAGACATTTATTATTCCTGCGTAACTACCATTGGCGCCAGTAATGGTCTTTATGATGATTCGGTACCGACTTCCAACAATACCCTTTTGGAATCATCCATCGCTTGAAAACTTTTGTCATCCGCCGGGGACAAGAATGAGAAGGATGCAATTCCCTGTGTTTCATGAAAATACATAACATCGTAAACACTTATTTAACACTTTACATCGACAATTAGAAATACATATATAAATCAAATACAAACTTACGTATTATTCGCAATCAGTGTGATCGGGATCCTATGCACGCGAGGGGGCTCGGTCCCTGTCCTCTGAGGTGCCCGTGGAGGGCTTGTAACCTGCAAGCCCGCTCTGCCGTCGTAAGATGGGGATGCTGCTGGTGATGCGGTGGCTGGAGGCGCAGGCATCGTCGGTACAAGAGTGTCATGGCTCGATGTCGCCGATGGTGATTGCAATGGGCGATTTGGTATGGTTCTAGATGACGATGTCGATGGTACAGACGACGCGGACGGTATGGAAGGCGAAGGTGACGCTGACTGTAACTCATGATCGAGTGAACGAGAAGTCGAAATCGATAAGACAGGAATCGAACCACGACCTCAACCGCCACGACCTCCTCGACCCCCTCGTGTGGCCGGACCATGAGGTCCAGTCGGTATATCGATTCCAGAAGTATGTGCTGCACCTTTTACAACTGTACGAGGTCCCCCTAAAGGTATCCCTCGACTGCCCTGAGGTAATGTGCGACCTTGAAGTGGGGGGTGATCACTGCGACCCATGAAACCTAAAAAACACCAATCTGAAACTATTGTGAAGAAAGGTTTAGAAAATTCACGTAAAGTAGATCAAACACTGACATAACATAGACATACATTACTCTATGTCATCCGTTTCAAATTCACTCTCATGACTAGAAGTTGATGATTCTTCATTTCCAACAAATCATGAATAGATGTACCTACATTACTATCAGCCACAACACACTGCAACTCATTAAGTAAGGGCAATTACAAAGGTTGGCTCCTTAAATTATTCATATCGAAGACTTCATGTTTTAGAATTTACAAACAAGCATCACACCATAAACATATTGACATATGTGTGTACATTCACCAATAAATACAGTAACACAAATCATAGTATGTTATTTAGAAAGAAATTCAATATCTCATAGATCAACGACATTAAAGGAATTCAATCATAGAACGAAGTCAAGACAAAGAATGCTATGCGACAATTTTTTACACGATTATTTTAGCCAAAGAAATCATAGACAGTAATACACAATGCATGACATTACCAATATAAGATCGGTAGTAAAATAATCCAAATGATTTAATGTCAACTCAGAAATGGATATGAAATAAAGAGAATTGCCTCAAAGGGTTTACTTACCTCAAATGCATGCAATTCGTAGCCTATACCGGCTCTCGGCCACTCCAAACTCGCGTTCCACACCTTGTAAGTCCTCTTCAAGCTCCAACAGTGTCCTAACAAATTTAATTTTAACTTTTTTTTTAGGTTGGTCAAGTGGTTTTCAACTCTAAATCTTAGCTTTAAAACTCATGATTTTCTAACCAAAGCCTAAAAATATTTCCTTCAGCAAGTTGTTGACTTTCTCCTCAAATCTCTTTTTTGTTGAATTTACAAAGTGATGTGTGAATGGGTACAAACATGAGCGGTTGTCTTTGTAGGCTAATTGAACCTAAATTTGTAGAAAATGACAACTATGCCTTAGAGTGTACTTGAGATTTTGATGAACTTAAACATTATGCAATGCAAAGACTTAGTATTCACATAGACATATACTAAATGTACTCAGGGTAATCTATTTACTTTTGACAACTGCATTGTAGTTCAACCGAAAGGCAGTGGTTTGTTATTTGTGGTTAAAATGCTTATGTTGATTGTCAAGTTTAATTGTATAAATTTATAAGAATAATTAATATAAAAGCTAGACTCATTTTTTTAAGGGCTTGTTGAACTGACCATGATTTTAGAATGAGGTTTAGTTTAGGACATTGAATGATTTACCAGATATTACAATGATTGATTAAGTTTAACCAAATGTTAAGTTGTTTCTTAACATGTTATCCTCCTATATTTCAAGATATAAGTGTATTTAGAATTCTTAAGGGATCTAATTAAAAAACTTATGCAAGTGTTTGCTTAAAATGAACCAATCTTCATTACAAAATAACTATACATTTAAAGTCATTCTTAATGACTCCAAAACTAATGCGTACACCAAAAGTAGGCTTAAAATTGTAAAGAACTTATCATCATTTCCTTTTTTTGTCATGGTCTTATTCAGTTGCTTTCTCCTAACATGATTGACAAAGGGAGACAAGGGTATCAAAAATTCTATTTAGTTTCTTTTCCTAGTAAACCTAACATTTTATTTTCTTCTTTCTACTTTCTTATATGTATTACACATGTACTTTTTTTATTCATTTTAATATTGAAGCAAAAAATGGCAATGTTGTTAATAAAGCTTCAATGGCTACAATGATAAGGAATATAAAGTTAAATATTTCAGTTTGAATCCATGATCTCATCCACGATCTAAAGAACTATCGGAATAAAATTTCTATCATCTTTAAAAGACTATATAAAAATATGTAGTCTTATTTGTTTGTAAAAGAAACATGTAGTATCTTTATTGTTCATTTCATGATTCAAAATCCACTTCTTTAAGGCATTGAAGGTTTATGCTTGAACTTCAAATTGGAAAAATTGATTTTAATTTGTAAAAATCATTAGTTAAATTTGCTAATCTTAGTTTCAGATCATTGCTAAATGAGGAGTCTGCAAGTAAAAACTATAACTTTTATTTCTTTCATTGTTGAATTGCTGATTGTGGTAAAAATACAAGTATTTATCTAATTGTACATTTGTTTGTCTTTGGATTCAATTAATTCACAGATCAATGGTTAGGTTTTTGTTATAACTTGTGATCATATTCTTCATTTGACACTAACTGGGAATCACACGCTGATCATCTTATAGTTTAGCCAAAATATGTGTTCTTATTTTGGTTCTATTATTTGCGAAACTGATCGAAAAGAGTATATCAATGGCGAGATTACCTCACCTAAAAGCGACAAACAATGACATGAAGCAATGACGAGGGCTGCACGATGTGCAATGGCGACATAGGGCGAAGGCAGACGGTGATGGTTTCCGAGCCAGCGACGAAGAGCGGCGAACAATGGCGAAATGCACCATGGCCCGGCGCGAGAGGCGATGGTTTCCACGCGACGAAACAATGGCGGGGGCTGCATAGTCAGCGGCGACAGAGGGCGAAGCAAACGACGATGGTTTCCAACGCAGCGACGAACAGCGGCGGGGGCTGCACAGGCAGCGGCGACAGAGGGCGAAGGCAGACGGCGATGGCTTCAGAGGCAGCGACAACAGTTGGCGACGGCTTCAGAGGCAGCGACGGCAGACGGCACCACCTCCGGCAGACGCGACAACAACTCGCAGCGACGGCAGAGGCCCCAACCTCCGGCAGACGGTGCAGCGATTTAAGGGTTTGGGAGACAGATTTCGGGGAGAGAGAGACGGAGAGTTGACGGTGAATCGGTCGAGAGAGAGAGACAGATAGTTGACGGTGACTCGGTCGAGAGAGAGAGAGACAGAGAGTTGCGGTGAATCGGGGGAGGCGGGTTAAGTTTTTGATAAGAGATTTGAGGAGGGAGATAGGGGGTTGTTGGAGGTGAGAATGGGTTGAGAGAGAGGGGGTTCTCTACATCCGTCCCCATTTTTCAATTCTTCGCATCGAAGCATGCACAAATCTCGAGACGTAACGGACGGTTACAAAAAATTAAACTTTTGGTAGGAATGTTGGCGCCATTATTTTGAGATGAAATTTAATTCCGTCTCTATTATGTCTCTATTTCCGTCTCTGATCTCTCTCTATTCCGTCTCTGAATGATTTCGTCTCAATTCCGTCTCTAACCATTTATTCGTAGCAACGGAACTAAATTACGTTGCTAACTCCGTTTCTAATTAACCATTTTTTTGTAGTGAGAGCGACCAGGCATACTCCGCGTTACATGAATTGAAATTAATAATCGGATAATGAGTATAATGTTACCTGACAAGCACACTCAGAACTCCCTAGAAATTTACGCCTAACAAGATTTGTTTTGAGTATTATGCCCATATTGTCATATATAGTGATGATGTACACTTGGTCGCTAAGCTTAAGACTCACCCACCATTATGATTTAAACCATGGTTGAAGCCGTTGGTGGACCCACTTTTGGTAGTTGAGAAAGACGGGCTTTGGGGCTAGTATCTATTGAAAATTTTGGCTAGGGTAATTATGATTAGAATGGGAATTTTCTAAAATTTTAAGAAAATAATGATGAAGTCAAGATAAATTTCAATGATGAAATTCCAATTAGTTGAGAAGATTATAACGGCCCAAAATTTACTAATAGCCAATTTGTCCCTAAGTAAGGTCAATGACCCATGACGTAGCCCGAGAGCGGGTACGTGGTCCCTACACTCGACGTGGAGACCGAGAAATATATTATGTTTGAGTGATGGATGCTTATTATGATATTTGTGTGTACACAAAACTCGAATCTTTATTGGGTTTTGTTTATTCTTAAATTCAGCCGCGGAGTAAGGTAGTGTCTCGAGATGCATGCTAGCGTACGACCGTGGCTAAGAGCAACATGGTAAGTCTAGACTTTGGTGTTCTACACCATAGATTGTACCTCGAGACTTATGCAACGAGTTGATCATAGGCATCCAAGTAATTTAATGTGTGTTAACTTAGAAATGTTCGTGGAAGTAGGAGTAGATATGAGCCTTGAGATAAACCTAGAAATGTGTAAAACACACTAGTTTTGGGGCTATGATTTACACCATCTAAAAAGCATATAAAAAGGGGCTTTTCTTCCCAAACCACACATGCATCATATAAGAAGTTCTGACCTGAAGTTATGCGTTGCTGAAATCTTGGTCTTCTAGGGGAATGAGAGTGAGTAATCATCAACACCAGCTACAACAACAAAAATCCTAGGAGACCAAGAACCCTTGGTGAGAAATTCAATCTCTAACGATTTAAATTGTTGAAAATGCGTCTTGAATGATGGGGCTTTTTTTATTAAACGAAATTATACTCTTATAATATGGTTTTGATCAATTTAAAGACGCTAATTGAGTCCCCAAATCCCAATTTGGAATTTGCAAGTTTTTGGCATATTGGGTTGAAATCAGTTCTGATTTTTGCGAAATTTTCGTATGGTAAATATATTTATTTCGAAATTAGGTTGTGGAGTCGAATTAATTACGGACAAAAACTATATTTGCTATAAAGAAGTTTGAAATTAAAATTTTAAATGATTTTGATATAGATTTTTGAAGTTTGCAATTATGTTTGAAACAAAACATAATTTTGGTTTCAATGAATGTAAATTTTATAATTTTGATTATTAAGCTGAAACACATACTGTTGTTGATACAATGGAGAGTGTATTAGACGCCTGGCAAAGCAAAGCGAGAGGGTATGAGGCGATGGATTCGACACACGGCAGCAAAATAGAGCCACTGTTTTGTAGGTCGCGCTTGACGCCATGGCGGCGCTGCAACATTGCATACATGATGCCATGCACAACGTCAAGGTAACTAGAAAAGAGGGACAGACGACACAGCGTCGTCGTGGCACCGTGCATTAGAACACACCATGCCACCATAACATCGTTCCCCCTGCCCTTATAAAAAGAGTGGCGCCGTGATGGTGACATAACATTATACATACGGCGCCACCACAATGCCAGAACCTTAAAATAATAAAGATATAAATGAAATTCAAAGGCTCTTCTAATAAACTTTATCCAACTTTAATAGCATGGAAAAGTCCTAAAACACTCTAATTAACTTCAGGAACTTAAGAAAGCTTCTCGGGAAGTTATATGAGAACTTTGAAGTGTCGGAAGAGTTGTTTAGCATAGGACCTCGCGTGAATTGTAAGTAAACCTATTAAGGCATCTCTTTCCATTTCATTTCCATTATTGAGTTTATATTCAGTCATTTAGACAATTTTACTACTGGTCGTATATTCCTAATGCCATGCCTTATATATACTTTTGTGTCTATTATTTCTTTGGTTATAATCATCGTGAATTGAATTATCACATGCCATTCCTTGTACTATGTTCTATTATTGGGTTCCTTTACTGTTATTGATCTTTAAGCTATTGAATTGTCTTCTAAGAAGTAAGCTATGATTTGTTTTACTCTCTTATTAGTGTGTATACACACCTATGTTACTATGTTTGTTATGCGATACGTGTTTGTATAATCTACAACTTAAACTCCTCAATAGGCATGACTATGGTCGCCCACCTTTATCGGCACCCTGACTTTAAGAGTTGCGCAATACCCCGGGTTAGATTACCTGGAGATGTCGGCTCTTCACACGACTGATGTGTTACTTAAATCATAAGTAGTGCAGCTCACGCAGTTGAATTCCCCAGGGAAGTTGGCACTCCATATAGCTAATGTTATTAGCGTGGCATACGAGGTTAGATTCTCTAGGGATGTCGGCTGACCAAACTTAGAGTTGCATGATTCTTCAGTCTATCATTTCGTTTTAGTACTTAGTGACTATTTGCATACCTTTCTTTCTACTTATCTTTCTTCATAGCTCTTGTATGCTTTTAGTTATCGTTCCTTATATATTTTGGAAATGTAGACAGGTGGCTTCAGGATTTACTTTTTCTTACTATACTCACTATATAGTTTGTGACGGTGGGTGCAGGTACTTCGAGTAGTAAACTAGGGAAGGAAAAGATCGATGACCACCTTTGAGCCATCGAGGAGTAGTTTTTGCTGCTTTTGTAGGTGATTATTTTGAGTATTTATTATTTTCGTCTTTATATATTTTTCTAGGTTGTATGTAGGGTAGAGACACTTGACTCCCCAACTGATGCATGCATTTCTCTATTTGGTTTCATGTGATTGTTTATTTACCTATTTTCCATAGTAGGCATTTTCTTAGTGCTTCTGAGAATTTTATTAAGTCTTCAGCTGATAATATTAAAATGATAAAAAGTTTTAATTAATTAACTCTAAAAATCACACCTAATGAGTAATAAATAATACTTATCCTGAACATGTATAACGAGGTGAATGTAACAATAAGACTGACTAATACGTTGTTAAATTCTATGTGGCATGGATTTGGGCTTAATGATGGGATTAGACCAACCAGTACCCCATTTGAGGAAATGGTCTGTCTTATTTTTGGTCAAATTTATATATATATTTATGTATATATAATGAAAATAACTTATGCTGCTATTAAAGAAAGAAAAAAGTAAATTAGCCAATAAAACATTACTTAGGTGGAAAGAATACATCCTTAACTATAGTAAAAGTGAGAAGTGCTAATATGAGTTTTTAAATAAAAAATAAGGAGGACTCACATATTGCAAAGGAAATAAAGTAGAGAATATAGTGGTGGGAAAATGTGAGATAGAATTCTTATAAAAATAATAAGGGAGTGCAAAGGAAATGGATCAGGGAACCGTAAGAATGAAAAAGAAAAAATATGGGAAGAAAGAAAAAAAAGATATATAGAAATTTGAAGAGTGTTTGTATAAGAACTCTTAAAATAAAAGATTTAGCTCCAGTGCTTATAGCTAAGTTGAGTGAAGTATCTCTTTCTCCAACATTCCAATAATTGAACATGATAATGATATTTATTGGTGTCTTATAAAATTCTTATTGATTTGGATTATTGTTGTATTTTTAAATATTGTTTAAAATTGAGATTTATTCAATGATTTTTCTATCTTGAGATTCTATATTAGTAATGATTAGCTTGATGCTTATAAGTGGAGATTGAGAAAGCTTATATAGTGGCCTGACATTGGTATCAATAGAACTTTAAGTCTTGAGGTGTATTGCGTAATGAGGGTTGAGTTGTCATTTAAGGGGTTCTTCTTTAAATATTTCTATTCTATCATAACTTTTTCTTTACATGAGGGTAATATGTTTCTATTTAATGATTACTTTTGTTTAAGAATAAAAGTGAGTAATTAAGTAATCAGAATAAGGAATGAAAAGAGAGTATAATTGAGAGTATTTCTTTGCTCGGGATATGAAAGTGTTGAGTTTGGGGGTCCTTAATAAGTCAATAATTAGACAATATTTTAAAGTATATTTTAAGGTGATTTTAGATTAAAAAGGCTATATTATTCTAGGTTTTCTCTTGTTTTTTTAAGGTTATGTTAAGGTTATATGATGAAATGGAAAAAAGGAAGAAATGTAAAGAATACAGTCAATTGAAGAAAACAGACTGCAATTCCACAACAATTGAAGAAATACATTCGGATTCTCAACATAAATTGGCAATAAAAGAGTCCCGCGATTTATCGACGATTTAGGAAATGAACTAGTATTTTCTATACAAATCGGTGAACCATAAAGTCATTGTTTCACGGATTTTCCTAGCGATTTAGACGAGAAGGAGGATGCAGTATGGATTTGCTGGTAAAGGCTACGAGAATATTGAATTAAAATAAGGAATTTCAGTTCGGTTGGTATATGTACTACTTAGAATACTATATATATGACCTTGTGACTTTGAAATTAAGGGCACTTGATTGCCCTTGATAGCTTTTGGACTTCTTAATTAGTTCCTCGATAGCTCATGGACCTTCTTTTGAAGACTCTTGTAGATTTAAGTATTCAATAAGAGGTATTTTTTATTAATATATTTTATTTATTTTATCGCAATGTTTATTTTGAGTATATGTGAGCAGTTTATCAATCTAAACAAAGTTCAAACATGAACTTAAAATGCTTTGTAATGTAGTCATAATGAAGAAAAATTTATGCTAATGCTTTAAACTTAATTGTATACACTAATTCACAGTTTCAATATACATGTTTTTCCATAATACAATTAAGAAACTTTGTGTTGCATGCATAGTCTAGAATATGTATTGTGATATTCAGGTTCTAAATCTAATACAAAGTAGTCACTAGGATTAATTTAAAAGGACTTTTACCATTTAGATGTCTTAGGTGAATAATGTCCTAAGTTTGATATTGATATGATTAATTTCTATAATAATGGCTTAGTTGTAAGAAGTTTTCAGAGAGTGTAATATTGTTTTGTTTCTATTAGTTATGTTTGACCTTTCGAAGAACTATTGGTGATAAAAAAAAAGAATATGGCTTTTTCCATTGATATAAGGAAAACAGATGGCTAGAAAAAGGCTATTAATCTTGTTTATAATTTAGGCTTAGTTATTCAAGAATATTTCATAAGATGATGATAGTATGATTATGATTATACTTTAATTAATATGATCGGATTAAAAACGATTTATGTTTCATTGTTCTTGATATTTATTTAGAAGTTTGTTTACACGTGTCTACAATAAATTTTTCCTTCTTTATTATACTTTTTATATTTTGTAGTATTCGTAAGTGGGAATTTTCTCCATATGGATTTATCAAACTTCTCTAGGAAAAGGTATTTTAATGGTTTTTATTATTTTTACTTTAATTTAATAAACTAATAAAAATAGTAATTAAATTCATTAATACAATCTAAAATATAATAATATTTAACTAATTATATTAACTTAACTAACACAATTCAAATTCACGATTAATCAAATCAATTCAATTCAATTCAATAATAAATAAATATCTAAACAAATATCAAGATCAATGAAACATCAATTCGTTTTGCATCCAAACATGTTAATTCCATCTCATAGTTATGAACATACTTTATAAAGTATCCTATATCATTAAAATCTAATCGTAAGTAAGTAAATAGCCTATAGCCATCTATTAGTTCTCCTTATACCTCTGAAAAAGCTACATTCTAATTTTATTGAGCTAACCCCTTTGCATACATAAAGGTATTAACATCGCATAACGAAATCGCATCACTCTTTATAAGAACTTCAAATTACTAAATTTTACACATTTGGAAAGCCACCTCAATAGTAGATTTACATATGAAATTCACCTAGAATATCTAAACGGTAACACCTTTCAAACAATCCTAGTCACTACTTTAAACTAAATAATGAATCCAAATACCATAATGCACATTCTAGACTATGCATGCAATACAATATTAATGATTAAAAATAGTAAATAATAACCTATTAAATCAGTTAATCAAATAATATAATCGGTTTAAAGCATTAAGCGCATAATCATCGCATCATAATTAAATTGCAAAACAAATCAAGTCCATGTTCAAAGTTTGTTTACATTGACAAACTATTCACTCATATTCATAAATAACATCGCAATAAAATAATAAAAGACATGGATAAATACCTATTGAATAAATACTTTAAATCTTTTATTCTTCTCCAAAAGTAATGAACAATAAAACAATAAACTAAAAGAGTAAACTATGGCTCCTGGAGCAATGAAATGTTGATCTAAGCACTAAATGGGAACTAATTTCATAGCTCTAAGGTCATATTTATAGTATTATAAGTAATAAACATTCTAAACTAACTAAAACTATTGGTTGTTATCTAAAATCCTCGAAATTTGTTCCAGCGATTCCTCAGCGATTCAGGTTTTAAGTGGAATCGGTGAGAGAATTCTCAGAATTGTAGTCGCTATTTTAACCGAACAGAGTTGTGATTCTATGTGTATAGAATCAGTTAGGAATCGCTGGCTATACGATCCAGTTTTTTTCCTATACTTGTTGATGATTTTTCGCATAATCTTTCCACTTGATCAATTCCTTCATAATCTTTACTTTTTACTTCATTTCTTCATATATTCCATTTATCACCTGAAATAAAAAATAAGAGAAAATCTTATGTAATATAGTCTTTTACATCTAAATTGTTTTTAAAATGTACTATAAAATATGTCTTATTATTGACCTGTCAAATACTCCAAACTTAACACTTTACTATCCCGAGCAAAGCAATACTCTCATTCGTATTCTCTTTTATAATCTCGTTTTGATCTCATAATTATATACTCTTATTCTTAATAAAAATAATCTTTAAATAGAAACATATTACCCTCATAAAAATAAGAATCATGATAAAATAGAAAGATTTAAAGAACAACCCTTTTATTTGACAACTCAACCTCTAATTGTGCAATACACCTCAAAATTCAAAGTTAACCCAATCACCAAGGTCAAGCCACTATATAGGTTTTCTCAATCTCCACTAACAAGCATCAAGCTTACGATAACTAATATAGGATCTCAAGATACAAAAATCACTATATCAGTCTCATTTTTAAATAATATTTAAAATATCACCATTATCAAAGTCGATAGGAACTTTTATTCACCAATAATAATCAATATTTTTTCTTTCCATTTATTTGAATTTTGGAACAAGAAATACTTCACTCAACTTAGCTATAAGTATTTGAGCAAAATCTTTTATTTGAAGAGTTTTCTCAAACATCCTTTCGTTTTCTTTATATCTCTATTTCTTTCTTCTTTAATTATATATTCATTTTCTTCTTCATATCGTATTTCTACGGTTCCCTGCTCTATTTCCTCTGGAATTTGTTATTGTATTTATATAGGAATTATTCCTCTCATTTTTTTCCACAACTAGACTGCCTATTCCATTTCCTTTGGATCCGTGGGTATTTTTTTCATTTAAAAACACTTGTAAGCTCTTCTCATTTTCACTAGCAAGAAAACATTCTTTCTAACTCAGTAAAGTTTTTTGGCTAATTCATACTTTTCCCCTCAATCGTGACATAAGCTCTTTTTAATAGATATATATAAATAAAATATTTGATCAATAATCTTTGTGTAACAAGATTTTTAGTAATCTATTTTGTTTATCTTCCACTATTGTTTTGATCTTCTAACTATTATAATCTCTAACACAATGCAATTAATCCTCTATAAACTCCTTTAGTGTATACACAATCTAGGTTAAGTTAAGATAGGGTATAACAATTCATTTCCATTATAACTTCTATTTTCGTAGGTAATAATAATATCACTTTCATTGAAATTGAAATTATATTCAGTTCCCATATTCCTAACTAAATAAAGTGAAATGAAATGAAAAATTATTATATGTATTGTGGCAAATTTTAAAAATTTCACAATGTTCAACATTTAAATAGATTCTACCTCTCTTTTCTTCCATCGTCGCATCGTCATACTTCACTTCACCTATTATCCCCAAACTCATTCCAAAGCTTGTTCTAAAGGCTTGAAAATTAAGTTAGGTTTCCAACAGAATAAAAATACCTCGTGAAGTATTAACGAATAAATTAGACAAATAAAATAACTAACATAGGAATGAATTTCATAATTATTTAAAAGATGATAAATTTAAATATTTCCAAGCATCATAGAATATAAATTCAACACATTAAACCATTATATACAATTTGAACACATAAATGCAATAGTATTAAAGTAGCACACTCCATATCATTGAGATGTATCATAAGATTGCAAACCTAGACCTCTCACAATAACAATCTGAAAAATATTACACGGAGAAGAAAAAAATATCAGAAGTGTCGTCCCGGCGTTACATCGTTGATAAGTAATTATTTATACATATATATGGGGTTAGTTTAGTTTTATATTTAGTATAAATATCCCTAAATGAGTTCTAATTCATGGTTATATTGCATTTTCACAAAATTAAGGTATAATGGAAGGAATTGAGGAAAAACGAGAAGAAACAGAGCAAAAACCCTTAAAATTAGAGTTGGCACTATTGGGTTTTAGGGTTCATATGCAGTGAAAATTCAAAACAATTTTGAAAAACCCCAACAGGATTGAAAGTAAGTTACATTAAGCTAGATCTACAAAAGTAAACCATACCTTAATCCGCGATTTCCTTATTTGATTGTTCAATTCCCATGATGTTCAAGTGCGCATCCTATATCAGAAATCCACGTACGAATGGTGACCATAATTTGAAGTGTTAGCCCCAAGAGAGATCGAAAATGTTTTTTCATTCTCTCCTAAAATCCAGAGGACTCGAAAATAGTTAAAATGAAAATCTTATTTCGTTTTAGGGTTTCAAACTCTATTTGTACATGTAGATAAACCCTCACTTAAAATCCTATTTGTAAAACAATTATTGTATTTAGGCAGTTTAAGCAAATTACACATAGAAAGTGGAGCTAACTACGCAGGAAATAGAAAGTGGAGCTTTAATTTGTGGTAAATTGTAGTTTAGGGTTTCTAATTGTTATTAAGGAGTATAAAGAGGTATTAAAATGTGGTAAGCTCAAAGGAAAACACCACATAGAAGGAGATTAGCCACCATTTGAGTAATTTAGCATTGAGTCTGAGTATTAATGAGTTTTTGTTAAAGAAAACATTAAAGACTCTACGTGTGCAATCAATATTTAGTTTTGTTAATTAAATTAAAGGTAATATTTATATTCATATATGATTTGCAATGAATTTCATATAATTAAATTAAAGGTAATATTTAGACATCATGATCACGTGTTTAATGAACTTAGGCTTTAGAAGTTATCATGGCATGGCCATTGAAGCTTTTAATCTGGATATTAACGGTACAACCATAAAATACACAACGTCAATAAATAGTTGTTAATTAAGGAGGAGTGGATTGTAAACTTAGTTGGTTATGAATCCAATGATTTGAGACTTAAAGCAATGTGGAGCTTACGTTATACACACCGATAGGTCGAGTTCTAGTTTGCACATTAGAATGTTATCCATCAAGATAGTGGGTTGAATTGGATTTGAAGAAAATATGTATATTCTAATTAGGAAATGCACACAACATATTTAGATGTAAACATAAATACAAAGCATATTATTAAATTACCTAGGTGAAGTATTGAACTAAGATATCCTTAATATAAGAAGTCAAATAGAGTTAAAGTGATTTGTTACAATAGTTTAGTTTAATATAAAAACCAATTAAAAAGTGAATTACTTAGCAATAGTTAAAGATAAATAGATAATTGACAACTAGTGCAAAAAAACTTCCCGGAAGACGATATCTATGACCAACGAGATTTTATTGCATTATTACTACAAGCGAGCTGTTATCCTTGTGACACGCACAACAAGTTTTTGTCGTTGTTGCAAGGGATAGGTAGCCATTTGTATTACTTAGTTAGTTTGAATAGTTGCTAAGTTTTATTTTCAGTACTTTGATTTTCAGTTTATAAAAAAGGCTTAGTTTTATTTCGAATTTCTTCATTTGATCTTATTGAGTTTTCTTTTCAGGGATATTTAGTGCATGCGAAGCAAGGGAGGGAAGTACATTGTGCCTTATGATCTAGAGATTGAAAGAATGAACAAAGGAAAGGAAAAAAATGAGTTAAGATGAGGAGCAAGCTAGAAACCAACAATTGGGCAGCGGGAACAACAAACTCGTAAGTGATATGGGAGTGCAGGAGAGAGCGCGATGACAAAGATGCCTTCACGACTACTTTAAGCTAGAAGTTCAAGGGATATACAATGGAGTGATGAAACATCTATCCAACACCATGAAGTTCGAGCTACGACTATCTTTGATAAGCATGCTGCAAAAAAGCCTGTTCAACACGTTATCTAATGAAGATAAAGTTGCACATATTCAGAACTTCATGGAGAAGTGTGACACCGTGCACATCACCCGAGTTACAAAAGAGGTGATTAGGACGTGACTTTTCCCATTCTCATTGGATGGAAAAGTCAAATCCTGGTTTCAAAGGCTGAATGCAAAGAGTATGACTTCAAGGGTAGAAATCAAAGAAAGGTTTCTTGACAAGTTATTTCCCTCATTGAAGGTCACAAAAAAGAAACTTGAGATTAATCAGTTCAAGCAAGGATGGAGCATTAGATCTCCCTAATCTTCTGTCTTAGAATTCTACCACTGGTAATCATTCCATAGTAAGGAAACCAGAAGGCATCTATGAGATTAAATCACAAGCGGCAATTATGGCACAACTATAAAATTCGAGCAATTAGATGGCAAAACATCAAATGGGATACCAAGGTCCACAAGTAGCACATCAACCTATGAATCATCAAGGCATGGTAGTTAACCAAATGGAAGTACAGTAGGGAATGGAGCATGAAGACATTAACTTCATGAACAACCAATGGTACGGGAATAACTTCAGGCTAAGCGAAGTGGCTCCTCAATGGTTTTGTCAAGGATACAATAACTATAACCCGAACATTTCTTATAGAGATCCTAATAATGCATTGAAGTTACCTCAAGGCTTCAAACAAGTCCAATAAGGGAAGTTGGGGCCGGGTAAAGAGATGACTTCTTTGAAGTCAATTGAGAAGTGCTTGCAAGCCATGGAAGTGAGAGATAGAGAGTTCCATGAGAAGCACGAGAACTAGTTGGAAGGAATAAAGAAAACCATGAAAAAGATGAATAAAAAGCAATCAAACTCCATCAAGAACTTAGAGAGACAAATTGGTCAACTTGCTATAGCATTGAAGTCAAGGAAGGAAGGATAGTTTCCTAGCAACACCGTCACAAATCTTAAGGAGAACGCGAGTGCCATTCGCATGATAAGCATTACGGCAACAAAGGAGCCTAGGCAAGACCAAGTAGGGTCCAATCATGAAGAGATGCATGAGCACGGAATGGAAGTAAGGCAAGAGGAGCTTGATAGTCTAAAGAAGCAAAGAATCAATGCCTTTATGAAGAGGAAGAAGAAGAAGAAGAAAAGAAGAAAGGGTAGCAACATTGAAAGACCAAGAAAAAAGATAAAGGACCTTCTGAAGACCCACAAGGCAATGACATCAAGTTGGTTCCAAAGAAATCAGAACTAAAGATCAAGTTCATCCCGCGACTTCAACCCATCAAAAGGAAAGATCCTAGAGAGATAAACATATAGATAAACATTGATGGGCACCTGTTTTGAAATGTCCTATGTTATTCGGGAGCCTCTGTCAATGTCATGCAACTAATGGACATGATTCAGGAAGACTTGAAAATCAATTTTTCGGATACAACAAATTTGCAAGTAGCAGACGATGATTTGATATCTAATATATGAAGAGTTTTGAATGTGCATATGAAAGTTGGTAGATTCACATTCATCGCAGATTTTGAGGTCATGAACCACAACATGGACAATGATGTGCCTATAATACTTAGTCGGCCATTCTTGAACATGGCTAAAAAAAATTTGGACATAAGAGAGAAGAACATCACGATGAGTATTGATGAGGGCAATGATGATAAGAAGGTTGTATTTGTCGATGATGAAAAAGTACATCCGAATGGAAAAGACATCATAATCTCCGATTTGCAGATAGAGCTTCTTGATTTATCGATCTAAACAAGCAAAAAGGCGTTAGGATTATGACGTTAAATTATTAGCTACTAGGAAGTAGCCCAGAGTTTTATATTTTGAGTTTTAAATTTTAAGTTTTGAATTTAAGTTAATAGTTGTTAGTTAGTTAATTAGTATAATAATTACAATTAACAATTTTTAGTTCTAATTTTCAAAAAATTTGTGTTGAACGTGCAGGAAAAACAATTTGGTGAGTGATGATGCATCAGAATTGAAATGTCTCACAAACTCGTTAGAAAAGCAAAAGAGTTCAAAGTAGTGAAGGTAATGTGTATCGATGAATCGAAAAGTAAATTTAATAATTTTCATATTTTCATGGATTTCATGCGGTCACAACACCTTGTGTGAGTTGTAGACAAAGTAGGAGGAGCGTTGGCAGAGAATTAGCAAAAAATCATACTTAGAGATGTGGGTTGTAGAATCAACGTTGTGGGTATTACCGACGACGCTGTAAGTGTAGGCCACAACGCTGAACTGGCAGAAGGAAAAAATAAACAAAAGCCCTACTACGTCGTTAACGTAGTGGCAACGCTGAGGTCAAAGTAAGGGTTTGTAACCTCATTTTCACAACATTCTATACACTCTCATCAAAACCCTACTAAAACGACCAAGCATACATCCTTTAGAGCCAAAGTTTGACATTTCCAAGTGAGATTAGTGATTTCCTAATGATTTAGAGTGAAGAAACAAGTACATTTTGGATTAGCACAAATTAAAAAGCTAGGGCTTGGATTTTAGGTTTTTGATTCCAAATAGAGCTAAGGTTCTAGTTGATGAGAAAAGTTTGAGGGCTTAGATTGAACAAGACTTGGAGGAGTGATCCACACTAGGAATTAATCTGGCATTGAGTTGCATTTACAATTTTATCTACTTATACATTGAATTTTGTAATTTTTGATGATATTGTATGAAATTGTGGATTAGAGATTGTAGGATATGTTTTGCAAGATTGTGTGAATGTGAGAATTACTATTACCCATGAAGACTTAGTTGATATCCTTACATTATTTGGCGTATGCATGATCCATGTCATATGAATATTAATTTTTAGGTGATTTGAAGACTTATTTGCATTGAATTTTTGTTAGTTGCTTGAATTTGTAGAAAATGGCAAGAACAAGTAAACAAGTTAGCCAAACTAGAGCAAATGATTTTGAGGCATCTACCTCTAGAAGTCCCAATGATGAAAAGTCAAGACCTTTTAAATCTAAATTTTTCATTTGTAAAGAGGCTAAAAAATGATACGAGAAAATCCTACGTAGGGAGTTCATTCGCGAAAAGGGAATTAATTTGCCGACCAAATATGATAATAGAGTGAATAATTTAATTATGCAATAAAATTGGGAGCAACTCACTCAAGACTATAGGTAAAATAAAGTTAAAGGAGTGAGTGGGAATCTTTTTGAATTCTATGGTAATGCAAAGTTCTTAGCTAAGTATGAGAAAGTGAAGGCAAGAGGTGTTTTAGTTCCCTTCAATAGATGTGAGATCAATAATTATTAAGGGTTGGAGTAATAAGCTTTAAGAATCGGCACAGACTTTCTCGGCCTGATTATATGAGAGATCCTATAACCTATACCCATTTAGAGCTATATAAAGTGCATTGGTTCTCCTAAGACAACAAGGATAGGTCATGGGAGCTGAGAATGTGCCGAAGCACATTAAGAAGGGTAGTTTTAGAAAGGTTTACAACATATGACAACATTTTCTTGTGGCATCGCTATGCCCCACTTCTTATCAGGGTGAGATCAACAAGCAAAAGGTTGCTTGTCTTAATGAGATTACAAAGTTCGGGGAGATCATACACACCAGTTTGAGGGAGTCCATCATGTCAAAAAGGGACAACAAATTGTTGTTTCCTATATTGATTACTAATATGAGCTTAAGGGCCTGAGTGAGGATGAAAGAAGACGAAGAATTTGATATATAGCCCAACCAACCATGGATGAAGCTTTCATGCTCACATTGAAATCTACACCTGGTTACCAAGACTAAGAGGAGGATAGAGAGGGCCGATAGAGTCAACTAGAGGCCGAGTTGTTGGCCAAGAGGCAAGAGGATCAGGCAGTAGAAGAAGCAACAACAAAGAACTAGCTAGGAGCTAGAAGATGAGGAAAATGAAGAAGAGGAAGAGCAACAACAACAATGATATGTTGAGGGCTATGCCTTTGTAGACCTATAGATACAAGAGCAGGACTTGGAGGGTCCTGAAGACTTTCCACCACTTCCTCCACCATAGGCACCTATACCACCACTAGTGGATTTGACTCCATAATAGTAGAGGCTATGGATAACAGAGATGAGGAGACAATACTAGGAGGATATGGCGCAATACCAGGCAGTCATGCTAAGATATGATAAGGATATGGAGAGGAGAGCAACGTTAGCAGAACGGAGTGCACAATTTCATTTTGTTTGTTAATCATCACAGAGCCATATCTAGAAATGAAAGGAGCAGACGTATGAGACCTATTGATAGGTCATTAGGCTTTCCAGCAGCACCAACATACGTGTTCGGTCCGAATTTCGTGCAAAGCAGGACGGTGGAGCATCCATTGACACCATCGCACGCTGTAGCTGATGATGTTGATGATGATGATGATGCGCACTCCTGAAGTCAGTGTGGTAGGAATCATTTAGACCTAAGGAGTTAAAAGTACTTTCGATACGAATTTTTAACGTTTGGGATATTCTGTAAATTATTTACTTATTTCAATTATATGTTTATTAAGTTTATTATAACTTGTGTTATTACATATGTTTATGTATTTTAGTGTTTAAATGTTTTAGATGTTCTTTTAAACCTTGAGGACAAGGTTTGGTTTAAGTTTAGGGGCATCCACATTAAGCACACTATGGGAAATAGTGAAATAGGTTGAGAAATAAGAATAAACACATCAGGTATAATCATTTAAATTTTAATTTGAAGAAGTTAAGGAGGAAAGCATGGTAGTGTATAAATTATTTGATTTATTTACTATTTGAATGTTTTAGTATAAATTAGGTTATATATATTAATATGTAATGAATAAGTTGTTCATTTGCTTGTTCATGCCTTTAATTGTAGATGAGTAGATCACTAGTACCTTGTTGATATGAAACTTAAGAGAATATTTTAAATTTTAAAGAAAAAGAAACAATGAAATGTAGCAAACAACAATGTGATTTCATGATTAGAAACTTAATGTTAGGGAAGACTTTGAACTTGAAACAAATGCAAGGAATTAGAACATTTCTTGTGGAAAAAGTTAGATCTCTATTATAAGGATTCGATAATAAGTGTGAATCTTACTTGCAAATACAAAGCAAATAAAGACTTAGTCTCAAGAGGGGAAGAAATAGGCTTTGTATAGTAAAAGTTGGAGTTAACTTACTTGATTTAGTGAAAGTGAGAAGTGCAAACATGATTTTTTTTAAAAAGAAACGATATGAGAGAATCCCACAAGTTCAATAGGAAATGGTATAGAGAACTTGATAGTTGGAAAAAGTGAGGAAGAATAAAGTCCATAGGAAAAGGAGGAGGGACTACTAAATAAAAATGAAAAGAAAAAAAAGAAATGAGAAGAAAAAATTAAAGAAAATAAGGCGGAAGTAAACTAAATCTCTTCAAATAAAAGATTTAGCTCGAGTATGAGTAGTTAATTGAGTCAAGTTTCTATTATGCAAAGTACTATAGATTCTTGAAGTGCTAAAGTCTACCAAAGATGAGTTTCTTCTATGCTTATTTGTGAATTCTTAAGCTTAATAAGAAATTATGAGATTATACATTCTCTAATCGAGTGTTAAGACGAAACAAACTTTTGAGTAGTGATGATCTTTTGTAGAGATCTACTTTTTATGTTTTGAAAGTGAAGTTATATATGTTGTTAAAGCTACATGTCTTAAAAATATAAGTTTTTGCAAAGAAAGACTCTTAAGTAGATTATTAGCTTGAAACTTAGTAATTTGAAGGATACTCTATGAACAATGTGAATTGAATGAGAATTAGTTATTGGGAGTCTTTGTAAAATGCACTTTTGGTCAGGACGCGCAAAATCTTAAGTTTGGGGTATTTGAAAAATGATTATTTAAACATATATATAGCGTTAGTTTAGTTGTATATTTAGTATAAAAATTATCAAATGAGTTCTAATTTGTGGCATTATTGCATTTTTAGGGAATTAAGGTGTAATAGAAGGAATTGAGGAAAAGAAAAGAAGAAACGGAGAAAAAACCTAAAAATAAGAGTTGGGGCCTTGTGTACATGTGTTGACGTTGTGGTAATATAAGGCACATCGTGGAAATGAATGTTACGGTGTGGGAAAGAAGAAAAAATAAAGAAAATAAAGTTTGGAGGTCTGGCGCATTGGCGGCACCGTGGCACATAAGGGAAGTGCTGGGACAAGCTAGGGAAGGTGTCGAGACTCCAGGAGCTCAAAAATACACAATGAAGCAATGACGTGGTGGTGGCACTATGGCTTAACACACACGGCGGGCAGTAAGTGACAGTGCCAACTACGCAGGAAATAGAAAGTGGAGCTTTATTTGGAGTTAAATTTTTATTGAAGATTTCTAAATGTTATTAAGGAGTATAAATAGGCATTAGGACTTGGTAAACTCAAAGCAGATCACAACATTGAAGACTCCATATTTGCAATCAATATTTGGTTTCGTTGATTAAATTAAAGATAATATTTATATTCATTTCTCATTTTCAATGAATTCCACACTGAATTTTGATATGTATGTTTCAATGATGTGTGAGTAGTCTATTTATCTTAGGGATCAATGGATCCTCTGGTATGAATGATATGCTGTAAATAGGAATAAAATGTGATAATAAAAAGTCCAGTTTTTAGAATTTTTATTGAATTTGAGTGTAATGTTTTAGACATCTTGACCACGTCTTTAATGAACTTAGGCTTTAGAAGTTCTGATGGCAATTGAATCTTTTAATCCGAATATGAACGGTACAATTGTATAAATACACAACGTCGATAGATAGTTGTTGATTAAGGGGGCACGGATAGTAAACTTAGTTTGTTACGAATCCAATGATTTGAGACTTAAAGCAATGTGGAGCTTACATTATTTAAAGCTATAGATGGCGTTCTAGTTTGCACAATAAAATCTTCTTCGTCACGAGAATGGGTTGAAGTGGATTTAAAGAAAATGTCTATTCTAATTAGGCATTACACACAACTTATTGAGATATAAATATGATTAAAAAGAATAGCATTAAATTACCTAGGTGAAGTTGTGAACTAAGATATCCTTAATATAAGAAGTCAAAGAAAGTTAAAGTGATTTGTTAGAATAGTTTAATTTAGTATAAAAACCAATTCAAAAGTGAATTCCTTATCATTAGTTCAAGTTAAATAGGTAATTAAGAACTAGTGCAAAAACCTTTCCCTGAGGACGATATCCATTATCAATGTAAGTTGATTGCACTATTACCACAAGCAAGATGTTATACTTGCAGCACGTACATCTATTGTCACCACCATCCCCAGGATCTGGCTGTTGAGATAGGGAGCTCGTTGTAGGCTTATATAACTTGTAATCCACTCCCGCCAGCGGGTTATCTTTTGAAAAGACTCCCTAAATGGGCATTATTAGTTTGGTTGATGGAATATGAATATTAGCTACCTCGCCTTGCATCCTCCTAGTCATTCATCGCTCAGACCAATAGATGCTCATGGCAATCTCGCATTGGTTCTGGATCATGAACTCTTAATGTCTCAGAGTTCTCATTTGATTCCGCAAGATTGACCCCATGATACCCATTTCCATTTCAACCACATAGATGATGTAAAGTCCTCTGCTGGTGGCTCTAGAGTCTGGTTCATTTTTTCATTATGCGCGGCAATTTGCATCTCTTCCATGTTTCTTTTGTTCTCTACCCGTATTCTCCTTCTCTCCGTGGCCTTTCTCTTATGTGTTTTATTTCTCTCCCGTTCCTCCTCCAAATCAACATATTCTGGCACATTCTTGGTGTTTTCAATGTCTTCGTCGGTGATGGTCCTATCTCGATAAAAATTTAACCCTAGACATCTCATTGGAACTCAATCTTGCTTGCAAAACTCCGTAATCGTTGAGGGATAAGGGAATCCTCCATTTTTCTTGGTCGTCATGGCATTCTTAATCGAATCATAAATTATTTTAGTAACATAAATATAGCTGATCCCTTAAACTATATGGTATAAAAGAGCCGCCATATAGTTCACTATATCATATTGTTGTAGACTGGTTGTAGGCTCGCCTTTACGAAAAAACTTCAAGCTGATTTTCCTAAAGTATTTGATTTATATGTGTTTTGGGTACCCATTTTTGTCAAAAAGGAATTCATCCCTCGGAATTGCTTCTAAATAGTTTCTTATGGTCTCGTGGAGAAATTTGTGTATATACCCATATTCGTGTTTTTAGTAATCATTATTTTGTCACATATGACTTTTTACTAAACCATAATATTGGTTTATTCTTCTCCTATTTCCATGATATAGAAGTCAACTAAAAATACTAAGTCATTTACTTTTATTAAGACATCTTCTAGTAAACCATGAGGTTTAATAAATGCGTTGTCAGTTAAGGTAAGAAAAATAGTTGTATTAATCAATGAACCTATTTTCAATGACTCATATAGTTAAAGTGACATATAATTAATTGATGCTCCTAGATCACACATAGCAAAATCTATAAAAGAAGTTCCTATTATAATAGGAATTCCAAACATTCCTGGATCATAACATGTCTCAAGTATTTTCTTTTTAATTATAGCAGACACCTTTTGTCTTTAGTTTTCTTTAGATTCTTTTAAAAATTTATCTTTAGATTTAGAGAATTCTTTCAAAACTTCATCATAATTAGAAAATTGCATAATTGATTCAATCAATGATTTATTGATTTCTATTTTCCTAAATAATATAAGAATGTCTTCATTGTTTTCTTCCTCCCTAGCATCAACTAATCATTGTGGAACGGTATAATATGAATACATATCTTCATTCAAATTATCAAGAATCTTATTATTTTCATCCTTACCAATTAATTCATACTTTTATAAAGATTTTTCATAAGATTCAACTCTGGACAAATATCATGGGTATAGCCTTTCAAGAAAAGGTGTATATTTCAATTGTTGAACCATCCATTCTCATGTAAGAATGACATTAGCCATCATTTGTTCTTCTTGTTCTTCAATAGTTTTATGCATTTTCTTTTTATTACCTTGTTTAAGTATCTTTCCAATTATAGATGCCTCTTTCTCATCACTGAATAAAGCATTAACTTGTGCTTGATTAGTAGGAGCAGTAACAACTTGAGTAGGCGTTTTTGCTTGATTACTCTGTTGAGTACTAATCTTAGTTATATTTAAATTCATTTGATTTAACTGATTTTTCATTGAGGAGGAGCAACAACAGGGATTCGCTGAGGGCTACGAGAGCAGAACTTGGATGGTCCTGAGGTTTTTCCACCATTAAGGGTGGTTTGATTTGATGCTTTTTCTGATTTTTTTTATATGTGTTGCATTAATGGTGTGTAATTTGAGTATTACTGGGTGAATAGCTCATTAAATTAATAATTTTATGTATTTAGCTAAATGGGTTCAGTGATGGGTACGAGAGCTTCAAGAAGAGAAGTTTATACATAGTAAAAAAGTATAATTTTTATCGTGTATATAATAAAATAAATATTTTGTTGTCAAACAATTAATAGTTTTCCTATTTATGCGTTATACTCGATTTTGTGGCGTTTGTGGGCCGTCCATCTCGTAATCGGCTAAGCGTGTCTCGAAATTGAGGTGTCACAAAATGGTGTCAGAGCAAAGTATAACTTGAGAAACCATCATTTGTTTGGCAACAAAATTAGGGAAAATAATCATAGGATTCGAGTAGAATTAAGAAATTAGTAAAGTTATAGTAATAAGAGATTTTGCTAGAAAACACTAGTACACTAAAAGACAACCTATAACGACTTAGAAATTTTTGTTAAATGTTATAAATCATAAAACAAAAAGATTTTTTTTTTGCATAAACTTCCCTGTCCATTCATGTCCAAATGACTCCACTAATTTTCCATGGACACTCCTATTCGCACATATCTACACATACCACATGTTGCCATGGACACCATTTTCCACTGCATTAATGCGTGAAACATGGCAGTTATACTCTTCCTACCACTAGCTTGTCTCGTAAACTCTGTTGGCATGACACGTGGCAAGTCAACAACATCTTCCTTGACTGGTAAATTTACATTATTGATTTTTGTTTCTCAATCTAAACCACTACCTCACCGGCGCGACAACTACTGTTGATAAGCACTACTATTTTGATTGAATTAATCGGTTAGTAAAATTATTTTTAACACCCATATATAAATTGTGAAAAAGAAAATTGTACTTATCCATGACATGCTTAGATGATAAAAATCTATTATTTTTAAATAAAAAATATTATAATTATCTATATAACTAATCTATTATTATTGTATAAAAAATATTTTACTTATACATATAATAATAAAAAGCTTCTAGATTATATTCTACTATTAAATAAAAAACTAATAAAAATAATTACTAACTATTAAAGTCTTTATAAAAATAATAAAAAATCTATTAAAGGCTATTTATAGGTCTATAGCTATGGGACCATTAATTAGACTCTCGATCCTATCACGTAGCAGTATAACACTACATTTTCTGTAGATGCACGATTTTTCATGTTCATTGGCTAAAAATTGTGAGGTTATTGAAATAATTGAATAAGAAAATGACCATAGTCATTAGAATTAAGTGATATCATGTTACAATCTTCTAAATTCTCTTTCTTGAAATCAATCCACTATGATCAAATGTTGGGATCAGCTTTCAAGCTAGCCTAAATAAAAATACTCTACTTAATGCACATCTAACCACACACATCTAAGCACACCAGGAAGGTCTTTAGCACTACAAAAATCACTAGTGATAACTGCTATGGTTGCACCAATAACTAAACAAAAGGCAAACACCTAGGTGCAGGATAAAAGCTTGTTGGCTCAAGCCACGCTCTAATTCACTGTCATAATTAGCTTTATAGTAGAAAAAATGAAAAAAGGAGGAAATGACGAATAGAGGAACAAATTGATATCATTCGGGATCCGAGTAGATGAGGAGTAGTAATTGTGCACAACAACCTTAGACCACCCGAAAACATATTCCCTAAATAACAAGGCTGGAAAGTCATTTACATTAATGGCACCAACTTTGAAGTAAAGACGATACATCCTATTTGGCACAATTATAACTTCATAGGATGTCAGCATATTCAAGGAACCGGGTTAAGGCAAGAATACCATACGTGTATTCATCTCAATCAGGTATAATTAGTCAATACAATTGAAAATCTTAGAGAGAACTAGGAAAAGGTAGTTAGACACATAGACATTTAGAAACTACAAAATGTCCATAAATTACCCTGGACTTTGATGGTACTCGAGATCTATTGTTGGGATAGGTTTCAGAAGTAAGTAGACATGCAACTTCATATTCAACTTTAATTAAGCTTTTTAATGAAAAGAAAAAGATATTTTAAATATATAGTATAAATCTAGATTTATTTGTAATTGTTAATCCATCACAAGTGGGTCGACATTGGCAAGCTAAACAACCTTTTAGTTGACCCATCAAATTTTAACATTGGCTATTTAACTAATAATAAAAAAAAATAATACCAACCTAGACGACTTTGATCGGTCGAAACTTCTGTGTTGTCTTACTTTAATCGTCGTTAACGATACTATTGATTAACTAGCGTAAGGTTCATTGTTATCTTGATGGACATGATCGATTAAGCACCAGCTTAAGTTAACTAAAAAAGATGGCTATATTTATCGCTTAATTGACTATTAACTCTAACGATTGACCATTATTGATAATCAAGGACCACGTCACCTAACAAATGCGTTGATTGATTTAAGTCAACAATAATCTCATTAAAGTATTTAATGGATATCGATGATTATATTAATTGACCACAATCTCTACAAATAGTTATCACCTGAAATGGGGATGGACAAAAAAGTCATAATCTTTTTAGTAAACTATGATACTTTGAAAATTTTTGGTTCATAACTTATAATTATTTTAGAACTATTATTGCTTCACCAAGACATGAGAATAGGCTAACTATTTTTTTACATATCATTATATTTATTGAAAGGACTATTTTATCCCTATCATGATATTCTAATTATTCTTTATGATTAATCAAGAGATAGAAACAAGCAAATGATGCAAATGATGTATCAACAAAGTGCATCACTTAATATTCATCCAAATGTAAGAAAAATAATGTTTGATTCGATATATATATAATAGTTGATTCAAGAAGACCATCTATGACAAAAAAACCCTATGCTATAAGATGATCAGATATTCTGACATTTAGCGAGGATGGGTGCGAAGTAAGCATGATGTGTAGAGCTGAAAATCTTAACTAGGATGGATTGTGACCTTTATTTGGAAAATGCTCTGAATCAGGTGTATGGCTATACTGGTAAGTTTAGGTGGGATAGGGTGTCTGAGTTTACAAAAGGCTTGGAGTACATTAGAGGAAG
This sequence comes from Stephania cephalantha, assembly GCA_039657325.1. Taxonomy (NCBI): domain Eukaryota; kingdom Viridiplantae; phylum Streptophyta; class Magnoliopsida; order Ranunculales; family Menispermaceae; genus Stephania; species Stephania cephalantha. Next base: position 24,579,060 of record CM077576.1, read on the forward strand.
AAACTTTGCGTAATAATGCTATATGGCTAGGATAATCTTGACTTGAATGTTGCTCTTATTCTTGAGTTAAAACGGTATGGGATCTGGTAACTCAATAAATAGGAATGAGGTTCAAGTATTGATTATCCCACGCCTATTTGAATTAAAATGGAAACATTAATAAATTATAATCATATGTACGTACTCTAGGAAATTAGGTGCTAAACCTATACAATAAAATGTGCTATTGAAGCACAATTGATCAGCCAAACAACTAGATCTACATTAAAAATATGTTGAATGTGTTTCATATCTATATTGTAATATCCATAAGCACGATAAGCCTTATAAAAGGAAAAAAAGAGAACTACGATGATATATATACACCTTAAACCATATATATATATATATATATTAATCCAAGAACTTGTCCATTTTGAGGACGAAATGGCTTAAAAGGGTGGAGATTGTAACACCCTAAAAATTATGAATCTCGAAATACATATTATATTTATCGAATCACAAATTATTTCTTGTTTGCATCTCTTGATTAATCATAAAGAATAATGAGAGTATCATGATAGGGATAAACTAAGTGATAAGTAAAAAGTAGTTTGTTTAAGGGACAAAATAGTTATTTTGGAAAAAGGTGAAAAATAATAAAATAATACAAGGAGTAACATGATAATTATAATAAAGTAAATTAATTAGTAAATTAAATCTGCAAAAGATAAGTTGGTCTTGTCATGAAACAAAGAATAAGAAACTTCTATAAATTCTATCTTTATATTATGATTGACAATGACACTTAACATCATTAGGAAAAGAATAAGAAATTTCCCTTAACTTTATCTTAACATTATGATTGACAATGACACTTCAATTTAATCGTTAAAAAAGAATAAGAAGTTTCTAAGAAGTTTCATTTATCTTTATCTTCAACATTATGATAAACAACGACCTTGTCTTTATCAAGTCATTATGATTTGTCATCATGACTTGTCATTATGACTTTTGTTTATTTAAGCTGCTTTCTCTATTAGTAGAAATGAGAAAGCAATTTATTCTCAAATTTTGTTTTAGTTTTATCTATCTCCATTTATGCGTTCTCTTGGAGAAACTTTAAGAAAAATGTTGTAACCTTCATAGGGATGGTGATTATTTTCGATGGGCATTTCGAATTCCACTAGTGTGGTGTTAATTTGATGCATGTGCCTTTACATCTTTGTATTTTTATTGCTATTATTATGCAAATTATATATGTTTATCCACATATGTGATTCTTTTCGACGGGTATTTCGAAGTCCACTGCGCCAATATGGTCAAGTGCTAATGAGCACCATTAATATTGCTACTTGACCTTAGTGTAGTTTGATTCGACATACACGGCTCCTTGGGTCTATAGGTGTTGTTTATGCTTCGGGCATGTTAAGGTCCGTCCTTAGGTGTGGTTTAATTTGATGCTTTTGTGATGTTTTGTTACATGTGTTGCATTAATGGTTGGAATTTGAGTATTACTTGGCGGCTAACTCATTAAATTAACAATTTTAGGTATTTAGCTAAATTGGTTCAATCATGGATACGAAAGATTCCATAAATGATATTTATACACAGTAAAAATGTATTATTTTTATCGTGTATATAATAAAATAGATATTTTGTTTTCAAAAAGCTATGGTTTTCTTATTTATGAGTTATACTCCATTTTGATGTGCCTGTAGGTTGTCCATCTCGTAATCGGGTGTGCGTATCCCAAAATCAAGGTGTGACATGTAATGCAATCCAAGAAGTAATCGAACAACAGAGTGTGTGGTCTCATCACCACTAGAGAACTTGGTTTTTGCAGAGGTTCTTCCTGAGTAGAAGTAGAATCATCTTCAAGAACTTCTGTCGGTGTCATTGCAGCAGCAGCAGGTTTGGAAGTCGCATATACATCAACAACAGTGTCAAAACTAGTAGTGGTAGTCTCTACTGATGCAATAGCAGTAACATCAAACGGAGTTGTTGGCTTGGCGGAAAATATGAGATCCCTTTGGTTCATTGATTTGGCCAATGATTCATAGTCTCCTGGGAATGGCTAGGAATCGTTAGTGCATTAAAAATCAGTTCTCTCTTCCTTCCTTAGTGATGAATCTTCACATACTATTTCCACTTGATTAATTCCTTCTTATTCTTTCATTTTTTGTTCATTTCTTCATATTCTCCATTTATTAACTGAAATAACAAAATTCAGAGAAAACCCCAAGTAACATAGTATTTAACATCTAAAATCATTTTTAAATGAATTATAAAACATGTCTAATTATCAACTTGTCACAACCCTCATAAATCATATTAGGGTACATCTTGTCCCATTACCTTCCCATGTACTACATGACGGACTCATTCCACGCTATAGGAGGATGATATTTCAGACTAAAAGCAATGATAATAGACTAGAAGATTCACCATTCAGACATAAACCAAGCTGTATTTGGTATTTTAAAATGCTCAATGATAACATACTGTGTTTGAGTCAATAAGGCTTCATAAAACTTTATCGAAACATTAGGTCGAGAAAGAATAAAATGATAAGATAGTGGCATTATTATTTTGAATGATCTAATAAATCATAATCAATAATGGTGACTAAGTGTCTATTACTAAACTTATACACATATTTATTGTCATCAGAAACGCGATTGTAGGTATTGAAAAGAGGGGAGAATTTATTGGTATAGGTTGATTGAGGCATCAAGGATTTCCCTTTATCTGCCATGACCTGTAGCAAATGAATTTGAGGAGTGACAAGAAATTCTCTAGATAAGAAATCAGGAAGAGAATTTTGTTCTCCTTTTATATATTCGATATCAAAGTCAAAAATATTTAAAATAGCTTGCCAACGAGCAAATATTTGTTTTGAAACAAGATTTTTGACATCTTTTAAAAGTATTTATTTAGCAGATTTACAATCAACACGAATCAAAAGATTTTGATTTAAAACATCAGATTGGAATTTTTGAACACTTAAAACAATTGCTAAAACTTCATTTTTGACAGTAGCATAATTTTGTTGCGTTTTATTCCATAGTTTAGAAGTATAACATACTAATTATTTTTTTCCAGATGGAGGACGTTGTAATAAAATTCCACCATATCCTAAATCAGAGGCATCAGTTTGTATAATTTTTGGATATTGTGTATTAGCTAGGTGTAAACAAGGAAGGGATTTAACTTTTGTTTTTATTGTCTGGACTGCTTTAGTATGATCTAAAGTCAACACAAATTTCATATCCTTTTTAAGTAGTTCTTGAAGAGGTTTGCGATCAATTGCTGCTTGTTTATAAAAATCAGTAAGATAATTTAAACATCCAAGAAATCGTTGTAATTGATTTTTATCAGTCAGTTGATCAGGAAATTTATCTGCAAAGTCAATAACACGATTGACTGGAGTAATCGTTTGATTTGAGATTTTGAATCCTAAAAATTGTATTGATATTTGAAAAAGTTTGATTTTCTTTTATGATAATACTAAACCATTAGACATTACTATATGTTGAAAAGTAGCTAAATGTTTCCAATGCTGGTCAATAGATTTAAAGAAAACAAGAATATCATCAATGTAAACAAGAATGTATTCACGATAAGGGTTGAGAATATCATTCATTATTTTTTGAAATTCAAAGGGAGCATTTTTCAAACCAAAAGGCATTACCTTCCATTGATATTGACCAAAGGGTGTATTAAAAGCTGTTTTGTATTGATTAGCAGACGCAATTTGTATTTGCCAAAATCCGGACTTAAGATCAAATTTAGAAAAAAACTAAAGACGTGGTTATTCGTTTCATTAAGTCATTTTTATTGGGTAAAGGATATCGGATTGTTTTCAAAACTTTATTTAATGGTTTATAGTTGATTACCAATCATGGTGCTCCGCGTTCTAATTCAGGAGCATTTTCGACATAGAAAGCAGTACAACTCCAAGTAGATTTAGAGGGTGAAAATTAATTTTTTGGAAAGAAGATCTTTGATTTCAAGATCACATAAATTTAATAATCTAGTATTCATTTGAGAAGGATTTGCTTTTGTTGGAATTTGACTTTCAATGAAATCTCAATATATGGTAATGTAACTTGATGTTTTTTCCGATCCTTAAAAGGCGATGGAATTTCAGAACAACATTGTTTCTGGAATTTTACTTGAAAAAGAACTAGTTTATTTTTAAAGAAATGAGTATTAAGAATTTGATCAGTTTTAAAAAAAATTATTTCAAATCGTAAGAAATCAATATGTGTCTGTTTATGTTCAATTTGATTTATTATTTGATTTAAATATTTTGATTTAGGCAATTGAGTAAAAGGAAAGAAAAGTTGTTTTTCTTTTATAGTTGTTGATATACCTTTTGTAGAAACAGTAAACGGCTGTATATGTTGAAGAAACGGGGTACCTAATAAAATATCATGTTGAAGTCCTTTTTCTACAATAAAAGAAGTAGGTATACAAATTGATTGATGACAAATATAAGAATAGGAATTTTATATTTAATAGAGGATTTATTGACTTCGGCGGTTGAAATACGACTATTTGTACTTTCACAATATCTAAGAGGAATTAAACCTTCGCGAATACAATTTAAATCAGCTCCTGAATCAATGAGAGCTAAGCATTGATATTTAAAATCTTTTATAACTAGTGTAATAGGTGTAAACCATCGTTGATGGACGTAATGTGTAAGAGTTTCAATGAACACATTATTATCATAAATAGAAAACGTTTTAGAATTTTCATTTTCAATTTTTGTTAACCGTTCTTTTAATGTCTGTATTTCGTTTTTTAATTGAGTAATATCATTTTGTAACGAAGGAATAGTAGTTGTAGTCGATATAGGATTACGTTTATTTACTTCGGCTATTAAAGATGCCATAGAATAACGCGATGGATCGAGTATTTGTTTTTTTAAATTTAACTCGTTGTTTGTCTTGTTTATAATTATCATGATTGATATTAGAAGTATGATGTTGGGAGGCTAGTATTTCAGTAAAGTATTTGTATTTTAATGTCGGATCAGCGATTTGCTCTCCAATTTCAAGAATAAGTTCTTCATGTGCAGTTAACACATTGATTTCTGTATCAGAAGTGGAGGTGGTTGTATTTGGAAGATTGTCAGTGCAATGACAATGCTCTGTGGATGAGGATGAATCCTCATTAAGATTATGAATTTTTTTATTATGAGTTTTAAGATGACATTTATTGGCATAATGACCAGTTTTACTACAATTATAACAAGTATATAAATTTCGTGATCTAGATTTATAGGATTTTGAAGAAACAATGGAGAGTTAAGCAATAAGATCAAGTACCTTTTGAAGAAGCACCAAAAGGAAATAACACTAAGGTTGTTCCAAAGAAGCCGGAACCAAAAGTCAAGCTCACACCGAGATTTAAACCAATCAATAGGAGAGATCCTATATGAATACCATTAAGTATTGATGGGCACAGGTTTAGAAATATTTCTTGTGATACGGGAGCTTCAATCAATTTAATGCCTATAAGAGACATCTTACAAGAAAATTTAAAGATAATTGTCCAGATACAACATATTTGCAAGTAGTTGATGATAACTTGATACTAACAATATGGAGAATCTTGAATGTGCATGTGAAAGTGGGTACATTCACATTTATCATTGGCTTTGAGATAATGGATCATGATATAGATGATGATGTGTCTATGATACTTACGTGGTCATTCTTGAACATTGCCAATGCAATTTTGCAGACAAGGAAGAAAAAAATCATAATGAGTATCAAGGAAGATGAAGATAGCAAGAAGATTGTATTTGTTGAAGGATAAGAAGTACATCCGAACAAGAGAGATCATTATCTCCGATCTGCAATTAGAGTTACTTGGTTTGGACTCGAATTAAATGAGCAAAAATGCGTCAGGCTGATGACGTTAAATGAAGCGATACTAGGAAGGAGCCCAAAGGTTTTTAATTTTAGTTTTTAAATTTTAGTAATTTTTTATTAGATAGAGTAATCCAAACGTTATAGTAAGTATTTGTCTAATTTGAATGAAATTTTATGCTAAATGTGTAGGAAAATACCATTTGCAGGGTGAATTCTCATCGGAATGGAGGATTCTCAACATACTCAGCAAATAACATAAACAAGTAAATGAGTTAGAATGGTCAAGCTCAAGTAAATCAACAATCATAGGTAAGTCTTTTGTGCCAAAAGTTGGCAAGATTTCATCTATAATTCATCAAAATAGTTTTGAATTATATAATATAAATGACATGGAAAAATTTGTTTACAGATGTATATGATTTTTAAAACTGTAAGACAAAATATTTTAAAAAAAAACCTTTGAGATGTATTTGATAGTTTCGTAAAGGAAAAGAATTTGCTATTGAAAGGATATAGGAAGGTAAAGGCTACTAAAGGCTTTTATGTATTGGACACATAAACTTTAATTATGAGTCAGACTTTTCTAGTTCTAAATAAAAATCCCTAAGGACAAATTTCGTTATTCATAGAATGAAATTGTTCATTTTATAATGAATTAAAATCATATCAGGATGACAAAATTTTGAAATTGTTACGAGCATTTCAAAATGAGTATAAAAAAAATCACTTGGAAAACTATTAACATACTTTGATAAGATCAAGGTGGATAATATTTGAGCCAAGAGTTTAAATGACCATCTTTGAAATTATGGGATTGTCTTGCAATTAACTTCACTAGGAATGTCATTTGAGTAATGATGTTTTAAGAGGAGAAATTGAACTATACATGATATAATTTGATTTATGATGTATCACACATACCTTTTTATAATGTCATATTGAGGCTATACTTTAGAAACCACTACACTTCACACTAAACCTCATTTTCTCGTAAATTGGTGGATAAAACTCCATATACAATATGGAATAAAAAGACCTAGTTCGTCTTTTCTTGAGATTTGAGGTAACGAGACTTGCATAAGACGCTAAGTCACATAAAGTTTGACACCTTAGTCATTTGTGTCTAATTGTGGTTGAATATTATGATACTATTTTATACAATTGAGAACAAATTGTTTATTGCTCAAAATGATATCTTTCTAAATAAAGAGTTCATTTCAAAGAAACTATTAGGAATAAAATAAATCACGAAATGATCAAGAGCCACAAATGAGAACTAGATCACTTTAAGATGCTCAATAAAGTCTTGAACTAGTTGAGTATACACAAGTAATATATATCTCCTTAAAATCTAGAATAGTAAAAAAATTGGCCAGAGAAATCTGGAATTTCTTATTATTGATAATTGTGATATATTATTTGATATTGGATCAGTATGAGACATTACTTATCAAGAGACATGTCTCAACTAGATTGGATGAAAAGACTAAGTGTTAATGAACTCTAAATTTTAATTCATGTATTTTATTCAAGTTTGGAACTTGATTTACTTCCTTGAAAGTGGTATGACAATTGGATGTAAATGATTTAAAATAGCATGTAAATAAAAAAGATGCATACTTAAAAGCACGGGTTATCAAAAAATCTCAATCAAAATAAAGGTGTTAATTATGAAAAGATTTTTCATTGGTAGCTAAGCTCAAGTTCTAGAATTCTAATTGTCATTACTTCAAAGTTTGACTATAAGATATGACAAATGGAAGTCAAAATAGCACTGCTCTATGCTCCTTACAGAAGTGTATGACACAACTCAAGTGTAACGACTCATGTCATTAACTCAGTGATTAATGCTAATCCGAGATCTAATTAACCCGAGTTAGACTTGTGGTTAAGCCCGGCTTGTCTCGATTAGCGTGTGAGTATGATTGTTGTGATGTATTGTTTTTGGTTGGTGTGACAAATAATTAATATAACTATAGGTAATTAATGTGAATTAATATAAAACCTATAGTTGGGAAAATAAAATTGACCGTACGCGTGGTGTGACTCGTAAATCGTGGGGGATCACACGGAGAGACGTGGAAGCAACGTGTTCGTTTGGGTGTACTCATTGGTATACGTGGCAAGTAGAAAAGCCAAAAAATATGTAGGTGTATATATATTTATATATGTTGATATATAAATATATATAAATAAAACCTATAGTTGGAAATAAAATTTTTGGAAAATTATGGATGCCTAATACTGTGTGTGGGTTAAGGGTGACGCACATGGGTCATGGGATAGTGTCCACACCCGAGTGTACTCCTTGGTGCGCATGACGAAATTATAAACGCATGAATATATAGGTGTATATATATTTATATATATTGTGTATATATATATTTGAAATAATAAATAAATTGGTAGGCGTCTAGTAACATGTAGGGTCGAGGGTGGCACACGTGGGGTGTACAATAGTGTGCATGCCTCAAGATGGTCGTTGGAATGCGAGGTGAATTTATAGGTAAAATAATACATAGGTATATATATTTATATATAAATATATATAACCTAAAGTTTGATTTAATTTATATAAATCATTGGATTCGCCTCAAGATACGCGTAGCGTGGCATCGAAGAGAAGAGAGGTGTTGGACTTTGGTATGTTGTAGAGATGGTACATGCCTCGAGATGTGTGACATCCCATCTCTAGAAAGATTGTTGCATTAAACTCCTACCTTGTGGGTCATCCTCAAGATTTATGCGTACGAATCTCAAGAAAAGTGTATTTGATTTGTGTAAGTCAGTTATGTGATGGTGGGTTTGTCAATAGCGATCAAGATCGACCTCGAGATATGTGTTACATATCTCGAGAAGGATCAAGATATAAACAAAAAGAATATAACCTTTAAATCTACCTCGAGGTTTATGCGATGCAAATATCGAGGAAATCTAATATTTATCCTCAACATACGAGAATCGTTTCATCCCAAAACCTATTTCGATTTGTTTCGAGATCGAGAGAGGGATAGAGATGAGGTTACGAAACTGAGGGAGAAGATCAAACGAAATCCAAGGTAAAGTTGTTGGGGTGTTTTGTTGATTATTGACGTTGTTGTTAGTGTAGTTCTTGTTCGTTGTTGTACTGTGAAGAAGATGATGGAGGTAGGGGAGGACTCGGTTATTCCGAGGAACTCCCAAGAATGCCCTTGGGGTTGGGGCCGAAACCAACCTTAGTAAGCTAGAGAAATTAAAAAAGAGAGATTTCGATTAGCGAGGCAAAGAATCGAAAAGAAGAAGAAAGGGATTGATTCCCGACCAAGTCCGATTCAGGGGAATCAAACCCTTCATGAATAAAAAATATAGTAAAAAATGAAAGAAAAATGTTGGGAATTTAGGGATATTCCAGAAATTGTGACAAAAATATATTTGTTGACCAAATAAATAGAAATTATGTATCTCTATAAAATGTGAAAAATTCGAATGTTTGTCGAGACTTTATATCGAGGTTTTACTTCGAAAAACATGAAATGGTCATATCAACCTAAGAGTTTGTAAATTTGGTTTCGGATGCAGTTAGGACCAATTTAAGGATTCTAAATGTATGGTATTGGACATATAATGACCTTAAACAGTTTGTGATAGGTTATCGAACACCGAGAAAGGTCGAGTGACTCGAAAAGTTACGGAAATTGGAAACAGAACGTAACCGAGTTAAGTATGGATTCGTTTAATTATCAACTTTGCCTGACTATGTAGTATATTTAGTTCATATAGTTTATAGACTTGAATGGGAGCTATGTATAATGTGATATGTTTTCATGAAAAAGAAAAAAAAATGTTTAATGTGATTCATGAGAGTAAGTTCCTGTAACTGAGACCAGGTTATATTGGAGATGGGTTACCTTCCCAGCCTATATGTAACTTCCTACTCAGTTGATAGGTTGCATGGATTACACTCACTAAGAGGGTTTAGGATAGAACCATTCAGACAGTGCAAGTGGTCAGACATCACATACGCGCAATGTATTGGTCGATTATGGTGTCACTATAGTTGATAAACAATCGTATCTGATTTTATAAAAATGGGGAAAATCACAGTCTAATAGCGATTGAATGTATGAATTGCATCTATTTATCTATTGGATTATATGATTGCTCATATACCCTGCTAGTTATGATTGTCCATATTATTACTTGCATTTCCTTCTTGATTATTATATGGATTGTTGATAGTTTTATCAATCCGTACTTACTAAGCAAGTTAGAGCGCTCACCCCATTAACATTTCAGAATTTCGACGAGCGCTACATCTATTGGAGAGAAGGTTTAGGAGTCTTGATCTTCTCTTTGATGTAATGATTCTTCCCTTGTTTATATATTGTATTGAATTATAAGTTTGCAATATCACAAGGGTTGAGAGGTTTTGTATAACGAGGTTTATTCTGATTTAATTCGATTTTGTATATCGTGTTTAATATTGCAAAAAAAATTAATTTCTGCTATGTTTAATATTTGTTTTATTGTCAATATTCGATATACAATTGTTTTTATCAGTGTAAATGGTGAGGTCAGCCGGCTCTAGTTAAGTTTGGCTGGTGTACAGGGCTTAATTAAGGTTTCAGGCTGAAACGATTTCTTAATTAGGATAAAGGTCATCACATTAAGTTTGATCATCTTGAGAATTTTAGAAATGTATGCAAGCATAAAGGATCCATTTGTGGATTATAGTAAGCTTATCAGAGTTGCGGTCTTTGTTTTGATGAAATAATTAATGAATTATGTACATTGAATGAAAAATAAACCTTGTGTATACACAAAGGCTAGTAGGAGCGCAATTATTTGAAATCGTATGTTTATGATATAATGTTAATTAGAAACAATCTACTAACCTTGCGGAATGTCAAGTCTTGGTTAAGGAAAAGTTTCTCAATGAAATTCTTAGACAATTAGGCTTATATACTTGTGATATAGATCAATATAGATGGATCTAAGAGGTGATTAGTCTAAATTAGAGTGTTTATATAGACAAGTAATTGAAAGGTTTTAATGTATGAGATTCTTAAAATAATTTGTACGTATGTATTTTAACATAAGTCTCTGTAAGACTCGAAGTCTTAGGACAAATGATGAGTGGGACAATATGAATATGATTCCATACGCGTTAGCTATAAAAATCATCACATATGTTATACTTTACATTCAATTTGATATGTCATATGCTTTGGGCAAAACATACATATTTCTCATAGATTCCAAAGTATAAGTCACTGGATATTTTTTGATAACATTCTTAAGTACTTTAGAAGCACTTGAGAAATGCTATTGGATTTGCAAAAGTTTGGAAGATATGAATCTTGTAAATGGTTACAAAATGTAAATTTTCAAGCTAATATAAATGATTAATGATCGCAATATGGATATGTGTTAACTTTGTAGGAAGATGCAGTGAGTCGGAAACGTTTTAAACTCACTCTAACAAGTTCTAAAACATAAACATAGTTTTTTAGCGGCATTTACTGCAGCCAAATAAAATGTTTAGATCATAACAATCATGATTAAATAAGGTGTGATTGCAATTGTTGGAAACAACGTTGACTTTTATTGTAAAACCAATGGACGAATTTAGGTTATGGAACCTAAATAACACTATAGATCTAAAAAATCACTCGAGTGTTTTTGTCTTATTAGAGAAAGAACATAAAGATTTACAACAATTTAGCAGATACATAAATAAACTTCTTCCACTAAAAATGCATTAAGGTTACGCAGTATTGGATACGTGTAAGATTAGACCTAGTGCAAGGGGGAGATGTTAGGGTATGTGCCCTAGGCCAATTCTCAAACATTATTTAACTATTATAAGTAGATACATGTTTCTCTTTTAATAGTATCCTTGAATAATCACTATATTATTCTAAACGTCTCTAGTCAGTTATTATTGTGGGAACAATAATAATTTAAGACTAGTATGATTCTTGATTAATAGTCATGTGATGATTATGCGTATACGGATACGGATCAAGATTATAGGTATCTATTGGGAACAGATGTCGGACCGACCAGCTGTGAGAATGCTACATGGTCAATGTCATAAGTGTTTCTCATGATAGTTATATCATTTACTCATTTGAATTGAGATCACCAAAGACTATAAAATTAGGAGCATAATGATTTGACATAATTAAAAGTTGTATTTAACTAGATGATTATAAAAGTTTTGATTGGTCATAGTGCGACTAATGTATGTATGTTGTGTGATTAAGATGGAGTTTGTCCCTCTTTTACGGAGAGATATGTATTGGGCCCCTCGATATGTTAGACAGAGAAATGGTCATTTCCAATGAATTGATTGTATCAATGTCACTTGACAATTTCAGTCTACTCGAAGATTGAGACTAGGCGATTGAACTATAAGGGTGACATTTCATGTCTTATATTCAATAAAAAGATATCACGTAACAAAATGATATAATATACATTTTTTATTAGGTTCTATCGATTTATTGATCTTCGTGCAACTTGGGTAGTCATAATGTCTTGCTAGAGGTCGCTTATGATTTGTGTGTCGAAAAGGGTTTTGGTTCACTGCTAACGTTGTATGAACCTATTGGATGCACACAAAGAACGGATTTGCGGGATTTAATATTTTCTAGGATGATGAATTTTATTTGATAAAATTCATATTTAAGATTCTCATTAAGTCTCCTAGTATGACTAGGATTCAAAACTCTCCTACATTTTTAGTGTGACTAGAAATTTTGTTTCTTGGTAAATCGTATTTTGAAAAGGACTCTAATTGGAATTATAGTATGACTTTAATTCTTATTTGAGTTTTAAATAAATTACAACTCTTGTTGGATTAGTAATTGTAGATTATCTATGAATTTATCCTTTTTAGTGTTGCATTTTATCTTAGACTCTATTTGGAGTGTGAGTACGAGATGAAGTTCTTTTACAACTCGACCTATTGTACTATAAATTAGACAAATTAGACATTATAGTCACAATTGTGGTAGAGGTTTTTTTAAAGAATTTTTGTGCGAAATTTTGCCCTAGAATTTTTGGCGGTAGCACTGGATCGAGATCGTCCGTTCATGTGTGTATTTCGATAGAGGACGTTCATCTCTCGGGCGTGTCTTGAAGGAATCAATCAACACCAAACAAGGCGACATGGAGTTGTTCTTGTTAAAGTATGTTTTTCTCTCTTGGTACATTAGTTTAATGGAATCAATATTGTGGCGGCCCTGTCTTGCACCGGATGAACTTGGTGACCGAAGCAGTACAGGTCACCAAGTTCCCACCGGTGGTCGCGTCCAACGGCTTGACACTTGGTCCCCCACGACTCGGGTCAAATCCGCTATCACGACACGTGCACCAAGGGCAATCTCAGGTCACCATTCACTAAGGATCGGGTCACGCGTGCTACAATCCAGTGCATCATGAACACGCTACCAGAAATCTCGGGAGTAACCTCAACCACGTCCAAGTAACCGAATAGATTAATGAACAACAAGGAATGATAGAAATGAAATGTAAGGAAGAACAAATACTCATAGTCTTTCAGTTGGGTTTTACAAACCTCACACCGCTCTCCGACCTACTCGGACTCCTCTACCCAACCCGACAAGCTCCTCGACTCCAAACCTTGGACCACTAAATCCCTGAAGTCCATTTTTACAAGTTTAGGTTGTTTACAAAGCTTTAGATATGTATTAAATAAAAATCCCCAAAACAGCTCTTTATAATCCATATTCATCTGTCATTAGCGCGCTAATATGGTCTACCTAGCCCGCTAATATGGTCTACCTAGCGCGCTAGATTGAGTTAGCGCGCTAAGGGGGTGTACTAGAGCGCGCTAAGGAATTTAACTAGCGCGCTACGTTCTTCGTTTCAAAAAACAACGATTAGCGCATTAATGGTTCCAATTAGCGTGCTAATTGCCTTCTGGGACAGAATTCTCAATTCGAAAATTTTGTCCAAGCCCTCTCAATAAGATACTCTATCTGGTTTTACACCCTTTCCTCATCAAAATAACTTCAATACATCAATTAGAACACTCCAGATCATTCAATTAACCCAATTTTCTCCAATTTCATGCATACACCACATTTTCCAATTTCATCAAAACCATCAATTCGAGTTAAACTAGTGGTAAATTTCCTATGAATATGATCTAATAACATGTAATACATTAAGGTTTCACAAAACATCAAAGGTTTAACCATAAAATATGAATTCACTCAATTCAATCAAAAATGGGTTCATTGGAGAGTGGAGGAGATGAATATGGTGATTACCTTGGTTTGAGCTCTTGATTTGGTCTCTAATGCATGTGTGAATTCCCACTTGAATTATCTCTCTCTTCCCGGTTTTCTCATATTACATGAGAAAAACTTGAGTGGATTGATCAAAAACTCCACTAAGTCCCGTATATATATTTGATTAAGATCAAGTGTGCGTACGTATCTCGAGGATTATCTTATGGTGTATAAACATGTTTGTAACACACTCTTAATGACTCCAATAGCACACTCATCTCCCCGTACTACTCATTATGATCATCTAGATATTCATCTCATGGTCTTCATTATTTAGTGTAAACTATAGGCTTAGCTTATTTAATTGATGTCGCATTACATTAATCCTTACAAAACCATATGGTTAATGTTTTACTTATCCAATTTACCCATCTCATGGTCCAACTAACCTTCGGCTACCCAGTATCATGTGCCCCACGTCTCAACACACATTTCGAGGCACTCCATAGTCTATTATATAAATTTCAATATAGTTAGCCTATAATTACATTACCCATTTCAACTTTATAACTTTGTCATATTTATGTAAGTTTGTTAAGTTTTCCTAGTGTCTTGTACTTCGCCTCTCGATAGTCGTATTAACACGAACTTCGAGGCGACTACCCGTCACACACACCCGCACGCTCTCGTTATTCAACATACACTCATGCGATGTATTTAACAAAAAATTTAATACTTTGCATCGCAAATAAGCCATCCAACACACAATTTAACTAGTGTACCTAGGTCGACATGTGTCCTAACCTACTGCGTCCACGTGGATCCGAGTTTGGCGTCCATGTCTGCAATTACAATATAAATAAAGGCGTTAATAAAACATGTCATTATAGTTCTTCCCAACTAAATAAAATTTCATCCCGAAATTTAATTGTAACTTAAACATCATACCAGGAAATAGCTTAGGGTATCACTCTCTCATCGTCGACTCGAGTTCCCAATTGAGTTCTTCGGTCCTATGATGTTTGTTGAGACGAACCAGAATCTTAGAGAGGTCCCTATTCCTTAGAATCTGAACTCTACGGTCAACGATCTCTATCGGCCTCTCCCCGTAAGTCACGTCAGCCTGAACCTCAATCTGCCCCAACTCGTAGTCAGTCTCAGCCCTGACCTAGCTAGTCTCAACATCGAAATATGAAATGTCGGATGATCCCCGGCTAACTCTACAGGTAACTCTAATCGATACACAACACTACCCACTCGTTGCGCAATCCTGTATGGTCCAATGAATCTCGGCGCCAATTTCCCCATAATACCAAACCTTTGTTGACCCTTCCAAGGGGAAACCTTCAGATATACCATGTCGCCCTCCTCATAGCTCTGCTTCTTCGTGATATTAATCCGCGTATTTCTTTTGTTTATCCTATGCGGCTCGTAACCTTTATCGAATGGTGATCTTCTTTGTTTAATCAACAACTATTTCGGACCCAATCATCATTTGTATCTTCCGCTCCACCCTACACGCAGGTGATCTATAAGGCTTCCCATACAAGATGTCTCGGACGGTGGCATGTCAATGCTCACTCGATAGTTGTTATTATATGCAAACTCACACAAAGACAGATAATCCTCCAACGAACCCCCATACGAGAGTATACAAGCCCCGAGCATATCCTCCAAAATCCGTATCGATCGCTTCCGATCGTCCGTCGGTTGAGGATGATAAGTTGTACTAAATTGCAACTGTACCAAATCGCTCCCGCATAGCCTCCCAAAGCTTGGATGTCAACCTGGGATCTCTATTCGATACAATGGAAATCGGCACCCCATGCAATCTAATAATCTCCTGCTCAAACAATATGCTCAGCTGGGGAAACACGTATCTCATGGAAATCGGAATGAAATGAGCCGATTTCGTCAATCTATCAATCACCACCCAAACTGCATTGTGATGCCTCGATGTCTGCGGTAGTCCACTAACAAAATGCATGGTGATGTGCTCTCGTTTCCACTGTGGAATGGGCAACGGCTGTAACAATCCACCGAGTCTTTTGTACTCAGCCTTCACCTGCTGGCAAATGTGACAACTCCTAACGTACTCGCCTACGTCAGCCTTCATCTATGGCCACAAGAATAGTCGTCTCAAGTCACGGTACATCTTAGTCCGATCGGGACGAATTGTGTAGCGAAATCGGTGTGCATCCTTCAGAATCTCGTCTCGTATCTCCTGATCTGCAAGTATCCACAATCTCCATCGATGTCTCAAACACCGATCCATGGTCTCTACCCAATCAGTGAACTCTGAATCGCGAGTCAGACCACTAAACCACTCGTAAAGCCCATCAGCCCTCTGACACTCGGCAACCCTCTCAATCGATACGGTCGGCACTCTTATCTGACCACAAATGTGATGCTCAGCCGTAGTGGATACCTTTGTCATGCACATAACTAAGGCCACTTGTAACAGACTATGCTCGTGTATCATAGGTTGTAGAATAGTCCGACTATGAACCCCGCTCCTGCTCAATGCGTCCGTTACGACGTTCGCTTTTCCAGGGTGATACTCAATAGCGAAGTCGTAGTCATTCAGTAGCTCAAGCCATCTCCTCTGGCGCATATTCAGATCCCTCTAAGTGAAGATGTAACGTAAACTCTTGTAATCTATATACAAGATGAACTTCTCTCCGTAGAGATATTGCCTCCAAGCTTTTAGTGCGAAGACGACTGCTGCAAGCTCCAGGTCGTGCACTGGATAATTCCCTTCATGGGGTCTCAACCATTTAGAGAGATAGGCAACTAGTCTACCATCCTGCATCAACACGCATCCAAGACCAATGCCCGACGCATCTATATAAACTGTCAAAGTCTTGCCCGCTCCGACAATGTCAATACCGGTGCAAAAGTCAAACTCATCTTCAGCTCACAGAAGGTCAGCTCACACTCCTCTGACCAATCAAACCTAACATCTTTCTTGGTCAGTCTCGTCATCGGCGCTGCAATCGAAGAAAAATCCTGCACAAATCGCCGATAATATCCAGTCAGTCCGAGAAAACTTCATATATCGGCAACAGACTCAGGCGTTCTCTAGCCAATGATAGCCTGAATCTTCTCTGAGTCTACAAAGATACCTTG
Organism: Stephania cephalantha; assembly: GCA_039657325.1. NCBI lineage: Eukaryota > Viridiplantae > Streptophyta > Magnoliopsida > Ranunculales > Menispermaceae > Stephania > Stephania cephalantha. The sequence goes on from CM077576.1 coordinate 24,596,299, forward strand.
GTCATTGATGACATGTCTTAAAAATCTCACCGCACTCAGCCAGAAGTCACACTTACTGAACTTTACGTACAATTTGTGCTCTTTCAGTGTCGTCGAGACGGCCCTAAGATGTCCCTCGTGATCCTCACGAGTCCTACTGTAGATGAAGATGTCGATGAACACTATGACGAATCTGTCTAGATATGGTCTCAAGACCCTGTGCATCAAATCCATGAAAATCACTGGGGCGTTAGTCAACCCAAACGGCATGACTGTAAACTCAAATAGCATGTATCTCGTGTTGAAAGTAGTCTCTAGATATCCTATGCTCAAGTCCTCAACTGATGATAACTTGAGCGAATGTCAATATTCGAGAAAAATCTGGCACCCGCCAACTGATCGAATAGATCATCTATCCTAGGAAGTGGGTAACGGTTCATGATTGTCACCTGATTCAACTTCCTATAGTCTATGCACATCCTCATCGAACCATCCTTCTTCTTCACAAACAATACTGGAGCTCCCCAAGGTGACATACTAGGGTGAATAAAACCCTTCTCCAGCAATTCATCCAACTGTCGTCTAACCTCCTCCTACTCCGATGGTGACATTCTATACAGTCTACTAGCGATCGGTTGCGTCCCTGGTATCAATTCAATGATAAACTCAACAGCTCGTGGTGGTTGCGACCCTGATAGGTCATTCGAAAATACATAAACAAAATCTCTAACCACCAGTACATCCTCAATCCTGACCTTCGTCTTAACCTCCAGCTCAACTATCGCTACAAAGGCCTCCATCTCATACGTTGTAGCTAGTCAGCCTCCAGTGATAGGTAAGTTAGTCGCATATCCAACTAGTGCAAATTCTGGTATCCCAGGAATACAAAACTCTATCCTCTTACCATAATAATTTATTCGTGCATGATAGGGTGACAACTAATCCATCTCGAAAAGCACGCCAAACTCTAGATATGTAGAGACGTGTATCTAACCCTAACACTCCAACATTATGTCCAACAATAAACGATAAAGTACTACCAGAATCAAACATAGCATGCATAGGTCGACCAAAAAATATGCAACGTACCCTCGACGAGCCGTTTGGTCGCTCCTCCATCCGTGTGCTACCGCATGAGCTCTCTCTCGGCTTTGTTTTGGCTCTCGATGTGGTGAATTGTGGTGTCCTGCAGCTTGCCCTCAATCGTCCCCTCGACCACACTTGTGACATCTGCAGTTGTCCTACCTACCCATCTGCCGCCCGTCTCCAAATCTCGGACCACGACCCCGGTCTCTCTAACCCCTATCATGTCCCCCCGATCCCGACCACGACGGTGTATCTGCTTTTGTGACCTATGTTGATCCACCGGTCTTTGATGTTATGGCTCGACCCCCTCGCTATCTCTCCTCATCGGAGCCGATCGCTCGATGATCATCCCTACGCCCTTGTCACATCTATCATCCCTCGGCCTCTATCCCGACGATCCCTCTGTCTTTTCGGCCTCGAGTCCGATCGAGAAATCGCCTCTGTACGTACCGTCACACGCTTGTCATCTCTCTCGCATCGATATGTCTCATGTGCCAATGTTTTATTTAAGATGTCCTACAGAGTGGGTGCCCTAGAGGATACCACTGCTGAAGCAATCATGTCATCAACTCCTCTGGTGAAATAATAGATCTATCGACGCTTTGTCCCGGCGACATCCATCGAGAACTAAAGTAGGTATCGGAATCTCTTCATTTACTTGCATCAAGGTTCAATTACCTTGTCTCGGGGTCAAGAACTCATCCCTTAGTCTCGGTCGACCTCCATAAGTATGTACGATCGTATAATAGTTCTTAAAACTCAACCCATGTCATTGGATCGGATGTGTATCCCGATATATGGTCCACCATATCGTTGCATGGCCTCTTAGTCATGCTCCCAACAATCGTGCTGGACACTCTCCTCATTCCTCATCGCCTTATGGAATCGTTGATGAGATACAATCCACTTCCCATGACCTCGGGGTCACCACCTCCATAAAAGAAGCTGGCCGAAACTTCGAAATTCCCTCAACATATTCGCTCTCTGGAGTTAAGATGAATCTCGATGTAGTAGCAGTAGTAGTGAGAGTAGTCGTCTGACCCGTAGTCGTAGGTGGAGACGTAGGAGTCGGCGTTTCCAAGGGAACAACAACGAGCCAGGCTCTTTTTGTCTGTGTACCCTATACTACTCTCTCTACTGGTGTCTAGGGAACAACCGAGATGACGGTTGTCCCAGTAGGTACCATAACTGTTGTAGCTACTGTTGTCAATGCGGTGGTCTGATCCCGTAGCAACCTTAACACCTCAGCCATTTGAGTCACCTGAGCCGAGAGTCAATCCTCCACAGTAGGTGCAACTGGGGAATCTCTAACTGTACCACTAGGCTGACAAGTCTCAGAAGGCGTCGTCGACTATCCGTCCATGATCTACATAGAGAAGCGTGTTCCAGATCAATCTCAGTGTATATACGTATATCATATATATAATGAAAATATAACACGTATGTAAACTCTAACTCTACCCACCTCACATCACGTCCAAACTAAAGTTCTAAGGCAATAACATAGGGTTTCCACAACTAAGGTTTATTTATTAAGTCTTATGCTCTTTCATTTTAAATTTCCAAGTTCCTAGAACTCTGTTCTGATACCAACTGTGGCGGCCTTACCGCCCTGGGGTGACGTGTCTCCATGTACTCCTTGCCAACTGGCCCAACAACACGTGTCCGACACTTGTCCGTCCTCTTCATGTCTCATAAATCGTGTCCACGTATGTATTATCCGATAAATTAGTAAATTATCTTGATATTCTTTATCTATTCTCTGTGGGAATCTAATTGTTTCAACTGTTACTTAGTTGGCAATTTATTGAGTTCTTAACCATACTAGTGGGTTG